>CAKXYN010000132.1:0-1327500 GCA_935064755.1 Tragelaphus eurycerus | reverse complement strand
GCCCCAGAATTTCCACTAGGTAAATTAGAGATCTATCTTAGAGAAATCTTGTTCACATATATATAGAGTCATGCAAAAACTATATTTACTGTAGCAGTATTGGTGAGAACCTAAAAACACTTTCCTGTTCCATTATTAGATAATACTTAAAATAGGCAACTTAGGTACTTTTTCTAGGAAGATAAAATTAAGAACAAACTATAATCGATTATTTATCAATAATAACAAAGTTCTTAGCAAAACTAGCTTCCAGACTCTCATCTCTCAATCAAAAGGTATATAATACATAGTGGTAAATTCTGTTAACTCCAACCCAGTTTCTTACTGTGAAAGACTTCCTTTAAAAATCACTCTAACCAGGCCTTAACATCCAAATTCCCCTTTCTGGAAGATTCCAAAATTCTATCAACTGGATATTCTCTCTTACCATAGTCAATCTAATCAACTTATCATTGCTTGGTTAAAGATTTTCCAGGAGATCTTTACAGAGTTGAAAGTAAAAATTAGAAATAGCAGTATCTATATTTATATAATGGTGAAGAGCACAGTTATGAAACCAAATTTCCTGGTTGAATTGATATAGCAAATTCTTGTTAAAAGTAAATTAGTAAATTTATTTAAACCAGTTTGGATAAGGACACAGATTTTAAGGTTTCAAGAAGTGTTAGACCTTAACAGTAATAAGTAAGTAAATGTCCTAAAACTCTATCAACAGAAGAATAATTTAAAAAACCTAAAATTCATTTGTATTATGTACAGTTAAATAGAAAGTAATAGAAGAAAAGTGCATTATGACACGAAATGTACCATTTTCAATTTAGTTCAGTTCATTGCTCAGTCGTGTCCGACTCTTTGCGACCCCATGAACCACAGCACTCCAAGCCTCCCTGTCCATCACCAACTCCCAGAGTCTACCCAAACCCATGTCCATTGTGTGGGTGATGCCATCCAACCATCTAATCCTCTGTCATCCCCTTCTCCTCCTGCCCTCAATCATTCCCAGCATCAGGGTCTTTTCCAAAGAGTCAGCTCTTCGCATCAGGTGGCCAAAGTATTGGAGTTTCAGCTTCAACATCAGTCCTTCCAATGAACACTCAGGACTGATCTCCTTTAGGATGGGGTGGTTTGACCTCCTTGCAGTCCAAGGGACTCTCAAGAGTCTTCTCCAACACCACAGTTCAAAAGCATCCATTCTTCAGTGCTCAGCTTTCTTTATAGTCCAACTCTCACATCCATACATGACAAATGGAAAAACCATAGCCTTGACCATGTATTTAAGTAAAAATAAACTATAGGTATGTAATGTATGCTCAAGCAATATATGAAAATTTTCTTCAAGTATCACATCAAACCCAAAACAGTGTTCATTTCTGAGGGAAAGGAATGGATTAGATTCAAAATTACTGAAAGGAGTTGTATTTTTTTTTGAAAGAACATATTTATGCATTAATTTTTCTTACGAAGGACATATTTTCCTTGTTTTTTTTTTATTTTTTTTTCACATGGTGGTGATGAAAAACAGTTCATATAGTATGTGGAACTGTAAAATGCTCATAAAATGCATGCCTTTTTCATCTAAAACTTCCAAATAATTTACAAGTGAACATACAGAGTACTTTCAAGTACTTCTTTATTTATGATTTTCAAATAGTCACTTCAGGAAAGAGACTCAACAGCTGTTTTACTGAAGCACTAAGAAAATCTAAGTCATGAAGTGAGCAGTAATTCCTTAACCAATGAAAATGTCAGGAGGCATTTAGATAGGCAAAATATCATTCTTCCCGGATGGTTAGATTGTGTGTTGCTTCATTTAATTTTTGGCAAATTGATCCATTTTGCTTTCATGAATACATTTCTAGAAATCATAGGATGTTTTACATTGGCTCAGAAGGAAATATTTTCCTCAATAAAATCAAGCAGCATAATTTTTCTGGTCTTTAATCAGGACAAGGAGGAAAGAAATTTCAGTCGTTAAGCTTTAAGGTTTGAAATAGAACTCTTCCTTAATACAATGTTTATCAGTATCAATCAAATATAGTCTAACAAGATATTATGTATAACAGTATCCTCAAAGGCAGTTAATGTATTTCAGTGCACTTTTTTTTAAAAGAATGATCTGTTACTTTAGAGTTTATAGATCTCATTCAGATCTTTGATGTGTACCATTGAAACACATTTAAAAAGACAAATGAGTTTAAGGGAAAAATACTTATCCAGAAATACAAAGTACAAAATTAAAGAGTGTTAATCACTAGCTCTAGTATATGATTTATATTTTTTCCTGCCTTATTGAGGTATAAATGACACAAATTTATATTAGTTTAAGGTGTACAACATGATGATCTAGTATGTGTATATATTGTGAAATAAAGTGCAATAATTTCAGTTAACATTTTATCACTTCATTCAGATCAGATCAGATCAGATCAGATCAGTCGCTCAGTTGTGTCCGACTCTTTGCGACCCCATGAATTGCAGCATGCCAGGCCTCCCTGTCCATCATCAACTCCTGGAGGTCACTCAGACTCATGTCCATCGAGTCAGTGATGCCATCCAGCCATCTCATCCTCTGTCATCCCCTTCTCCTCCTGCCCCCAATCCCTCCCAGCATTAGAGTCTTCTCCAAAGAGTCAACTCTTCACATGAGGTGGACAAAGTACTGGAGTTTCAGCTTTAGCATCATTCCTTCCAAAGAAATCCCAGGGCTGATCTCCTTCAGAATGGACTGGTTGGATCTCCTTGCAGTCCAAGGGACTCTCAAGAGTCTTCTCCAACACCATAATTCCAAAGCATCAATTCTTCAGCGCTCAGCCTTCTTCACAGTCCAAATCTCACATCCATACAAGACCACAGGAAAGACCATAACCTTGACTAGACGAAAATTTGTTGACAAAATAATGACTCTGCTTTTGAATATGCTACATAGGTTGGTCATAACTTTTCTTCCAAGGACTAAGCGTCTTTTAATTTCATGGCTGTAATCACCATCTGCAGTGATTTTGCAGCCCAGAAAAAGAAAGTCTGACACTGCTTCCACTGTTTCCCCATCTATTTCCCATGAAGTGATGGGATCAGATGCCATGATCTTCGTTTTCTGAATGTTGAGCTTTAAGCCAACTTTTTCACTCTCCACTTTCACTTTCATCAAGAGGCTTTTTAGTTCCTCTTCACTTTCTGCCATGAAAGTGGTGTCATCTGCATATCTTAGGTTATTGATATTTCTCCCGGCAATCTTGATTTCAACTTGTGTTTCTTCCAGTCCAGCATTTCTCATGATGTACTCTGCATAAAAGTTAAATAAACAGGGTGACAATATACAGCCTTGACATACTCCTTTTCCTATTTGGAACCAGTCTGTTGTTCCATGTCCAGTTTTAACTGTTGTTTCTTGACCTGCATACAAATTTCTCAAGAGGCAGATCAGGTGGTCTGGTATTCCCATCTCTTTCAGAATTTTCCACAGTTTATTGTGATCCACACAATCAAAGGCTTTGGCATAGTCAATAAAGCAGAAATAGATGTTTTTCTGGAATTCTCTTGCGTTTTCCATGATCCAGCAGATGTTGGCAATTTGATCTCTGGTTCCTCTGCCTTTTCTAAATCAAGCTTGAACATCAGGAAGTTCATGGTTCACGTACTGCTGAAGCCTAGCTTGGAGAATTTTGAGCATTACTTTACTAGCGCGTGAGATGAGTGCAATTGTGCAGTAGTTTGAGCATTCTTTGGCATTGCCTTTCTTTGGGATTGGAATGAAAACTGACCTCTTCCAGTCCTGTGGCCACTGCTGAGTTTTCCAAATTTGCTGGCATATTGAGTGCAGCACTTTCACAGCATCATCTTCCAGGATTTGGAATAGCTCCACCGGAATTCCATCACCTCCACTAGCTTTGTTCATAGTGATGCTTTCTAAGGCCCACTTGACTTCACATTCCAGGATGTCTGGCTCTAGGTCAGTGATCACACCATCATGATTATCTGGGTCGTGAAACTCTTTTTCATCCAGTTCTTCTGAGTATTCTTGCCACCTCTTCTTAATATCTTCTGTTTCTATTATGTCCATACCATTTCTGTCCTTTATCGAGCCCATCTTCGCATGAAATGTTCCTTTGGTATCTCTGATTTTCTTGAAGAGATCCTAGTCTTTCCCATTCTGTTGTTTTCCTCTATTTATTTCCATTGATCGCATTGATCGCTGAAGAAGGCTTTCTTATCTCTTGCTACTCTTTGGAACTCTGCATTCAGATGCTTATATCTTTCCTTTTCTCCTTTGCTTTTTGCTTCTCTTCTTTTCACAGCTATTTGTCAGGCCTCCCCAGACAGCCATTTTGATTTTTTGCATTTCTTTTCCATAAGGATGGTCTTGTTCCCTGTCTCCTGTGCAATGTCATGAACCTCATTCCATAGTTCATCAGGCACTCTATCTATCAGACCTAGGCCCTTAAATCTATTTCTCACTTTCACTGTATAATCATAAGGGATTTGATTTAGGTCATACCTGAATGGTCTAGTGGTTTTCCCTACTTTCTTCAATTTCAGTCTGAATTTGGCAATAAGGAGTTCATGGTCTGAGCCACAGTCAGCTCCCGGTCTTGTTTGTGCTGACTGTATAGAGCTTCTCCATCTTTGGCTGCAAAGAATATAATCAATCTGATTTCAGTGTTGACCATCTGGTGATGTCCATGTATAGAGTCTTCTCTTGTGTTGTTGGAAGAGGGTGTTTGTTATGACCAGTTCATTTTCTTGGCAAAACTCTATTAGTCTTTGCCCTGCTTCATTCCGTATTCCAAAGCCAAATTTGCATGTTACTCCAGGTGTTTCTTGACTTCCTACTTTTGCATATCAGTCCCCTAGAAAGAAAAGGACATCTTTTTTGGGTGTTAGTTCTAAAAGGTCTTGTAGGTCTTCATAGAATCATTCAACTTCAGCTTCTTCAGCATTACTGATTGGGGCATAGACTTGGATTACTGTGATATTGAATGATTTGCCTTGGAAACAGAGATCATTCTGTCATTTTTGAGATTGCATCCAAGTACTGCATTTGGGACTCTTTTGTTGACCATGATGGCCACTCCATTTCTTCTAAGGGATTCCTGCCCACAGTAGTAGATATAATGGTCCTCTGAGTTAAATTCACCCATTCCAGTCCATTTCAGTTCGCTGATTCCTAGAATGTCGACATTCACTCTTGCCATCTCTTGTTTGACCACTTCCAATTTGCCTTGATTCATTGACCTGACATTCCAGGTTCCTATGCAATATTGCTCTTTATAGCATCAGACCTTGCTTCTATCACCAGTCACATCCACAGCTGGGTATTGTTTTTGCTTTGACTCCATCCCTTCATTCTTTCTGGAGTTATTTCTCCACTGATCTCCAGTAGCATATTGGGCCCCTACTGACCTGGGGAGTTTCTCTTTCAGTATCCTATCATTTTGCCTTTTCATACTGTTCATGGGGTTCTCAAGGCAAAAATACTGAAGTGGTTTACCATTCCCTTCTCCATTGGACCACATTCTGTCAGATCTCTCCACCATGACCTGCCCATCTTGGGTGGCCCCACGGGCATGTCTTAGTTTCATTGAGTTATACAAGCCTGTGGCCTAGTGTGATTAGATTGACTAGTTTTCTGTGAGTATGGTTTCAGTGTGTTTGCCCTCTGATGGTATAAGATAATGGTCTAATTTCATTGATTTGCATGTTGGTGTTCAAATTGCCATACACCATTTATTAAAGAGACTGACATTCCTCATTATATATTCCTGAGTTCTTTGAGATAAATTAACTGACCATACATGCAAGGTTAATTTTTGGGCTCTCTATTCTGTTTCATTGGGATATATGTCTATGTTTATGACAATGGCATACTGTTTTTATTACTGTAGCATTGTAGTATTATTTGACATCAGGAAGTTTGATGGTCTCTGTTTTGTGCTTCCTTCTCAAGATTACTTTGACTATTTGAGATTTTTTGTGGTTTTATACAAATTTTAGAATTGTTTGTACAATTCATGGAAATTTTGATAGGGATTGTATTGAAAGTGCAGTTTGCTCTGGATATTATAGAAATTTTAATGATATTAATTTTGGCAGTTCATGAACAAAAATATGTTTTGATTTACTTGTGTTTTCAGTTTTTATGTGAATTGACATGAAAATGTGACAATTTTAATGTTATATATCTTTAGTGTACAGATTTTTCACATCCTTAGTTAAATTTGTTCCAAGGTATTTTTATCTTTTTGATGCATTTATAAATAGAATTTATTTCTTATATTGTTCTTTCTGCTGTTTCATTATTAATGTATAAAAATGAGATATTTTAATGTTGTTTTTTTATTTTGCAATTTTACAGTATTCATTTATTAGTTCTAACTATTTTGAGAGGAGTTTTAAGGTCTTATCTTTGTAGTGTAATGTCATCTCCAAATAGAAATAGTTTTATTTGTTCCTTTCCAATTCAAATGTATTTGTTTGCTTTCCTTACTTAATTGTCCTGAGTAGGATGTCCAGTGGTATATTGAATACAGTTGGCAAGAGTGGGCTTTTTTGTCTTGTTATTGATCTTAGAGGTAAAGCTTTCTGCTTTTCACCATTGAATATAAAGTTAGCTTTGGATATGTTATATATAACCCTTATCATATTGAGGTAATTTCTCTTTTTGACCAGGTTGTTGAAAGTTTTTATCACAAGTAGATGATTAATTTTGTCAAGAACTTTCCCTCCATCATATGATTTTTATCCTTTATTTTGTTAATGTGGTATATTTCATTGATTTGTACTGTTAAACCTTCTTTGAATCCCTGTAACAAATCTCTGGAGAAGGCAATGACACCCCACTCCAGTACTCTTGCCTGGAAAATCCTATGGATGGAGGAACCTGGTGGGCTGCAATCCATGGGGTCGCGAAGACTCAGACACAACTGAGCAACTTTCATTTCACTTTTCTCTTTAACACATTGGAGAAGGAAATGGCAACCCACTCCAATGTTCTTGCCTGGAGAATCCCAGGGATGGGGGATCCTGGTGGGCTGCTGTCTATGGGGTCACACAGAGTCTGGCACAACTGAAGGGACTTAGCAGCAGTAGCAGCAACAAATCTCACTTGATGTTCTATATGATCCTTTTAATCTATAGTTCAATTCAGTTTGTTCATACTTACTTAAGACTTTTGCATCTGTGTTCATCAGAGATTGCTGTTGCTCAGTCACTAAGTCGTGTCTGACTCTTTGCGACTCCATGGACTTGCAGCACCCCAGGCTTCCCTGTCCTTCACCATCTCCCGGAGTTTTCTCAAATTCATGTCCATTGAGTCAGTGATTCCATCCAACCATCTCATCCTCTGTTCTCCCCTTCTCTGCCTGCTTTCAGTCTTTCCAAGCATCAAGGTACAGGGTACAGGTACCTTCTTTATGATCCAACTCTCACATCCATACATGACTACTGGAAAAACCATAGCTTTGACTAGGTGGACCTTTGTAGACAAAGTAATGTCTCTGCTTTCTAATACACTATATAGGTTTGTCATAGCTTTTCTTCCAAGGAACAAGTATCTTTTAATTTCATGGCTGCAGTTACCATCTGCAGTAATTTTAGAGCGCAAGAAAATAAAATCTGTCACTGTTTCCATTTTATCCTCATTTATTTGCCATGACGTGATGGGACCAGATACTATGATCTTAGTTTTTTGAATGTTAAGATTTAATGTTGAATATCATCAGGGATATTGGCTTGTATTTTTTTTTTTTTTAACTGTATTTTTCTTATCAGGTTTTGGTCTCAGGTAATGTAGTCTTGTAAAGTGAGTTTAATGTTCCTTCCTTTTTATTTTTTATTTTTTGGAGGAGTTTGATATGATGTCATATTAATTTTTTCTAAAATTTTTATTCAGCTATTTTTTAAAAAAATTATTGAAATATAGATGATTTACAAGTTTTTTTGAGTTTCAGGTGTACTGTAAAATGAGATATATATATATATATATATATATATATATATATATATATATATATATATATATATAGCATTCTTTTTTTTTTTAGATTCTTTTCTCATATAAGCCATTACAGAGTATTAAGCATAGTTCCCTGTGTAATATATTATTAGGTATATTATCAGAGAAGGCAATGGCACCCCACTCCAGTACTCTTGCCTGGAAAATCCCATGGACGGAAGAGCCTGGTAGGCTGCAGTCCATGGGGTCACTATGAGTCAGACAGGACTGAGCGACTTCACTTTCACTTTTCACTTTCATGCATTAGAGAAGGAAATGGCAACCCACTCCAGTGTTCTTGCCTGGAGAATCCCAGGGACGGGCGAGCCTGGTGGGCTGCCATCTATGGGGTCGCACGGAGTCGGACACTACTGAAGCAACTTAGCAGCATATTATATTATGTAGTATGTTATATATATTATATATAAAATATATATATTGTATAGTATTATATTAAAACTAACAACTATTATTATTTATTTATTTTCTATACAGTAGTGTGTATATGTCTATCCCTCTCTCCCAGTTTATCCCTTAACACTCTCCCCCTTTGGTAACTATAAGTTTGTCTTCTACTTTAGTGACTATTTTTATTTTGTTAACAAGTTTATTTGTCCCATTTTTATAGACTTTTCAAAAAAGGTATCATATGATATTTTTCTTATTCTTACTGGCTTACATTACTCACTTTGACAGTCTCTCGGTCCATCCATGTTGCTGCAAATGGCATTGTTTCATTTTTTATTGCAAAGTAATATTCCACTGTATTTATGTACCACATTTTCTTTATCCACTTCTACATTGATGGACATTTAATTTGCTTTCCTATCTTTGCTATTTCAAATAGTGCTTCTTTTAACATCTTGGCTATTTGTATTTTACTGAATTGATTTTTCTCCAGATATATGCCCAGGAGTGGAATTTGTGGGTCATATGTTAGGTTGCTAAGAGTCGGACACAACTGAGCGATGTCACTTTCACTTTTTACTTTCATGCATTGGAGAAGGAAATGGCAACCCACTCCAGTGTTCTTGCCTAGAGAATCCCAGGGACAGGGGAGCCTGATGGGCTGCCATCTATGGGATCGCACAGAGTCGGACACGACCGAAGTGATTTAGCAGCAGCAGCAGCAGCACATTAGGTCTGTATTTAATTTTTTTAGGAATCTTCATACTGTTATGTATAATGGCTGCATCAATTTATATCCCCACCATCAGTGTACGGAGGTTCCCTTTTCTCCATACCCTCTCCAATATTTATTGTTTGTACATTTATTGATGATGGCCATTTTGACTGGTGTTAGGTGATACCTTGTTGTACTTTTGATGTGTACTTCTGTAATAACTAATGATGGTGAGCATCTTTTATTTATTTATTTTACCATCTGTATGTCTTCTTTGGAGAAATGTCTGTTTAGATCTTCTGCCCATTTTTTAATTGGGTTGTTTGTTCTCTTGATATTGAGCTGAATGAACATTTTGTACATTTTTGGAGATTAGTTCCTTCTCAGTCACTTTGTTTGCAAATATTTGCTCCCGTTCTGTAGGTTGTCTTTTTATTTTGCTTATAGTTTCCTTTGCTGTGCAAACATTTTTAAGCTTAATTTGGTCCTGTGTTTATTTTTATTTTCATTACTCTAAGAAATGGATCAGACAATATCTTGGTGCAGTTTATATCAGAGAGTATTCTATGTTTTTATCTAAGAGTTTTAGAGTATTCAGACATATATTTAACTTTAATCCATTTTGAGTTTATTTTGTGTAATATGTTAGAGGGTGTTGTAATTTCATACTTTTACATGTAGCTGTCAAATTTTCACAGCACCACTTATTGAAGAGTCATTTTTATATTCTAGCCATTTATATTCTGTTCATATATATTCATGCCTCCTTTGTTAGAAAACAGTTGATCATAGTTGCATGAATTTATCTCTGGACTTCTATCATGAACTATTGATGCATATTTCTGTTTTTGTGCCACTAACAAACTATTTTGATTACTTGTAGCTTTGTAGTGCAGTCTGAAGTCAGGGAACCTGATTCCTCAAGCTGTTTTTCAGATGTTTGATAGAATTTATAAGCGATGTTATCTAGTCCTGGTCTCCTCTTTGTTGGGAGTTATTTTATTACTGATTCAGTTTTCTTAGTAGTAACTAGTCTGTTGAGAATTTCTATTTCTTTCTGATTCATACTTGGTGGATTGTATGTTTCTATGAGTTTGCCTGGTTCTTCCCATTTGTCCAATTTGTTTGCATATAGTTGTTTATATTAGCATTTTATGGTCCTTTTATTTATGTGCTATCAGTTTTAATGACTCCTCTTTCCTTTCTAATTTTGTTTGAGTCTGCTTTCTGTTTTTCTTAGTAAGCCTAGGTAATTTTTTTGTTAATTTTGTTAATGTTATAAAAAAAATCTGTTTCATTAATCATTCTGTTATTTTAAACTTTCTATTTAATTTCCTCTCATGTTTTGTATTTATAGTTATGATTTTATTGATTCCATTTTGTTCATTATTTTCTGGATGTTTTGTAATTATGTTTTTTCTTTCTTTCTCTTTTTCTTTCTTCCTTTGTGATTTGATACTTTCCTGTAGTTGTGTGCTTGAACTTCTTTCTGGGGATTTTTTTGTGTGTATTTACTCTATATTTTTACTGTTTGATTATCATGAGGTTTACACAAAACGTGTTTATGATAGTTAATTTTCAGTTGATAACTTCAAATGCCTAATGAATCCCTATATTTTTTTCCTCACATTTTTTTTGTTTGTTTATGATGTCACATTTTACATTGTGTATCTATTAATAAATTCTTTAGGGATATTATTTTTAAAATTATTTATAACTTTTTTCTTAACCTTCATATTTTTAGAAATGTGACTATTTTATCCACCATCATTACATTAGAGTATTCTATACTTATCTGTATATTTACCTTTACCAGTGAGATTGATACTTTCACATATTTCTCTCATATACTTTTCTGTTACTAATTAGAATCCTTTTGTTGCAGCTTGAAGAAATTCAGTTAACATGTTTTGTAAGGCAGGTCTAGTGGTGATGAATTCATTCAGCTTTTTCTTGAATGGAAAACTCTTTATCTCTCCTTCAATTCTGAATGATAATTTTGTTGAGTCCAGTATTCATAGATATCAGGATTTTTTTTTTTTAACTTTCAGATTTTTAAACGTGTTATGTCATTTCTTTCAGGCCTTCAAAATTTCTGCTGGAAAATCTGTCAATAGTTATAGGCATACTGAGTTGTTTCAGTCATGTCTGACTCTGTATGTACAACCCTATGGACTGTAGCCCATCAGGCTCCTATCTGTGGGATTTACCAGGCAAGAATACTGGAGTGAGTTGCTATTTCCTCCTCCAGGGGATCTTCCCAATCCAAGGATTGAACCTGTGTCTCCTAAGTCTCCTGCACTGGCAGGTGGATTTTTTACCACTAGCCCCACCTTGGAAGCCCTGCTGATAGTAATAGATGTTCCTTTTTGTGTAACTTTACTCTCTTAATTTGCTGGGGTCTCACTGAGTTCTTACTTTGAATTCTCTGGACTTCCAGATCTACATAGCTGTTTTTTGTTTGTTTGTTTTTCCAATGTTAGGGAATGCCCAGCCATTATTTATTCAAACAAGCTTCCCATACCTTTCTTTCTATCTGTCCTTCTTCTAGGAATGGAGTAGTGCAATTTTTATTTTTCAATTATGTCTTATAAGTCTGTTAAGCTGTTTTCTGTTTTCACTCTTTTTTATTGTTTTACTCATTCTTAATGAATGGGTTTCACTACCTTGTCTTCAATTTGCTGATCTTTTCTTCTGCCAAAGTTATGTCTACTGAATACCTCTGTTGCATGGGGTTTTTTCTTTGTTTGTTTGTTTGTTTTTTTAGTTAAATTACTATATTTTTCAACTTTGTGATTTTTGCTTGGTGGTGTTCTTGTTTAGTCTGACTCTTTGTGACCCCATGGACTCTGGCAAGTCATGCTACTCTGTCCTCCACTGTCTCCTAGAATTTGCTCAGATTCATGGCCATTGCATCAGTGATGCTATCTAACCAACTAATCCTCTGCTTGCCCCCTTTTAATTTTCTCTTCAGCATTTCCCAGCATCAGAATCTTTTAATATGAGTTGGTTCTTCATATCAAAAGGACAAAGTATTGGAGTTTCACATTAAGTATCAGTCTTTTCAATGAATATTCAAGGTTGATTGCCTTTAAGATTTTTTTTTTTTTTTTTTTTTTTTATCTCATTGTAAGGGAGATGTCTTATGAGGGACTCTCAAGAATCTTCTCCAGCAACACAATTATCAATACTTTGGTGCTCAGCTTTCTTTTATGGCCCACATCTTACACCCACACATGACTACTGGAAAAACCATAGTTTTGGCCATTGTCATAAAAGTGATGTTTTTTGCTTTTTATAAACTAAGTGTGTCGTAGCTTTCATTCCAAGGAGCAGGAATCTTTTAACTTCATGACTGCAGTCCCTGTCCCCAGTAAGTTTGGAGCTCAGAAAATAAAATCTGTCACTTCTTCCAATTTTTCCCCTTCTATTTTCCATGAAGTCATGGGTCTGGATGCCATAATCTTAGTTTTTTGAATGTTGAGTTTCAAGCCAGCTCTTTCAGTCTACACATTCACTCTCATGTAGAGGCTCTTTAACTCCTCTTTACTTTATGCCATTAGAGTGGTATCAACTGCATAACAGGTTGTTGATATTTCTCCCAGCAGTCTTGAATTCAGCTTGTAATACATTCAGCTGGCATTTCGTGTGATGTATGCTGCATATAAGTTAAATAAGCAGATTGATGATATACAACATTGACATACTCCTCTCCCAATTTTGAATCAGTCAATTGTTCCATGTTCGGTTCTAACTGTTGCTTCTTGAACCACACCCAGGTTTCTCAGGAGACAACAGTTTGTTATGATCCGCACAGTCAAAAAGCATAGTCAGTGAAACAGTAGATGTTTTTCTGGAATTCTGGTGCTTTCTCCATAATCCAATGAATGTTGTCAATTTGATCTCTGGTTCCTCTGCCTTTTCTAAACCTGGCTTGTACATTTGGAAGTTACTCAGTTCATGTACTGCTAAAGCCTAGCCTGAAGGATTTTGTGTATAACCTTAATAGAATGGAAAATGAGCAAAATTGTATGGTAGTATGAACATTATTTGACATTGGCCTTCTTTGGGATTGGAATGAAAACTGAAATTTTCCAGTCATGTGGTCACTGCTGAGTTTTCCTGATTTGCTGGCTTATTGAGTGAAGCTCATTAATAGCATCATATTTTCAGATTTTAAAAATCTCAGCTTGTAATCCTTCACCTTTCTTTGTTCATAGTGAAAGTGAAGTCACTCAGTCATGTCTGGCTCTTTGCAACCCCGTGGGCTGTAGCCTACCAGGTTCTTCTGTACATGGGATTTTCCAGGCAATAGTACTGGAGTGAATTGCCATTTCCTTCTCCAGGTGATCTTCCTAACCCAGGGATTGAACCCAGGTCTCCTACACTGTAGACAGATGCTTTACTGTCTGAGCCACCAGGGAAGTCCTAGTAGTAGTGCTTCCTAAAGACAATGGCACCCTACTCCAGTACTCTTGCCTGGAAAATCCATGGATGGAGGAGCCTGATAGGCTGCAGTCCATGGGGTCGCTAAGAGTCGGACACGACTGAACGACTTCACTTTCACTTTTTACTTTCATGCATTGGAGAAGGAAATGGCAACCCACTCCAGTGTTCTTGCCTGGAGAATCCCAGGGACGGGCAAGCCTGGTGGGCTTCCGTCTCTGGGGTCACACAGAGTCGGACAGGACTGAAGTGACTTAGCAGCAGCAAGGTCCACTTGATTTCACACTCCAGCTACACATAAGTGACCACACCATCATGGTTATCTGGGTCATTAGACCTTTTTGGAATAGTTCTTCTGTGTATTTTTGTCACCTCTTCTTAATATCTTTTGCTTCTGTTAGGTCCTTACTGTTACTGTCCTTTATGGTGCCCATCCTTATATGAAATATTTCCTTGATCTCTCCAATATCCTTGAAGAGATCTCTAGTCTTTCCCATCCTATTGTTTTCCTCTGTTTCTTTACATTGTTCACTTAAAGAAGGCCTTCTTATCTCTCGATATTTTCTAAACTTCTGCATTCTGTTGGGAACATCTTTAATCCCTTTCTCCTTTGCATGTTGCCTTTCTTCTTTCTCCAGCTATTTGTAAAGATTCCTCAGACAACTACCTTGCCCTCTTGTATTTCTTTTTCTTCCAGATGGTTTAAATCTTTGTTTCTTGTACCATGTTATGAACCTCCAGCCATAGTTCATCAGGCATTCTGTCTGACAGATCTAATCCCTTGAATCTATTAATCACTTCCACTGTGTAATCATTTTGATTTAGGTCATACCTACATGGCCTAGAGGTTTTCCATACTTTTTTTCAATTTAAGCATGAATTTTGAAATAACAGTCTCTTAATCTGAGCCACAGACAGCTTCAGGTCTTGTTTTTGCTGACTGTATACAACTTCTCTGTCTTTTGCTGCCAAGAACATTATCAGTCTTCACAATTGACCATATGGTGATGTCCATGTGTAAAGTCATAACTGGGGTTGATGGAAAAGGATATGTGCTATGACCAATGGTTTCTCTTGAGAAAACTCTGTTAGCCGTGGCCCTGCTTCATTTTGTATTCCAAGGCCAAGTTGCATGTTATTCCAGGGATTACTTGACTTCTTACTATTGAATTCTAATACACCCATCTGAATGCAGAGTTCCAAAGAATAGCAAGAAGAGATAAGATAGCCTTCCTCAGTGATCCATGCAAACTAATTGCGGAAAAACATGTAATGGAAAGACTAGAGATAGCTTCCAGAAAATTAAATATACAAAAGGAACATCATGCAAAGATGAGCACAATAAAAGACAGAAATGGTATGGACCTAACAAAAGCAGAAGATATTAAGAAGAGGTAGCAAGAATACACAGAACTATACAAGAAAGATCTTAATCTACATAGCCATAATGGTGTGATCACTCACCTAGAGTCATACATCCTGGAATGGAATGTGAAGTCAAGTGGGCCTTAGGAAGCATCACTATGAAAAAAGCTAGTAGAGGTGATAGAATTCCAGTTGAGCTATTTCAAATCCCTAAAAAATGATGCTATGAAAGTGCTGCACTCATTATGCCAGAAAATTTGGAAAACTCAGCAGTGGCCACAGGACTGGAAGAGGTCAGTTTACATTCCAATCCTAAGAAAAGCAATGCCAAAGAATGTTGAAACTACTGCACATTTGCCCTCATCTCAGATGCTAGCAAATTAATGCTCAAAATTCTCCAAGCCAGGCTTTAACAATACATGAACCAAGAACTTTCAGATGTTCAAGCTGGATTTAGAAAAAGCAGAGAAACCAGAGATCAAATTGCCAAAATCTGTTGGATCATAGAAAAAGCAAGAGAGTTCCAGAAAAACATGTACTGCTTTATTGGCTACACCAAGGCCTTTCACTGCTTGGAACAGAAAAAAATGGAAAATTCTTAAAGAGATGGGAATACCAGACCACCTTACCTACCTCCTGAGAAATCTGTATGCAGGTCAAGAAGCAGCAGTTAGAACTGCACATGGAACAATAGACTGGTTCCAAATTGGGAAAGGAGTACATCAAGGCTGTATATTGTCACCCAGCTTATTTAGCTTATATGCAGAGTACATCATGTGAAATGCAGGGCTCGATGAAGCATAAGCTTGAAGCAAGATTGCCAGAAGAAATATCAGTAACCTCATATATGCAAATGACATCACCCTTATAGCAGAAAGTGAAGAGGAACTGAAGAGCCTCTTGAAGAAAGTGAAAGAGGAAAGTGAAAAAGCTGGCTTAAAATGCAACATTCAAAAGATGAGGATCATGGTATCCAGTTCCATCATGAATGGCAAATAGATGGGGAAACAATGGAAACAGTGAGAGACTTTATTTTCTTGGTCTCCAAAATCACTGCAGATGGTGACTGCAGCCATTAAATTAAAAGAAGCTTGCTCCTTGGAAGAAAAGCTATGACTAAACTATACAGCATATAAAAAAGCAAAGACATTACTTTGCCAACAAAGTTCTGTCTAGTCAAAACTATGATTTTCCCTATAATAATTTTGTATGTGAGAGTTGGACCATAAAGAAGCTGAGCTCTCAAGAATGGATGCTTTTGAACTGTGGTGTTGGAGAAGACTCTTGAGAGTCCCTTGGACTGCAAGGAGATTAAAGCCGTCAATCCTAAAGGAAATCAGTCCTGAATATTTGTTGTGACTGATGCTGAAGCTGAAGCTCCAATACTTAGGCAACCTGATGTGAAGAACTGACTCATTGGTAAAGATCCTTATGCTGAAAAAGACTGGAGGTAGGAAGAGAAGGGGACAACAGAGGATGAGACAGTTACATGACGTCACTGACTTGATGGACATGAGTCTGAATATGTTCTGGGAGCTGATGATGAACAAGAAAGCCTGGCATGCTGCAGTTCATGAGGTTGCAAGGAGTCAGATACGACTCAGCAACTGAACTGAACTGACTGATGATTAAAATGACATTTTTTTTGATGTTAGTTCTAGAAGTTGTTGTAGATTTTCATAGAGCCAGTCAACTTCAGCTTCTTTGGCATCAGTGATTGGGTCATAGAGAGGAATTACTGTGATGTTGTATTATTTTCCTTGGAAATGAACTCAGATCATTCTGTCACTTTTCATGTTGCACTCAAGTAGGATATGGGACCTTGGGGATTCATCCTTGGTATCATATAGTTTTCCATTTTCACATGGGGTTCTCCTGGCAAAAATACTACAGTGGGTTATAATTTCTTCCTCCAGTGGACCAGGTTTTGTCAAAACTCTTCACTATGACCCATCTATCTTGCATGTTCCTTCACAGCATGGCTTATATCTTCATGGAGTTATGCAACCCCTTCATCGTAAAAAGGCTATAACCCATGAAGGGATAAATAGTTTTAGGAAGTACTTACACTTTTTTAAACAAATTTCAATAAATCTTATACTGTAAAACCAAGTAGAAATGACAAAAACAGAGTTGTAACAAATGTATGAGATAGAGAAATAAAGCAAAACATGTGAAATATGCAATCAGTACTGTAGGATACAATCTTGAGTAGTTTTCTCAAAAGTCAGAAGAAAGAGGTCAAGATGTTAAGAAAAGGAAAAGATGAACATTTTGTAAAAAGTACACATATTAATTTGTAATGTTTAAGTAATATACTTAAAATTTGTGTGTGTTTGTGTGTGTGTCTATATATATATATATATATATAACATAATATGACAATAGGATTGAAATAATATATATGTAATTATGTATGTATATACACATGTTTGTAATATATGTGTATGTGTATGATCATCAGTTCAGTTCAGTTCAGATCATTCGCTGAGTCATGTCTGACTCATTGTGACCCCATGAACCACAGCATGCCAGGCCTCCTTATCCATCACCAACTCCCAACTCCACCCAAACCCATGTCCACTGAGTCAGTGATGCCATCCAACCTCTCATCTTCTGTCATCCACTTCTCCTGCCATCAGTCTTTCCCAGCATCAGAGTCTTTTCAAATGAGTCAGCTCTTTGCATCAGGTGGCCAAAGTATTGGACTTTCAGCTTCAACATCAGTCCCTCCAATGAACACCAAGGAGAGATCTCCTTTAGGATGGGCTGATTTGACCTCCTTGCTTTCATAGGGACTTGCAAGAGTCTTCTCCAACACCACAGTTCAAAAGCATCAATTCTTCAGTGCTCAGCTTTCTTCACAGTCCAACTCTCACATCCATCATATCAGATCAGATCAGATCAGTCGCTTAGTCATGTCTGACTCTTCGCGACCCCATGAATCACAGCACGCCAGGCCTCACTGTCTATCACCAACTCCCAGAGGTCACTGAGACTCACATCCATCGAGTCAGTGATGCCATCCAGCCATCCCATCCTCTGTCATCCCTTTCTCCTCTTGCCCTCAATCCCTCCCAGCATCATAGTCTTTTCCAATGAGTCAACTTTCACATGAGGTGGCCAAAGTACTGGAGTTTCAGCTTTAGCATCATTCCTTGCAAAGAAATCCCAGGGCTGATCTCCCTCAGAATGGACTGGTTGGATCTCCTTGCAGTCCAAGGGACTCTCAAGAGTCTTCTCCAACACCACAGTTCAAAAGCATCAATCCTTTGGCGCTCAGCCTTCTTCACAGTCCAGTTCTCATATCCATACATGACCACAGGAAAAACCATAGCCTTGACTAGACGAAACTTTGTTGGCAAAGTAATGTCTCTGCTTTTGAATATGTGATCTAGGTTGGTTATAACTTTCCTTCCAAGGAGTAAGCATCTTTTATTTCATGGCTGCAATCACCATCTGTAGTGATTTTGGAGCCCAGAAAAAAAAAAAAGTCTGACACTGTTTCCACTGTTTCCCCATCTATTTTCCATGAAGTGATGGGACCAGATGCCATGATTTTCGTTTTCTGAATGTTGAGCTTTAAGCCAAACTTTTCACTCTCCACTTTCACTTTCATCAAGAGGCTTTTTAGTTCCTCTTCACTTTCTGCCATAAGGGTGGTGTCATCTGCATATCTGAGGTTATTGATATTTCTCCCAGCAATCTTGATTCCAACTTGTGTTTCTTCCAGTCCAGCGTTTCTCATGATGTACTCTGCATATAAGTTAAATAAACAGGGTGACAATATACAGCCTTGATGTACTCCTTTTCCTATTTGGAACCCGTCTGTTGTTCCATGTCCAGTTTTAACTTTTGCTTCCTGTCCTGCATACAGATTTCTCAAGAGGCAGATCAGGTGGTCTGGTATTCCCATCTCTTTCAGAATTTTCCACAGTTTATTGTGATCCACACAGTCAAAGGCTTTGGCATAGTTAATAAAGCAGAAATAGATGTTTTTCTGGAACTTTCTTGCTTTTTCATGATCCAGCGGATGTTGGCAATTTGATCTCTGGTTCCTCTGCCTTTTCTAAATCCAGCTTGCACATCAGGAAGTTCACGGTTCACATATTGCTGAAGCCTGGCTTGGAGAATTTTGAGCATTACTTTACTAGGGTGTTAGATGTGTGCAATTGTGCAGTAGTTTGAGCACTCTTTGGCATTGCCTTTCTTTGGGATTGGAGTGAAAACTGACCTCTTCCAGTCCTGTGGCCACTGCTGAGTTTTCCAAATTTGCTGGCATATTGAGTGCAGCACTTTCACAGCATCATCTTCCAGGATTTGAAAGAGCTCAACTGGAATTCCATCACCTCCACTAGCTTTGTTCCTAGTGATGCTTTCTAAGGCCTACTTGACTTCACATTCCAGGATGTCTGCCTCTAGGTGAGTGATCACACCATCGTGATTATCTGGCTCATGAAGCTCTTTTTTGTACAGTTCTTCTGTGTATTCTTGCCACCTCTTCTTAATATCTTCTGCTTCTGTTAGGTCCATACCAATCCATACATGACTAGAAAAACCATAGCCTCGACTAGATGGACCTTTGTTGGCAAAGTAATGTCTCTGCTTTTTAATATGCTGTCTAGGTTGTTTATAACTTTTCTTCCAAGGAGTAAATGTCTTTTAATTTCATTGCTGCAGTCACCATCTGCAGTGATTTGGAGCCCAGAAAAATAGTCAGCCACTGTTTCCACTGTTTCCCCATCTATTTGCCCTGAAGTGATGGGACCGGATGCCATGATCTTAGTTTTCTGAATGTTGAGCTTTAAGCCAACTTTTTCACTCTCCTCTTTCCCTTTCATCAAGAGGCTTTTTAGTTCCTCTTCACTTTCTGCCATAAGGGTGGTGTCATTTGCATATCTGATGTTATTGATATTTTCCCTGCAATTTGGATTCCAGCTTGTGCTTCCTCCAGCCTAGCATTTCTCATGATGTACTCTGCATATAAGTTAAATAAGCAGGGTGATAATATACAACCTTGACAAACTCCTTTTCCTATTTGGAACCAGTCTGTTGTTCCACACCAGTATAACTGTTGCTTCCTGACCTGCATACAGGTTTCTCAAGAGGCAGATCAGGTGGTCTGGTATTCCCATCTTTTTCAGAATTTTCCAGAGTTCATTCTGATCCACACAGTCAAAGGCTTTGGCATACTCAATAAAGCAGAAATAGATGTTTTTCTGGAACTCTCTGGCTTTTTTGACGATCCAACTAATGTTGGCAATTTGATCTCTGGTTCCTCTGCCTTTTCTAAATCCAGCTTGCACATCAGGAATTTCACAGTTTATGTACTGCTGAAGCCTGGCTTGGAGAATTTTGAGCATTACTTTACTAGCATGTGAGATGAGTGCAATTGTGTGGTAGTTTGAGCATTCTTTCCATTGCCTTTCTTTGGGGTTGGAATGAAAACTGACCTTTTCAGTCGTGTGGCCACTGCTGAGTTTTCCAAATTTGCTGGCATATTGAGTCCAGCACTTTCACAGGATCATCTTTCAGGGTTTGAAATAGCTCAACTGGAATTCCATCACCTCCACTAGCTTTGTTCGTAGTGATGCTTTCTAAGGCCCACTTGACTTCACATTCCAGCATGTCTGGCTCTAGGTGAGTGATCACACCATCGTGATTATCTGGGTCATGAAGATCTTTTTTGTACAGTTCTTCTTTTTATTCTTGACATCCCTTCTTAATATCTTCTGCTTCTGTTAGGTCCATACCATTTCTGTCCTTTATCGAGCCCATCTTTGCATGAAATGTTCCCTTGATATCTCTAATTTTCTTGAAGAGATCCCTAGTCTTTCCCATTCTGTTGTTTTCCTCTATTTCTCTGCATTGATTGATGAGGAAGGCTTTCTTATCTCTCCTTGCTATTCTTTGGAACTCTACATCCAAATGGGTATATCTTTCCTTTTCTCCTTTGCTCTTCACTTCTCTTCTTTTCACAGCTATTTGTAAGGCCTCCTCAAACAGCGTTTTTTTTTTTTTTTTTTTCCTTTGCATTTCTTTCTCTTGGGGATGGTCTTGATTCCTTTCTCCTGTACAATGTCATGAACTTCCGTCCATAATTCATCATGTACTCTGTCTACCAGGTCTAGGCCCTTAAATCTATTTCTCACTTCCACTCTTTAGTCATTAGGGAGTTGACTTAGGTCATACTTTAATGATTTAGTGGTTTCCCCAACTTTCTTCAATTTAACTCTGAATTTGGCAGTAAGGATCTCATTATCTGAGCCACAGTCTACTCCCGGTCTTATGTTTGCTGACTGTATAGAGATTCTCCATCTTTGTCTGCAAATATTATCAATCTGATTTTGGTGTTGACTTCTGGTGATTTCCATGTGTAAAGTCTTCATGTATGACCATAGGCTTGAGGTAATAACTGAGTTGGGATAGGACACCTTTTTGATATTGTCTAGTCACTAAGTCATATCATTTAACCCTTTGTAACCCCATATTCTGTAGCCCAATAGACTCCTCTGTTCATGGGATTTTCCAGACAAGAATACTGGAGTCCGTTGCCATTTCCTTTTCCTGGGGTCTTCCTGACCCAGGGATCAAATCAGTGTCTTCTGCGTTGGCAGATGTATTCTTTAACAGTGATCCACCTATGAAGCCAACAGGACAACTTACCTCAGCTGAAAAATAAATTGAATCCATAGCTTTCTTAGGTAAGCTGCGAGAATACCTAGATAACCTGGTGAAACTTAAATACATGGATTAAGATACATTTTAAAGACATTCAGGCAGGAAAAATAAAGTTTACATACAAAATGCTGGTTTGATCTCAAGTTCTTTCTTTTCATTTCAAAAGACATTAATATCAGAAGAGTTGAAAAGACATTGCTTAATCAGTCATTTCAAAAGACATTGATATCAGAAGAGTTTTGAGAGGAAATTTTACAACCCAGAACTCTATAACTATGTTATTTTGAAGAAAAAAAAAAAAGAAAGTTCTCAAATACACATGGCTCAACAGTATAATTTTTACAATCTTACAAGGGGAAAAAAACTTCACAGACATAGTCTTATTTGAAATATGCAGCTGTTGTTTGAAAGCAACATCAAAGTGAAGATATTAATATGTTAGTCATGATAAGAAAAGTTATAATCAGTGTGAAGTCAGTTAAACATTGACTTAAGATAATTAATGTTTAAACGGACTGAACACAAATGTCACAATAATTTTTGGACAAAATGATACATATTTTAAAAGTAAAGTAACTGAAATAAAAATATGACATTGTAATAAAAATGGAAAATAATTACAAGTGAAAGGTAAATAAATGTGTGTTATATTCTTTGAAAAGGGTCAACATATAATTATCAGTTTAACAGAGACACCAAGAGAAATGTAGGCTCAACTTTGATATTTCAAAATGTTAATCTCCAGTAGAATTGCAGAGGATTTTTTCTTTCTTTCTGCTACAGCTATCAAATAAATAAAGAAATAAAACACAATAAATCATATCCTACTATCTAAAGAGAAAAAAATAATAGACACTTAAAATTTTAATAAGATTTAAAATAAATATTATATTACATATATGTAATATATAAATTTAAGAATGAAAATATACTGAGTTTCCATAATGAAAAACAAAAAAGTGATTCTCTTTTTTGTCAGCAAATAAAATTCAGTCTCATTGTGATACATGTTCCTGGGATTTGGGGTTATTTGCATTTAGTAAAATTAAGGAAATTTTACTATATATACAAAGCAGAAGATTTAACAAGCAGCTCACAACCCAGTGGGCTTCCCTTGTGGCTCAGCTGGTAAAGAATCTGCCTGCAATGTGGGAGACCTGGGCTTGATCCCTGAATTAGCAAGATCCCCTGGAGAAGGGAAAGGGTACCCACCCCAGTGTCTGGCCTGGAGAATTCCATGGACTGCATAGTCAATGGGCTCGCAAAGAGTTGGACACGACTGAGTGACTTTCACTTTACTTCAGAACCCAGTAATCAAATGTCTTTTGTCACCAACTAGATATGTACAATAGGCAAGTTAAAATACTTCTCGTGTTATTGTTTGTTTGTAATATGAAAATAATAATAGGATCTACCTCACAAGATGTTCCAAGGAGCTCAGAGCACAATTTGTTTTTTAGGATGTGCTCCATTAATACTGTTATGTAAAGACATTCAGGAGGAGAAAAACTTGTAAGTGGGTAGTACTCTCAGATGTGAAAACCTCACAGCTATACTTGAGCTGGCACTGGCTGTGTGTACAATGTTTGATGGCAGGTAAAGACACTTTGTCCTAGATGTTATAGCTCCAGATGCCCACTTGAGAGACATTGAAGTCTCTAATATGATTTTGTCAAATATATTGGAATGGATATGGTGGCTCAGAAGGTAAAGAATCTGCCTGCAATACAGGAAACCCAGGTTCAATCCCTGGGTCATGAAGCTTTCCTGGAGAAAAAGGGAATGGCAACCCCTCCAGTATTCTTGCCTGGAGAATTCTATGGCCAAAGGAGCCTGGCGGGCTACAGTCAATGGGTTCACAAAAAAAAATCAGACATGACTGAGCAACTTAACACACTTTCACACCTAAAATAGTGTCAAAATTGAGGGGACCAGAAAGGAAAGTTTTGGAATTGGAAAGCTCCATTTAGCATAATTAAATTTTGACTATACCCCTATATGAGTTTGTTCCACTGACAGATTTTTAGAGTATAAGCAGTCAACTTTCAAGAATAAAAACATAGATGTTCAATTGACTGATGAGAAATCTCAGTTTTTTCCTAAAAGAGAACATAAAATAACTATCACATTTTGACACAAAAATAATTTTGTTCTCTTTAAGAAAATGCAAAAATGTGCTGCATGATGTCTTGGGTGCTAAAATACACTGTTTGCCAGTATAACTGCATCCTCCATCTGAATGGGTAGGTGGGAGATAAATGAAAGTGACAAGAGGAGTAAGTGTGGTCACGCAGCCCATTTAGCTTCCACTTTGAATATGGATTGAACATTCCTCAGTGAAATGGATTCCACTCTTGAAAGTAGTATAGAGCAAAGATGAAAAAGAGAAGGTAATAAACAGGTTATATTTGTGATATGGCCCTTGATGCTGAAAAAAAGAAATGGGAAATATTTAAAATATATAAACAATCATGCTAAAGAATTGTGAGTGAGTGTCAACAGAATAAAGTGCAAACTCAGAAAGTTGACACCCCAAAGTTTTATGATTTATTGAAATTAAATATAGAGCCGAAACATACTCCTCATGCATACTGATAGGAAAGGGAAACCAGATAAATTTGGAAAAGAAAAATATACTGAGCTCTTTTAAAGTGGTACATTACCACTGGTTCAGACATAGACAAATATTAATTGTTTTGAATATTAATTGTGGGTAAGGAATATCATTCTGTGCAGAGTCCTGCAGACGCTCTTCTAGAACAGCAAGACAAACTCAAGCAAGCTTTAGTTAACGTGACTGAAACTGCAGGTACAGAGTTATGTGTCTTATACAGAAGGGGCAATGTTATGTACCAGACACTTCAAGATTGTGTGCTTGACACTAAAGGTACAGGGTTCAACACAGTCAGTACAGACTTCTGCTGCAGTTGACCAACTTTCATATTTCAACATTTAAAAAGAAAATGACAGTGGCTAAAGTGTAAGGTCCTAATTCTTCCTGCTCATATTAATTCTCTGGTGAAGAGAATGTTTCACCAAGAGAAGATTTAGAATGCAAAGAAGCAAAGGATATGAGAAAGGTCTTGAGAAAATCAGATCAGATCAGATCAGTCACTCAGTCGTGTCCGACTCTTTGCGACCCCATGAACCACAGCACGCCAGGCCTCCCTGTCCATCACCAGCTCCCGGAGGTCACTCAGACTCGCATCCATCGAGTCAGTGATGCCATCCAGCCATCTCATCCTCTGTCGTCCCCTTCTCCTCCTGCCCTCAATCCCTCCCAGCATCAGAGTCTTCTCCAATGAGTCAACTCTTCGCATGAGGTGGCCAAAATACTGGAGTTTCAGCTTTAGCATCATTCCTTCTAAAAAAATACCAGGATTGATCTCCTTCAGAATGGACTGGTTGGATCTTCTCGCAGTCCAAGGGACTCTCAAGAGTCTTCTCCAACACCACAGTTCAAAAGCATCAATTCTTCGGCGCTCAGCCTTCTTCACAGTCCAGCTCTCACATCCATACATGACCACAGGAAAGACCATAGCCTTGACTAGGCGAACCTTTGTTGGCAAAGTGATATCTCTGCTTTTGAATATGCTATCTAGGTTGGTCATAACTTTCCTTGAGAAAATAGAAGATTAAAAGGAGGGAAGAAGTGCACACATTTTGTATGTTGATAGTAATCAGAGGATTCCTAGGTGGCCCAGTGGTAAAGAACTGGCCTGCCAATGCAAAAGAGTCCAGGTTTGATGCTTGGGTCAGAAAGATCCCCTGGAGAGGGAAATGCAACCCACTCCAGTGTTCTTGTCTGGAAAATTCCATGGACAGGGAAACCTGACAGACTACAATCTATGGGGCTGCAAAAGAGCTAGACATGATTTAGGATTAAACAACAACACAAGTAATTAGAAAAGAATGATGTGAGGAAGTGGAACTTTAAAATCTATCTAAGAGGAGATAGGAAATCGCATTAAGAGCAGGAGATTATATATGTCTTATTAAACCCTTGCTAAAGTAAAAGGCATGATCTTGAGAAAAGGATTGCAGGGATTGTGTGGGAGACAGGATAAAGCAGTTCATTTCTGAATATGTCAGAATATAAGACTTTCGGCCTACGTATATTTAAGTGGGAAAAGAAGGATATGTTAATTACAGTTTGTGAATAAGCACTCTGAATAGCATATACACAGAATAAAATGTCTAGAGGCAGATGTTCCAGAAATAATTAATTAAATAGTAAAACAAAATGAAAAGTTAAAAAAAGCCAAGATAAACTTTCATCATCCAGTTTTCAGATTTATCATTTATATTCAATTTCTGTAGAAACTGCTGGAATTCTGTAGAATTTCTGTTGGATTGACTCACGGGAGTTGGATTGTAAATATGTATAGTACGTAAATAACTTTAAAATACGTAAATAATTTAAAAAGAAGGATAATAGATATGAAAATGCTCCACAATGAAAATCATTATAGACACTAGGAATGTTGAATGGAGTACCCAAAAAACATTGTCCAATTTCTCCTGAAATGTATCTAATTTCCTACATAGGGACACATATAAAATATAGTCCCTTCCTTATTGAATATTTTTCTTTCAACTTACCTTCTTTCGAGTCATTGCCTCTCAGGATTTCTGTATAGTGAAGATTCATTTGGCTGCTTTTCTATGTTTATGTTTATTGTTCTTGTCATCCATTTTAAGCCCAACAATTCTAAAAGGCAGGAAATGTAGCTATTTACATTTCCTGGTCCGGAAAATAAAAATATTATATGATAATGATAATCAGAG
Organism: Tragelaphus eurycerus; assembly: GCA_935064755.1. Taxonomy (NCBI): domain Eukaryota; kingdom Metazoa; phylum Chordata; class Mammalia; order Artiodactyla; family Bovidae; genus Tragelaphus; species Tragelaphus eurycerus. The sequence continues at coordinate 1,301,107 of CAKXYN010000132.1, read as the reverse complement.
ATTAATTCACTAGGCAGCATATTAAACAATTCCATTTTGAAAATAAATTCAATTTCTTACATACAGCTTATATCGTCTAATAAAATTTACAGTAAAACTGGAGATGTCTTTAGTATATAGTCAACTCTCAATATATAGGCAATCTTATTTGCAAAAACTGAATGTTCTTCCAAAAGCATCACTTTCATCATGTTTCAAGGACCTTCAATGGTTTCTAGTTACATACTAAGTATGAATTCAGAATTTACAGCTTTAAAAAAACCCCACCCAATATGACCATAGTATAACCAACCATAAAACTCTCTTTTGCTTTTGCTTTGATTAAATTTTGCCATGACTACTCAACACATTTTTTTTTCCAATCAGTCTCATGTTTTTCTTCATTGTTGCATTTTGATGTTTAATATCATTTTACTTTGTGAAAAACACATTTCCTATAATAGCACCTTAGTGCAGTGTTTCATTATGTCAGTAATAATTTTTTTCAACAGAATGAACATTGATTTAACTTTTTTTGTATTTTGTAATAATTTACATGATAATAATTATAATTATCAAGGTGATTTTAAGTGTACTTAATAACTAAAGCTCAAAGGAAGAATGAGAAAAAGGGAATATTCTGAAAGGAACTGAACTAAGCATGATAAACTAATCGTCTAGTTTTGTTCATTTTCCTTCCTAAGACTCTCTTTTCTCCTAATTTTTCTATATCCACTCCCAGTTCTCAGTTTAGAACATAATATCTTATCTGGATTTATAAGGCAAAGGTTAATAAGAACTCCTTGCTATCTAATTTTTTAATTTTATTGTTGGTTTTTCTGCAACTGTTTTAAAAAATGTTTTTCAAGAAAAAACAATGTTTCTCAAATGTAATCTGTTTCTGTTATCTTTTTTATATCTGTTTATACTGTATACTGTATCTTTAAAAGTATCTGTTTATACTTTAAACACTCTCTAATTGCTCTACCCTATCTTCAAGATAAATTCTGACTTCTCACTAGAGCACCCAAAGTCCTTCACTGCCTGGTTCACCACCAGTCACTGCTCTGTTTCTTCTGTGAACATCCTGTTCTCATCTCTTGAATCTGTTGGCAAGTGGCTAAATCAACAGTGTTTTCTATCATGTTTTATTTGGAAGGAATGCTCATGAGGACAAAAAAATATATATTATGTGTTTCTGATACGTTCTAGTTTAACCTTTTACTTCTTCTGTGACTTCCAAATAACTTTGAGAAGGCATGATAGAAAATTGTTAGATATGAGATAGCACTTTAAAAATTATATGGAAATAAGTAACTAATGTAACCTTAGTCTAGTTGTTTCTATAGACAGAATTTTTATTTTGAATCTGAGCTCTTCCTAGTGGCACTAGGCTTAGTCTCCACTATTACAATAATAGTCTCCATTATTGTAAAGTTATTGTAGGAACACTACATGAGATTTACTTTCTTTTTTTTATTTTATTTTGTTTTTATATTATTTGGGGGGGTTTCATTGAGATATAATTGACGTATAGCGCTGTGGTGTTGGAGAAGACTCTTGAGAGTCCCTTGGACTGCAAGGAGATCCAACCAGTCCATTCTGAAGGAGATCAGCCCTGGGATTTCTTTGGAAGGAATGATGCTAAAGCTGAAACTCCAGTATTTTGGCCACCTAATGAGAAGAGTTGACTCATTGGAGAAGACTCTGATGCTGGGAGGGATTGGGGGCAGGAGGAGAAGAGGATGACAGAGGATGAGATGGCTGGATGGCATCACTGACTCGATGGATATGAGTCTGAGTGAGCTCTGGGAGTTGGTGATGGACAGGGAGGCCTGGCGTGCTGCAGTTCATGGGGTCGCAAAGAGTCGGACACGACTGAGGGACTGATCTGATCTGATAGCGCTGTATGAGTTTCAGGTAAAGATTTGACTTAGATTTATTGTGAATTGGTTACCACAGTAGACTTAGTTAGCAACCATCATTTTATATAGATATAATAAATAAAAGTGGGAGGGTAAAAAAAAATTCATGGTAATAGCTCTTACAATTGATTCTTTTAACAACTTTCATATACAGCGGTGGTAATTATAGTCATTATATTGTACATCATATCCCTAGTATTTATTTAGCAACTTTTTAAGTGTACAATGCAGCATTGTTAACTATATGTATAGTGTTAACACAGCAAATTTTTAGAACTTACTCATCTTGCATATCAGAAATTTTATACCCATCTAATAGCATCTTCTCATTTTCTTCTCTGCCTCAGCCCCTGGCAATCACCATTCTATTCTGCTATGAGTTTGATTATTTGAAGTACATCATATAAATAAAATCATACTGTATTTGTTCTTCTGTAACTGGCTTATTTGACTTCATATAATGTCCGCAAGTTTCATTCACGGTGTCAAGTATGTCAGCCTTTCCTTCTTTTTTAAAACTAACTAATGTTCAATCATATGTCTGTACAATATTTTATCTGTTTATCTGTTGATAGAAGTTTAGACTTATTCCACATCTTGGCTGTTTGGAAGAATGCTACAATCAACTTGGAGATGCAGATAGCTCTTTGATATTCTGTTTTCATTTTCTTTGGACATATCCACAGAAGAGAGTTTGCTGGATTGTGTGATAATTCTTTATAATTTTTTGAGGAACTTTCACATTGTTTTCTATAGCAGCTGCAAAATTTTACATTACCACCAATAGTGTACAAGGGTTCCAGTTTTTCTCTATCCTAAATTGTTTTGTTTTCTTTTTGTTTTAATTTTTTTTTTTTACAATAACTATCCTAACATATGTGAGGTGGTCTCACTGTGATATTAATTTGCATTTCCTTAATAATTAATGGTGTTGAGCATCTTTTCATATGCCTATTGGTAGTTGTATGTCTTGAAGAAATATCTATTCAAGCCCCTTTCTCATTTTTTAATGGTTACTTGTTGTTTTTATTTGTCTAGTTGATTTTTAGGTTTCTGTTTGTGTGTTCATGTGTATATTTTTTTGCTGTTGAGTTTAGGATTACTTTATACATTTTGTATATTAAAATCCTATTAGATATATAAGTTGTAAATATTTTTTCCCACTGTCTAGGTTATTGTTCACACTGTAGATTATCTTTTTCTCTGCAGAGCTTTTGCTCCCTGCAATTTTGGTGTCATATCCATGAAATGACTACTAAGACCTATGTTATGAAGATTTCCTCTTATTTCCCCTCTAGAAGTTTTGCAATTTTAGTCCTTATTCTTTTAACTAATTTTGATGTTTTGTATAATATAGAATATGGGTTCAGTTTCATTATTTTGCATGTGGATATCAAGTTTTCTCAAGACCATTGCTGAAGAGACAGTCTTTACCCTATTATATAGTCTTGGTTCCCTTGTCAAAGTTCAGTTGACTGTTTATGCATGGAATTATTTCTAGCCTCTCTATTCTTTTCCATTGGTCCATGTGTCTATCTTTATCCCTGTATCAAATTTAGGCAGAATCCTTTTTAAAACAAATGTGTTTTTGCATCACTAGACCTGTATGAGAGTAATTTCTTAAAATCTGGTATTAGTATTTTGCTTTATCCATAATTTGCACCAAGCTAGACCTTTAGGTAATATAATCACAGAGTAGGGGAGTTACAAGGTACTTGATCAGTCCTGTTCAACTAATTGGTGGTAAAGCAGGAATAAGAACCTTGGTCAAATGAGATTGCCCAGTGTTCTTATACCATATGACCAACCCCTTTTTCATATATTGATGAAAAACTTACTATAGTTTTAACATATTAATTTTTTTTTCATTTTCCTAGACCTAATTTTCATAATTAGTGAGTAAAAATAAAAACAGCAGATGGGACAGAGAAAGGAGACAGTCTGCTTCAGCAGCATTCCTTGGATAGCTGGACATGCAGATTGTGGGAACTGGAAAACAGTGATCAGATTGCTGATGATAAAGTCATCAATCAGTCATAATCAAATAACTGTCAAACCTCAACCTTGTTCATATTTCACACTGACCTTGGTCCTTTTCTAATTTGTAAATGAAATACAAAAGGCAAAAATTTGAGTAGAGCGTATTGTAAGACAAAGGTTTAAAAATTCACCTTTATTCTTGTATTTCCCTGTGTCTTCAAATCTCTTGTCCATACAATTCATATCATTCTTGCTTAATCTGAAAATAAGTAAAATATGTATAATTTTTTAAAAAGCTAAGATCTTTATTATTTACTGATAGTTTATATATTAAAAATAATACAAATAAAATTCTAAGTATTGTATTTTAGTGTACTATATGATTCACACATGGCTGTGGTAAAGGGGGAAATTATTTTAGCTAAATAATGCTGCTGCAGATTTGCAGAGTGTAGAGAAGAATAAAAAGTAACAAGGTACAATCAGTCATCTGATCCTAAGACTTATTCCTTATTCTTTGAAACTATACTTAATAAATAAGTTCAATCATTTATTTGATATTTAAAAATATTATTTAAGAAATATAAAATGCTTATTGGACACACTGGGCATGGTATTCTTCTAGATTCACAAAACCAAACCAAGAAAAGAAAAAAGCTGAAATAAAGTAATATGCATGATTTAAGATGAATTGCTAAACATAATTCATATTTCTGTTGTTAAACTAAGTGACCATGTAGCCATGGACATGCAAGAACATGGCACCACTCTGAGGAAAATTGTTGATGAAAATGACAGGAATGGCATATTTGAGAAGAGGCATACTAGCCTGAGAAATATGGAAACAAGGGAGACAAGAAATCAATAGATATGCACGTAATGAAGCTTACTGACTAGATAGACATCATAAAAGGACAAAGAGACAATGGAATACATGTCCTCCTTACACTGGATATTAAGAATGATAATGACAATAATAATTAAAACAACTACTACATATTAGGAACTTACTTCATTTAAACTTCGCAATAACTTGATGAGTTGGTGTTTATCCCTCAATTTATAGATGAAGAAATGCATGTTTTTTGTGGTCAAGCCACATGTCTAAAATTGTGAAGCAAGTCAAAGAACTCAGACCTAGCTCAAAATCTTTGCTTTTAATCCATAATACTTCCTGCTAATACTGTTGACTTTGCTACTGCAGAACTAGGTTAAGTTTGTGGTGCATAAATAATGATGGATCAGATATTCTGGATAGGTTAATAAATATTAGTATGGGATAAAAGGTGAAAGATGGGAATCAGAAAAGGAATTCTTAAGCAGTCTTCTTTGTAAATTTTAATGTTTTTACAGTTGAACAGAAGGTGTGTTATCTTCTGAAAAAAAGCACGCAAGCAAGAAAGGGGGAAGAAAGAAAAGTGATCCTTGCCTTCGTGTCTGGTGAGATTATCTTGAATGTGTATCTTTAATGCTATTGGATTCCTTTTTCAATAGCCTGTCATCCCTGAACAGATCTTTTGCCTTTCCTCTTAGCAATAACTTCTTTATTAGCTTTCTCTGTAAAGACTGTGATAAATAATTTATATATAGTGTACCGTATTAAACACAAACAACTCTATTCTTATACAGAATACAAAATAAAAGCTTTCCCTTGGATAATTGAATATTTTTATTCAGTTACCTGACTTAGCTGTCTAACCACTTTGTAGAGAAATTCTTCTGTAATACACATGGAATAGATGCCCCCAGAGTGGCTAATGGATAAATCAGTGATTGAAAAAATGTAGTTTAAAAAGGAGATACTTGCCTTGTTATATTATCAGGGTACACTAAAGATAATGCATGCTCTCCTTGATTAATCAAAGTCTCTATATTTCAAAACAATTGCTAGCTAATTGTAGACACTGTCTTATTTTACTGCAAGTTAAATATGAGCCAATAAGAATTATTTTTGTCAATAAATGGGTATTACAATCTTAGGATGAATTAATAGAAGCATAGTGTAACCTAAGAGAGGAGGAGATAATTCCTTTTTTTCTTTCTTTACTCTACCAATCAAATAATATATAAAAGGGTACATAATATGTGGGCTAAAACTTGATCATCATAACAATTATCTATAATGTTAAAAATAGAAAAGATACAGGCAAAAAAATGGAAAAGGGAAAAGTTCTTATTCAAACAACATTATAAAACATACTGGGTAATATTTGCAACAGACATCTTTAGCAAGATCTACCCTTTCTGAGTCTCACTTCAGTAAGAAGGATAAGGATTAAGAAGGAAGTAAATGTTAGGGCTATCTAAAACACACTTTATAAATAGGAAATATACTCTTTATATTGATTTTCAAGTGGAGAAATCACAGTATCAGAGCTTTGCATTTGAAATAGCACATTTGTTTATAGCTGCTTCATTTAAAGAAGGGACTTTTAAAATTTGAGGACTTGAAAACTGAAATGGTCATGACAATGTGGGTCTTCAAAATCTTTTCATTCAAGGGTATGTTTGAAGGATTATAGGCCCTGTCATGAGGAGAGGAGGTGAAAGGCAGAATTGCTATCATTCCTGTTTCACTGTGAAATGGAAAAGATACTAATAATCTAAGCTATCTATTCTTAGAAACATAAATTATTATTAATTTTAACATATCTATTATTTACCAAATTTAAACATTAGTCACTTAATAATCACTGGACAGATGGATAGAAGTATGTGTTTAGAGTGAATAGATTCTAAGTGAAAACTGAATATCTGAAGAACTGTATCTGTGAAGGGTAGAAATTTTAATTTGTGAACAACTTTTAGTTGAACTGGAAAGTTTTTAAGGCTGGTTCTTAGCTACTTCTTGATGGAAAAATAACTGTGGTCATTTAATTCTGGACAGGATTATAACTATACCGAAAATAATTTGCAGAGTAGCAAAGTTGTTTAGTTTTGTTTCAGAAGGAAAAGATTATGTTGCTGAAGTTTACATAGAGAATTAAAGTTATAAAAATTTATGAAATCTGAATCAGCTTCATAGTGTGTGAACAAGATGTCACCAGAGTCTTCATAAATGTTGAGTCTTATTTATTTATTTATTTACCCAGTTAACAAAGTTCTTATAAACCTACCAAATGCTAGGTTCTATGCATATAAACTGTAATATAAAAAACTATCTTCCAAGTACTAACATTTAATTTATAACCTAAGAAGGATGAACCAAATCTTGCTAGGACAGGTGAGCCTTGGTGCACCTGGTGACTCCCCAGAGGAGACAACATATAAGCTAAATCCTTCACCATTAGAAGTTGGTGTTCACCAGATGGATAATTTAAGAATGGGAAGTCCTGCCAGGAGCTGGGGTGAGGAGTAATTGCTCTTTCATTTTGTTGGAAATGGCATAAAATTTGGCAACGGATAAGAACTTCACTTTTCTAGAACACAAAGCAAATGGAGCAGAGGAAAACAAGAGTGTGCAAATATACTAGGAGCTAAATGAACAGATTGTGAAAGGGTTTCGATGTCATGTGCAGGAGTTTTACTTTGTGCAGTGAATGATTTTTTTTTTTTTTCATGAAAGTGACATGGTCAGATTTCTATTTTAGAAAGACTACCCAGCACAATGTAGTGTCTGGATCACAAGAAGGCAGAGAATCTTGTTAGTGGGCTCTTATACCAGTCCAGATGAGGAATTGTGAGGGCTGAATCAAGGTAGGATAGACATGCTAAATTGCTATTGCTGTTCTTAATAGAAAGAGGTGAGGGAAGATATGAAAATTTTGTACTGTGTCCCTTCTAAAATATGGAAATTGGCATTCACACTTGAGAATAACTAATACATAGTCTTTCATATTAATGGGATCATGTGGAAGCCAGATTCTTTTAATATGTCTGGTAGCTACACATGTAATACTGGGTTCCAGGTACATCTCTATTTTACAAAAGAATGAACAGCATCAGATATTTAAATTTTCTAAAGATGATGTGCCCAATATTTTTATTATGGGGGAGGGGAGGCCTAATTATGTTAATCAAAACATATACAGCTTCTCTCTTCAGTCAACACCTACACAAGGTAATAATATATCTCTGTTTCTTACCATCTTTTTTCTCATTCAGTTGGATTCCTTTGTTTCTGCCAGTTCCAGGTGCTCATTCTGTGTTGTTCATGATTATTCCTCTTTATCTTAAAATGTATCCAAAGTTTCTGAACATTCTTCTTTAAAGCTTTTGTAACTTGCAACCTTCCCTATTTCCTATGCAGTTTTTAGTTTTCATGATTTTCAGTAATTCAGACTGATTCCTCCATTGCATATCTGACTTTACAATGGCATAGTAAGAATTCTTATCTAAGAATGTGTTTCCTTGGTTCAGTCAACTAGTATTTGTGCTGTCTCTGTTCCTGGCATAATATCATTTTTGAAATTTGGCATTTGTGAACTCATAAAACTTATCAGGTACAGGAGAGTCTCTGAATTTATTGTACGTTCTTTAAAACTCCTATCATGAAATTTAGTTCTACTAGATTCAGTGCTACTGATTATCCATTTCTTTATTTTATAAGTTTATTATATTTAAGTTTATTAGTGGACATTCAAGATACCGTGATATAAGAGGACATGAAGAAATACCTGTTTTTTATACCAAATGAGTGGGGAATTACAAAAGTATATAAAAATACATTAGTTACACATCGCTTACTGTGAAAAAGTCAGTACCTTCTAACAAATACCCATGGTAGGTGATAGGCATTTATAAATTCTAAGATTCTACAGAGATGGTCTATAAATTCCTCCAAATTTTACAGAATTTTAAAGAATTCTCCAGATTTTCTAAGAATTCTTTCTTTGCTAAATATCCATTCTCCAAAATGACAGTGACTCTATACCCTTCAGCATGAAAATGTGGTTTTAAATACATGATGTCATCTTTTATTACTTTCTCACTATTTATCATACATATGGTGATGGACCAGCTACATGGAAAGCTCTTCAAGAAAAGAGAACATGCAATTTATTCTTAAAGATTAAAGAATAGTCTTTAGTTTTTACTGTCTTTGAAACAGTGAAGAAGTAAAATGATATAGCCCAGTGAATTACACAATCAAAATTGAAAATATTAGACAAAAGGGAAGAGAAGTGTGTCAACAGAAAAAGAGGATGTGGTTAGGAAAATAATAGAGAATATATTCTCTGAGGTTCTAGTTCCAAGATTTTACTATTATAATATATTATAAGCTACTCATCATGTAAAAGTTTTATGGAAAATTTTGTTTCTTCTTTAAAAAAGTATTTAAAATGCTTAAATGACAGTTATTTATTGTTTAGGTTCAGATATTACCATCTAAATCTAAAATAAATATTTTGAAAATTAGTGGCTTCCTTTGTAAATATTTTGATAGATATTACAATCCAAATAGCTATTATCTGTGTGTAAAGAGATCAATTTGGAATGATTTTATTTGTTTTCCCAGTTATTTAAATGTTATTTAAATGTGGTCTAAGTAACTTAAGTAAGTAACTTAAGGTAAGAGGTATGTGATTTCTTTTTTTTTTTTTTTTTTTTTGCAGATATTTTCTACAACTAGATCTTTTCTGAAATATATATTTTATTCCATTGTCCTATTTTTCAATCTTTGTAATTTTTCCATGTTGCTTAAATTATTGTATCATTCAAATACCTAGACAGACAAGCCACTACTTATTAAGTATTTTTTGAAAAGATTCTTCTTATTATCAACATTTATTCTCCAAACTGAACATTGGTGTCATTTTTCTAAGTTGTTTTTCACCAACCCCTCAACGCCCAAATGCTTTTGGGGTTTGAATTGGCCTACAATAACTACTAGTGCATTTTTAAACCTAATTTCCTACATTATATAAATGGTTTCAAAATAAGTGCATTTTTAAAAATTTTCAATTATCAATTGTAATTGTAATGTCTATATATTTCATAAGATAAATGTTTTCTATTCTGAATCAATGAATATATGAGAATGTCTCTCAACTCATAACTCCCCAAACTTGAAATCTTTACTAGACAATAAATACAGCTTCTAAACTAAACTGGGAACATTTATATTTATATATATATATATATATATATATATATATATATATAATTTCTTTGGGACTTTTCAGTATGTGTCATAGTGTGTATTTTTACAGCATTCTTGAGGTTTTCTGAATCAATCTTATTCATGTTACCTAGCAACAGACTCAGTTCTCCTCTAAAAGAACACTTGAGGATAGGTGGGAGGGGATTTGCTTTTGGATGGCAAGCGAATCTGGGGTGGGTATTTTGCTGCAAGTTTTTTTCAATGTGTAGATATTTATTTATTTAAAAAGAAAGTCTCAGATTGAGACTTGTGCTGTATGTACTTGATCATTTGTTTTGAAGAAGGATTTGAGATTTTTGTTTCTTTTTAATTTCAAAGTGAAGCTTTTCAATGTGAAGGCAGAATTCACCACAAAACATTATCAAGACATTATTTATATTTCCATTTAAAATAAGTAATCAGTAAATTAGTCTTTGTATTTGGAAGTTTGTTAGAAATACATCGTATCACACACCAGAGATTTTAAACATGAGCGCTTTTACTAATGTACATACAAATGTGGGTATAGTTAATAAAACATCAATAAATTCAAACAACTGAGACAATCTTACTATAGTTAAGATGACAAATTTCAGAATCAAACATACCCGAAATTCAGTTGTAATTCTGCTATTTACATGCATGTAACTTTGACCACTTACCTAAATCTGTAATTCTTAATTCTCTTCTCTTTAAAATTGGATGAAAACAGCATCTACAGAATTCAGTTACTAGAGTAATAAATGACAGAGTTTATGTAAAGCACTTTGAATAAAGCCTTATACAGAAAAAAAGCTCAAAAATAGTAGTTGTTAACAAAGAGAAATAAAGTATTTTAATAAAATTAAAAATTAACACAGAAGGCATAAATTTGCTTTAACTTAATTTTTCTTAATTTCAACATCCCTTGGATCATCAAAAAAGCAAAAGAGTTCCAGAAAAACACCTATTTCTGCTTTATTGACTATGCCAAAGCCTTTGACTATGTGAATCACAATGAACTTAATTTCTTAGAGTGGTTATTCTTATGCTTTGGTGAGTTGAAGGAGTTTTGAAAGTTAAGGGTAGAAGCACAAATATTTAAGACCAATATAAAATTTGCAGGTAATTGCAGACTTTATTAAAGCCTTAATTAAAGAGCACTAGGAAAAGTGAATTAGCACATCTGAGATTTTAATCAAACTGCTATTTCAACCAATTTATTAATTGACTGCAGGATTAGGCTATAATTGTGCACTGTTAAGATGTATGTTCATGATTTGAAAACCCCATGGTTATATTTTACTATTCTTATCTCAGGAACAACCAAATTGAAATGTGTGTTTAAAATTAGTCTTCAAGGTTTACAGGGATAATTATAGATCTTACAATGAGCATTGATCATGTTATGCCTATAATAGCTAAGCCTAAAAATGATATAATTTGAAATTCAGCAGACAGTTGGTGAGTAGCTCGATCAGATCAGATCAGTCGCGCAGTCGTGTCCGACTCCTTGTGACTCCATGAATTGCAGCACGCCAGGCCTCTCTGTCCATCACCAACTCCCAGAGGTCACTCAGGCTCACGTCCATCGAGTCGGTGATGCCATCCAGCCATTTCAACCTCTGTCGTCCGCTTCTCCTCCTGCCCTCAATCCCTCCCAGCATCAGAGTCTTCTCCAATGAGTCAACTCTTCACATGAGGTGGCCAAAGTACTGGAGTCTCAGCTTTAGCATCATTCCCTCCAAAGAAATCCCAGGGCTGATCTTCTTCAGAATGGACTGGTTGGATCTCCTTGCAGTCCAAGGGACTCTTAAGAGTCTTCTCCAACATCACAGTTCAAAAACATCAATTCTTTGGCGCTCAGCCTTCTTCACAGTCCAACTCTCACATCCATACATGACCACAGGAAAAACCATAGCCTTGACTAGACGAACCTTTGTTGGCAAAGTGATGTCTCTGCTTTTGAATATGCTATCTAGGTTGGTCATAACTTTCCTTCCGAGGAGTAAGCATCTTTTAATTTCATGGCTGCAATCACCATCTGCAATGATTTTGGAGCCCCCCAAAAATAAAGTCTGTCACTGTTTCCACTGTTTCCCCATCTATTTCCCATGTAGTGATGGGACCAGATGCCATGATCTTCGTTTTCTGAATATTGAGCTTTAAGCCAACTTTTTCACTCTCCACTTTCACTTTCACCAAGAGGCTTTTTAGTTCCTCTTCACTTCCTGCCATAAGGGTGGTGTCATCTGCATATCTGAGGTTATTGATATTTCTCCCGGCAATCTTGATTCCAGCTTGTGCTTCTTCCAGCCCAGCGTTTCTCATGATGTACTCTGCATATAAGTTAAATTAGCAGGGTGACAATATACAGCCTTGACGAACTCCTTTTCCTATTTGGAACCAGTCTGTTGTTCCATGTCCAGTTTTAACTGTTGCTTTCTGACCTGGATACAGATTTCTCAAGAGGCAGGTCAGATGGTCTGGTATTCCCATCTCTTTCAGAATTTTCCACTGTTTATTTAAATCCCCATAGTCAAAGGCTTTGGCATAGTCAATAAAGCCGACATAGATGTTTTTCTGGAACTCTCTTGCTTTTTCCATGATCCAGCAGATGTTGGCAATTTGATCTCTGGTTCCTCTGCCTTTTCTAAAACCAGCTTGAACATCAGGAAGTTCACGGTTCACATATTGCTGAAGCTTGGCTTGGAGTAGCTTGATCCTTATGGGAATTTTGATTCATCTAAAGACAGAAACCATATTCTTGATGTGAAATATAGTTCAGGCAAGAGTTATAGCAGATGACTTGTAGAAGACAGTGCTTATGGTTAACAATATGGTATTATATACTTCAAAATGTGTTAGGAGAGGATTTCATATTAATTTTTCTTACCAGAAAATGAATAATGAAGGGACACAAGGAAACCTCTGAAAATTATGGATTGTGGCTTTGGTATTGTATTAGGTATATTTGTATGTCCAAACTCAAAAATTGTATATAGTTTTCTGTATTAAAAATACAGGCTCTACTACAAAGCCACAGTCATCAAGACAGTATGGTACTGGCACAAAGACAGAAATATAGATCAATGGAACAAAATAGAAAGCCCAGAGATAAATCCATGCACATATGGACACCTTATCTTTGACAAAGGAGGCAAGAATATACAATGGATTAAAGACAATCTCTTTAACAAGTGATGCTGGGAAAACTGGTCAAACACTTGTAAAAGAATGAAACTTGAACACTTTCTAACACCATACACAAACATAAGCTCAAAATGGATTAAATATCTAAATGTAAGACCAGAAACCATAAAACTCCTAGAGGAAAACATAGGCAAAACACTCTCTGACATACATCACAGCAGGATCCTCTATGACCCACCTCCCAGATTATTGGAAATAAAATCAAAAATAAACAAATGGGACCTAATTAAACTTAAAAGCTTCTACACAACAAAGGAAACTATAAGCAAGGTGAAAAGACAGCCTTCAGAATGGGAGAAAATAATAACAAATGAAGCAAGAGACAAACAACTAATCTCAAAAATATACAAGCAACTCCTACAGCTCAATTCCAGAAAAATAAATGACCCAATCAAAAAATGGGCCAAAGAACTAAATAGACATTTCTCCAAAGAAGACACACAGATGGCTAACAAACACATGAAAAGATGCTCAACATCACTCATTATCAGAGAAATGCAAATCAAAACCACTATGAGGTACCGTTTCACGCCAGTCAGAATGGCTGCATTCCAAAAGTCCACAAGCAATAAATGCTGGAGAGGGTGTGGAGAAAAGGGAACCCTCTTACACTGTTGGTGGGAATGCAAACTAGTACAGCCACTTTGGAGAACAGTATGGAGATTCCTCAAAAAACTGGGAATAGAACTGCCTTATGACCCAGCAATCCCACTACTGGGCATACACACTGAGAAAACCAGAATTGAAAGAGACACATGTACCCCAATGTTCATAGCAGCACTGTTTATAATAGCCAGGACTTGGAAGCAACCTAGATGTCCATCCACAGATGAATGGATAAGAAAGCAGTGGTACATATACACAATGGAGTATTACTCAGCCATTAAAAAGAATACGTTTGAATCAGTTCTAATGAGGTGGATGGAACTGGAGCCTATTATACAGAGTGAAGTAAGCCAGAAAGAAAAACACAAATACAGTATACTGACACATATATATGGAATTTAGAAAGATGGTAACAATGACCCTGTTTACCGGACAGCAAAAGAGACACTGATATATAGAACAGACTTTGGGTCTCTGGGAACAGGCGAGGGTGGTATGATTTGGGAGAATAGTATTGAAATATGTATAGTGTTATATCTGAAACGAGCCGCCAGTCCAGGTATGATGCCTGATAGTGGATGCCTGGGGCTGGTGCACTGGAACGACCTGGGGGGATGGTATAGGGAGGGACGAGGGAGGAGGGAGGAGGGTTCAGGATGGGGAACACATGTATACTTGTGAAAGATCCATTTCGATGTATGGCAAAAGCAATACAATATTATAAAGCTTAGCAAAATAAAATTTAATTGAAAAAAAAAATAAAAATACTACATTAGAGCTTAAAAATTGAAAGAAATGAATTACTTCATTCTTGGCTATGCTATGCTATGCTAAGTCACTTCAGTCGTGTCCGACTCTGTGTGACCCCATAGACGGCAGCCCACCAGGCTCCCCCGTCCCAGGGATTCTCCAGGCTAGAACACTGGAGTGGGTTGCCATTTCCTTCTCCAATGCATGAAAGTGAAAAGTGAAAGTGAAAGTGAAGTCGCGTCCAACTCTTAGCAACCCCATGGACTGCAGCCTACCAGGCTCCACCGTCCATGGGATTTTCCAGGCAAAAGTACTGGAGTGGGGTGCCACTGCCTTCTCCGCAGGAATACCAAAAAAAGAAAATTATTAGTTAGATACAAATAAAATTTGTCTTCAAAATCTTTAAAGATAACTGTAGAAAAACCACAAAGAATTTTCAAAATACATAGAATAATCCTAAAATTCCAATATAAACATTAAATTTAAGGCCTTCTTTTATTCTTTATGGACTGCTAAAAGAAATACTATAGATTTGGCGATTTAGAAATAATAAACACTTATTCCTCCCAATTCTTTTGGCTGAGAAGTCCAAGATCATCATTGGCAGAGACAGTATCTACTGAAAGCTCCTTCCTATCCATGCTTCATTCCTTTGGCCATAGCCTCCACTGGTAGAAGGGATGAAGAATTTTGCTGACGACTCTGCCCTTAAGACCTAATCACTTTCCAAAAGCACCACCTTCAAACACAATCACAGTGCATATTAGGTTTCAGGGTATGAATTTGTAGTGGGTCCCAAACATTCAATATATAGATGGCCTATTTTACCCTGAAGTTGTAAATAAGTAGATTATTCTGTATTTTTGGACACACACCATCAAAGAAAGAAACAAGTCACATAGTCTTCTAAATAGAAATATAATAAGGCTTCAGAGTGAAGTGGATTTTCCTCTTCTGTATAGAAGATGGGCACACTGAATTTCCTTCTAAATTCTCATTCTCCCAGATGATTTTAGATATTAGCTTATATTCTTTATAAGGTATACTTAAATATTTATTTTAATTAGTTAATTTACTTGGCTGTGCCAGGTCTACTTTGTGGCATACAAAGAAGTTGTGCCTTACAGACTCTTACTGAGGTATGTGGATTCTAGTTCCCCAATCAGGAATGGAACCCAGAACCCCTAAATTAGGAGCACAGAGTCTTAGCCACTGGACAACCATAGAAGCCCTAACACTAGTTTATACTCTTATCCCACTAGATAATCAAGACAAAAAATACTCTTTTACATTAAAGATTATTTTTTGAATTCATGACATGTTTTAAAATTTTTTGAAAACACAGCAAATGACAATTATGCATTTTCTAGTTTCTCCTTTCTCTCAACTTTAGCAACAAGAATAGCATCAGCCCAGGAGCTTTCAGGCTGTTAGTGAGATTAACCAGTTGGAGCTTGTTCTAAGTAAAAACAGGTTTGCCTTGCATTTTTTCATTTTTTTTTTTTTTTTTTCATTTGGGGGTGAATAAAGATGGAGGCTTTGAAAGTGAAGAATGTATTAATCCTGGCTTTTTATTTTTGATATTTCTGAAAGTTTGATATCTGGAGCCTTTCTGATTCTAGAGAGACTGCTCCTCCCAGAGCTAGCCAGTTCTTAAAGACAATAAAAATGTTCCTACAAATGTGCCTTTCATATACAAACCAGCCAACCCAGAGCCCATGCTCCATCCACCTCTTGTATCAGCCTCTCACAGCACTCTTATAGTCCAAGCCATTATTCCTCTGCCTTTAATCATGTGGGACCAGGCAGGAGACCATCAGAAAGCTGCTGCAACCTAGAACCCACTGAAATGATCCAGAATAGCCAATCCTAAACCTGCTTACTCTGCTTTTGTCCATTCCTTTTCAGAGAAACCACCAGGGAGTGCTTTGTCTCTGCCTTCTTCCTGTCCCCTGTTCCCTCTGCCTCCTTACCGAACTTGTTGCTTCCACAGATGGCCCCTGCGTCATATAGCATACCTCCACCTCTTGGACACTGTGAGCAAAGAAAACTGTCTCCTCATCTGTTGGCCCCACCATAACTGAGTAAAAGTAAAATCTAAAAGCAAAAACAGTGAATACAGAACAGCTTTATTATTAAGAAAACAGATATAGCTTCCCACTTCTAGGCATGATCTGATTTTCTAGCCATGTCTAATAGTAGAGCAAATAATGTTGCTTTAAGTAGATGTTTTATGGTTTCTTTCTTTGTATAAACCAACCAAGCAGCCAGAACCCCTGTTGCCAATAGATTTTTGTTCATGTTTGCAACAACAGCTCATGCTGCACTTGGCTAGAAGCAACATGATAAAAATACTACCTGAACATTCCACGATAAGTACCTTTTTCAAGGTATTAACTTCAGAATGAAAGGTTCTTTCATTTTCATCCCTAAGGAAAAATAACTGATAAGCATAGGACCAGTGAGCAATGTTTTCTATGTAAGGATGTTTGATGCAGCATTTTTGCTGTAAAAATTTTGTTGTTGTGCTCTGTCACATGACTCTGACTCTTTACAATCTTATTTATTGCAGACCACCAGGCTCCTCTGTCCATGAGATTTTCCAGGCAAGAATACTGGAATGGGTTGCTATGTCCTACTCCAAGGGATCTTCCCAAGCCAGGGATTGAACCCACATTTCCTGCATATCCTGAATTGGCAGGCAGATATTTTACTACTACGCTACCTGGAAAGCCTGTAAAAATTAATATATGTGAAAACAACTCATAGAATTCCTGTTTGTCATAATTATCTAATGTTAAAGTGTAGCTTATGTTTCAATTTCACTTTAATATTCTAAAAATCACCTTCTTTTTCTATTCAAGTCCACAACCTTTCCATTTTTAAAGTGGTACTGAATCCAACCATACTCAAGAGCAGATTTTTAAAAGAATATAGAAACAAAAAATTAGTTTCTCACTTCTCAATGTGCCTGCACACAGGTCAACATGACAAAATAGATAATAAATCTTAGTAGATACCATGGATTAGGTTATTTTATTTGTTATGGTTTCAGTAAGTTTAAGTTCAAGACCTGAATGATACTGGACATTAATGGATATAAAAGCTACCTATGGATCATTTTAAGTACTTTTATAGACACTACTTCTCTTCATTATTAACTAATCTGTGTATGGCCATCATTTTCTACATAATTAGTTAAATAAAGAAAGCCTCAAGTGGTTGAACAGGTCAATATTATTGACTTATCCAAAAAAAGATTGATATGTCTATGAGTTCAGAAATGTTTTAAATATAATATATTATGAAAATAATTGTTCATCATCAATACTTTGGATAAATAGGACAATAATCATCAACCATCCACCTATTGATGGTGGTCTGTAAAGTGTTCCTTCACTTTGACCAACTTCATCAGAATAATTAACTGATTTTTAAACTGTCTAAATTCAACTTCCTCAGTTTCTCTTGTTCTGATTCTTCCCTTTCTAAAAAAAGATCAGGCTGGTTTGATGGTCCTCTGAACTGCTGCAATTGCTTTCAAGCTAAGTCATTTTATCTGTATTCTCATCCCATAATAAATTTGTTCTTCAGAGTTCTGCCAGAGAAGTAGGGCTAATATGTAGTAAGGAGCAGGTTTTTCCCATGCTTAATGTTCTTCAGTTATTGCTATTACTTATAGTGTATTGTAACAACTTCTTAATATGGCATAAATTGCCCCTTAAAATCTACTGCTTGCCCATATTTTATACAGTATGATTCAATGACAATTGACTATTACAAACTAACAAACTCTCATGCATCCATGATCACATGCATCTCTTCCTCACATCATTTTCTTCTCTTCAGATGCCTTTTTACTAACTTATTATTGACTCACAAACACTCCCATGGAGTTTTTCATGACTTTTCTAGGTAATTTTAAATGATAGATTTTAAAAAATCACAAGAAGTTTGATGCATCCACCTATTATGTCCCTACGTTTGAATCTGGGTTGTGACTTGTACACTGAATGGAAGACAGTGGAAGTTATAGCCTGTGACTCCTAAGGCTAGGTCCTAAAAAGTCATGCAGCTTCTTTCTGCATCTCTTGAACTCTTGTTCTCCAGATACTCTCAGATCGCATCCATCTTGTAATGAGAAGCTCATTATTTCTATATGGAAATGAATAGAAATGACATATATAAATGCCAAGAGTAGGTGTTCCAGTCAAAAGTTTCAACTAAGCCCTGGCTTTGAGTTATGCCAGGTATCAGTCGGGAGCAAAGACACCTCCCAAATGATTCCAGCCTCAGAGTTTCCAGTTAGCCTCGGGTATCAGGACTTCTTTGAACAGAGCCAAGTCTCCTGCTGCCTGTGCCCTGTCTGAATTCCTGACTGATGAAGAGCAAAATACTATGGTTGTTGTTTATAACACTAATTTGGGGTGGTATTTAATAAGTAGCAGCAGATAACTAGAAGAAAAAGCTTATTAAATCATGAAGGAAAATTAAGCAGTTTTTATAAGCGGCGGGGGGCGGGGAACAAAACAGTTGTAAGAAATCAATCAATAATAGACCAGACAAGGAAAACAACGTGGTTATTGAGTCTACAAGAATGGTAGGAAAAACAGGGAAGAAAAGAGTTGGCAGGAGTTGGCAGGTAGGTCTCTTGGGATCTATAGATGACTGTCAGAAGATATTCAGGACAAATGTTGAGCGCAAGAGTAGAAAAATTATGCAACAGCAGTACTTATTGAGTGCCTGTATCTCTGGGTGCTTACTTTGTTGCTTCAGTCGTGTCCAGCTCTTTGCAAACCTATGGACTGTAGCATGTAAGGCTTCTTTGTCCATGAGACTCTCCAGGTAAGAATACTAGAGTGGGTTGCTGTGCCCTCCTCCAGAGTATCTCCCTGACTCAGGGATCAAATCGACAACTCCTGCATCTTCTGCATTGCAGGCAGATTCTTTACCCATTGAGGCACCTGGGAAGCCCTATTGAGTGCCTAATGTGTTCCAAATACAAGTTACTCCCCCATACATACACACACTCACATACATATTAGTTTTTGCCACCCACCTTAATATTGTTTATTGTCATGTTCTAATACTTCCTTTACAGTTCTTTGCACACTTGGAAAATCTTTTTAAAAGAAAACTTTTCTAATATCTTATTATTGCTATTCAAGACATTGTTGCATTTATCTTAAATTACAGTTAATGATGCCTGATTCATCATCCACTTATTGCTCCTTCCTCATAGACAAAACTAAATGCAACTGCTGATGGTTTACATAGAATATTTGAGAAATGTCGCAAAATCTTACAGTCAACCATCTGTTCGAGGAACTGTTTCTTTTCAAAGAAAATATAAAACTTATCAACAATTGAGACTCTTGATTTCTTACCAGTGGAGACTGAGAAGTGTCCAGCAAGATACAGCCACTTGCTTTTCTAATGAATTCATGGCATGAGTGAATAAGGCATGGCTATGTGTGCATGCTTAGTCATGTCTGACTCTGTGACTCCATGGACAGTGGCCCGCCAGGCTCCTCTGTCCATGTAATTTCCAAGGCAAGAATTCTGTAGTGGGTTGCCACTTCCTCCTTTGAGGGTATCTTCCTCAAACAGGAATCTAACCCGCACCTCCTGTGTCTCCTGCATTAGCAGGCAGATTCTTTACCATTGAGCCACCTGGGAAGACCTAAAGCATGGCTGCTAGGAATGCTTTAAAGTATCCTCTAAAGAGTCAATTCATTTTCCACTTTTACTTATACATGTTTTAATACAGCTATGATTGTGGACTTGCTTCTCTACCTGATAATACAAATAAACAATTAAATCTTCCAAGTCTTTCTTGCCATGTTGTCTTCTTGCAATGGACGGTGATTTCATAATTGTCAGTTACCACAGGTAAACATTTTGCAGGTATTTGGATGAAAAAGTGGATATATTGAGTATCCTATTCAATCCAACAGATATGTTAGGAAATAATGCAGGTTTTTGAAAACATAAAATGAAAAAATATAGAGATTGTATAAATAATAAGGCAAATACTTTATGCCCTTTCCCTTTTGCCTTCTTGTCTCGATCTACTAGGGTCTCTTCTATTGTGTAAAATTCAAATTCCTTCCATTGGTGGATACTGTGTCTATCTTTGTCTCTTTTCCTTCTATTCTCTTTGAGTAATATCCTCATATTTTTCTCATTTCGGGCAACCTCACTATAAGTAGGGGCCACTATTTTCTTTTACTTGACATTTTAATTATAAAAATAATTTGAGGATATATTCTTCGACTTCCCTCCTTAAACTATTCTTTTGAAAATGTCTACCCTTTCCCACAATTTACTTCATTTTTATCATTATACTAATTCTGAAACAGTTAATATAGTGGTCCCAAACTTATATCTAGCAGTCTGTATACCAGTGTGGCTTAGAGTCATGTTTTGTTTAAGCCCCACAGTTACTTAGGGCTTCCCAGGTGGCTCAGTGGTAAAGAATCTGCCTGCCAATGCAGAAGACATGGGTTCGATTCCTAGAGTGGGACGATCCCTTGGAGAAAGAAATGGCAACCCACTCTGGTATTCTTGCCTGGAATATCTTATGAACAGAGGCGCTTGATGAGATACAGTCCATGGGATCACAAACAGTTGGACACAACTGAGCAACTGAGCACACATGCACAGTTATAAATTATATTGAGTAGTTTCCTCATTGGTAATTTAAAAAGGGAAGCCATCTATGTATTTCCGGGTTAAATTAGAAAAGCAGGGTCTACAATTGCAAGGGAACCAACCTATTGAAATTGAGTGGCAACTAACTCCTTCAGAAAGACACATATTTTTTCATGGTGCTATGTCCCCCATGGAAAGAAATGCAAAAAAGCAAAATGGCTGTCTGGGGAGGCCTTACAAATAGCTGTGAAAAGAAGAGAAGCGAAAAGCAAAGGAGAAAAGGAAAGATATAAACATCTGAATGCAGAGTTCCAAAGAATAGCAAGAAGAGATAAGAAAGCCTTCTTCAGTGATCAATGCAAGGAAATAGAGGAAAACAACAGAATGGGAAAGACTAGGGATCTCTTCAAGAAAATCAGAGATACCAAAGGAACATTTCATGCAAAGATGGGCACAATAAAGGACAGAGATGGTGTGGACCTAACAGAAGCAGAAGATATTAAGAAGAGGTGGCAAGAATACACAGAAGAACTGTACAAAAAAGAGCTTCAAGACCTAGACAATCATGATGATGTGATCACTGACCTAGAGCCAGACATCTTGGAATGTGAAGTCAAGTGGGCCTTAGAAAGCATCACTATGAACAAAGCTAGTGGAGGTGATGGAATTCCAGTGGAGCTATTCCAAGTCCTGAATGATGATGCTGTGAAAGTGCTGCACTCAATATGCCAGCAAATTTGGAAAACTCAGCAGTGGCCACAAGATTGGAAAAGGTCAGTTTTCATCCCAATCCCAAAGAAAGGCAATGCCAAGGAGTGCTCAAACTACCGAACAATTGCACTCATCTCACTCGCTAGTAAAGTAATGCTCAAAATTCTCCAAGCCAGGCTTCAGCAATATGTGAACCGTGAACTTCCTGATGTTCAAGCTGGTTTTAGAAAAGGCAGAGGAACCAGAGATCAAATTGCCAACATCCGCTGGATCATGGAAAAAGCAAGAGAGTTCCAGAAAAACATCTATTTCTGCTTTATTGACTATGCCAAAGCCTTTGACTGTGTGGATCACAATAAACTATGGAAAATTCTGAAAGAGATGGGAATACCAGACCACCTGATCTGCCTCTTAAGAAATCTGTATGCAGGTCAGGAAGCAACAGTTAGAACTGGTCATGGAACAACAGACTGGTTCCAAATAGGAAAAGGAGTACGTCAAGGCTGTATATTGTCACCATGTTTATTTAACTTATATGCAGAGTACATCATGAGAAATGCTGGACTGGAAGAAACACAAGTTGGAATCAAGATTGCCGGGAGAAATATCAATAACCTCAGATATGCAGATGACACGACTCTTATGGCAGAAAGTGAAGAGGGGCTAAAAAGCCTCTTGATGAAAGTGAAAGTGGAGAGTGAAAAGGTTGGCTTAAAGCTCAACATTCAGAAAACGAAGATCATGGCATCTGGTCCCATCACTTCATGGGAAATAGATGGGGAAACAGTGGAAACAGTGTCAGACTTTGCTTTTCTGGGCTCCAAAATCACTGCAGATGGTGACTGCAGCCATGAAATTAAAAGACGCTTGCTCCTTGGAAGGAAAGTTATGACCAACCTAGATAGCATATTCAAAAGCAGAGACATCACTTTGCCAACAAAGGTTCGCCTAGTCAAGGCTATGGTCTATCCTGTGGTCATGTATGGATGTGAGAGCTGGACTGTGAAGAAGGCTGAGCACCGAAGAATTGATGCTTTTGAAGTGTGGTGTTGGAGAAGACTCTTGAGAGTCCCTTGGACTGCGAGAAGATCCAACCAGTCCATTCTGAAGGAGATCAATCCTGGAATTTCTTTAGAAGGAATGATGCTAAAGCTGAAACTCCAGTATTTTGGCCACCTCATGCGAAGAGTTGACTCATTGGAGAGGACTCTGATGCTGGGAGGGATTGAGGGCAGGAGGAGAAGGGGACGACAGAGGATGAGATGGCTGGATGGCATCACTGACTCGATGGATGCGAGTCTGAGTGACCTCCGGGAGCTGGTGATGGACAGGGAGGCCTGGCGTGCTGCAGTTCATGGGGTCGCAAAGAGTCGGACACGACTGAGCGACTGATCTGATCTGATCTGATGTCCCCCATGGCTTTATTGTTTTGAACATAGCCTATTACTTCAGTAGTCCCTGTATGCTTTTGAGTTTGCAAACCCTCTTCTAGTCTATATCTTGAGAGCAAAAGATTTAAACCTTAATTTTCAGCTGCCAGTTGAACAACTTCATTCCAAAGTCTTGTCATTTGTCTTCATACATAAAGATTTCCTTGCTTGGTCTGGTAAAAATTCTCTTAGATACCAAGGTTGGAAGCTATCTACTTTTTTTTTTTTTTGGTCTTATTTCTTATTCCTATTCTATTGGCATTGATTAATGATGAGGACAGATTTTATGGATTCAACTTCTGTATTTTCTGTTAGCTCTTCCTTACCTTTTACCTGGAAACATTAGAGAATCTAAGTGATCCCCACACAAGAATTAACCCTATGTGTCTTTAGTAGATTAATCATCCAAATGTATAACCTTAATCATATTACTACCTGGCTCAGAAAAGTTTCAACAAATTTCTGTTGTCTGCAGATTACAAAGAAATTTATTAACTTACCATTCTAGGACATTCAAAACAGGAACCAACCAATGCATTCTCTAGAGTATTTTAGAATAGGTATGATCTTAATGATTTTCCAATTCAATTTCTTCTGTGTATCACTGAGAAGACTAGGTCTACAAGGGCTAAGTGACTCATCCATAATTCAATGGATAGTTGGTGGAGTGAAGATCAAAACTTAGACCCCCAGATTAAGTTTTCAGGGCTACTTCCACATTCATCAAGCAACTAGCAACCAACTTCTGCATTTATCAACCAAGAACTAGGTTCTTGGCCTATATCCCATTCATCACTACCAATACCTGAACCAATGCTGCCAAGACTATTTCAAAGGTACCTCCCTCCTTAAAAGTTTTGGTCATCTCTTCCATTTGTTCATAGAGCGAGATATATCTTAAAGTACGTTATAAATTTTAGTTTTGTTAAGGCATTCACCACATTCTCTGTTACATTTCATCAGCCTGCTTATACCTATCTACTTTCTTACAAACACATTGAAGAAGGGATTGTACTCTTGTAGCAGCTGGCACAGTGTCTTGAATGTAATGATTTAAATTACTGTTGAGTTCCCAGCCCAGCCTCCTTTCTCCTTCCCAAGCTTACCTTCCACTAAGGATGTCTGTTATGATCTGCTGACTAGAAATTCCTCCCTCTGGCTCAGAATGATTCTCTTCCAAATGTTCACCATGTGTTTGTTTCTTTTGCATTTTCAAATGCTAAAGGTTATTCTATTGTTTTTAACACTTAACTGATTTCAATAAAACTCTCCTCCCTTTCGCCTTTAAAAATCTAGATCAGGAACATTAACTAACTTATGTTTTCAGTACCATCGGGGAAGGCAATGGCATCCCACTCCAGTACTCTTGCCTGGAAAATCCCATGGATGGGGGAGCCTGGTAGGTTGCAGTTCATGGGGTTGCTAAGAGTTGGACACGACTGAGTGACTTCACTTTCACTTTTCACTTTAATGCATTGGAGAAGGCAATGGCAACCCACTCCAGTGTTCTTGCCTGGAGAATCCCAGGGACAGGGGAGCCTGGTGGGCTGCTGTCTATGGGGTCGCACAGAGTCGGACACGACTGAAGCGCCTTAGCAGCAGCAGCAGTGATTTGCAGAGGTATTTAAAGCATCATCACATATCTAAAAGAGTATGGCTAGTATAAATTGTGATCAAGAATTGTTCAGCCACAGTCCCAAGTCTCTGAAAGTCTATCAGGCTTTTGTTTGTGGAAAATTTATACTAATCCTCTGGCACCTGATATTAAATCCTAAGAAATAAGCAATTTAATAGTTGCTTAGTTTAATATCCATTGCTAAGTAATTTTAATTCATCAAACTGTTCATTCCAGTTATAGCTCTATGCTGTGTTGTGAAATTTAATCAAATATTAATTTGAATTCAGGTCATAACACTTCTAGTTATCTCCTCATAATTAAACTCTCACTTCAAAAATAATTTTTTTAAAAAGAATATACTTATATCTACAATTGCCTGTCTGCTCCTACTTTGTTTTGCTGAAAAATATAATAATTAATGCTGAATACAATAATAATCTGTCATATTTTTAGATATACAGTTGAGGGTATTTTATATTTTTATTTGGGTTTACTGAAGTTGATAAAAATCAATTTTTAAAACTTTAACCTATGTTATCTTCCTGATATATGCATATACAAAGCATTATTTGATCATTATATTTAAAATGAAAGTTGTCACAATTACCCATTCACTTAAGATTTAAAAATATATTTCATAAATGAAGATAAATATAAAATATTCAAATTATTGCTTATTTTCTTGATGATTTTTCTATCATATTTCTTTTTTGCATTGCCTACCAGTGTCAGGCCTTTTAAAAATAATCTTTTATATTTGATAAGAATGGTATCACTGCCTCTCAAATTTCTTATAAGTGCATTAAAGGCAGGAATGGAATTCTACTAGAAATGAGCACAATGCCTTGAACCTAACCAATGCTTGAGGAATATTTTTGGAATTATTTTTGAACCCCAAGCCCTCCCTTTCCTTTATTTCAATCTCATCTGTAGTTTTCTACTACTGCCTAGTACTTAAAAATGAGCTACTTCCCAGAGAAACACATATGCAGTCAGAGTTTTAATCATGAATAACCAGAGCAAATATATAATTTTAGTCCTCGGAAATATTGTAACTGCTATATATGAGCTTAATCAAAATGTGTTAGATCACCGACTTTTAGTATTCTCTGTGACATTAATTGAATAGACATTCATAATATGCTTCAGTTCAGTTCAGTTCAGTCACTCAGTCGTGTCCGACTCTTTGCGACCCCATGAATTGCAGCACACCAGGCCTCCCTGTCCATCACCAACTCCCAGAGTTCACTCAAACTTATGTCCATCGAGTCGGTGATGCCATCCAGCCATCTCATCCTCTGTCCTCCCTTCCCCTCCTGCCCCCAATCCCTCCCAGCATCAGGGTCTTTTCCAATGAGTCAATTTTTCGCATGAGGTGCTTACATGATACCAATAAATATAGGTCTAAGGGAGCCAAAAATGGGTAAAACATGCTCTTAATCATGAGGAACTTACAATATACAGGGGAAAAGAAACATATATGATAAGAGTGATGTGTATATCATGCCGTGGCAACACAGTGGTGGGACCTAGCTGAATAAGCCTAAGGATGTAAGAGAATATCACAGTGAGAAGATAACATTTGAGATAAGTTCAGGAAGCATGAGTAGCCATTCATGCTACGTACAGGAAGCATCTCTGACAGAAGAATTATGAGAAAGAACAGCTAAAGTGGTATAAGAGAGCAAAAGAATGGCATGGCTTCACTTTCAAGGACCACATTTGAAAGTTAAATGGCATTATGGGTTGGGGGCGTGACAGGTCATAAGAGTGTAAAGTACTTTGAAACAAAACATTTTACTATCACATTGGCAATGAAGATCTATTGAACATTTTGAACATGGATAATCATAAAATTCAGTGTATTCTCTAGAGTCAACATAGGACTTAAAGCGAAAGGCATGATAGTTAAAAGAATGTTAAAGATGAGAACTTGAACCAAGGAAGATTTGTAATATTTGGTTTATTTATTTTAGATTAGAAATAACAAAAATAGACATATATGAAAAGATTAAAAGAAAAAAACACTCTATTCTTTTTATACCTAACAATGACTCTGTTCACCTATTTATAAAAACTTTTTCCATTTAGTCACTAATATTTTCAGTAAGTAGTACACATCCAATAAGCATATGCTGGTAAGTGAATAATGAGTCTGAGTGATAAGTAAATGAGTTAAGTGTTACTATAGGGAATACATTTACACCTACCTCCATATGGAGATATTTGTTTTGATGCTTCTCATTACACTAAAAGGCATACTGAAGTACAGCCCATCTAATGCTTCTCACTTCTAACTGGTTAGGTTGTAATGTACAACATCTCCCTTTCTCTTTGTTATTATAGTGAGAATTGATAGTATGGCTTCTTGATTCTATAACTCTTATTCCCTGAGATGATCTGTTATTCATGTTCTTTAATCTATTGTTATGAAGCTAGAGAAGTTTGAGTCTCATTTAGAGTAAAGCCATCATATTGATCACTTAATGTAGGTACCCAAAATAGTTGAGTGTCTTACTGTATATAGAAAACTTTCTGTTTTGCACCGTTTTCCATCCCAAGCCAGTAGTGACTCTAGAAATCAAATTAAACTATCACTGACTTGCTAGACAAAATGACATCAATAACAAATATGAGAATGTTTCACATTTTAACCATGTCCATGAGATAGTTGTAAAAAAGTCAGTGTTAGTTTTTTAACATCCATCGTGTCATGGGAAAAGGATATATTAGGCTTTTAAAATTCAATATTCAGGTAGTCAATAAACAAAAATACTTCTTATAGGCACATATAAATAATAGAAGGCATTTGCCTTTAAGTTAAAGTTTAGCTACATATCTCAACTTAAAATACAGTTGTATACCTGAATATTAATTACTTATTACATATGCTAAATGTTTATTATTAAACACTACTTGTTTGATATTAAATAATACACACATACACACACACACAAGAAAGTGAAAGTGTTAGTTGCTCAGTTGTGTCTGACTCTGTGACCCTATGAAACTCTTGTTGCCTGCCAGACTCCTGTGTCCATGGAGTTCTTTAGGCAAGAATACTGGAGTGGATAGCCTTCCCTTCTCTGGGGATCTCCTGCATTGCAGGCAGATTCTTTACCATCTGAGAGGGAAGCCCATATATATATATGGGCTTATATGTGTGTGTATATACACACATACATACAGAAATGTTTATTCTAAGCTCTCTGGAGATTGACCTTAATTAGAGACAGCTGCCTTGCCCAAGTCACTTTCCCTTCTCAGGGACAGCTTAAATCTAATGACTACTTAATATGTATCCAACCCCCTCTATTCAACATGGTAAACCACTGAAGAACTTTCCAAACTTCAAGGCTCCCTGTGGAATTAACTAAGAACTATGTTGACATTGCATTGCCACAAACTCTTTCAATTATCCATTACTGCTTCCATCCTTTTCCTCATCAAAATGTTTGATCTTAATACCTTATCAGTGTTCAGTAACTAAGTCATGTCTGACTCTATGTGACTCCATGGACTGCAGCACACCAGGCTTCCCTGTCCTTTACTATCTAGCAGAATTTATTCAAACTAATTTCCATTGAGTTGGTGATGACCTCCAACCATCTCTATCACCCTCTTCTCCTCTTGCCATCAATCTTTCCTAGCATCAGGATGTTTTGCAATGAGTTGGCTTTTCCCATCAAGTGGCCAAAGTACTGAAGCAGAAGCTTCAGCTCAGTCCTTCCAATGACTATTCAGGGTTGATTCCTTTAAAATTGACTGATCTGATCTCCTTGTAGTCAAAGGGACTCTCAAGAGTCTTCTCCAGCATCACAGTTCATAAGTATCAATTCTTTGGTGTTCCACCTTCTTTATGGTCCAACTCTCACATGCACACATGACTACTGGAAAAACCATAGCTTTGACTATATAAACCTTTGTCAGCAAAGTAATGGCTCTGTTTTTAATATGCTGTCTGGCTTTGTCATAGCTTTTCTTGCAAGGAGCAAGTGTCTTTTAATTTCAAAGCTGTAGTCAACATCTGCTGTGATTTTGGAGCCCAAGAAAATAAAGTCTGTCACTGTTTCCATTGCTTTCCCATCTATTTGCCATGAAGTGGTGGGACCAGATGCCATGACCTTAGTTTTTTGAATGATGAGTTGTAAGTCAGCTTTTCCACTCTACTCTTTCACCCTCATCAAGAGACTCTTTAGTTATTCTTTGCTATTTGAAGTTAAAAGGTATTGTCTACATATCTAAGGTTGTTGATATTTCTCCCGGAAATATTGATTCCAGCTTGTGTTTCATCTAGCCCAGCATTTTGCATCATGTACTCTGCATATAAGTTAAATAATCAGGGTAACAATATACAACCTTGACTTACTCCTTTCCCAATTTGGAACCAGTCCATTGTTCTATATCCAGTTTTAGCTGTTGCTTCTTGACCTGCATACAGGTTTCTCAGGAGGTAGGTAAGATGGTCTGATATTCTCAGCTCTTTAAGACTTTTCCATAGTTTTTTGTGATCCACACAGAGGATTTAGCATAGTCAATGAAACAGATTTTTTTTTAATTATCTGCTTTTTTCATGATTCAATGGATGTTGGCAATTTGATCTCTGTTTCCTCTGCCTTTTCTAAATTCAGCTTGTACATCTGAAAATTCTTAGTTCATATACTGTTGAAGCGTAGCTTGAAAGATTTTGAGCATTACCTTGCTAACATGTGAAATAATCACAACTGAAAAGTAGTTTGAACATTAACCACTAGTTTTCTTTGGTATAGAAATAAAAACTGAACTTTTCCAGTTCTGTGGCCATTGCCGAGTTTTCCAAATATGCTGACATACTGACTGCAGCACTTAAAGAGCATTATGTTTTAGGATTTGAAACAGCTAAGCTGGAATTTCATTACCACCACTTGCTTTGTTCGTAGTAGTGTTTCCTAAGCCCACTTGACTTCACACTCCAGAATGTCTGGCTCTAGGTGATTGAATATACCATTGTTGTTATCCAGGTCATTAAGACACTTTTTGTACAGTTCTTCTGTGTAATCTTGCCACCTCTTCTTAAAATCTTGTTTTTCTGTTAGGCCCTTGTTCTTTTTGTCCTTCATTATGTTCACATTTGCATGGTATTTTCCTTTTGTTTCTCTGATTTTCTTGAGGAGATCTCTAGTCTTTAACATTCTGTTGTTTCCCCTATTTCTTTGCATTGTTCACTTAAGAAGAAATTCTTATCTCTCCTTGCTTTTCTCTGGAACTCTGCATTTAAATGGGTATATCTTTCCCTTTCGCCTTTGCCTTTCACTTCTTTTCTCAGCTATTTGTAAGGCCCCTTCAGACAACCACTTTGCCTTCTTGCATTTCTTTTCCTTGGGGATGATTTTGGTCACTGCTTCCTGTATGTTATCAACCTCCACCTATAGGTCTTCAGGTACTCTGTCAATCAGATCTAATCCCTTGAATCTATTTGTTACCTCCACTGTATAATCATTGGGGATTAATTTAGGCCATACCTGAATGGTCCAGTGATTTTCCCTACTTTCTTCAATTTAAGTCTGAATGGTTTATCAGATCAGATCAGTCGCTCAGTCATGTCTGACTCTTTGCGACCCCATGAACCGCAGCACGCCAGGCCTCCCTGTACATCACCAACTCCCGGAGCTCACTCAGACTCACTTCCATCGAGTCAGTGATGCCATCCAGCCATCTCATCCTCGGTTGTCCCCTTCTCCTCTTGCCCCCAATCCCTCCCAGCATTAGAGTCTTCTCTAATGAGTCAACTCTTCGCATGAGGTGGCCAAAATACTGGAGTTTCAGCTTTAGCATCATTCCTTCCAAAGAAATCCCAGGGTTGATCTCCTTCAGAATGGACTGGTTGGACCTCCTTGCAGTCCAAGGGACTCTCAAGAGTCTTCTCCAGCACCACAGTTCAAAAGCAGCAATTCTTCGGCGCTCAGCCTTCTTCACAGTCCAACTCTCACATCCATACATGACCACAGGAAAGACCATAGCCTTGACTAGGCGAACCTTTGTTGGCAAAGTGATGTCTCTGCTTTTGAATATGCTATCTAGGTTGGTCATAACTTTCCTTCCAAGGAGTAAGCGTCTTTTAATTTCATGGCTGCAGTCACCATCTGCAGTGATTTTGGAGCCCAGAAAAACAAAGTCTGACAATGTTTCCACTGTTTCTCCATCTATTTCCCATGTAGTGATGGGACCAGATGCCATGACCTTTGTTTTCTGAATGCTGAGCTTTAAGCCAACCTTTTCACTCTCCACTTTCACTTTCATCAAGAGGCTTTTGAGTTCCTCTTCACTTTCTGCCATAAGGGTGGTATCATCTGCATATCTGAGGTTATTGATATTTCTCCCAGCAATCTTGATTCCAACTTGTGTTTCTTCCACTCCAGCATTTCTCATGATGTACTCTGCATATAAGTTAAATAAACATGGTGACAATATACAGCCTTGACATACTCCTTTTCCTATTTGGAACCAGTCTGTTGTTCCATGACCAGTTCTAACTGTTGCTTCCTGACCTGTATACAGATTTCTCAAGAAGCAGATCAGGTGGTCTGGTATTCCCATCTCTTTCAGAATTTTCCACAGTTTATTGTGATCTACACAGTCAAAGGCTTTGGCATAGTCAATAAAGCAGAAATAGATGTTTTTCTGGAACTCTCTTGCTTTTTCCATGATCCAGCGGATGTTTGCAATTTGATCTCTGGTTCCTCTGCCTTTTCTAAAACCAGCTTGAACATCAGGAAGTTCACGGTTCACATATTGCTGAAGCCTGGCTTGGAGAATTCTGAGCATTCCTTTACTAGCATGTGCTGCTACTGCTGCTAAGTCGCTTCAATTGTGTCCAACTCTGTGCGACCCCATAGACGGCAGCCCACCAGGCTCCCCCGTTCCTGGGATTCTCCAGGCAAGAACCCATGTGAGATGAGTGCAATTGTGCGGTAGTTTGAGCACTCTTTGGCATTGCCTTTCTTTGGGATTGGGATGAAAATTGACCTTTTCCAATCTTGTGGCCACTGCTGAGTTTTCCAAATTTGCTGGCATATTGAGTGCAGCACTTTCACAGCATCATCTTTCAGGATTTGGAATAGCTTCACTGGAATTCCATCACCTCCACTAGCTTTGTTCGTAGTGATGCTTTCTAAGGCCCACTTGACTTCACATTCCAGGATGTCTGGCTCTAGGTCAGTGATCACACCATCATGATTATCTGGGTCTTGAAGCTCTTTTTTGTACAGTTCTTCTGTGTATTCTTGTCACCTCTTCTTAATATCTTCTGCTTCTGTTAGGTCCATACCATTTCTGTCCTTTATTGAGCCCATCTTTGCATGAAATGTTCCTATGGTATCTCTGATTTTCTTGAAGAGATCCCTAGTCTTTCCCATTCTATTGTTTTCCTCTATTTCTTTGCATTGATCACTGAGGAAGGCTTTCTTATCTCTTCTTGCTATTCTTTGGAACTCTGCATTCAGATGTTTATATCTTTCCTTTTCTCCTTTGCTTTTCGCTTCTCTTCTTCTCACAGCTATTTGCAAGGCCTCCCCAAACAGCCATTTTGCTTTTTTGCATTTCTTTTCCATGGGGATGGTCTTGATTCCTGTCTCCTGTACAATGTCACGAACCTCATTCCATAGTTCATCAGGCACTCTATCAGATCTAGGCCCTTAAATCTATTTCTCACTTCCACTGTATAATCATAAGGGATTTGATTTAGGTCATACCTGAATGGTCTAGTAGTTTTCCCTACTTTCTTCAATTTCAGTCTAAATTTGGCAATAAGGAGTTCATGGTCTGAGGCACAGTCAGCTCCTGGTCTTGTTTTTGCTGATTGTATAGAGCTTCTCCATCTTTGGCTGCAAAGAATATAATCGATCTGATTTTGGTGTTGACCATCTGGTGATGTCCATGTATAGAGTCTTCTCTTGTGTTGTTGGAAGAGGGTATTTGCTATGACCAGTTCATTTTCTTGGCAAAACTCTGTTAGTCTTTGCCCTGCTTCATTCCGTATTCCAAGGCCAAATTTGCCTGTTACTCCAGGTGTTTCTTGACTTCCTACTTTTGCATTCCAGTCCTCTAGAATGAAAAGGACATCTTTTTTTGGGTGTTAGTTCTAAAAGGTCTTGTAGGTCTTCATAGAACCGTTCAGCTTCAGCTTCTTCAGCGTTACTGGTTGGGGCATAGACTTGGATTACTGTGACATTGAATGGTTTGCCTTGGAAACATACAGAGATCATTCTGTCGTTTTGAGATTGCATCCAAGTACTGCATTTGGGACTCTTTTGTTGACCACGATGGCCACTCCATTTCTTCTTAGGGATTCCTGCCCGCAGTAGTAGATATAATGGTCATCTGAGTTAAATTCACCCATTCCAGTCCATTTTAGTTCGCTGATTCCTAGAATGTCAACATTCACTCTTGTCATCTCTTGTTTGACCACTTCCAATTTGCCTTGATTCATGGACCTGACATTCCAGGTTCCTATGCAATACTGCTCTTTACAGCATCGGACTTTGCTTCTATCACCAGACACATCCACAGCTGGGTATTCTTTTTGCTTTGGCTCCATCCCTTCATTCTTTCTGGAGTTATTTCTCCACAGATCTCCAGTAGCATATTGGGCCCCTACCCACCTGACCAATAATTTGGCCACCTGAAACAAAGAGCTGACTCATTGCAAAAGACCCCAGTGCTGAGAAAGACTGAAGGCAGTAGGAGAAGAGGACAACAGAGGATGAGATGGTTGGATGGCATCACTGACTCCATGGACATGAGTTTGAGCAAGCTCCGGGAGATAGCTAAGGACAGGGAAGCCTGGAGTACTGCAGCCCATGGGGTTGCAGAATCACACATGACTGAGCGACTAAACAACAACAATAAAAATTTATTTCAGTTATTCACATAAAGTTGGTGATTAACTGAATATAGTATGATCAACAAACCTTAGTACAATGAGAACCTTGGTTTATCATCTATTATTGTGAATAACTGAAATAAATTTTTATTGTTGTTGTTTAGTCACTCAGTCATGTGTGACTCTGCAACCCCATGGACTGCAGCACTCCAGGCTTCCCTGTCCTTAGCTATCTCCCGGAGCTTGCTCAAACTCATGTCCATGGAGTCAGTGATGCCATCCAACCATCTCATCCTCTGTTGTCCTCTTCTCCTACTGCCTTCAGTCTTTCTCAGCATTGGGGTCTTTTCCAATGAGTCAGCTCTTTGTTTCAGGTGGCTAAAT
This sequence comes from Tragelaphus eurycerus, assembly GCA_935064755.1. Lineage (NCBI taxonomy): Eukaryota > Metazoa > Chordata > Mammalia > Artiodactyla > Bovidae > Tragelaphus > Tragelaphus eurycerus. The sequence continues at coordinate 1,266,936 of CAKXYN010000132.1, read as the reverse complement.
TATTGGAGCTTCAGTTTCTGCATCAATCCTTCCAGTGAATATTCAGGGTTCATTTCCTTTAGGGTTGACTGGTTTGATCTCCTTCCTGTCCAAGGGACTCTCAAGAGTCTTCTCCTGAAATAACTCTGAAATAAATTTTAGGATTTACTATGTATATTTTTAAAATATGATGATATGAGGATATAGAATAGATACTTCATCCATTAAAATCTTAATCAGTATCTGTCATTTTTCAATGTGTTGTTAGATGTTGAGATTAAAAGAATCAATAACAGTGCCCCCCCCCCCCACTTTTTTTTTTGGAAAGACATGCCATCTGTAAGAGCTAGATGATTTAGAGGAACCTTTAAATAATTACCTGAATATTGTACAATTTATAACAGTTATTCTCCAAATGTGGTCGCTAGAAAGCAGTATCAGCATTACCTGTTAACTTGTTGCCATTGCAAATTCTCAGACCCCTTCCCAAACCAACTGAATCTGAAACTCTAGGGTAGATCCCAGAAATCTCTATTGACCAAGATGTGAAACAATTCTGATGCTCATTACTATTTGGGAACCAATCCTTCAAAGAATTACAACAAAGGAAGTTTTGAGAGTGGTAACTAAGTTATGATTTTTCTTTATGAAGGTAAAAACTAATTTGAACTAGATGCATGTTTATCACTGAAGTATATAGCAGTTTCTTAAGTGAAATTGGAGGGGAAAATTATCTAATTAAAATACCACATTCTTTAAAATAATTTTGCAAAATCCTAATAAATATAAATACAGAAAGCAAATAAAAAGAAAATCAACCCAAAACAACAAAAAGCTCTCCTTCCTTTGCTGATTTCTTAAGAATTTTCTTTTTTTTTTTTTCAAATGGGAAGACTCTCTCCACATGATACTCTTTGCCTGTTACACTGGAAGGGATTCTTTTAAATCCTATTATTATAAGGGTATTTAAACTGATTTTATAAGGCATGGATTCCTTGACCACAGTTATAATGTCTGGAATTCACCTTAATCCATCTCTGTCACAATTAGGAAATAATAACTTTTGTTTTATAGATGAACAAAAATGAAGTGGAAATAACAGTCTTCCAAATATATTTTATGACTTTTATCATTGCGGACATTTGATTGAAATGATTGCAGAAAATCCACAATCTTATTACATTAATGATTTTTGGAGATACCTCCTTTTATTAAATATAGTGTGGTGTGGTATTTGAAGTTATAAGGAACCCAGTTCAGCATAGATTATAGAGTATTTGAAATATTCTGCATGCTTCTGTATTTATTCTAGATTCTATTACAGTTAAATTGGGGTTATGAATTAATAGTTTGTAGACAATGGCTTGTTAGCAGTTAGTGAAGTATTATCACTTCCGGTCTCAGTTACTTGAGAACAATGAGTCTTCCACAGTCTCTGTTCCTTTGCCACTACTCCTTAATGTCCCATAATGGCAGCATCAAAATACAGAAGACACCTGAATTCTTGAGTTACCAGATGGACATTTAATCTAGATTGTTGCTGCTGCTGCTGCTAAGTCACTTCAGTCATGTCCAACTCTGTGCGACCCCAGAGACGGAAGCCCACCAGGCTCCCCCATCCCTGGGATTCTCCAGGCAAGAACACTGGAGTGGGTTTCCATTTCCTTCTCCAATGCATGAAAGTGAAAAGTGAAAGTGAAGTTGTACAGTCATGTCCGACTCTTAGCGACCCCATGGACTACAGCCTACCAGGCTCCTCCATCCATGGGATTTTCCAGGCAAGAGTACTGGAGTGGGGTGCCATTGCCTTCTCCAATCTAGATTGTTACATAACCCATATAATATTTGAGAAACACAGCTTTGCTACATTAAAATACTGAGATTTATAATTTTGATGTAGCATAGCCTAATATCCTGTCTAATTATTCTGATTATCTTTAGTAGCCTTTTTCCTAATAATCACTAATAGGAAATAGAGCTTGCTCTTGCTTGCAACCCTTCTATGAAGGCCTTTTGTTTGTTTTTACTTTTTGAATAGATAACACATTCATATGGTTCATAAACTAAAAACATATTTTCCTTAAAAGTCTGATAGTTTGGGTTGTATTAAACATGACTGCGTTTCTTGCTGTGCATGTGGTAGGGTTTATCGTAAGATAACATTATGGGTCTTGTACTGGGAAAACAAACTCATGGTAGAAACTTTAGGTTGTCCAAATGTCACAGAGAAGACTTTTCCAGTCTTCTACATACATATCAGGAGCTACTTAGAACAGACATAGATAAACATTTATTTAACTCTTTTTACCATGGAGTATGCTATGGAATAAATTGTGTTCTCTCAAAATTCCTACATTAAAGCTCTAATCTTCAGCATGACTGGATTTGGAGACAGGGTCTATATGGAGGTAAGAAAGGTTAAGTCATGAGGGTAAGGCCTTAATCCCATAAGACTGAAGTCCTTATAAGAAGAGGAGATAGCAGAGTTTTCTCTCTGAATATGAACAGAGGAATTCTGATAGCCACTTTCTTATAAAGATCTGCTTTAGGTCATTTACTGTATCCATTTCTGTTTTTCAATATGTTGGCTAGAAGGTGATGAAGTATGATAACAGCTCACTTATAGTTCTTTTTTCACGGATTATTTTAATAATTTTGAGGCAATTTTAGAACCATTGTTAGAAATAGATACTAACTTAGAATCTTTTTATTCCCAGTACCTGACACAAAGCTCTGATTGTGCAACAGATTTCTGATGTTATTTGAGAATACATGAGGCACTCTGAGACATTTTTGAGGTCCCAGTACAATCAGAATATTTTTCTCCTGAAAACATTATTTGGAGCCTTCAAGGCATCCACACATCTTCCCATACTTAAGAAAATTCTGTGTATGGTTGGTTTTTATTGAAATAAATCTTGGATTTACAGATGCAGTATGATAAAGATATTATGATTGCTATTCATTAATCAAAAACTATTGATGGCCTATAATGTGTCCTAGGAATATAATGGTAAAAGAAATGAGCAAAAACTCTCTATCCTGGATCTCACATTTTGGTTCAGAGAAATCTACAGCAAAAAAAAAAAAAAAAAAAAATCAAGTGGTATTAAGTTCTATAAGTAAAATGACATATCATCCCTTTCATAAAAGCAGAGTTCCACCAGTCATTACTTAAAGACAAAATGTCAAAATATCATAAATCATTAATACTTGGCAGAATAAACGCAATGACCAATTTTAGTTATATGGTTTGTTTTTATTGAAATAAGACAAATTATCAACAATCCCTTTAAAAGACAGTCTTTGAAGTGGGGTTAACTTATAAGTACATTACTCATGTACCCTCTACCACTGAGTTTATGAGGTCTCATCTCCTCTATCTGAGGCTCATGAATTTTCCTTTCTTTAGCTAAGGATCCTTAACTAAGTCCCATCCTTAGCTAAGGACTCTCCATCCTGGCATATCGCAAGTCAATTCTTGGATGCTTCCTTTAAAGGGATGGGGGTTCTAACACAAGTGAAATTGACATAGCAAAGCAATACCCTCATGTAATTATCTTTTCTGGTGAGATAATTCAACTGACTAGTTGTGAGAACAGTTTGAAATACTTAGGTGGTCTTTTTTTTTTTTTTGGCCACTCCCCTCTTATTCATTTAAAGGTCTACATAACTAAACTGTTTCAGACATTTAAATACATGATTTGATCAACATGGGGAGATATACCAGAGAAGACTGTCCATTCACACTTGCAGCAGAGGGCCAAAATATAAGATGTAAAAGGACTAAATAAACACAATAGAGCATCGCCCTTTTCCTTCTTGTCTTCTATCTTTTAACCCTTTCCCACTTGGGCCCCATATACTCAATTTCTTTTCCTTTCTGCTCTCTTTCTGCCTTACCTTGGGAACCATGAGTTGCTTACACACTGTGAGGCTTCCAAAAGTAATTCTTGGAAAAACTGTTCTGATGTTTATTGTAACCCCAAGCAAAAGACATGACCCTCAACTATGAGTTTTGCTTAAAGTCAAAAATCACTACCTAAATCAAAACACTGAAGGCGGCTACTCGGGTCTCCCCTATGCTGTCAAAACTGACTGCTTCAATTAGGAAGCTATACATCTTCAGATGCTCTGTTTCACAAAAGCTGAAGAAATCCGTTAACCTCTATTTAAGTCACTTAAATTTCTTCTGAAAATTCAAGATCAGAGAATTTAGGACATAGACACTAAAATTTTCATTGGGGCTTGAGAGCAAATGATAGGTGAAGAATAAACTTTAGCACTGAATGACACTATGCAATAATATAACATATATTCTTATTCTTTAAAAATTGCCTAGATTTGCTTGAGGTAAAAGCAAAGTGTAAAGACATATTTCTAACATTCATATAGACTTATTTGTGGAATTGTCATCCATGATTGGAGCATGAACCCTCTATTGATTTATACATGTCTTTATAGTAGGTATTATGGTAAGTGATTCCTCAAAGATGTAACCTGTTGATAAACATAGCACCAGCAGTCCAAGATAATGCATCATGTTATGAAATACAAGCATATCTTCATTTTCAAAAAGCAATGTGATCACTGAAATGATGATCCAGGGAGAATTTTTAATGCTTCTAAATCCAGTGTTATAGAACATTATTTTCCAATAGTCAGTGTAACAAATCAGCTATATTTTCCTTTTGTGGAACCAAAATTTGACAGATAGGATATATATCTAAAATATTTACTAAGTTAAATTTATTATTAAAATAGTTATATCGGTGTATTCATGTTAATACATGGCAAAATCAATACAATATTGTAAAGTTAAAAAATAAATAATAAAATAAAATAATTTTAAAATTAAAACTTTTGTTCCCTTAACATTAGTTTTTACCATCATACATTTTCAGTTGATCTTTAAATAGGATATAAATTATTTAACTAAGTCAGTCATAAGGTAGACAGTATAGGTAGTGTATTAGTTCTTTAAAAAATGTCTAATTCTGTAGGATATATATTCAGCCTCACGTATTTTCAGTATTTAACACTAATACAGCAGTGGCTTAATATACCATTTGTAACTGAGAGACAGTTAATTAGTTATGCTAATAAAAAGCAAACTTTAGAGGATTTAAAAAAATAGTTATATCAAAACTTGTAAATATCTTCATTTTGGTTACGATTTTCTTAGGAACAATGCTGGAATGTCCAGGCTAATACTCCTCTGTGTGTATGTATATGTGGGTATTCATGCATTTGTCCTAGATATTGAATTTATGCCTTAAGTTTATCTCTGACTCAGTTTATACAGTTTTGAATTTGTAAACAAGCCCTCAGAATAGAACAAACAGTGATATTCAATGTAATCCTAAAGGAAGAGCCAGTAACATATCATTTAAAACTACAAATGTGGTTTTTGTATTTTCTATTTTGTATAGAAAGATACATGGAAGGGAAGGAAAAGGATAGAAGTGAAAGAAGGAATAAGGTGTGAAAAAAGGAAAGAAGAAAGAAATAAAAAGGAAAACTCCAGAAGAGAGAACATCTAAATAAGGCTCTCCAGACCCAATTATGTACTTCAGGTGGGCTGTATATTCTATGACTTAAAATCCTAATGGTAATGGGACACTGCAAATCTACAACAGTAGATTACTAGAGTTTTATAGCAGTGTGATTTATTTTATTTGGCCATTTTGTGATGTCTGTAGAGTTTTTAAATCAGTAGGATTAGGCATGTACTCTGCTTAGTAGGATGCAAGCAACCAAGCAAATACACATACAGCACACTTAGGGCTTCACTTGTAACTCAGTCAGTAGAGAATATAGGATTATCTCCTACAATATAGGAGACCCAGGTTCGACTTCTGGGTTGAGAAGATCCCTTGGAGAAGGAAATTGCAACCCACTTCAGTATTCTTGACTGGAAAATCCCATGGACAGAGGAGGCTGGCAGGCTACAGTCCATTGGGTCACAAGAGTTGGACACGGCTTAAGGATTAAACCACCACCACAGAACACTTAAGATTCAGCACTTAAGTAGGATCTATAGTTGGTGGCTATCAGACATCCATTGATTTTTAAAATTAGAGCAATTTGAAAATTCCTAGAATCATAAAAACTAGTGTCTTTTGAAAGAATTAAATAATAAGTAAGAAAAAGACTGTCCAGGGACTAAATTGGAACAAATTGAAGATATTAACTCAGCAAAAATGGAGTCTGTGCTCAAACTCAAGCTATGCTGATTTAAGAGAAAGGGGCTAAAATTTAAAAAAAAAAAAAAAGAGTAGATGGAAAGACATTTATAATTGTTTCTTTGAAAACTATTGTGAAATTGTTTATCATAATAGTGAAATGATTACAAAAGTATTTCCAAATTGCCTTAATATTAAAAAAAATTTACGAGAGTTTCATGTAAAATGAATGAGATGAAGCTATTCTAGCTTGACTCAAAGTTGGACTCTCGGTATGAAGTATTGCAAAAGAAAGCTAAATATATTCAGGACAGAGGAAAAAAATTAGCAGCCTGTATTATTTCTTTTGGGAAAGTGGGTGATGGAGATAGAATGACCATATGGGAGCCAAATCTCTGTAAAGGGACATTTATCAGTGGAACAGAAGGACTTTAGCTCTGCAATCTGGTTGCTATGTTTGTAGAAAAAGTACCATTTAAAATCTTTTCTATTTCGTGAATCTTTTTTTACATAAGAAAACTCTGGTTGGAAATGTTATTATAAGGATTTGTTGCATCCTATGTGTATTATGTTAATCTATAGTGTGAGCTTGCTTGGTTAGATGTCAATAGGTTATCCTTGGAAGAGAGAACACGTCAGGAGAGTAAAATATTTTACTGCAGTACTGTTCCTCTTCTTGTCCATATTGCACATGCTAAATTACCCCTACTTCCTTTTCTCACTGTGCCCCACAATGGCTTCTTTCCTCCTCTTCCCTTCCCCCCACCATATGGTCCTATCATTGCTTGCAAATGTTTTCAATATGTTCCTACTCATCTTCTAAAGTGAAGGATGGTTCCTCTTGGTTCAGTTTTACCCACTATATTCTAGGAATGCAAGCTAAACTTAATAACCGATTCCCACGTAAGGAAACCAGGCAGGGAAAAATTAAATATGCAAACATTTTTGGAAAACTTAAGTTAAACTCACAGGATCTGTGGAAAAGTTAAGATTTAAAAATGTGTCTTTTGCTTATACATCTATGGTAATCAAGACAGTATTGGGTTGGTGAGGTATGGATCAAGGCAATAGAAGCCAGAATATAGATTCCCATAATTAACTGATTTTTTTAAACAAAGGTAAAAGGCAATTCAATAAAAAATGACTAGTCTTTTCAATAAACAATGTTGCAACAATGAGATGTTCATATACAAAATAAAGAATCAAACAAACCTGGGATCTTAGGTCACCTTCATTATTTCCTTCTTCTATAAATTTTTGCATATGAGGTTCCTAGTAACATAGGAACCTACTGATACAGAGCAGGGAACCCTTGATTATGTATTTCTAGATCTATCCTACATTGTTCTGTCAAATTATTTCTATCTTGTCTATGAAAGTCTTTAACAATGGTTTACAGCCCAACTGAGATTAAGGCTTAAAATCAATCATAATGGGCTTGCCCTGTTTTGAATTTGCATTAACTTTAACAGACAGTTTATCTTTGTGAATCTCTTGTCCCCCAGAACTAGAAGAAAGTGGGTTAGGAAGAGGAGTGTGGGGAGAGTGTATGGAGGGGCATTTACATAACGAATGAGCAAGAGTAGGATGAAAGCTGTCCTGTTCAGGTAACTGTGGAAGGCCTGAGAGAATGAACTTAACATTTTCCCAGATTCTACTTATTTTAAGGGAAATGTTAAGGATTCAGTGTTATAAAATTATAGAATTTAGAAGCTCCCTCATACTAATCAAAAAGTAGAGATCACTAGGTGTTTGGAATTTTGTTCCCTTTTTAAGACATCTCTCAAATGAACAGTTTTATTTATAAGTTTCCTAAATCCTACTGTAATTTAAAATTATCTCTGGTTAAATTTTGCCACTTAGAAATATACTAATTAGATTTAAGATGTGAAATACATATTTTTTAAAATGCTAGCATCCTACTTGGAGGAGACATACACTTAAATTATGAAAGAACAAGAATGGTTGATTATATAGGTTGTTGGCATACTTCATGGCTTAGGCTCCCATGCTATTGGTTGGCTGCCTGAAATTGAAGATCCAACAAATTCAATGGAAATTTTGATAGTGAGATCTACTATTAAGTCACACTCAGAGAATAAGCAAACAAACAAATAAAAAAACAATAGGAAAATTCTCATGCATTTTTAAATAGAATACTTAAGCCAAAGTTTGTCCTGTAAGGACTGCCTGCTGCAACAAACCATTACATTGAAAGAGTTATTAGAAGTTTTTCAGGATGAGGCAGTCAGTGGGTAATATTTATAAAATTTTGAGGTCTGGCCAAGACTGAGTAACTAAGATGGAGAAAATCTGTGATACAACTGTTTAGCATTTGAATACACAGCATCAAGAGGTTTGAAGTAAGACCTAATAAATACATTTGTATTTCAAAAGTGAGTTGTTTGGCCAGATGAGCCATATGTTGTCCCAATTTTGTTGTTGTAGTTCAGTCGCTAAGTCATGTCCGAATCTTCACAACCCCTTGGACTATAGCACATAGCAGGTTTCCCTGTCATTCACTATCTCCCAGAGTTTGCTCAAATTTATGTCCATTGAGTCAGTAATGTCATCCAAACATCTCATCCTCTGTCACTCCCTTCCCCTTTTGCCTTCAATCTTTCCCAGCATCAAAGTCTTTTCCAGTAAGTCAGCTTTTTGTATAGGTGGCCAAAATATTGGAGCTTCAGCTTCAGCATCAGTCCTTCCAATGAAAATTCAGGACTGATTTCCTTTAGGATCAACTGGTTTGATCTCCTTGCAGCCCAAGGGACTCTCAAGAGATTTCTCCAACACCACAGTTTGAAAGCATCAATTCTTCAGTACTCAGCCTTCTTTATGGTCCATCTCTCACATCCGTACATGACTACTGGAAAAATCATAGCTTTGGCTATCCAGCTTTGGATGACTTTGCTTTTTAATATGCTGCTAGGTTTACCATAGCTTCCCTTCCAAGGAGCAAGTGTCTTTTAATTGCATGGCTGCAGTTTGCAATGATCTGGGGGCCCCCAAAAATAAAATCTGTCACTGCTTTCACATTTTCACATTCTGTTTGCCATGAAGTTAAGGGACCTGATGTCATGATATTAGTTTTCAGAATGTTTAGTTTTAAGTCAGCTTTTTCCCTCTCCTCTTTCATCTTCATCAAGAAGTTCTTTAGTTCCTCTTCATCTTCTTCCATTAGAGTGGTATCATCTACATATCTGAGGTTGTTGATATCTTTCCTGGCAAGCTTGAGTCCAGCTCAAGAGGACCGGAGGACTTCAGCTTGAGTCCTCTCCAGTCATGCAGAGTCATCCAGTCTGGCATTTCACATGATGTACTCTGCATATAAGTTAAATAAAAAGGGTGACAATATACAGGCTTGTCATACTCCTTTCCCAGTTTTGGACCAGTCAGTTTTTCCAGGTAAGGTTATAACTGTTGCTCCTTGATCTGCATACAGGTTTCTCAGGAGGCAGGTAAGGTGGTCTGGTACTCCCATTTCTTTAAGAATATTCCACAGTTTGTTGTCATCCACCATCCACACTGTCAAACTATTTCATGTGGTCAGTGAAGCACAAGTAGTCCTCCCCACCCCCCCCCCCCCCCCCCGGAATTCCTTTGCTTTCTCTATGATCCGACAAACTTTAACAATTTGATCTCTAGTTTCTCTGCCTTTTCTAAATCCAGCTTGTATATCTGAAAGTTCTCAGTTCACATACTGCTAAAGCCTAGATTGAAGGATTTTTGAGCCCATGAAATTTGGGCAGTTGTATGGTAGTTAGAGGAGAAGGCAGCGGCAACCCACTCCAGTACTCTTGCCTGGAAAACCCGATGGATGGAGGAGCCTGGTGGGCTGCAGTTCATAGGGTTGCTAGGAGTCGGACACAACTGAGTGACTTCACTTTCACTTTCATGCATTGTAGAAGGAAATGGCAACCCACTCCAGTGTTCTTGCCTGGAGAATCCCAGGGACGGGGGAGCCTGGTGGGCTGTTGTCTATGGGGTTGCACAGAGTCGGACACGACTGAAGCGACTTAACAGCAGCATGGTAGTTAGAACATTCTTTAGCATTGCCTGTCTTTGGGATTGGAATGAAAACTGACCTTTTCCAGTCCTGTGGCCACTGCTGAGTTTTCTGAATTTGCTGGTGTATTGAGTACAGCACTTTAGCAGCATTATCTTTTAGGTTTTAAACAGCTCCGTTGGAACTCTATCCTCTCCTCTAGTTTTGTTGGTAGTAATGCTTCCTAAGGCCCACTTGACTTCTCAATCCAGGATATCTGGCTCTAGGTGAGTGATACACCATCATGGCTATTCAGGTCACTGAGACCTTTTTTGTATAGATCTGTGTATTCTTGCCACCTCTTCTTAATTTCTTCTTTTTCTGTTAGATCATTACAATCTCTGTCCTTTATCATGCCCATCCTTGCATGAAAAGTTGTCTGAGGAGGCTTTACACATAGCCGAGGAAAGAAGAGAGGCAAAACCCAAGGGAGAAAGGGAAAGTTATACCCAACTGAATACAGAGTTCTAGAGTAGAACTAGGAGAGACATGAAGGCCTTCCTAAATCAACAGTTGTCCTAATTAGAGAGATTTTTGCCAGAAGTAAACTGTTTGTCAAGATAAATTGGTTTACAGTAATTTCCCAAAACAAACAGTTAAGCCATGTCAACACAGATGGTCTGAATTTTAGGTCCTGATAGTTATATTTTGGTGACTATTATACAGGTATCTTTAGTGTCATATTTAAGAGAACAAAAGCCAAAAAAAAAAACAAAAACAAAAGAAAACAACATAGTTTGATGCCCAATTCACATTCCAGTTTGTCTGCTTTCTGTTTGACCACCAAGGTCATTGCTATTTTAAGGCCATGTGTATAATACTTATTATAACTTGCACATTTTATAAAAGTCAATGTTAATCATGCATGTATAGAATCTAAACCAGTAACTGTCATATAGAAGTTGCACACCAAAATCTTCCTCTGGAAGATTAAGATCAGTAGGGAAAATTTTAATATTTATATCCCTTGAATGTAGGAAATAACATCATATATTTTCTTTTATGTTCCCACTGAAGACTTCTGTACAAATACGTTTGTACATTTGTGTTAATTAAATTGTGCTGATTATTGCCATGTGAGAAAGTTTATTAGCTACAAAAACTTAGAATACATTTATGACAGTTTATCAAGGTAAATTTTATTTTTGTGTTGTCTATTATACAATTTATGTTATGAATTTATAGTTTGCTGAGTTTAAGGAACGATTATTCAGTTGTTCATTTGTTAACTTGGATATGGATATACAACATTGCACTTATGTATCGCATGTTGATGGACATTTTGGTTGTTTCAGGTTTGGGCTGTTAGGAATACTGCTGCTATAAATTTATACACAAAAATATTTCTTTGGATGTATGCTTATTTCCTGGTAATTAAATGTCTGTATCATATGATAAGGATACATTGTTTATTTATAAAGTGCCAAGCTGTTTTCCAAAGAGAGATCAGAGAGAGATCAGTCACTCAGTCGTGTCCGATCTTTGTGACCCCATGAATCGCAGCACGCCAGGCCTCTCTGTACATCACCAACTCCTGGAGGTCACTCAGACTCACATCCATCGAGTCAGTGATGCCATCCAGCCATCTCATCCTCTGTCGTCCCCTTCTCCTCCTGTCCCCAATCCCTCCCAGCATCAGAGTCTTTTCCAATGAGTCAGCTCTTCGCATGAGGCGGCCAAAATACTGGAGTCTCAGCTTTAGCATCATTCCTTCCAAAGAAATCCCAGGGCTGATCTCCTTCAGAATGGACTGGTTGGATCTCCTTGCAGTCCAAGGGACTCTCAAGAGTCTTCTCCAACACCACAGTTCAAAAGCATCAATTCTTCGGCTCTCAGCCTTCTTCACAGTCCAACTCTCACATCCATACATGACCACAGGAAAGACCATAGCCTTGACTAGGCGGACCTTTGTTGGCAAAGTAATATCTCTGCTTTTGAATATGCTATCTAGGTTGGTCATAACTTTCCTTCCGAGGAGTAAGCGTCTTTTAATTTCATGGCTGCAGTCACCATCTGCAGTGATTTTGGAGCCCAGAAAAAGAAAGTCTGATACTGTTTCCACTGTTTCCCCATCTATTTCCCATGAAGTGATGGGACCAGATGCCATGATCTTCGTTTTCTGAATGTTGAGCTTTAAGCCAACCTTTTCACTCTCCACTTTCACTTTCATCAAGAGGCTTTTTAGTTCCTCTTCACTTTCTGCCATAAGGGTGGTGCTATCTGCATATCTGAGGTTATTGATATTTCTCCCGGCAATCTTGATTCCAACTTGTGTTTCTTCCAGTCCAGCGTTTCTCATGATGTACTCTGCATAAAAGTTAAATAAACAGGGGGACAATATACAGCCTTGACGTACTCCTTTTCCTATTTGGAGCCAGTCTGTTGTTCCATGTCCAGTTTTAACTGTTGCTTCCTGACCTGCATACAGATTTCTCAAGAAATCTGAGGTAGATCAGGTGGTCTGGTATTCCCATCTCTTTCAGAATTTTCCACAGTTTATTGTGATCCACACAGTCAAAGGCTTTGGCATAGTCAATAAAGCAGAAATAGATGTTTTTCTGGAACTCTCTTGTTTTTTCCATGATCCAGCGGATGTTGGCAACTTGATCTCTGGTTCCTCTGCCTTTTCTAAAACCAGCTTGCACATCAAGAAGTTCACGGTTCACATATTGCTGAAGCCTGGCTTGGAGAATTTTGAGCATTACTTTACTAGCATGTGAGATGAGTGCAATTGTGAGGGAGTTTGAGCATTCTTTGGCATTGCCTTTCTTTGGGATTGGAATGAAAACTGACCTTTTCCAATCTTGTGGCCACTGCTGAGTTTTCCAAATTTGCTGGCATATTGAGTGTAGCACTTTCACAGCATCATCTTTCAGGATTTGGAATAGCTCCACTGGAATTCCATCACCTCCACTAGCTTTGTTCGTAGTGATGCTTTCTAAGGCCCACTTGACTTCACATTCCAGGATGTCTGGCTCTAGGTCAGTGATCACGCCATTGTGATTATCTGGGTTGTGAAGCTCTTTTTTGTACAGTTCTTCTGTGTATTCTTGCCACCACTTCTTAATATCTCCTGCTTCTGTTAGGTCCATACCATTTCTGTCCTTTATCGAGCCCATCTTTGCATGAAATGTTCCTTTGGCATCTCTGATTTTCTTGAAGAGATCCATAGTCTTTCCCATTCTGTTGTTTTTGTCTATTTCTTTGCATTGATCGCTGAAGAAGGCTTTCTTATCTCTTCTTGCTATTCTTTGGAACTCTGCATTCAGATGTTTATATCTTTCCTTTTCTCCTTTGCTTTTCACTTCTCTTCTTTTCTCAGCTATTTGTAAGGCCTCCCCAGACAGCCATTTTGCTTTTTGCATTTCTTTTCCATGGGGATGGTCTTGATCCCTGTCTCCTGTACAATGTCACGAACCTCATTCCATAGTTCATCAGGCACTCTATCTATCAGATCTAGGCCCTTAAATCTATTTCTCACTTCCACTGTATAAGGGATTTGATTTAGGTCATACCTGAATGGTCTAGTGGTTTTCCCTACTTTCTTCCATTTCAGTCTGAATTTGGCAATAAGGTGTTCATGGTCTGAGCCACAGTCAGCTCCTGGTCTTGTTTTGGCTGACTGTATAGAGCTTCTCCATCTTTGGCTGCAAAGAATACAATCAATCTGATTTCGGTGTTGACCATCTGGTGATGTCCATGTATAGAGTCTTCTCTTGTGTTGTTGGAAGAGGATATTTGCTATGACCAGTGCATTTCTTGGCAAAACTCTATTAGTCTTTGCCCTGCTTCATTCCGTATTCCAAGGCCAAATTTGCCTGTTACTCCAGGTGTTTCTTGACTCCCTACTTTTGCATTCCAGTCCCCTAGAATGAAAAGCACATCTTTTTTGGGTGTTAGCTCTAAGAGGTCTTGTAAGTCTTCATAGAACCGTTCAGCTTCAGCTTCTTCAGCGTTACTGGTTGGGGCATAGACTTGGATTACTGTGACATTGAATGGTTTGCCTTGGAAACGAACAGAGATCATTCTGTTGTTTTTGAGATTGCATCCAAGTACTGCATTTGGGACTCTTTTGTTGACCACGATGGCCACTCCATTTCTTCTGAGGGATTCCTGCCCACAGTAGTAGATATAATGGTCATTTGAGTTAAATTCACCCATTCCAGTCCATTTCAGTTCGCTGATTCCTTGAATGTCAACATTCACTCTGGCCATCTCTTGTTTGACCACCTCCAATTTGCCTTGATTCATGGACTTGACATTCCAGGTTCCTATGCAATATTGCTCTTTACAGCATCGGACTTTGCTTCTATCACCAGACACATCCACAGCTGGATATTCTCCTTGCTTTGGTTCCATCCCTTTCATTATTTCTGGAGTCATTTCTCCACTGATCTCCAGTAGCATATTGGGCCCCTACTGACCTGGGGAGTTTTTCTTTCAATATCCTATCATTTTGCCTTTTCATACTGTTCATGGGGTTCTGAAGGCAAGAATACTGAAGTGGTTTGCCATTTCCTTCTCCAGCGGACCACACCCTGTCTGATCTCTCCACCATGACCCGCCCATCCTGGGTTGCCCCACGGGCATGGCTTAGTTTCATTGAGTTAGACAAGGCTGTGGTCCTAGTGTGATTAGAATGACTAGTTTTCTGTGAGTATGGTTTCAGTGTGTTGCCCTCTGATGCCCTCCTGCAACACCCACCGTCCCACTTGGGTTTCTCTTACCTTGGGCGTGGGGTATCCCTTCCCGGCTGCTCCAGCAAAGCACAGACATCGCACCTTACCTTGAACGAGGGGTCTCTCCTCACCGCCGCCCCTCCTGACCTTGGAGGAGGGGTATCGCCTCACAGCCGCCCTTCCTGACCTCGGTCTTGGGGTGGCTCCTCTCTGCCGCGCTCTTAGTGCGCCGTTCGCCACCGGCATGTGTGTACTCCTACCAGCAGTGTATGAAGGCTCGAGTTCCTCCACATTCTTGACAATATTTGGATATTGCCTGTTTCTAATTCTAAATAGTGAGTCTATAGTAGCATCTCACTGTGCTTTTGATTTGCATATTCTTCATTAGCAATTTTGCTGAACATCTTTTCATAAACTTCCTTGTTACATTCACGACCTTTTTTGTGTAGTGTCTTAACTCTTATTCAGTTGTGTAAGTGTTTAATATTCTGGATACAAAGCTTTGTTTAACTTTGGTATACAATTAATTTTACCCATCTGTGATTTGTTTATTCATTTTCTTAAATGTTTGTTTTGAAAAACAAAAATTGTAAATTAACTGTGTCTAATTTGAATATTTTTTTTCCTGTGCTTCAAATCTTTTGTATTCTAATAAATCTTTTTAGAATACTCAATTCATATGTTTTCTTCAGTTTCCTGTAGAGGTTAAATATTTTAACTTTGACATTAGGTCTGTGATCCATTTTCAGATAAATTTTGTTTGTAGTGAAAGGTCTTTCAGTTTCAGTTTTTAAGTATGCTGCTGCTGCTGCTAAGTCGCTTGAATCGTGTCTGACTCTGTGCGACCCCATAGACGGAAGCCCACCAGGCTCCCCCGTCCCTGGGATTCTCCAGGCAAGAATACTGGAGTGGGTTGCCAGTTCCTTCTCCAATGCATCAAAGTGAAAAGTGAAAGTGAAGTCGCTCAGTCGTGTCTGACTCTTCGCGACCCCATGGACTGGAGCCATGGGATTTTCCAGTCAAAAGTACTGAGGTGGGGTGCCATTGCCTTCCCCGTTTTAAGTATAGCTAGCTTTATTAAATAAAAATTATTGATTTGTAAAATTTTATGTGATTCCAATGCTGTTTGGCTTTTACTTTTGTTAAAAAGTAAAAAGTCTGATTCCTTGTACATAATATATCATATTTTTCTCTCTGATTTTAAGAGTTTTCATTTTGACTTTACTCAATAATTTAAATGTGTCTAGAAACTTTTCTTTTTATGTTTACCCTCCTAGAGTTTATTAAGCTTTTTTGAATCTATAAATTTTCAAAACAAATTTGGGGAGTTTTTAGACATTATTTCTTCAAAAAAGTCTTGTCATTTTACCTAGTTGTCTCTTTCTGTGACCCAAAATTACACACGTTAGAATGCTTGTATTTTCCAAATAATCTGTGAATCTTTTCTGTCGTCATCTTTGTCTGTGTTCTCCAGATTGGATAGTTTGTGTTGCTTTATTATCACATACATTGATCCATTTTGTGTGATTTTTTTTTTTTTTAGCTATCCTGGTTAAGTTACCCAGTAATATGAATTTCCTAGGAATGCTATAATAAGTTATTAAAAACTAAATTGGATGTCTCAAAACAACAGAAATCAATTCTTTCACAGTTCCAGAGGTCCAAAGTCTTTTTTATTTTTTTTTCTTTTGCTGCCTCTTCCAGCTCTTGTTGACATTCCTTAGCTTGTAGTTACTTTGCCCCCAATCTCTGCCTCCATATTCACATATCATTTTATTTGTGTGTGTCTTAAAATTCTCTCTACTTGTCTGGAATAATGATGCATGTGATTGTATTTATGCTAAGTCACTTCAGTCGTGTCCAACTCTATGTGACCCCATAGACAGCAGCCCACCAGGCTCCCCTGTCCCTGGGATTCTCCAGGCAAGAACACTGGAGTGGGCTGCCATTTCCTTCTCCAATGCATGAAAGTGAAAAGTGAAAGTGAAGTCGCTTAGTCGTGTCTGACTCTTAGCGATCCCATGGATTGCAGCCTAACAGGCTCCTCCGTCCATGGGATTTTCCAAGCAAGAGTACTGGAGTGGGGTGCCATTGTATTTAGGAGCCACCTAAATAGTCCATGATAATATCCTTCTCTCAAGAACCTTAACATTATCACATCTTTGCTGCATAAAGTAATATACAGTGATTAGGAGGCCATGTGTGAACAAAACATGTTTGGAACAATTCTTAAATTGCGACATTACGACAATAGGGGCTTCCTAGGTGGTACAGTGGTAAGGAATCTTCCTTCTAATGCAGGAGATTCATGATATGAGGGCTTGATCCCTGGGACAGGAAGATCCCGTAGACTAGGAAATGGCAACCAAATCCAGTATTCTTGCCTGGGAGATTCCATGGCTCCAGTCCATAGAGTCACAAAGAGTCAGACTCAACTAAGCAGACATATATGTCATGCATGTCAGTGCAACAATACTACAGAATATATGTGCACATGTGTGTGTGTAAGCCCATAACTTTTAAAATTTAGTAATTTTTAAATCATCACACTAGTACATCTTGAATAATAGGAAATGGAAACCCATTTATATCATATCCAGGGAACATTGAAACATTTAACTCTACATAAAATGTTATAAAACACAAATTGATGTCCACTGAACACTTTGTATATTTCTACATATAGTTGATTGATCAATAAATTTCACACTTTGGAGTTACAAGAAATTTTGATATACTCAATTATCGACAAGCAAGTAATCTTTATAGAGAGTACCATAATGCAATAAAATCAAAAGATCTTAATTTTTGGAAAATATTTCAATTATATAGGGTATATTCTGCATAAGATGCAGTTTGCTTTGAAAGGCATATATATAAAACCTATCTTTTTATTTTCAAAATTGACTCTCTTTATGTTTATCTAGTAGTTTCTTACTGAGAAAAACCTACAAAATTTTACATAGGAAAATTCAGAAAAATTTGGATGGAAACTATTTTCTAAATTAATAAAGAAATTATTAAATGTATTAATTCAGTATATAATTAACATTTTGTAAGCACACTAATAATCTATAATTTAAAAATCCCAATCTGAATACTAACATCAGTTTCATAAAATATGTACTTACATTCAAAAAATAATGTAAGCTATTAAAACAGAATCAAGAGAACCTTATGATTATTACGTAGTATCTCCAAGTTTAGATTTTTCTTGATGACAGTTATCATTTGAAATAACTTTAAGTCCAATGAATATCAAAATCTAAACAACCAAAAATTTTGAAAGGTTTCAGTACCTATATTTGATTTTTCCAGCTTTTAAGAAATTTTCAAAATTACAGAAAAGCTTTGAAAGAATATTTCATTAGACACTCAAATGTTATTTACTTAAATCTAGCATCTCTTGATATCAATTTAATATTTCTAATTTTCTGTCAGTTTGAACCATTGAAATTAAGCTGAAGTTATCGAAGATACTATGTTCATTGGATATCACAGAAAATGTCTGCTAAGAAAAGGACAGTCTTCTGCAAAATCTCAATAACACATCCAAATACTTGAACAGTATTCCTGACCCAGGGATCGAACACTTGTATACCCCACATTGCAAGCAGATTCTTTACTGTATGAGCCACCAAGGAAGCCCCTGTTACCAATATAGGGCTTATATTCACATTTTGGTAAATATTTCAATGATTCCTTTGTAAGCCAATAGTTCCTTTGCATCTTCAGCACATCTCCATAGAAATCAAACAAGAATTATACTGTATGATTATTTTGTTTCCTTTGATCTACACCAATCCCCCAATTAGTTTCGCCCTTCATATTTTTAACACTTTTGAGAGTTTAATTCAATTGTGTTTAGTATATTACACAGTCTAGGTTTGTTGTTTCCCTATGACTACTGCAAGCTATACATTTTTAGCAAGGTGCTACATAGGTAATGATACATACTTCTTATTTCATCACATCAGAAGTCAAATGATACTGGTGTGTTTCATTATTAGTGAAGCTAAATATGATTATTTGACTAAGGTGGTATATATCATGTCTGCATTTCAGAAGTAGCTGTTTCTTCTCAATAAATGATACACATGCTGATATTTTGAAATCTTGCAGATAACCTGTTTCACAAATGCCTTTATCCAATGATTTTGTATCCATTGATGATCTTTGCCTGAATCAATTATTCTATTAAAATTTTCAAATGAGTTATTTTTTAATTATGTCTGTCTTTTTTCTTTCCTGTATTTCTTCTTCCCTCCTTCCCTCATAACTCTCTTTCTTTGAAATATTACACATCCATACATTTTCACTTTTATTTCCTTTTATGATTTTACTTAGGGGAACCTTCAATCTAGATCTAAATGTGTTTATTCTTCTTGGTATTTTCTGCGTCTAGTCCTTCTCAGTGGACATAGATAGAAAGTATATATACAATAATGTGTGTATGTGTGTGTACTTACATGATACTACGTTTGTTGTAATATATATTGTTATATGTTAAATATACTTTCCATTTACAATATATTTGTATATGAATACATGGCTTTGTTGAGTATGTCTAATTCCTTCTAAAGGAATTCCTTGAATTTCATCATGATAGAAAAAATATAAAATGTTCTCAGACATTTTGTAATAGAGCATTCTGATACTTTTTCATATCTTATAGGTAAGAAATAATAATTAGCATAATTTTAATTTTTATGTCTTACTATGAATACAGTTTAGTATTTTTCACAGGTTTAAGAACCATTTGTACAAGACCTTTTAGAACTAACACCCAAAAAAGATGTCCTTTTCATTATAGGGGACTGGAATGCAAAAGTAGGAAGTCAAGAAACACTTGGAGTAACAGGCAAATTTGGCCTTGGAATACGGAATGAAGCAGGGCAAAGACTAACAGACTTTTGCCAAGAAAATGTACTGGTCATAGCAAACACCCTCTTCCAACAACACAAGAGAAGACTCTACATATGGACATCACCAGATGGTCAACACCGAAATAAGATTGATTATATTCTTTGCAGCTAAAGATGGAGAAGTCCTATACAGTCATCAAAAACAAGACCAGGAGCTGACTGTGGCTCAGATCATGAACTCCTTATTACCAAATTCAGACTTAAGTGGAAGAAAGTGGGGAAAACCATGAGACACTTCAGGTATGACCTAAATCAAATCCTTTATGATTATACAGTGGAAGTGGGAAATAGATTTAAGGGCCTAGATCTGATAGATAGAGTGCCTGATGAACTATGAAATGAGGTTCCTGACATTGTACAGGAGACAGGGATCAAGACCATCCCCATGGAAAAGAAATGCAAAAAAGCAAAATGGCTGTCTGGGGAGGCCTTACAAATAGCTGAGAAAAGAGGAGAAGCAAAAAGCAAAGGAGAAAAGGAAAGATATAAGCATCTGAATGCAGAGTTCCAAAGAATATCAAGAAGAGATAAGAAAGCCTTCCTCAGATAAATGCAAAGAAATAGAGGAAAACAACAGAATGGGAAAGACTAGGGATCTCTTCAAGAAAATTAGAGATACCAAGGAAACATTTCATGCAAAAATGGGCTTGCTAAAGGACAGAAATGGTATGGACCTAAGAAAAGCAGAAGATATTAAGAAGAGGTGGCAAGAATACACAGAAGAACTGTACAAAAAAGATCTTCATGACCCAGGTAATCACGATGGTGTGATCACTGACCTAGAGCCAGACATCCTGGAATGTGAAGTCAAGTGGGCCTTAGAAAGCATCACTATGAACAAAGCTAGTGGAGGTGATGGAATTCCAGTGGAGCTATTCCAAATCCTGAAAGATGATGCTGTGAAAGTACTGCACTCAATATGCCAGCAAATTTGGAAAACTCAGCAGTGGCCACAGGACTGGAAAAGGTCAGTTTTCATTCCAATCCCAAAGAAAGGCAATGCCAAAGAATGCTCAAACTCCCGCACAATTGCACTCATCTCACATGCTAGTAAAGTAGTGCTCAAAATTCTCCAAGCTAGGCTTCAGCAATATGTGAACTGTAAACTTCCTGATGTTCAAGCTGGTTTTAGAAAAGGCATAGGAACCAGAGATCAAATTGCCAACATCTGCTGGATCATGGAAAAAGCAAGAGAGTTCCAGAAAAACATCTATTTCTACTTTATTGACTATGCCAAAGCCTTTGACTATGTGAATCACAATAAACTGTGGAAAATTCTGAAAGAGATGGGAATACCAGACCACCTGATCTGCCTCTTGAGAAATCTAAATGCAGGTCAGGAAACAACAGTTAGAACTGGACATGGAACAACAGACTGGTTCCAAATAGGGAAAAGAGTACATCAAGGCTGTATACTGTCACCCTACTTATTTAACTTCTATGTAGAGTACATCATGAGAAATGCTAGACTGGAAGAAACACAAGCTGGAATCAAGATTGCCAGGAGACATACAAATAACATCAGATATGCAGATGATACCACCCTTATGGCAGAAAGGGAAGAGGAACTCAAAAGCCTCTTGATGAAAGTGAAAGTGGAGAGTGAAAAAATTGGCTTAAAGCTCAACATTCAGAAAATAAAGATCATGGCATCCGGTCCCATCACTTCATGGGAAATAGATGGGGAAACAGTGGAAACAGTGTCAGACTTTATTTTTGGGCTCCAAAATCACTGCAGATGGTGACTGCAGCCATGAAATTAAAAGACGCTTACTCCTTGGAAGGAAAGTTATGACCAACCTAGATAGCATATTCAAAAGCAGAGACATTACTTTGCCAACAAAGGTCCATCTACTCAAGGCTATGGTTTTTCCTGTGATCATGTATGGCTGTGAGAGCTGGACTGTGAAGAAGGCTGAGAGCCGAAGAATTGATGCTTTTGAACAGTGGTGTTGGAGAAGACTCTTGAGAGTCCCTTGGACTGCAAGGAATTCCAACCAATTCATTCTGAAGGAGATCAGTCCTGGGATTTCTTTGGAAGGTATGATGCTAAAGCTGAAATCCAGTACTTTGGCCACCTCATGCAAAGAGTTGACTCATTGGAAAAGACTCTGATGTTGGGAGGGATTGGGGGCAGGAGGAGAAGTGGACAACAGAGGATGGGATGGCTGGATGGCATCACTGACTCGATGGATGTGAGTCTGAGTGACCTCCGGGAGTTTGTGATGGACAGGGAGGCCTTACCTGCTGCGATTCATGGGTTTGCAAAGAGTCGGACACGACTGAGAGACTGAACTGAACTGAAATGCCCACTTATGTTTTCCCAAATTTCTGTCCATTTGTCTCAGCCCTTTCTTAGTGTTTTCTCCCTCTAATTAATGTGAGCTGATCATCTTCATATTACTACAAATTTATTATATTTAGAATCTATTTTTGAACTTTCCTAAAGCATTTTCCAGTAATCTAACTATTCGTGGTCAGTTTCATACTACTTTGTTTCTTGAGGTTATGAAGTAAGTTTTATATCTTGTAGGCCTTGTTTCCTCTTGCTGATAGCAAAAGGCTCTAAATTGGATATCAGTGAGAGGAAATAAGGCCTACAAGATACAAAACATACTTCATAGCCTCGGATATCCAATTTAGAGCCTTCCTAGCTTTTCTTGTTAGAAGGCAATGGCAACCCACTCCAGTACTCTTGCCTGGAAAATCCCATGGACGTAGCAACCTGGTAGGCTTCAGTCCATGTGGTTACGAAGAATCAGACACGACTGAGCGACTTCACATTCCCTTTTCACTTTCATGCATTGGAGAAGGAAATGGCAACCCACTCCAATGTTCTTGCCTGGATAATCCCAGGGATGGCAGAGCCTGGTGGGCTGCTGTCTATGGGGTCGCACAGAGTCAGACAGGACTAAAGCGAATTAGGAGCAGCAGCAGCAGCAGCAGCTTTTCTTGAATGTTTGTTCCTCATATACTTTAATGTAACTCATATCCTGAAAGTAATCATTTTATTGGATCTTTACATAAACTTTGGATGAATCTTTTAATTTTTCTTATAATTTTGTAATGTTCTGTCATATATAAGTACATGAAACATTATTTAACCATACTTTTGTAAGATTATTTTTTAGTGTTTTCAAAAAATTCCTGTTTTAGGGTTCTCAAATAAGTTATTAAGTTTATTCACAAGTATTTAGTATTTATTTTATTTTCCACTATAACTTCTAACTGGCCATTATTTGTATATATGAAAGCTACTGAGTTTTATGTGTTATTTTAGATTCTTTAACTACTTGGATCCTTCAACATTATTTGATCATTGTGTTAGTTTTATCATTAAATTTCTGAGGTTATGCAGATAAACTGTCAAATCACCTGCAGATGAAAATAATTTTCATTCAACTTATTTGCCTCTAATTGTTACCTCTTTTCTGGCTGCATTGGATAATATATTCAGTAAAATTTTAAAGTACAATGGGGCTAGTGGAGCATTTCTATAATGACAAGAATTGATACCTTTATCTAGTAAAATGTGACTTTTTTAGTAAAATTTTTGGATAAGGGATATGTATGTGTAAAATTCTGTATTATTATTTTTAATTAAAGTTGGTAAGATGGTAAAAATAAACCTATTTACGAAACAGCAAAAGAGACACTGATGTATAGAACAGACTTTTGGACTCTGGGACTGGGAGAGGGTGGGATGATTGGGGAGAATAGCATTGAAATATGTATAATATCATATCTGAAATGAGTCATCAGTCCAGGTATGATGCCTGATAACAGATGCCTGGGGCTAAAGCACTGGGACTACCTGGAGGGATGGTGTGGGGAAGGGGGAGGGAGGAGGGTTTAGGATAGGGAACACCTGTATACTGGTGGCGGATCCATCTCGATGTATAGTAAAAGCAATACAATATTGTAAAGTTAAGCAAAATAAAAAAAAAAAAAAGTTGGTATATTTTAATCAAAAAATTATAGCACAAGTACTTATAGAGATATTTGCCCCCTTGTAATTACTTTTTTAATATAATTTATGTTTTCAAATATTTTAAGACTCACATAAATTTTTAAAAAGAATGCAGAGAGTTTCTGTATGTACTTCACTCCTTTTTCCAGTGATATTATCTTACATAACCCTAGTACACTCTCAAAACTAAGGAATTAACATTAATAAACTATTAGTAATTCAAATACAGGTGGCATTTGTACTTCACCATCTTATACGTGTACTTTTTATTTGGAGGGTGTTGCATATTTTATAAGAACTTATTGTATCTATAAATTTGAGTAACCATTGCCGCATTTGGCATATAGAATTGTTCTAGCGTCACATAGAAACTTCTTTGTGTTACTCCTTGAAGGTTATATCTTTCCTTTAATTTTAACCCCCACAACAGTTGTTCTCATTAATAAAATCTTAAAAAAAAAAAAAAAGAAATGTAATCCTTTGAGACTGACTTTTATTTTTTTCACTCACTATGTTCCCTTGTGATATATTCAAGTTTTTGCATGCATCAGTAGTCATTCCTTTTTATTGCTGAATGACATTCATGATATTCATATTTTAATGTTTAATCATTAACCTATTGAAGGACATTTGGGTTTTTGAAACTAATACAAGTTATACTATGCACATCCATGTATAGATTTATTTTGTGAAGCTAGTTTTTAATTTCTCTAGGACAAACACCCAGCAGTATGGGTGTTCACACTTCCTGGATCATCAGCAACTGTGAAACTTCCATATTCTTATCCAGTGGCTGTAGCATTTTACAACCCCCTAAGCAAAATATGATATCTATGTAGTTGCTCCATATCCTCAATAGTACATTGCATAATTAACCATTCAAATAGATGTGTAATTATACCCATAAAATTCTACTAGCAGTTCTCTGATGGTTAATGGCATCAATTTTTTTTTTTTTTTTTTCTTCTGTATTTGCTTTCCACATAACCTCTTGGTGTAGGGTCTATCTTACTATAGAATTCAGGGGAATTATTTGTATATTCTGGATACAAGGCTTTGTTTTGAAACATATGAAATTTGAAGTTATTTTCTTACAGTCTGGGATTGTATTTTCATTCTCTTAATAGAGTTCTTTGCTGAGCAATAGTTTTAAAAGTCGATGATGTACAATCTGGGCTTCCCCAGTGGCTCAGTGGTAAAGATACAACCTACAATTCAGGAACTGCAGGAGACTTGGGTTTGATCCCCAGATCAGGAAGATCCCCTGGAGGGGGCATGGCAACCTACTCCAATATTCTTGCCTGGAGAATCCCATGGACAGAGGAGCCTCAAGGGCTATAGTCAATGGAATTGGAAAGAGGCAGACATGACTGAAGTGACTGAGTACACACACATATGTAATGTACAAACTATTATTATCTTTTTGTTAATGGATCATGCCTTTTTAGTCATGTCTGAGAACTCTTTGCCTATCATAGACCATGAAGATTTTCACTTGTTTTCTAAGAGTTTTCTACATTTATTTATAAATTCAGTTCAGTTCAGTTCAGTCCCTCAGTCGTGTCTGACTCTTTACGACCCCATGAATCGCAGCATGCCAGGCCTCCCTGTCCATCACCAACTCCCAGAGTTCACTCAGACTCACGTCCATCGAGTCAGTGATGCCATCTAACCATCTCATCCTCTGTTGTTCCCTTCTCCTCCTGTCCCCAATCCCTCCTAGATTCAGAATCTTTTCCAATGAGTCAACTCTTCGCATGAGGTGGCCAAAGTACTGGAGTTTCAGCTTTAGCATCATTCCTTCCAAAGAAATCCAGGGCTAATCTCTTTTAGGATGGACTGGTTGGATCTCCTTGCAGTCCAAGGGACTCTCAAGAGTCTTCTCCAACACCACAGTTCAAAAGGATCAATTCTTCAGTGCTCAGCCTTCTTCACAGTCCAGCTCTCACATCCATACATGACCACTGGAAAAACCATAGCCTTGACTAGACGGACCTTTGTTGGCAAAGTAATGTCTCTGCTTTTCAATATGCTATCTAGGTTGGTCATAACTTTTCTTCCAAGGAGTAAGCATCTTTTAATCTGTCATTTTATTGAGTTAATTATGTGTAATATAAGAAATCAAGGTCATTATTCATTCTTTTTCACTTGAATGTGTAATTTTCTCAAAATAACTTGTTGAAAACGCTATCCTTCCACTATGTGTTGACTAGTCCAATTATCAAAATCAAGAACTATAACATTGATAAAATACTAGCAAACTATTTGTACATCTTATTCTAGTTGTGCCTTTAAAATATCTTTCTAATAAAAGAAGATGAAGAAGGAAGAGGTAAAGGGAAAGAAAGAGAAGGAAAAGTAAGACATTAATGGGGGAGGAGGATGGCAAATAGGAAAAGTAATAGAGAGGAAAAAGAAAATTTAAAAAATCCCTGTGCAAGATCATACATTGTGTGTTTCCTTAGTTTCTTTGTGCTTTCTTAATTTCTTTCATCTGGAACATTTCCTGAATTTTTGTTTTTCTTGATAAAGATGTATTTGTAAACTGTCAGCCAATGTTTTGCTATTCCTCAGTTAGGTTTGCTCAGTGCTTCCTCATGTTTAGATACCTACATTTTTAGTTGAAATACCATAAATATTATATTTTCTCTTATTTTTGTAAGAAGGCACATTATATTTTTTAGCTAATTATTGTTAATATGAAATTTATTCATTTGTTTAAAGTTGTGTCTTTCAGGTTTCTCTGTTCCTACAGTTTATTTTTTTCCTATCATTAATTTACAAAGTTCATGAGACAATATATTGGGACTATATGCATATATATATAGTATATATACATATCTGTATGTAGATATACATATATACACACATATATATCTCATAAAATGATCACTCTTTAATTTAACATTTATAGGTTTTTAATATGTGAATTAAGCACATACATATTTTATATTGAGTTTTTATTCATCATGCTCATCTTCATTTGTGTCTAATTCTGCAAATCTATGGACTGTAGCCTGCCAGGCTCCTCCATCCATGGAATTTTTCAGGCAAAAATACTGGAGTGGGTTGCCAGCCATTTCGTCTTCCAGGGAATATTCCCCACCCATAGATGGAACACATGTCTTTTGTACCTCTTGCCTTGAAGTTGGATTCTTTACCACTATTTAAAATATTTCTATTGTTTATTGTGTTTATTTCTCTGTGTGATTTCCCTTGCATTTTGGTTTAAAATTTATTTTAGTATTTTCAAAGGTTTGTATCTCTGTTTGGCTAGTTACCATTGTAATGCATTTTATAATGACATTAGTTCCATTCAGTTCAATTCAGTCACTCAGTCATGTCTGTCTCTTTGTCACAGCATGAATAGCAGCATGCCAGGCCTCCCTGTCCATCACCAACTCCCAGAGTTCACTCAAACTCATGTCCATAGATTCGGGGATGCCATCCAGCCATCTCATCCTCTGTCGTCCCCTTCTCCTCCTGCCCCCAATCCCTCCCAGCATCAGAGTCTTTTCCAATGAGTCAACTCTTTGCATGAGGTGGCCAATGTACTGGAGTTTCAGCTTTAGCATCATTCCTTCCAAAGAACACCCAGGACTGATCTCCTTTAGAATGGACTGGTTGGATCTCCTTGCCGTCCAAGGGACTCTCAAGAGTCTTCTCCAACACTACAGTTCAAAAGCATCAATTCTTCAGCGCTCAGCTTTCTTCACAGTCCAACTCTCACGTCCATACATGATCACTGGAAAAACCATAGCCTTGACTAGACGAACCTTTGTTGGCAAAGTAATGTCTCTGCTTTTCAATATGCTATCTAGGTTGGTCATAACTTTTCTTCCAATGAGTAAGCATCTTTTAATTTTATGGCTGCAATCACCATCTACAGTGATTTTGGAGCCCCCAAAATAAAGTCTGACACTGTTTCCACTGTTTCCCCATCTCTTTCCCATGAAGGATAGGCATTAGTCTTCTCTAAATGTTTGACAGAATTCTCCTCTCAAGCCATATGGTCCTGGTCTTTTGTTTTTTGGGAGATTTTTTATCACAGCTTCAATTTCAGTGGTTGTAATTGGATTGTTCATAATTTCTATTTCTTTCTGGTTCAGTCTTAGAAGATTGAACGTTTCTAAGAATCTGTCCCTTTCTTCTAGATTTTCCATTTTGTTGCCATATAGTTGTTAATAATAGTCTTTTATAATCCTTTGTATTTATGCATTGTTTGTTGTAACCTCTCCTTTTTCATTTCTAATTTTGTTGATTTGATTCTTCTCTCTTTTTTTCTTGGTGAGTCTGGCTGAGGGTTTGTTTATTTTGCTTATCTTCTCAAAGAATCAGTTTTAGTTTTATAAATCTTTACTATTGTTTCTTTCATTTCTTTTTCATATATTTCTGCTTGGATCTTTATGATTTCTTTCCTTCTACTAATTTTAGTTGTTTTTTATTATTATTATTATTATTATTATTCTTTTTCCAGGTGCTTTAGGTGTAAAGTTAGGTTGTCTATTTGATGTTTTTCTTGTTTCTTGAGTTAGGATTCTCTTGGTATAAACTACCCTCTTAGGCCTGCTTTTGCTGCTTCTGACAGGTTTTGAGTTGTGTTTTCATTGTCATTTGTTTCTAGAAATTTTTTGATTTTTCCATTTTGATTTTTTCAGTAACCTATTGGTTATTTAGAAACATGGTGTTTAATCTCCAAGTGTTTTAGTTTCTTACAGTTTTTCTCTTATAGTTGATATCTAGTCTCATAATGCTGTGATCAGAGTGGGTGCTTGATACAATCTCAATTTTCTTAAATTTACTGAGGTTTGATTTGTGACCCAAGATGTGGTCCATCCTGGAGAGTGTTCCATGTGTACTTGAGAAGGTGTATTCTTCTGAATATGGATGGGATATCCTGAAGATAATAATGAGAACAATTTCATCTAATATATAATTTAAGTTGTGTTTCCTTATTAATTTTCTGTTTTGATGATCTGTCCCTTGGTGTGAGTGGGGTGTTACAGTCTCCTACTATTATTGTGTTACTGCCAATTTCTCCTTTTATGTCTATTAATGTTTGTCTTATCTATTGAGGTGCTCCTATGTTGGGTGCATAGATATTTACAATTGTTATGTCTTCCTCTTGGATTGATCCCTTGATCATTATGTAGTGTCCTTCCTTATCTCTTGCAATCATTTTTATTTTTAGGTCTTTTTTTTTTTCTGATATGAGGACTGCTACTCCAGCTTTCTTTTGCTTCCCATTTGCATGGAATATATTTTTCCATCCTCTCACTTTCAGTCTATGTGTCTTGAGGTCTGAAAGGGGTTTATTGTAGACAGCATATATGTGGGTCTCACTTTTTTATCCATTCAACCAGTCTGTGTCTTTCACTTGGAGCATTTAATCCATTTACATTTAAAATAATTATTGTAATATATGTTCCTATTGCCATTTTCTAATTGTTTGGGGTTGATTATGTAGATATTTTTTCTTCTTTTGTATTTATTTACTATGTAAGACTGTTTAACATTTGTTGTAAAGCTGGTGTGGTGGTACTGAATTATCTTAATTTCTACTTGTCTGAAAAAGTCTTTTAGTTTCTTCATCAATTTTGAATGAGATCCTTGCTGGGTAGAGTAATCTTGGTTGTAGGTTTTCCCTTTCAGTACTTTAAATATATCCTCCCATTCCCTTCTGGCCTGCAGAGTTTCTGCTGATCAGCTGTTAAGTACATGAGGTTTCCCTTGTACGTTAGTTGTTGCTTCTCCCTTGCTGCCTTTAATAGTCTTTCTGTGTGGTTAGTGTTTGTTAGTTTGATTAGATGTGTCTTGGTGTGTTTCTCCTTGGTTTTATCCTGTATAGGACTCTTTGTGTCTCTTGGACTTGATTGGCTATTTCCTTTTCCATCTTGGGGAAATTTTCAACTATAATCTCTTCAAAAACTTTATCATACCCTTTCTTTTTCTCTTATTCTTCTGGGACCCCTAATAATTCGAATGTTGGTGCATTTGCTATGCTCCTAGAGGTCTCTGAGACTGTCCTCAGCTCTTTTCATTCTTTTCACTTTATTCTGTTCTTCAGAAGTTATTTCCATCATTTTATCTTCTAGCTCACTGATTCGTTCTTCAGCTTCAGATATTCTGCTATTGATGCTTTCTCAGTTCAGTTCAGTTCATTCAATCAGTCGTGTTTGACTCTTTGCAACCCCATGAATCGCAGCATGCCAGGCCTCCCTGTCCATCACCAACTCCCAGAGTTCACTCAGACTCATGTCCATTGAGTCAGTGATGCCATCCAGCCATCTCATCCTCTGTCGTCCCCTTCTCCTCCTGCCCCCAATCCCTCCCAGCATCAGAGTCTTTTCCAGTGAGTCAACTTTTCTCATGAGGTGGCCAAAGTACTGGAGTTTCAGCTTTAGCATCATTCCTTCCAAAGAAACCCCGGAGCTGATCTCTTTCAGAATGGACTGGTTGGATCTCCTTGCAGTTCAAGGAACTCTCAAGAGTCTTCTCTAACACCACAGTTCAAAAGCATCAAGTCTTCGGTGCTCAGCTTTCTTTACAGTCCAACTCTCACATCCATACATGACCACTGGGAAAACCATAGTCTTGACTAGATGGACCTTTGTTGGCAAAGTAATGTCTCTGCATTCCTTCTAGAGTATTTTTAATTTCAATAATTGTGTTGCTTGTCTCTATGCTTATTCTTTAATTCTTCTAGGTCTTTGTTAATTGATTGTTGCATTTTCTACATTTTGTTTTCAAGATTTTTGATCATCTTTACTACCATTATTCTGAATTCTTTTGCAGGTATTTTTCCTATTTCTTCTTCATTTATTTGGACTTCTGTATTTCTAGTTTGTTCCTTCATTTGTGCAGTATTTCTCTGCCTTTTCTTTTTTTTTTTCCCCAGCTTCAAGGAAAGTTGAATTCTTTCCTTGAAGAAGATTGAATTCTTTCTTTCTTTTGGTTTCTTTCCTCCTAAGATTGGTCCAGTGGCTTGTGTGAGCTTCATATAGGGTGATATTTGTCCTGAGTTTTTGTTTGTTTGTTTGTTTTTCCTGATAGGCAAGGCTGAGTGAGATTGTACTCCCATCTGCTGATGATTGGGTTTGTATTTTTGTTTTGTTTGTTGTTCAAATGAGGCATCCTGCACCGGTGCTACTGGTGGCTGGGTGATGCAGGGTCTTGTATTCAAGTGGTTCCCTTTGTATGAGTTCTCAATATTTGATACCTCCAGGGTTAGTTCTCTGGTATTCTAGGGTCTTAGAGTGAGTGTTCCCACTCCAAAGGCTCAGGGTTTGATCTCTGGTGAGGAATGAAAATTCCACAAGTGATTTGTTATGGCCTTAATGAGAGTAAAACAAATATCCAAAAATGAGAAACCAGATGAAACCCAGACAAATGGCTGTTACAAAATCAGGCAAATGATAATTAAAATAATGGAATATACGCATATACATATACACCTGTGAGCAAAGTGAAAACAATCCAACAAAAATCAAGTACAGTAGATTGATCTGGCAATTAAAGGAAATCTAAAATTGTATTTACTAATTAAGAACAAGAGTAACTTAAGCACAAACTGGAAAACAAAACTAAAGCAAAGTGCCAAGTGGGGAATAAAGCAAAGACAATAAAACTAACAAATGAGTTGACAGGAAAGGAAAGAAAGAAAAAAAGAAAGAATAGATATGCAAAGTTAAATTGAGGTAGATGAAGATTTATATACATTGAATATTAACTTCAAGGGGAATAGAATAGCAGGAAAGGCAAACAAAGGTATAAATGTAGAAAAATGTAATAGCTTTCAGAAAATTAAAGTTAAAATTGTAAAAAAAAAAAGAGAGAGAGAGAGATAGAGAGAAAACAGAAGAAGAAAGAAAAGCGGGGGCGGGGGGGAGGCGGGGATGGTTACAGAACTGCAAAAGCTCAATGTAGAGGCAGAGGTTTCTAACAACAATAGAAAGTTTGTCTGAATATATACATATACATATACATTTACACCCATAAGCAAAATCAGTAGAGTCCAACAAAAATTAAATACAATAGATTGACCTGACGAACAAAGGAAACCAAAAAGTATATCTACCAGAACAAAACTAATTAAAAAGCACAATCTAGAAAACAAAACTAAAGCAAGGTGCCAATTGGGGATTATAACAATGAAAATAAAACTAACAAATACATTGAGAGGAAAGGAGAGAAAGAAAAGAAAGAAAGAATAGATATACAAAATTAAATAGAGGAAGATAAAGAAGATTCATATACATTAAATATTAGCTGAAAGGGGAAAAGAACAGTAGGAAAAGCAAACAAAGGATAGATGTGGAAAAAATAATAATAGGTTTAAAAAATTAAAATTAAAAAAGAGAGAAAAAAAAAGAAGAAAACTTCATAGAACTGCAAAAGCCCAACTTAGAGGCAGAGGTTTATGACAACAATAAAAAAATGTGACTGACTCCAATTAAAATAAATAAATTTATATTTAAAAAGATGAATAGCTCTAAAAAAAAAATGTGACAGAAAAAAGGAACAAAAAAACAAAAAGCTCAAAAGCTTATTTGGATTTCTTAGTGCCAATAAAATCAACAACTACAACAGAGGGGAAATAAAGGTAGAATAAAAAAGAAAAAGAAATCCAAAAGAATCTACAGAACAAGTAAAAAAATAAGAATAATAACAGTTTTTCTTCAGTCACTGCTGTCAGAGTCCTTTCCTGAGCTGGGAATCACACTCTACCTTACCTCCCTAGGATGCCCTCCAACACTGTACTGATCTCTGGACCTGCTGTGGAGGTTGTTCAGATTCTAATTTGGTCCTACTCCTGTATGTTCTTGCCTCCAATTTCCATAGCTATCGGAACTAGTGTGTTTCTTTTGTGGGAGCTCTCAGTGGCTTTTTATATATTCCATAGACACAGAGTCTGCTTAGTTGATCATGTGGATTTCATCTTCAGCTTGTACAGCTGGTGGGAAGGTTTTGGGTCTTCTCCCTTAGCCACACTGCCACTGGATTCCAATTATGGTTTTATTACCACCTCTACATGCGGGTCAGCAACTGGGGTTTAGCTCCTGAGGCTGCCCTGTAGGACTTGGGTTTGCCCCTGTGAGGGACAGGTGTGGAAGTGGTGCACCTGCTCTAGTCGAAGGGGTTCTGGCAGCTCCAGGTACTCAGGGGGGTTGATAACTAGGGTAGTAGGAAATAAAGTGCCCCAGAGGGCATGGCAACCAGTATTGGCCAATACACTCCAGTATTCCTTCCTAGAGAACCCCCTCTCTGACAGAGAAGCCTGGCAGGCCACAGTCTACAGGGTCACAAAGAGTCAGGACCTAAGACTTTTTTTTTTTTTTTTTGCTTGTGGCAGCTCTGCCCCAGTGAGAGTGGAGCGTGGAGGTGGTGCAGCTGCTTAGCTTGTGGGAACCCTGGCTGCAACAAGTGTTCAGAGACACAGACTGCCTCCATGGCAGGATTTATGGCCCTATCAGAGTCTTTTTTGGAGCCTCTTGTAGCTGGCAATCAGGTCTCTTTGGCCAGTCCTTCTCCATAGCTCTACCCGTTCAGGCACTCAGAAGGATCCCTTGCCTGGGGTCCTTCTCTATTGTTCAGCATGTCAGGCACATAGAAGGGCCCCCTGACTGGGGTCCTACTCTGTAGCTTCAAGACATCAGGTGTTTGATGGGCCAGCCTCTACTGTTCAGCTGCCAATGCTGGCATGTGGAGAGAGAGGCTATGGTGATGGCTCCACCCCCTACATGTGACTCAGCAGTATTGCCTTGTTTCCATGGCTGCCTGGCTTTCCTCCACCTGCCTGGCATTTCCCATCATCATCTCCTCTCTCACATCCCCTTGATCCGTCTCTCCACAGTCAACAGCAGCCCTCGCCCTCAGATTGCTCCACAATAAAACTGCAGCTCCCAGCTGCTTCCCCTTCCAGGAGACTCTAATTCTTGCCTGGCATATGTATGGCTGCAGAAGGACTGTCTGATTTTCATTCCATTTAGGCTGCCACAGAGCAGCTGTTTCATTCTCAGACTTAAATGTTTCTCCTCTGCTTCAGACAATTGCCCGCCTGTGGGGATCAGATCCCCCTGCTTCAGTTCCCCCACCCGCCGAGGGTAGGTCCAATCCTACTAACACTCCTGTTTTTCCTCCTAGTTCGTTTATCCTACTGAGTTTTGCATGGTTCTATACAATCTTTGAGGTTCATGACATGGTATATAAGACAGGGATCAAGACCATCCCCATGGAAAAGAAGAGCAAAAAAAAAAACCAAAATGGCTATCTGGGGAGGCCTTACAAATAGCTGTGAAAAGAAGAGAAGCGAAAAGCAAATGAGAAAAGGAAAGATATAAGCATCTGAATGCAGAGTTTCAATAAATAGCAAGAAGAGATAAGAAAGCCTTCCTCAGAGATCAATGCAAAGAAATAGAGGAAAACAACAGAATGGGAAAGACTAGAGATCTCTTCAAGAAAATTAGAGATACCAAGGGAACATTTCATGCAAAATGGGCTCGCTAAAGGACAGAAATGGTATGGACCTAACACAAGCAGAAGATATTAAGAAGAGATTGCAAAAATACACAGAAGAACTGTACAAAAAAAAGCTTCATGACCCAGATAATCACGATGGTGTGATCACTGACCTAGAGCCAGACATCCTGGAATGTGAAGTCAAGTGGGCCTTAGAAAGCATCACTATGAACAAAGCTAGTGGAGGTGATGGAATTCCAGTGGAGCTATTCCAAATCCTGAAAGATGATGCTGTGAAAGTGCTGCACTCAATATGCCAGCAAATTTGGAAAACTCAGCAGTGGCCACAGGACTGGAAAAGGTCAGTTTTCATTCCAATCCCAAAGAAAGAC
Source organism: Tragelaphus eurycerus (assembly GCA_935064755.1). NCBI lineage: Eukaryota > Metazoa > Chordata > Mammalia > Artiodactyla > Bovidae > Tragelaphus > Tragelaphus eurycerus. The sequence goes on along the minus strand of CAKXYN010000132.1, from coordinate 1,232,300 downwards.
AATGCCAAAGAGTGCTCAAACTACCACACAATTGCACTCATCTCACATGCTAGTAAAGTAATACTCAAAATTCTCTAAGCCAGGTTTCAACAATATGTGAACCGTGAACCTCCTGATGTGCAAGCTGGTTTTAGAAAAGGCAGAGGAACCAGAGATCAAATTGCCAACATCTGCTGGATCATGGAAAAAACAAGAGAGTTCCAGAAAAAACATCTATTTCTGCTTTATTGACTATGCCAAAGCCTTTGACTGTGTGGATCACAATAAACTGTGGAAAATTCTGAAAGAGATGGGAATACCAGACCACCTGACCTGCCTCTTGAGAAATCTGTGTGCAGGTCAGAAAACAACATTTAGAAATGGACATGGAACAACAGACTGGTTCCAAATAGGAAAAGGAGTATGTCAAGACTGTATATTGTCATCCTGCTTATTTAACTTCTATGCAGAGTACATCATGAGAAATGCTGGACTGGAAGAAGCACAAGCTGGAATCAAGATTGCTGGGAGAAATATCAATAACCTCAGATATGCAGATGACACCACCCTTATGGCAGAAGGTGAAGAGAAACTAAAAAGCCTCTTGATGAAAGTGAAAGTGGAGAGTGAAAAAGTTGGCTTAAAGCTCAACATTCAGAAAACGAAGATCATGGCATCTGGTCCCATCACTTCATGGGAAATAGATGGGGAAACAGTGGAAATAGTGTCAGATTTTATTTTTCTGGGCTCCAAAATCACTGCAGATGGTGACTGCAGCCATGAAATTAAAAGATGCTTACTACTTAGAAGGAAAGTTATGTCCAAACTAGCTAGCATATTCAAAAGCAGAGACATCACTTTGCCAACAAAGGTCCATCTGGTCAGATCAGATCAGATCAGATCAGTCGCTCAGTCGTGTCCGACTCTTTGCGACCCCATGAACTGCAGCACGCCAGGCCTCCCTGTCCATCACCAGCTCCCGGAGGCCACTCAGACTCACACCCATCAAGTCAGTGATGCCATCCAGCCATCTCACCCTCTGTCGTCCCCTTCTCCTCCTGCCCTCAATCCCTCCCAGCATCAGAGTCTTCTCCAATGAGTCAGCTCTTCACATGAGGTGGCCAAAATACTGGAGTTTCAGCTTTAGCATCATTCCTTCCAAAGAAATTCCAGGATTGATCTCCTTCAGAATGGACTGGTTGGATCTCCTTGCAGTCCAAGGGACTCTCAAGAGTCTTCTCCAACACCACAGTTCAAAAGCATCAATTCTTCGGCGCTCAGCCTTCTTCACAGTCCAGCTCTCCATCTGGTCAAGGCTATGGTTTTTCCTGTGGTCTTGTATGGATGTGAGAGTTGGACTGTGAAGAAGGCTGAGCGCCGAAGAATTGATGCTTTTGAACTGTGGTGTTGGAGAAGACTCTTGAGAGTTCCTTGGACTGCAAGGAGATCCAACCAGTCCATGCTGAAGGAGATCAGCCCTGGGATTTCTTTGGAAGGAATGATGCTAAAGGTGAAATCCAGTACTTTGGCCACCTCATGCGAAGAGCTGACTCATTGGAAAAGACTCTGACGCTGGGAGGGATTGGGCGCAGGAGGAGAAGGGGTCAACAGAGGATGAGATGGCTGGATGGCATCACTGACTCAATGGATGTGAGTCTGAGTGACCTCCGGGAGTTTGTGATGGACAAGGAGGCCTGACATGCTGCGATTCATGGGGCCGCCAAGAGTCAGACACGACTGAGCGACTGAACTGAACTGAACTGATACAACCTTTTTACTGTCCAGGTCCTCCTGCCCAGTCTAAGCTGGTGTTCTGCATGCACTTCTGTGTCTGAATGTGTATTCCTGATGTATCCATGGAGAAAGATGTACTCAACATCCACCTACTCTTCCGCCATCTTGTTCTCTCTCAAGTTCTTATATATTTAAATTATTTTACTATAACCTGTATTCCTAAATAATATTGAGAAGGATATATATTGGTTTATCTCAAGACAAATTTTAGTAGCATTTAAAAACAGGACTCATATTAAAATTCTAGGATTTTATTAGATTGGACAACTGATGTCAAAATTTGAACCTCTACATGTTTGTCTCTAATACTGGAGCTCTCTAGATAATAGCGTTTTTTGTTTTTGTTTTTTAGAAAAAGAAATATATACTCATTTTAAAAAGATTCCTTTATATAAAATGTAAAAGTTCTTGGGAACCAGAAATTTTTCTGGTATAGTATTAGTGGGAAAGAGTGTTTTAAGTCAGTTTTCAGTGTCTTCATTTATATATAATGTTAGAAAAGTCACAGGTTAACTTTGAACTTTTTGGATAGGATTTAAGCTCTACTGAAGCAGAGACAATAGGAGATGAGAAATGTAAGGATGATCTGGCTCATCTCCAAGACATAGTATAGCCTCATAGCTCAGTTGGTAAAGAATCTGCCTGCAATGCAGGAGACCCTGGTTCGTATTCCTGGGTCAGGAAGATCCACCAGAGAAGGGATAGGCTACCCACTCCAGTATCCCACCCCAGTATATATTTTACTTGGTCTTACCTTCTGGCTCAGCTGGTAAGGAATCTGCCTGCAATGCGGAAGACCTGGGTTTGATCCCTGGGTTGGGAATATCCCCTGGAGAAGGGAAAGGTTACCCACTCCAGTATTCTGGCCTGGAGAATTCCATGGACTGTGTAGTCCATGGGGTCTCAAAGACTCGGACATGACTGAGCGACTTTCACTTTCACTTGATATAAGGAATGGCATTGACTTATAGCAATGAAGTGGCAGCTTATTCTATAAATATTCTATAAATACCTGTAACATCAGTAGCCTACCAAGATGAATTACATAGTAGAAAATATATTTAGTTAAAAGAAAGGTAGAGGCTTAAGTTGTGATTTTTTTATTCTGCATTTAACAGGTACAAGAGAATGGATCACTTATCTTCTCTGAGTCTTTGTTCTCCTATTTTTCCAACGAACATGATGTTCTGTTGGAAAGACAAAATCAAATAACATATGTAGAAATAAATTCAGATTGTTATTTTTACTTCTTGGAAGATTGATTGTATTTTGTTCATCTTTATTAATACAAGATTTATAATATGACCTTGTAAACAGGAGATGATCCATAAAGGTTTGTTAATTGAATAAAATATTTTAATTTAAGGAAAACATTTTTTCTTAGTTGTGGAATGATGGTGCTAAACTCCATCCAGATTATGGCATGACACATCTGTAGAACATATAGGAGATTTTTTTTTTTTTTTTTTAATGAGGATTTACAATAAACTCACATTCCTCATCTTCCCATATGGAAGCACTTCAGTGCTATCTCTAGCAAGTCGTGCTTTGCCATGAATCATATACTGTCTTGAATTTCTTCATTTGTTTAGTTAATTAGTACTTCACCTACCTAACTGTTAAGAGGATCAAAATAATACAAGTGAAAACCCATTGTAAAATATGTATTCAAATTAACCAAGGAATTGAGTTCAAGCCAATGAAAGCTTTAGTCTAACTTCCTTTAGTAGATGAAAGTATTTACACACCATTAAAACAATAGTAGTTGTGTAAGATTCTGCCTCTTGAGAAATTTGTATGCAGGTCAGGAAGCAACAGTTAGAACTGGACATGGAATAACAGACTGGTTCCAAATAGGAAAAGGAGTACGTCAAGGCTGGATATTGTCACACTGTTTATTTAACTTTTATGTAGAGTACATCATGAGAAATGCTGGACTGGAAGAAACACAAGCTGGAATCAAGATTGCCGGGAGAAATATCAATAACCTCAGATATGCAGATGACATCACCCTTATGGCAGAAAGTGAAGAGGAACTAAAGATCCTCTTGATGAAAGTGAAAGTGGAGAGTTAAAAAGTTGGCTTAAAGCTCAACATTCAGACAACGAAGATCATGGCATCTGGTCCCATCACTTCCTGGGAACTAGATGGGGAAACAGTGGAAACAGTGTCAGACTTTGTTTTTCTGGGCTCCAAAATCACTACAGATGGTTACTGCAGCCATGAAATTAAAAGACACTTGCTCTTTGGAAGGAAAGTTATGACCAACCTAGATAGCATATTCAAAAGCAGAGACATCACTTTGCCAACAAAGGTTCGCCTAGTCAAGGCTATGGTCTTTCCTGTGGTCATGTATGGATGTGAGAGCTGGACTGTGAAGAAGGCTGAGCGCTGAAGAATTGATGCTTTTGAACTGTGGTGTTGGAGAAGACTCTTGAGAGTCCCTTGGACTGCAAAGACATCCAACCAATCCATTCTGAAGGAGATCAGCCCTGGGATTTCTTTGGAAGGAATGATGCTAAAGCTGAAACTCCAATACTTTGGCCACCTCATTTGAAGAGTTGACTCATTGGAAAAAACTCTGATGCTGGGAGGGATTAGGGCCAAGAGGAGAAGTGGACGACAGAGGATGAGATGGCTGGATGGCATCACTGACTCGATGGATGTGAGTCTGAGTGAACTCCAGGAGTTGGTGATGGACAGGGAGGCCCGGCGTGCTGCGATTCATGGGGTCGCAAAGAGTACAACACGCCTGAGTGACTGATCTGATCTGAAGATTCAATTTCACCCTTTTTCTATAATATTTTTTTTAAAACTCTCAACTAATTAGAAGAAAAAAAAAAAGATTTTTAACTTTCATGCCCTCCTCATGAGGTAGAAAGATTCATAACTACAGTAATATGAAACAATACCTTTCCAATCTGGTTAGAAAGGCTTACTTCTTACTTTGCTGTGATAGCCTGTATCTCTTAAATGACTACTGAGATTTTGTTTGCCTTTGTTATATTCATCTTGTCAACTTCATTTCATTTTCAGTTACCCAAATATAATATCATACACTTCCTGTAAAAGCCAGGAGATAAACCATCTAAGTCATCCACTCCCAAGTTTTTAAAAATATCTAACCCACGTAAAAGTTCCTCTGATAATATAATAGTGGCCATTCTATGAAATGTTAGTTTCCAAGTTGCCTCAGTGCATAGAACGAATGTTCAGCCTCTGTCTTCCTAAGTGAGAGATGACCTCATTTAGTTTTAATAGCATACTTAGGTGATTATTTGATGAATGCATTTTATATTTTTATTACCTTCAGAGAGAGTCATTGACAATAAAAGGCACTTATGGCTGGAATGTATAAGCAGATATGAGTAACACATATATCAACCTGGTAGAAAATACAGTGCAACTCCAGAATGTATATGGGGGAAAAATAAAAAACAAGAAGGTATTATTTCTCAAACACAGTGGTCTTTTGGTATTATATGCAAGCTACGTCGTTGTTGTTGTTGTTCAGTTACCCAGTTGTGTCCGACTGTTTGGAATACCATGGAATGCAAAACACCAGGGCTACAGTGATCATCCACAGTGATTTTGGAGCCCCTAAAAATTAAAATCTGCCACTGCTTCCACTTTTTTCCCCATCTATGTGCCATGGAGTGATGGGACCAGATGCCACGATCTTAGTTTTTTGAATGTTGAGTTTTAAGCCAGCTTTTTCACTCTCCCCTTTCACCTTCATCAAGAAGCTCCTTAGTTCTTCTTCATTTTCTGCCATTAGAGTGATATCATCTGCTTATCTGAGGTAGTTGATATTTCTCCATGCAATCTTGATTCCATATTGTGATTCATTCAGCGCAGCATTTAGCCTAATGTACTCTGCATATAAGTTGAATAAGCATGGTGACAATATGTAGCCTTTGCATATTCCTTCCCCCATTTTGAAGCAGTCCATTGTTCCATGTGTGTTTCTAAATGTTGCTTCTTGTAATGCATACAGATTTCTCAGGAGGTAGGTGAGGTGGTCTGATATTCCCATCTATTCAAGAATTGTCCATGTATGGTTGTGATCCACACAGTCAAAGGCTTAAGCATCTTCAGTGAAGCAGAAGTAGATTTTTTTTTTTAATTCCATTGCTTTTTCTATGAAGCAATGATGTTGGCAATTTGATCTGTTTCCTCTGCCTTTTATAAATCCAGCTAGTACATCTGAAAGTACTTGGTTCATGTACTGCTGAAGCCTAGCTTGAGGATGTTGAACATTAGTTTACTATCATGTGAAATTAGCACAACTGTATGGTAGTGTATAAGACTCTTGAGAGTCCCTTGTACTGCAAGGAGATCCAACCAGTCCATTCTGAAGGAGATCAGCCCTTGGATTTCTTTGGAGGGAATGATGCTGAAGCTGAAACTCCAGTACTTTGGCCACCTCATGCGAAGAGCTGACTCATTGGAAAAGATTCTGAATCTGGGATGGGTTGGGGGCAGGAGGAGAAGGGGATGACAGAGGATGAGATGGCTGGATGGCATCCCTAACTTGATGGATGTGAGTCTGAGTGAAGTCCGGGAGTTGGTGATGGACAGGGAGGCCTTGCGTGCTGCAGTTCATGGGGTGGCAAAGAGTCAGACACGACTGAGCTGCTGAACTGAACTGAACTGTATGGTAGTTTGAACATTCTTTGACATTGCCTTTCTTTGGAATTGGAATGAAAAATAAGTTTTTCCAGTCGTGTGGTAACTTTTGAGTTTTCCAAATTTGTTGACATATTGAGTGCAGCACTTTGAGAACATCATCTTTGTGGATTTGAAACAGCTCAGCTGGAATTCCATCACCTCAATTAGCTTTGTTCATAGTAATCTTTCCTAAGCCCCACTTGACTTCACACTCGAGGATTCCTGGCTCTCTGTGAGTGACCACACCATAGTAATCATCCTGATCATTAAGACCTTTTTTTGAACAGTTCTTCTGTGTATTACTGCCACCTCTTCTTAATCTCTTTTTTTTCTGTTAGGTCCAGACTCTTTCTGTCCTTTATTATGCACATATTTGTATGAAATATTCCCTTGGTATCTCCAATTTTCTTAAAGTGATTTCTAGTCTTTCCTATTCTGGAGTTTTCCTCTATATCTTTGTATTGTTCACTTAAGAAGGCTTTCTTATCTTTCCTTGCTGTACCTTGGAATGCTGCGTTCAGTTGGATATAACTTTCCCTTTCTGCTTTGCCTTTTACTTCCCTTCTTTTCTCAGCTATTTGTAAGTCCTCCTCAGACGATGACTTTGCCTTCTTGTATTTCTTTTTCTTGGATATGGTTTTGGTCACCACCTCATGTACAGTGCTACAAACTTCCATCCATAGTTCTTCTGGCACTCTGTCTACCAAATCTAATCTCTTGAATCTATTCATCACCAACATAGTATAATAATAAGGAATCAAATTTAGGTCATACCAGAATCTCCTAATGGTTATCCCTACTTTCTACAATTTAAGCCTGAATTTTGCAATAAAGAGCTCATGGACTAAGACTCAAGTCAGCTCCAGGTACAGTTTTTGGTGACTCTATAGAACTTCTCCATCTTTGGCTACAAAGAATATAGTCAACCTGATTTCGTGTTGACCATCGTGAGATGCCCATGTGTTGAGTCATCTCTTGTGTTGTTGACAGAGCATATTTGCTATGACCAGTATGTTCTCTTGGAAAAACTCTGTTAGCCTTTGCTCTGCTTTACTTTGTACTCTAAGGCCAAACTTGCCTGTTACTCTAGGTGTTTCTTGACTTCACACCTTTGTATTACAATCCTCTATGTCTTATTTTGGTGTTAGTACTAGAACGTCTTGTAGGTCTTTATAGAGCCATTCAACTTCAGCTTCTTTAACATTAGTGGTTAAGGCATAGACTTGGATTACTGTGATGTTGAATGATTTATCTTGGAAACAAACAGATCATTCAGTTATTTTTGAGATTGCATCCAGTTAATGCATTTCGGACTCTTTTGTTGACTGTGTGGGCTACTCCATTCCTTCTAAGGGATTCTTGCCCACAGTAGTAGATTTAATGGCCATCTGAATTAAATTCTCCCATTCCCATCCATTTTAGTTGATTGATTCCTAAAATGTTGATGTTCACTCTTGCTATTGCCTGCTTAACCATGTCAAATTCAGCTTGATTCATGGACCTAACATTCCAGGTTCCTATGCAATATTGTTCTTTACAACACTGGACTTTACTTTCACCACCAGACACATCAATAACTGAGCATAATTTCTGCTTTGGCCCTGCTTCTTCATTCTTTCTGGAGCAATTTGTCCTCTCTTCTCCTGTAGCATATGAGACACATAGTGACCTTGGGCCCTTATCTTCTGGTGTCATACCTTTTTGCCTTTTCAGACTGTGCATGGCATTCATAAGGTGAGAATACTGAAGTAATTTGCCATTTACTTCTCAGTGGATCACATTTTGTCAGAACTGTCCACCATGACCTGTCCATCTTGGCTGGCCCTGAATGGCATAGCTTATGGTTTCACTGACTTGTGATCCATGTGATCATTTTTGTTAACTTTCTCACAGACTGTGGTGTTTGTTCTGAAGGCTGCAGAAATTTAGTTCTTTCTTCTTCTGTCTGCCCTCTGATGGATAAGGATGAGAGGCCTTGTGAAAGCTTCCTGATGGGAAGGATTGGCTGTGGGTAAAACTAGGTCTTACTATGGTGGGTAGAGCAATGGTAAGTAAATCTTTAATCATGTAGAATTAAGGTTAACCCTACTGAAACAAAAGAAGATGAACACTTGACATCGTGCCCTTTGAGTGTTGTGTACTGAATTGCTCAGTCATGTCCAGCTGTTTGTGACCCCATGGGTTATAGCCCTTTAGGCTCCTCTGTCCATAAAATTTTTCAGGCAGAAATACTGGAGTTGGTTCTTTCCTACTCCAGGAGATCTTCCTGACCCAGAGATCTGATCCTCATCTCTTGCATCACTGGTATTGGCAGGAGGATTCTTTACCACTGCTCGACCCGGGAGGCCCAGAGATTTGTGGAAGCTGGCATGTATTATGAAACATTTACTCCTACTAAGTATTCCTTTAATAAAAGGAAAAAAAAAAATACCCAGAGATGTCCAGGTGGTTTAGGCTGTAGCAGTATCAACAGATACTTTTCCAGCTCTGCTTCAAATAAACACAAAATATTCTAAAAACTTTGGTGCTAGTGGTAAAGACCTTGCCTGCCAATGAAGAGACATAAGAGATGTGGGTTCCATCCCTAGGTCAGGAAAATCCCCTGGAGGATGAAATGGCAACCCACTCCAGTATTCATGCCTGGAGAATCCCATGGACAGATCAGCCTGGTGGGCTACAGTCCATAGCATCACAAGCAGTTGGACACAACTGAAGTGACTTAACATGCATGCATACTAAAAACATTAGTTATGTATGTTATATCTGATATATCACTTATGAAAATACTGGTATTTTTGAAAAATATAACTCTATAAATTTTAAACCATAGGAAACTAATCTATTAATCCCCAAAAGCATTTACTGTATTTTTGTTTGTCCTCTTAGAATTTATAAAAAATAAATTCAAGGACATTTAAAAAATCTATTATCTAAACTTATAGAAACTTCCATTATTATGCACAAACTGAGATATTAAAAATCATTCTTCTGAAAACTTATTATTTGAATAACAATCATTGTAGCAATGCTAGAGACAATAATTGCAATGGATTCAAGAAAGCAGTTATATATTGCCAGGTATATCTCTTGATCCTGCCCTTTTCCACCCCTTTCTCTACTGTCCCCTCCTGAGTTTAAAGACAGACTGGAAAGGGAATAGTGGTTTCTGTGTCCTTAAAGACCACAATTATGACCAGAACTGTGAGATGAAGGCAGAAGGGATCAATCTTCAGTCCTTGCTGTGGTGGAGGGTGGGGCAAGGACGGATTATGAACTGACTGATCTTAGGATTTTCACAAAAGCTGTTGGAAACCTTTTGTTGATCATTGCTATAGGGTCACTGACTATGTGGGGCTGTGCTGTAGAAAGCAAGGTGCAGTAAGAAAAAGCCAGAAAAGTGAAGAATGATTGTTAATTAGACAGTGGCAAATGAACTGAGCAGTGAAAACGTGGGACTGCCATACCTTGAGAGAAATTTGGCAGATGTAGTAGCTTGCACATTAGTGACAGCAAAGGGTGTCTTCCAAGGATGGTTTTCTAAAGGTAGAGACTTTATTCTTGCTTCAGAGTTCCTTATATAGCAAAATGGTTTAACATTCACCTATCACTGTCACAAAATATAACAAGGGTTTTGTGATTTTCTACAGAACTTTATGGGTGTTTGCAAAGCATTTATGCGGCTCTTAAAGGTAAATGTGTTCCACCAGACTTACATAAATACTGTTAGGAGGAGTACAGCTTCTCAACCATTTTTCTCTTGTCAGTGTCTTTGTTTCAAATATTATTTCTGAAATGTAAATGAAACTTCCTTGTTCTCTTACTGTGGCATAGACTGAAATCTAATGTTGAAACAAAAAATAGAATCTTTGTGCCATTCAGTTGAAGTTCCTTTTCTGAGATCATATAATAAAAATCTTTTGTGTGCTAAAAATTTGACATGGAAGCCTGAGAGCTCTAAGGAATAATGCAAACTTATTTAATGCATGCAATCCCCAGGCATTTTTAATAGGATTTTTAGTCATAACATTTTACATAACCACACAGAAACAGTACTGTTTCAATTCTAGTCTTTTACCATCAGCAGGAAACTAGAAAATAGTGTTTCCTGTGCTAAAGAAAAATTTGCTGGTGATTATAATTTTTATAGTTGAGCTCCTTATAGATGATTCTTTTGGCTTGTAAAGAAAGTGGCAGTAACCATATCATACTTTAACAGAAGTGGAAGAAAATAGATCCATTAGCATTGCATTGCTTTGGGTCCAGAAAGATACTTCTCAGTCTACATAGATTTTGTGTACAAAGATCATTTCTATATACTTGGCAATAATTTCAGTGGCTCTATAATTTACAAGCCTTCAAAAATATGAGACTGATAATGTTCCATGAATACAACAATACAACTGCTTTGGAGGAAACATTTCCCTTCTCCCTGCTCCAAATTTAAATGACTGGCCAACTTTTAAATGCATGAAACATAATTATAAAGTTTAATACTGAGAGGAATACAATTTTTCTAATGAAGTTTGGGTGTCCACAAAGAGCAATGAATTGCTTTCTTGGAAAATTCAGCTATCTAAGAATCTTTAAACATTTTTGTAGAAAATAGAAACTGAGAATCTATAAAATCTAATTTATCTTTGTGCCTTGCAAGAAATGTAGAAAAATTATATTATTTGAAAACCCTATCTTCAACTGGAATGGAATTCAGATTAAATTTAGGAATTATGATTGGTATTAGAAATTTTAAATTCTTTTGACTAAGGAAAATCTATTTTATCAGAAATTCACATGTAAATTTTTAACAATGATACACTCAGCACTTTATGCTAATTCTAATAAGAGCATTATTAACCATTATTATAAAATATTGAAGGCTTGTGATGCTCCATATACTGTAAGAGTTACTTACATATATCTCACTTATACACAAACCGATTTTATAAGTAATTACTTTTATCCTCAAATTGCACATAAAGTGACAAGTCTAAAGTCACATGCAGCTAGTAAGTAGTAAAGTTGAAATTCAAATACCAGTCATTCTAACTCCATAGATTCTGCTCTTAGCAGTTGTTTTGATTATATAATTCTCATAATACACTGCCACAAGGTGGCATAGTGGTCTAAAATAACAGTAATCACTTATTAATATTGTTCATGGTCCTGGGGGTTGACCAAGCAAAAGTAAATGGTTCTCTGTAAATCTCTCCTATGACCACACTCACAACACTGGGTAAAGGACTATTAATAAAAGGTTTCTCACTTAAAGACCACACTGTTGTCTAGAATATGGACAACATGTTTAATCAAGACCTCTCCAGGTAACTTGGGCTATTTCAGAGTATAGATGCAGAGATCTAAAGTTGCGCATGTCAAAAATAGAATCTGATGGAAGCTTCATCGTCTTTCTAAACTAATATAGCATCACTTCTCAGCATTCTATAAGTCACAAGTTACTCAATAAACCAAACATATTTTCAAAAGGAAAATAAAGATGATTCATTTCTCAATAGATTCAGTGTCAAACAATTTTATCAACATTTTATTAATATGTATTTTTTAATCATGGTAAGCAAATTGCCAACACCTGCTGGATCATCAAAAAAGCAAGAAAGTTCCATAAAAACATCTATTTCTGCTTTGTTGACTATGCCAAAGCCTTTGACTGTGTGGATCACAATAAACTGTGGAAAATTCTGAAAGAGATGGGAATACCATACCACCTGACCTGCCTCTTGAGAAACCTATACGCAGGTCAGGAAGCAACAGTTAGAACTGGACATGGAACAACAGACTGGTTCCAAATAGGAAAAGGAGTACATCAAGGCTGTATATTGTCACCCTGCTTATTTAACTTATATGCAGAGTACATCATGAGAAACGCCGGGCTGGAAGAAGCACAGATTGGAATCACGATTGCTGGGAGAAATATCAATAACCTCAGATATGCAGATGACACCACCCTTATGGCAGAAAGTGAAGAGGAACTAAAGATCCTCTTGATGAAAGTGAAAGTAGAGAGTGAAAAAAATTGGCTCAAAGCTCAACATTCAGAAAACGAAGATCATGGCATCCAGTCCCACCACTTCATGGGAAATGGAGAAACAGTGGAAACAGTGTCAGACTTTATTTTTGGTGGCTCCAAAATCACTGCAAATGGTGATTTCAGCCATGAAATTAAAAGACACTTACTCCTTGGAAGGAAAGTTATAAACTAACCTAGATAACATATTCAAAAGCAGAGACATTACTTTGCCAACAAAGGTCCATCTAGTCAAGGTTGTGGTTTTTCCAGTAGTCATGTATGGATGTGAGAGTTGGACTGTCAAGAAAGCTGAGTGCTGAAGAATTGATGCTTTTGAACTGTGGTGTTGGAGAAGACTCTTGAGAGTCCCTTGGACTGCAAGGAAATCCAACTAGTCCATTCTAAAGGAGATCAGTCATGGGTGTTCTTTGGGAGGAGTGATGCTAAAGCTGAAACTCCAGTACTTTGGCCTCCTCATGCAGAGAGTTGACTCATTGGGAAAGACTCTGATGCTGGGAGGGATTGGGGACCGGAGGAGAAGGGGATGACAGAGGATGAGATGGCTGGATGGCATCGCTGACTTGATGGATGTGAGTTTGAGTGAACTCCGGAGTTGGTGATGGACGGGGAGGCCTGGCCTGCTGCAATTCATGGGGTCGCAAAGCGTTGGACATGACTAAGCAACTGAACTGAACTGAAAGCATATCTAACATGAAATTTTCCATGCTAGGCCTATTAAGTGTATGATTCAGGGTTAGTAACTAGTTTCACATTTTTTTTTCAACCATCAGTCTCCATAACGTTTTTTATCTTGAAAAATATAAATTCTTTGCCATTAAAAATACCTTTTTATTCCCCCTTCATTCAGTGTCCTGGAAACTACATACTACATTCTGTCTCTATGAATTTGACTGCTCTAGATAGATTCTACACCTTCAGCTATTGTAAATAATTTTACTACAAATGAGAATATATAAATATTACTTCAAGTAGTGTAATTGCTAGATCATGTTAATTATTTTTTATAAAACTGCTATATTGTTTTACTAAGCAACTGTCTAAATTTAAATTTGTTCCAAGTGTACACATGTGCTCCAATTTCTCCACATCTTCACCAACATCTGTTATTCCTGGTTTTTTTTAGAGTCACACATGGACACCACCAGATGGTCAACACCGAAATCAGATTGATTATATTCTTTGCAGCCAAAGATAGAGAAGCTCTATACAGTCAACAAAAACAAGGCCACGAGCTGACTGTGGCTCAGATCATGAACTCCTTATTGCCAAATTCAGGCTTAAATTGAAGAAAGTGGGGAAAACCGCTAGACCATTCAGGTATGACCTAAATCAAATCCCTTATGATTATACAGTGGAGGTGAGAAATAGATTTAAGGGACTAGATCTGATAGACAAATCTGATGAATTATGGACAGAGGCTTGTGACATTGTACAAGAGACAGGGATCAAGACCATCCCCATGGAAAAGAAATGCAAAAAAACAAAATGGCTGTCTGGGGAAGGCTTACAAATAGCTGTGAAAAGAAGAGAAGTGAAAAGCAAAGGAGACAAGGAAAGATATAAGCATCTGAATGCAGAGTTCCAAAGAATAGCAAGGAGAGATAAGAAAGCCTTCCTCAGTGATCAATGCAAAGAAATAGAGGAAAACAACAGAATGGAAAAGACTAGAGATCTCTTCAAGAAAATCAGAGATACCAAAGGAACATTTCATGCAAAAATGGGCTCGATAAAGGACAGAAATGGTATGGACCTAACAGAAGCAGAAGATATTAAGAAGAGATTGCAAGAATACACAGAAGAACTGTACAAAAAAAAGCTTCATGACCCAGATAATCATGATGGTGTGATCACTGACCTCGAGCCAGACATCCTGGAATGTGAAGTCAAGTGGGCCTTGGAAAGCATCACTACGAACAAAGCTAGAGGAGGTGATGGAATTCCAGTTGAGCTATTTCAAATCCTGAAAGATGATCCTGTGAAAGTGCTGCACTCAATATGCCAGCAAATTTGGAAAACTCAGCAGTGGCCACAGGACTGGAAAAGGTCAATTTTCATTCCAATCCCAAAGAAAGGCAATGCCAAAGCATGATCAAACTACTGCACAATTGCACTCATCTCAAAGGCTAGTAAAGTAATACACAAAATTCTCCAACCTAGGCTTCAGCAGTACATGAACGGTGAACTTCCTGATGTTCAAGCTGGTTTTAGAAAAGGCAGAGGAAGAACCAGAGATCAAATTGCCAACATCCACTGGATCATCAAAAAAGGAAGGGAGTTCCATAAAAACATGTATTTCTGCTTTATTGACTATGCCAAAGCCTTTGACTGTGTGGATCACAATAAATTGTGGAAAATTCTGAAAGAGATGGCAATACCAGACTACCTGATCTGCCTTTTGAGAAACCTATATGCAGGTCAGAAAGCAGCATTTAGAACTGGTCATGGAACAACAGACTGGTTCCAAATAGGAAAAGGAGTATGTCAAGGCTGAATATTGTCATCCTATTTTTTAACTTATATGCAGAGTACATCATGAGAAATGCTGACTGGAAGAACACAAGCTGGAATCAAGATCTGGGAGAAATATCAATAACCTCAGATATGCAGATGATACCACCTTAATGGCAGAAAGTGAAGAGGAACTAAAAAGCCTCTTGATGAAAGTGAAAAAGGAGAGTGAAAAAGTTGGCTTAAAGCTCAACATTCAGAAAACTAAGGTCTTGGCATCTGGTCCCATTACTTTATCAGAAATGGATGGGGAAACAGTACAAACAGTGTCTGACTTTATATTTTGGGCTCCAAAATCACTGCTGATGGTGATTGCAGCCATGAAATTAAAAGACACGTCCTCCTTGGAAGTAAAGCTATGACCAACCTAGGCAGTATATTGAAAAGCAGAGATATTACTTTGCCAACAAATGTCCGTCTAGTCAAGTATATGGTTTTTCCAGTGCTCATGTATGGATATGAGAGTTGGACTGTGAAGAAAGCTGAGCACCAAAGAATTGATGCTTTTGAACTGTGGTGTTGGAGAATACTCTTGAGAGCCCCTTGGACTGCAAGGAGATCTAACCAGTCCATCCTAAAGGAGATCAGTCCTGGGTGTTTATTGGAAGAACTGATGCTGAAACTGAAACTCCAATACTTTGGCCACTTCATGTGAAGAGTTGACTTATTGGAAAAGAGACTGATGCTGGGAGGGTTGGAGGCAGGAGGAGAAGGGGATGACAGAGAATGAGATGTCTGGATGGCATCACCGACTCGATGGACATGAGTTTGGGTGAACTCCGGCAGTTGGTGATGGACAGGGAGGCCTGGCGTGCTGTGAATCATGGGGTCGCAAAGAGTCGGACACAACTGAGCGACTGAACTGAACTGAACTGAGTGGATATAAAGTAGTATTTCACTGTAGTTTTTATTTGCATTTTCTTAACAGTTAGTGATTTTGAGGATCTTTTTATTACTACAGCTTTGTAATACATTTTAAAGTCAGGAAATGCAAGTCCTTCAGCTTTATTCTTCTTTTTCAAGGTCGTTTTGGCTACTTGGTGTCCTTTGAAAAAAATTTTTAAAGAAATTTTAGAAGTTTTTATTTATTTATTTTTTAATTTCTGGAAGACATGTCATTGGAGTTTTTATAGGAATTGCATGGAGTTTGTAGATTCAGTTAGGTTGCTTGTTCTATTTTTGCAATTTAAATGGGGTTATTTTCTTCCTTTTTCAAATTGTTTATTTGTTAGTTTACGGAGGCTTCCCTGGTAGCTCAGTCAGTAAAGTGTCTGCCTGCAACATGGGAGATCCGGGTTCATTCCCTGGGTTGAGAAGATCCCATGAAGAAGGAAATGGCAACCCACACCAGTACTATTGCCTGTACAATTCCATGGATGGAGGAACCTGGTAGGCTATGGTCCATTGGATCACAAAGAGTAGGACATGACTGAGCTACTTCACTTTAGTGTATGGAAGTAACTGACTTTTGTTTGTTGATTTTTGTACTCTGCTACTGCTGAATTCATTAATTAATTCTAACAGGTTTTTGGTGTGGTCATTAAGGTTTTCCACGTATAGAACCATGTCATCTGTAAAGAGGGATCACTTTACTTCTTTTACAATTTGGATGCCTCCTATTTCATTTTCTTGTCTCATAATTCAGGCTAGGACTTGCCGTACCATGTTAAATAGAACTAGTGAAAGTTAGCATGCTGATTTGTTCTTGATCTAAGAGGAAAGCTTTCAAGATTTCACCATTAAGTGTGATGTTAGCTTTTGTGTACATATTTGAAATTACCATAGTAATTTTTAATAATTTTGTTTAATTAATGTCATTTTCATAATCAGAATTTTATCACATTTATAGTTGAGTCATCAGAAATCTCTAGATATAACTTTTGTCTAGTTATGCAAGAATTTAAAGATAAAGAAAGCAGTCAAAGTAATCCAGGGCTAATGACAACAATGCTAGCTGGTTTATCTGGAATGGAAATATGAAACTAAAATTAATGTTATTATATCCAAGACATGTTTGTTTATTTGTAAGTATTTTTAATTCTCCAAAGATTTAAGTTACTACCTTTATAAAATAAAGGAGATTGTTAGGCTAAGTTTATTAACCTTTAACATGTGAAATATAATTTAAATATGTCAATGGTATAATTTCAAATAAGTGAACAAAGAACAATTTAATAAATAGTGTTGGGGAAATTAGACACTAATTTTTAAAAATTTAACTTTAAACTTTAACTTACACTATTTCCAAATCCATTTCAGAAGGATTAAGAAATTAGGCAGAACAATGAAGCTGTTGAAGTACAAAGTGAATAAACAAGACAGTTTTTATAATATTGGGGTACAGAATGACATAATGGCAAAGATTGGTATACATGACAAGGTCAAACTGAATAAAAATGACAAAATCAAAGGCAAAATCCTTATTTATGACAAAGTTATTAAGTAATGAATAATGGAGATAAAGAAACTGTATCAAAAGATCTCAAAAACATTTACCCACAGAAGTCTCAAATAATACAAGCAGACAATCCAGAAAAAAAGAAAGAAAACAAATTACCAATGAACATTTTAAATCGTTTGAACTGGCTACAAATAAAAGAAAGCAATATTTCCCTCCTGGAGAGGAAAGATTAAAAAACTGGGTAATATCTCATATCTGAAGTGTGATAGTTATTTGCCCATTTGCTTCCAAGTGCATTCCTTCTCTTTCTCCTCTTCATTCTTCATTGGAACGGGACTGACTCCAAACACTCATGTCAGTTGCTTTCTAGCTAAATTTGCCAAAGGAATGAACTGGTAGGAGAATCAAGTTATTTTCCCTCTCTGTCTCCTTAGAGCAGTGCTTCACTGAGTGATACTGCCTACTTGACTCTGCATAATTCCAGCTCATGATTCCAGCTTCCTAGTTCGGATAATCTCTCTTCCATCTATCATGTTTCCACCATGTCATACCCAGTGGGCAACATGCCATCAACAGTACAACTGGCTGAAGAAAATCGGGAATAATCTGTATAAAGAAAATTTAAAAAGCAGATTGAAACCAACTAAAAGTCAGCCAAAGGAACCAGAGATCAAATTGTCAACATCTGCTGGATCACCAAAAAAGCAAGAGAGTTCCAGAAAAATGTCTACTTCTGCTTTATTGACTATGCCAAAGCCTTTGACTGCATGGATCACAACAAACTATGGAAAATTCTTAAAGAGATGGGAATGCCAGACCACCTGACCTGCCTTCTGAGAAATCTGTATGCAGGTCAAGAAGCAAAAGTTAGAACTGGACATGGAACAAAAGACTGGTTCCAGATTGGGAAAGGAGTAAGTCAGGGCTGTATATTGTCACCCTGCTTCTTTAACTTATGCAGAGTACATCAGGAGAAATGCTGGACTGGATGAAGAAGAAGCTGTAATCAAGATTGCCAGGAGAAATATAAAAAAACAGTACCATCACTGAGTGGCAAATCGATGTAAAACAATGGAAACAGTGAGAGAGTTTCTTTTCTTGGGCTCCAAAATCACTGCAGATGGTGACTGCAGTCATGAAATTAAAAGACGCTTGCTCCTCGGAAGAAAAACTATGACTAATCTAGACAGCAGATTAAAAAGCAGAGACCTTACTTTGCCATCAAAGGCCTGTCTAGTCAAAGCTATTGCTTTGCCAGTAATAAATGTGGATGTGAGATTTAGATCATAAAGAAAGCTGATCTCCGAAAAATTGATCCTTTAGAACTGTGCTGTTGGAGAAGAATCTTGAGAGTCCCTTTGACAGCAAGGAGATCAAACCAGTCAATCCTAAAGGAAATCAGTCCTGAATATTCATTGGAAGGACTGATGCTGAAGCTGAAGCTCCAACATTTTGGCCACCTGATGTGAAAAACTGACTCACTGGAAAAGATCCTGATGCTGGGAAAGATTGAAGGCAGGAGGAGAGGGGGACGACGGAGGATGAGATGTTTGGGTTGCATCACCGACTTGATGGACATGAGTTTGAGCAAGCTCTGGGAGTTAGTTATGGACATGGAAGCCTGATATGATGCAGTCCATGGGGTCACAAGAGTCAGACACAACAGAGCGACTGAACTGAACTGAAAAGTCAGCCTATGTTTTCTATAACCATAAGCTAGCAATTCTAAACAATGTCAGTGACATTAAAGAAACACTCCTCCCACCACGACCACCATTCTAAATGTTTTCCCCTGCAGCTCTTTACGTGGGATGGGCATGCTGCCAGTCCAGTCTGAGGAGTGGTAGTAGTAACTTCCTGCTGTTACTCGTCTCAAGATTACCTAACCAGGCCATTTGGTTTCTCAGCTCTTACATTATCTGTCACAATTTTCCTGTTTGGAATTGAGAGATTTCAGTTTCCATGTTGAACTCTGATGAATACAATTAAGTATGTGTAGAATTTGGTACTCTTATTCATGGTGAATGTTAGCGAAATAAATATAAACTGTGAGATAAAAATTTAGTCACATTTCTCCATTTTAAATTTACTTATTATGAGATGAAAGTAAGAATTGGAGGGATTTATGTTTTCTAGTTTAAAATTTTTTATAGTCTATTAGCTTTTTCTATTACTTTTATAATGTACTTCTAATTTGAACAGAAAAAAAAAATGCCCCATACTTCAAGCATGTACTGCATTCTGTCAGCTAGAAAGAGTAAACGTGTACCCCTGATTGTCAGGGTGTGCCTACAGAAGAGAATTTTTTTTAAATAATCTTTAAAAATCTTAGTTAATGACAAACATGACTAGAATAAATCACAGAGGCTTAAAGGGAGGAAATTAATCAGTGGGGAAGGATGGAACTGCTGCTAGTATGCAATTAATTTCCAAGCAAAAGACTGAATATACTAGGAAATTATAGTATTAAAAAATGTGTTGTGAAGAAACAGAAAATAGTAAGTATAGCTCAGAAAGGGGAAATATCCTGGTTTTCTCAAAAGAATAAGTGCGCAGGAAGCCAGTGAAGCGAGAGTCACATGTGTTATTGTAAAGCTCTGACGGATAATGTATCCTCATACAAAGCATGCAGTGCTCAGTGGTGTAAAACACCACTTTTCAGACTATGTGACGCCGGCACTTGGGGAATTCAGTTATTTCAAGGATTCTGTACAGGCAGCACATTTTGGTTCCAGTGTTATTGAGTAGTACATCTGGCACATTACTATGAGACACAGCATATGAATGAACTTGGAATCAGCCATATCTGACTTTGAATCCATTCCCTCCTCTAGGAGTGAGGCACTGAACATATTACTCAAGTTGCCCTAACTTATATCTTTTCATCTACAATATGCAGGTATCAACCCTTACATTATAAACTTGTTGTATGAAGTTAGCAAGCACATCTTATAATTGCTCAATACCATTTATTATTTAAAACTCCATATATTGATGAATGAAATGAAAATTCATTAGTGCATTCTTATACTGAACATTGTTTTTTTGTCATTATGAAATCTTCTATGTCAATTGTTATTGAAAATATGACTACTATGGTATCAGTTCAGTTCAGTCACTCAGTCACGTGCTCTTTGTGACAACATGGACTGCAGCACTCCAGACCACCCTGTGTCCATCACCAACTCCCAGAGTCTACCCAAACTCATGTCCGTTAAGTTGGTGATACCATCCAACCATCTCATCCTCTGTCATCCTCTTCTCCTCCTGCCTTCCATCTTTCCCAGGATCAGGGTCTTAGTGAATCAGTTCTTCCCACAAAGTGGCCACAGTATTGGAGTTTCAACTTCAACATTAGTCCTTCCAACGAACACCCAAGACTGATCTTTAGAATGGACTGGTTGGATCTCCTTGCAGTTCAAGGCACTCTCAAGAGTCTGCTCCAACACCACAGTTCAAAAGCGTCAATTCTTCACTGCTCAGCTTTCTTTATAGTACAACTCTCACATCCATAGATGAGTACTGGAAAAGTCATAGCCTTGACTAGGTGGACCTTGGTTGGCAAGGTAATGTCTCTGCTTTCTAACATGCCATCTAGGTTGGTCATAACTTTCCTTCCAAGGAGTAAGTGTCTTTTTATTTCATGGCTGTGGTCTCTATCTGCAGTGACTTTGGAGCCCCCAAAATAAAGTTTGTCACTATTTCCCTGTTTCCCCATCTATTTGCCATGAAGTGATGGGGAACCAGATGCCATGATCTTAGTTTTCTGAATGTTGAGCTTTAAGCCAGCTTTTCCACTCTCCTCTTTCACTTTCATCAAGAGGCTCTTTAGTTCTTCTTCATTTTCTGCCATAAGGGTGGTGTCATCTGCATATCTGAGGTTATTGATATTTCTCCCAGCAATCTTGATTCCAGCTTGTGCTTTATCCAGCCCAGTGTTTCTCATGATGTACACTGCATATAAGTTAAGCACAGTGACAATGTATAGCCTTGAAGTACGCTTTTTCCTCTTTGGAACCAGACAGCTTTTCCATGTCCAGTTCTAACTGTTGCTTCCTTACCTGCATACAGATTTCTCAGGGGGCAGGTCAGGTGGTATGGTATTCTCATCTCTTTCAGAATTTTCCACAGTTTATTGTAATTGACATAGTCAAAGGCTTTGGCATAGTCAAAAAAGCAGAAATTGATGTTTTTCTGGACTCTCTTCCTTTTT
The DNA here is from genome assembly GCA_935064755.1 of Tragelaphus eurycerus. Classification (NCBI taxonomy): domain Eukaryota; kingdom Metazoa; phylum Chordata; class Mammalia; order Artiodactyla; family Bovidae; genus Tragelaphus; species Tragelaphus eurycerus. The sequence goes on along the minus strand of CAKXYN010000132.1, from coordinate 1,210,690 downwards.
TAATGATCCAGCAGATGTTGGCAATTTGATCTCTGGTTCCTCTGCCTTTTCTAAATCCAGCTTGAACATCTGGAAGTTAGCAGTTCATGTATTGTTGAAGCCTGGCTTAGAGAATTTTGAGCATTACTTTGCTAGCATGTGAAATGAGTGCAATTGTGCAGCAGTTTGAACATTCTTTATCATTGCCTTTCTTTGGTATTGGAATGGAGACTGACTTTTTCTAGTCCTATGGCCACTGCTGAGTTTTCCAAATTTGCTGGCATATTGAGTGCAGCACTTTCACAGCATCATCGAACTGGAATTCCATCACCTCCACTATCTTTGTTCATAGTATGGTATTGGGTTCCACCAAATGTTTTTCACAGCTCAGACAGGTTGTTATCAACTATAATACAAATATTATGAATATGTGAAGTTGTGTCACTAAAGTTTTACTCAGGAGATCCCCATATTACAATAAATAAAATCATCATTTTAAATGAAATCAATTTGAGCAAAGATACATTCCCAAAAAATAACAGTTTGGAGATATTAAAATGTCAACAATCTGGCTAAAGCATAATATGTGGGATTCTTATCCATAATCTATAATATAAATATGATTAGTTTCATAAGATATTATATATTTAATAATATTATTCTGTGTTGCTTAGTCATGTCCGACTCTTTGCAATCCCATGAACTTTAGCAACCAAGCTCCTCTGTCCATGGATTCTCTAGGCAAGAATACTGGTGTGGCTTGCCATTCCCTTTGGCTGGGGATCAAACTTGGGTCTTCAGCATCGCAGGAAAATTATTTACTGTCTCAGCCTCCAGGGAAGCCCAGTTTTAATAATAAATAATAAACAAAATACTATGTGTCAGGTACTATTCTAAGCCTCTCACATAAATTAACTCCTTTCATCCTACCAAAGAACTATGAGATAAATAATATTGTTTCTTGAGATAAATAATATTGTTTCTTTTTAATTTTAAAATTCTTTATTGTTATCTTTTTATAGGTGAGGAAAAATTAGTAGAGTGAGGGATATTTTAAGTCAAGAATATACAAGGCATAAGTACTTGTTAGTTGAAGTGTTAGTTTATGAGTAGACTGATGTAACATAGTACACAAAGAAAAGCTCTAAGATGCTATGACTGTGTTTCCATTGTCCTAGTGTTCCATCACTAGTATTTTGAGTTTAAAATCATGTTAAAACTCTATGACCGTGTTTCTGTGACTGTGTATTTTTTAAATTATTTTTATCAGAGTGAGGAAGTTCTTACTAATTACTACATTTCTGAGATTTTTTAATGTATCTTTCTGAAGATTTTTATTGTGTCTATTAAATTGGCTTGCAGACTTTTATCTTTATTCTATTATTATGATAAATTAGAGATTCATTTTCAAATTGGCCTAATATTTGCATTCCTGGGATAGATCCCACTTGTTCGCTATCTGTCTTTAAATACACATATATATTGCTGTCTATGCTTTGCTAATATCTTTTGTGGGTACTTGTGCCTATGTTTAATAGGGGTATAGATGATCTGCAGGTTTATTTACTTGTAAATTTTTTGCTTTTGGTAATCTTGTTCTTATAAAACTCATTGGAAAATATTACTCTGCCTTTCTAGTCTCTGGAAGAGTTTGGGTAAAACATTTTGTCTGTATGGTATTATTTCTTCCTTAAGTATTTGATAGAATTTGCCATCATCTGATTGAATCATCTGAGTTTAGAGAGATTTTTTTCTATTTAGAAGGCTAACGTGTGTTTCTGTTTGTTTTGTGGAAAAGTTTTGTAGCTTTGAACTAAATTTCATTAGTAGACGTAAAGATAGCTATTCAGTTTATCTATTACTACTTTAGTGATTCTTGAAACTGTGTCTTTGAAGGAATTTTCCCTGTCATATGAATTGCTAATTCATTGGTATAAAGTTGTTCATAATATTCTTTTATGTCTTTAGTAGTCTATAGGAACTTTAGTAACAATCTTGTTTTGTTCCTGGTATTGGTGATTTGTCTTCTCTGATTTTCATTGATTGGTCTAGCTAGATCTTTGTCAAATTCATTGATTATTTTCAAAGAACCAGCTTTTAAACAGTTTATTTTCTTTATTGCTCTTCTTCTAGTTGGTTTCTTTTACTTTTATTATTTTTTTTTATTTCTTGCCTTGGAGTTACTTTGCTCTTCTTCTTCTAGATTCCTGAGGTAAAATATCAGGTTGTTATTTTCTCTTAAAGAAAAATACAGATTTAAAGATAAAATATTCATGTTAAGTGCTATTTTACTTGTATCCCGTAAACTCTGATGTATAATTAACCCTTGAACAACACAGGTTGGAATTGTGCTGTTCCACTTAAAGATCTTTATCAGTTTTTTACAATTGTACTGATATACTACATGAGCTGAGGTTGGTTTAATCTGCATGCAGATGAGGAACTGTGGATAAGGAGGAACTGAGTATAGGAAGGACTGGTTTTAAATTATATACAGATTTGTGACTACATGGAGAGTTGGCATCCCCAAGCCCTGTTTTGCTTATCATAGGTTTTAAAATATATTCTACTTTTTTATGTGATGTGTTCTGTGTCCAATAGATTATTTAGAATTGTATGGTTTAATTTCCAAATACTTTGTGGTTTCCTAAACACCATTTTACATATTCCTAATATACTGCTGCTACTGCTACTAAGTTGCTTCAGTCGTGTCTGACTCTGTGTGACCCCAGAGATGGCAGCCCACCAGGCTTCCCCGTCCCTGGGATTCTCCAGGCAAGAACACTGGAGTGGCTTGCCATTTCCTTCTCCAATGCATGAAAGTGAAAAGTGAAAGTGAAGTTGCTCAGGTTGTCTACTTGAAAGTTATACAGTCGTGTCTGACTCCTAGCGACCCCATGGACTGCAGTCTACCAGGCTCCTCCGTCCATGGGATTTTCTTGGGAAGAGTACTGGAGTGGGGTGCCATTGCCTTCTCCGATTCCTAATATAATGCCATGTGATTCAAGAACATATTTGATATGACTTCAATCTTTTAAAAATAACTGAAATTTGTATGAAACAGCATGTGGTCTGTCTTGGTGAGTATATATATGTGTGTATTTGTGAAGAAATGTGTATTCTATAATTTTGCATATGCTATTTTATAAATATCAGTTAGCTCCAGTATTTATTAAGAATGGTGTTCAAATGCTTTTGTCTTCTAATTAATTTTTGATTGATTGTTCTATCAGTTGCTGAGAGATGGACATCAAAATCTCTTGTGATTTAGTAGTTATTTATTTCTTGCTTTTATTTTGTCAAATTTGATTCATGAATTTGAGGCTATTTTATAGGAAATATAGACATTTATAATTATGTCTTCCTGATGAATTGATTTCCTTTGTGATTTTGAAATGTCCTTCTTTATCTTTGATAATGTTTTTTGTCTTGTATATTTTATCTTAAAGTATATTTTATCTTCAGTATTCCATGGTAGCTCAGCTGGTAAAGAATCTGCCTGCAATGCAGGAGACCTAGATTGAATCCTTGGGTTGGGAAGATTCCCCTAGAAGAGGGCGTGGCAACCCACTCCAGTATTCTTGCCTAGAGAATCCCCATGGACAAAAGAACCTGGTGGGCTATAGTCCATGGTGTCACACAGAGTCGGACACGACTAAGCACGGCATGGCATATTTTATCTTATATTGTTAGTCACTCCAGGCTTCTTATGTTTACTATTTGCACTTTGAACCTATTTGTTTAACTCTATTTAAAGTGTATCTTATGTACACAACAGATAGATAGGTTTTATATTTATTCCATTCTCATAATCTGGCTTTCAATTGGAGTGTTTAATTCATTAACATTTAACATAATTATTGTTATAGTTCAAGTCTAGAAATTTAATTATTTATTTTCTATTTGGTCTCTTTGATTTTTATTCCTCTATTTTCTCCTTAATCTTTCTGAATTTTCCTTTTTAAAACTTTTCACATCTTAAGTATTCCTTTTGACATTTTTAACTAATTATTATAAAACTAACAACACCTGTGTTTATTTTTTCACAGCTTATGTAGGATGAAGGTTTATCACTTAAATGTAGAATTATCTCACCATAGGCCCGTTTAGCCCTCCTTGACACTCTGTATCTTGTTGTTTTCACATGTATTATACCTTCATACATGAGCAACTCCAAATGATAGTGATAAAACTTCTAGTTCATGCAAATAAGTTCAGTTCAGTCACTCAGTCATGTCCAACTCATTGAGACCCCATGGACTGCAACACACAGGCTTCCCCATCCATCACCACCTCCTGGAGCTTGCTCAAACTCATGTTTATGGAGTCATTGATGACTTCCAACCATTTCATCCTCTGTCATTCCCTTCTCCTCACACCTTCAGTCTCCACCTGTATCAGGGTCTTTTTCCAACAAGTCAGTTCTTCACATCAGGTGGTCAAAGGATTGGAGTTTCAGCTTCAATATCAGTCCTTCCAATGAATATTCAGGTCAGATTTCCTTTAGGATTGACTTGTTTGATCTCTTTGCTGTCCAAGGGACTCTCAAGAATCTTCTCCAATATTGCAGTTCAAAAGCATCAGTTCTTCGGTCCTCAACTTTCTTTATAGTTGAACTCTCACATCTATACATGACTATTGGAAAAACCATAGCTTTGACTAGGTGGACTTTGTTGTAAGGTCTCTGCTTTTTATTGAAATATGTATAATATAATATATGAAATGAGTCGCCAGTCCAGGTTTGATGCACGATACTGGATGCTTGGGGCTGGTGCACTGGGACGACCCAGAGGAATGGTATGGGGAGGGAGGAGGGAGGAGGGTTCAGGATGGGGGACACGTGTATACCTGTGGCGGATTCATTTTGATGTATGGCAAAACCAATACAATATTGTAAAGTTAAATAAAATAAAATTTAAAAAAATTTAAAAAAATATGCTGTCTAGGTTGATCATAACTTTTCTTTCAAGGAGCAAAAGCATCTTTTAATTTCATGGTTGCAGTCACCATCGGCAGTGATTTTGGAGCCAAAGAAAAGATAGTCTGTCACTGTTTCCATTGTTTCCCCATCTATTTGCCATCAAGTGATGGGACTGGATGCCATGATCTTTGTTTTTTGAATGCTGAGTTTTAAGCCAACTTTTTCACTCTCCTCTTTCACCCTCAAGAGGCTTTTTAGTTCTTCTTCTCTTTCTGCCTTGCTGCTGCTGCTAAGTCGCCTCAGTCGTGTCCGACTCTGTGCGACCCCAGAGACGGAAGCTCACCAGGCTCCCCCGTCCCTGGGATTCTCTAGGCAAGAACACTGGAGTGGGTTGCCATTTCCTTCTCCAATGCAGGAAAGTGAAAAATGAAAGAGAAGTCGCTCAGTAGTGTCCGACTCTTAGTGACCCCATGGACTGGAGCCTACCAGGATCCTCCGTCCATGGGATTTTCCAGGCAAAAGTACTGGGGTGGGGTGCCATTGCCTTCCCCGCTTTCTGCCTTAAGGGTGGTGTTATCTGAGTGTCTGAGGTTGTTGATATTTCTCCTGTTATTCTTGATTCCAGCTTGTGCTTCATCCAGCCTGGCATTTAGCATGGTGTACTCTGCATATAGTTAAATAAGCAGGGTAACAATATACAGCCTTGACATACTCCTTTCCCAATTTGGAACCATCCCATTGTTCCATGTCCAGTTCTAACTGTTACTTCTTGACCTGCACATAGATTTCTCAGGAGGCAGGATAGGTGGTCTTGTATTCCCTTCTCTTGAAGAATTTTCCAGGTTTTGTTGTGATACACACAGTCAAAGGCTTTGGCGTAGTCAGTAAAGCAGAAGTAGATGTTTTTCTGGAACTCTCATTGGCATCACCATGTTTTTCATGCATTTATGCAAAAATATACCTTTTATGCAAATACATGTGTTTAAATAAATTGGGAGAAAATATAGCTTTACCCACATGTTTATTATTTCTCATGCACTTTATTCTTTCTTGAGTATTCAAGTGTCCTCTGCTATCATTTTCCTTCAACCTACAGAATTTATTTTACACTGTATTTCTGTATCAGTCTGATGGTAGCAAATTCCCTTAATTTTTCATTTACATGAAAAATGCCTATAAACCTTAATTCTTGTGGAATATTTTCACTGACCACAGAATTCTTTGTTAATGTTTGTTTTTTATTTGTCTTGTTTTGCTTTCAGTCCTTTCAAAGGTTTTCTGTTATCTTCTATTCTTCATGTTTTTGTTTAGAAGTCTATAATGGTTTAGATTGTATTTTCCCTATGCTTAATATGTAATTTTTTTCGATTGGAATTTTTATTTTTTGCAAAATTTTATTTTCATATTAGTCTCTAGTATTTGACTCTTATATGCCTAGATGTGAATTTTTTCAAATGTAGCTAATTTAGATTTTAATAGATTTCTTGCACTAATGGGCTAAGTTTCTTAAATCTGTGAATTTATATGTTTCATCACATTTGCATACTTTCCTGCCTCTGTTTATTCAAATATATTGTTATCTCTAGTCGCTCTCTCGTTCCTTTTTGAGAAAGGAGGACTTTTTTGATCAACCTTCCTTAGATCTTTAAAACTTAGTACATCGTTCAGTCTCTTATCTCTTCTTCTGAGTGGATAATTTATATACATATATATATTTATATTTGTATATATATAATTTGCCTTCAATTTTATTTTTTCTTCTATTTCTTTTATTAATAAGTCAAACTAGTGTATTTCTTATTTTAAATGTTATTTTTCAATTCCAAAATTTTCATTAGATATTGCATTTGGTTATTTCTTATATTTTCTACTTCTTTTCTAATATTCCTATCTATTTTTTAATGAGCATATTTTACTTTACCTGACTACTAAACATATTTATATCAGCTTCTGATAATTCCACATCCTGGTCATCTCAAGTTTTGCACCAGTTTACTGCCTATTCTTAAAACAGAGTAATACAATCTTGCTTCCTGTATGTTAAGGATGAAAATTTTATCCTGAACATTTTGTATATTATGTTATGTAGACCATGAATTCTCAATATTTCCCCCCAAAGTATGCATGGTTTTGTTTTATTGGACAATTCAATTGCCTAGACTCAAACTTTAAAATGACATGCAGTGACTATATGGCAGGGAAGGCAATGGTACCCCACCCCAGTACTTTTGCCTGGAAAATCCCATGGACGGAGGATCCTGGTAGGCTCCAGTCCATGGGGTCGCTAAGAGTCGGACACAACTGAGCGACTTCCCTTTCACTTTTCACTTTCATGCATTGGAGAAGGAAATGGCAACCCACTCCAGTATTCTTGCCTGGAGAATCCCAGGGACAGGGGAGCCTGGTGAGCTTCTCTCTGTGGGGTCGCACAGAGTCGGACACGACTGAAGCGACTTAGCAGCAGCAGTAGCAATCATTGTGAATCTCTTTGGCATAACCAAACCATTTATCTAGACTTCTGATTTTAAAATCATTGCTAAATTCATGTTTACTTTAGCAACTCCAGAATTATATTGGGCTTCCCAGGTGACTCAGTGGTGAATAATCCACCCACCAGTGCAGAAGATGCAGGTTCAATCCCTGGGTCAAGAAGATCCCCTGGAGAAGGAAATAGCGATGCAATCCAGTATTCTTGCCTGGAAAATTCCATGGAGAGAGGAATCTGAACAGCTACAGTTTATGAGGTTAGAAAAGAGTCAGATATGACTTAGCAACTAAACAATAACAATGACAGAATTGTATTACAAAGTAAAAATAATGCTTGGATAATTTTCTGTTATTTCTTAAGATCAACTACATAGAGTGATATCTATTTTTAAATTTTCAAACATGGCCCCAGACATTGTAAAAGCTGGTAATAATTGTTTTTTTTATATTAACACAGTTTAAGGGGGAAAAATATCTCTTTCTTGTACTTCAATACATCTAAGACATCATCAGTTGTTGTCCTTGTTTAGTTGCTAAATTGTATCTGATTCTTTGGGACCCCAAGAACTGTAGCATGCCAGGCTTCTCTGTCCTTCACTATCTTCCAGAATTTGCTCAAACACATGTCCATTGAGTTGGTGATACCACCCAATCACCTCCTTACTCTTTTAAGGGACATCAAGAAAGTAGAAATATAGTTAATTTGCATGTAATACAGTGCTTTAAAAAATCACTTGAAATTTGTTTTCAACAACTATTGCTAATGAACTTTTCTTCTGTCTTGCCATGGAGTTCTTTTTTAATCATATATTAATCTGCTATATTGCCATACTGTTCTACTCACACACATTTTTGTTTCCATGCTGAATCACAGTATCAAAATTTTAAGAGATATTTTAAGCTGCAAATAAGTGCAACACTTTCAGTATAAATAATGCACATAACTCAATTGATGTAAGGACCATAGGAACAACTATGATTAATTTCAGGCTTGCTGAGGCAATAATAACTACATTGTAACTTTTGCCTGGTAAGCATTTATCAACTTTAAGAATTCTCTTTAATTCAGAAATATTTATGTTTGAAAGTATGTTTATTAGTATAGTTAAAATGTTATTAAATAGTTATTTATTGTTTAACCAGAAGGTAAGCACACACATTTCTTGAAAAAAGAGCTATGCCTCTAGATAAACATCTTTGTGTGTGGCACTTCTGTTTAATCACTGCCTAACACAACATTTTGGGTTGTTTTCATTTATTGAAATAACTCACTCATTGGAAATTATTATTATGGACTCTTTTTCAAAAATAAAAGCCAAGATCAAAGTTTTGGCTAATTTTCCAGCCTAAGAGTAAACTAATTTGAATTTTACCTTCTGCTGCTGTATACTCCCTCCCTCTATACCCCCGTTATATATACTATATTTAATCTGCAGAGAGTTTTTGATGTTTGCTGTAATAACTACACAGGAAAAGTCTGAAGCTGACCTTCTTATGTGCCAAGGCTTTTCTCTTTCATTAAATGAATAGGAAATTTTGACAAAGGCCAACTTAGGATGTTCTTTTAAAAACAGAAACTATATGGTAGTATTTCTTAATGAGTCCTCTAAGTTCCAAATAAGCAATTGTGATCAGAGCACACACAAAGAACCAACACCCACAAGTCTTTATATTTCAAAGGAAGATTTTCAGTAGATGTTTATACTGCAATTTTTCAAATATTTTTTAGCCAGTTGATCTGCTCCCAAATGACCTCATCCTCCATCCTTCTTTGCTTCAAACTTCTTCCTTCATCCACTTCTTGTTTTTCTGAGCTATTATACTGTTTTTCTGAGTCATTATACTGTTTTCACCTTTATGTCTTCTTCATGTGACCCTGGTTCATAAAATGATTCCACTCCCCTCCCCCTTTATTTTTCATCTTGGCCTAACTAACCTCTTTTTTTATTCTTTAAAACAGAGGCCATCATCTTACTCAAGGAAATTTCCCCTGATCAGAGCATATTTGATTTTAATCCAAATTCTAGTAAGAGTTTAGGTTTTGGTTCTTTTTTCCCCCTCATTCTTTTCTTTTTTAGTAAAATAATAGAGAATATAAGACAATATATTAACAGAGTTTTTTGGTTCTATATTAGCAGCTCAGGCTGCCATTACAAATTACTAGCACCTAGGTGACTTAAACTACATAAATTTATTTTCTCTCAGTTCCTGAAGTGAAAAAGTCTGGGATCAGAGTACTGGCTGATTAGATCAAGGATAAGAGACTCTGTTTTGTGGTTTGCGGGTGCTGTTGTCTCACTGTGTGCTCACATGGTGAAGAGAGAAGGTGAAGGGAGAGGGAGGGAGAGAGAAAGGTAAGGCTCCCAAGTGTTTAATCTTGAAAATACACTAATGCTGACAAATGAGGGTTCTGTTCCTAAGACCTCCTTGACCTTTCATACTTCCCTAAAGGCTCCACCTCCCAAAACTGTAATATTTGTAGTTAGGACTTCAACCTATACATTTTAGGAGGACACAAGCATTCAGTCTATAACAGTTTATTTAAGTAATCCCTTTAGAATCAGAGAACAAAAGAGATGAACTTCTGGTTATTTGAAAAAAATCACTCCCATGCTCTTACTTAACATTGTTCAAATAGTATTCACCTTGGGATGTAAAAGAGGCTTGCAGAGAGGAAAATGACAGGGACTCTGGAAGGTGCAAGCTACTGTGAGAATTTATTGACGCTACTATTTTGGGTAGGTTTATTGCAAAGAAAAACATCTATGCTATAAATAACTATCCTATATTTTTAAAAATACAAATACTATTTGTTCTATTGTTTTAATGTAAAACAAGTCATGATCTGATCAGTATTACCACCTTGTGCCTGAACTAGACGTGAAGTCAGTACGAAGTATTATGGATAGTGCTAGAGACCATCATAGGACTTCCCTGGTGGCTCGTTCAAGGAAGAATCTGCCTACAATGCAGGAGACCCAGGTTCAGTCCCTGCTTTGGGAAGATCCCTTGGAGAAGGAAGTGGCAACCCATTCCAGTATGCTTGCCTGGAAAAATCCCATATAGAGAGGAGCCTGGTGGACTGCAGTCCACGGGGTTGCAAGAGTTAGACAAGACTTAATGATTAAACCACCACCCCCAGGGACCATCATACAGTGATACTGCTCCCATCTGTTTCTATTCACTTCTCAGTCCCTACCCACCAATTCTGTATGACTCTTAAAATTTTCTACGTAGTGTCATATTTTACTTACCATGTAATTTTCTGGTGCTGTGTGGATATTTTCATTTTGCCCCTTCAAGTCTACTCTCTTCTGCATATCTAGTACATGATGTTAAATGCTTCCTGCTCTAATTGTCCTACTCAACTATTCTCTCTTCTGCTCATTCCTTTTCAGGTAGTCCCTTCATTAAACTTTCATCATTCACTTTTTTGATTGTGACATTTGTTTCCAGCAGGACCCTCATCAATAAATGCTTACCCCCCCCAGAAAACTGAGTTTCTCCAGTGTGTTATATGAAACATAATTAAATCTGTATTTCATAGCCTAGCACAGTGCCTGGCAAAGTAAATATTTAAATCAATAAATATATTCTATATATATTATATTTTCAATCCTTATTATTTCTTTTGGTTATTGTTACAAATTCAGCCCAAAATGACTAGAAATATTTCAGTGTTCACCATTTAGAGTGCACAGAAATTTTCTTTTTTTTTTTTATTTTGGAATAATTTTAGATTTATTGAAAATTTGCAAAGATAGTACAGGGAATTCCCTTTATCCAGCTCCCCATTAATGTCTTTTTTAAAATTTTATTATTATTATTATTTTTTACTTTACAATATTGTATTTGTTTTGCCATACATCAAATGCATCTGCCACAGGTGTACACATGTTCCCCATCCTGAACCCCCCTCCCACCCCACTCCCCATACCATCCCTCTGGGTCATCCCAGTGCAACAACCCCAAGCTTCCTGTATCCTGCATTGAACCTGGACTGGCAATTCATTTCTTATATGATATTATATATGTTTTAATGTCATTCTCCCAAATCATCCCCCACTCCCTCTCCCACAGAGTCCAAAAGACTGTTCTATACATCTGTATCTCTTTTGCTATCTCCCATACAGGGTTGTTGTTACCATCTTTCTAAATTCCATATATATGTGTTAGTATACTGTATCGGTATTTTTCTTTCTGGCTTACTTCACCCTGTATAATAGGCTCCAGTTTCACCCACCTCATTAGAACTGATTCAAATGTATTCTTTTTAATGGCTGAGTAGTACTCCATTGTGTATATGTACCACAGCTTTCTTATCCATTCATCTGCTAATGGACATCTAGGTTGCTTCCATGTCCTGGCTATTATAAACAGTGCTGCAGTGAACATTGGGGTACACATGAGATTTTCTTTTGAAAAGAGTGGAGAACAGGTTTTTTCTTTGCATAGTTGCTGTTGTTGTTTAGTTGCTCAGTCTTGTCTGACACTTTGCAACCCCATGAACTACAGCACGCCAGGCTTCCCTGTCCTTCACCATCTCCCAGTGCTTTCTCAAACTCATGTCCATTGAGTCTGTGATACCATCCAAACATCTTGCCCCCTTCTCCTCCTACCTTCAACCTTTCCCAGCATCAGAGTCTTTTCTAATCCATCAGCTCTTCATATCAGTTGGCCAAACTATTGGAGCTTCAGCTTCAGCATCAATCCTTCCAGTGAATATTCAGGATTGATTTTCTTTAGGATTGACTAGCTTGATCTCACAGTCCAAGGGAATCCCAGAAGTCTTCTCCAACACCATAGTTCAAAAGCATCAGTTCTTTGGCACTCAGCCTTCTTCATGGTCCAACTCTCATATCCATACATGACTAGTAAACCGTAGCTTTGACTATATGGACACAATCAGAGCAATAAATCAAACCTCCAAGAAAATGAGTGTCCTTTGTTGGTGGTAGCTAGCTTAAATAAAATTTCCTGAAGACCACTCATTTGGTAGTTAGAACATTAGATGTGTACAGCTGGGATATTAGATTTGCCATCATGAAAAAGTGAAAGTGAAGTCATTCAGTCAAGTCCGACTCTTTGTGACCCCATAGACTGTAGCCTACCAGGCTCCTCCATCCATGGGATTTTCCAGGCAAGAGTACTGGAGTGGGCTGCCATTTCCTTCTCTAGGGGATCTTCCCAACACAGGGATCAAACCTGGGTCTCCTGCATTGCAGACAGATGCTTTACCATCTGAGCCACCAGGGAAGCCATTCATATGTAAATAAAAATCAAGAAGGAACAGTGGAATTTTACAGAGGAGAAGAAAAACCAAATAATCATAGCAGAAACAGAAAGGGTAACAGGAGAATTGAAAGTCTGTCTTGGGACGTATTTCCCTAATGGCTCTTTTAAACGTATTATTATTTTTTTTCTGTTTATCATTCACATGCATCCTGGGTTATTGAATTTACATCATGCAGTATGCTTATGTAAATGCTTTGGCTTGATGACTCTTGCTAAATATAATTTCTTAAATAGAGGTACCAAGTAGAAGAAAAATATATATAAAAAAATCTCTAAGAAATTATAGTGGCCCTCTGAAATGAAGGCACAGATGGGAAAATATACTTCTCAGTATGTTGGCCCCTCAGTATCTGTGGGAGATTGATTTCAAGACCCACATAAAACCAAAATTTTAAGATACTCAAGTTTCTTGTGTAAACTGGTGTAATATTTGCATACAACTTATTGCATATTTTCCCATATACTTTGTATAATCTCTAGATTATTTATTATATATAATAAAATGTAAATGCTGTGTAATAATTGTTGGTGTGGCAAATTCAAGTTTTGCTTTTGGCAACTTCTGGAATTTCCTTTTTTTAAATTTTTTTGAATTTTATTTTATTTAACTTTACAATATTGTATTCATTTTGTCTTATATCAAAATGAATTTCCCTTTTTAGAAATTTTTTTATCCATTGTTGGTTGAATAGAAAGATGTAGAACCCAAGACTACAGAGAGCCAACTATATTCTCTCAGTGTTCTCATAAAGATAGCTTTTTATTTTTTTGCTCTGTGATAACCATAGTAATTTATTAGAAGGATAATATTGAAATGGTGGATCCAACTACAGCTCACTCTGAAAATGATAAAGGTGATTGATATAATGCAGTTTAATTTGAAGATATTAGTAGACTCACACTTGGCATTGTAGAAAACTCATTCTTTGAGTTTGGCCTGAGGAAAACCAAGGTGAGGATAAAATGATTCAATAAGCATTATCTTTTTACCTAGTCCTATTATAGCTGGGCTTCCTTGGAAGCTCAAACAGTAAAGAATCTGCCTGCAATGCAGGAGACTGGGGTTCAATCCCTTGGTCAGAAAGATCCCCTGGAGAAGGGAATGGCTACCCACTCCAGTATTCTTGTTGCAGTAATCCCATGGACCGAGCAGTCTAGTGGGCTGAAGTCCGTGGGGTCGCCAAGAGTTGGCTATGACTGAGCAACTGATGCACACACACATTATAATCAGAGTGTGCTGGGAAGATGGGTGGTAGATCAGGGCTCAGGCCCTCGAACGCCACTGCCTAAAACACACAGAGCTGGGACATAGGAAATTCTCTCAGTAACAGTAAAGACTGTACGTCATAGATTCTGGAAATTTTGCATATGAATTGAAGAAAGAGTTAGTTAATCCATAGTCTCAGAAAACAGTTCTCGTGGTATATGGAAAATTTTAATAAGTTAGAAAGCAGCTTGGAGTGAACCATGTAGGTTTTTTTCTTCCTTTTATTCTTCCCCCCTTAGTTTTTTTTTTTTTTTTATGTTTGTTTAAGAAATGTTGTAATATTCCATATGGTGCTTAGCTTCAGAAACTGAAGAATGTTTCCTCTAACTAACTTAACACCTTTATATTCTCCCAAAATATAGCCAGGTCTGGTAGGCTTATGGATTATGCTTGCCTTTCCTAGGAGAGGTAGAACACACAGCTCTCATTGAGGAATTTACTCATTAAAATTTCTCTCCACAACAATGTAGTTTGTTTCTAAATTAAAAAAAAAAATGTTTATCTCAAATATTAAGTATTTCTTTTGTTCCCTGTGAAATAAAAGAATTTCTTATTCCAATACTCTGAAAATCTAAATTAGCAATATAACAGCTCAACTGCATAAAGTGTAGTATGTATTGAAATTGCTATGTTAAAATAGAGATCTAATGAAACCTTCATTAACTCGATCATTGAAATGGCAAACCCTTTTCCAAAATAACAGTTTCTATAGATACCACATGCTTATGATCAAAATTGCTTTTCTGAATGTGTTTTTCTCCCCTACTTGATTGTATTTTAGATCTTCTTTCTGGCTCTAAGTTACAATTAAACATAAGGAAAAATACTGCAAGGCAAAATATACTCTACATCTGTTATACTGCTCAAATAAATACACAATCTGCACAAAACAGATTTTTCTAGTGGGCAAATTCAAAATGACTGCCTTAATAGGTTCTAGATTTTTTTTTTCCTTAATGCCACCGGGCACCAACCAAATGTTACTGAAGAAATTTTCCATGTGTTCTAGTTACCTACAAAAAGCATAAATATTCTGTCAAAACCATTTAACTTAAGCTATTGTAGTAACTGGTGCCACAAAAGATGGATTTTGGATAATGAGATTTTTATCCTCCCAATATAAATAAGTTACCCTAATGCATATTGGTTTGAAAATACACAAATAATTTGGGAAAAAAGTCTCTGAAACTGAAGGAAACTTTCTAAAAATCAGTGGAAAAGTTTGATTTGTCATTTCCCCTCAAAAAAAACTTTCAGATATTTTTATTGTTATTTGCATTTTTCTCATATAATAATAAAAATAAAATCACTAATGGGGAATCCAGAAAATTCTATGCTATTTTCCATCAGACTAATTTTATGTTTAAATCTTAATATAAAACCATTTATTTTAGGTCATTTTTGCCTAAACTGTGAATAAAACTATGGCAAAGAACTTGTACCATGATCAGTCATACTAGAGCCTAAGACAAAAGGAGAATTCAGTAATACTAATTGCATTTTTATTTAAAATTTTGATATTTTCTTTATTATAGACTTTCAAATTAACTTTTTAAAATATTTAATTACATATGCTTTCTCTGTTTACTGAGCTTTTTATATTCCCTTAAACTTTTCACCCGAGGCACCTCATTTTCACTGTAGTCATTGCTGTTCATTCACTCAATTTGAGACCTCATGGAAGCATTGCAGGCCTCCGTGCCCTTCACTATCTCCTGGAGTATGCTCAAACTCACATCCATTGAATCGGTGATGCCTTCCAACCATCTCATCCTCTGTCGTCCCCTTCTCCTCCTACCTTCGGTCTTCTGAGCTGGGATCTTTTCCAGACCTGGTTCTTCACATCAGATGACCAAAGTATTAGAGCTTCAGCATCAGTCCTTCCAATGAATATTCAGGGTTGATTTTCTTTAGGATGGACTGGTTTGCTCTCCTTGCTGTCCAAGGGACTCTGAAGAGTCTTCTCCAGCACCACAATTCGAAAGCATCAATTTCTTAGCACTCAACCTTCTGTATGGTCCAACTCTCACACCTTTACACAACTACTGGAAAATCCGTAGCTTTGAGTATGTGGACACTTCTCGGTGAAGTGATGTCTCTGCTTTTTTAATATGCTGTCTAGGTTTGTCAAAGCTTTACTTCCAAGGTGCAAGCATCTTTTATTCCATGACTGAAGTCACCATCTGCAGTGATTTTGGAGCCCAAGAAAATAAAGTCTTTCACTGTGTCCATTGTTTCCCCATCTATTTGCTGAGAAGTGATAGGACTAGCTAACATGATCTAATTGTTTTGAATATTGAGTTTTAATCCAGCTTTTTTTCACTCTCCTCTTTTACCTTCATCAACAGGCTCTTTAGTTCATCTTTGCTTTCTATCATTAGGGTGGTGTAATCCTCATATCTGAGGTTATTGATATTTCTCCTGACAGTCTTGATTTCAGCTTGTGATTCAACCAGCCTGACATTCCACATGATATACTCTGTATATAAATTAAATAAGAAGGTTAACGATATACAGCCTTGATGTACTCATTTCCCAACTTTGAACCAGCCCATTGTTCCATGTCCAGTTCTAACTGTTGCTTCTTGACCTGCATACCAGTTTCTCAGGAGGCAGGTGAGATGGTCTGATATTCCTATTTCTTGAAGAATTTTCCACAGTTTGTTGCGACCCACACAGTCAAAGATTTTAGTGTAGTCAATGAAGTATAGAAGTAAATGTTAATTCTGTTACAATCTGTGAAAAGTATTATGAAATTTCACAACTCTGGTTCTGTTTGTCTTTGGCATTATGATAATGTTAGTTGTCTTAGTTCAAATATCTTTAAATAATTAGGCTTGTTTTGTCAGCAGAATGTATGCCATTTTAGTGACATTTTATATAGTTTAATAAACTACTTTATGATTGACATGGAATACAAAACTACCACTTTGATGAATATACTTAAATTTAGGATATTTTTTACATTTATTTCAGTTATTTATTTTTTAAACTGTGACAGTTAAACTTGTTAGGATATCAGAAGTTCTTACAAAAATATTATTCATACTCAAATGATGTTTTGAAAAGCTGAAGAGGATACATTCTCAGGGAAGGTCACAATTCACATTTCTGTGTTAAATATTTTAAATTTATTTAAGAGGTGTACTTTTTAAAATTTGTTTAATTCAATTTTACTGAGTTATTGACTCTGAAATCTTTCAGTGCATTTTTAATGTGTAAAACCTGCTAATATCTGTCAGGTTGTACTGATTTGTATAAACACAGTATATGTACTGATTTGCCAAAACACCAGTTAGGAAATAAAGTTTTGAAGGATATAAATATGCCTTTGTTATATTGCTGTATAATAGTAAAGAGAGTCACTTCTTAGCTTCAATATTATTAGAATGTAAATATATATGTGATAATATTTGACATGTACATAACTTTATTTTATAGCTTTGAAAACTAAAGATAGGGTGAAAAGAGATTATACACAAAATTAAATACTTTTCTATCCCTAAATTATGTATTAATTCAACAGAAAATGATCTTTTAAAAAGCACAAGCCATGTATTTTACTTTTTAAATACAAATGCTTGATTGAGATATTTATGATGTCCAATATATCTTTTAATTTTCTTTTTAGAAAGCATTTTGCAATATATTCAAACGTCTAGACATTCTAATCTAAATTTTACATTTTATCAGCTACTTTGGCAAATCTTCCTTGCCTTTCAAACCAGTTTAAATCTTTTCTTGTCTTAGTACATGTGAATACTCCTCAAAAAAGTGTTTTATGAGTTATCTGAGCTGTTCTTTAAATGTATCACATTATAAAATGTTATCATCTTAAACTGTGAGTTTTTTGATGTTAATAGTTATTTTTCTTCTTTAAACAAACCATAGTAGGTGGCACGTTGATTTATGAATTAATTAAATAGTCAAATTATTAAAATTTCAAAGCTCTGTTCAATTAATATTCTTAATTGTGGAATCATTTTATATCACTTTTCTTTTTATTTATTTTTTAATGTAAATGTATTTATTTTAATTAAAGGCTAATTACTTTACAATATTATAGTGGTTTTGCCATACACTGAATTGAATCTGCCACAGGTGTCATGTGTTCCCCATCCTGAACCCCCGTCCCACATCCCTCCCCTTCCCATCCCTCTGGGTCATCCCAGTTCACCAGCCCAGAGCACCCTGTCTCATGCATAGAACCTGAACTGATGATTTATTTCACATATGATAATATACATGTTTCAATGCCATTCTCCCAAATCATTCCATCCTCACCCTCTCCCACAAAGTCCAAAAGACTGTCCTATACATCTGTGTCTCTTTTGCTGTCTCGCATACAGGGTTATCATTACCATATTTCTAAATTCCATATATATATGCATTAGTATGCTGTATTCACTTGTCTTTTCAAAACTGCTTATTGAGAACTTATCAAGTTATAAAAGGGAATAAAGCCAAGCATAGTTGAATGTGTCTAGACTTCAGTAGCAGACATATGTGGTTCATTCAAATTTCAATTCAAATTCAAATTTCAATTCAAATTCAAATTTCAATTGTGGTTCATTTGAATTTCAAGCTTTTTTATTTATAATCTGTAGGAAATTGAGGAGTTATCTTGATTTTATATAATTATAAAATAGAGATTTTGCAGAGCTTCTAAGATAATTAAATGACATAATATATTTTAAAGGCAATAACTACTGTCAGTTTGATTCTCAAGAATTTTCCAAGTACTTACTAAGAGTAGTGCATAATGTTTGGAATCAACTTTCATAAAGGTATCTACCATAAATGTAGATCAGATCAGATCAGATCAGTTGCTCAGTCATATCCGACTCTTTGCGACCCCATGAACTGCAGCACGCCAGGCCTCCCTATCCATCACCAGCTCTCAGAGGTCACTCAGACTCGCATCCATCGAGTCAGTGATGCCATCCAGCCATCTCATCCTCTGTCGTCCCCTTCTCCTCCTGCCCTCAATCCCTCCCAGCATCAGAGTCTTCTCCAATGAGTCAACTCTTCGCATGAGGTGGCCAAAATACTGGAGTTTCAGCTTTACCATCATTCCTTCCAAAGAAATCCCAGGGCTGATCTCCTTCACAATGGACCAGTTGGATCTTCTTGCAGTCCAAGGGACTCTCAAGAGTCTTCTCCAACACCACAGTTCAAAAGCATCAATTCTTCGGCTCTCAGCCTTCCTCACAGTCCAGCTCTCACATCCATACATGACCACAGGAAAGACCATAGCCTTGACTAGGCAAACCTTTGTTGGCAAAGTGATGTCTCTGCTTTTGAATATGCTATCTAGGTTGGTCATAACTTTCCTTCCAAGGAGTAAGCGTCTTTTAATTTCATGGCTGCAGTCACCATCTGCAGTGATTTTGGAGCCCAGAAAAAGAAAGTCTGACACTGTTTCCACTGTTTCTCCATCTATTTCCCATGTAGTGATGGGATCAGATGCCATGATCTTCGTTTTCTGAATGTTGAGCTTTAAGCCAACCTTTTCACTCTCCACTTTCACTTTCATCAAGAGGCTTTTGAGTTCCTCTTCACTTTCTGCCATAAGGGCGGTGTCATCTGCATATCTGAGGTTATTGATATTTCTCCCACCAATCTTGATTCCAGCTTGTGTTTCTTCCAGTCCAGCATTTCTCATGATGTACTCTGCATATAAATTAAATAAACATGGTGACAATATACAACCTTGACATACTCCTTTTCCTATTTGGAACTAGTCTGTTGTTCCATGACTAGTTCTAACTGTTGCTTCCTGACCTGCATACAGATTTCTCAAGAGGCAGATCAGGTGGTCTGGTATTCCCATCTCTCTCAGAATTTTCCACAGTTTATTGTGATCTACACAGTCAAAGGCTTTGGCATAGTCAATAAAGCAGAAATAGATGTTTTTCTGGAACTCTCTTGCTTTTTCAATGATCCAGCGGATGTTGGCAATCTGATCTCTGGTTCCTCTGCCTTTTCTAAATCCAGCTTGAACATCAGGATGTTCACGGTTCACATATTGCTGAAGTCTGGCTTGGAGAATAATAAATGTAGATACTCAACATAATCTTAACATTGTGTGCATAGGTCTTCACCCAGGATAAGAAATAAAGTTTTATTTTTCCTCCAATTTATTTACCCCTGGATAAGATATCACTCTAGTTTCATTACTTTCCAAGTTACTTCTATAAAATAATAAATTTTGGGTCATTTTCATTTCACAAGGGGTTTTAGTACATAAACTATTCAATCTAAGCATCTAATTTTCCAACTTTAAAGGTATGGCTCTTTCCTATCTTCCATCTCAGTCAAACCATAGATTGTGAAAGAAGTAAACACTTTTTCCCTTTCTGTCCACTGACTTGTTGACTGTAGCTCTGACTTCTTTAGATGTGTGAGAGAAAGACGGTAAAGTCAGAGGCAGCAAATGGCCTAATTGATGTACTGCTCTCATTGTGCATTG
The DNA here is from genome assembly GCA_935064755.1 of Tragelaphus eurycerus. Lineage (NCBI taxonomy): Eukaryota > Metazoa > Chordata > Mammalia > Artiodactyla > Bovidae > Tragelaphus > Tragelaphus eurycerus. The sequence goes on along the minus strand of CAKXYN010000132.1, from coordinate 1,190,269 downwards.
GTTTTCTCTAAGTTTGGTGGATTTTCTCAGCTGACTCTTTTTGTCATAGAAATAGTTCCTACTTCTCCAGGATCCTTTTGCTAAGAACATCCTCCCTAAATTGAATTGTCATGAGTAGAATTAATTTCATCCTTCAGTCCCTCTAAGTATGGTTCATTGAAAGGATTTAAAGTGGAACCAAGTCTTTTCTCTTCACTGAGGCTTATATTCATCCATGAAATATATCTACATGTTATGTTTTAGTAAATGAAGTAGAAATCTGCCAATTTCCAGTTGCTTTAGTTTGCTAAGATTGCCATAACAAGATACCAAAACTGAATAACTTCAGAAACAGAAATTTATTTCCTCACAGTAACAGAGGCTGAAAGTCCAAGATCCAGGTGTTGTCTCCCATCCAAGTAATAACCAGGCCTGACTCTGCTTAGCTTTCAAGATCAGACAAGATCAGGTGTGTTCAGGGTGGTATAGCCATGAATGGTGCTGTCAGTATTTGAGACTTTTCCTTCACTTGTAAATGCCACCTTCCTATGCCCTCCTCTTCCCTCTCTCTCTCCGTGTCCTATCAATGCTTTAAAGATACTATTTTAAATGAATTATCTTTTCCAGAAACCAACTATGTCACAAAAGTCCAGTTGAGTCACTTCTGCACCTGCTCTTCAGTATTCAGTTCTGTTGCTGCTCTTTTGTAATCATATCTCTTGCCAGTCAGTCATCAAATATGGTTTGCCCTAATCTGCAAACCATGCCTTGTTTTCACCTTGTGTAAACTACTACTGAAGTCTTACTGAGGACTCTGCTTGCCATGAAAAATTCAACAAAAATGTGGACTATGAAACCCTCTATTGAACTGTCTGGGTTCTAAGAAGAGCTGTTGAGATCTTGGCCCCCAATTTTTAGCCACTCTTTGTTACCTGGTTCTTGAAGGTATTCTGCTTGTGTCTAAAATCTCACCAAAACTCAATATTTTTTTTTCCACCATATTCTGGCTCTTTTACTTCCTACTGCTGAAACTGAACCTGCCCACAGGACTCTTGAAATAGATAATATACCAGCAACATCATTTTTTAACCTCTCTTCCTAAGTTCTGACCATTCATTTTATTCCAATTAAAATACTTAATTTTTATCCATATTGGTACAGTTCAGTCACTCAGTCATGTACAACTCTGTGACCCCATGGACTGCAGCACTCCAGGCTTCTCTGTCCATCACCAACTCTGGGAGCTTACTCAAACTCATGTCCATTGAGTCGATGATGCCATCCAACCATCTCACTCTCTGTTGTCCCCTTCTCCTCCCACCTTCAAACTATCCCAACATCATGGTCTTTTCCAGTGAGCCAGTTCTTTGCATCAGGTGGCCAAAGGATTGGAGTTTCAGCGTCAACATCAGTCCTTCCAATGAAATTCAGGACTGATTTCCTTTAGGGTGGACTGGTTTGATCTCCTTGCAGTCCAGGTGTTTTTTAAGAGTCTTCTCCAACACTACAATGCAAGAGCATCAATTCTTTGGTGCTCAACTTTCTTTATAGTCCGACTCTCTCATTGATACATGACTACTGGAAAAGCCATAGCTTTCACTAGTAGGACCTTTGTTGTAATGTCTCTGCTTTTTAATATGCTGTCTAGGTTGGTCATAACTTTTCTTTCAAGGAGCAAGCATCTTTTAATTTTATGGCTGCAGTCACCATCTGCAGTGATTTTGGAGCCCCCCAAAATAATATGTCATTGCTTCCACTGTTTCCCCATCTATTTGCTATGAAGTGATGGGATCAGATGCCATGACCTTAGTTTTCTGAGTGTTGAGTTTTAAGCTAACTTTTTCACTCTCCTCTTTCACTTTCATCAAGAGGCTCTTTAGTTCCTCTTCACTTTCTGCCATAAGGGTGCTGTCTTCTGCATATCTGTGGTTATTGATACTTCTCCCAGCAATCTTGATTCCAGCTTGTGCTTCGTCCAGTCCAGCATTCCTCATGATGTACTCTGCATATAAGTTAAACAACAGGGTGACAATATACAGCCTTGACTTACTCTTTTCCCAATTTGGAACCAGTTTGTTGCTCCACATCCAGTTCTAACTGTTGCTTCTTGACTTGCACACATATATCTCAGGAGGCAGGTCAGATTGTCTGGTATTCCCATCTTGTTAAGAATTTTCCAGTTTGTGTAATCCACACAGTCAAAGGCTTTGACATAGTCAATAACACAGAAGTAGATGGTCTTATGGAACTCTCTTGCTTTTTTGATGATCCAGCAGATGTTGTCAATTTGATCTCTGGTTCCTATGCCTTTTCTAAATCCAGTTTGAACAACTGGAAGTTCACAGTTAACATACTGTTGAAGCCTGGCTTGGAGAATTTTGAGCATTACTTTGCTAGTGTGTGAGATGAGTGCAATTGTGTGGTAGTTTGAATGTTCTTTGGCATTACCTTTTTTGGGGGTTGGGACCAAAAATGACCTTTTCCAGTCCTGTGGCCATTGCTGAGTTTTCCAAATTTACTGCCATATTGAGTGTAGCCCTTTCATGGCATAATTTTTTAGGATTTGAAATAGCTAAACTGGAATTCCATCACCTCCACTAGCTTTGTTCCTAGTGATGCTACCTAAGGCCTGCTTGACTTTGCATTCCAGGATATCTGGCTCTAGGTGAGTGATCACATCATTGTGATTATCTGGGTCATGAAGATCTTTTTTGTATAAATCTTCTGTGTATTCTTGCCACATCTTCTTAATATCTTCTGCTTCTGTTAGGTCCATTCCATTTTTGTCCTTTATTTTGCCCATCTTAGCATTACAAATCCCACTGGTATCTCCAATTTTCTTGAAGAGATCTCTAGTCTTTTCCATTCTATGGTTTCCTCGTTTTCTTTACATTGATCACTGAGGAAGACTTTCTTATCTCTCCTTGCTATTCTTTGGAACTCTGCATTCAAATGGGTATATTTTTCCATTTCTCCTTTGCATTCACTTCTGCTTCTCTTCTTTTCACAGCTATTTGTAAGGCCTCATCAGACAACCATTTTGCCTTTTTGCATTTCTTGGGAATGGTCTTGTTCACTGCCTCCTGTACAACGTCACAAACCTCCATCCCTAGTTCATCAGGCACTCTGTCTATCAGATCTAATCCTTTGAATCTGTTTGTCACTTTCACTGTATAATCATAAGGGATTTGATTTAGGTCATAGGTGAATGGTCTTGTGGTTTTCCCTACTTTAATTTAAGTCTGTATTTGGCAATAAGGAGTTCATGATCTGAGCCACAGTCAGCTCCCGTTCTTGTATTTGCTGACTGTATACAGCTTCTCCATCTTTGGCTGTGAAGAATATACTCAATCTGATTTTGTTATTGACCACCTGGTGATGTCTTTGTGTAGAGTCTTCTCTTGTATTGTTGGAAGAAGGTGTTTACTATGACCAGTGCATTTTGTTGGCAAAACTCCATTAGCCTTTGCTCTGCTTCATTCTACTTCAAGGCCAAATTTGCCTTCAGGTATTTCTTGACTTTCTACTTCTGCATTCCAGTCCCCTATAATTAAAAGAACATCTTTTTTGGGGTGTGAGTTCTAGAAGGTCTTGTAGATCTTCATAGAACCATTCAACTTCTTCAGCCTTACTGGTCAGGTCATAGACTTGCATTACCATCATTTCTAATGGTTTGCCTTGGAAACGAAGAGAGATCATTCTGTCGTTTTTGAGATTGCCTCCAAGCACTGCGTTTTGGACTCTTGTTGACTATGAGGGATACTCCATTTCTTCTAAGAGATTCTTGCCCACAGTAGAAGATACAATGGTCATATGAGTTAAATTCACCATTCCAGTTCATTTTAGTTCACTGACTCCTAAAATTTTATGTTGACTCTTGCCAATCTGTTTGACCAATTCCAATTTGCTTTGATTCATGGACCTAACATTCCAGGTTTCTATGCGATATTGTTCTTTACAGCATCGGACTTTACTTCCATCATCTGTCATATATACAACTGGGTGTTGTTTTTACTTTGGAACCATCTCTTCATTCTTTCTGGACTTATTTCTCCACTGATCTCTAGTAATATATTGGGCATCTACTGACCTGGGGAGTTCATCTTTCAGTGTCCTATCTTTTTGCCTTTTCATGCTGTTTATTAATGCTTCTTTTCCAGTTAAAATACTTGATTATTATTCTTATTTGTAGCTGTAATTTATCCTGTGAGGAAGGAGGGTAAGGATTCAATTAAAAGAATATTGCCACTAAAAATATGTGTGCTGAATCATTCTTACGTTTTGGAACTACTAGCCATCCCTTCACCATCTTGTTCTGTGCTCTTGAGGCTAAACTTTGTCAATTGTATTAACAAATTATCTTTCTTTAAGACTTGAGATTTGGTCAATGAGAGATAAGGAAGAGTAAGGTAAGTTTACAGATTCTCTTGGACAGATCACAGCAGGTGACAGCTTCTGTCTCCTTTCATGTGCCCTACTCTGGTAGCTATTTTATCTGATTTTCAAATAATTATACCTTCTTATTGGCTTCACATTTAGAACTATGTAATGGACAGGGAGGCCTGGTGTGCTGCGATTCATGTGGTTGCAAAGAGTTGGACATGACTGAGCAACTGAACTGAACTGAACTGAACTGAATGATTTCCCATATTACTACCTCTAGGTTCTTTACCAAGTCTTGTTGGTTTCCTTTGAAATTTCTTCTCAATTTCCTTGTTTGATTATGGAATGCATTTTCAGCAAGAGGTCTTATTCAGTCTGTCCTCCACTGCACGTGTGCTCAGTCACTTCAGTCGTGTCCAACTCTTAGTGACCTTATGGACTGTAACCCGCCAGGGTCCTCTGTCCATGGGATTCCCCAAGCAAGAATACTGGAGTGGGTTGCCATGCCCTCCTCCATGGGATCTTCCCAATCCCAGGAATCAAGCTCCCATTTCTTATGTCTCCTGTACTCTCAGGTGGGTTCTTTACCACCAGTGCCATCTGGGAAACCCCTGTCCTACATTACTGTAAGCCAAATGCATCCCATGATAGCACTTTAGCAAGAAAAAATATGACATTCTAGATCAAAATGTTTTGATGTCTCTTTGCCATCACAGCTAGGGAACTCAGCCTGCTTCCTCTAACTTCCTGGCTTCTCATCTTCTTCCAATCACATATTTTCTTTCCTTCCTGGAAACTTTCTCACCTAGCTAATAAGAAAATGTTAACCTGTACAGTTTAGTGAGTCTTTTGTTTATCTATGAGTCCTTTAATAGTGTAAAATAAAGCATTTAAAATAGATCAGATTTTCAGTTTTTTTTTTTTTTTTTTTTCTGTATTGTGAAAGCTTCATTTTTAAAAACCTAAATACAGTTTCTCAGAAAGTATTGCAAGTGGAAAACAGTCAACACAGTTCTTTCTTGCATTGTGGAGAGCACTAGCTTCCTGAATGTTCACAGCAAGATTATTCTTCAGGGATAATTGTTCTTTGATGAGGGCTAAAGCACAGTCATAAATTTTGACAGATTTACCACTTCTGAAAAGAGATTTGAAATAAAAGGCCACTATGAACCAACCATTGCTTCACTCTGAGAGAATTCCCTTGGTAAGTTCAGTTTTCTATAGAATTTGAAGCAGTATTTCAGAAGTCTATTTAATGTATATTAAAATGAGTCATCTTCACTCTCACTATTCTGATACTTGTAAGCTTAACTCTCAAAGGAATTTTTATACATCCATTTTTTCCAGAGAATTTTCTAGTAATTTACAAATTAAGTTATTGGCAAACTTCAATAATGAAAGGAAATCAATGGTTTCCAAAAGTCATTTATAATTCCATTATCACAAATATAAATTGTTAAATATTTTATCTGGGGTCATATGTTCCATGCAATTTTATTTTCTAATATTTTGTAAATATTATGTTATAAGCATTGGTCATGTTGTGAAAGTTGCAAGACATACATATCCTTTTTAGTATTCCATTATATACAATTACATTGTGTAATTCTATAATGTGTACTATAAAGTGCTGAGTGATTCCCTAATGTTGGATATTTACAAGGCTTTCAGTTCCTAATTATATTTTGAATTATTTTATGATTAGTTTCTTGAAGGATAATTCCTGGATGTCAGGGTATGAACATTTTTTAAACTTTTGATATTTATTGCTAAATTTCATTCCAAAGTCACTATTTATGCTCTCACCAAGAATTTGAAGACAGATATTTTCACATCTCTGACCTGTTTCTTAATCCTAAATGAAATTACCTTTTGGAAAGTTTACATAGTAAGTGTCGAGTGTAGAGGCAGCATATCCATTTGATTAGATAGATTTCATAGCATTTGTATCATAAGACTTTGAAAAAGTATTATCTTCTATATTCTAAGATCATTTCTATGCCATTTATTTTTTTGAACTATTAAATATTTGATCTAGTTTATATTTTGGTCTCAAATATATACCATCTACTCTGACTCTTGTAATTTTCTTTTTTAATATAAATTTATTTATTTTAATTGGAGGCTAATTACTTTACAATATTGTATTGGTTTTGCCATACATCAATATGAATCCACCAGGGATGTACACGTGTTCCCCATCCAGAACCCCCTCCCACCTCCCTCCCCGCACCATCCCTCTGGGTCATCCCAGTGCACCAGCCCCAAGCATCTTGTATCCTGAATCGAATCTGGACTGGTGATTCTTTTCATATATGATATTATACATGTTTCAATGCCATTCTCCCAAATCATCCCACCCTCTCCCTCTCCCACAGAGTCCAAAAGACTGTTCTATACATCTGTGTCTCTTTTGCTGTCTCGCATACAGGGTTATCATTACCATCTTTCTAAATTCAATATATATGTGTTAGTATACTGTATTGGTGTTTTTCCTTCTGGCTTACTTCACTCTGTATAATAGGCTCCAGTTTCATCCACCTCATTAGAACTAACTCAAATGTATTCTTTTTAATGGCTCTGTAATGCTCCATTGTGTATATGTACCACTGCTTTCTTATCCATTCATCTGCTGATGGACATCTAGGTTGCTTCCATGTCCTGGCTATTATAAACAGTGCTGTGATGAACAATGGGGTACACGTGTCTCTTTCAATTCTGGTTTCCTCGATTTGTATGCCCAGCAGTGGGATTGCTGGATCATAAGGCAGTTCTATTTCCAGTTTTTTAAGGAATCTCCACACTATTCTCCATAGTGGCAGTACTAGTTTGCATTCCCACCAACAGTGTAAAAGGGTTCCCTTTTCTCCACACCCTCTCCAGCATTTATTGCTTATAGACTTTTGGATCACAGCCCTTCTGACTGGCGTGAAATGGTACCTCATTGTGGTTTTGATTTGCATTTCTCTGATAATGAGTGATGTTGAGCGTCTTTTCATGTGTTTGTTAGCCATCTGTATGTCTTCTTTGGAGAAATGTCTGTTTAGTTCTTTGGCCCATTTTTTTATTGGGTCGTTTATTTTTCTGGAATTGAGCTGCAGGAGTTGCTTGTATACTTTTGAGATTAGTACTTTGTCAGTAGCTTCATTTTCTATACCAATATAAATGAATAATATTTTAGTTATCTTGACAAAACAATTAACTTCAGGGAATACTGTTTTATCTTAGATATATCTGTAGTTGTAAGCCAAAAGAAAACTTTGGAAGTATTTCATTTCATTTGGAACATTCTAAAATGTCAGTTTTAAGATTTTTGAAAGACTGCTTAAAACATAACAATACAAAGGCAAAATCAGACTTTCACTGCTCTCTCTACTTTCATTTCCATTATATTTTCACTTCTAAAGGTTGACATATACAAAAAAAAATTATAGCATTTTACCTTTATAACCTTAAGACATTCATTCAAACTAGTCAGCAAAACAATTTTCAGTTTCTGACCTTCTGGTTGGTCTTATGATATCCAAGACATCCAAGCATATTGCAAGATGTTACAGCAAACTGCTTCCTAAAAATCTGATAAATGATGCCTGGCTTTATTCACCCTAATGGCAAGTAAAGGTCCCAGATACCACTTTCTTTAGAAAGGAAGGAGTAATCGGAAAATTAGCAAACTGTGTGTCTCACAGCAGAATCATTCCTACAGTCATATATTTATTTCTATTTCTTAATCAGATTGATCCTCTGGCATGTTAAGTCCAAGTTAGGACTCACTTAATCAGCAAAACTTGTTTTCTTTTCTCATATGTGAGAAGAACAAATTGTAGTAGAATGTGAGTTGCCATTGCCTGGGACAGAAATAATTAGTATTAAAAAGTCCCTGTTTAACTTTCCTATCCAATATTTAGTGGCACACAGAGAAGTCAAAGCCAGAAATTCAAGGAGCCAACTGGCAATAAAGAGAACAGTTTGGCCTTGAACTTGACCCTTTGTGAGAATGAAATGAGAAAAGCTTGAAAGTTTCTTTTAAAAGATAAAAATGTTATACACAAATGGAAGGTTATTAAGAGTAGGGTGAAATCAACTGGGGACAAAGAAATCTATTTTCATTGCATCCTCAGGGCAGTGCTGGGAGTACAGTTGAGCTATACAACATGGACTCTCATAGACTTTAAGATAATTTCTGGACAGAAACAAGCCCTATGGCTTTTTTAATGCCTTTTGAGGGCATACAAGACACATAAAATGAGAGGTAGGCTCCAGAATAGCAGCTATGTAGAACCAAAGTAAAAAAAAAAAATGGGTCACAAATAGATTTACTTTATGTGTTTTAAATAGAAGTTAACTTTTTAGAAGTTAGAAGTAGGTGTAGAGATCATTTTATGTGGGAATCTACTGCATGTGTGTTATTTCTTAATGTCTCTAGGACATATGAAGGACAAAAATATTCTTTTAAGTTAGTAAATGTGATATTTGAAATCTATGTTTTTTTGTTTTCGTTTTTAGCAAAAGTCACCTAATACTCTTTGACAGATTACCCTTGAGATTTTTCCTCACCCCTTCCAACTATGTCTTAAAGAAGAAACACAGAGTGTAGGAACAAGTGAGCTGACTGTCTGGGTAAGCAGAATATGCCTCTGCCACTGACCTTAAAATGATGTTTTAACTTATTTAAAGGTATTTCTTCTTTCTACCGCTCTTGAGCCCATATAGCCAAGTTCTACTCCGTCTGTTTGGTCATGACATCTCAAAGGATCAGTGCTTTTCAGGTTTGTACAGTATTTCCCCTGGTAAGTTTCAGTTTTTTGGTAGCTATTCATATCCTTTACACATATCCTTTTAACTATTAACTCTTACCCTGTTCTAGGTTTATGCTATAGTAAGTACTGAAGCAGCTCAGAGAAACTGATTTAGTTTGTAGTCATCGTAAACATGATGCTTTGGGCTTACCCTTCTACTAAACTTTCACACTCTGGTGACAGAGAGCAACAAAGCAAAGTTCAAAATCTGGAACAAGGACATGCCCCCTCTGGGGATTCCTCATGGAGGCTTTTGGCAAAAGCCAAAGTTCACACATGCTTGACACCTGTGCAGTTAGTTAACTGGCCAACGAGGACTCTGTAATCCAGCCTGGCTCCTGGGCACAGGATTAATGCAGTTCTCCTTCTGGACTCTTTCATCCATGGCTCATGGCCATGGTATCTGTCACCAAATCATTTATCTAGCTCACTGATTATATGACTTTCCTAGGGCTGCTGTAATAAATTGCCACAAACTAAGGAGCTTAAAACAATAAGGAATTTATTGTCCTATAGTTTGGAAGCGAGGAATCCAAAATCAAGGTTTTAGCAGAGCTACCCTCCCTCTGAAATCTCTCAGGGCAAATTCTTCCCTTCTTCTTCCAGTTTCTGGTGATTCCATGCATTCCTTGCCTGTGGCTTGATCACTATAGTGTCTGTCTACATCCACATGTAACCTGCTCTCTGTCTCTTCCTCTGCTTATAAAATCACTTGGCAATGGATTTGGGGACCACTCTAATCCAGGATGACTCAATTTCAACATCCTTAACTTAATTTCATCTTCAAAGACCCTTGATGCTGCACTGGGGTTCAGATGAGGATGTTAGAGTTCAAAAGCTGGAGAATGGATAGTATGCTTATATCTTTCATAATTTAATTCAATACTAGCCATGAAATTAAAAGATGCTTACTCCTTGGAAGAAAAGTTATGACCAACCTAGATAGCATATTAAAAAGCAGAGACATTACTTTGCCAACAAAAGTCTGTGTAGTCAAAGCTATGGTTTTTTCAGTGGTAATGTATGGATGTGAGAGTTGGACTGTGAAGAAAGCTGAGCGCCGAAGAATTGATGCTTTGGAACTGTGGTGTTGGAGAAGACTCTTGAGAGTCCCTTGGACTGCAGGGAGATCCAACCAGTCCATTCTGAAGGAGATCAGCCCTGAGAGTTCTTTGGAAGGAATGATGGTAAAGCTGAAACTCCAGTACTTTGGCCACCTCGTGTAAAGGGTTGACTCATTGGAAAAGACTCTGATGCTGAGAGGGATTGGGGGCAGGAGGAAAAGGAGACGACAGAGGGTTAGATCTCTGGATGGCATCACCGACTCGATGGACGTGAGTTTGAGTGAACTCCGGGAGTTGGTTATAGGCAGGGAGGCCTGGCATGCTGTGATTCATGGGGTCGCAAAGAGTCGAACACAACTGAACGACTGAACTGAATTGAACTGAGGGTTTCTTGGCAGTAATTTTTATACTGAAAAAGGTTTTTGTTTTAGTCTGGCTTATGGACTGAAATTATGTTCTTTCTGGTTGGATTTCAAGAAAACCACATACTATGTGTTACTTATTGAAGTGAGAAAAGTGGCATTCCTATTATCATATCACTCAGTCAGTTTTTCCAGCTAGCTCTATGACTGATCCTGAGAAGGATAAAGGGGGGGCCTTTTTACTGTCTCTCAACAGCTGCTTATAGATAGTCTAATTTTAATATACTGTTCTTCACTCTATAATTGTTATTCAATTAGAACAACCATTGTATAGGAAATTAATACAAGAGGAATAATGTAGTTTTATGCTTAGTCTACACACATAAAGTATACAGGAATACTGAGTTCTGAAATTGTCTAGAACAGTGAAGTAAAGAACATTTGAACATCAGTTATCTAATATGTTATAGTGTTATAGACTGAATTGTTTCCCCAAAAATGCATATTTTGAAGCCCTAACCCCCAGCATTACTGTATTTGGAGATAGGGACTTTGTGAGGTATTTGAGACTAAATGAGATCACGAGGAAGCAGTGGGGCTACTCAGATGGAACTATCCTTGTAAGAAAAGAGACACCAGAGCTCTGTTTCTGCATGAGTTCAGAGGAAAGGCCACATGAGGACACAGCAAGAAGGTAACTGCCTATAAGTCAGGAAGAGAACTCTCCCCTCAAACTGAATTTCCTTGCACCTTGATCATGGACTTCTAAGCTCCAAAATGTGAGAAAATAAATGTCTATTTAAACCATCCAGTCTTTAATACCTTGTTATGGTAGCCCAGGCAGACGAATCCACATAGCAAAGTGTGATTGGTCTGTACTACCTTAGATAATTACCCCACTTTGCACTTCACTGTTCACCTCTAGTTGTCATTTCAATGTCAAAGTCTGATGGAAATTATTTCATCTGTGACATTGCTGAGACTTAGTCAAGCATTTCATTTTGCAGAGTGTGGGAAGTGATTTTGAGTTTAATCCAGTTCTTAAAAGACAAAAGTTGGCATTACAAAAACTCCCATCCTATCTGGCACTAATTAGTCTCCTCCCTGACAGCTAGCTAAAGTAGGTATGACTAGGATTCAATATTAAATCCAGATGCAAAAACCTGCTCTTTTCCCCAGAGCTTATCTATCTTTCCTATGGTTAGGATATTGTTTCTTAGAAGCCAAAGGAAACTTATTCTTAGCCACCCTGGTGTTCTGGCCTATTAGAGTATTTTATTCTTCTGCTGAAGAATTGATGCTTTTGAACTGTGGTGTTGGAGAAGACTCTTGAGGAGTCCCTTGGACTGCAAGAAGATCCAACCAGTCCATTCTGAAGGAGATCAATCCTGGAATTTCTTTAGAAGGAATGATGCTAAAGCTGAAACTCCAGTATTTTGGCCACCTCATGCGAAGAGTTGACTCATTGGAGAAGACTCTGATGCTGGGAGGGATTGAGGGCAGGAGGAGAAGGGGACGACAGAGGATGAGGTGTCTGGATGGCATCACTGACTCGATGGATGCGAGTCTGAGTGACCTCCGGAAGCTGGTGATGGACAGGGAGGCCTGGCGTGCTGCGGTTCATGGGGTCGCAAAGAGTCGGACACGACTGAGCGACTGATCTGATCTAATCTGATCTGATTCTTCTGTTATTATGACATATTCTACCACAAGATAATACCACAGCAGAGGAATAAAAAACACCTTATAATCCTATATAAAAATGACATACAATTGTAGCATATCTTGAAAACTAAAACACTTGAATAATATTTTTATGTAAGAAATGATGCACAAAGTGTTTATTCCTTATGTCTTCAAGGTGAGTTTAAAACAATACCAAAATGGCTTTGCTTTATTGCAGAATGGAAGAAAGTATTCATGAGATCCATAATCATTGAGAATTCAAATCAGTCGACCATAAGGTGGATCTTTTCTTTTTAGCTTACTTAGCATTTATACTTTGTGCTTTGAATTTGCAAAGTGCTTATCCACCTTATTAGTTAACCCTTGTAATATACCCATGAGGTAGATGGATGGCAAGCATTAGTGTGATGTACATTAGTGTTCTCCTTTGAGAAATGCTAACAATGAAGCACATGGAGGTTAAATGATTGCTACATGACTACCCATCATGCCTAACAACAACAACAACAACAAAAGGTTTTGGTCTCAATTTCCTACTTTCTAACCCTTAGCAAGAATAAGGATAAAACTAAGCATAACATCATCTACAAGAATTTAATGTGTAGTCTCCTTTAAAAATGAAAGCTCTCGAATGCATTTTCTTAGGGTACTGAAAATCTATCCAATGAGCAAGCATATTAGATACATATTTCTTTGTCACTGCCCCATTTAAGATGGGATCATCTTAAAAAGCTATGACATAAATTGTTGTGGAAAAGATCGATTAGTTTAAAAGCTTTTTCCTTTTTAACAGATCAGATAGTCATTACATCTCACCCTTTTGTGTGTGATCCTCATTGAGCCATTTTAATCATTTAATCAATTGGAAAAAATTTCACCAAAACTATGAGGTTTTACAAATCTATTTTTCACTTCTGTTTTTTGTTGCTAATCTCTGGATTCAAACTTCTGGAAACTGTAAACTGATAACTGTCTGATGCTGGAATCCATTTCTCGAGAAGTAGATTTTTTTTAAGACATCTTCAATTCTCTTCATGGATCAGGCTCAGCACTTCATTTATTGAATTCTTTCTTTTATTTGAGTGCTTCATTAAGCAATGTCTATGAGATATTAAAGAATGATATTTTTGAACCTGAGGGTAAAGAAAAAAATATTGTAGTCAGTTTGATGGAAAGAAGCCTCAGTGACTCACTTTTTAGATAAATCAATCCTTTAATTTCAAATCTGTTCACAGGATTTTATTCCTTTTCTTATTTTACACTTTTATTTGGAAATGAATACAGAGAAAAGTGTTTAGAGTAAAATTCATAGTTTTTCCTTGCCTCTTTTATAATATAAATGACAAACTGGTGGGAAGTACAATTAAAAGGAGTTTGACACAATGAAACTTACTATTATATATTATATACCTGTCTTGAACCCAAACATGGGAAATACAGCTCATTGAAATAGTCAAAGAATATCATAATATAATGACTGATATTTGCATATGTTTTTGCATTTTATAAAGTATTCATACATTCAGTATTTATTTTGATCCTAATATGAAGTTTAAGGAGTAGCATAATATATTATCATTTATAGTTGACAGGTAAAGAAAGCCCAAAGAATCTGAGACTTGTCCAGTTCATAACGTTGATAACTTATAAGTCCTACCACCAGGACGTGAAGTCCAGAGGATTTCTTATTGTTATTTATTCTAATTATTTTATGCTATTAATTCATGGAGAATATTCATGAATAAATCTTGGAGTATATACAATAAAACATGTTGCTTCTAAAACAGTAAATATGAAAGTCTTAGCTGAAAAAATACCAATAAAAATCTTGATAAATATTTCTCATATTAACCTGCAAGGATATAGACCAAAATATCTGATATTTTCAATATGCTGTTGAAGCTTTTCATCATCTTATCTATAATTAACCAAGTGCGTACTTTCCAAATGAAAATTGATCCAAAATATTTCATCCGATTATTGCACAAGAGCTAAAATTACTTTTAAAAGCTCCAACGAATAACTTTTTCAAAAGTAATTGAGTGTAAATTCAGTGCTTGTCTACTCATCCAGGAATCTTGTTATACAGCCTAAAGATGTTGGTACTTCACATATCACTCCAGTGGGCCATTAATGAGAGTTAATGTGCTGCCAGGACAACCCATGTCATGGCAAGCAAAGTCTGTCTACCTTATGAAATCATGCCTGCAGGTGCAAAGTCTTTAATGACAACCTGTTGCCTATAAAATCAAGTCTAATCAAGGAGATTCCTGCAACTTGGTCAACTTTATGATGGTAAACATAATATATTATTAATTGTTGGAGTTATCCGTAAGTTTTGTTGTAGTTTCTTATATGTAATAAGAGTGTAAATAAACTGCATTAGATAAATTGCAGTTTGAGACTGATAATTTGGAAGTGACTTTTGACCTCAAGGTACATTTTCACATAGTCAGGCATCTCCTTTCTCTCCACTTTTTCACCAATAGTGTATAGGAAGATGCCCACTAAGATCTATAGCTGTAGTCTGTGGTTATTAGATAAAAGGTCTAATTGTCATATGATCAAAAATATATGATACATCACAATGTTGTTAAAAATCTGATAGTGAAGTTAGACCCTGTGGAGAATAAAATGCACTATTATGCAATATCCATCACCCAAGAAATGTAGATTTTGAATTCAGAGAAAAAGAAACAATGTGATGTTTCTTCCAAAACATAAAACTAGACTCTTGATTTTTTTTTTTTTAATATTTCAAACTACTCAGAATCAGGCTTTTTAAGAGCAATTTTATATTTCTTAGCCTGAATAAAAGGACTGTTTGTAAAAACTGGTTTTAAAAACCCCACTCCCTTCTTTTGATTTTCAGAGCTTCCCTGATAACTGAATAATCATATCACATAAGACATCAAGACACAAGAAATATGACTTCATAAAGGCACAAATCTTTCCCAGTCCCAGACTTCTCTCTCAGTTCTAACAGCAGCTTGCTTGTCATTACATGTTTTGTCTGCAATTGGTAAAGAAAGTAGCAAGGGATCCTGACAAATCCATCCCTCCTATGTTAAGAGTTCATCTCGTGAGTCTGATGGTAGTTTTTAGAATTAACCCCCCCAGGGATAGTGTCCCTTGACTCATTGGTGGATGTAACAAATCAGTGACAGTTGAATTAGAATTCTTTGCCCTTGACACTTCAAAGTGCTGCTCAGCCCAGTGAGTTAATGGATACTGCAGTGGCATATTACAGCATCCTGATTTTTGAATACTTTCATACCTAAGAACAGAATGACAGGAGACTTTAAGTCATCAACCAGGAAAAATTTCTCCACTCATGCCTTGAAAATGGGAATAAATGTGCAAATCTCTACAATTGTGCTTCCCTTCCCAACTATCTTGTCAAAATGAAAATCGACATGGGAATCAAGTCAAATGTACTTCAGCAGATTAGAAAGAAATAATGTGTATTTTTCCTCTTGAGTCACACAGAGCAGCTACCACTTCTTGCTGTGCCAATTTGTCTTGGGCTAGTGATTCTGAAGGTGAAATTGTGAAGGTCCTATGAATGAGAAACCAGTATTAGAACACAGAAAGAGCAATGTGTGTAGAATAAAATGTAGATTGTATTTTCTTTTTCTTTTGTTCAAGAAAATGTAGTGTTATATTGAATACTTTGAGAATTAATTTAAAAAGAAGATGTAAAGTTATACATAAAATATTTTTCTAATATAAAATCAAGAAAACTATGTAGTTTTTAGTTTTCATTCTATATTCTGTTATTCAAATCACAAATCACTCTGCAGCTTCCTTGTGTAAGAAAGTGTATGCGTGTGGTCAGAGAGGTTCCACAGGAGGGTCAGGGAGGCCTATGAGAAGGAATAGAAGATATAACTAAAGAATAAAGCTTGAACGATTTGAAGAATGGATTTTGGTCAGTGTCAAAGCCAAATGTGATTCACTGTAAAAACCACTCATTCATCACACTGCCTACATGTTTGCTTTCTCTACTAACACTATTATGTTCCCTTTACTATCCCCTACCACCATGATAATTTACTCACTCCTGTACATATCCTTATTCTTTTTCAAGGAAATGGCATGCTGTTCTCATTTCTAAGCTGCAATGTAATTTTTTTTTTCTTTTTTTTAAGGAAAAGGCATTGGCCTATTCAAAGTGAAGGGCAGATAGTTCTTAATTATGTTTTGCTTTGGTGAGATGACTTTTTGAAATTCATCAGGGTGACCTATATTGAAAATCCAAAATATTGTACCTTACCCCTTGGGACTTGCCAGCAAGTCAGGTTGTCTAGGAAAATCTCATTACTGTAAGACTCACTGTCTAAGCCACTATTAGCAGAGAGAGAAAGCAGGGATGAAAGTAACACAGGTAACTGTCTGCAAATTGACACATATTAACTGCCTTTTTTTCTTTTCTTGTCCATATTCTGGTGGAATACTGGAGAGCTGCAGAAAGTCCTTTTCAGATTAAACACTGAGAATCAAGCTGAAAGATGATACATACCTTGTATGAATTACTAGCACCACACAGCAAGTACATCCATAAGTAAAATTAATCTGATCCGAGACTACATCCCTAGGAATGGTTTTAAGCAAGCTCTAACATATTCTTGAAGCTGACAGTTTATTTAATTGTGAAGGCTATTAGCATACTTGATTGCAGTAGGCAGAATTCTATGAGATTGTGGAACCTTATGCATAACCACAGGTTTATCTTTATTTCTCCTTGTATTCAACTGGGGACACTAATTGAATTCATCTACAAAGCACTGGATTTTATTGTGGATTGAGTTGGTTTCTTTCCAGGAATCAATTCCCATTTTAAAAGGAGGCCTAGAGTGTCTGGGCTTCAGCCAGATGTTCCTGAGAGGAGGGTGATTAAAATGGTTTCTAATCCCATGGTGAATATTTTCCTCATAATTCCCACATTCCACCTTGAAGGGTTGAGACAAATCACCCTTCTGGATTATAGATTTCTGAGATTGTTTTAAAAGTATTATTCTAAAACAAATCTTAATATGTGTAAAAAGAATTTGGGGAGAACATAAGCTTGATAGGAACTAACATACAACATTGAGGCTAATAAAATATTTTTTTTTTTGAAAGATAACAGTGTATATTCTGGGATTTTGATCATTTCAGTTAAAATAAGATTTTCTTTTTACTTGTGATCACTAAGAATTTGGAATTTTTATTGCACTTAAACTTTATTAAGTCTTTACTTCCAATGATATTTCATAGTGTAAGTTTGAGACTAACTAAAAATAAATGCATTTTTGAAGGAGTAGTAAAAGTAAAAATGACAATTTTCCCCATGGGAACCCAACTTTGAGGAGTAACAGGTACACATATTGACACCAAAACCACAAATATTAAAACTTACGAGTGACATAGGACACTTTATTAGTCTATGATTTACCCAAAAGTTTTCATGTCCAGTAATTTTTAATTTCTGTAATTGAATGATACAAAGAGCCCTGATCTTTCTATTGGTGACTTCTCAGCATCCACACTTTAAAATTCAGACAACTGCTATAACTGCTTTTGATATTTTAATTCTATTACATTTGATACTTAAATTTCAGTCTTTAAATACTTGTTGTATAAATCTATCCATTTCAGGCAGGTGACTCAGCAAGTATGATTATCCCTTGTAATTTCTTTCATAGAAAAGCACTAAAGGAATTTCAGTCTGCAATGCGTAATCTTGTATAAGAAGTCTGGAAATCAAATTGGCCTCAAGTGGGAGAAATTTAAATATCATGACCAACCTATAGGTATTATTTCTGTATTCCAGATGGGTAAATCAAAAAATCAGAGGAAATTATCATATTCAGTGAAAATAACAAATAAGGCAAGCAAAGCAGGAAGGCTATGAGGTAAGCACAGGCTTCATAGAGTCCTTGGAAAAAGGAAGAGGTGAGGAGGATGGGTTGATTGAGCAAAGCTTTAGCATCTCTCATTTAGAGTAAGCAACTTAATGTACAAATGATAATTTATGTTGAAATTTTAAGTAAAACTTTGTTATAATAAAAGATAAAGATCTTAGAAAATGTGCTGTGCAATGCATACAGTGATGAACAATTCTAGTTTGCCTAGAACTAAGGCCATTTAGGACACAAGAGTTTCAGTGCTATAATAGGGAAAATCACAGAAAAATGAAAATGAGTTGATCGCCCTACTAGTTCACCTTCCTACACTATATTGACTTGTTGAAACCTGAAGGCTTAACAGATGGGAAATAGCACACATTGAGGGCTCTAATTTATGTGGAACATGACCTTCGTCCATAGCTTCTTGTGATGAAGCATTTAGAGAATACGCATATCTCCCTAGGTTTTGACAGCGCAAAAGAGATATAACTGTATATTGACCCATCTGAATTTTTCTGTGCTCACTCTTCAGAAAAATGCATAAATATCTGTATCAGTTCAGTTCAGTCACTCAGTCATGTCTGACCCTTTGCGACCCCAAGGGTTGCAGCACACCAGGCCTCCCTGTCCATCACTAACTCCTGGAGTTTACTCAAACTCATATAGTCAGTGATGCCATCCAACCATCTCATCTTCTGTCGTCCTCTTCTCCTCCCACCTTCAATTAAAATTCTATTTTTATAAATAAATGTCTGTGTTGTTGTTGGTTCAGTTGCTGTGTTGTGTCTGACTCTGTGACCCCATGGACTGCAGCACTCCAGGCTTTCCTGTCCTTCACGGTATGTCAGAGTTTGCTCAAATACATGTCCATTGAGTCAGTGATACTATCTAACCATCTCATCCTCTGCTGCCCTCTTCTCCTTTTGCCTCCAATCTTTCCTAGCATCAAGGTCTTCTCCAATGCATCAGCTCTTAGCATCAGGTGGCCAAAGTATTGGAGCTTTAGATCATCATCAGTCCTTCCAATGAATATTCAAGGTTGATTTCTTTAGGCTTGACTGGTTTGATATCCTTACAGTCCAAGGGACACTCAAGAGTCTTCTCCAGTGCCATGGTATAAAAGCATCAGTTCTTTGGTCTTTAACCTTCTTTGAGATGGGCCAACTCTCACATCTGTACATGATTACTAGAAATTATTGACCCTACAGACCTTTGTTGACAAAGTGATGTTTTTGCTGCTTAATATGCTGTCTAGGTTTATCATAGCTTTCCTTCCAAGGAGCAAGTGTCCTTTAATTTCATGGCTGCAGTTACTGTCCACAGTGATTTTGGAGCCCAAGAAAATTAAATATGTCTCTGCTTACATGTTTTCCCCTTCTGTTTGCCACGAAGTAATAGGACAGCATGCCATGATCTTAGTTTTTTGAATGTTGAGTTTTAAGTCAGCTTTTTTCACTCTTCTCTCTCACCCTCATCAAGAGGCTCTTTAGTTCCTCTTCACTTTCTGCCATTACAGTGGTATCATCTACATATTTGGACTTCCCTGGTGGCTCAGTCTGTAAAGAATCCACCTGCAATGTGGGAGACCTGGGTTTGATCCTTAGTTGGGAAGATCCCCCTGGAGGAGGGCATGGCAACCCACTCCAGTATCCTTGCCTGGAGAATCCCCATGGACAGAGGTGCCTGGAGGCCTATAGTCCATGGGGTCTCAAAGAGTTGGACATGACTGTGCGACTAAGTACATCTGCATATCTGAAGTTGTTGATATTTCTCCTGACCATCTGGATTCCAAGTTGTATATGTATGCAGATATTAATATTATATATATTTTATTTCATTAGAGCAAGGGTTTTTCAAATATTTTTAACTCAACCCACAGTAAGAAATGAATTTTATAATGCCACTCAGTACACAAACTTTATATAACTGTTTCAGAGGTTTCATAGAGCATTTCATTATTTGTTACTAGTCTTCAGAATAGCACATAGAGGGCCTTCAGGTGCTGCTGAAGTTCAATATCATAAACTTCCATTCCTGAAATCTGCCACTTACATTTCATATTTATTTTATGTCCTGAGGCTGTGGTTATCAAACTATAGGGACCATGAACATCACTGTGGAGCATATTAAAATTCATAATATGATGGCACATCACAGGGACCTTTGTTTGTGGCTTGATTCTGAGCTGGGACCTAGGGACTTGTTTTTAACAAGTAAGGTAAACACAGAGTTTCTCTCTCCTTGCTAAAGAACACTATTTCAGGGTGATAGTACTGAGCTATCCCATGGATTCTACATTGTCATTGATTCATTGTTCTGCTGTTAAGTTATTCAAAAAACTAATATGTGTTCCATATCTATGAGAGAGTCTCTGGGTAGCAGTGTCACATTGCTGGAACAGAGTTGATACAAATGCAAAAATTGGAATATAATATCATTATTCTCACTAATAAATTTATATGAATGCATTTCTTCAATGTAAGATTTTATTTTGTTTCCTCTGAACAACAGGTATCCATTAGAGAAATGTATGGAAAAATGTAACACCATTTGTCGCTGATTATAACTATTAATTTGATGTGACAAGGGTGAGACAAGGATGAGACAAGGTTTCAGGAGTCTGTTGCAACATCCCAGGTGAGTGATGGTTGGTTAATGTACTAAAGAATAAGACTGAAGGTAGTTGTGCATGCTAAGGACACAACAAGCTGTGAGGAGCATAATTTCTCATTGTTAATAGGTGAGGTAGACAAGCAGATGGTCATCCCGATGCAGTGCAACATGTTCTGTGCTAATGGTATTTATAAGTTACAGTGATTGCAAAAGGCAGCAACCCACTCAGAAACACTCTGGTATACATTGCAGCTGTGTCTCAGACCAAGGATTAGAGGGAATGAGGATGAGCATTTGACCCCCAAATCAAGGTGCCTGGAAAATAAGATGAGCTCAGAATCTTAAATTGCCTTTTAATAAATGTCAGGATATGATGCCATTTAACATTGTGATAAGCGACAAAGTACGACTTCTTTTTTAGATCTTCAGTAGTGAAACCCATAGGATGTAAATCTAGATTTACAAAAGGTAGGGATGCTACAGTGTCTTTCCCAATTTTTACATTTTTTTCATTGTCTAACAGAATCATTTGTTGAAAATCCTCAGGACCTTCTCTAAGACAGCCTGGAGATTGATGACTCTCCTCCCTCTGACATTCCTGTTCAGTTAGGTAGAGGTCAGGGAGACATCTGCTTCATATTTCACCAGTGAGTATTAAGGACTTCAGTGGAAGTGAAGTTCCCTAATTTTAGGTCTTGGCACACAAAAGCAAATTCATCTTCACTTATTTTATAAAAAGAACTGCCGATTAGTCAACTTTTTCAATCAATTTCTTCATTTTAGATTTTCCTTTAAAGTCTGCTTTCAATATTTATTGTCTTATTTTGCTAGTTTTCACCTCCCTTTCCAACCTTCCTGTTTGCTTCTTTTATTTTATCCTGTTTGACTCTGGATCATATGCACTGGAGGGTCTCATTAAATGCTGAGCAGCCAGTTTTGACAAACTCTACTTTCACACAAGTTACACAAGAGAAATACATAATATAATTTTTTATGGTTGACTGCCTTGAGAAAATTTAGCACACCAGTGGCATAATTCATTCAAGAGAAAAAAGTCTCTTTGGCTGACTTATTACCTAAGTGCAGCTCTGTAGCTGGAAATAAAGTTTGAAAGCTTTTACATACATAAGGAGTTCAAATGGATTTGGGTCACAATAACATGACTAAGTTTAGAATCAGAGTTTAAGGGATTTCCCTCTAACAAGCAATAATAGCATTCACTGTATGCCTGGCTCTTATGTGACAAAGTCCCTGTCCTATACTTTAAACATGTCATCTCATTATACTTCTAAAAGCCCTATCATATGAACACTGTTATCCCCACTTGCAGATGAGAAAGCTGAGGATGAAGAAGGTTAAATAAACTCCAATAGGGTCACAGCACTGGTAAACACTGAATCCAAGTCTGTTAAATTCCATAGCCAAGGCTTTTCCTAGGACTTCTGTAAAATCTTTACTTCTCCTCCTGACCAGAGGGTTTGTTTATCATTGAGTGCCTGTAACCCATCCATTTGATGTTCTATTTGTTGGTGCAAGCAAGAGAGAGTAGTAAAAGTACAGCAAATGGTAATCTGTCCAAAGAAAAGCAATCAGAAGATTTTAGACTCACAAACCTCATGCTGCGATCCTACTCATACAGCTATAGATGACGAGGAGGATGGGAGCCAGAGCTGATTTTGATGCTGATACTCAAACACATGGGAATGTGTATTCCTTGCCAAATCATTTATTTGCTGTTGTTTGCAAAGTCTAATTGTATCACACTACAGAGTGTGAAATGCTAAATAAAATGTGCCTTTGCCATATCTATCTATATATAGAGAAAGCTTTGATTTCCTCAATGCAATATTTGCATATATCCAATATAGTTATAAAAATAGAACCACACTGCTGTGACATTTTAAGACAGTGTCATTTCACAAGTAAATGAGAAATAAACATGAGACCTATAGCTTGGAATATATTATGCACTATTTTCTACTGATTCCTGGCCTACTCCCTTTAACCATCTAATTCATTTCTTCATCTATGTTAGGACTTTTTGTTGTAAGAAGTAAACTTAGTTGTTATTCTTTAGGAAACAAAAAGGATAGAAAGTGGTTAGCTATGAGAAGAGCAATGAAACTTCAAAATGCATAGGTGTGAGGCCCTTGGATTACTAACACTATCCCATCTTCACTGCTTTCTATGATTCTTACTCACTCTTTATCTGTGAACTTTTTCTTATATTCAGCCCACGTGGCAAGCAAAAGACAGTCATGCAATGGTTCCAAGTTTTTATATGACTGGATTATAATAACAACATGAAAGGACAGATATTTTTAGTACTGAGTTCAGTTTTCTTGAAAATGAACACAAATATTCAAAAGCAGAGACATTGCTTTGCCAACAAAGGTTTGAATAGTCAAGGCTATGGTTTTTCCTGTGGTCATGTATGGATGTGAGAGTTGGACTGTGAAGAAGGCTGAGCACCAAAGAATTGATGCTTTTGAACCATGGTGTTGGAGAAGACTCTTGAGAGTCCCTTGGACTGCAAGGAGATCCAACCAGTCCATTCTGAAGGAGATCAGCCCTGGGATTTCTTTGGAAGGAACGATGCTAAGGCTGAAACTCCAGTACTTTGGCCACCTCATGTGAAGAGTTGACTCATTGGAGAAGACTCTGATGCTGGGAGGGATTGGGGGCAGGAGGAGAAGGGGACGACAGAGGATGAGATGGCTGGATGGCATCACTGACTCGATGGACTTGAGTCTGAGTGACCTCCGGGAGTTGGTGATGGACAGGGAGGCCTGGCGTGCTGCGATTCATGGGGTTGCAAAGAGTCAGACATGACTGAGTGACTGATCTGATCTGATCCTCATTTTTATTCAAATCTTCACTATTGGCCCAATTAATGTGGTCTGGTGCTCAGAAAATACAAACATGATTTGGGATAGCCCAATTTGGTGGTCATTTGAGAATCAGTATAACACATACTCCAAAGATGATCCACTGCAGCTTCTTTTGTTGACTCATTGAAGTTTCTATGGCTTCTATGTCCAAATTATCTTCTTGTTTCTAAATTTCTCTCAAAATATATTTGTAATAAATCTTATCTGATTATATTTCTCTACCCACAGAAGGAATCTTGACAAGGTTGATGTGAACACTGTGGCTTTCCAATTAACGGACCAAAATGGATTATACATGACTGACCATTTAGGTCATGACAACTAATGTCAATTAGAAAAGTTTAAATTAGTCACAGTGACATCTTTCTGTGATTAGAGAAGTTCTGTTTTTGTCACTTATTACTTAGCTTATAACCTATTTCCAACCTATGTGATCCCTACATAAGTAGTTTTCTCATGTTCTTGATGTAATTATTTTGTTTTCTGTTAATGGTAAAAATTTAAGGTTATCCTTTTTTACACTGTATAACTCTTAACCATGGGGGTGGCATTCAAATGGTTTTGTCTAAATATTCGTAAATATCCTACAAGAAGGACTTGAGAGCCTTAGCAAAAATATTTCCTCTTGACTGAAAGGATGTCTTTTGGAGGCCTTGCATCAGTACTGGTCTGAACAAGGTCTATTTTCCCTTCATCATATTCAGTAAACCATTTTTTCCTCATATGTCACTGCCTTCATGCCATTGTTACCTTAGGACTAGACTGTAGAATTTGATCACCAGCCTTTTAAGCATTTTTATCACCTCTTCTGTGAAATATCTATAATAAGGTTTCAACTCAAATTTAACTTTCGTTCCTCTATATAGATCACTTACCAAAGTCATCCTTCCCCTTTTCAACTTAGCCTTCAACTTGTACACTCTTTCCTTCTGCAATAATTTGAAATAGAGATTTATATGTAAATTCGATGTGCATAAATACACACTCTTGAATGTAGTAGAGAGCATGAAAGCTATGGAATATCACTAATGCAGACTCAGGCCTTGGAATGTCTTCTATTATACAGTGAAAAAAATGTACAAATTAACTTGAACTTTAGACTTCATTCTCTTTATATTGCAGTCCTCTTCTAAGACTGTACTGCAGTTTCAGTAAATAATTCCACATAACTATCACAGTCTATTGTGTTGTTCTAACAATCATGAAAGGATACAAAGAATGATTTTTGCTAGTCTCGTATCATATTGGGCTCTGAATGAGAACAAACACATAGTGGCAGCTCTGGGTGCAAGGAAACAGATTCTCCAGTTCCCAGCAGCAGCTGTGGAGAGACTTTCAAACCCAGAGGAGCCATTGAAGACATTTGCCATGAACACATTAAGACCAAACTTTTTCTCTATAAATTAATGCCAGCTTTGGAATGGGTAAAAAAGAGGCTAAGAGATGACAGCTTTTATTTTGTGGATTGCTGTACACATGAAAATGAGTAAACATTAAAAGGAGAAAGATAAGTTTTATATTTAAATATAAAGACAAGTTATTTCATGGAAATTTAAAAAAAAAGATAGTATACCATCATATTTCATAAAATCAGGCCAGTGAGAACAAGTGGCTACTGTAAGAAAAGCACAACAGTTAGAGAAAATAGAGGACTAAGACCACTCTCCACTGCTGCTGCTGTTGCTAAGTCGCTTCAGTTATGTCCGACTCTGTGTGACCTCATAGACAGCAGCCCACCAGAGTTCCCCGTCCCTGGGATTCTCCAGGCAAGAACACTGGAGTGGGCTGCCATTTCCTTCTCCAATGCATGAAAGTGAAAAGTGAAAGTGAAGTCGCTTCAGCCGTGTCCGACCCTTAGTGACCGCATGGACTGCAGTGTACCAGGCTCCTGCGTACATGGGATTTTCCAGGCAAGAGTACTGGAGTGGGTTGCCATTTCCTTCTCCATCACTCTCCACTATCTGGCTCCAAATTATGGTTGTTAGTCAAGCAACTTTGGGAGGAAATAGAAAGGCAGGGCCTTCAGCTTCTATAATGGAATGAGGTCTAACCACGTAGTTTTAACCAGAAAAATATAAATTTATTTATTTTAATTGGAGGTTAATTACTTTACAGTACTGTATTGGTTTTGCCATACATCAACATGAATCCATCACAGGTGTACACGTGTTTCCCATCCTGAACGCCCCCTCCCTCCTCCCTCCCCATACCATCCCTCTGGGTCATCCCAGTGCACCAGCCCCAAGTATCCAGTATCATGCATCGAACCTGGACTGGTGATTCATTTCATATATGATATTATACAAGTTTCAATGCCATTCTTCCAAATCATCCCACCCTCTCCCTCTCCCACAGAGTCCAAAAGACTATATATCTGTGTCTCTTTTGCTGTCTCACATACAGGGTTATCGTTACCATCTTTCTAAATTCCATATATATATGTGTTATTGGTGTTTTTCTTCTGGCTTATTTCACTCTGGATAATAGGCTCCAGTTTTATCCACCTCATCAGAACTGATTCAAATGTATTCTTTTTAATGGCTGTGTACTACTCCATTGTGTATATGTACCACAGTTTTCTTACCCATTCATCTGCTGATGGACATCTAGGTTGCTTCCATGTCCTGGTTAATTATAAACAGTGCTGTGATGAACAATAGTGTACACGTGTCTCTTTCAATTCTGGTTTCCTCAGTGTGTATGCCCAGCAGTGGGATTGCTGGATCATAAGGCAGTCCTATTCCCAGTTTTTTGAGGAATCTCCATACTGTTCTCCATAGTGGCTGTACTAGTTTGCATTCCCACCAACAGTGTAAGAGGGTTCCCTTTTCTCCACACCCTCTCCAGCATTTATTGCTTATAGACTTTTGGATCGCAGCCATTCTGACTGGCGTGAAATGATACCTCATTGTGGTTTTGATTTGCATTTCTCTGATAATGGGTGATGATGTTGAGCATCTTTTCATGTGTTTGTTAGCCATCTGTATGTCTTCTTTGGAGAAATGTCTATTTAGTTCTTTGGCCCATTTTTTGATTGGGTCATTTATTTTTCTGGAATTGAGCTGTAGAAGTTGCTTGTATATTTTTGAGATTAGTTGTTTGTCAGTTGCTTCATTTGCTATTATTTTTCCCCATTCTGAAGGCTGTCTTTTCACCTTGCTTATAGTTTCCTTTGTGGTGCAGAAGCTTTTAAGTTTTCTTAGGTCCCATTTGTTTATTTTTGCTTTTATTTCCAATATTCTGAGAGGTGGGTCACAGAGGATCCTGCTGTGATGTATGTCAGAGAGTGTTTTGCCTATGTTCTCCTCTAGGAGTTTTATAGTTTCTTAAGCAGTAGGTATCAATGAAAGGGTAGGAAGAAGAGGCATCAGAGGAAGATTGTAGATGTACAATAATGATAGTTAAGATCTGGATTTAATAAGTCATGAAACTAGGAGTTGAGCCAAGCTGGTAGCCATATAATGAGGACTAGAGATACCAAGTGAAATGTAGTTTACATATAACTTGCCCTTATATTTTATTTTTTAACTGAAATATAGTTGATTTGCAATGTTGTGTTAATTTCTGCTATACATGAAAATGATTCAGTTATCCATATATATACACTCCTTTTTCATATTCTTTTCTAATACTGGTTTATTAAATGATAGTTATTGTTCAGTTGCTAAGTTGTATCCAACTCTTTGCAACCCCATATACTGAAGCATGCCAGGCTTCCCTGTCTTTCACCGTCTCACTGAGTTCACTTAAACTCAAGTCAATTGAGTCAGTGATGCCATCCAACTATCTTCCATCCCCTTCTCCTCTTGCCACAATCTTTCCCAACATGAGGGTCTTTTATAAAGAGTCAGCTCTTCACATCAGGTGGCCGAGTATTGTAGTGTCAGCATTAGTCCTTCCAATGAATATTCAGGGTTGATTTCCTTTGGGATTGACAGGTTTGATCTCTTTGCTCTCCAAGGAACTCTCAAGAGTCTTATCCAGGACCACAGTCCAAAAGCATCGATTCTTTGGCACCCAGCCTTCTTTATGGTCCAATTCTTACATCCGTACATGACTACTGCAAAAACCATAGTTTTAACTATATGCATCTTTGTTGGCAAAATGATGTCTCTGTTTTTCAGTACACTTTGTCATAGCTTTTCTTCCAAGGAGGAAGTGTCTTTTAATTTTGTGGCTGCAGTAACTGTCTACAATTACTTTGGAGCCCAAGAAAATAATATTGAAAATAATTCCCTGTGCTATATTGTTTATCCATTCTATGTATAATAGTATACCTCTGCTAATCTCAAGCTCCTAATTTATCTGTTCTCCAACCCCCTCCCTCTTGGCAACCACAAGCCTGTTCTCTATATTTGCAAGTCTGTTTCTGATTTGTAGATAAATTCATTTGTGTCATATTTTATATTCCACATATAATTGATATTATTTGGTGTTTTTCTTTCTCTCTCTGACTTACATCACTTAGTATAATGATCTCTAGGGCCATTTCTGTTGCTGCAGTTAGCATTATTTCATTATTTTCCATGGCTTCCTTATCCATTTGTCTGTCATTGGACATTTAGGCTGTTTCCATGTCTTGGCTATTGCAGATAATGCTGCTGTGAACATAGCATGTGTGTATCTTTTGGCATTATAGTTGTTTCCAGACATATGCCCAGGCATAGAATTGTTGGGTCATAGGGAAATTCTATTTTTAGCTTTATGAGGAATCTCCTTGCTGTTCTCCATAGTGGCTGTACCAATTTACATTCCCACTAACTGACTGTGAAGAAGGCTGAGTGCCGAAGAATTGATGCTTTTGAACTGTGGTGTTGGAGAAGACTCTTGAGAGTCCCTTGGACTGCAAGGAGATCCAACCAGTCCATTCTGAGGGAGATCAGCCCTGGGATTTCTTTGGAAGGACTGATGCTGAAGCTGAAACTCCAGTACTTTGGTCACCTCATGCGAAGAAGAGTTGACTCATTGGAAAAGACTCTGATGCTGGGAGGGATTGGGGGGCAGGAGGAGAAGGGGACAACAGAGAATGAGATGGCTGGATGGCATCACTGACTCGATGGACGTGAGTCTGAGTGAACTCCAGGAGTTGGTGATGGACAGGGAGGCCTGGTGTGCTGCAATTCATGGGGTCGCAAAGAGTCGGATACGACTGAGTGAGTGAACTGAACTGAATATTTGATGAACATTAAGCACTTAAAATATTACCTCAAAAACATTAAATGCTGAATGATTTTATGTGTAGTTATTATTGTTGAAGCAACTATTTGATGAAATAGTCTGTTACTGAGCTAAGGATCTGGTTGAGAAAAGAGGGGAAAGATATAGACTTCCATTTGGGGTGTGAAATTTAAAATGCCTATTGAATCCTCTAAGAGAGATATCAAAGAAGTAGTTGGGCATAGGGTGGGTGTAGTTAGTAAAAGTCTAATTTGTTGAAGTATATATTACTTGTATATAGATAGTATTTAAATTTACACATGAGATAAAGCACATACACAAGTAGAACAGCGTGAGGAAAGAAGAAGGCCAGGCTCAGATGCCAACTGATTTCTGGTTATCTGTATATCCCCTGAACTGCATTTTCTACCTATATCATTTTAATCTTTTAGTGAAAGTGGGCTGCTTTTTAGTTTTTCCTAAAGGTAGGCTACCTGGGCTTGGAAATTACTTGGTCTAGAACCTAATAGAGAAGGGGACGACAGAGGATGAGATGGCTGGATGGCATCACTGACTCGATGGATGCGAGTCTGAGTGACCTCCGGGAGCTGGTGATGGACAGGGAGGCCTGGCGTGCTGCGGTTCATGGGGTCGCAAGGTCGGACACGACTGAGCGACTGATCTGATCTGATCTGAGAACCTAATATGCTGCCTAACTCTTGCTATTCTCTCCTTGAGCCTGAACCACCTATCCTCAAGTCTTTTGCTAAGCTCCTGTCCCAATTTGACTGGATTCAGAACTTTGTCATTGACCTTAAGAGCTGCCCCTTTTTTACCTACTCTGCTGCATTCACTGCACTGGGGAGTCTTGATCACACACTGAATCAAGCCCTTGATGGCCACATGCTTTGAAGCCCTTCCTGTTCTTGATCCACCCTATATTCTGTTTGTGTACTTCTCAAAATGCATTATGATCATCTGCATTATGATATTACCGATGTGTTGACAGTATTTGCATAAGGCAGTCATTTTGTGAGAGGAGGCATTGAATCATGAAGAAAAATAAATGTATTTTGTATTATTTCTGTTTTAAATATTTTTATACCTTAGCTTTATTGGTCATACAGAAATATCACAGGATAAAGCAGGAAGAATTATTTGTGACTTAACTAATATAAGTTTTACTATCAATATGCAGTATAATTTTAGACAAATAATAATATCTCTGTTTTTCATCTGAAAATTAAATGTGGTAGTATTTTCACAGGTGCTTCCAACATATTAGTAGAACAAAACAAAGTGAAGTTGATTTATAAATTACAGTTGCTAAATGAATTAAATCTGTTATTGTCATGAATGATGAACATATTTTCTAAAACAAAAGTTATTTTTCTTCTCCGTTTATTGTTTTTGTGTTTAACATACATAATTACTTTTAATTTATTTTCTTAAATAAAATAAAAATTTAAGAGCTTTGAGTGCAATGGACAAAATGTGTTCTTTCAAAAGAAGCTTTAATTCCAATGTGACTTGATTTAGCGATAGGACACATGAGGAAATAATTAATGATAAATGCAGTAATAGAGTGGGGAACTAATTCAATATAATTAGTATTTTTATGAGAGGAAACATAAGAGTGCTCTATTTCTATATACACATAAAGAAGTCATGTAGTAATACAGCAACAAAGGCAGCTATCTGAGCATTAGGAAGAAAGCTCTTCCAGAAATCAAACCCTGCTGGACCTTGAATGGGAACTTCCAGATTAGAGAGTCATAAATTTCTTTATCTTTTAAAAAAATTATTTATGTTTCATATGGATCATGGTAGGAAGGTCTGACAGAATATCGTCCACTGGAGAAGGAAATGGCAAACCATTTTGCTATTCTTGCCTTGAGAACCCCATAAACAGCATGAAAAGGCAAAAAGATAGGACACTGAAAGATGAACTCTGCAGGTCGGTAGGTGCACAATATGTTACTGGACATCAGTGAACAAATTACTCCAGAAAGAATGAAGAGATAGAGCCAAAGCAAAAACAACACCCAGCTGTGGATGTGACTGGTGATAGAGGCAAGGTCCAATGCTGTAAAGAGCAGTATTGCATAGGAACCTGGAATGTTAGGTCCATGAATGAAGTCAAATTGGAAGTGGTCAGACAGAAGGCAAGAGTGAACATTGACATTCTAGGAATCAGTGAACTTAAGATGGACTGAAATGGGTGAGCTTAACTCAGATGACTGTTATATCTACTACTGTGGGCAAGAAACCCTTAGAAGAAATGGAGTAGTCATTGTAGTTAACAAAAGAGTCCGAAATGCAGTACTTGGATGCAATATCAAAAATGACAGAATGATTTCTGTTCGTTTCCAAGGCAAACCATTCAATATTACAGTAATCCAAGATGATCCCCTGACAGTAACACTGAAGCTAAAGTTGAACATTTCAATGAAGACCTACAAGAACTTGCAGAAATAACACCGAAAAAGTATGTCCTTTTCATTATAAGGGACTGGAATGCAAAAGTAGGAAGCCAAGAAACACCTGGAGTAACAGGCAAATTTGGCCTTGGAGTACAGAATGTAGCAGAGCAAAGGTTAATAGAGTTTTCAAAGAGAATGCACTAGTCATAGTAAACAACCTCTTCCAACAACACAAGAGAAGACTACACATGGACATCACCAATTGGCCAACCAAAATCAGATTGATTCTATTCTTTGCAGCCAAAGATGTTGAAGTTCTATACCATCAGCAAAAACAAGACCAGGAGCTGACTGTTGCTCAGATCATGAACTCCTTATTGCCAAATTCAGACTTAAATTGAAGAAAGTAGGGAAAACCACTAGACCATTCAGGTATGACCTAAATCAAATCCCTTATGATAATACAGTGTAAGTGAGAAATAGATTTTAAGGGACTAGATATGATAGACAGAGTGCCTGATGAAATATGGGTGGAGGTTCGTGACATTGTACAGGAGACAGTATCAAGACCATCCCCAAGAAAAAGAAATGCAAAAAAAGCACAATGGCTGTCTGAGGAGGCCTTACAAATAGCTATGAAAAGAAGAGAAGCAAAAAGCAAAGGAGAAAAGGAAAGATATACCCATTTGAATGCAGATTTCCAAAGAATAGTAGGGAGAGATAAGAAAGCCTTCCTCAGGGATTAATGCAAAGAAATAGAGGAAAACAATAGAATTGGAAAGACTAGAGATCTCTTCAAGAAAATTAGAGGTACTAAGGGAACATTTCATGCGAAGATGGGCTCAATAAAGGACAGAAATGGTACGGACCTAACAGAAGCAGAAGATATTAAGAAGACATGGCAGGAATACACAGAAGAACTGTACAAAAAAGATCTTCACAACACAGATAATCACAAAAGTGTGATCACTCATACTCACCTAGAGCCAGACATCCTGTAATGTGAAGTCAAGTGGGTCTTTGGAAACATGACTAGGAGCAAAGCTAGTGATTGTGATGGAATTCCAGTTGAACTATTTCAAATCCTAAAAGATGATGCTTTAAAAGTGCTGCACTCAATATGTCAGCAAATTTGAAAATGCAGCAGTGGCCTCAGGAGTGGAAAAGGTCAGTTTTCATTCCAATCCTAAAGAAAGGCAATGCCAAAGAATGCTCAAACTACTGCACAATTGCACTCATCTCACAAGCTAATAAAGTAATCCTCAAAATTCTCCAAGCCAGGCTTCAGAAATATGTGAACCATGAACTTCCAGATGTTCAAGCTGATTTTAGAAAAGGCAGAGGAACCAGAGATCAAATTTCCAACATCCCCTGGATCATCGAAAAAGCAAGAAAGTTACAGAAAAAACATCTATTTCTGCTTTATTGACTATGCCTAAGTCTTTGACAGTGTGGATCACAATAAACTGTGGAAAATTCTGAAAGAGATGGGAATACCAGACCACCTGACCTGCCTCCTGAGAAACCTGTATGCAGGTCAGGAAGCAATAGTTAGATCTGGACATGGAACAACTAGCTGGTTACAAATAGGAAAAGGAGTATGCCAAGGCTGTATACTGTCACTCTGCTTATTTAACTCCTATGCAGTGTACATCATGAGAAACACTAGGCTGGAAGAGGCACAAGCTGGAATCAAGATTGCCGGAAGAAATATCAATAACCTCAGATACACAGATGACACCACCCTTATGGCAGAAAATGAAGAAGAACTACAGAGCCTCTTGATGAAAGTGAAAGCGGAGAGTGAAAAAGTTGGCTTAAAGCAAAGATCGTGGCATCTGGTCCCATCACTTCATGGCAAATATATGGGGAAACAGTGGAAACAGTGGCTGACTTTATTTTGAGGGGCTCCCAAATCACTTCAGATGGTGATTGCAGCCATGAAATTAAAAGACACTTATTCCTCGGAAGGAAAGTTATGGCAGCCATGAAATTAAAAGACACTTATTACTTGGAAGGAAAGTTATGAACAACCTAGACAGCATATTAAAAACCAGAGATGTTACTTTGCCAACAAAGGTCTGTCTAGTCAAGGCTATGGTTTTTTTTCCAGTAGTTATGTATGGATGTGAGAGTTGGACAATAAAGAAAATTGAGGGCCAAAGGATTGATGCTTTTGAACTGTGGTGTTGGAGAAGGCTCTTGAGAGTCCCTTGGACTGCAAGGAGATCCATCCAGTCTATCCTAAAGGAGGTAAGTTCTAGGTATTCATTGGAAGGACTGATGTTGAAGCTGAAACTCCAATACTTTGGCCTCCTCATGGGAAGAACTGACTCACTGGAAAAGACCCTGATGCTGGGAAAGATTGAACGCATGAAGATAAGGGGACGAAAGAGGATGAGATGGTTGGATGGCATCACCGACTCAATGAACAATGGTTTGGGTAGTCTCCTGGAGTTGGCGATGGACAGGGAGGCCTGGCGTGCTGTGGTTCATGGGATCACAAAGAGTCGGACACAACTGAGCAACTAAACTGGAACTGGACTGGAAGGATAATTGCTTTACAATATTGTGTTGATTTCTGCCACATATCAACATGACTCAGCCATAGGTAGGTATATATATGTCTCCTCCTTCTTCAACCTGACTCCCACCTCCCACTCCATATCACCCCTCTAAGCTGTTGCTGCTGCTGCTGCTGCTGTTGCTAAGTCGCTTCAGTCGTGTCCAACTGTGCGACCCCACAGACAGAAGCCCACCAGGCTCCCCCATCCCTGGGATTCTCCAAGCAAGAATACTGGAGTGGGTTGCCATTTCCTTCTCCAACGCATGAAAGCTGTTACAGAGCCCCAAATTGAGTTCCTTGAGTCAGGCAGCAAATTCCCATTGACTGTCTATTTTATATATGGTAGTGTATGTTCCCATGTTACTCTATCCATTTGTCCCACCCTCTCCTTCTTTCCCCTACCCCCATGTTCATAAGTCTGTTCTCTATGCCTGTGTCTCCTTTGCTGCCCTGCAAATGGGTTCATCAATAGTGTCTTTCTACATTCCATGTATATGTGTTAATATACAATATTTGTTTATATCTTTCAGACTTAATGTCAATCTGTATAAGAGGCTCCAGGTTCATCCACTTCATTAGAACTGACTCAAATGTGTTCATTTTTATGGCTGAATAATATTGCATTGCATATACTTACCACAGTATTTATCCATTCATCTATTGATGGATATTTAGGTTGCTTCCATGTCATTGATATTGTAAATAGTGCTGCAGTGAACATTGAGGTAAACATGACTTTTTCAATTTTCGTTTCCTCAGAGTGTTGAAGAATCTTCATACTGTCTTCCATAGTGACTGTCTCAATTTACATTCCCACCAACAGTACAAAGGGATTCCCTTTCCTCCACACCCTCTCCAGCATTTATGTTGGCCATTTCTGACTGGTGTAAGGTGATATTTCATTGTAATTTTGATTTGCATTTTTTAATAATGAATGATATTGAGCATCTTTTCATATGTTTATTAGCAATCTGTATGTCTTCTCTTCTCCAATGAGATCTGATCTGATGTCTTCTCTGGAGATATGTCTCTTTATGTCTTTTGCTCACTTTTTGATTGAGTTTTTTGTTTTTCTGGTATTGAGTTATATGAATTGTTTGTACATATTGGAAATTAATCCTTTGTTCAGTTTTTTCATTTGCTATTATTTTCTCCCACTCTTAGGGTTGTCTTTTCACCTTGTTTATAGTTTCCTTTGCTGGGCAAAAGCTGTTAAATTTGATTAGGTCCCACTTTTATTTTTTAATTTATATTACTCTAGGAGGTGGGTCATAGAGGATATTGTTGTGATTTATGTCATACAGCATTCTGCCGGTGTATTCCTCTTAAGAGTTTTATAGTTCCTGACCTTACATTTAGGTCTTTAATCCATTTTGAGTTTATCTTTCAATATGGTGTTAGGAGATGTTCTAATTTCTTTCTTTTACATGTAGCTGTCCAGTTCTTCCAATGTCACTTATTGAAGAGACTACCTTTTCCCATTGTACATTATTGCCTCCTTTTTCAAAGATAAGGTGCCCATAGGTGTGTGGGGTTTTCTCTGGGCTTTCTGTTTTATTCTGTTGGTCTGTGTGTCTGTTTTTTTGTTGGTAGCATACTGTCTTGATGACTGTAGCTTTGTAGGATAGTCTGAAGTCAGAAAGGTTGATTCCTCCAGCTCCACACCCCCCCCCCTTTTTTTTTTGAGATTGCTTTGGCTATTTGGAGCCTTTTGTGTTTCCATACATATTGTGAAAATTTTTGTTCTAGTTCTGTGAAAAATGCAATTGGAATTTGACATGGATTGCATTTAATCTATAGATTATATTTGGCAGTATAGTCATTTTCACAATATTTGTTCTTCCATCCCAAGAACAGGGAATATCCCTCCATCTGTTTATGTCATCTTTGATTTCTTTCATCAGTGTCTTATAGTTTTCGGGATACAGCTCTTTGAGAGATATAAATTTTGTGTTATTTAAGCCACCCAAACAATACTATTTTGTTATGGCCAGTAAACCTGATTAGTTAAATTAGTTTATGTGAAATGATCTTTTTCTGTGCTCCCCAAATTTCTGGTAACATTATTATCATATTTACATGATATTAAATTTGGCCTTGCATTATAGTCTTGTCACTTGAATGTTATCTTTGAGGGCTAGAGCTATAAGCTTTTTCAAGTTTGTATCCCCATCATGAAGATATTGTTTAACATAATAGGTGATTAGTAAGTGGTGCTTATTCAAGTAATGTTACATATGAGCTCTAGGTTTGTTACCATGGAATAGTTTTATTCTGGTTTTGTTGTGTTGTTTTTTTTTTTTTTTTTTTTCACATAATGATAGTTCTGGGTCCATTTTTTAAAATATGGTTTTCTTGATTGTTTTTTGCTGCTTTGATGACCTAGTTTGCTGATAGTGCTTTAATGTGATCCACACTTCATAGTGAGTAGCATTTGTTGCCATAGAATTACATCACAATCATTATTCTTCAATAACCTCTTGTCCAATAAATAAACTAAGTAATATGAAAAATACTGATTTCTGGATAAGTAACTACACTATCTTAGACATAAAGTCAAGAATCTAATTTTATAAAAGAGGAAAAGTGTAAAACCCAGTACACAGGCATGGAAAAGTAAGCCAAAAAAGATCAGAACCTTGCACAACTATTCTGCATTCAAGAGTAACAAAAGGAGAATGAGGGACCAATGCTACATGAATGCAACAGACAGCACAAGATTACAGTAGCATATAAAAGAGGTCACACTTACTCTTTTTAATAGTTTGACTTCATGGTTTATTCTGATATTGGAAAATTATAATCCTTCAGCCAATGTCATGAGTGTCAGAAAAAAATTCAAATATGTTTCAGGTCAGCCAGAAAAAAAGGAAGAAATGAAAAATAAATATTGTGAATATGTGTTATACTGTGGCTTGTGGGTGAATACATAAGAAAACTAAAATTAATATGGACTATTCCATTGTCAGTTTTTAGTGGCTTAAGGGAAGATAGTCTTGATGTTTTGCTAGGTTATTAACACAGAAAGCAAAAAGACAAGGTACTGAAATCCTGTTACTCACTGATTTTTAGTTAAAATGATATTTCCTAATTTGGTGCTCAGCTGATAGTGACTTTCTTACTGGATGTTGATAGCTATACTGTCGGGGGAAAATAGGGTTTGGAAGTCAAGTAACTTTGGATGCCAATAAAAGATAACAAAGTGTGTGTGTTAGTCGCTCAGTTGTGTCTGACTCTTTGCAACCCCATGGACTGTTGCCTGCTAGGCTCCTCTGTCTATGAAATGCTCCAGGCAAGGATACTGGACTGGGTTGCCATTCCCTTCTCCAGGGAAATCTTGCTGACCCAGAGATTGATCCCTGGTCTCCCCCATACAGGCAGATTCTTTACAAATTGAGTGACTGGGGCTTCTCCCATGGCTCAGTGGGTGAAGAATGCCCCTGCAATGCAGGAAATACAGGAGTCATGAGTTCAATCCCCGGGTCAGAAAGATTTCCTTAAGGAGGAAAATGGCAACACATTCCGGTATTCATGCCTGAAAAATCCATGGACAGAGGAGCCTGGCATGTTATAGTCTAAAGGGTCACAAAGAGTCATACATGACTAAGCACAAGCATCACTGGTTTTAAGATAACAAAAGAAATATATTATTAGCATATTAAAGTCTTGGAAAATTTCTTCAATAATATACAATGTAGATGTCTTGAGCAGAAGAAGAAACAGAGAGTCTTAAGCACTGACCCACCAGGGAAATTTGTAACATGTTCTTAAAAGGACTCTAATTTCTTTTATTGTAAAATTATATTTAGAAATGAATATCCAGATACAAAGTATGTGCATTGCTACTGGGTCAAAATTTTCTTTTTTTTTTAAATTAAATTTTATTTTGCTTAACTTTACAATATTGTATTGCTTTTGCCATACATCAAGATGGATCCGCCACAAGTATACATGTGTTCCCCATCCTGAACCCTCCTCCCTCCTCCCTCCTCCCTCCCCATACCATCCCCCTGGGTCGTCCCAGTGTGCCAGCCCCAGGCGTCTGTTATCAGGCATCGTACCTGGACTGGTGACTCATTTCAGATATGATATTATACATATTTCAATGCTATTCTCCCAAATCATCCCACCTTCTCCCTTTCCCAGAGTCCAAAAGTCTGTTCTATACATCAGTGTCTCTTTTGCTGTCTCGTAACCAGGGTTATTGTTACCATCTTTCTAAATTCCATATATATGCGTTAGTATACTGTATTGGTGTTTTTCTTTCTGGCTTACTTCACTCTGTATAATAGGCTCCAGTTCCATCCACCTGATTTGAACTGATTCAAATGCATTCTTTTTAATGGCTGAGTAATACTCCATTGTGTATACGTACCACAGCTTTCTTATCCATTCATCTGTGGATGGACATCTAGGTTGCTTCCAAGTCCTGGCTATTGTAAACAGTGCTGCTATGAACATTGGGGTACACATGTTTCTTTCAATTCATGATAGAGTTTTAATAAAACTATGATGGTTGAAAATGATTCCTAAAATATCTAGAATTTTGACATCATTTCTAGAGTGTAAAGAGATTTTAATACAGCATTTTTTCATCTAGTATTAATAGATGCTATACTTTTTCTTCAACTTATTCTTCATATTCTTAATAAGATTCTTATTCTTTTTTAAAAGAATAATATGAGTAATCCATTATGTTTTCTTATTTATTTATTTATTTTTCTGTCGTGTGGCTTGTGGGATCTTAGCTACTTGACCAGGGATTGAATATGGGCCCCTTGCATTAGAAGCATGGCATCTTAACCACTGAACTGCTAGGGAAGTCCCTCAAGTAATTCTTATTCTCCTTAGTAATGACTTCAAAGCACAAGAGTAGGGGTGTTGGCACTTTGGATATTATCTTACTGTGCTTTTGTTGTTGTTGTTCAGACTCTAAGTCATGTCTGACTCTTTGCAACTCCATTGACTGCAACATGCCTGGCTTCCCTATCCTTCACTGTCTCCTGGAGTTTGCTCAATATCCTGTCCATTGAGTCACTGATGCCATCCCACCATCTCATGCTCTGTCACCCCTTCTCCTCTTGCCCTCAATCTTTCCCAGCATCAAGATATTTTCTGTGACTAATTTATAGATTAAACTTTATCATAGTTATGATTGTATGGGAAAAACATAGTACATATAAAGTTTGGTGTCATCTGAGATTTCAGGCATCCACCACAGATCTTGGAATGTATCCCCCATAGATAAGCGGGGGGACTACTGTATTGTAATGGCATAAAGGGAGAGTTTCTTCTGTGCTTCAGACTGGTAAAAAATAACTGTTTTCTCTTTTTGCCATTCAGACTTCCATTTCTTTGTCTTTCAAAGGTACATTGTTCAACTCAGAGCAGTTGTTGAAACAGATCTCCCTAAACTCCTCATCCTACTGATTCCAACAAGATGAGAATGAAAAACCCATAGGATATTATATAAGACTCTACTTGGTTATAATTTGCCAAGAGTTAATATATCAAGATAATAAAATGTTATAGCTTTTACTTTGAGCAAAACTATAAAAAAATAGTAGATATCAGATATGTGTTATCATACTATGCATGAAATTGCCTATTTAGAAAGAGAAATAGTGAAATGATAATTGTTATGATGTTAAAATCTCTGAATAGGAATTGCTACATTGTCAGCAAAACCAAAATTTCCTGTTGATTTATCAGTAAGATTGTAATTTCCTTTGGGTTACATTACCGCCTTTTGAGTTTTTCATCTCTTCCACCACTAAGGAAGTTGAATTTCTCTAGATGGTTTCAGTGGCTGGACAGGTAAACTAATGCTCATGCTTATATTTTTGCATAGGTGAACTGAGTGTAAATGATCTTCAAAGACAATGAGGAAGAAGAGAGGAAATGGGGGAACTGACAGTTCTGCCTAAGAACTGCTAGAGAATTTTGCTGCTTTGGGTATGAGCCTATTTTATTAATAAGGCAATAGGAATTCAAAGGACTTTACAAACTTATTACATGTACACAATTGAATCTTGAGGATCTTCAACTCCTGCTAGCTGTTCCTAAAAGTCAAGGACTGAAACCTGGAAATGGGGTTCAACTACATCTCAGAAACCAGGCCATAATCCCTGAGTCATGATAACCTTGGCATAGCCTTGGGAAAGATTTTTAGATATTAGTTAAGAGGTATAACACTTGAAGACAAAAGGAACTTCATAGGTTTATCTGGGCTTTCTCTGAAGCCGAGTCACTAATTCAGCTCACTTTCTGAAGGATACATCATTTGGCATGAAAATGATTAAAATTTTCAGTTTTCTTTCTCTTAGCTTTGTAGTACAAGTGATACAGCAGGGGACCTTTCAAGCTTGGACTCATATTTTTCATTCAAAATTCACTTAAAACAAAATATATTATCTCTAATTTTGTTAATCTATAATGGCAATCCTAAGGATCCTGTGGTTGCCAT
The DNA here is from genome assembly GCA_935064755.1 of Tragelaphus eurycerus. Lineage (NCBI taxonomy): Eukaryota > Metazoa > Chordata > Mammalia > Artiodactyla > Bovidae > Tragelaphus > Tragelaphus eurycerus. The sequence continues at coordinate 1,149,989 of CAKXYN010000132.1, read as the reverse complement.
ACAATGATGGTACACTTAATGAATATGTTAAAGCTATTTAATCAGTGTTTCTATTATACATGAACATGAGACCGTTGCTTTTATTTATTATCCCAAATGTTATTAATGAGGAAGACTAGGGCAGAGACAAATAAACTCTAGAGAAATAACCACGAAGTTTCAGTGATTTAATAATTTCTCCAAACCCATACAAATGGTTTTATTGGAACTGTTGTACTTTACTGGGAAGAATTCACCTACTGACTGGATGGGTCCTTCTTTCACAATAATGAAACAGGCCCTCAGAATTCAAACTACCATTTCTCCATATTCATCTAGGGAACATGAGGAGGGAACAAGTATATAATCACCTAATGGAAGCTAAAAAAGAGGTTCAGCTTCTCCCTTCTATTCCCCAGTGCCTTTCTCAATTCTCTACTCTTATAATTATCATGGGAATTTCAGTACCAGATGTACAATTGCTTACTAAAAGAAAAGAGGACCTCAGTCAGAGCCTGATGTCACGATGACCTTAGTCAGAGCCTGCCATTTTATTGCACTCAGGGTTGTCCTGGAATATGTTTTATGTTTTAGAAATGTTTGTTCCAGGGCCTACTTTGTATTTGAGTTGCATCGATTCTTAATCTCCCCTCTAGTACTTGTGCGTGGAGGCCTCCAAAGGACACTGGTCCTCTGTTTCATTGCTGCCTGCTCCAGAGTCTACCCGTCAGAGCGTTCTCTTAGCCTTGCTGTATTGCATGCATCCACTGAATGACTGCCTTGGCTTTTTCACTTTGATTAATCTACATCTCAGTTTCTGTTGTTTGGTCTATAAATTTAAATTCTTATGTTCCTTTCCCTTCAGTTAATAAAGAGAAATCAATTTAACTGTCACACAGTGCAACATTTTCTATTCTTCATGCTGTAAAAGTTTTCTTCCAGGGACCAGGAAAATGTCTTTTCCTACTAGTGGCCATCCTGGTAATATCTGGTGTATGTTTCTGGAAGAGGAAATTTTGTGTTCAAACCTCGAATCCTAGCCATTGCTTTCTATCAATTGCTATTAAAAATATATTCATATCTAAATGGATATTGATATTCATTGATAAATAGTAATTTTAAGAATTATGTTTCAAGTCACAAAGTTATTTTAGCCTCCCCTATCAAAAAACAAAACAAAATAAACTTAGAAATTTATTGGATGGATATTGAGCTATCACAGGAAACCTAAGAAAGGGAAATGAAACAGGAATTAAAAGCCATTAGGGACAAAAAAAAAAAATCTGTGTTATTCATTTTCTATTCCTACATCTTTCTTGTATTCCATAGCTTCCATAGCCAGATACATTAGTATCTGTGCTGCTGCTGCTAAGTCACTTCAGTTGTGTCCAATTCTGTGCAACCCCAGAGACGGCAGCCCACCAGGCTCCCCCGTCCCTGGGATTCTCCAGGCAAGAACACTGGAATGGGTTGCCATTTCCTTCTCCAGTGCATGAAAGTGAAAAGTGAAAGTGAAGTTGTTCAGTCCGACTCTTTGCGACCCAATGGACTGCAGGCCACCAGGCTCCTCCATCCATGGGATTTTCCAGGCAAGAGTACTGGAGTGGGGTGCCATTGCCTTCTCCGAGTATCTGCGTTTACTTCATTTATTCTTCTTTATCTAAAAGTTCTTCATTTTATGCTTTTGAGTACACACAACCACTTCCACCTCAGCTTTTGTGATCTCTTAATTCTTTTACAAATACAGAGTGTCTGTGCCAGATTCAAAGTCTGTGCAGAAAATATCTAATTAAGTCATTTTAGCTTAGCTGTTCACCCCAAGTCTAAATATCAGTTCTATGGGTCAGCCAGTTGCCTCATCAGCAAGGGTATATAAGAAGAGTCTCAGAGAAGAGGATCAGATGCCCAGGCATCACTACAGATATTACTGTTTGGTCTGTAACATTTAGATAAAAACTTCAGATTTTTATTACACTGAAAAAAGTAATTTGCATGATGTTCTTTATGTCGGTTTTGTATGTAGATGCTTCCTCCAACAAAAGTATTTGAATATGATTGGTACAATTAGCTCTTACCTGATAAGATTTTCTCTTGCTGTAGGGACTCGTTTATAAGCACAATTTTCTCATTTTCTTTTTCTAAGCATTTGCTGTCATCCATTAGGCTAAAGATCACTTTCACTAAAGTTAATGGTTCAAGACTAACTTTTCAGTAAAATTTGTGGTCATTTATGCTACATATCGGAGAAGGCAATGGCAACCCACTCCAGTGTTCGTGTCTGGAGAATCCCAGGATTGGGGGAGCCTGGTGGGCTGCTGTCTCTGGGGTAGCACAAAGTCAGACAAAACTGAAGCGACTTAGCAGCAGCAGCAGCAGCATGCTTCATATGTGGTTCCATAATTTAGTGGGTTTTAAACCAGCATGTGTGAGGATTGTCTACAGGACTTATAACACTGATTTCTGGGCTCTACTCCCAGAGCTCTAAATCAGCAAATCCAGGTAGCATCTGAGAATTTCCAGGTAGGAACTGAGAATTTGCATTTCTAACAAACTCCCAGGTGCTGCTGTTGCTGTTGGTTCTAAAAGTTGAATTTTGAGAACCACTGACTTAACTCATGGTTATTCTCATTATGAGAGAATAAAGCTAAGCAAAGGTCTTATCCTTTAAAACAAGGAATCCAAGATGGGAACTGTGTTCCATTGTTCTCTTACCTATATTATACCCCATTCTAAAATCCCTGGGCTATTAAAATTCAAGGGACGTTCAAAATTGTCAGGCCCTGTCTTTTTTTTATATATCTTTATACAACATTAATGAGTTTAACCACACCTATGTATCACCTCCATTATATGTGCTTATTTTATTTACAGTGAAAAACTTATGTCATGTCCATATATGAAAAAGAAACAACTCTTGCTTTAATTTGAAAGTAACTTTAAAAATGTTTAAATGTTACTTAATTTTAAAAAGTAATAAATGTAAGTGTTTCCAGATCAAATGGTTTAGAAATACATATACAGAAGCAAATTATTCAGTGTAATTTTTTTTAAAAAAAATGTTTTTGATTCATTCTTAAATATAGAATGATTATCTGGCCACAGCTGTGGTAGAGTATAAAAGGAAAAATGGCAAAGAAAGGGGAAGCAAAAGAGGAGATAAAGACAAACTTCTTCTCCTTTGAATTATTGCCTAGGAACACCTTCTCCACACAGGAAATGATTAAGAATCAGAAGAGGGCAGATACATAAGTGGGTGTGGTTTGCCTGTAATATCTTTCACCATCTGTTTTTTCTTATTCCAACACACAGTAACTGTCCTCTAATAAAAAATCAATTTTCATAGGGAAGGACATTGTGCCAGTCTATGAAAACAATGGTGACTTTTTTGCCCTTTTGTGAAATCGATAACATTTTTCTTGAAAAATCAATTTTACAATTTGATATTGTATTTACTCTAGGTGAGGTTTTATAAGTAATAATCATCTCTGATGGCTTAGTACTTTCTACCTTATATAAATCACATGAATTACAATTCATTTTATTGATTTGTGATTAGATGAGCCTCTATAAAATACTTATAAAACTTCCTCAATTGTGTAAATGTTTCTGAGGTATATGTTCAACAAAAACCACTGTCACAGAGATAATGATATATGGTAGAGACAAAGGCCTAGCTTACACCTCAACATAGGACTGGTTTATCTAGGAGATTGAGGGATTACTATACTCAAATTAATTTCTTTGAGAAAGACACTTTTGCCATAGTTTCTTATATCCCTAGTTACAAACCCACGGGAAAAGGAAAAAAAAATATCAAGGAAAGCATATCCAAGGAAATATAAAATTATGCAACCTCATAGCCTTGAATATACCACATTATCCTTCCATTACTCCCTCATCCAGCCTTCCAAATCACCCAAACACTTTGGACATTTCACAACATTGTTATGAAGTTTAAATTCATTTTGATTAATCTAAATAAGAGACTACATATCTTAAAAAGTAAGATTATTGCATATATTCTGTTACATGAGAGAAAAGTAAGATTGCCACAGGAGTTTGTTTTCAAGGAAACTGATTTAAAAAATAGTATGTACCAGCAAAATAAATCCAGGTCTAGATGGCTTTCCAAGTGAATTCTACCAAGTATTTCAAGAATATCCTTCTCAAATTATTCAAAAAAAAAGTAAAAGGAAGAAACACTTCCAACTATCATATAAGGCCAACATTGAAAAGAAAAGCATACAAGTGATTACAAAAAAGAAAGTTTCAAACTAATATCCCTGATAAACATAGCTGCAAAAATCTTGAATAAGTTTAGGAACCTTAATTCAACAGTACATTAAAAGAATCATATACCGTGATAAAATAGAGTTCATTTCAGAGATGCAAGGATGGTTTAACATTCATAAATCAATCAACATGGTACATCTCATTAACAAAACAAAGGATCAAATCATATGATTACCTCTAGATACATAAAAAGCTTTTGAAAAATTAAAAAAAAAAATAAAAAGACTCTCAACAAAGTGGATATAGAGGAAACATATCTCAGCATAATAAAGGCCATATATGACACAGCCAACCTCATACACAATGATGGAAAGTTGAAAATTTCTTCTCTGAAATAAGGAGCAAATTGTGTCACCATTTGAAAATTGTTGCAGAGGTTGAAAATCAGTAACCTGTAACCTAAACCTAGCCAGAAGTTGTGATTTAATTGGCCAAGAAAATATTTGCTGTGGCAATATCTTTTAAAGATTTGGTAGTCAATATTTGAACCAGAATACTTTATTTTATTTTTTTTATTATTTATTTATTTATTTTTTATAGGTATCAAGAATCTCTTTTATTGATTATCAGAAACATTACAAACATCTAATATGAACAAATTGTAACATGACAGTGATTAGTTTGAACAATTAATACATTTCAGATATATTATTATACATATTTCAATGTTATTCTCCCCAATCATCCCACCCTCTCCCGGTCCCAGAGTCCAAAAGTCTGTTCTATACATCAGTGTCTCTTTTGCTGTCTCGTAAATAGGGTTATTTTTACCATCTTTCTAAATTCCATATATATGCGTTAGTATACTGTATTTGTGTTTTTGTTTCTGGCTTACTTCACTCTGTATAATAGGCTCCAGTTCCATCCACCTCCTTAGAACTGATTCAAATGTATTCTTTTTAATGGCTGAGTAATACTCCATTGTGTATATGTACCACAGCTTGCTTATCCATTCATCTGTGGATGGACATCTAGGTTGCTTCCATGTTCTGGCTATTGCAAACAGTGCTGCTATGAACATTGGGGTACACATGTCTCTTTCAATTCTGGATTTCTCAGTGTATATGCCCAGCAGTGGGATTGCTGGATCATAAGGCAGTTCTATTCCCAGTTTTTTGAGGAATCTCCAGACTGTTCTCCATAGTGGCTGTACCAGTTTGCATTCCCACCAACAGTGCAAGAGGGTTCCCTTCTCTCCACACCCTCTCCAACATTTATTGCTTGTGGACTTTTGGATAGCAGCCATTCTGACTGGCGTGAAATGGTATCTCATAGTGGTTTTGATTTGCATTTCTCTGATAATGAGTGATGTTGAGCATCTTTTCATGTGTTTGTTAGCCATCTGTATGTCTTCTTTGGAGAAATGTCTATTTAGTTCTTTGGCCCATTTTTTGATTGGGTCATTTATTTTTCTGGAATTGTGGTGGAGAAGGTGTTTGTATATTTTTGAGATTAGTTGTTTGTCAGTTGTTTCATTTGCTATTATTTTCTCCCATTCTGAAGGCTGTCTTTCCACCTTGCTTATAGTTTCCTTTGTTGTGCAGAAGCTTTTAAGTTTGATTAGGTCCCATTTGTTCATTTTTGATTTTATTTCCGATATTCTGGGAGGTGGGTCATGGAGGATCCTGCTGTGATGTAAGTCAGAGAGTGTTTTGCCTATATTTTCCTCTAGGAGTTTTATGGTTTCTGGTCTTACATTTAGCTCTTTAATCCATTTTGAGTTTATTTTTGTGTATGGTTTGAACCAGAATACTTTAAATGTAAAGCTGAATCTCTAGGTTCTCTTGAAACACAAATCTGGCAACAATAGACATACATATTAGCATGAAAAACAATAGAGGACAGCTAAGTGGCAACTGCTCTCTTTGATGGTGTTATGGGTTGAATTGCCATAACAAACTGCCATATCAAACTGCCAACATCCGTTGGATCATCAAAAAAACAAGAGAGATTAAGAAAAAAATTACTTCTGATTTATTGACTATAGCAAACCTTTTGACTGTGTGGATCACAACAAACTGTGGAAAATTCTTCAAGAGATGGGAATACCAGACCACCTGATCTGCCTCCTGAGTAATCTATATGCAGGTCAAGAAATAACAGTAAGAACTGGTCTTGGAATAACAGACTGATTTTCAATTGGGAAAGGAGTGCGTTAAGGCTGTATACTGTCACCCTGCTTATTTAACTTATATGCAGAACACATCATGAGAAATGCTGGACTGGATTAAGCACAAAATGGTATCAAGATTACTTGGAGAGAAATATAAGTAGCCGCAGATATGCAGATGAGACCACCCTTATGGCAGAAAGTGAAAAGGAACTCAAGAGCCTCTTGATGAAAGTGAAAGAGGAGAGTGAAAAGGTTAGCTTAAAACTCAACATTCAGAAAACTACGATCATGGCATCTGGTCCCATCTCTTCATGGCAAACAGATGGGGAAACAGTGGAAACACTGTCAGACTTTATTTTTGGGGGCTCCAAAATCACTGCAGATGGTGACTATAGCCATGAAATTAAAAGACGCTTACTCCTTGGAAGGAAAGTTATGACCAACCTAGATAGCATATTCAAAAGCAGAGACATTACTTTGCCAACAAAGGTCCGTCTAGTCAAGGCTATGGCTTTTCCAGTGGTCATGTATGGATGGGAGAGTAGGACTGTGAAGAAAGCTGAGCAGCAAAGAATTGATGCTTTTGAACTGTGGTGTTGGAGAAGACTCTTGAGAGTCCCTTGGACTGCAAGGAGATCCAACCAATCTGTTCTAAAGGAGATCAGCTCTGGGTGTTCTTTGGAAGGAATGATGCTAAAGCTGAAACCCCAGTACTTTGGCCACCTCATACGAAGAGTTGACTCATTGGAAAAGACCCTGATGCTGGGAGGGATTGGGGACAGGAGGAGAAGGGGATGACAGAGGATGAGATGGCTGGATGGCATCACTGACTCGATGGACGTGAGTCTCAGTGAACTCCGGGAGTTGGTGATGGACAGGGAGGCCTGGCGTGCTGCAATTCATGGGGTCACAAAGAGTCAGAGACGACTGAGTGACTGAACTGAACTGAACTGAAAATCACTGCAGATGGTGACTGCAGCAATGAAATTAAAAGACGCTTGCTCCTTGGAAGAAAAGTTATGACCAACCTAGACAGCATATTAAAAAGCAGAGACATTACTTTTCCAACGAAGTTTCATCTAGACAAAGCTATAGTTTTTCCAGTAGTCATGTGTGGATGTGAGAGTTGGACTATAAAGAAAGCTGAGTGATGAAGAATTGATGCTTTTGAATTGTGATGTTGAAGAAGATTCTTGAGAGTCCCTTGAACTGCAAGGAGATCCACCCAGTTCATCCTAAAGGAGATCAGTCCTGGGTGTTCATTGAAAGCACTGATGCTGATGCTGAAACTCCAATATTTTGGCCACCTGATGTGAAGAATTGACTCATTGGAAAAGACCCTGATGCTGGAAAGATTGAAAGCGGGAGGAGAAGTGGACAACAGAGGATGAGATGGTTGGATGGCATCACCGACTCAATGGACATGAATTAAGTATACTCTGGGAATTGGTGATGGACAGGGAGGCCTGGCGTGCTACAATTCATGGGGTCGCAAAGAATTGGACATGACTGAGTTACTGAACTGAACTGAACTGATGGGTTGAATTATGTCCCCTAAAAAGATTTGTTAAAGTCTTAACTCTAGATTTAACTTGTGACCTTGTTTGAAAATAGTCATTACAGATGTAATTAGTTGAGGGGATATACTGAAGTAAGATGGACTCCTAACCCAAAATTACTGGCATTCTTATAAAAATAATATCATATGAAGAGATGGAGAAGATGATGGAGACAGAAATTGGAGTTATGCAGTCACAAGCCAGGAAATCCTTGGAGCCACCAGATCATGGAAGAGGCAATGATGAATCCTCCCCTACAGGATTTGGAGGGTGCATGGCACTTCCAATACATTGGTTTTGGATTTCTAACCTCTGGATTTATGAGAGAAAACATTTCTGAAGTCTTAGGCTAGCCAATTAGTGGTTCTTTATAATGGAAGCCCTAAAAATCTAATACCGATGGAATTTTCTGACAGTTGGACATAAAATTATAGTTGAATAGATGATTAAAATTTCTTTTCCAGAATCAATTAACTGTTTAATAATGTATCTAAAAATTTCTTGTCCAATCACAGATAAAAGACAAGGCCTTGAATATGTAAAAGGCAAGAGACAAATTGACCCCTAATAAAGGAAATCCATGACTATCATTAAAAGAATGGAATAGAAACAGTCTTATCACTGTAAAGGAGATTACATTGAGGAGGTAAGACACTCATCTATCTCTCCCTAAAATTTCAAGGAAAAAAAAATTACCTGAGATTTTCAAACATAGGGTTATAGCTTCCCTGGTTCTGGGCTTGTACTTTAAACTCCGATAATCACTTAGCAAGCTAAGAAATTAACATAAAAATGTTCAAAGGCTGATGACACTTCTCGATCAGTAGGAAAACCTCTAAAGAGATCCTCAACTCAAACTTTGAAAGATTACTGTAGATAAAAATATCTCAGCCTCAGTGAATATGGAGCTTCTCAAGTTTAATTATAAATCATCAACAAAATCAAATACACTTTACCAAATATTGTAGCTTAAAACAAACAATTGCATTAAACCTTCAAGAATTTTATGCAATAGAATTATCAGACTAGACTACCAATTAAATTTAAAAGGATTAAAAAGAAATAAAAAGGGGGAAATAATCATTCAACAAGACTTACTGATTTCACTTAACTAGCAATTATTGAAGACCATTTGCATCAGGCATTCCACATTTTTCTAATTTCTGGGAACACAAAAATTAACCACCATCACCACTACCCTTATCACTCTTTTTAGGAGTTTATAATTTGAGAGAGAGATATGAAGCAAAAGAAGAAAAACGTGTTTTATCCTGAAATGTACTATGGATTAAAACAAAGAAAGTGGATTAAGAATACTGTGAAAGACTGTGTTTCCAACTTTACATTGAAGATCAGAAAATGCTTCACTGAGAAAGGGATATTTGAACATAAAGGAGATATGTGAGCAAGTCATATTGGTATCTGGTGGAAGAATGTTCCAGGCAGTGGGAATCAAAAACGCAGATCAGATCAGATCAGTCGCTCAGTCGTGTCTGACTCTTTGCGACCCCATGAACCGCAGCACGCCAGGCCTCCCTGTCCATCACCACCAGGTGGTGGTCCATCACCACCATCCGGAGGTCACTCAGACTCACACCCATCAAGTCAGTGATGCCATCAAGCCATCTCATCCTCTGTCGTCCCCTTCTCCTCCTGCCCTCAATCCCTCCCAGCATCAGAGTCTTCTCCAATGAGTCAACTCTTCGCATGAGGTGGCCAAAATACTGGAGTTTCAGCTTTAGCATCATTCCTTCCAAAGAAATTCCAGGATTGATCTCCTTCAGAATGGACTGGTTGGATCTTCTTGCAGTCCAAGGGACTCTCAAGAGTCTTCTCCAACACCACAGATCAAAAGCATCGATTCTTCGGCGCTCAGCCTTCTTCACAGTCCAGCTCTCACATCCATACATGACCACAGGAAAGACCATAGCCTTGACTGGGCGAACCTTTGTTGGCAAAGTGATGTCTCTGCTTTTGAATATGCTATCTAGGTTGGTCATAACTTTCCTTCCAAGGAGTAAGCGTCTTTTAATTTCATGGCTACAGTCATCATCTGCAGTGATTTTGGAGCCCAGAAAAATAAATTCTGACACTGTTTCCACTGTTTCCCCATCTATTTCCCATGTAGTGATGGGACCAGATGCCATGATCTTCGTTTTCTGAATGTTGAGCTTTAAGCCAAACTTTTAACTCTCCACTTTCACTTTCATCAAGAGGCTTTTTATCCCCTCTTCACTTTTTGCCATAAGAGTGGTGTCATCTGCATATCTGAGGTTATTGATATTTCTCCCAGCAATCTTGATTCCAACTTCTGTTTCTTCCAGTCCAGCATTTCTCATGATGTACTCTGCATATAAGTTAAACAAACATGGTGACAATATGCAGCCTTGACGTACTCCTGTTGCTATTTGGAACCAGTCTGTTGTTCCATGAACAGTTCTAACTGTTGCTTCCTGACCTGCATACAGATTTCTCAAGAGGCAGATCAGGTGGTCTGGTATTCCCATCTCTTTCAGAATTTTCCATAGTTTATTGTGATCTACACAGTCAAAGGCTTTGGCATAGTCAATAAAGCAGAAATAGATGTTTTTCTGGAACTCTCTTGCTTTTTCCATGATCCAGCGGATGATGGTAATTTGATCTCTGGTTCCTCTGCCTTTTCTAAATCCAGCTTGAACATCAGGAAGTTCACGGTTCATACATTGCTGAAGCCTGGCTTGGAGAATTTTGAGAATTACTTTACTAGCGTGTGAGATGAGTACAATTGTGCAGTAGTTTGAGCACTCTTTGGTATTGCCTTTCTTTGGGATTGGGATGAAAACTGACCTTTTCCAATCTTGTGGCCACTGCTGAATTTTCCAGATTTGCTGGCATATTGAGTGCAGCACTTTCACAACATCATCTTTCAGGATTTGGAATAGCTCCACTGGAATTCCATCACCTCCACTAGCTTTGTTCGTAGTGATGCTTTCTAAGGCCCATTTGACTTCACATTCCAAGATGTCTGGCTCTAGGTCAGTGATCACATCATCATGATTATCTGGGTCGTGAAGCTCTTTTTTGTACAGTTCTTCTGTGTATTCTTGCCACCTCTTCTTAATATCAAAAACGCAGAGGTCTTTCTAAATTCCATATATATGTGTTAAGGCAGTGGCACCCCACCCCAGTACTTTTGCCTGGAAAATCCCATGGACGGAGGATTCTGGTAGGCTCCAGTCTATGGGGTCGCTAAGAGTCGGGCACAACTGAGCGACTTCACTTTCACTTTTCACTTTCATGCATTGGAGAAGGAAATGGCAACCCACTCCAGTGTTCTTGTCTGGAGAATCCCAGGGACGGGGGAGCCTGGTGAGCTTCCGTCTATGGGGTCGCACAGAGTTGGACACGACTGAAGCGACTTAGTAGTAGCATACTGTATTGATGTTTTTCTTTCTGGCTTACTTCACTCTGTATAATAGGTTCCAGTTTCATCCATCTCATTAGAACTGATACATACCACAGCTTTCTTATCCATTCATCTGCTGATGGACATCTAGGTTGCTTCCATGTCCTGGCTATTATAAGCAGTGCTGCGATGAACATTGGGGTACACGTGTCTCTTTCAATTCTGGATTTCCTCGGTGTGTATGCCCAGCAGTTGGATTGCTGGGTCATAAGGCAGTTCTATGGGTTCAGGATTGGGAACACATGTACACCCGTGGCGGATTCATGTTGATGTATGGCAAAACCAATACAATATTGTAAAGTAATTAGCCTCCAATTAAAATAAATTTTTTTTTTTTTTTTTAAATGCAGAGGTCCTGAAATGGTAGCTGTGAAATAAGAAGGCCTGTGTGGCTGAATAAGGCCTAGTGATAGAAACCATAGTATTAATACTGTGCAGTGCTTAGTCCCTCAGTTCTGTCTGACTCTTTGTGACCACACGGACTATAGCCGGCCAGGCTCCTATGTCCATGAAGATTCTCCAGGAAAGAACACTGGAGTGGGTTGCCAAGTCCTCTTCCAGTAGATCTTCCCAACCCAGAGAGAGAGATCGAACCCAGGTTTCCTGCACTGCAGGTGAATTCTTTACTATCTGAGCCATCAGTGGTAGAAAATAATGATCAAAAGGAATGATAGGCAGAAGCAAGAAAAAATGTGATTCCAAAAATTCCAGAAAGATATAAAAAAGAACCATATTAGCACTTCTGACAAAAATGTAATCGTTAAAATATGAAAGTTGAATGGATAATTTATCTGCAAATGAGACAACACTGAAGAAGGAATCAGAAAAATGAAAAGAAGTACTGAAGAAATAAACCAGAAAGCATTACTCAGAAGAAAAGAGATGAAAAATATAAAAACTAGGTTAATATATTTTTTTAAAAAGTAAAGAAGTCTCACATATCTAATAGGCATTACAAAAAATTGAAGAAATGTCATATTGGAAATTATGCTAGATTGGAATTTTTCCAGAAATTTTGGTAACACAACTTTCAAATGTAGTAAGTACAAAGAATCCTAAGCAGAATAAATGGAATACATACTCCATTCAGAAAGAGCAAGTTCTATTTGTCAATAGCAAGTCCTCTGTCTAACCTGCTTCACTCATTCACTTTACTGTAAGTTTTCTAAAATGTGTTAGAATTTGTGACATTGCAAAACTAAGAATTTTATAGTCATAACTAAGGTATTTCACTCTTCTGATTAAAAGATATTTTTGTCATGAGGTAATCCATATCTTCTTTCTACTCCTTTGATTTTGGTGCAAGAAGGGAGATTGAAATGAGTGGTGAAAGCAGCCAGCCTGTCTTGATATTTGAAAATAGCAACTGCCTTTCTGGATGAGAGAGTTTCAAGACATCATCATTTTTATTTAAATTAATAAAGATGACTAATATATGTATGATTGTCTTTGATTGTATGACCTTGGAAAGGCTTATTGGAAGGTTTTGCTTACTCATAGCTCTGTGACTGTAATGTAAAAACTAGAATTTATGACTCGGTTCCAAATTTTAACATCTGCCTAAGCTAGGATTTTTAAAATTATTTTTGCTGAAGTATAGTTAATTTACAATGTTGTGTTAGTTTCAGGTGTACAGCAAAGTGATTCAATTATATATAGGTGTGTGTATATATTTTCTGTGCATGCATATATATATATATATATTTCAGATTATTTTCCATTATCATTGTTCAGTTGCTCAGTTGTGTCCAACTCTTTTTGACCATTCTCCATTATTGGTTATTACAATTTTTGAATATAATTCCCTGTGCCATACAGTAGGTCTTTATTTGTTATATATTTTATACAAATTAGTGTGCGTATGATAATCCCAAATTCTTAAATAATCCATTTACTGCCCGTTTCCTCTACGGGAAGTTTCTTTTCTGTGTTTGGCTCTATTTCTGTTTTGTATATGAGTTAGTTTATTTCATTTTTTTTGGAATCAACATATAAAAAATGTCATATAAAATTTGTCTTTCTCTATCCAACTTACTTCACTTACTATAATAATCTCTGGGTCCATCCATGTTGTTTCAAATGGCATTATTTCATTCTTCCTTATGGATGAGTAGTATTCCAGTGTGTATATGTGGGGCTCACACACACACACACACACACACACACACACACACACACACACCTCTTCTTTACCTATTCATCTGTCAGCAGACATTTAGATGATTTTCATGTCTCAATGGCACCCCACCCCAGTACTTTTGCCTGGAAAATCCCATGGACGGAGGATCCTGGTGGGCTCCAGTCCATGGGGTTGTTGAGAGTCGGACACGACTGAGCGACTTCACTTTCATTTTTCACTTTCATGCATTGGAGAAGGAAATGGCAACCCACTCCAGTGTTCTTGCCTGGAGAATCCCAGGGACGGGGGAGCCTGGTGAGCTTCCGTCTATGGGGTCACACAGAGTGGGACACGACTGAAGCGACTTAGCAGCAGCAGCATGTCTTGATTATTATAAATAGTGCTGCTGTGAACATTGTGGTGCTTGTTTCTTTTTAAATTAGAGCTTTTTTTTTTTTTTTTTTTTTTTCTGCTTGTATGACCAGGAGTAGGATGGTTGGACCATATGGTTACTCTGTTTTTAGTTTTTTGAGAAGCTTCCATAGTGGCTGCACGGATTTACATGCCCACCAACAGTGGAGGAGGGTTCTGCCTAAGACAGGATTTCTATCCATGATTTGTCTAAGTCACTCTTCCTTTTTGCTCTGTACATCTGATAAATGTGTACTTATTATTAGAGATTATTTTTTGACATAGATATTTCTCCACCATACATTTATCATTTTTATTAACTCAGTCTTTTTCTTAATCTTAGATGATTTAGAGAGATGAAATTGTATGTCTGCTTTCTAATACAAGAGTACAAAATTAAGTTACACACTCAGTAATCTATTTGAATAAGTAGATTAATGTATGTGTTTTGTTTGTTTTTTTTTTTTTGTAGATACAGACACTACAAAATATTCTGACTGGTAAAGTAGGAGGCCTCTAGCAAGTGAGAATTTTCAGTCTTCTCACCCTACTGCATGTACTTTAATTGAATAAATTAAAGCACAGATTTACTTGATAGAGGAAATAAAACCAAGAAATAATTATGATTTTTTCAAAGTTAAAAAAGTACTTTCACTTTAGCTGAATTTTCATTCACTTGAGTTTGGCCATATTGCTTGTATCATAGAGTTTAACATGTGGTGTCAGTTAGAGTTCAACCAGAGAAACAGAATCAGTAGGAGCTATAGATTAAGAAATATGTGTTATACAATTGTGGGAGTTAGAAAGGTAAGTCTGAAATTTATATGGCAGATCATCAGGAAGGACAAACTAGGAACTCTGGTGCATGGGGTGAATTTCCTTCCACAAGCAGTATTCCTTCTTCAAGGAAGGTTCAAGGCTCAGTTCTCCTCCTTAATGATCTGGGAAGCAAGTAGCCAAGAATCTGTCCCAGGGGAGTATGGAGACAGTGGAGTACAGGACCACATGTAAATCAAGGTTCCAACTCCCCTGCCATATGCTCCATTATCCAATCGGACTTCACTTACAAAATCTAGATTCAAAGATATTTTTTTTTTTTTAATGTCAAGACATAACCACAGAACATTAAACCCCAAGCAGCAAGGCCTCTTCTGATCATGGGGCCCTGGTGCAGGCTACACTGGTTATATGTCCATGTAGCCAGCCCTAAGCTCAAGCCTGTGATAACTCATTCCTCCCGGAGAAGAGGACCTCATCTCCTAAAAAAGGAGGAGAAAATTTTACATTCAAGAGAAATGCCAATAAAATGCATAAGTGCCAAGCACCTAAAAATAAAATAAAAAAGAGAGAGAGAGAAATGTCTTCTAACCAAACTGTGCCATCATGGTAGATCAGCTCTGGAGGAATGAAATGTCACTAATGACCCATTGTGTCAATTCTTTTATTCTGGAGACAGGGATAGTTAAGGATAAATACAAGATACGGTCTTCCTTTTTCTCATTCACTTATTCTTGTTTACTAATTCAACCAACAAATAGGTATTTATTAGCATTCTGCGATGTAGTAATCTACTAGTTTATGCAGACATAGCTGGAACAGTATATGGTTTCTTCCTTGGAGAATTTTATTCTTAAACACACTTATATTACATTCCCTATAGTTCTGTGCATATTTAGTCAAACAACCTAAATGCTTATTTAACGTAGACTAAATGATGAATTTGACTGATT
This sequence comes from Tragelaphus eurycerus, assembly GCA_935064755.1. Taxonomy (NCBI): domain Eukaryota; kingdom Metazoa; phylum Chordata; class Mammalia; order Artiodactyla; family Bovidae; genus Tragelaphus; species Tragelaphus eurycerus. The sequence goes on along the minus strand of CAKXYN010000132.1, from coordinate 1,134,340 downwards.
GTGAAAATGTGAAAGCAGAAATATAAATAGTATATACATGAAACTAAATCTTAAAACAAACTATCTTTCTGAAATTATTTCAACACTCCTTAAAAATACTGATTCTAGGTGTTCATTTTTTTTCTGCAGTGAAGCATTAAATTCATATTGGTGTAATTACTTTGCAAAGTGTCTGAATAGTATAGAGGGAGACCATATATTTGAGAATTTTTGTCTTCCTCCATATTTTTTCATGAGAATATTGAAGATATGATTGAAAAAAATCAGTAGATTTCTAAAGTTCATTTAAAATAACGATTGATAGCATCCTCAATATTAAAAAAAAACCATTTGCTTTTCCTCTTTGGCAAGTTGACAACCAGCCCTCTGGGTAGTCCCAGTGCACCAGCCCCAAGCATCCTGTCTTTATGCTAAGTAATTCTAAGTATACTTTCTGTTTTTTGTGTACAAGTCAATTCTAAATTGAAGCATATATTCCCATTTCTATTCTAAATAACTGGAGAAGGAAATTTTTTTTTCTCCAGTATTTTTGCTTGGAAAATCCCATAGACAGAAGAGCCTGGCAAGCTACAGTCCATGGGGTCACAAAGAGACAGACATGTCTGAGAAACTAAACAACAATAACATGCTAAATAAATTGGAACCAGGGAATAATAAGTAAACTGTTTGTTTTAGGACATACTTGTTCCTTGATAAGCTAGCTCTGGTAATTGACTCTGCTTATCAAGGCCTACTTCAAGACCCTCACCTCATTATGTTCATCAATTCCAAAAATATCATATCATATACTCTGCTTATTTCAGGCTCTAAAACCTTTAAAATATCCTCCTGTAACCTGCCCTTTATGAGACACTCCTAAGACTCTCTCAGAGAAGTATTTTTTCACAATGTAAGGTGATCAGTCTGTTTTTCTGGAAAACATTTTGTTGATTGGACACACACCAGAGTAGAAAGAATGGTCTCAGCCAAATATGTTCCACTTCTCAGGAAATCAAGTGTTTCTAGAAATAATTACAATGAAATTTCATTTAGATTTCACTGGATGAAACTGTCTATAACTAAGGGAAAATGTAAGGGGATGGGGAATCAGTTATGATGTAGTACTCCAGATTTCCACATGATCACTCGTTAAAAAAAGAAAAAAATTGAAGATTCTTTTAGCAAGAGCAAAATATGAGGAACAAATGGATACCAGATGGACAACTAAACCTTGAATGTCTTTTCCAGAATAATCAAAAGAGCTTAATTAAAAAAAAAAAAAAAAAGAAAAGGTAAAATAATGGGGAAATGTCCAAAATATCCACGTATGGATGTGAGAGTTAGACTATAAAGAAAGCTGAGGGCTGCAGAATTGATGCTTTTGAACTGTGGTGTTGGAGAAGACTCTTGAGAGTCCAAGGGACCACAAGGAGCTCCAACCAATCAATCCTAAAGGAAATCAGTCCTGAATATTCATTGGAAGGACTGATGCTGAAGCAGAAACTCCAAAACTTTGGCCACCTGAAGCAATGAACTGACTCATTTGAAAAGACCCTGATGCTGGGAAAGACTGAAGGCAACAGAAGAAGAGGACGGCAGTGGATGAGATGGTTGGATGGCATCACTGACTCAATGGATATGACTGAGCAAGCTCTGGGAGTTGGTGATGAACAGGAAAGCATGGCATGCGGTAGTTCATGGAGTTGCAAAGAGTCAGACATGACTGACTGACAGCTGAACTGAAGTGAGAGTAAAATTTTGGGAAAGTGTCCAAAATTTAAGATCTTTATTGGGAAAAAAAGGACTAAAATGTGAAGGTTGATATTCTTGTAAATGGAAGCAAACATCTTACTCTTTCCTAACTCAAATAAAAATTGCCTAATTAAAAATTGTGAAATCAAGTAGGCCTTAGGAAGCATCACTATGAACAAAGCTAGTGGAGGTGATGGAATTCCAGTTGAGCTACTTTAAATCCTGAAGGATGATTCTGTGAAAGTGCTGCACTCAATATGCTAGCAAATTTGGAAAACTCAGCAGTGGCCACAGGACTGGAAAAGGTCAGTTTTAATTCCAATCCCAAAGAAAGGTAATGCCAAAGAATGTTCAAACTACAGCACAGTTGCACTCATCTCACATGCTAGTAAAGAAATGCTCAAAATTCTCCAAGCTAGGCTTCAGCAATATGTGAGCCATGAACTCCCAGATGTTCAAGCTGATTTTAGAAAAGACAAAGGAATCAGAGATCAAATTGCCAACATCTGCTGGATCATCAAAAAAGCAAGAGAGTTCCAGAAAAACATCTATTTTGCTTTATTGACTATGTCAAATCCTTTGACTATGTGGATCACAATAAAGTGTGGAAAATTCTTCAAGAGATGGGAATACCAGACCACCCGACCTGCTTCTTGAGAAACCTATATGCAGGTCAGGAAGCAACAGTTAGAACTGGACATGGAACATAAGACTGGTTCCAAATGGGACAAGGAATACGTCAAGGCTGTATATTTTCACCCTGCTTATTTAATTTATATGCAGAGCACATCATGAGAAACACTGGACAGGATGAAGCACAAGCTGGAATCCAGGTTGCTGGGAGAAATATCAATAACCTCAGATATGCAGATGACACCACCCTTATGGCAGAACATGAAGAAGCACTAAAAAGCCTCTTGATGAAAGTGAAAGAGGAGAGTGAAAAAGTTGGCTTAAAGCTTAATATTCAGAAAACTAAGTTCATGGCATCTGGTCCCATCACTTCATGGCAAATAGATGGGGAAACAGTGGCTGACTTTATTTTTCTTGGCTCCAAAATCACTGTGGATGGTGATTGCAGCCATGAAATTAAAAGACGCTTGCTCCTTGGAAGGAAAGTTATGACCACCCTAGACAGCATATTAAAAGCAGAGACATTCCTTTGCTGACAAAGCTCCATCTAGTCAAGGCTATGGTTTTTCCAGTAGTCATGTATGGATGTGAGAGTTGTACTATAAAGAAAGCTGAGCACTGAAGAACTGATGCTTTTGAACTGTGGTGTTGGAGAAGACTTGAGAGTCCCTTGGACTGCAAGGAGATCCAACCAGTCCATCCTAAAGGAGATAAGTCCTGGGTGTTCATGGGATGGACTGATGTTGAAGCTGAAACTCCAATACTTTGGCCACCTGATGTGGAGAGCTGACTCATTTGAAAAGACCCTGATGCTGGGAAATATTGAGAGTACAAGGAGAAGGGGACAACAGAGGATGAGATGTTTGGATGGCATCACTGACACAATGGACACGGGTTTGGGTGGACTCCAGGAGTTAGTGATGGACAGGGAGGCCTGGCATGCTGCAGTTCATGGGGTCGCAAAGTGTCAGACACGACTGAGTGACTGAACTGAACTGTGTGTATATTTTCTGCATACAAATGGTTACTTCTCTGTTGCAGATAAATGCCTAGCAAACTAAGAGACAAAGAACATTCACTTCTTTTTCCGAGCTTTGACTGTAATATTTTTGAGAATTAGGTTTTTCTCTCTCAGAGAGTGCATGTTTGAGTATGTGTGCACATGCAAACAATTGATTTCCAGAGTTTACACTGAATGACTGAAAAAAAAAATGTCCCTGACCTCCACCAATTCAGAATGATAGAGAGATGGAAGGAGACCCTGTCTGTACAACTAAGGATTTCAACAGAAACTGCTCAATATCATGCTAAGGCTCTGCCCTCTTTATTGCTATTTTATTTATTTTTATTTCTATTTTCTACTTTATTTCTCAGGTTCTCTCCTAATCTTTCCATCTTCCCTATCTCATATATACATGCCTATTGGGGGATATTTAATTGTTCTAAAAATTAAAATCTGTCATGTGGATGAATGCTCTGAATTTTTGAAAGATGGGTGACAATTCTCATAGGGGAGATTGGGAGAAGGAGGTACATTGAGAAAGAGAATAAGGTATCCAACAGCAAGGATACTCATAAAGGGACCCCCTTACAGATAGCTGAATGTGTTAGTTAAGTTTCTATGGACATAGAACAGTCATATATTTGGTACAAGTTTGTTGAAAATTTTGATAAATTATATAGAATTATAAGTTAGGAAATTACATGTCAAAAGAAATTAAAATATACATGCACAACCTTTGGAGTGGTATTGTGGAACAAATGTGAAAATCAATAAAGAGAAATGATAGTCCACTTTATACGTCCCATTGACAAAGCACAGGTCATATGCAAATGCTTGTGTTCAGCTATTCCAGGAAAGTGAATAGGAGTACATGGCCAGCTGAATGAGCTGGAGAAGAATATGATGCTAAAAAATAGTCTGAAATTTAAAAAAAAAAATGTCTGCATTCTGTTATATACCTGTGGAAAGTGAAGGCTGATGAAAAGAAAGGTAGAAATGGATGCTTGGGTTACATTCCATCATAGTCTTGTGCTGTAGAACTCCAAGCATTTCTCAAAGACACATTTGCCATAAATGATTACCCTGATTCTGCTCACAAATGCTAGACTATAGTCTGTTATTGCTCCCATCAATAAGGTTTGATAATCTAATCTCTGTCTCTTCTTCTTCTTTGAAAAATTTATACCATATTAAGCTTTTCCTTTTCTGAATTCTTATCACTCGTGTGCTTTATGTACTCCGTACTTGTTTTATGGACTTTCCTAACGTTGTCTTCCCCGTTTAAGAACAGAAGAAGTGAAGTGAAGTGAAGTCGCTCAATCGTGTCTGACTTTTTGCAACCCTGTGGACTGTAGCCTACCAGGCTCCTCCATCCATGGGATTCTCCAGGCAAGAATAATGGGATGGGTTCCCATTTGAAGTTGTATACATTCTTTGCATCTCCTCCAGAAGCCAACACAGCTTGAAGAATCCTTGCTCAGTGACTATATTGAATTAAATAAAGTAAATAACAGTTCCAAAGACATATTTAATGTATTTAGACCAAAGTATTTAGAATGCCTATGACATAAGCTTAGACTTTTCTTTAAGAAAAAGGTTGTCAGGAGGAGTGATTCATGGTAAAAATGGATAACATGAGCATATGAAATGTGTATTTCTTATGTTTCTAAATCTTTTCCTGTCATTGAATCTGAAAACAATAGATATAGCTTATTCATGAAAAATATTGGAAGCATCAAAATTAAAAAAAATCTTTAAAGTTCTTGGAATTCACATACTTAAAAAAATATTTGGTTACTTTACTGGGAGAAAGTTAATGCAAGACCATTAACATTATCTCATTATAGGGCTTAACTAGAGAAAGGCCTAGCAGTTTTAATGATGTATATTTGTAGGAGTGATATTTGTTAAGAACTGTGGGACCTCAGATAGTATATAAAATCAAACTTCATATACCCAATAACTATTTTTCTTCACCTTCTTAAGATTGCTTAGACACTGCTTTCAAGATACCGAGTTGCATAATTTCCTTTAAAAGTCATTATAGTTAAAAAGTGAAGTCGCTCAGTCGTGTCTGACTCTTTGCGGCCCCATGTGGACTGTAGCCCACCAGGCTCCTCTGTCCATGGGATTTTCCAGGCAAGAATACTGGAGTGGGTTGTCATTTCCTTCTCCAGGGGATCTTCCTGACCCAAGGATCGAACCCAGGTCTCCTGCATTGCAGGTGAATGCTTTAACCTCTAAGCCACCAGGGAAGTCACAAAAGTCATTATAAACAGTATTAATCTTTTGAGGAGACTCCACAACTATATTACTATAGAGAGAGGCCATTTAAAGTGTTCTAAGCTTGCTTATGGTCTTACCTGGTGTCTCAGCGGTCAAGAGTCTGCTTGCAGTGCAGGAAACGCAAGTTCAGTCCCTGGGTTCGGGAGATCCCCTGGAGGAGGAAATGGCAACCCATTCCATTACTTTTGCCAGGAAAATCCTATGGACAGAAGAGCCTGACAGGCTACAGTCCATAGGGATGCAAAGAATCATGCAACTGAAGTGACTCAGAACAGCAAGCTTGCTTAGTGTTAAGATATCAGCGTACTTACATGACCTGGCTCCTTCCACTGGTTCTTTGTCTCAAATTTTTTTTTAATTAATTAATTAATTTTTTGTTGTGCTGGTCTTCCTTGCTATATCCAGGCTTCCTCTAGTTGCCACCAGCAGGAGCTACTCCTGGTTGTGGTGCATGGACTTCTAACTGTTGTGGCTTCTCTTTTGCAGTGTAGTCTCTAGGCATAGGGATTTCAATAGTTATGGCTCATGGGCTCTGGAGCATGCTCATAAGTTGTGGTACATTTAGTTGCAGGCTTATTTGCTCCACAGCATGTGAGATTTTAGTTCCCGGACCAGGAATCAAACCCATGTCCTCTGCATTAGCAGGCAAATTGCTAGCCACTGCACCTCTAGGGAAGTCCTCTTTGTCTCAATTTTAATGAGAAACCCATTTGCTTTTCCTCTTTGGCAAGTTGACAACTCAAGAAGTTTGAAAAGTCAGAAGACGTGATAAAAGTAGATATAAAGGTATGAACTGTATTTAATTAAATTCTGTTCAGAGCAAGTAGTAGCAGCATGATTAATTGCTGTTCACACACCTTTTAACTACTTTTGTCTGAAGACTCTTCTGGGAAGAGTCTTACTGCTAAGTTGATAATCACAGGCTTATTCACGTTTCCAAATGAAACCTGGACTAGAGCTTAACTGCCCTTAATGCTGCATAACCATGACTGTCTCTCAACACACCGAATATATATTAAAAGTTTGGAAAGGATATACAGGGATTTCTTTGCATTTGGAAATAACATTAACAATTTGTACACAAAGAATGAGCATGCACTTTTCAACCTCTAAACGAATATAGTCATATCTATTTTTCTAAGAAGCCTCACATATTTTTGTCCCCATACATAAATAAAACAAAAGAAAAAAGTAATAAGAAAAAATATGCATTTGTTTTCTATTGAAAATATAAAAATCAGAATGTGCTTATAACCGAGTTCATTTTTCTGCTATTAAACATTTATCATGCACACATAATCAGTGCAGTTATCTATCAGGAAACCTTATTAAACCAGAAAATGAATACTGAAAAATATCATAATTAAACACTGTTTTAATTTACTTGTGAAAAAATAGAATGGAAGACGATGGTACTGATTATTACAGCACTAATTGTATCTCCCATTACAATGCTGCAATCAGCTTTCAACAATGTGCATGAATAACCCAGTGCTAGATTTAAATTGTGATTAATAATTTAAAGTGTGTAAAGAATAAGATCCCACCAAATACAAATTGGACAACATGAGCACTAGGTGAATAAAGGTCGGAAGCAACCAATATACAATTGTTAATGATAATTATCCTTTTCAACTGGGATGAATGTCATAGTTCCTATACACAAACACATTTATATATCTGCAATATTGTTTTCTGAAAGTCAATCCAATATTAAGAAATTTGTATATAACTTGAGGGGGTAGTATTTTATTTTTCTTTATTTTCTTATTAAACATATCTAAATCAAACACACCAGTGTTTAACAAGGTTGTTAAGTAAGTGAACTATATAAAAGACAAACTATGTAAAAGATGTAGCCAGCATGTTTAGGTGAAAGATTTTGCGTGCCAGCCTGTTTTTTGTGTAAAGCTTTGAGCTAGAATAACTGGCTCTTTTTTCACTTCCTACTGCATCTAATTTACTGTCTCTGAAAAGTTGATACACACAGTCACATCTCAAACAATATGAGATCAAGTGCATTTTATATTCTTTGACCCAAGGACAGCACACTTCTGTGAGTTTAGTTTTTGATGGGTAGATTTTCAGCATCCTATTTTTGCCAAGGAGTCTATAAAGTAGCATCATTGAGACTGTCAGCTTCCCTGACAAGATAACTTGAAAGCAAAACTGTGTGAACTAGTGGGGGTTTTAGTTCAGCCCATGCTCAGTTAACTGCACAAATAAGTTAATCTGCAGTGTGTCCAAGCCCACAAAAAGGGAGGAGGGGTAAATCAAGTACAGAAATGTTTTTGTTTCTTTTTTGTCATTGACTATTTTTGAACTCCTTGAACTGCCACTTAATATACCAATTTCACACCTCTGAACATCCTAGGTTTTCTTGGGCATCATTAGAATTATATTGTCAGATCAAAGTTTTAGGGGATATTTTCTACCAATGTTTAACATAAAATCAAAGCAGGTTTCATTTTTTAAAAAGAGGATTAACATTTTAAAATAACACCAACTTATGCACATATCTCACCAAAGCAAATTAATCCTCCTTGAAAATACTTGATGTATTAATGTTAAAGGTGCTTTAAATATAACTCTACAAATAATATTTCTAAATTTTATACTACAAATATAACTGAATAACATGAAGTTGGGGCAGAGGTTCTGTAAACAAACAAACATGGTATAAATTTTATATTTTGTAACTTATTAAGTGTATGACCTTATGTAATTTGTTTATACTCTCAGATGTGTAATATCTTCACTTTTAAAGTACTTTGATAATGTGGTTATGAGTAAAGAATAGGCCAGTTATAACAGGAAAACAAAATTGGCTATTTTTTAAAAAGAAGAAATAATGGTACTGATTCTATGTTCCAAGGAAGTATGAGGACACCACTGGAAATGCACTATTTTTTAATAGGGAATATATGGCACTGGCGGTAAAGAACCTACCTACCACTACAGGCTACATACGTGATTCAGATTCCATCCCTGATTTGAAAAGGTCCCCTGGAGGAGGGCATGGCAATCCACACTAGTATGCTTGTCTGTGCAACTCCATGAACCAAGGAGTCTGGTGGGCTACAATTCATGGGGTCATACAAAGTAGAATACTACTAAAGCAACTTAGCATGCACACACATGATAATAATTATGATAAGGATCTAGGTTATGAACACAGGTTTGCAGCTTGGAGGAGGGACTTCACATTGACTCAGGGTTAATAATGCACTGATTCAGTTGCTAAGGGATCTCACATAACTCACTTACCACTTCCCTAAGAAGTATAAAGATGGGTTTGAATGGAATTATTCATACAACTCCTACCACCTCTAACATTCTTTGTTTTCAACTAGCATAATTTTGGAGAAGGCAATGACACCCCACTCCAGTACTCTTGCCTGGAAAATCCCATGGACAGAGGAGCCTGGAAGGCTACAGTCCATGGGGTCGCTGAGAGTCGGACACTCACTGAGCGACTTCACTTTCACTTTTCACTTTCATGCATTGGAGAAGGAAATGGCAACCACTCCAGTATCCTTGCCTGGAGAATCTCAGGGATGGGGGAGCCTGGTTGGCTGCCATCTATGGGGTCGCACAGAGTCGGACACGACTGAAGTGACTTAGCAGCAGAAGCAAAATTTTAACAAGAGTTAAACAACCTGCACAAAAACATTCATTCCCAACCATGAAGAGCTCAATTAAACATCGATTCCAGAACACTCAAATTTTTGTGATTAAAAAGGGTCCCTAATAGAACAGATAAAAATGAACTGTAAACATATATTTATGAAAATCTTGGTATCTGAGCAGTCAAAAGTAGTCAAAAATCTGACTCAGACTGGTACAACTCAAAGAAAGCGAGGGAAGGGATAATAATTGGTTCATGCATTTTCACAGACCAGGAATAGCTGTGGTTTCTTGTTAATTTGATATATTCAAGACTTAGTGTCATTTTCTTTATTTCTTAAGGTTCTTACAATAATCAAAACTTCCTCTTTTAGTTTCATGTTGTCTGTCAGAAACTTGTAGAGCTTTCTGCTATGGTCTGAATGCTTGTGTCCTCCCAAGATCATATATTGAAATTCTTTTTTTTTTTTTTTTAATTTTATTTTGCTTAACTTTACAATATTGTATTGCTTTTGCCATACATCAAGATGAATCCACCACAAGTATACATGTGTTCCCCATCCTGAACCTTCCTCCCTTCTCCCTCCCCATACCATCCCTCTGGGTCATCCCAGTGCACCAGACCCAGGCATCCGGTATCAGGTATCGTACCTGGACTGGCGACTCATTTCAGATATGATATTATACATATTTCAATTCTATTCTCCCAAATCATCCCACCCTCTCCCGTTCTCAGAGTCCAAAAGACTGTTCTCTACATCAGTGTCTCTTTTGCTGTCTCGTAAACAGGGTTATTTTTACCATCTTTCTAAATTCCATATATATGTGTTAGTATACTGTATTGGTGTTTTTTCTTTCTGGCTTACTTCACTCTGTATAATAGGCTCCAGTTCCATCCACCTCATTAGAACTGATTCAAATATATTCTTTTTAATGGCTGAGTAATACTCCATTGTGTATATGTACCACCGCTTTCTTATCCATTCATCTGTGGATGGACATCTAGGTTGCTTCCAAGTCCTGGCTATTGTAAACAGTGCTGCTATGAACATTGGGGTACACATGTCTCTTTCAATTCTGGTTTTCTCAGCGTGTATGCCCAGCAGTGGGATTGCTGGATCATAAGGCAGTTCAATTCCCAGTTTTTTGAGGAATCTCCATACTGTTCTCCATAGTGGCTGTACTAGTTTGCATTCCCACCAACAGAGCAAGAGGATTCCCTTTTCTCCACACCGTCTCCAACATTTATTGCTTGTGGACTTTTGGATCAAAGCCATTCTGACTGGTGTGAAATGGTACCTCATAGTGGTTTTGATTTTCATTTCTCTGATAATGAGTGATGTTGAGCATCTTTTCATGTGTTTGTTAGCCATCTGTATGTCTTCTTTGGAGAAATGTCTATTTAGTTCTTTGACCCATTTTTTGATTGGGTCATTTATTTTTCTGGAATTGAGCTGTAGGAGTTGTTTGTATATTTTTGAGACTAGTTGTTTGTCTCTTGCTTCATTTGCTATTATTTTCTCCCATTCTGAAGGCTGTCTTTTCACCTTGCTTATAGTTTCCTTTGTTGTGCAGAAGCTTTTAAGTTTAATTAGGTCCCATTTGTTTATTTTTTATTTTATTTCCAGTATTCTGGGAGGTGGGTCATAGAGGATCCTGCTGTGATGTATGTCAGAGAGTGTTTTGCCTATGTTTTCCTCTAGGAGTTTTATGGTTTCTGGTCTTACATTTAGATCTTTAATCCATTTTGAGTTTATTTTTGTGTATGGTGTTAGAAAGTGTTCTAGCTTCATTCTTTTACAAGTGTTTGACCAGTTTTCCCAGCACCACTTGTTAAAGACATTGTCTTTACTCCATTGTATATTCTTGCCTCCTTTGTCAAAGATAAGGTGTCCATATGTGCGTGGATTTATCTCTGGGCTTTCTATTTTGTTCCATTGATCTATATTTCTGTCTTTGTGCCAGTACCGTACTGTTTTGATGACTGTGGCTTTGTAGTAGAGCCTGAAGTCAAGCAGGTTGATTCCTCCAGTTCCATTCTTCTTTCTCAAGATAGCTTTGGCTATTTGAGGTTTTTTGTATTTCCATACAAATTGTGAAATTATTTGTTCTAGCTCTGTGAAGAATACCCTTGGTAGCTTGATGGGGATTGCATTGAATCTATAAATTGCTTTAGGTAGTATACTCATTTTCACTATATTGATTCTGCCAATCCACGAACATGGTATATTTCTCCATCTATTAGTGTCCTCTTTGACTTCTTTCACCAGTGTTTTATAGTTTTCTATATATAGGTCTTTAGTTTCTTTAGGAAGATATATTCCTAAGTATTTTATTCTTTTCATTGCAATGGTGAATGGAATTGTTTCCTTAATTTCTCTTTCTATTTTCTCATTATTAGTGTACAGGAATGCAAGAGATTTCTGTGTGTTGATTTTATATCCTGCAACTTTACTATATTCATTGATTAGTTCTAGTAATTTTCTGGTGGAGTCTTTAGGGTTTTCTACGTAGAGGATCATGTCATCTGCAAACAGTAAGAGTTTTACTTCTTCTTTTCCAATTTGGATTCCTTTTATTTCTTTTTCTGCTCTGATTGCTGTGGCCAAAACTTCCAAAACTATGTTGAATAGTAATGGTGAAAGTGGGCATCCTTGTCTTGTTCCTGACTTTAGAGGAAATGCTTTCAGTTTTTCACCATTGAGGATAATGTTTGCTGTGGGTTTGTCATATATAGCTTTTGTTCCTTCTATTCCTGCTCTCTGAAGAGTTTTTATCATAAATGGATGTTGAACTTTGTCAAAGGCTTTCTCTGCATCTATTGATATAATCATATGGTTTTTATTTTTCAATTTGTTAATGTGGTGTATTACCTTGATTTGCGGATATTGAAGAATCCTTGCATTCCAGGGAAAAAGCCCACTTGGTCATGGTGTATGATCTTTTTAATGTGTTGTTGGATTCTGATTGCTAGAATTTTGTTAAGGATTTTTGCATCTATGTTCATCAGTGATACTGGCCTGTAGTTTTCTTTTTTTGTGGCATCTTTGTCAGGTTTTGGTATTAGGGTGATGGTTGCCTCATAGAATGAGTTTGGAAGTTTGCCTTCCTCTGCAATTTTCTGGAACAGTTTGAGTAGGATAGGTGTTAGCTCTTCTCTAAATTTTTGGTAGAATTCAGCTGTGAAGCCATCTGGGCCTGGGCTTTTGTTTGCTGGAAGATTTCTAATTACAGTTTCAATTTCCGTGCTTGTGATGGGTCTGTTAAGATTTTCTATTTCTTCCTGATCCAGTTTTGGAAAGTTGTACTTTTCAAAGAATTTGTCCATTTCTTCCACGTTGTCCTTTTTATTGCCATATAATAGCTGATAGTAGTCTCTTATGATCCTTTGTATTTCTGTGTTGTCTGTTGTGATCGCTCCATTTTCATTTCCAATTTTATTGATTTGATTTTTCTCCCTTTGTTTCTTGATGAATCTGGCTAGTGGTTTGTCAATTTTATTTACCCTTTCAAAGAACCAGCTTTTGGCTTTGTTGATTTTTGCTATGGTCTCTTTTGTTTCTTTTGCATTTATTTCTGCCCTAATTTTTAAGATTTCTTTCCTTCTACTAACCTTGGGGTGCTTCATTTCTTCCTTTTCTAGTTGCTTTAGGTGTAGAGTTAGGTTATTTATTTGGCTTTTTTCTTGTTTCTTGAGGTATGCCTGTATTGCTATGAACTTTCCCTTAGGACTGCTTTTACAGTGTCCCACAGGTTTTTGGTTTGTGTGTTTTCATTTTCATTTGTTTCTATGCAGATTTTGATTTCTTTTTTGATTTCTTCTGTGATTTGTTGGTTATTCAGCAGCATGTTGTTCAGCCTCCATATGTTGGAATTTTTAATAGTTTTTCTCCTGTTATTGAGATCTAATCTTACTGCATTGTGGTCAGAAAAGATGCTTGGAATGATTTCAATTTTTCTGAACTTACCAAGGCTAGATTTATGGCCCAGGATGTGGTCTATCCTGGAGAAGGTTCCGTGTGCGCTTGAGAAAAAGGTGAAATTCATTGTTTGGGGATGAAATGTCCTATAGATATCAATTAGGTCTAACTGGTCTATTGTATCATTTAAAGTTTGTGTTTCCTTGTTAATTTTCTGTTTAGTTGATCTATCCATTGTGTGAGTGGGGTATTAAGGTCTCCCACTATTATTGTGTTATTGTTGACTTCTCCTTTCATACTTGTTAGTATTTGTCTTACATATTGTGGTGCTCCTATGTTGAGTGCATATATATTTATAATTGTTATATCTTCTTCTTGGATTGATCCTTTGATCATTACGTAGTGACCTTCTTTGTCTCTTTTCACAGCCTTTGTTTTAAGGTCTATTTGATCTGATATGAGTATTGCTACTCCTGCTTTCTTTTGGTCCCTGTTTGCATGGAAAATCTTTTTCCAGCCCTTCACTTTCAGCCTGTATGTGTCCCCTGTTTTGAGGTGGGTCTCTTGTAGACAACATATGTAGGGGTCTTGTTTTTGTATCCATTCGGCCAGTCTCTGTCTTTTGGGTGGGGCATTCAACCCATTTACATTTAAGGTAATTATTGATAAGTATGATCCCGTTGCCATTTACTTTATTGTTTGGGGTTCGAATTTATACACCCTTTTTGTGTTTCCTGTCTAGAGAATGTCCTCTACTATTTGTTGGAGAGCTGGTTTGGTGGTGCTGAATTCTCTCAGCTTTTGCTTGTCAGTAAAGCTTTTGATTTCTCCTTCATATTTGAATGAGATCCTTGCTGGGTACAATAATCTGGGCTGTAGGTTATTTTCTTTCATCACTTTTAAGTATGTCTTGCCATTCCCTCCTGGCTTGGAGAGTTTCTATTGAAAGATCAGCTGTTATCCTTATGGGAATTCCCTTGTGTGTTATTTGTTGTTTTTCCCTTGCTGCTTTTAATATTTGTTCTTTGTGTTTGATCTTTGTTAATTTGATTAATATTTGTCTTGGGGTGTTTCGCCTTGGGTTTATCCTGTTTGGGACTCTCTGGGTTTCTTGGACTTGAGTGATTATTTCCTTCCCCATTTTAGGGAAGTTTTCAACTATTATCTCCTCTAGTATTTTCTCATAGTCTTTCTTTTTGTCTTCTTCTTCTGGGATTCCTATGATTTGAATGTTGTAACGTTTCATATTGTCCTGGAGGTCTCTGAGATTGTCCTCATTTCTTTTAATTCGGTTTTCTTTTTTCTCCTCTGACTCATTTATTTCTACCATTCTATCTTCTAATTCACTAATTCTATCTTCTGCCTCTGTTATTCTACTATTTGCTGCTTCCAGAGTGTTTTGGATCTCATTTATTGCATTATTCATTATATATTGACTCTTTTTTTATTTCTTCTAGGTCCTTGTTAAACCTTTCTTGCATATTCTCAATGCTTTTCTCCATGTTATTTACCTGGGATTCCATTTTGATTTCCAGATTTTGGATTAATTTTACTTTCATTATTTGGAATTCTTTATCAGGTAGATTCGCTATTTCTTCCTCTTTTGTTTGGTTTGGTAGGCATTTATCCTGTTCCTTTACCTGCTGGGAATTATTCTGTCTCTTCATCTTGTTTAAATTGCTGAATTTGAGGTGTCCTTACTGTATTCTGGCAGTATGTGGAGTTCTCTTTATTGTGGCATTTCCTCACTGTATGTGGGTTTGTACAGGTGGCTTGTCAAGGTTTCTTGGTTAGGGAAGCTTGTGTCGGTGTTCTGGTGGATGGAGCTGGATTTCTTCTCTCTGGAGTACAATGGAGTGTCTAGTAATGAGTTATGAGATGTCTATGATTTGGGGATGACTTTGGGCAGCCTGTATATTGGAGCTCAGGGCTGTGTTCCTGTGTTGCTGGAGAATTTGCTTGGTATGTCTTGCCGTGGAACTTGTTGGTCCTTGTGTGGTGCTTGGTTTCAATGTAGGTATGGAGGCATTTGATGAGCTCCTGTCAATTAATGTTCCGTGGAATCAGGGTTTGGACTTAAGCCTCCTGCTTCCAGTTATCGGTCTTATTTTTACAGTAGTCTCAAAACTTCTTCTATACTGCACTCCACAACTGGACCGCTCAGAGATGTTCACAGAGTTATACAGAGAAGAGAAGAGGGAGGAAGGAGACAGAGGTTGTCAGAAGGATAAAAGGAGGGAATGAAAAGGAGAGAGACAGATCCAGTCAGTAATCAGTTCCCTAAGTGTTTTCCTTTATTTGGAACACTCAGAAATTCACAGAGTTGGATAGAGTAGAGAGGGGTTAGGGAGAAGACACAGGCGAACTGGTGGAGAAAAAGGAAAGTCCAGAGGTGGAGAAGACAGTCAAGCCTGTAATCTTGCTCCCTAGTAAAAAGTGGGTACTGAAGATTAGGTTCTTAAAGGTACAGAATTGGTAACAAATACCTAAAAGCAAAAATTACAAATCTAGAGTAGAGTTTGGAGATTGAAAAATACAGTGTTAAAGAAAAGAAGAAGGAAAAGAGAGAAAAAGAAAAACAAAAAAAAGGAGTCAAAAAATTATAAAGAAAATATAGGTACAAAATGATCAGATCAGATCAGTCGCTCAGTCGTGTCCGACTCTTTGCGACCCCATGAACCGCAGCACGCCAGGCCTCCCTGTCCATCACCAGCTCCCGGAGGTCACTCAGACTCGCATCCATCGAGTCAGTGATGCCATCCAGCCATCTCATCCTCTGTCGTCCCCTTCTCCTCCTGCCCTCAATCCCTCCCAGCATCAGAGTCTTCTCCAATGAGTCAACTCTTCGCATGAGGTGGCCAAAATACTGGAGTTTCAGCTTTAGCATCATTCCTTCCAAAGAAATTCCAGGATTGATCTCCTTCAGAATGGACTGGTTGGATCTTCTTGCAGTCCAAGGGACTC
This sequence comes from Tragelaphus eurycerus, assembly GCA_935064755.1. Lineage (NCBI taxonomy): Eukaryota > Metazoa > Chordata > Mammalia > Artiodactyla > Bovidae > Tragelaphus > Tragelaphus eurycerus. Next base: position 1,118,176 of record CAKXYN010000132.1, on the reverse strand, counting down.
TCAAGAGTCTTCTCCAACACCACAATTCAAAAGCATCAATTCTTCGGCGTTCAGCCTTCTTCACAGTCCAGCTCTCACATCCATACATGACCACAGGAAAGACCATAGCCTTGACTAGGCGAACCTTTGTTGGTAAAGTAATGTCTCTGCTTTTGAATATGCTATCTAGGTTGGTCATAACTTTCCTTCCAAGGAGTAAGTGTCTTTTAATTTCATGGCTGCAGTCACCATCTGCAGTGATTTTGGAGAACCAATATTAAAAAGCAAAAGTTAAAAATCTAGAGTTTGGAGTTTCAATAATACAATGTTAAAGAAAAGAAGAAGAAAAAGAAAAATAGAAGGAAAAAAAGAGAGAGAAAAAGAAAGAAAGAAAGAAAGAAAATAAAAACAAAACTAAAAACAAATAAAGTCACAAAAATTATAAAGAAAATATAGGCACAAATTGATTACATATACCAGAAAGCATAAATTAAATATCTAGATTAGAGTTTGGAATTTCAGGAATACAATGTCAAAGAAAAGATGAAGAGATAGAAAGAGGGAGGGAAAAAAAAAAGTCACAAAAGTTATAAAAAAAAAAAAAAAAGAATAGATACAAAATTGATAACAATTACCAATAAGCTAAACTTACGAAACTAGAGCAGAGTTTGGAGTTTCAAAAATACAGTGTTAAAGAAAAGAAAAAAAGAAAACGAAAAAAAAGTAATAAAGAAAAAAAAGGTCGCAAAAGTTATAAAAAATATATATGTGAAGGTTGTTTTTTTCTTTTAAAAAGAAGGATCTTTTATTTATTTATTTATTTATTTTTATTATTTTTTTTTTACAAAGTAATAATAGGTTCTAAAAGTGAAAATTAAAGGAGTACTATAGGATAAAAACAAAAAAAATTAAAATTTTTTTAAATAAAAAAAAAGAAAGAAAAAATGATGGTAAAAATAGTAAAAATGTATATAAGACCTTTCTCTGTTATTGTTGTGGGTATTGTGGGTTCAGTTCATTTTCGGCTAGTTCCTTGTTCCGGCTTAAATTTCTCAAGATCTGTAGGCCCCTTTCTCTGTAGTTGGTACTAACCGCTGGGTTTTAGTTAATTGCCTGTCGCTTCCACGGCGGTTCCCTCTGTTATAGCTTCTTCTGTTTGGTGGTCTCTTCAGTGTCTGATTTCCGTCCTGATACAAAGGGGGCGGTGGTGGACCCCCCCCCCTTTTTTTTTTTTTTAGGCTCACTTGTTCAGTCACGCTATGGGGAGGAATCAGATCAGATCAGTTGTTCAGTCGTGTCCGACTCTTTGTGACCCCATGAACCGTAGCACACCAGGCCTCCCTGTCCATCACCAACTCCCGGAGGTCACTCAGACTCACATCCATCGAGTCAGCGATGCCATCCAGCCATCTCATCCTCTGTCGTCCCCTTCTCTTCCTGCCGCCAATCCCTCCCAGCATCAGAGTCTTCTCCAATGAGTCAATTCTTCACATGAGGTGGCCAAAAGGACGCTGCAAATAAATACCACTGGCGTGTGCTCGCAGTAGCTCAGCGACACTGGGCCTGCCCTCGCTCATGATGCGTGTAGCCTCCCTGCCCACCCTGCTCAGACTCTCTGTTTCCCAGCTGGAACCATCTGCGACCGGCCCTGGGCTGCTTGCCCCTTCCAGGTATAAGCCGCTCAAGTTCAGGCACTCAGGTAGCCCTCAGAGGCCCAGGCTCGGTTGGGCCTGCATTTTGTGCCCTTCGCAGATTCCAGCAGCGCAGGTAATGAGGTGTTTAGCAAGCGCAGCTTCTGCGACTTATCGCCTCCCCGCCACTCGGTTTTCTAGATGTACAACCGGCGCACTTTCTTAGGCGGATGTTAGCCGACCAGAGCCCCAAGAAGTCTTAGTTAGCAAAGAAGCCTGCTTACAGTTTGTGGATAATGTCTCTCTGGGGCTGTGATTGTCTCCCTCTGGCTCTGGCTGCCTGTCACTGGAGGAGAACGGTCTGCAGCCGGCTATCTCTGTACAGTCCTTTGTTCTGTGCACAGGCCTGGAGGTGTCTTGGGTTAGGGCTGGCTTTTCGTGTGGTAGGTGTCCCACAGTCTGGTTTGCTAGCCCAAATTATTTCGCTCAGGTAGTGCTCGGGATATTCAGGCCAGATGCTCACTCTAAGCGATGCAGCCTGCGATGCAGCCCGCGGCGCCTCCCTGCCCAGCCCCCACTTGCCAGTGGCGGACGGAGGCGTTTCCGCTGCTTCTCCACCGGGGAAGTTATCGTAGGGCTCGTAGTCTGTGGGTTTTAATTGTTTATTTATTTTCCTCCCTGTTATGTTGCCCTCTGTGCTTCCCAGGCTTGGCACAGACTCAGCAGTGAGAATGTTTCCTGGTGTTTGGAAACTTCTCTTTTTTAAGACTCCCTTCCCCAGACAGAGGTCCGTCCATCCCTCTTTTGTCTCTTTTCTGTGTTTTATATTTTTTCCTACCTCTTTTAGAAGGTAATGAGTTGCTTTTCTGGGTGTCTGATGTCCTCTGCAGGCATTCCAAAGTTGTTTTGTGGAATTTACTTGGCATTTAAATGTTCTTTTGATGAATTTGTGGAGGAGAAAGTGTTCTCCCCATCCTATTCCTCCACCATCTTCCATATGTTGAAATTCTAACCTCCAAATTTGTTTATATTAAAAACTGGGTCATTTATTTTTCTGGAATTGAGCTGTAGGAGTTGTTTGTACATTTTTGAGATTAGTTGTTTATCTGTTGCTTCAATTGCTATTATTTTCTCCCATTCTGTAGGCTGTCTTTTCACCTTGCTTATAGTTTCCTTTGTTGTGCAGAAGCTTTTAAGTTTAATTAGGTCCCATTTGTTTATTTCTGATTTTATTTCCAATATTCTGGGAGGTGGGTCATAGAGGATCCTGCTGTGATGTATGTCAGAGAGTGTTTTGCCTATGTTCTCCTCTAGGACTTTTATATTTTCTGGTCTTACATTTAGATCTTTAATCCATTTTGAGTTTATTTTTGTGTATGGTGTTAGAAAGTGCTCTAGTTTCACTCTTTTACAAGTGTTTGACCAGTTTTCTCAGCGCCACTTGTTAAAGACATTGTCTTTACTCCATTGTATATTCTTGCCTCCTTTGTCAAAGATAAGGTGTCCATATGTGCGTGGATTTATCTCTGGGCTTTCTATTTTGTTCCATTGATCTATATTTCTGTCTTTGTGCCAGTACCGTACTGTCTTGATGACTGTGGCTTTGTAGTAGAGCCTGAAGTCAAGCAGGTTGATTCCTCCAGTTCTATTTTTATTTCTCAAGATAGCTTTGGCTATTTGAGGTTTTTTGTATTTCTATACAAATTGTGAAATTATTTGTTCTAGCTCTGTGAAGAATACCCTTGGTAGCTTGATGGGGATTGCATTGAATCTATAAATTGCTTTAGGTAGTATACTCATTTTCACTATATTGATTCTGCCAATCCATGAACATGGTATATTTCTCCATCTATTAGTGTCCTCTTTGACTTCTTTCACCAGTGTTTTATAGTTTTCTATATATAGGTCTTTAGTTTCTTTAGGAAGATATATTCCTAAGTATTTTATTCTTTTCATTGCAATGGTGAATGGACTTGTTTCCTTAATTTCTCTATTTTCTCATTATTAGTGTACAGGAATGCAAGAAATTTCTGTGTGTTGATTTTATATCCTGCAACTTTACTATATTCATTGATTAGTTCTAGTAATTTTCTGTTGGAGTCTTTATGGTTTTCTATGTAGAGGATTGTGTCATCTGCAGTGAGAGTTTTACTTCTTCTTTTCCAATTTGGATTCCTTTTATTTCTTTTTCTGCTCTGATTCAAAAAATCGGCCAAAGAACTAAATAGACAGTTCTCCAAAGAAGACATACAGATGGCTAACAAACACATGAAAAGATGCTCAACATCACTCATTATCAGAGAAATGCAAATCAAAACCACTATGAGGTACCATTTCACACCAGTCAGAATGGCTGCGATCCAAAAGTCTACAAGCAATAAATGCTGGAGAGGGTGTGGAGAAAAAGGAACCCTCTTACACTGTTGGTGGGAATGCAAGCTAGTGCAGCCACTATGGAGAACAGTGTGGAGATTCCTTAAAAAACTGGAAATAGAACTGCCTTACAACCCAGCAATCCCAGTGCTGGGCATACACACTGAGGAAACCAGAATTTAAAGAGAAACGTGTACCCCAATGTTCATAGCAGCACTGTTTATAATAGCCAGGACATGGAAGCAACCTAGATGTCCATCAGCAGATGAATGGATAAGAAAGCTGTGGTACATATACACCATGGAGTATTACTCAGCCATTAAAAAGAATACATTTCAATCAGTTCTAATGAGGTTAATGAAACTGGAGCCTATTATACAAAGTGAAGTAAGCCAGAAAGAAAAACACCAGTACAGTATACTAGCACATATATATGGAATTTAGAAAGATGGTAACAATAACCCTGTATATGAGAGAACAAAAGAGACACTGATGTATAGAACAGTCTTTTGGACGCTGGGAGAGGGAAAGGGTGGGACGATTTGGGAGAATGGCATTGAAATATGTATAATATCATATATGAAACGAGTCACCAGTCCAGGTTCGATGCACGATACTGATGCTTTGGGCTGGTGCATTGGGACGACCCAGAGGGATGGTATGGGGAAGGAGGAGGGAGGAGGGTTCAGGATGGGGTACACATGTATACCTGTTGCAGATTCATTTTGATATATGGCAAAACCAATACAATATTGTTAAGTTAAATAAAATAAAATAAAATTAAAAAAAAAAACTGGGCTTTGGGAGGGAGTATGTCAAGAGGATGGTGTCCTCTAGAATGGGGCTAATTAATAAAAGAAACCCCTAGAGCCTTCTAGTTTCCTCTGTAAGGTGAAGATTCAATCATCTGCGACCAAGTCAAGGGCCAACAAACAACCGTGATCTTGGGCTTCCAGCCTCCCAAACTGTTAGAAATAAATTTCTGTTGTTAATGAGCAATCCAGTCTGTAGTATTTTGCTATAGAAGTCTGAAGAGATTAAGACACTCTCCCATTCTAATGTAAATTGATCCAGCAACTACAATGAGTCCTCTGAGTTTGGTCTTTTTATTATCCCATTTTATGGTGGGAAAACTGACATCCTACAGATTGAGACTTTAAAGCAAGTAACCCTACTTCAGAGTTATACTCCAAAATGTCTAGACGGCAGTGCTATCAAATTATAAAAACTAATTTCAGAATCATAGCAAATAATATAAATGCAGAGTCAGGAGAATTTGAAAGAAGATGCAAAAGTAATCAATGCTGCCATTTGCATATGTTTCCACTGAGAAAGTCAAATAGTTCAGAGGGCTGAATGGAGTTTAACAGTTATGTGACTGTTTTTCTACATTTCTACATTCTATAATTTTTTTTCTACAGAACTTTCAGTTACATTTAGCTTGTATTAGAATAGATGATGACAGGAAATTCCAAATAATTTATAGTCATTTTGAGGCCAGTTAGTATGTTTCTTAAAAACTAATTGCTTGACTTGAAAATTAACCAGGAAATTAGCATCATATTATAAAACAGTTGATTATAGTCTTGCAGTTCCTTGTCCTCTTATGAAAGAAATTTTGATGTCTTTTATTTTTAAACAATTTAGTTTCTGAAAAATATTACTTTATTCTGTTAGCCAGTAAACTGTTCCAAGCACTTTACCACTACTACATTTTAAGCCCATCATTTGATTTAGAAATTATATGATCCTTTATTATAGTATGGAATACAATGAAATCAAAATTCTGTCATGGAAAATTCTAACTAGTATTTGCTATTTCAAAGGTCTTGTCTGACATCATAATAAGAATAGATCATTATTTCAATATTCTTCTTAAAATCCCAGGGAAAGTTGTAATGATATACTGCTTATGCTTATGGAAGTTACAACAAAAAATTTTAATAAAATTTTCTAGACCTACTGTTCATAGAATAGCTCATAGTATAATTTGGTTATGTAGATATAGCTTGAATGTATAGGAAGAGAAACTATGATGCTAAAATGATAAGATTCTGCATTGATTTCATAGCTCTCACAGTGAAATCCATTCATAAATAATAGAGATTTTTACATTCAGGAATTCACTTTAACTTTGATATCATTTAATCTTTCCCAATTACCTTAGGTATTATATTGTATCTATTTTTGAAAATGAAAAATGATTCCGACCTGACCTAATAATCATCATGTTATTAATCCATTGCCAACATATAGAGCAATTAAGGTAATTTAATAGTTTCTTGTTCTCTACCCACCTGCTTTGTAAGTTTAAAGTGAGCCTAACATTTAGTACCTAATTGGGTCACAATGTTACTTGGATTTTAAGTTGCATCTTAGTAACTTTCAAATGCTTATTCAAATGCTAGATTTTTAAAAATTTAAAACCAATGTTCTGAGTTTAGGGTGAAAGGCAATAAATTAATTTCTTTCAACAGGAACATTTCTCTTATTAGCACTTACTTCCCACCCTTCTGATATTAGAGCTTAGATTTTCTTTGTGGGATTTCCCAGGGTGATAAGTCACTTCAGTCATGTTGGACTCTTTGAGACCCTATGAACTGCAGTTTGCCAGCCTCCTCTTTCCATGGGATTTTACAGGCAAGAATACTGCAGTGGGTTGCCATGATCTCCTCCACAGGATCTTCCCAACCCAGGGATCGAATCCACATTTTGTATATCTTCTCCTTCGGCAGGCAGGTTCTTTACAGCTACTAACGCCACCTGGAGATTTCCCTACCCTTGCTTTTATTTATTGTTAGTGACTGAGAAGGCAATGGAAACCCACTCCAGTACTCTTGCCTGGAAAATCCCATGGACTGAAGAGCCTGGTAGGCTGCAGTCCATGGGGTCACAAAGAGTCAGACACTCACTGAGTGACTTCACTTTCACTTTTCACTTTCTTGCATTGGAGAAGGAAATGGCAACCCACTCCAGTGTTCTTGCCTGGAGAATCCCAGGGACGGGGGGGGCCTAGTGGGCTGCCGTCTATGGGGTCGCACAGAGTTGGACATGACTGAAGCGACTTAGCAGCAGCAGTAGCAGTGACCCTATTCCCATTCCAAATGTAGGCATAGCAGATGGAACCCAAAGAGTTGCAGAATAATATTTCCTGGGACTTTCATGAAACAGAAGCGTCTCTTTTCCTTTTCCCTTTCCTTCTAGATAGAGCATCATAAAAGTATAAGGTCTCAAGCCAATGTATTCACTTTGGTGCCCCCCAAAAAGAAAAGAAACTTGATATTGCCAATGGACTGCCCCAAGAGAACTGAGAATAAAAAGTTAAATCAGAGAATGTTGCTGTGGAAAGACAAAGACATCAGGCTATTCATAAAAATGTATTCACTCTGTATGAAACCTTCCCTAAAATAAATTCTACTAAAGATACTGTCAATACAATGAGCCAATTAAGCTCTTTTCCAGAAACCTACTAACAAGATTTCAATATTTGTTTCCAGTATATTGCATAAATATTAATTGTACTATTCCATAAATTTTAATATCTACATATTCCCATGCCCCCTGGAGAAGGGGGAGCCCTTTTCCAGAGGGCAACCCACTCTGGTATTCTTGCCTGGAGAATTCCATGGACAGAGGAGACAGGCAGGCTATGTATGGTCCATGGGATCACAAAGAGTCAGACATAACTGAGCAACTAGCACTTTCAATACATCACCATCAAGATACGTTATTCTTACAGAAATAATTTTATGCTACTTTCTAGACAATCATGCAAGAAGCTAAAAACTTAAAAAAAAATTTTTTTGGTTTAATTAGTTTTATCAACTTTTCTATAAATGGAACCATATGGTATGCTTTGTTTTGTCTGTCTTTTGCTGTCAAAATAAAGCTTTTGAGATTTATCCAAGTTTTTTAGTGGCCTTTTCATTTTCACTGCTGAGTAGTATTCTATTTTATAAATATACAACCTATTTTCCATTCTTCTATTGATTGAGATTTTGGTTGTTTTCAGTTTTTGACCACTGTGACTAAAATTTCTATGAACATTCATGTCCAAGTCTTTGAGTGAGTCTACTCTTTATAACTATATCCTATTTTTTTTGCCCTTGCTCTTTGTTTCTTTTTTATTTTATATCATTTTTATATTTATCTTGCATTCTTTTTCTGCCTTTCCTGGTTTTACTTTAACTGGTTTATATAATTCCATTTTCTCTCCTCTCTTATAATATCAATTATACTACTGTTTAAAATACTTTAGTGATTGTCCTAAAGTTTACAACATATGTTTCAGTTCAGTTCAGTCTCTCAGCTGTGTCCAACTCCTTGCGATCCCATGGACTGCAGCACATCCGTAAAAAACATATTTTTACAAATAACCTAAATTCCCTTTCAAATAACTTTATATGTTGCATAGGTAGTGTTCCTACTTCATAAGACAGTGTTCTCAATTCCTCTCTCTCATTCCTTAAAATAGTACTTTCATTCTTCTCACCTATAAATTACACCTGATACACTGTTGCTATTTTGACTTTTAATAATCTGTTAGATAAAATAATGAAAAAAATTGATTTAACTTCACTCTTTTTACGTTTTTCCTTTCTTTATGAAGATCTGACTTTCTGACCTATTTTATTTTCCTACTCTTTGTAGAACTTCCTTTCACATTTCTTTCAAGGCAGTTCTGCAAGTAACAAATTCTCTCATTTTTTGTTTATCTGTCACTTTTGAAAGATAACTTCACTGGATACATATTTTTAGTTGGTGTTTTTTTCTTCCAGTAATTCAAAAATTTTTTAATTTCTGAGGAGAAGTCAGATATAATACTTATCATTGTTCTTCTACTGGTAAGATTCTCTCTAAACCTATTCCCTGGTCCCCAGCTTCTTTCAGAATTTTTTTTCCTTTTCTTTTCTGACTTTCTTTAGTTTGAAAATAATCTACTGAGGTGAAAAATTTGGGGCATTTATCCTGCTTGATATTCTCTGAATTTCTTGTATGTATGCTTAATTTTGAAGAATTAACATTAGTTTACATTAATGATTAATTAAAATTAATTTGCATTAACATTAATTTGAGGAAATTACCAGTCATTATTGTTTCAAATGTTTCTTGTGGTCCTTTTTCTCATTTTTCTACTATTGGTATTCTTATTCCACTTGTTAAAACTTTTGTCATTTTCCTAGAGTCTTTGGATATTCTGTTCTTTTTGTTTATTTTTGTTCTCTTTGCCTTTTGGTTATTAAGGATTCTATTGCTATATCATCTAGCTCAGAGAGTCTCTCCTCAGCCATGTCCTGTCTATTAGCTAGCCCATCAAGAATATTCTTCATTTCTCTCACAGTATTTTTTAATCTCTAACATTTATTTTTTGTTCTTTCTTAGAAATTCCATTTGCATTGCCCATCTGTAAGCTATATACTTTATCCATTAGAGCCACTTAGCATAGTAATTATAGTTTAAAAAAGAAATTCCTGGCCTGATAATTCCAACATCCCTATTATGTCTGGTTCTGATACTTGCTCTGTTTCTTCAAATTTTGGTTTTGGTCTTTTGGTATGCATTGTAATTTTTCTTGATAGCTGGACATAATAGACTCAGAAAAAGCAACTGCTACAAATAGATCTTTATTATATACACATATATCATTACACATTATATGTAATGTGATGGTAAGGTGTAGAGGGAGGGAAAGTATTTTATAGTTCTATGGTTTAGGTCACAGTTTTTTGGTGAGCATGTACTTCTGGACCATGAACTTCACATGTGTAATTCATTTTTCTGTCTCCCCACTTAGGAGGGACAAGATGGTTAGAGTAGGCTGGATTTGGCTATTTCCCTTCTCCCACATGGAAGGATAGAGCAAGCTGCAGTTGGATATTTCTCTTCCCCTGGTCAGTTAGGCTCTAATAACACTCCTGATACATTTAACTAGATTTAACTCTTTTTAACTAGATTTCCTTGAGGGTAGGCCTTACTAAGAAAAACAGAATGCTTTGGCATATTTCAAAATAGTTCCTTTTCCCCTTTCTGTGACAGAAGCTCAAGTGGATTTTTCTCCTTTATTTGTTACAGGAACCTGATTGGGCTCCTGGAGGTAAATCTCCCAACATTGCAGGGTCCCACTATGACTTGGTACCCCTGGAGTTTTTAAGTCTCAGGCTTATGCACGCTGAGCCTCCAGGAGTTTGTCAATTACAGCTCAGGTTTTGCTACCCCAGCACTGGTTCCCACAGCAGGTTCTGCTTGTGATCTCTACTCAGGGAAACCATGCTTCCCTGTATTTGCCTGTTTGTGTCTCAAAAATATTGGGAGCTGTGGATTGTCCTGTGTCCTCTCGTCTCTTACAAATCCTAGAAGAGTTGTTAATTTTTTAGTCAACAGCCTTATGTTTGTTGTTAGGACAGAGCGCACACTTCCAGGTTCCTTATATATAGAACCAGAAACCACGAGTATAAATAAGCTCTCTCCATTAAACTTTTTTCAATTGACTCTTGAGTGTGCTATCTTGAGAGATAACAAGATCTTAACTGAAGCAGTGATACTATAAAAATAATAATTTGATTGCTTATTCAGAAGTAATTTTTTTAATCTAATGTAACTAGTAGTTTGATTTAAATGACTTATGAGATGTATGAACGTGAACATGAACGTGAAGTCACTCAGAAGTACGTGTCCGACGCTTTGCGACCCCAGGGACTATAGCCTACCAGGCTCCTCTGTCCATGGGATTTTCCAGGCAATAGTACTGGAGTGGATTGCCATTTCCTTCTCCAAGGGATCTTCCCAACCCAGGGATCAAACCCGGGTCTCCCGCATCGGAGACGGACGCTTTACCGTCTGAGCCGCCAGGGAAGTCCTATGAGATGTATAAAGCAACTCTATTTTTGTTTTCTGATTGTCTTTGAAAAGTATTCTGAGGGCTAGTTCTCTTATCAGGATAAAAACTTGGGTGGGCTCCATGACATTTGTGGCCACTCTAAGATTTAAAAATAAAACCTTATTTGAAGTTGTGAATCATCTCATTTCAGCAATAAATGGCAAGTACTGTTACTTCAGATTTTCAAATTTGATTTTACATTGAAGATGTGCTAGCCCTCTCCCATGTTTATTCTCTTATACATGGCAAGTCTAGAGTCTAAGAATGGAGTTTGGTTAGCTCTCTTCTCTTTCTTGAAACATAGACTCCTCTTTATCTTTCAATACTTAGTGTCTATCCCTTTCACACTTGTAGGACAAAGAGGTGAAGGAAGAAATAGCCTATGGAGGTTTTTACTTTTCTAATGCTGTCATGAATTCATTTATCCTTTTTCTGGTTATTTAAGCTGTTTAAAACTTAATCCCACTTTTATGGGTTGCTTTGAGTTTTCTTCACAGAATCCAACCTGTGTTTTAGGGATCTCTTACCTGTGGTTTTCTTGATGAGAGTCATGCTTTCTCTTTTGGCTTATAGTTTGTACCTCTTCATGTAATCTCTGGACCTCTAGCAAAAGTTCCAGCATTTTTATCTCATCTTTAATTAACCTATTTTAATGCTCTTTCTTTAACTGTATGTAAAAAAGAATCCATAACATATCTCTCTAGTTGTGACTGAAACCTGGACTATAGAAACCACTTGTACAGTCTATCAACTTATTACTTTCAGTTTGATACATTAGCCTCTAATTAAAATAAATAAATTTAAATTAAAAGATAAATAAATAAAGTAAAAAAATGTCCTTTTCTTGGCAGCAACAAAATTTTTCCTTCAATCTCTTGTCTTTTAGATTTTGATACAAAGCAAATATCAGTCTGCTGGCTACCCCAAACTCCACAGGAGACATATTAAGATCTTAGAATTGTTTTTATTGTCTCTAAGAATTTGCTTTCTTGAGCTAATGATAAAAGGATTCCCCCATTATTCTTTCTTGAGGAAGATGAAATTTGTTGAAAAGCTCCTCCCAAAAATTTCATTTAAAAAATCTTTCTCTGACCTATTTCCTACTCCTGATCCTTTTGCATTATTGGTTTCAGTAAACGGTTTAACAGTTTGGAAATAATTTCTTTAAAATTTTATATCACATCATGACATGTCACTTTGGAATATATTGTCTTATCTTCTTGGCCTCTTAATGGAAAAGTCCATTCAATATACTGTTATAGTTCCATCTTCCTTTTTGTCACTGTACATTCTGGGATCTCTCCTTACCTTTCTTTCTTTTTTAATGGAATAAGTCAGTGAATTTCTTTGTTTGTATGAAGAAAGTGGGGTGCACTTTTGTTATGGTTTTCCACTTTCACCATATTGGAACTGTTCTTGCAATATACTGAGACATTTGCTCATATTTTCTTTATTCACATTTCCCAATTATTTTGGGTATAATTCAAGCCTACTTTTTACAGCCTTTCAAGTCTCAGTCAAAGCATAATGTCATATCAGGAACAAAGACACAGAGAATGAAGACACTTTCTTTTTCTTCTAATCTGACAATGCATCTAGTCTTCTTCAGGATTTTTTATCATAAAATTATTTAATATTTTTAAAACTATATTATATGTTAGTGTTTCCTAGTTTTCTCTTCTTTATGTGAATTAATACAATTCCTTCATCTGAGTTATGTATCTATTTATGTCACAATTACCAACCTGGTACAATTGCAGTAGTGTGTCTTATTCCACAGAGAAGTAAAACTTTTCTTTGGTGGTCACCCACACTTGGAAGAGCCCTCATAAAAGAAGCAAAAAGCAGATACCCATGAGCTCTGTTCCAATATCAACATCTGATGTCTATCTGATTTAGTGTTGTTGGAACCTGTCCTCTTATACTTGATTGTGATAAAACAGCATGGTTTTATTGTCTGGATAAACTTCTCTCATTGTTCTCTTGGGCTTCATTTAAAATCTTGGATTATAAAACACTATTTTTTAGGGCTATAATTTAATTAATAATATGTATATAGTTTAATATTTGTATATCTAAATATTCATTTTGAACTAAAATAATGGATCCTGAGACAATCAAGTCTTCTTCAGGGCCAGGCTAGGAAAAAAATAAAAAATAAGCTGTCCTTACTATCAGGAAAATATGCATTTTGTTACACATTTTTAACTTGTTTCTTACATATTTACAGATACTTCTTTTTGTGACCTTATTCTTAACTGGTCTAGATTTTCTATTTCATACTTATTTATATTCTCAGACCATAGTTTTCATGATCTTGTTTTCCTGACACAGATACTTAACTATCAAACATTTTTGTTGTTGTTGATTAAAGTTTGCATGAAAATAAAAAATCACTCTTACTATCCTTATCATCAGAATTCATATTAGTGGCCCTTATATGAACAAACTCTCTTTCCATCAAGTAATAGATAACTCTGACTGTAACATTTTGTTTAGGGGACTTACTATCTTCTATCATTTCATCTAGACGCTTGTATCCTAGACACTAGTTCTTGGTCTATTTGACTTCTTCTGTCACTTGGTCATTCACAGGTTGTTGATTATGCAATAGATAATTCACAAGAGATTTTGTCAAATGATAGACTGTGTTAATGAATTATGCACGAGGATCAGGTTGTTAGATGAAATATGGAATGCTCAGTTAAATTTGCTTTTCAGATAAACATACTAAAAATACTTCACCACTTATCTGAAACAAAGAGCCTCTTGATGAAAGTGAAAAAGGAGAGTGAAAAAGTTGGCTTAAAGCTCAACATTCAGAAAACTAGGATCATGGCATCTGGTCCCATCACTTCATGGCAAATAGATGGGGAAACAGTGGCTGACTTCATTTTTCTGGGCTCCAAAATCACTGCAGATAGTGATTGCAGCCATGAAATTAAAAGACATTTACTCTTCGGAAGAAAAGTTATGACCAACATAGACAGTATGTTAAAAAGCACAGACATTACTTTGTTAACAAAGGTCCGTCTAGTCAAGGCTATGGTTTTTCCATTGGTCATGTATGGATATGAGAGTTGGACTATAAAGAAAGCTGAGTGCCAAAGAAAAGAGTCCCTTGGACTGCAAGGAGATCCAACTGGTCCATGCTAAAGGAGATCAGTCCTGAATATTCATTGGAAAGACTGATGTTGAGGCTGAAACTCCAATACTTTGGCCACCTCATGCAAAGAGCTGACTCATTTGAAAAGACCCTGATGCTGGGAAAGTTTGAGGGCAGAAGGAGAAGGGGATGACAAAAGATGAGATGGTTGGATGGCATCACCGAATCAATGGACATGGGTTTGGGTGGACTCCAGGAGTTGGTGATGGACAGGGAGGTCTGGCCTGCTACATTTCATGGGGTTGCAAAGAGTCAGACATGACTGAGCGACTGAACTGAACTGAACTATCTGAAATTCAAGTACAACTGGGCATCCTGTATTTTTATTTGCTAAGTCTGATAACCCTATGAAAAAAGTACTCTTTATTTAGAATTTTTATCACAATATGATCACAGTACGTAATTTTTCTTTATTTGTCCTTAATCTTTATTGTATCCAGTTTTGTGTAATTCTGTTAGATTTAGTTTCCTACCTAAAATTTCTCATTTTGTGTGTGTGCTTATTGTTGCATAAATCATTCCAAGGACTAGAGCTCTGGGAAAAAAAGAAAAAAAAAAAAAAAAAAAAACGCTATTAGTCTGATTATTTCCTTGACTAAAATACTCTCCAATTTGTTTATGGCCTAGCTTAAAACTAATTATTTGCTGGATATCTTATCACTCTGTATTTGATTATTGTATCACTTAGAGTCTCAGCAGAAAAAAAAAAAAAAAGATAAAACAATTCAGGAAAGGAAGATAATTTTTTTTTAAAGGCTTTTCAAGGACGTGAACAGGGTTAAGAGACCCAAGAAGAATGGCAAAGCCCCAGAGGCTAACAATGATTAATATTTGTTAAGATGTCTTTGAATGAAGAGGATGGTGTAGCCAGAACTAGCAAAACTATAGCCCTGGAGAAAAAGATGAGTGCTGATGGTTGGGAAAATGTCTGTTGATTAAACTGGGAGCTGGTGCCAAAGTGTTGAGAGTACAATTACCCTGACCTCCCGTTTCTTCTCTTAGGACAATTATGTCTACCATTACTCAATCTCATTTAGAGATCAGAGGGGCAGGGAGCTCAAATAAGGAGTCATAGAGGTCAATGCCAGAGACTAGAAAATGAATTTGAGGGAATAACTGGCTCAGAACAGTGAAGGAAAGATCTCGAATCATTTACATATTTAAATATATCCATAAAAAAGCATAGGAAAGCCTTTCAAAAGAAGTTAATCATTGGATTCCAGATGTGAAATGAATAATGTTACCATTTATTAAATAGTGAGCTCTTCAGGCATTTTGGTAATGGGCTTTTGCACGAGCAGGTTGTTGTTCATAAATGTAAAAGTACTGTTTGGGGATCTTACTCTTTTCAAAGTTGTTCTGAAAGGTAATAACCAGCGCTTTCTGAGGGAGGTATAGAAATTAATACTTTAAGTATTGTTGGTAGAAGTGTATATTTTGTTCAATTTTTGTGAAGAAAAATTTGGCATAAGTATCAAAAATTAAATGTATCTAGACCTATAATCTGAATATTAATGTGTGGAAATTAATACTAAGAAAATTGTCAATTCCGTTCAGTTTAGTTGCTCAGTCATGTCCGACTATTTGCGACCCCATGGACTGCAACACTCCAGGCCTCCCTGTCTTTAATCAACTACTGGAGTCTACCAAACTCATGTCCATTGAGTCAGTGATGCCATCCAACCATCTCATCCTCTGCCATCCCCTTCTCTTCCTGCGCTCAATCTTTCCCAGCATTAGGGTCGTTTCAAATGAGTCAGCTCTTTGCATCAAGTGGCCAAAGTATTGGAGTTTCAGCTTCAACATCAGTCCTTCCAATGAATACCCAGGACTGATCTCCTTTAGGATGGAATGGTTGGATCTCCTTGCAGTCCAAGGGACTCTCAAGAGTCTTCTCCAACACCACAATTCAGAAGCATCAATTCTTCTGCACTCAGCTTTCTTTACAGTCCAACTCTCACATGTATACATGAGTACTGAAAAAACCATAGCCTAGAATAAATGGGCTTTAGTTGGCAAAATAATGTCTCTACTTTCTAATATGCTGTCTAGGTTGGTCATAACTTTCCTTCTAAAGAGCAAGAGTCTTTTAATTTCATGGCTGCAATCACCATCTGAAGTGATTCTGGAGCCCCCAAAAATAAAATCAGCCACTGTTTCCACTGTTTCCCCTTCTATTTGCCATGAAGTGATACAACTGGATGCCATGATCTTCGTTTTCTGAATGTTTGGATTTAAGCCAACTTTTTCACTCTCCTCTTTCACTTTCATCAAGAGGCTTTTTAGTGCTTCTTCATGTTTTTCCATAAGGGTGGTGTCATTTGCATATCTGAGGTTATTGATATTTCTCCCAGCAACCTGGATTCCAGCTTGTGCTTCATCCTGTCCAGTGTTTCTCATGATGTGCTCTGCATATAAATTAAATAAGCAGGGTAAAAATATACAACCTTGATGTATTCCTTGTCCTATTTGGAACCAGTCTTATGTTTCATGTCCAGTTCTAACTGTTGCTTCCTGACCTGCATATAGGTTTCTCAAGAAGCAGGTCAGGTGGTCTGGTATTCCCATCTCTTTCAGAAATTTCCACAGTTTGTTGTGATCCACACAGTCAAAGGCTTTGGCATAGTCAATAAAGCAGAAATAGATGTTTTTCTGAAACTTTCCTTTTTCAGAGGTCTAAGAGATGTTGGCAATTTGATCTCTGGTTCCTCTGCCTTTTCTAAAACCAGCTTAAACATCTGGAAGTTCACAGTTCATGTATATCTGACGCCTGGCTTGGAGAATTTTGATCATTACTTTGCTAGCGTGTAAGATGAGTGCAGTTGTGCAGTAGATTGAGCATTCTTTGGCATTGTCTTTCTTTGGGATAGGATTAAAAACTGACGTTTCCAGTCCTGTGGCCACTGCTGAGTTTTCCAAATTTGCTGACATATTGAGTGTAGCACTTTCACAGCATCATCTTTTAGGATTTGAAGTAGCCAAATGAAATTCCATCACCTCCACTAGTTTTGTTTGTAATACCAGACCACCTGATCTGCCTCTTGAGAAATCTGTATGCAGGTCAGGAAGCAACAGTTAGAACTGGTCATGGAACAACAGACTAGTTCCAAATGGGAAAAGGAGTACGTCAAGGGTGTATATTGTCACCATGTTTGTTTAACTTATATGCAGAGTACATCATGAGAAATGCTGGACTGGAGGAAACACAAGCTGGAATCAAGATTGCCGGGAGAAATATCAATAACCTCAGATATGCAGATGACACCACCCTTATGGCAGAAAGTGAAGAGGAACTAAAAAGCCTCTTGATGAAAGTGAAAGTGGAGAGTGAAAAGGTTGGCTTAAAGCTCAACATTCAGAAAACAAAGATCATGGCATCTGGTCCCATCACTACATGGGAAATAGATGGAGAAACAGTGGAAACAGTGTCAGAATTTCTTTTTCTGGGCTCCAAAATCACTGCAGATGGTGACTGCAGCCATGAAATTAAAAGACGCTTGCTCCTTAGAAGGAAAGTTATGACCAACCTAGATGGCATATTCAAAAGCAGAGACATCACTTTGCCAACAAAGGTTTGCCTAGTCAAGGCTATGGTCTTTCCTGTGGTCATGTATGGATGTGAGAGCTGGACTGTGAAGAAGGCTGAGCGCCAAAGAATTGATGCTTTTGAACTGTGGTGTTGGAAAAGACTCTTGAGAGTCCCTTGGACTGCAAGGAGTTCCACCCAGTCCATTCTGAAGGAGATCAGCCCTGGGATTTCTTTGGAAGGAATGATGCTAAAGCTGAAACTCCAGTATTTTGGCCACCTCATGCGAAGAGTTGACTCATTGGAGAAGACTCTGATGCTGGGAGGGATTGAGGGCAGGAGGAGAAGGGGACGACAGAGGATGAGATGGCTGGATGGCATCACTGACTCGATGAATGTGAGTCTGAGTGACCTCCGAGAGCTGGTGATGGATAGGGAGGCCTGGCGTGCTGCAGTTCATGGGGTCGCAAAGAGTCGGACACGACTGAGCGACTGATCTGATCTGATCTGATCTGAAGGCCTACTTGACTTCACATTCTAGGTTGTTGACTCTAGGTGAGTGATCACACCATAGTGATTATATGGATTGTGAAGATCTTTTTTGTACAGTTCTTCCATGTATTCTTGCCACATCTTCTTAGTATCTTCTGCTTCTGTTAGGTCCATACAATTTCTGTCCTTTATTGAGCACATCTTTGCAAGAAATGTTCCCTTGGTATCTCTAATTTTCTTGAAGATATCTCTAGTCTTTCCCATTCTATTATTTTCCTCTGTTTCTTTTAACTGATGACTGAGGAAGTCTTTCTAATCCCTCCTTGCTATTCTTTGGAACTCTGTGAGCAGCAGCTGTGTGGCACTGGAGCAGAGATCGGCTGAGAGGAGATCCCCCAAATCCAGGTAAGAGAAACCACAGTAAGACAGTAGGTGCTGAGAGAAGATATCAGAGTACAGACAGACTGAAGTCACAGATAACTAGCCAATCTGTTAACACGGACCACAACCCTGTCTTACTCAATGAAACTAAGCCATGGCGTGTATGTCCACCCAAGATGAACAGGTCAAGGTGGAGAGTTCTGAAAAAACGTGGTCCACTGAAGAAGGGAATGGCAAACCACTTCAGTGCTCTTGCCTTGAGAACCCCATGAACAGTATGAAAAGGCACAAAGATAGGACACTGAAAGATGCAGCTTGGTAGGTGCCCAATATATTGCTGGAGATCAGTGGAGCAGTAACTCCAAAAAGAATGAAGGGATGGAGCCAAAGCAAAAACAACACCCAGTTTGGATGTGACTGTTGATAGAAGCAAAGTCTGATGCTGTAAAGAGCAATGTTGCATAGGAACCTGGAATGTTAGGTCCATGAATGAAGGCAAATTGGAAGTGGTCAAACAGGAGATGGCAAGAGTGAACATTGACATTCTAGGAATCAGTGAACTAAGATGGACTAAAATGGGTGAACTTAACTCAGATGACCATTGCTTATACTACTGTGGGCAGGAATCCCTTAGAAGAAATGGAGTAGCCATCATAGTCAATGAAAGAGTCTGAAATGCAGTACTTGGATCCAATCTCAAAAATTACAGAATGATCTCTGTTGGTTTTGAAGGCAAACCATTCAATATCATGGTGATCCAAGTCTATGCCCTGACCAGTAACACTGAAGAAGCTGAAAATGAATGGTGCTATGAAGACCTACAAGACCTTTTAGAACTAACACCCAAAAAGATGTCTTTTTCATTATAAGGGACTGGAGTGCAAAAGTAGGACATCAAGAAACACCTGGAGTAACAGGCAAATTTGGCCTTGGTATACGGAATGAAGCAGGGCAAAGACTAAGAGTTTTGCCAAGAGAATGCACTGGTCATACTAAACACCCTCTTCCAACAACACAAGAGAAGACTCTACACATGGACATCACCAAATAGTTGACACTGAAATCAGATTGATCATATTCTTTATAGCTAAAGATGGAGAAGCTCTATACAGTCAGCAAAAACAAGACTGGGAGCTGACTGTGGCTCAGACCATGAACTCCTTATTGCCAAATTCAGACTTAAATTGAAGAAGGGGGAAAACCACTAGGCCACTTAGGTATGACCTAAATCAAATCCCTTACGACTATACAGTGGAAGTGAGAAATTGATTTAAGGGACTACATCTGATAGACAGAGCGCCTGATGAACTATGGATGGAGGTTCCTGACATTGTACAGGAGACAGGTATCAAGACAATCCCCAAGAAAAAGAAATGCAAATAAGCAAAATGGCTGTTTGAGGAGGCCTTCCAAACAGCTGTGGAAAGAAGAGAAGTGAAATGCAAAGGAGTAAAGAAAAGAAAACTGTCAGACAACTGTATATGGTGCATACAGATATTATATATATGAGAATATTCATTCACGATTAGAACATTTACAGTCAAAATAAATATGCTACTGGTTATTTAAATAAATTATGCCACACCTATAAAATACTATGCTGTCAAAATGCTCTTGGTTTTACTATCATAGCTATGTACTATGTGTGTCCTCAGTTGCACAGTTGTGTCTGACTGTTTGAGACTCTGTGGACTGCAGCCTGCCAGGCTCCTCTGTCCATTGGATTTCCCAGGCAAAAATACTAGAGTGGGTTACCATTGCCTGCTCCAGAGCATCTTCCTGACCCAATGATTGAATTCATGTTTCTTTTGTCTCCCACATTGTCAAGTGATTCTTTACAACTAGCACCCACTGGGAAGCTTCAATAGAAGTGTACTAGCCTTTGACTGTGTAGATCACAATAAACTGTGGAAAATTCTGAAAGAGATGGGAATACCAGACCACCTGATCTGCCTCTTGAGAAATTTGTATGCATGTCAGGAAGCAACAGTTAGAACTGGACATGGACCAACAGACTGGGTCCAAATAGGAAAAGGAGTACGTCAAGGCTGTATATTGTCACCATGTTTGTTTAGCTTATATGCAGAGTACATCATGAGAAACGCTGGGCTGGAAGAAACACAAGTTGGAATCAAGATTGCTGGGAGAAATATCAATAACCTTAGATATGCAGATGACACCACTCTTATGGCAGAAAGTGAAGAGGAACTAAAAAGCCTCTTGATGAAAGTGAAAGTGGAGAGTGAAAAGGTTGGCTTAAAGCTCAACATTCAGAAAACGAAGATCATGGCATCTGGTCCCATCACTACATGGGAAATAGATGGAGAAACAGTGGAAACAGTGTCAGAATTTCTTTTTCTGGGCTCCAAAATCACTGCAGATGGTGACTGCAGCCATGAAATTAAAAGACACTTACTCCTTAGACGGAAAGTTATGACCAACCTAGATAGCATATTCAAAAGCAGAGACATCACTTTGTCAACAAAGGTTCGCCTAGTCAAGGCTATGGTCTTTCCTGTGGTCATGTATGGATGTGAGAGCTGGACTGTGAAGAAGGCTGAGCGCCAAAGAATTGGTGTTTTTGAACTGTGGTGTTGGAGAAGACTCTTGAGAGTCCCTCGAACTGCAAGGAGATCCAACCAGTCCATTCTGAAGGAGATCAATCCTGGGATTTCTTTGGAAGGAATGATGCTAAAGCTGAAACTCCAGTATTTTCGCCACCTCATCCGAAGAGTTAACTCATTGGAGAAGACTCTGATGCTGGGAGGGATTGGGGGCAAGAGGAGAAGGGGACGACAGAGGATGAGATGGCTGGATGGCATCACTGACTCGATGGATGTGAGTCTGAGTGACCTCCAGGAGTTGGTGATGGACAGGGAGGCCTGGCGTGCTGTGATTCATGGGGTCGCAAAGAGTCGGACACGACTGAGCGATTGATCTGATCTGATATATTTTTAATTAAATAAAAATTACAAAGTACAATACACAATGTGACCTCACTTGAATATTTTTTCCTGAATTTCACATAAATGAAATTATAGCAAATGTAGCCTTTAAATTTGTCTGCTTTCACCTAGCATAATGTTTTTGAGGTTCACTTATATTTTCACATGCATAAGTAGTTTATTCCATTCTGTTGCTGCATAATATTTCATTGTATGGCTTAAACACAACTTGTTTATATTTTCAATAGTGGATGGACATTGGGTTGTTTCCAATTTGAAGCTCTTATAAATAAAACTGTTATACACAGTAATATACAGATTATCTTATAGGCATTTATTCATTTCTCTTGGGTAAATAACTAGGAGTAAAGTGTCGGGGTCACAAGGTAAGGATATATTTAGCTTTAAATAAAAAACTGCAAAACTCTTTCAGAGTAACTATTCCATTTGCATTGCCATTAGCAATATATGAGAGTTGTTTATTTCTCAATCTCTTACAAAAAAAATAATTACTTTTGTCATCATCAGACAGTACAATAAAACTATTTCTATTTAGTTAATTAAATATTTCTACAGGAAAAGAAAAAAAAACCTTTGAGGACTGAAGTTGAGAGTAAATATATAAAGGCCATTAACAATATGTATTAGATGTGCTAAAATAAAATAATAGCTCAACAAAGACCATCTTAGGACAATTTTTACATCTTAAATTAATAATAATTATCTTATTAGTTTTTCTTTTTCAATTTACCTCAGTAGTTTATGTCTGATACTCAGTCCACCTCTATATCAAGGAAACATTTAGAAATGTATATTATTGTCATAAACATTGTAAACAGCTTTTTTCTCTGTTTCTTCACATCGATTTAATGACTTTTTCATTGTGAGATGACTCCATTGTTTATTTTGCCTTTCAAGTTCTCTTTCTTTTAGCACCAGGCAGCATAGGTAAAACTCCAGAATATTCTCTCTCATCCTTTTTCTTTTTTCCTAAACTTTTATTATAAAAATCTATATTGATTTATTGCCATCTGCTTTATCTCCATTTTAGATTCTATTTCTTTCTTTTATTAATCAATTACCATAAAAATTCTCACATTGAAAATAAAATTTGTGTACTAGAATTCTATGTGATGAAATTCACAGTTGAATATTATTCTACTTTTCTATAACTTACCAGAATATATCTTAATTTCAAAGAGGAAAGAAAGCTGTAAATTGTGCAGGACTGATTTGTTTTATTCTCATGAACTTGTTTATTCAAAGATTTTTATTTTCTCTGTGTACTGTTTTCACTAAGTAACTGTTGATTTGCTCATCTTATATTCCAAGATGATATGCAAAGCAATTGTTTTTTTTTTTTTTTTTTTTAAGGACTATATCCTGATTCTTTTTGTTTTGGCTCCATCCTTTCATTCTTTCTGGAGTTATTTCTCCACTGATCTCCAGTAGCATATTGGGCCCTTACTGACCTGGGGAGTTTCTCTTTCAGTATCCTATCATTTTGTCTTTTCATACTGTTCATGGGGTTCTCAAGGCAAGAATACTGAAGTGGTTTGCCATTCCCTTCTCCAGCGAACCACACCCTGTCATATCTCTCCACCATGACCCGCCCATCCCAGGTTGCCCCTCGGGCATGGCTTAATCTCATTGAGTTAGACAAGGGTGTGGTCCTTGTGTGATTAGATTGACTAGTTATCTGTGAGAATGGTTTTAGTGTATTTGCCCTCTGATGCCCTCTTTCAAGACCTACTGTCTTACTCGGGTTTCTCTTACCTCGGGTGTGGGGTATCTCATCCCGGCTGCTCCTGGCTGGTCCCGGCCAGGGAAGCACAGCCATCGCACCTTACCTTGGACGAGGGGTCTCTCCTCACCGCCGCCCTTCCTGACCTCGGTCGTGGGGTAGGTCTTCTCCGCCCTGCTTAGTGCGTTGGCCCTCACCACCGTCCTTCCTCGGTCGTGGGGTAGCTCCTCTCGGCCGCGCTCTTAGTGCGCGACGCAGCCGGCGGGGCGCTCTTAGTGCGCGACGCAGCCGGCGGGGCGCTCTTAATTGTGCGCCGGTCGCGGGGAGGCGAGGTCGCTCTTAAATGGCGCGCCGGTCGCGGGGAGGCGAGGTCGCTCTTAAATGGCGCGCCGGTCGCGGGGAGGCGAGGTCGCTCTTAAATGGCGCGCCTGTCGCGGGGAGGCGAGGTCGCTCTTAAATGGCGCGCCTGTCGCGGGGAGGCGAGGTCGCTCTTAAATGGCGCGCCGGTCGCGGGGAGGCGAGGTCGCTCTTAAATGGCACATCCAGCTGTGGATGTGTCTGGTGATAGAAGCAAAGTCCGATGCTGTAAAGAGCAATATTGCATAGGAACCTGGAATGTCAGGTCCATGAATCAAGGCAAATTGGAAGTGGTCAAACAAGAAATGGCAAGAGTGAATGTCGACATTCTAGGAATTAGCGAACTAAAATGGACTGGAATGGGTGAATTTAACTCGGATGACCATTATATCTACTACTGTGGGCAGGAATCCCTCAGAAGAAATGGAGTGGCCATCATGGTCAACAAAAGAATCCGAAATGCAGTACTTGGATGGAGTCTCATAAATGACAGAATGATCTCTGTTCGTATCCAAGGCAAACCATTCAATGTCACAGTAATCCAAGTCTATGCCCCAACCAGTAACGCCGAAGAAGCTGAAGTTGAACGGTTCTATGAAGACCTACAAGACCTTTTAGAACTAACACCCAAAAAAGATGTCCTTTTCATTATAGGGGACTGGAATGCAAAAGTAGGAAGTCAAGAAACACCTGGAGTAACAGGCAAATTTGGCCTTGGAATAAGGAATGAAGCAGGGCAAAGACTAATAGAGTTTTGCCAAGAAAATGCACTGGTCATAGCAAATACCCTCTTCCAACAACACAAGAGAAGACTCTATACATGGACATCACCAGATCGTCAACACCGAAATCAGATCGATTATATTCTTTGCAGCCAAAGATGGAGAAGCTCTATACAATCAGCAAAAACAAGACCAGGAGCTGACTGTGGCTCGGACCATGAACTCCTTATTGCCAAATTCAGACTGAAATTGAAGAAAGTAGGGAAAACTACTAGACCATTCAGGTATGACCTAAATCAAATCCCTTATGATTATACAGTGGAAGTGAGAAATAGATTTAAGGGCCTAGATCTGATAGATAGAGTGCCTGATGAACTATGGAATGAGGTTCGTGACATTGTACAGGAGACAGGGATCAAGACCATCCCCATGGAAAAGACATGCAAAAAAGCAAAATGGCTGTCTGGGGAGGCCTTACAAATAGCTGTGAAAAGAAGAGAAGCGAAAAGCAAAGGAGAAAAGGAAAGATATAAACATCTAAATGCAGAGTTCCAAAGAATAGCAAGAAGAGATAAGAAAGCCTTCTTCAGTGATCAATGCAAAGAAATGGAGGAAAACAACAGAATGGGAAAGACTAGGGATCTCTTCAAGAAAATCAGAGATACCAAAGGAACATTTCATGCAAAGATGGGCACGATAAAGGACAGAGATGGTGTGGACCTAACAGAAGCAGAAGATATTAAGAAGAGGTGGCAAGAATACACAGAAGAACTGTACAAAAAAGAGCTTCAAGACCTAGACAATCATGATGATGTGATCACTGACCTAGAGCCAGACATCTTGGAATGTGAAGTCAAATGGGCCTTAGAAAGCATCACTACGAACAAAGCTAGTGGAGGTGATGGAATTCCAGTGGAGCTATTCCAAGTCCTGAATGATGATGCTGTGAAAGTGCTGCACTCAATATGCCAGCAAATTTGGAAAACTCAGCAGTGGCCACGGGACTGGAAAAGGTCAGTTTTCATCCCAATCCCAAAGAAAGGCAATGCCAAGGAGTGCTCAAACTACCGAACAATTGCACTCATCTCACACGCTAGTAAAGTAATGCTCAAAATTCTCCAAGCCAGGCTTCAGCAATATGTGAACCGTGAACTTCCTGATGTGCAAGCTGGTTTTCGAAAAGGCAGAGGAACCAGAGATCAAATTGCCAACATCCGCTGGATCGTGGAAAAAGCAAGAGAGTTCCAGAAAAACATCTATTTCTGCTTTATTGACTATGCCAAAGCCTTTGACTGTGTGGATCACAATAAACTATGGAAAATTCTGAAAGAGATGGGAATACCAGACCACCTGATCTGCCTCTTAAGAAATCTGTATGCAGGTCAGGAAGCAACAGTTAGAACTGGTCATGGAACAACAGACTGGTTCCAAATAGGAAAAGGAGTACGTCAAGGCTGCATATTGTCACCATGTTTATTTAACTTATATGCAGAGTACATCATGAGAAATGCTGGACTGGAAGAAACACAAGTTGGAATCAAGATTGCCGGGAGAAATATCAATAACCTCAGATATGCAGATGACACGACTCTTATGGCAGAAAGTGAAGAGGGGCTAAAAAGCCTCTTGATGAAAGTGAAAGTGGAGAGTGAAAAGGTTGGCTTAAAGCTCAACATTCAGAAAACGAAGATCATGGCATCTGGTCCCATCACTGCATGGGAAATAGATGGGGAAACAGTAGAAACAGTGTCAGACTTTGTTTTTCTGGGCTCCAAAATCACTGCAGATGGTGACTTGCAGCCATGAAATTAAAAGACGCTTACTCCTTGGAAGGAAAGTTATGACCAACCTAGATGGCATATTCAAAAGCAGAGACATTACTTTACCAACAAAGGTTCGCCTAGTCAAGGCTATGGTCTTTCCTGTGGTCATGTATGGATGTGAGAGCTGGACTGTGAGGAAGGCTGAACGCCGAAGAATTGATGCTTTTGAACTGTGATGTTGGAGAAGACTCTTGAGAGTCCCTAGGACTGCAAGAAGATCCAACCAGCCCATTCTGAAGGAGATCAATCCTGGAATTTCTTTAGAAGGAATGATGCTAAAGCTGAAACTCCAGTATTTTGGCCACCTCATGCGAAGAGTTGACTCATTGGAGAAGACTCTGATGCTGGGAGGGATTGAGGGCAGGAGGAGAAGGGGACGACAGAGGATGAGATGGCTGGATGGCATCACTGACTCGATGGATGCGAGTCTGAGTGACCTCCAGGAGCTGGTGATGGACAGGGAGGCCTGGCGTGCTGCGGTTCATGGGGTCGCAAAGAGTCGGACACGACTGAGCGACTGATCTGATCTGATCTGATATCCTGATTAATTCAATTTGAAATGGTTTCCACTCAGATCTGTGTCTTACTCTGCCATTTACTAGATGTTCTGAAATTTATCATGGTTCCCTCAGAGGGATGCTGAAAGGCCACTGTGTGCATGCCTTTGTCTCCAAGCAGAGTGTCATTCCTAAGTATTGGGGGCACTGTAGCAAGAATCATTTGTTAGGGACAGATGAAACCATTATGTATAACCTATAGCGTGCCCTCATCATCAACTGAGCACTGGTTGTATAAATTACTTTTACTGAGTTCAGTATGTATTTTATTATTGCTCTTCCTGTTCTATTGCACAGAATGCATATTGCTAACCTATTAAGTAAAATCGCTTATAGATGTAAATTTTTATGACTTTTTAAATGTTAATGTATGGCTTGTTAAATGTTAAAGTGGTAAATAGCTCCTAGAAGCTCATATGTACTAAATTCTATTTTGTAGCTCACAGCATTTAAAGAAAGAATTTACAAGATATTTGTCAAGCTAAGATTTTTATAAACTTGCTGCTTTTCATATATGATTGTACAAAAGAAATTTGTATAATTAGAAGATAATACAAATGCTATATTAAATGGTCACTGTCACAGAGTAACAAATAAACTCTTGCTAGTAGATTAAGGTAGAAAAATATTATGAAATTTAAGAATTACAAATTTAACTACTGCTGCAAATTGAGAATAATTTTCCAGGTCATTGTACCAAATCTATGCTCTTCTGTTTAGGGGTGCTTACAATTCCTACTTATTTAAATATTTATTGTAGAAAAGTGATTTTTTTGTTGTTTTCATTTTTTGCCATGCCATGTGGCTTGTGAGATCTTAGTTCCCTGACCAGGGATTGAACCCACACTCTCAGCAGTGAAAGCAAAGAGTCCTAACCTCTGGATCACCAGGGAATTCCAAGCAGTGATTTTCTGATCCATTTTGGCTCTTATTACTGCCTGTGTTACTCATAACATAGAAGCTAGAGTACCGTAATTATAGAGTGAATGAAATCAAAGATCAGAGCAATTTTTGATGTCAAAATTTTTGTCATCATTGAAGATTTGACATTAGATTTAACTCTAGATCCTTTTAGAATATGACTGTCTAGATTCCCACTATTGAATTACGTTCATGAAACCTTAGGTCCAAGCACAGGAATACTTTAAAAGTGACCCAGATTAACATGGCATGCTCACTATGTTAATATTTCTAATCTATCTACACTATGTTAATATTTCTAATCTTTCTAGTTTATAATTTATAAAAGGAAAACCAGTATCCAAATTTTAAAGAATTTACTCAATTTTAAAGATCTAGTAAGAATTAAACCTGAGATCAAAAATATGACTTCCTATTGTATCCATGAGGTGAAGGACAGGCAGAAGAGCATCTGCCTTCTCCCAATCCATGGATCCCTCCCACAGTGATGTTAATGAACAGAAGAGACAAGATAACACTCTTATTATGTAACTGCTTGTTAGATTACTAAGGCTTTAGCAATAATACCACAAACTGGTATTTGTTTGTCCTCTGAGCCATAATACCACAAATGGATTCTTTACCAGCCGAGACACCAGGGAAACCCAAGAATACTGGAGTAGGTAGCCTATCCCTTCTCCAGCAGATCTCCCTGACCCAGGAATCAAACTGGGGTCTCCTGCATTGCAGACAGATTCTTTACCAGCTAAGCTACCAAGGAAGCCCACCACAAACTGGGTGGCTGAAGTAACAGAAATGTATTGTCCTGGAGTTCTGGAGGCAAGAAATTCAAAGTCCAGGTGTTAGCAGTGTTGCTTTCTTCTGATGACTGTAAGGGAGAATCTGTTCCATGCCTCAGTTGTAGCTTATGACAGTTTGCTGACAATCTTTGATGTTCTCTGGCTTCAGATGCAGTATGCCTGTTTCTGTCTTCATGCTCACATGGCATTTTCCCTATATGCTTGTCTGCTTTTGTGTCCAAACCTCCCCTTATTATAAGATTACTTATATTCTATATACTCAATTACTTATACTAAATATACTCAATTAGGGCCTACCCTAATGACAACATTTAACTTGCTTTTCAATACCATATTTCCAAATAAGGTCATATTCTGAATTACTGGGTTAGGAATTCAACTTATCTTTGGTGGCGGACAAAATTCAATACATAACTGTCTTCACAGAGGCCAGAGGAGAAGGAACAGCTCAGCAGACTCAGACGTTCTCTCCCAAACAACGGCTCACCCCTTACATTATGTTCAAATTATTAGCTTCATAACATCATGCTTATTCTGAGGTAGCAATCCTTCAAAACTTCATCTCAGTTCTTTTCCAAGGAGGGAGTGATTAGAATCCTGCAGTTCTTTCACTAATTACTGTTTAATTTATACTTTAAAAAATAATACCATTAGTGTAATGTGGAAGTTTAATTACCTGGGTAATGAGTAGTCAAACTTAAAAGAAACTTTCAAACTTCTTTTATAAAAGGACTAATATGGGCTTTTCTCCCATTATTTGTGTGGTTGTTTTCTAGTTAATTCTTATACTCCATGAAGTCTCAATCTCTAAAGTTTTGTCCAAAATTCACTAATTCAATTTATGTGTTTCTACAATTTAAGTGTTTCTACTTCTACTTTTATGACTACACCAAAGCCTTTGATTGTGTGGATCACAACAAACTGGAAAGTTCTTCAAGAGATGGGAAAGCCAGACCACTTGACCTACCTCCTGAGAAATCTGTATGCAGGTCAAGAAGCAACGGTTAGAACTGGACATGGAACAACAGACTGGTTCCAAATCGGGAAAGGAGTACGTCAAGGTTGTATATTGTCACCCTGCTTATTTAACTTATATGCAGTGTACATTATGAGAAATGCCAGGCTGGATGAAGCACACACTGGAATCAAGATTGCCAGGAAAAATATCAATAACCTCAGATACAGAGAAGAAACCACCCTTATGGCAGAAAGTGAAGAAGAACTAAAAAGCCTCTTGATGAAAGTGAAAGAGGAGAGTGAAAAAGTTGGCTTTAAGCTCAACATTCAGAAAACTCAGATCATGGCATCCAGTCACATCACTTCATGGCAAATAGATGGGGAAACAATGGAGACAGATTTTTTTTTTTTGGACTCCAAAATCACTGCAGATGGTGACTGCAGCCATGAAATTAGAAGACACTTACACCTTGGAAGAAAAGTTATGACCAATCTAGACAGCATATTAAAAAGCAGATATATTACTTTTCCAACAAAGTTCAATATAGTCAAAGCTATGGTTTTTTTTCCAGTAGTCATGTATGAATGTGAGAATTGGACTACAAAGAAAACTGAGTGCCGAAGAATCATGCTTTTGAACTGTGGTGTTGTATAAGACTCTTGAGAGTCCCTTGGACTTCAAGGAGATCCATCTTAAAGAAAATCAGTCCTGAATATTGGAAGGACTGATGTTGAAGCTAAAACTCCAATACTTTGGCCACCTGATGCGAAGAACTGACTCAATGTAAAAGACCCTGATGCTGGGAAAGATTGAAGGTGGGAGGATCTGGCGAGGATGAGATGGTTGGATGGCATCACTGACTCAATGGACATGAGTAAGCTCCAGGAGTTGGTGATGGACAGGGAAGCCTGGAGTTCTGCAGTCCATAGGGTCACAAAGAGTCACACATGACTAAGGTACTGAACTGAACTGAACTGAACGGTTGACACATACTTATCGCTTATACTTCTCACTTTTGCTGTCTTGCTTTCTGAACATGTTGTCTTTCTATTAATAACACACTACTGTCTTTACCTTGTAGAGTAGAAATTTGTTATTTTCTTCATTAAGATATATCATATCTCTCTTGAAATTTCTTTTCTTCCAGCTTCACATATTTGGTTCCCTCAAATAATGCCATATTCTCACTTGATTCTACTCAAGAATACCACAAAGGATTGGCCCAGGATTTTTCATGATGATTAACTAGAGTTCTTCTCCTGGACTTTTGAACTTGGCACCAAGTATTCTGTCATTGGTATTTCTTCAGTGACAAAAGTTTTACCCTGAGATCTATCAATGGCAGTGTGTTTCTCAATGTTATTTAGGAAATTTTCACTGAAAATAATAGAAAATTAAGAGAATTAAATTAAGAGAATCCAAATAACAATAAAAATTCATTATTATGACATAATGCAGCCCTAAGATATATTAAAGCAGCAACTCAATGAAATCTTCACAATCATTTCTATTCTTTTACCCTTGATGTTGACTTTTGCTTTGGGCTTGCCATAAAATGGCTGTAACGGTTCAGGGCAACTTACTCAGAAACTATGCTCTTCAGAAGCAAAAAGAAATCATTTTCTCCTTTGTATTTAATTTTAAAGATAAGGAAAACTTTTTAGAATGATCAGCCAATTCTTATCACATTGTCTAGAATATATAATCATCCCATGCCTAAATTAATCAATGTCAAAGGAATTAATGCCATCATAGTTGGCTGAAGGCCAACCAGAATTAACTTTCTAGAGTTAAGAATAGAGTATTTCTCCTAATATTCTTGGGCATGTAAAAGAGAACATATACATCATGAAATCAGGATTGTTAACAAATGAGAAAAAGAATAAATGTTGGGTAGATTATTAAAATGCTCTGTTAACCCTTCAATATAGAGAAAATATATGTGTTAAAACAGTGCCGCCACCACAGATAGAGAATGATTCAGCAGTTTTGAGGATCATCCTTCCAACTCATCTTAAAGTCCAACTGCTTTTCTTTTTGTTCCGTAAATGTTCGATATTGTTGTTTATGTATCATTAGATTCTCTGAATATATGAATGATTATTTTTGCCTTTAAAAAAGATTTCTGTTACTTGTAACAAAATTAATAAATTTTATCATATCGCTGGATCATCGAAAAAACAAGAGAGTTCCAGAAAACATCTATTTCTGCTTTATTGACTATACCAAAGCCTTTGACTGTGTGGGTCACAATAAACTGTGGAAAATTCTGAAAGAGATGGGAATACCAGACCACCTGATTGGCTTCTTGAGAAACCTATATGCAGGTCAAGAAGGAATAGTTAGAACTGGACATGGAACAACAGACTGGCTACAAATAGGAAAAGGAGTACATCAAGGCTGCATATTCCTGCTTATTTAACTTATATGCAGACTACATTATGAGAAACGATGGGCTGGAATAAGCACAAGCTGGAATCAAGATTGCCAGGAGAAATCTCAATAACCTCAGATATGCAGATGACACCACCCTTATGGCAGAAAGTGAAGAAGAACTAAAAAGCCTCTTGATGAAAGTGGAAGAGGAGAGTGAAAATGTAGGCTTAAAGCTCAACATTCAGAAAACGAAGATCAAGGCATCTGGTCCCATCACTACATGGCAAATAGATGGGGAAACAGTGAAAACAGTGTCAGACTTTATTTTTGAGGGCTCCAAAATCACTGTGGACGGTGATTGCAGCCATGAAATTAAAAGATGCTTACTCCTTGGAAGGAAAGTTATGACCAACCTAGATAGCATATTCAAAAGCAGAGACATTACTTTGCCAACAAAGGTCCGTCTAGTCAAGGCTATGGTTTTTCCAGTAGTCATGTATGGATGTGAGAGTTGGACTGTGAAGAAAGCTGAGCACCAAAGAATTGATGTTTTTGAACTGTGGTGTTGGAGAAGACTCTTGAGAGTCCCTCGGACTGCAACGAGATCCAACCAGTCCATTCTAAAGGAGATCAGTCCTGCGTGTTCATTGGAAGGACTGATGCTAAAGCTGAAACTCCAGCCACCTCATGCAAAGAGTTGACTCATTGGAAAAGACTCTGATGCTGGGAGAGATTGGGGGCAGGAGAAGGCAAAGACAGAGGATGAGATGGCTGGATGGCATCACCGACTCGATGTGAGTTTGAGTAACTGCGGCAGTTGGTGATGGACAGGGAGGCCTGGCACGCTGCAATTCATGGGGTCACAGAGAGTCGGACTGAGTGACTGAACTGAACTGAGCCTTATCGATGTGATATTTGTATTTGTCATGGCTGGAAATTTTCTGCCCATTTTTGTTAGAAGGAAGGCTTTACACATTCTACCAATTTAATTACACCCAATTAAATCCAAATACATCTTAAAATGTGCTGATCATTTCTTCAGACTATCTCATGAACATGTTTCTAGCTTTACTATATAACTACGATGAATTTTTTTTTTACCATTTTCAAGTGTGATAATCTTACCAATATACTTATTATTATTATAATTAGTTTAGAAAAGTTGGTAATTCATATAAGAATCATTGTCTTTAATCCACAGGAGAACATGACCCAAATAACCACACCCTCTACTGAATATTTTCATTTCATTCTTATCTTGCTGTATTATATAATTCACTTTTTTTTTTGCATTTTTAACACTATGATTTATTCCTTAAATAAATTTATTTTTGGTTGCACTGGTTCTTTGTGTTGTATGCAGGCTTTCTTTAGTTGCAACAGAAAGGTGCTACTCTCTAGTTGTGGTGTACTGGCTTCTCATCACAGTGGCTTCTCTTTGCAGAGCATGGGCTCTAGGTGCACAGCCTCAGTAGTTGTGGTGCGTGGGCTTAGATGCTCTGTGGCATGTTGGATCTTCCTGGACCAGGGATCGAACCTGAACCCCTTGCGTTGGCAGGCAGATTCTCAACAACTGGACCATCAGGAAAGTCTTATTTTCTGTTTTTAATTGTCAAAATATATGATCAAAATACAGTCTTTATCAACATACATTGTCAAAATTCTATTCTTCTTATAAATGGAATGCATTTGACTATATAAACTATAAGTGTTAGCCAGGTAATGGTCTCGCATTGGTCTCATTTCTTACCTGTGAACCTTCAGTAATTTACTCGGGGTTTAGGTGAAGCAAATTTTGCAAATTATGCTTATAAGCATGAAAGATTTCCTGTGATCTTCTTTATATCTACCTGAGAGTTGTGTTCTATAAAGGCAGGGAAACTTCTCAGATGAACAAGACTTTTGACCCTTCTTTGCCCTGTGACGTACATACTTTTGATTTTTTAAAAATAAATTTACCTTATGCAATTAATTAATATTCTAGAGAAAATGATAGGAAAGACAGAGATCATTATCAATGCTTTCCTGGGATATATACTTATTCTGTCACTTCCTACTCATTAACATACAAATCATTTACCCTATTACTTTAACCAGATTGCTCTGCTGACTTTTGACCCTACCATAGGGTTCTAGATACTTTCTTATTGAAATCTACCAAAATTCATATTGTGAACTGTTTAAGATAAAACGCTTATATTTTTTAACTGAGACTTCTATTAAAACATCCTCATATTTAATTCAGAGAAGAGGTGGAGGGTGGCCTAATGATACTTGATAGTATAAAGATTTTGGACCAGAAAAGTTCTTATTGATTGTTTTATAATATTAAAAATGTTTAATATAAATTTTAAAAATAAAATACGGCTTAATTGCTAAATGAACAATACAATACCTATTTTCAGTAAATATGTAAATAAGTCATTTTGACTTATTAGGAAAAATGTCAAAATAAATAAACTGACAATTGCAAGAAATTTAATTAATTGTAATGCTCAGATAAGGAGGAAATTTCTGAGTTAAAAAATATATCAGTAGCTTCTTTTAAGCCAGAGGTCTGCAAAACCACAGTCCAGTGGTCAAATTGAACCAACATCTTTTTATTTATTAAAATACAGACATTATACTCATTTATATATATTGTCTATGGCTATTCTCTTGCTACAGTGGCAGAGTTAAGTTGCTACTGTGACTACATGGCTCACAAAGTCTAAAATATTTAATATCTGACCCTATTGTAAATCTGATAAACATTAAATCTCTCTCTCTCTCCATTTATGGATGATGCCACAAAAGCCACAATAATCTGAAGTTGCAATATTAATATTCTGGAGATCAGATGCTTGCTGCTGTGTTGGCAAAGTCAAAAGAACATTATGGGAGGAGATCATTGAGAAAATGTGACCACTAGTTAACCTACCAGCTGGACTTGGGCAACTAGTGATGCCTTCCCTCCTCCCCAGTCCTTGGAATGTGTATTCTATCCACTGTTCCCACACTAGCATATCTTTCAAGGACACAGCCTTATGTGAGTAATGTGTTGAGACACTCGGGACTGAATACATGACTAATTCCCATTAAGGTCTCTGTAAACTTTTCAGATTCTAATGTGCAGAGATCTACTTCTGTTGAGATCACCTTAGACAGGCTTAATTCATAAATTCCCTTGCTTATTAAACCTGCCACATACTAATCCAAAGTGCTCTGTCTCTCCCTGGGGCCATTTTTGAATTTCATCCAGGGTAGCCCCAAAGTTGTGAACCAACAAATATCAGAATGCAAAACTAGCAGGTAAATCTATAGATGAGAGCATTTGTTATATAAACCTGGGTTTGTATACCTTGAGATGAGAGATACAACTTCCATGAATCCACGTAGCCAAGGGTAAAAGTACAAGAGCAATAGTTGTAGAGAACAGCATACTTGCACCAAAGAACCAAAGCTGAAAATACTGTAGTTCAGTATATGGGTTAACCCTCACATTGATTTCAAAGACAAACACTAACCAACAAAAGACACAAAGACAAAATGACATCATTGGAGAAGGAGACAACATTATCCTTGTAAATTCTAAGAATCTGTCACATATAGGATGTGTATCTCACTTATTTTTGCCATGAAGAGAAGTAGTTAGCACCAGTTTTGAAAATTGAAACAATGTAATCATATATTTAGACTTCACATTTGGATGAGGGTTATTTCATGTTTAGGTTTTTATTAAGATTAAATTTAATGGATTTCAAATATTTAGTAATTTTTTATGAAAATATTCCATTCACTCAAAACATGTTTCCCAGTAGAGAGGAAATGCTTGAATAATTCTGTCTACAAAGAATCCAATTTTTTTTTAGTTCAGTTCAGTTCAGTTGCTCAGTCATGTCTGACTTTTTGCGACCCCATGAATTCCAGCACACCAGGCCTCCCTGTCCATCATCAACTCCCAGTGTTCACTCAAACTCATGTTCATCAAGTTGGGGATGCCATCCAGCCATCTCATCCTCTATCGTCCCCTTATCTGCCTGCCTCCAATCCCTCCCAGCATCAGTCTTTGCCAATGAGTCATGAGGTGGCCAAAATATTGAAGTTTCAGCTTCACCATCAGTCCTTCCAATGAACACCCAGGACTTATCTCTTTTAGGATGGACTGTTTGGATCTCTTTGCAGTCCGAGGGACTCTCAAGAGTCTTCTCCAACACCACAGTTCAAAAGCATCAATTCTTCGGCGTTCAGCTTTCTTCACAGTCCAACTCTCAATCCATACATGACTACTGGAAAAACCATAACCTTGACTAGACAGATCTTTGTTGGCAAAGTAATGTCTCTGCTTTTCAATATGCTATCTAGGTTGGTCATAACTTTCCTTCCAAGGAGTAAGCATCTTTTAATTTCATAGCTGCAATCACCATCTGCAGTGATTTTGGAGCCCCCAAAAATAAAGTCTGACACTGTTTCCACTGTTTCTCCATCTATTTCCCATGTAGTGATGGGACCAGATGCCATGATCTTAGTTTTCTGAATGTTGAGCTTAAAGCCAACTTTTTCACTCTCCTCTTCCACTTTCATCAATAGGCTTTTTAGTTCTTCTTCACTTTCTGCCATAAGGGTGGTGTCATCTGCATATCTGAGGTTGTTGATATTTCTCTTGGAAATCTTGATTCCAGCTTGCGCTTCTTCCAGCCCAGCTTTTCTCATGATGTACTCTGCACATAAGTTAAATAATCAGGGTGACCATATACAGCCTTGACATACTCCTTGTCCTATTTGGAACCAGTCAGTTGTTCCATGTCCAGCTCTAACTGTTGCTTTTCTGACCAGGCTCTCAAGAGGCAGGTGAGATGGTCTGGTATTCCCGTCTCTTTCAAAATTTTCCACAGTTTATTGTGATCCACACAGTCAAAGGCTTTGGCATAGTCAGTAAAGCAGAAATAGATGTTTTTCTGGAACTCTATTGCTTTTTCGGTGATCCAGCGGATGTTGGCAATTTGATCTCTGGTTCTTCTGCCATTTCTAAAACCAGCTTGAACATCTGAAAGTTCAGGGTTCACGTATTGCTGAAGCCTGGCTTAGAGAAATTTGAGCATTACTTTACTAGTGTGTGAAAGTGAAAGTAAAGTCGCTCAGAGGTGTCCGACTCTTTGTGACCTCATGCACAGTAGCCTACCAGGATCCTCTGTCCGTGGGATTTTCCAGGCAAGAATACTGAAGTGGACTGCCATTTCCTGCTCCAGGGGATCGTTCTAACCCAGGGATCGAACCCAGGTCTCCTGTGTTGCAGACAGACGTTTTACCGTCTGAGCCACTAACATGTGAAATGAGTGCAATTGTGTCGTAGTTTGAGCAAGTTTTTTTAGATGGCATCAAAATCATGCAAAAGACATTCTTTTAAAAAGGAATTGTTCTCCATTTGAATTTCCAATTTGCTATCACAAAACTCAATATAAATCAAATAAGTATTTTGTAAAACAAAATATACTCTCTAATATTTTCATATTGCCTTGTGGGGTTTTTTTTTTTCCCCCCCCCCTCAGAATGAATTTTAATTCAGGGATCAGTAGTGTAGCAGTTTGGGATTTTGTTCAGTTACTTGTAACCAGCACTAAACTGCAGTAATTGAGACAAAACTGTCTTTTAGTTACATTAATGTAGAGAGTTCTTGGTGTTCGTTCTGCAATTTAAGATTGTCAGGAAAAAAAGCCTCTGCAGTTCTCTTGGTGTTTAATCTGAGGCTTCATCACACAGAGTGTGTGTATAATTATAACGGGTGAAGGAACTTGAGAATGAAGACAAGCTGAATTTTGGTGTCATTTAGTCTCTGTAGTTTCAGAGAAACCAAAGATAGTGTTTTCCAGAAGACATGAAATACATGTTAAAGTCAAAAGAGACTGGGGTTAATTTTTATTGAGGGGATACTTGAAGATTGCCCATTCAGGAAGTTTGGTAGTGAATTAGAGAAGAACTTTCAGAGGGAATTAGGTCAAGGGAAACTATTGGGTTAAAAGGGAGAGCAGAGCATGTTTTCTGTAGAGAGGATTTTGTGTGCTAAGAGGATCACTGAAATGACTGGCCAAGGAGTCCAGACTGCACAGTGAAAGTGACAAAGGAGAGAGGGAATAGGTTTGAATAGCATATTCTTCAAACATAACAAGACAGTAGCATAGACTTATCCTGTAATTTTCAAGAAAAGCCTTAATGAAAAGATGACTACTCTGTGGGAGAGTTGACACTACCTTTTATAGAATTCTATAATCACTTATCTTCCCAATATAAATTTGAAGGCTACAGAATCTATATATTAAAAGTGTTAAGACAAGCTCTTTTTTTGGACCATCCTAGACGAAAGTCAGAAGTTAACTCAATAACTTCATTTAATATCTTATACAGAAGGATTCTCAACTTCTTGTTTAAAAAGCCAAGCACATATTCCTACTACAAGTTTAATGTACAACAAGTCTCCCTGATCTTGATCTTGAGAAGACTGTGTGCATTTTATAATGTCCAGGAGATCATATTTTTAACTTTCTATAAAAAAGTAAAAAGGTCTGAATTAAATGCTTTGTGAATTGAGTACCATTACTTCAGAAATTTCCAGACAATAGTGAGAATCACCTACTGCTTTGTGCAACAGTGAACAGCTTGATTTAGATATAGTCATTATATCAGCACAAATAAAGAGAAAATTTGTGCATGTAAACAAGATTGGACTATAGCTCCACACTTATTTTTCCTATGAAAATGAAACTGGTTGGCAGCCTCACCAACAAACAGTGCTCAATGCTATCTTACTCTTCTTGTTTGAATTTTGGAATGCTGAGTCTTACAGTAATTGCATATTACATCTACATACTTCAAATGAGTTTATAATGGCTATTATCATCAAAAGGAATAGGAAAACAATTAACCATGATTAGCCTTTTTATGTGAAGAGTTACCTCCTTATTTTGGCATTCAGTTTGCAATCATTTTGAAATTAGCTATGAGTTTGAATAATTTTAATTATTTATTTTTGTATTTCAATAGTGTAAGAACAATGAGTTTCTTAACCTTATGCATTTCTGTAAAAAGTGAAAAATGCTAGCAGTGTTTATTAAAGTATAAAACTCATTTCCCTATTTTTTTTTAAGAAAAAGAGACTCAAAGAAATCTTTCAGATTTTTTTTCTAGTTTAATTTGAAACTGAATCAGTTTGAAGTATCTATGATTAAATTCGTTATTGTGCTTTATATTCTCCTCCAAATGATTAATTATTGCTGCCACAGGTCACTTTCAAAGGTAAATATTCTCTGGTAAGAGAAAAAACACATGACTTGGTAAACACACATTGATGATACTGTTAAAATTTCAAAATACTACCCTTGATACATTGAGATATATATATATATGTTTTACACATGTAGTAAGAATGTGGATTTTGTCACAGATTCCTAAATGTTATGGGAAAAAAAGAAGCAAGATTTAAAACAGTGACTGTTCACACCTCATGGCCTCATTCTCTTTGCTCTTAATAGTTGCTGGATTACTGGCATATTGACTGCCTTGCCTGTGGGATGTGTTTGAGTCCTATGAGTGATGACTGAGAGTGAAATCTCAGGAGGACCACAGGGGCTCTGTCTGAACTTTACAGATAATAACTGTGCAGCCAACACATTCAGTTCTTACATAGAGTTTTCAGGTCCTTGGAGAGCTAGCCTTCTGCTCTGTGCTAGCCTAGATGGCTTGGAGAACTGCCAGTGGCCGACTGGAGTAACCTCTTAGAACAGAGGATTGCAACTTTGAAGGTTTGTGGATGGTTATAAATTTAAAAGGGCCAAAGAAATTCTCTGGGGATTTATGTTTTGTTGAAAGGATGGTGGCAACACATGCCCCCATACATTCGCTAAAAAAAAAAAAAAAAAAATACCATAAAAGTTGATTTTTAAAACTTAAATCTAGATTACAGAATTGGAATTTGCTTTACATGATTTTAAGTACAGTAAACTATGTATGAATAAAAACATTCCCTTACATTATATTCATTTGTTTACTCTGATGACTATGTCCACAATTTCCCATCTGCCTACTTCTTTTTACTACATATTGAAGAATTTCAGAAGCAAATTCCTTCAAATACTTGAAAGAAATTTCAACATAAATATTTCAAAGATTAAATGTCATCATCATTATTTCCTAGAAGTGGAAATCTTTGGCATAATGTATTCTCAAGCAATCTTTTCTGCTTTATTAAATAATTTCAGAGCTAGGACAAGAGATTCTTCTTTTACTATGATTCAATAAGAGAATCTTCCTCTCAATATTTATAAACAACCAAAAATGTAGATTTATGAATAACAATGTGCTTTATTTTATCTTTAATATTAGAACTATACCTTGAAATATATTTGACTTCTAATATACATTGTTTGTTCCACACTTCTAATAAATAACTTTCTTAAAGAGAAAGCTTATTTAAACAGGCCATCTTATAGGTAAGGTCTATTATATACTACCTTAAAACAAACTTCTGCCCTCGGCAATATGTACCTCAATCTTTTAACCACTCAGTTGAGGTATAAGTTACAGACCACAAAATATACCAATTGCTAGTCAAGCTGGTTTGGCAAGTTATTAGAATTGTGCAGTTTTAGAACATTTTTATAACTTAAAAGTATCCTCTCATACCCATTTTTGGTTTATCTCCTCTCATATTTCTATTTAGGAAACCAGTGATCTGCTTTCAGCCTCTAAAATTACTTTTGCTGGAAAGTTCATATAAATGGTACAATATGATAACTAGTATGCTGTGTATGGTTTCAGCATGATACTCAGTTCATCCATGTTGTAGTATTGTGGTAGGCAGAATAATTGCCTCACAAAAATATCCATATCCTAATCCCTAGAAACTGTGGTCATTTTATATTACATGGAAATGAAGAGTTAAGGTATCACATGGAATTAAGTTTACTAATCAATTATCCTTAAAATAAAGAGATTATCCTGGGTTATCTAAGGTTAATCACAAGAGAGCTTAAATGTGGAAAAGGGAGGCAGAAGAATCAGTGAAGAGATGTGAAAAAAATTTCACTGGCCATGGCTGGCTTTGAATATGGCAAGTGAAGTGAAGTCGCTCAGTCGTGTCTGAATCTTTGCGACCCCATGGACTATAGCCTATCAGGCTCCTACATCCATGGGATTTTCCAGGCAAGAGTGCTGGAGTGGATTGCCATTTTCTTCTCCAGGGGATCTTCCCAACCCAGGAATCAAACCCAGGTCTCCCACATTACAGGCAGATGCTTTACCATCTGAGCCACCAGGGAAGCAAGGGGATCACAAATAATGGGAGGTGAGCCATCCCCAGATTCTGGCAAAGGTAAGAAGACAGATTCTGCCCCATAACATTCAGAAAGGAATGTAATACTTCTGTGAGTTTTAACCTAGTGCAACCCATTTCAGATTTCTCACCTCTGTAAACTGTAGGACAGTAAATTCTATTGTTTTAAACCACTAAATTTGCAGTGATGTGTTATAAATAAAAGAGTAATATTAGCACATAGCAGTACTTTGATCCTTTAAAGTTTTTTTTAATTGAACATAAAACACGAGATCTACCTTTTTAATAGATCTTAAGTGTAGAATATAGTTTAACTATAGCTAAAATATTGTTTAGCATATTTCTAGAGATTAATATTATTGTAGAGTTAAAACTTTATTGATTAGCAGCTCTCCATTTGTCCCTCCCCCAGCACCTGTCAAAACTCCAGTATTTTGGCCACCTCATGCGAAGAATTGACTCATTGGAGAAGACTCTGATGCTGGGAGGGATTGAGGGCAGGAGGAGAAGGGGACGACAGAGGATGAGATGGCTGGATGGCATCACTGACTCGATGGATGCGAGTCTGAGTGACCTCCGGGAGCTGGTGATGGACAGGGAGGCCTGGTGTGCTGCGGTTCATGGGGTCGCAAAGAGTCGGACACGACTGAGCGACTGATCTGATCTGATCTGATCTGAGCACCTGTCAACCCCCTTCTCCTCTTTACCTCTGTGAATTTGACTATATTAAGTATGTCATAAAAGTGGCATCTTGCTGTGTTTGTTCTTAATGGGACTGGCTTAACTCACCTAGCATAAGGTCCTCAAGATTTCATCAATGTTGTCACATGCTTTCTGATATTTCCTTCTTCTCTAAGACAGAAAAAATATTCAATCATGTGTAGACATAGTATTTTCTTCATTCATTATATATTAATGGACATTTTGTTTGCTTCTCTGTTTTGGCTGTTGTGGTTAGGACTGTCATGAACATGAGAATCTTCATATCTCTTTTAAGTCATAATTTCAGTTCTTTTTGATGAATACCAATAAGCAAGATTGCTGAATCATATTGTAAGTTCTACTTTTTAATTTTGGGTGGAAATTCCATACTATTTTCCATAACATTGCTTCATTTTGCTTTCCCACCAACAGTGCAAAGGGTTCTGATTTCTTCACATCCTTACCAATGCTCATCTTTTCAGTATAATAACCATCCTGAGAAGTATGAGATGATATCTCATTGTGGTTTTGATTTGCATTGAACTGGACATGGAACAACAGACTGGTTCCAAATGGGAAAAGGAGTACGTGAAGGCTGTATATTGTCGCCCTGCTAATTTAACTTCTATGCAGAGTACATCATGAGAAACGCTGGGCTGGAAGAAGCACAAGCTGGAATCAAGATTACTGGGAGAAATATCAATAACCTCAGATATGCAGATGACACCACCCTTATGGCAGAAAGTGAAGAGGAACTAAAAAACCTCTTGATGAAAGTGAAAGTGGAGAGTGAAAAAGTTGTCTTAAAGCTCAACATTCAGAAAACAAAGATCAAGGCATCTGGTCCCATCACTTCATGGCAAATAGATGGGGAAACAGTGGAAACAGTGTCAGACTTTATTTTGGGGGGCTTCAAAATCACTGCAGATGGTGACTGCAGCCATGAAATTAAAAGATGCTTACTCCTTGGAAGGAAAGTTATGACCAACCTAGATAGCATATTCAAAAGCAGAGACATTACTTTGCCAACAAAGGTCTGTCTAGTCAAGGCTATGGTTTTTCCAGTGGTCATGTATGGATGTGAGAGTTGGATTGTGAAGAAAGCTGAGCATCGAAGAATTGATGCTTTTGAACTGTGGTGTTGGAGAAGACTCTTGAGAGTCCCTTGGACTGCAAGGAGATCCAACCAGTCCATTCTGAAGGAGATTAGCCCTGGGATTTCTTTGGAAGGACTGATGCTAAAGCTGAAACTCCAGTAATTTGGCCACCTCATGAGAAGAATTGACTCATTGGAAAAGACTCTAATGCTGGGAGGGATTGGGGGCAGGAGGAGAAGGGGACGCCAGAGGATGAGATGGCTGGATGGCATCACTGACTCAATAGACATGAGTCTGAGTGAACTCTGGGAGTTGGTGATGGACAGGGAGGCCTGGCATGCTGCAATTCATGGGGTCACAATGAGTCGGACATGACTGAGCGACTGAACTGAACTGAACTGAGTGATCAGTGATTTGATGAGCATCTTTAATGTATCTGTTGGTTTTGATATGTCTTCTTTGGAGAAATGTTCCAATTTAATTACCAGTAGTAGTTTGTTGTTAATGTATACCATATCTTATAAGATTTACCACTTGGTGAGTATTTGGATTCTTCCCAATTTCAATTTTAGGCTATTATTAATAGTGTCTGACTATTTGTGGACATGTCTTAATGTGGACATATGTTTTCATTTCTCTTCGTTTCTCTGTGATTGATGCTAAGTGCTGCTGTAAGAATGATTCAGGCTTCTCTGCTAGCTCAACTGGTAAAGAATCTGCCTGCAATGTAGGAGACCTGGGTGCGTTTCCTGGGTTGGGAAGATCCCCTGGAGAAGGGAATAGCTACCCACTCCAGTATAACTAAAAAGTTAAAAAGAAATTGTCAATCTGCTTGTCACAGAGTTGAAACCATTTTATATTTCCATCAGTAGTGTATGAAGATTAGCATGTCTCCACATCTTCACTAACACTGGTTAAGTTCTCATCTTTTTTTAAATAGTCATTATAGTGAGCATGTAGTAGAATTTCATTGTGATTGTTTTTACTATAGTAAAATACACAAAATAACATATACCATTTAACCATTTTCAGGTGTTCAGTTCAATGCAATTAAATACATTCACATTGCTTTGCAACCATCATCATCATTTTTTCATCTTGAAAACTCTGTATCTATTAAATCATAACTTTCCATTATTTTCTTCCCCGACCCCAGCCCCTGGAATCCACCATACACTCTTAGTGTTAGTCTTGTTATGATTGGCTTATTTCACTTAGCATAATGTCCTTAAGCTTCATCCATGATGTAACATATTGCAGAACTTCTTTCCTTTTTAAGGTTGAATAATATTTCATTTTCTTCATACACAATATTTTATTCATGAATTTATCTGTCGATAAGT
Source organism: Tragelaphus eurycerus (assembly GCA_935064755.1). NCBI lineage: Eukaryota > Metazoa > Chordata > Mammalia > Artiodactyla > Bovidae > Tragelaphus > Tragelaphus eurycerus. Next base: position 1,074,102 of record CAKXYN010000132.1, on the reverse strand, counting down.
ACTTGAATTGCTTACATTTTTTGACTGTTATTAATAATGCTACTATTAACATGGTGAAACTATCTCCTTGAGGTCCTGCTTTCAGTTGTTTTGAGCATATACCCATAAGTGGAATAGCTAGATAATACAGGAGTTCTTTTCCATGCAGTTCATGGGGTTCTCAAGGCAAGAATCCTGAAGTGGTTTGCCATTCCCTTCATGTTTTGTCAGACCTGTCCACCATGACCCGTCCATCTTGGGTGGTCCTACACAGCATGGCTCGTAGATTCATTGAGTTTTACAAGGCTGTGACCCATGTGATCCTGATGCTGGGAAAGATTGAAGGCAGAGGAGAAGGGGACAACAGAAGATGAGAAGGTTGGATGGCATCACTGACTTGGTGGACTTGAGCTTGAGTAAGCTCTAGGAGTTGTGATGGACAGGGAAGCCTGGCGTGCTGCAGTCCATGGGATGGCAAAGAGTCAAACACAACTGAGTGACTGAGCTGAACTGATAGTAATTCTACTTTTAATTCTTTGAGAAATCGCCATATTGTTTTTCACAGCAGCTGTACCATTTTACATCCCTACCAATAGTGAACAGAGTCCTAATTTCTCCGTATCCTCACCCACACTTGTGTTTTATTTCAGTAACAGTTATCCTAATGGGTATGAGATGGTACTTCATTGTAGTTTTGATTTACATTTCCCTAATGGTTAGTGATGGAGAAGGCAATGGCACCCCACTCTAGTACTCTTGCTTGGAAAATGCCATGTATGGAGGAGCCTGGTAGGCCACAGTCCATGGGGCTGCAAGGAGTCCGACACAACTGAGCGACTTCACTTTCACTTTTCACTTTCATGCATTGGAGAAGGAAATGGCAACCCACTCCAATGTTATTGCCTGGAGAATCCCAGGGATGGGGGAGCCTGGTGGGCTGCCATCTATGGGGTTGCACAGAGTCGGACACGACTGAAGTGACTCAGCAGCAATGGTTAGTGATGTTGAGCATTTTTCAATATCTTGTATAGATAAACATGTCTATTCAAGACTTTAGTCTTTTTTTTTTTTTTTTTGCTGTTATTGAGTTTTAGGAGTTCTTCATACATTCTGGGTATTAGTCCCTTGTCAGATATATGATTTATCCCATTCTGTGGGTTGCCATTTTATTCTGCTGACAGTGTCTTCTGATGTACATTAAAAAAAAAAGTTATGAAGTCCATTTGGTCTATTTTCTTTTAATTAATTTGTTGTCTGTTCCTTGGTGTCCAGGGCAATTTCAGAGTCATGAAGATTTTGGCTTTTGTTTTCTTTTTAGAGTTTTGTTTTGTTTTGTCTTTGCTTTGACATTTAGGTCCTTGACCCATTTCCAGTTAATTTTTTTTATATAGTATTAGGTAAGAATTCAAATTCACTCTTTTGCATATGGATATCCAGTTTTTCCCAGTATCACATATTTAAAAGACCATCCTTTAAACATTGAATGGTTTTAACACCCTTGTCAAAAATCATTTGGCCAAGGATTTACTTGTGAACTTTATAATACTCCTTTGCTCTATATATCTACATTATGCCAGTACCACTATTTTGATTACTGTAGCTTTGTAGTAGATTTTGAAATAAGTGAGCATGAGTCTTTCAGTTATATTCTTTTTTTATATTTCAAGATTGTTTTGGCTATTCAGTTTCATCTTTGGAGTTTTGGAAGACATTGAATATATAAATTGCTTTGGATAATATGAACATTTTAACAATATTAAGTCTTCTATTATATAAACATGATTTGTGTTTTCATGTATTTATGTCTTCTTTAATTTCTTTCAAAGTTTTGTTGCTTTTATTTTACAACTTTCATCTTGTTTAATTCCTAAGTATTTTATTCTTTTTGATTCTATTTTTTTATTCAAATGTTTATTTGCTCTATTATCCTTTCTTTTTTAAATGCTTATTTGAATTTCTTTTCTTTTTTATTTATTTATTTATTTTTTTACTTTACAATATTGTATTGGTTTTGCCATACATCAACATGCATCCACCACAAATGTACACATGTTCCCCATCCTGAACCCCCCTCCCACCTCCCTCCCGATACCATCCCTCTGGGTCATCCCAGTGCACCATCCCCAAGCTTCCTGTATCCTGCATCGAACCTGGACTGGCAATTCATTTCTTATATGATATTATATATGTTTTAATGCCATTCTCCCAAATCAACCCCCAATCCCCTCCCACAGAATCCAAAAGACTGTTCTATACATCTGTGTCTCTTTTGCTGTCTCGCATACAGGATTGTCGTTACCATCTTTCTAAATTACTCCATATATATGCATTAGTATACTGTATTGGTGTTTTTCTTTCTGGCTTACTTCACTCTGTATAATAGGCTCCAGTTTTATCCACCTCATTAGAACTGCCAAAGCAATCTTGAGAAAGAAGAATGGAACTGAAGAATCAACCTGCCTGATTTAAGGCTCTACTACAAAGCCACAGTCATCAAGACAGTATGGTACTGGCACAAAGACAGAAATATAGAGCAGTGGAACAAAATTGATTCTATTTTTAATGGAACTCCTTTGTGATTTTCTTTTCAAATTGTTTCTTGTTTTTTCATGTAGAAATGTCATTGATTTTTGTGTGTTAATTTTGTATCTTGCTATTTTACTAAATTCATTTATTAGTGCATTGTTAATCCAGTTCTCAAGGTTTTCTAATTATATCATAATCTGCAAACAGATAATTTCATATCTTCATTTCCAGTTAGATATATTTTATTTCTTTTGTCTTATCTAATTTCTCTGGATAGAACTTCAAGTGCCATGTTGAATAGAAGAGGTAGAAACAAATATCCTTGCCTTGTTCCTGATCTTAGATGAAAATCTTTCAGTCTTTCCCCATTGAGTACTATGTTCATCTTTAATTACCACTTAAGTGTTTACAGTTGTTTTATCTTCTTGCTCTATTGAAACCTTATCAATATATGAGGTCTTTCTTTGTCTCATGTAAACTTTTTTTGAGTTAAAGTCTACTTGTTGAATATTAGTATAGCCATCTCTGCTCTCTTTCAGTTATTATTGACAGGGAGTATCCTCCTCTATCCTTTCACTTTCAATCTTTTTGTGTCTTTTGATCTCAAAGGAGTTGCTTGTAGATAGCATACTGTTGGACCAGGTGATTTTATCCATTCTGCCAATCTCTCTCTTTTGATTGGAGAGCTTAATCCATTTACATTTAAAATAATTATTGATAAGGAAGAAATTCTGTCATTATACTACTTGAGACACTTTATAGCTTCCCCCTCACTCCTTTAATTGCTATTTTTTGTGTTTCATTGAATTTTTTTGCAGTGAAATGTTTATATTTCCTTATCATTTCCTTTTGTATACCTTTTAGCTATTTTCTTTTTGATTACCACTTCAATTACATTTAAATAACACCTAAATTTATAACATTCTAGTTTGAATGTATACCAGTTTAACTTCAATAACATACAAACTGAACATAAAACAAACTGTAAAAGGACAGCTCCATTCTTACACCTTTTTGGTTGTTGGATGCCATAAAATGACATTTTTATATGTTGTGTTCCCTCTATAAAACTAATAATTATTTAAAATGCATTAGTCCTTTAAGTTGTGTGAAAAATAGTACTTGTACTTAAAAACTAAAGTCATAGCAATATTAACTTTTATACTAATAATTATTTTCCCTTCTCTAAATGTATTAATTTCTTAAATCATGTAGAAAACAACAAGTGAATTAGCTTTTTGTTTTATTTTATAATTGTCCATGCATTTATCTTTATCAAGATATTTATTTCTCTATTTGAAGAGGTAGATGGCATCCCCCCCCCCCATACGTGTGTGTGTGTGTGTGTTAGTCGCTCAGTTGTGTCCAACTCTTTGTGACTCTATCAGTTCAATTCAGTCACTCAGTCGTGTCCGACTCTTTGTGACCCCATGAACTGCAGCACACCAGGCCTCCCTGTCCATCACCAACTCCTGGATTTCACTCAAACTCATGTCCACCGAGTCGGCGATGCCATCCAGCCATCTCATCCTCTGTCGTCCCCTTCTCCTGCCCTCAATCTTTCCCGGAATCAGGGTTAATGATTCTAATTATAGATAATTTTCTATATTTTCTAGTGCTAAATGCTACTTTCAGTTCAGTTCAGTTCGGTCCCTCATTTGAGTCTGACTCTTTGCAACCCCATAAACTGCAGCACGCTAGACCTCCCTGTCCATCACCAACTCCCGGAGTTCACTCAAACTCACAGCCATTGAGTCTGTGATGCTATCCAGCCATCTCATCCTCTGTTGTCCCCTTCTCCTCCTGCCTCCAATCCCTCCCGGCATCAAAGTCTTTTCAACTGAGTCAACTCTTAGCATGAGGTGGCCAAAGTACTGGACTTTCAGCTTTAGCATCATTCCTTCCAAAGAAATCCCAGGGCTAGTCTCCTTCATAATGGACTGATTGGATCTGCTTGCAGTCCAAGGGACTCTCAAGAGTCTTCTCCAACACCACAGTTCAAAAGCATCAATTCTTTAGTGCTCAGCTTTCTTCACAGTCCAACTCTCACATCCACACATGAGAACTGGAAAAATCATAGCCTTGACTAGATGGACCTTTGTTGGCAAAGGAATGTCTCTGCTTTTGAATATGCTATCTAGGTTGGTCATAACTTTCCTTCCAAGGAGTAAGCATCTTTTAATTTCATGGCTGCAGTCACCATCTGCAGTGATTTTGGAGCCCAGAAAAACAAAGTCTGACACTGTTTCCACTGTTTCCCCATCTATTTGCCATGAAGTGATGGGACCAGATGCCATGATCTTTGTTTTCTGAATGTTGAGCTTTAAGTCAACTTTCTCACTCTCCTCTTTCACTTTCATCAAGAGGTTTTTTAGTTCCTCTTCACTTTCTGCCATAAGGGTGGTGTCATCTGCATATCTGAGGTTATTGATATTTCTCCCAGCAATCTTGATTCCAGCTTGTGCTTCTTCCAGCCCAGCGTTTCTCATGATGTACTCTGCATAGAAGTTAAATAAGCAGGGTGACAATATACAGCCTTGAGGTACTCCTTTTCCTCTTTGGAACCAGTCTGTTGCTCCATGTCCAGTTCTAATCGTTGCTTCCTACCTGCATATAGGTTCCTCAAGAGGCAGATCAGGTGGTCTGGTATTCCCATCTCTTTCAGAATTTTCCACAGTTTATTGTGAGTTGACCAATTAAAATTTTGGATTATTCAGCAAAGGACTGTTTATAAGGTTGATTGTTCAGCTGTACCACTGTTTCATCTTACAAATCAACTTTTTAATTTGAGGCTATCACACATCATAACTAAAAATGTGAACACATGAATAGTCTACTCAGTTTTCATTATGCCATTAGGTGTTTAAAAGAAATTGAGAAATTATGTAGCTTGGTTAGAAGTCTTATATTTATGTCACAAATTCTGTTTAATGGCTTTTGTGAAGTATTGCTTCAATTCTGTTTCCAAAAAGCAATAAAGCAGAAGTTGTTTTTACAAAGCAGATAGAAAATTGATTCACTGGTGCTGGGCATTTTCCAAGTGTAATGTAGTATTTCCAAACTGTTACATATGTAATAATGGCTCTGCTATTTAAGTAAGCATTTCATTAAATGGGTTGATTTTAGTTCTAAAGCTAGGGCTAGCATCACTGAATAATGAAGGGGTCAGAAAAATTCAGTCATATAATTTTGTGTTAAAAAAGTCACCGTTCATGTGTATGTGAATCTACCAATTGAAAAGACAGGCTGAACAGTTACACCTCATCTAATTTCATTTCACAAATGAAGGGTTTATTTAAGTACCTCTTTAAAAACTGTAATAAATGTAATAATGAGTTGCAATATCACTCTTGATTATCCATGAGAAGGAAAATAACATAGATCATGAAGCTTTTTCTCATACTTTCAGATTTAACCATATTTACATATTAAAATCCTTTTTTTCTCAGAACTGCTCTTAGCATTTATTGATTTCTGAATCAAATAACACAAGAGATTTCTCACTACTTCTACCATTTCTCTAAGATATGTGAAATCCACATTTTTCTATCTACTTTGATTTTTAAAAAATCACATTATAATGAATGATTAAAAGTTAATTATTTTAAAATTCTTACCAATTGTCTTCATACTAAAAGATATGCCAGTTGTCTTTAAACAACTCATAGGGTTGGATTAGCTTTTCAGAAATTGAGAGAATTTTAGCTGAGGATTTTGACAGTGAGCTTGCCAGGTATAGGAAACAAACAAAAGTTAAATGAAAGAGAAGAGGGCTTAGATTTTAAACCTATATTAGCATTTATTTATAACTTATTAGCCACAAGAGAAAAACCTTTTTCCCCCTAAATCACAGTTCTAGCTCAATAGAACTCTAATAGTAACAGAGTAAAAACTGGCACTCAGTTCAAACTTTGTTCAAACTCTGTTAAAATGGTTCACCTTAAAATACAGTCAAAGCAGAAAGTGTGTTACTTTCAGGACTGTCTTGTGTTGCACCAATATGAATACCAGTATTTTGTTTGTTTGTTTGTTTATTCCTTTTTAAAAAATTTGAAGGAGTGACTGCTCCCCAATAGAAGTGACTTTGCTCCTTTTTAATGGTAATCAGAAGCACTATCCACTGAAGTTTGCCACCTTTTCAGTATATTGAAACCTAACAAGCTAAGAAAGCAAAAAATGTTCACTTAAGAAGTTCTCTATGGTTTGTTTTTTGTTTGTTTTCCTAGAGCACTGGTTTATTTTATTTTTTAAGTTCTCCTCAACCACTAGGGTCAGGAAAATGACTCCAGGGGAATAGGTATTGTAAAAGTCAAAGTTAGTTAGCCATGTGTATGTCTTCTTTGGAGAAATGTCTATTTAGTTATTTGGCCCATTTTTTGATTAGCTCATTTATTTTTCTGGAATTCAGCTGTAGGAGTTGCTTGTATATTTTTGAGATTAGTTGTTTGTCTGTTGCTTCATTTGCTATTATTTTCTCCCATTCTGAAGGCTGTCTTTTCACCTTGCTTATACTTTCCTTTGTTGTGCAGAAGCTTTTAAGTTTAATTAGGTCTCATTTGTTTATTATTGATTTTACTTCCAATATTCTGGGAGGTGGATCATAGAGGAACCTGCTGTGATGTATTTCAGAGAGTGTTTTGCCTATGTTCTCCTCTAGGAGTTTTATAGTTTATGGTCTTACATTTAGATCTTTAATCCATTTTGAGTTTATTTTTGTGTACGGTGTTAGAGGGTGTTCTAGTTTCATTCTTTTACAAGTGTTTGACCAGTTTTCCCAGCACCACTTGTTAAAGAGATTGTCTTTAATCCATTGTATATTCTTGCCTCCTTTGTCAAAGATAAGGTATCCATATGTGCATGGATTTATCTCTGGGCTTTCTACTTTGTTCCATTGGTCTATATTTCTGTCTTTGTGCCAGTACCATACTGTCTTGATGACTGTGGCTACATGAAAAGATGCTCAACATCACTCATTATCAGAGAAATGCAAATCAAAACCACTATGAGGTACCATTTCACGCCAATCAGAAGGGCTGCAATACAAAAGTCTACAAGCAATAAATGCTGGAGAGGGTGTGGAGAAAAGGGAACCCTCTTACACTGTTGGTGGGAATGCAAGCTAGTGCAGCCACTATGGAGATCAGTGTGGAGATTCATCAAAAAACTGGGAATAGAACTGCCTTATGATCCAGCAATCCCACTGCTGGGCATACACACTGAGAAAACCAGAATTGAAAGAGACACGTGTACTCCAATGTTCATAGCAGCACTGTTTATAATATCCAGGACTTGGAAGCAACCTAGATGTCTATCCGCAGATGAATGGATAAGAAAGCAGTGGTACATATACACCATGGAGTATTACTCAGTCATTAAAAAGAATACATTTGAATCAGTTCTAATGAGGTGGATGGAACTGGAGCCTATTATACAAAGTGAAGTAAGCCAGAAAAAAAAAAAAAAAAAAAAAAACACAAATACAGTATACTAACGCATATATATGGAATTTAGAAAGATGGTAACAATAACCCTGTTCACGAGACAGCAAAAGAGACACTGATGTATAGAACAGTCTTTTGGACTCTGGGAGTGGGAGAGGGTGGGATGATTTGGGAGAATAGCATTGAAATATGTATAATATCATATATGAAACGAGTCACCAGTCCAGGTTCGATGTCTGATACTGGTTGCCTGGGGCTGGTGCACTGGGACGACCCAGAGGGATGGTATGGGGAGGGAGGAGGGAGGAGGGTTCAGGATGGGGAACACATGTATACTTGTGGTGGATCCATCTTGATGTATGGCAAAAGCAATACAATACTGTAAAGTTAAGCAAAAAAAAAAAAAAAAAAAAAAGTTTGCCAAGACTTGTTTGGATTCTAGGACACTACCTTGCTGGGTTTACTACTCAAACTGAAGAGCTCATGCTTGAGGTAAATGATTATTCATCTGCTGCACCTCAATTTGCTTTTCTCTTAATTGAGCTCAGCATGAGGTAAGACTGTACAAGCAATGTGTATACTGCCCCCTTTTATCTTAGACTTTTTTTAATGTAAGCATATTTTTATTTTTTAATTTAATTTAATTTTATTTAACTTTACAATATTGTATTGATTTTTCCATATATCAAAATGAATCTGCCACAGGTATACATGTGTTCCCCATCCTGAACCCTCCTCCCTCCTCCTTCCCCATACCATCCCTCTGGGTCATTCCAGTGCACCAGCCCCAGGCATCCAGTATCAGACATTGAACCTGGACTGCTGACTCGTTTCATATATGATATTATACATATTTCAATGCTATTCTCCCAAATCATCCCACCCTCTCCCGTTCCCAGAGTCCAAAAGACTGTTCAATACATCAGTGTCTCTTTTGCTGTCTAGTAAACAGGGTTATTGTTACCATCTTTCTAAATTCCATATATATGCGTTAGTATACTGTATTTGGTGTTTTTCCTTTCTGGCTTACTTCACTCCGTATAATAGGCTCAGTTCCATCCACCTCATTAGAACTGATTCAAATGTATTCTTTTTAATGGCTGAGTAATAATCTATTGTGTATATGTACCACTGCTTTCTTTATCCATTCATCTGCGGATAGACATCTAGGTTGCTTCCAAGTCCTGGATATTATAAACAGTGCTTCTATGAACATTGGGGTACACGTGTCTCTTTCAATTCTGGTTTTCTCTAGTGTTATGCCCAGCAGTGGGATTGCTGGATCATAAGGCAGTTCTATTCCCAGTTTTTTGATGAATCTCCACACTGATCTCCATAGTGGCTGCACTAGCTTGCATTCCCACCAACAGTGTAAGAGGGTTCCCTTTTCTCCACACCCTCTCCAGCATTTATTGTTTGTAGACTTTTGTATTGCAGCCCTTTTGACTGGCATGAAATGGTACCTCATAGTGGCTTTGATTTGCGTTTCTCTGATAATGAGTGATATTGAGCATCTTTTCATGTGTTTGTTAGCCATCTGTATGTCTTCTTTGGAGAAATGTCTATTTAGTTCTTTGGCCCATTTTTTGATTGGGACAAACCCACAGCAAACATTATCCTCAATGGTGAAAAATTGAAAGCATTTCCTCTAAAGTCAGGAACAAGACAAGGATGCTCACTTTGGCAAACTTTTTTAAAGTTCTAAAACCTATTTTCTTATTTTATGTCAACAAATTTAATCCCTCTTTCCTATTACAATCCCTATTCCCATTTCCTCTGCAAATATTTTTGAAATATATATATATATTTATTAAATTAATTTATTTATTTTAATCGGAGGCTAATTACTTTACAATATTGTGGTGGTTTTTACCTTACGTTGACATGAATCAGCAACAGGTGTTCATGTTTCTACCATCCTGAACCCCCCTCCCACCTCCCTTCCCATCCCATCCCTCTGGATATATTAATAATTAGATTTTATAAATTAACTGACATTGTATACATTTCTCAAATTAGAGTATATCAACTGTAGTTTGGACTCCTGGGGTGGTTCTACAATAAAGAATCTTCCTGAAATGCAGGAGATTCAGGTTTGATCCCTGGGTTGGGAGGATCCCCTGGAGGAGGAAATGGCAACCCACTCCTATATTCTTGTCAGGGAAAATCTCATGAACAGAGGTGCCTGGCAGGCTATAGGATTGCAAAGAGTTGGACAGGACTAAAGCAACTGAGCACACACATAACTGTAATTTAGGTTTCTTAGCCTCTTTTCCACATAGTATGACAGAGATTCATCTGCGTTTTGCTTCCAAAACTGCGGCAGAATGATTGCCAGTATCGAGGTCAACTACCAGCACAGGCTGGACGTCACTGTGGATTTAATGGCAGTAGCACCAGAGTAAAGAATTGTATGTGCCTGTATACTTGGGTGGATGCCTCAAATGTGACACATTTGGTCTGACTCCAGGAATAGATTCTCATTGTATCTGGTAGTTGGATTATCTGTTTATTAATCCATGTTTCTGAACAGACTGAGAAATGTTAGGACAACTCTGCACCTTTGCCCTAAATTTTTGCAGCTTTTTTGTGCATCACTTTATTTATTTGATTTTGGTGTAATTTACCTTCATCTTTCTTTTCCCTATAGAGAATTTATTTACTAATCTGCATAAGTGCATTGAAAAGATAGTCTGAATGATGGAGAATGAGAGTTGAGCTCAAAGAATGATTCAGGAAATTGATAGTGCACATAAGCTATTTAGATAAAGCAGATCAATTCGATTGGCCAAATTAATTAGTCTAAAGAATTTGTCCTTTTTTCTACATAAAATCATTTTGCTCATCAGTTCACAGGTATTTTTTCTTAAGATTATGATTTTAGAATGCAAAGAGTTGGCCATGCAGTAAATGATATACATTGTCTCTTCATTTCCATTAAATTCAGATAAACATCCTTTTGTCTGGCACCTACCTCATGACAGATGCTGGTATTATAAAGACAGATTAGCTAAGGTCACAACAATGAAGAAGGTAACAGTTTTCCTGGGTAACAATATGTGAATAAATAAATTGTAACCATTTTTTATAGGACATGTTGTAAATAGGTTATTCACAAATGTTATGATAGGGCTTGATCTAATTGAAATAAAAATGAACTTAAAAATAGTGCAATAGGGAAGAGGATTCTGGGAAGAGGGCACAGTAGTAAGTACCAGTAATCTGTCTTCCATCTAGAGAACATTTGCACTGTTAGAATCTATCTTGACATAACTGCTTTGGAACTCTGAAGTCTATTGAAGGTTTGCTACTTTCCAAGAAAGGATTGGATGTTAAACAGTAGTTAATTTCATCCAATTTCAGATCTCAGCACAGGAGCAGCTACTCAACTGCTTTCGACAGTACCATGGTATACATTTCAGCTGTGTGTGCATTCCAGGAGCAGTTTGCATGTAACTTTAGAGAGCCAGGGTGAACCAAAAAGATTCTGTCCTCCAAATATTGGGAATCTGTATTCTGATTACTGAATTCTGCTTCTCATAATGGAGATGCAGATAAAATGTGGCCATCATTGTTATACCTTACTGCATTATTGCTACATTTTATACCCAGTGGTTATGAGCCCCACTTCCTCTAGCTGAATTGACTTTCAGAGGATTTAAGAGCTGGACTGAACTGAAGAGCTGCAACACTTTCTTTCCTCTTCATTTTTCTTATTCTACTTGTGAAGCCAGATATTAAAAACTAAGACATCAAAAGCTAATGCATATACAGAGGAATTAGAGAATTACCTGAGAAGACTTTCCGTTTGCATTTCAGCATGTTTTTCCATACAGATGTAGCTATAACAACCAAAAAAAAAAAAAAAAAAAACTAACGAAAACAGAAAGCATCAAACCATAGTGGAGGAAGAGAATCTGATTTCCAGAATTGCTACACTATTAGATTTCAATGTTTTGTTTTCAGCTGAAAAAATTGTAAGAACTACACAGAAAGGAAAATTGGCCCATTTGATGGAAAGGGATAAAATCAACAGAAATTGCCCCTGAAAAAGACCCAGTAGAATATCTGCTAGGCAAGGACCTTAAAAAACTGTTTTAAATGCTTAAAGAAATAAAGATGTTGATAAAGCAAGAAAACAACATATGAATGAAATGGATATATCAATAAAGAGAAAAAAACTAAAAAAGAAACGGAAAGGAAATTAGTGAGATGAAAAATAAAATAACTGCAATGAAAAGCACACTAAAATGACACAAAAAGGATATTTGAGCTGACAGAAGAAAGAATCAGTAAACCTGAAGATAGAGCAATGAAAATTACTAAGTCTGAAGAGCCAAAAAAAAAAAAAAAAACACTGGAAAAAGAAGGTGGATTCAGTGGATGAATGGTGAAATAAACTCTGACACATTCATATAACTCAGCAATAACAGCCGCCCCTCAAAAAAAAAAAAAAAAGAAAAGAAACTCTTGATACATACCACAACCTGAATGAAATCTTATGTGGAGTGAAGAAATCCAGTCATCAAAGACTGCACACTGTATAACTGCATTTATATAACATCTTTCAGGTGTCACAGTTACAGGAATAGAGAATAAGTTAATGATTTCCAGGGTTTAAGGAGGCAGTGGCAGTGGGTGGCAAGTAGTTGGAGCCATAAAAGTGTAACGAAGGATCCTTATGCTAGTGGAAATGTCCTATATCTTGACCATTAATATCTGTATCTCAGGTATAATATGGTACTATATTTTTGCAAGTTGTTGCCACTATAGGAAGAGTATGCAGATCTCTCTGTATTGTTTCTTACATGTGAATTTATAGTTATCTCCAAATAAAATATTAATTAATGCTCTGTTTTCATTTTGAACACAGTATTATTTGCAACAATAACTCACATATAAAACTCTATGATGTGCTCAGTAATTTTTAAGAGTGGAAAGGGCCTCAAGAACAAAATTCTTGAAAAGTAATATCTATTAAATCAATGTATAATTTTAAATGGCTATAGGTAAATTATTCTTAAAAAATGGAATACATTGCCTAATTAGTATACTAATGCATATATATGGAATTTAGAAAGATGGTAACAGTAACCCTGTTTACGAGACAGCAAAAGAGACACTGATGTATAGAAGTCTTTTGGACTCTGTGGGAGAGGGAGAGGGTGGGATGATTTGGGAGAATGGCATTGAAACATGTATAATATCATATATGAAATGAGTCACCAGTCCAGGTTCAATGCACGATACTGGATGCTTGGGGCTGGTGTACTGGGACGACCCAGAGGGATGGTATGGGGAGGGAGGAGGATTCAGGATGGGGAACACATGTATACCTGTGGTGAATTCATTTTGATATATGGCAAAACCAATACAATATTGTAAAGTTAAAAAATAAAATATAAAAGAAAAAAATTTAAAAAAAGATAATATTTAAAGAGGAGAGATTGATGTTTGGCTACTCAGATTTCTATAAATTGCAAAAAATTTTAACTGATTTCATAATCTAGTTCTTATCTTTATGTTCAAAAATGACTTAATATTTCACCTTGTGGATAGATGAAAATGCAATCTTAAGACAATGAACATTTTAGCAATCTTTAGAAATACCGTTTTCCAATACCAAAAAGAATCAGTCAGATTATTCTGTAGTGAAAGTAAGCTAAAAATTTCAGTGACTGAACCAATAGAGGTGTATTTGTCATTCGTATTCAGGGAAACAGACCTGCAGAGCCTGCACTATGTTTAAGGTTGCTAGTCTATGTCAGGAGGAAAGGACACTGCAACCCACGCATTATTTCTTAAAGTTCTGGTCCAGAAACTACGTATAAGTCTGTTCACTTATCATTTGCCAAGATAAATTATATGATCATCCTTAACTTCAAGAAAGCAGGAAAATATATTCCAAGGGATCAAAAATTTGATTAAATGAACTAGTATTCACAACATAGCAATCCAGATAAATTGGTAACCTTCAGACTACTGTTAAATGAGGATTGGCACAAAATAATTTGAACTACCTTCAGGTATTTTCCTGAGGGTGATGGGGTAATAAGTTACTTTCAGTTTCACAGAAGAGTTAATACTGAAATGCAGTGGGCAATAAATATTGACAAGTCATATTCTTTAAACCAACATTGTCTGAATACTATATGATTACCCAATTTATACTGTAACAGTTAAAGTATGGAATTTCCACTGATGACTGTAACCCAGACAACAGATATAAGCATACTGTGTTTCCCTTCACCTTAAGTTGATTACTTTAGCTTTTATTTTATAGGGTGACATTTTCTGGACTATATGGAAAATGTATTTTTCTATGCAAGACAGAAGATTCATGTGGGGATTTTCCAGAATGTGTTTCTCCAAATAAGTAGGGAAAATTCTGAAATCTGCTGAGAATTATTTAGAAAATGATGCATATCCTGAACCCCACTTAAGTACAAAGCACAGTAACATATAAAAAATATCTGAGAATGTTTTTAGTAAAGAAACTGATTATTGCATAAAATATGACCATGTATAGACACTAAATTTAGCTCATTTTAACCCCTAAATTTTCATAAGTAAAGTGAATAATTTTCCTCATTTTATAAAATTGATTATCTTATAAAACCTACTAAATTCTATAAATTCCTATTTTATTTTGAGGGTGGTTTTCTAAACTTAAGACAGAGTCAAGGTTGTCTGAAATAAGATTGAGCTAGAATAGGAAGAATAAATATTGGCTTATATTGTATAACTTGAAACAGACTATTCTGTTCTGAAAGACCTTAAATGTATTATTAATAGCTTAAAATAAAACATCTCTCCTATGCCTTCTAGTCTGAATTGCCCACCAATTAATCATCACATTAGATTATTCCATGGGCATAAAATTATTCTTTTAAGACACTGGGAAGTTAGCCAGAGCTGCGAAGGTCTTCCAGTTTCTGAGTTTAGAGAATTAGATAATTGTTGATTGGAAGAAAATTATAATGTTAAATTCAAGGAGTGAAGTACAAGGAGTAAATATATTTGCACAGGACTCAAAGTGACTGCATTCTAGAAGACAGTGAGTAACTAAGGATCCTAGGTTGATCCCTGGATATCAAGTTTGGTAAAGGAAAACAGGTAAAAAAAAATGTCTAAAAATGGTGCTCAAACTATGGGATGCTTCAGCATTGCCTAATTAAAGATAAAGAAGTGTGCTGTCTGTCCATTTCCTCCTTCCCTACACACTCGGGATTTCAACTCTTTGTGTGGGGTAGAGCCTAGACTTCAATAATTTTAGTGAGCTGTCTGCTTGCTAAATGTTTGAATTATTGTTTTATAACTGCCAAAATGGTATCATGAAAAAAAAAAAAAAAAGAGTAATAACATAAAGACTAAAGAAAACAAATTTTAGAGAACAAGATGGCAGAGGAGTAGGTGGACATGGAGTACATCTCTCTCCATGGATATATCAGGAATACAACCTCAGACACAGAAATGTGTGCAAAACGCCAGCTGAGAGTGGACAGGAGTACCTGACCAGCAGAAAAGAATATATAGAACCACGCAAAACTCGGTAGGATGAAGGTACTAGGGAAAAACAGGAGTGTTAATATGACTGGACCTGCCCTCAACGGTGGGGGAACTGAAGCAGGGCTGTATCCCCACACTGGGACAACTGAGCCAGAGGAGAAACATTTAAGGCTGAGAGTGAAACAGTTGATCTGTGGCAGCCTAAATGGAATGAGAATCAGACAGTCCTTGCCACAGCCATGCATACCACAGATGGTGCAGTGGGTGGGAGTTGGAATTTAGGGATTGTGAAGCAACCCCAGGGCGAGGGCTGCTGTTGACTGTGGAGAGACAGATCAAGGAGATGTGAGGGAGGAGATTGTGGTGCGAAATGCCTGTGGAAAAAAGCCGGGCAGCCATGGGAATACGGTGATACTGCTGAGTCACACGTAGCAGGTAGAGCCATCACCATGGCCTCTCCCCACCACATGCAAGCTTTGGCAGCTGAACAATAGAGAGGCTGGACCATCAGACACCTGACACACTGAACTACAGAATAGGACCCTCATCCAGAGTGCCCCTTTAAGTGCCTCATGCGCCAAACTACAGAGTAGCACCCCAGCCGGAAGGCCCCTCTATGTACCTGATGTGCCAAACAACAGAGAAGGACCCCAGTCAAGGAAGCCCTCTAAGTGCCTGAATGGGCAGAGCTGCAAAGAAAGACTGGCCAAAGAGGCCTTCTGATCAGTGGCTACAAGAGGCTTGAAAAAAGGCTCTGATAGGGCCGTAACTCCTGCAGCAGAGGCAGTCCATGTTCCTGCATACTTGGTGCCACCAGGGTCTCCGCAAGCCAAGCAGCTGTGCCACCTTCATGCTCAACTCTTACTGGGGCAGAGGTGCCACAGGCTAAAAAAGTCTTGTACCTATGTGCACAGGGTCACTTTGGTAGTGTCCAAATCTTTGTGACCCTGTAAACTTGTGCCTGCCAGGCTTCTCTGTTGGGGAGGGGAGTTCTCCAGGCAAGAATACTGGAGTGGGTTGCCATTTCCTTCTCCAGGGGATCTTCCCGACCCAGGGATCGAACCGAGGTCTCCCGCACTGCAGGCAGAGGCTTTAACCTCTGAGCCACCAAGGCTTGGGGTATTGGCCAATACTGGCTGCCATACCCTTCTAGAGCACTGTATTGCCTGCTGCCCTACCCGCCAACTCCCCTGAGTATCTGATGCTGCCAGAACCCCTGTGAGCCAAGCAGCTACACCACCTCCACACTGGGCCTCACAAGGGCAAACCCAAGTCCTCCAGGGCAGCCTCAGGAACAAAACCCAGCGGATGACCCACAAGAAAAGGTGTAAATAAAACCACAATTGAAACCCAGGGGCAGTGTGACTAAGGAAGAAGACACAAAACCCCACCAGCTGTACAAGCTGCAGATTAAATCCACAAAATCAACTAGGCAGACTCTGTGTCTATGGAATATATAAAAGTTCATTGAGAGCTCGCTCCCACAAAAGAAAACACACTAGTTCTGATAGCTGTGGGCACTGGAGGCAAGAACACAGAGCACAGCAGGACCGTATTAGAATCTGAGCTGCCCACATAGCAGGTCCAGAGATCAGCACAGTGTTAGAGGGCATCCTAGGCAGGTGAAGTGGACTGTGACTCCCAGCGAAGGAAAGGACGCTGACAGCAGTGACTCAAGAAAAACTTTTATTATTCTTATGTTTTGACTTGCTCTGTAGATTTTTTTGGATTTTTCTTTTTCATCCCCGCTCCCCCCTCAACTCGCTGCATTGTAGTTGTTGATTTTATTGGCACTCTGAAATCTAATTAAGTTTTTGAGCTTTTTTTGTTTTTCTTTTTTTTCTCAGTCACACTTTTTATCATTGTTATAAACCTCTGCCTATATGTTGGGCTTTTGCTGCTCTGAGGAGTTTTTTAATTTTTTTATTCTTTTCTTGTCTCTTTTTTATTTTTAATTTTTTAAACCTATTATTTTTCTGCATTTATTTCTTTGTTTTCTTTTCCGACTCTTCTTTTCCAGTAGCAGTTAACCTTTAATATATATACATTTTATCTACCTCTGTTTAACATTATATATCTATTCTTTCTTTCTTTTCTTTCTTTTGTCTCAAACTATTTGTTAGGTTTCTTTTCATTACTTTATTCCCCACCTAGCTTTAGTTTCATTTTCCAGTTTGTGCTCTAATTTGTTTTGTTCTGGTTGACATAATTTTTGCTTCTCTTTGTTTGCTGGGTCAATCTGTTGTACTTTATTTTTGTTGGACTGTTTTGTTTTTGCTTATGGGTGTATATGTATATGTGTATATTCAGTCACAATTTTTCAGTTCAGTTCAATCGCTCAGTTGTGTCCAACTCTTTGTGACCCCATGGGCTGCAGCACGCTAGGCTTCCCTGTTCATCACCAACTCCTGGAGTTCACTCAAACTCATGTCCTTACACTTTTTATTGTTGTTATAAACCTCTGCCTCTATGTTGGGCTTTTGCAATTCTGTGTAGTTTTCCCTTTTTTTTTTCTTTTATCTCTCTTCTTCCTTTTTTTTCTCTTCTTTGTAATTTTATTTTTTTAAACCTATTATATTTTTTCTACATTTATTCCTTTGTTTGCCTTCCCTACTGTTCTTTCCCCCTTGCAGTTAATCTTTACTATACATAAATCTTCTTCATTTACCTCTGTTTAACTTTTTTATATCTATTATTTCTTTCTTTTCTTTCTTCTCCATGTATTTGTTAGTTTTATTTTCATTGCTTTATTCCCCACTTGGAATCTTGCTTTAGGTTTGCTTTCCAGTTTGAGCTTTAGTTAGTTTTGTCCTAGTAGATATAATTTTTGGTTTCCTTTGTTCTCAATGTGAATCTACTGTATTTCATTTTTGCTGTACTGTTTTGATTTTGTTTATGGGTGTGTATGTATATGGGGAAGGAAATAGTAACCCACTCCAGTACTCTTGCCTGGAGAATCCCATGGACAGAGGAGCCTGGCAGGCTACAGCCCATGGGTTGCAAAGAGTCAGAAATGACTGAAGCGACTTAGCACGCACACATATGTATATGTGTATATTCAGTCACATTTTTTATTTTTGTTATATACATCTGCTGCTGCTGCTGCTAAGTCACTTCAGTTGTGTCCGACTCTGTGTGACCTCATAGACGGCAGCCCACCAGGCTCCCCGGTCCCTGGGATTCTCCAGGCAAGAACACTGGAGTGAGTTGCCATTTCCTTCTCCAATGCATGAAAGTGAAAAGTGAAAGTGAAGTCACTCAGTCCTGTCTGACCCTCAGCGACCCCATGGACTTCAGCCTTTCAGGCTCCTCCGTCCATGGGACTTTCCAGGCAGGAGTACTGGAGTTGGGTGCCATTGCCTTCTCCAGTTATATACATCTACATCATCTATATTAGGCTTTTGCAGTTCTGTGAAATACTTTTTTTTCCTTTTCTTTCTTCTTATCTTTTTTTCCTCTTTTTTATTATTTTAATTTTTTAAAACTTATTGCATTTTTTCTACATTTATTCCTTTAATTGTCTTTCTTACTGTTCTTTTCCCACTGAAGTTAATCTTTAATGTATATAAATTGTCTTCATCTACCTCTATCTTTGCATATCTATTCTTTCTTTCTTTACTTTATTTCCTTTCCTTGCAATATATTTGTTAGTTTTGTTTTCATTGCTTTATCCACCACTTGGCACCTAGCTTTAGTTTTGTTTTCCAGTTTATACTTTAGTTAGTTTTGTTCTTAACTGGAAAATATAATTTTTTATTTCCTTTCTTCACTGAGTCAATCTATACTTTATTTATGTTGGACTGTTTTGATTGTGCTCATGGGTGTACATGTATATGTGTATATTTCATTATTTTCATTGTTATTTGCTGATTTTGCAATTGCCATTTGTCTGGGATTCATCTTTGGTTTCTCATTTTTTGATGTCTGTTTAATCTCACTTAATACCATAACAAATTACTTGTGGAATCTTTGTTCCTGACCAGAGATCAAGCCCTGAACCTTGGGAGTGGGAACACTGACTCCAAGAGTCTACACTAACAGAGAACTAACGTTCAGTTCAGTTCAGTCGCTCAGTCGTGTCCAACTCCTTGCAACCCCATGAATTGCAGCACGCCAGGCCTCCCTGTCCATCACCAACACCCGGTCCATTGAGTCAGTGATGCCATTCAGCCATCTCATCCTCTGTCGTCCCCTTCTCCTCCTGCCCCCAATCCCTTCCAGCATCAGAGTCTTTTCCAATGAGTCAACTCTTCACATGAGGTGGCCAAAGGACTGGAGTTTCAGCTTCAGCATCATTCTCTCCAAGAAATCCCAGGACTGATCTCCTTCAGAATGGACTGGTTGGATCTCCTTGCAGTCCAAGGGACTCTCAAGAGTCTTCTCCAACACCACAGTTCAAAAGCATCAATTCTTCGGCACTCAGCCTTCTTCATAGTCCAACACTCACATCCATACATGACCACAGGAAAAACCATAGCCTTGACTAGGTGAACCTTTGTTGGCAAAGTGATGTCTCTGCTTTTGAATATGCTATCTAGGTTGGTCATAACTTTCCTTCCAAGGTGTAAGCGTCTTTTAATTTCATGGCTGCAATCACCATCTGCAGTGATTTTGGAGCCCCCCAAAATAAAGTCTGACACAGTTTCCACTGTTTCCCCATCTATTTCCCATGAAGTGATAGGACCAGATGCCATGATCTTCGTTTTCTGAATGTTGAGCTTTAAGCCAATTTTTTCACTCTCCACTTTCACTTTCATCAAGAGGCTTTTGAGTTCCTCTTCCCTTTCTGCCATAAGGGTGGTGTCATCTGCATATCTGAGGTTATTGATATTTCTCCCGGAAATCTTGATTCCAGCTTGTGCTTCTTCCAGCCCAGCGTTTCTCATGATGTACTCTGCATAGAAATTGAATAAGCAGGGTGACAATATAAAGCCTTGACATACTCCTTTTCCTATGTGGAACTAGTCTGTTGTTCCATGTCCAGTTCTAACTGTTGCTTCCTGACCTGCATATAGATTTCTCAGGAGGCAGGTCAGGTGGTCTGGTATTCCCATCTCTTTCAGAATTTCCACAGTTTATTGTGATCCACGCAGTCAAAGTCTTTTGAAAGTCAATAAAGCAGAAATAGATGTTTTTCTGGAACTCTCTTGCTTTTTCGATGATCCAGTGAATGTTGGCAATTTGATCTCCGGTTCCTCTGCCTTTTCTAAAACCAGCTTAAACATCAGGAAGTTCAAGGTTCACATATTGCTGACGCCTGGATGGAAAATTTTGAGCATTACTTTACTACCATGTGAGATGAGTGCAATTGTGGGGTAATTTGAGAATTTTTGGCATTGCTTTTCTTTTGGATTATTCCAAATTTGCTGGCATATTGAGTGTAACACTTTCACAACATCATCTTTCAGGATTTGAAATAGCTCAACTGGAATTCCATCACCTCCACTAGCTTTGTTCATAGTGATACTTTCTAAGGCCCACTTGACTTCACATTCCAGGATGTCTGGCTCTAGGTCAGTGATCACACCATCGTGATTATCTGGGTCGTGAAGATCTTTTTGTGCAGTTCTTCTGTGTATTCTTGCCATCTCTTCTTAATATCTTCTGCTTCTGTTAGGTCCATACCAATTTGCTCCTTTATCGAGCCCATCTTTGCATGAAATGTTCCCTTGGTATCTCTAATTTTCTTGAAGTGATCTCTAGCCTTTCCCATTCTGTTGTTTTCCTCTATTTCTTTGCATTGATCACTGAGGAAGGCTTTCTTATCTCTTCTTGCTCTTCTTTGGAATTCTGCATTCAGATGCTTATATCTTTTCTTTTCTCCTTTGCTTTTCGCTTCTCTTCTTTTCACAGCTATTTGTAAGGCCTCCTCAGATAGTCACTTTGCTTTTTTGCATTTTTTTTTCCATGGAGATGGTCTTGATACCTGTGTCCTGTATAATGTCCGAACCTCCATCAATAGTTCGTCAGGCACTCTATCAGATCTAGGTCCTTAAATCTATTTCTCACTTCCACTGTATAATCACAAGGGATTTGATTTAGGTCATACCTGAATGGTCTGGTGGTTTTCCCTACTTTCTTCAATTTAAGTCTAAATTTGGCAAAAAGGAGTTCGTGGTCTGAGCCACAGTCAGCCCCTGATCTTGTTTTTTGTTGACTGTATAGAGCTTCTCCATCTTTGGCTGCAAAAATATAATCATCCTGATTTTGGTGTTGACCATCTGGTGGTGTCCACGTGTAGAGTCTTCTCTTATGTTGTTGGAAGATGGTGTTTGCTATGACTAGTGCATTTTCTTGTCAAAACTCTTTTGTCTTTGCCCTGCTTCATTTTGTATTCCAAGGCCAAATTTATCTGTTACTCCAGATGTTTCTTGACTTCCTACTTTTGCATTCCAGTCCCCTATAATGAAAAGGACACCTTTTTTGGGTGTTAGTTCTAAAAGGTCTTGTAGATCTTCATAGAACTGTTCAACTTCAGCTTCTTCAGCATTACTGGTTGGGGCATAGACTTGGATTACTGTGACATTGAATGGTTTGCTTTGGAAACGAACAGAGATCATTCTGCCGATTTTGAGATTGCATCCAAGTACTGCATTTTGAACTCTTTTGTTGACCATGATGGCTACTCCATTTCTTCTGAGGGATTCCTGCCTGCAGTAGTAGATATAATGGTCATCTGAGTTAAATTCACCCATTCCAGTCCATTTGATTTCGCTGATTCCTAGAATGTTGACATTCACTTTTGCCATCTCCTGTTTGACCACTTCCAATTTGCCTTGATTCATGGACCTGACATTCCAGGTTCCTATGCAATATTGGTCTTTACAGCATCGGACCTTGCTTCTCTCACCAGTCACATCCACAGCTGGGTATTCTTTTTGCTTTGGCTCTATCCCTTCCTTCTTTGTGGAGTTATTTCTCCACTGATCTCCAGTAGCATATTGGGCACCTACTGACCTGGGGAGTTTCTCTTTCAGTATCCTATCATTTTGCCTTTTCATACTGTTCATGGGGTTCTCAAGGCAAGAATACTAAAGTGGTTTGCCATTCCCTTCTCCCGTGGACCACATTCTTTCAGATCTCTCCACCATGACCCGCCTGTCTTGGGTGGCCCCACGGGCATGGCTTACTTTCTTTGAGTTAGACAAGGCTGTGGTTCTGGTGTGATTAGATTGACTAGTTTTCTGTGAGTATGGTTTCAGTGTGTCTGCCCTCTGATGCCCTCTTGCAACACCTACCATCTTACTTGGGTTTCTCTTACCTTGGGCGTAGGGTATCTCTTCACGGCTAGAACCCTCGGGGGTATCAAACAGTGAGAACTCCCAAAGAGGAAACCACTGGAATGTAAGACCAAGACCTAGCATCACCCAACTACCAATAGCACCCTGTGCAGGACAGCTCATCTAAACAACAAACAAAATAAAAATATAAACCCAGTCTTCAGCAGACAGGATACCACATCATTTGGCCTTGCCCATCAGAAGAACAAATGAAAAATCAGCACAAATCTCAGCCTATACAAAGCTTACACCAACCACTGGAAATAATATTAAAAGCAGCAAGGGAGAAGCAACAAGTAACATACAAGGGAAACCCCATACACTTAACAGATGCTCTTTCAGCAGAAACTCTGCAGGCTATAGGGAATGGCAGGATATATTTAAAGTATTGAAAGGTAAAAATATACAACTAAGATTACTATACTAGGCAATGATATCATTCAAAATTGATGGAGAAATCAAAAGCTTTTCAGACAGATAAAAGTTAAAAAAATTCTGTACTACCAAATCAGCTTTACAACAAATGTTAAAGGGACTTATATAGTAAAAAAAAAAAAAAAAAAAAGTAATAATAATACAACAGAAGAAAAAGGATCTACAAAATCAATCCCAAACAATAAAGAAAATGACAATAGGAACATATATATCAATAATTACTTTAAATGTAAATGGATTAAATGCTCCAACCAAAAGACACAGACTGGCTGAATGGATACAAAAACAAGAACGATATATATGCTATGTATAAGAAACCCACTTCAGACCTCAGGACACATATAGACTGAAAGTGAAAGGATGGAAAAATATATTCCATGCAAATGGGAAGCAAAAGAAAGCTGGAGTAGCAATCCTCATATCAAACAAAGTAGAACTTAAAGGAAAACAAGAGATAAGGAAGGACACTCCATAATGATCAAGGGATCAGTCCAAGAAGACATAACAATTGTAAATACCTGTGCACCCAACATAAGAGCATCTCAATACATAAGACAAACACTAACAGACATGAAAAGAGAATTTGATGGTAAAACAATAATAGTAGGAGACTTTACACCACACTCACACTAACAGACAGATCATCAAAACAGAAAATTAATAAGGAAACAAGTCTTAAATGATGCATTAGATGAGATGGATCTCATTGTTATCCTTAGGACATTCCATTCAAATGTAAAAGAATACACCTTCTCAAGTGTACATGGAACATTCTCAAGGATAGACCACATCCTGTGTCACAATTCAAACCTCAATAAATTTAAGAAAATTGGAGTTGTATCTTCAAGAAGTTGGAGCTTCTTCTCTAACCATGAGGCTATGAGACTAGATATCAATTACAAGAAGAAGAAAAAAAAAACTGTAAGAAACACAAGCACATAGAGATTAAACATTTTCTAAATAACCAACAGGTTACTGAAGAAATCAAAAGGAAAATCAAAAAATTTCTAGAAACAAATGATAATGGAAACACAACTCAAATCCTGTGGGCAGCAGCAAAAGCAGTCCTAAGAAGGAAGTTTATAGAAGTACAATCCTGCCTCAAAAAAACAAGAAAAACATCAAATAAACAACCTAACTTCACACCTAAAACAACTGGGAAAAGAAGAACCAAAAAAAAAAAATCACAAAATTAGTAGAAGGAAAGAAATCATAAAGATCCAAGCAGAAAGAAATGAAAAAGAAATGAAAGAAACAATACTAAAGATTAATAAAACTAAAAGCTGGTTCTTTGAGAAGATAAATAAAATTGACAAACCTTTAGCCAGACTCATTAAGAACAAAAAAAGAGAAGAATCAAATCAACAAAATTAGGAATGAAAAAAGGAGCAATTACAACAGACAATGCAGAAATATAAAGGATTAAAAGAAATTAGTATGAGCAACTATATGGCAATAAAATGGATAAACTGGAAGAAATGAACAGATTCTTAGAAACGTTCAATCTTCCAAGACTGAACCAGGAAGAAACAGAAATTATGAACAATCCAATTACAAGCAATGAAATTGAATCTGTGATCAAAAATCTCTCAAAAAACAAAATCCCAGGACCAGATGATTTCACAGGAGGATTTTATCAAACATTTAGAGAAAAGCTAATTCCTAATAGCTATGAAAAGAAGAGAAGCGAAAAGCAAAGGAGAAAAAGAAAGATATAAACATCTGAATGCAGAGTTCCAAAGAATAGCAAGAAGAGATAAGAAAGCCTTTGTCAGCGATCAATGGAAATAAATAGAGGAAAACAACAGAATGGGAAAGACTAGGGATCTCTTCAAGAAAATCAGAGATACCAAAGGAACATTTCATGCAAAGATGGGCTTGATAAAGGACAAAATGGTATGGACCTAACAGAAGCAGAAGATATTAAGAAGAGGTGGCAAGAATACACAGAAGAACTGTACAAAAAAGATCTTCATGACCCAGATAATCATGATGGTGTGATCACTGACCTCGAGCCAGACATCCTGGAATGTGAAGTCAAGTGGGCCTTAGAAAGCATCACTACGAACAAACCTAGTGGAGGTGATGGAATTCCAGTGGAGCTATTCCAAATCCTGAAAGATGATGCTGTGAAAGTGCTGCACTCAATATGCCAGCAAATCTGGAAATCTCAGCCATGGCCACAAGATTGGAAAAGGTCAGTTTTCGTCCCAATCCCAAAGAAAGGCAATGCCAAAGAATGCTCAAACTACCGCACAATTGCACTCATCTCACACGCGAGTAAAGTAATGCTCAAAATTCTCCAAGCCAGGCTTCAGCAATATGTGAACTGTGAACTTCCTGATGTTCAAGCTGGTTTTCAAAAAGGCAGAGGAACCAGAGATCAAATTGCCAACATCTGCTGGATCATGGAAAAAGCAAGAGAGTTCCAGAAAAACATCTATTTCTGCTTTATTGACTATACCAAAGCCTTTGACTGTGTAGATCACAATAAAATGTGGAAATTCTGAAAGAGATGGGAATACCAGACCACCTGATCTGCCTCTTGAGAAATCTGTATGCAGGTCAGGAAGCAACAGTTAGAACTGGACATGGAACAACAGAATGGCTCCAAATAGGAAAAGGAGTACGTCAAGGCTGCATATTGTCACCATGTTTATTTAACTTATATGCAGAGTACATCATGAGAAATGCTGGACTGGAAGAAACACAAGTTGGAATCAAGATTGCTGGGAGAAATATCAGTAACCTCAGATATGCAGATGACACCACCCTTACGGCAGAAAGTAAAGAGGAACTAAAAAGCCTCTTGATGAAAATGAAAGTGGAGAGTGAAAAGGTTGGCTTAAAGCTCAACATTCAGAAAACAAAGATTATGGCATCCGGTCCCATCACTACATGGGAAATAGATGGAGAAACAGTGGAAACAGTGTCAGACTTTATTTTTCTGGGCTCCAAAATCACTGCAGATGGTGACTGCAGCCATGAAATTAAAAGACGCTTACTCCTTGGAAGGAAAGTTATGACCAACCTAGATAGCATATTCAAAAGCAAAGACATTACTATGCCAACAAAGATTCGTCTAGTCAAGGCTATGGTCTTTCCTGTGGTCATGTATGGATGTGAGAGCTGGACTGTGAAGAAGGCTGAGTGCTGAAGAATTGATGCTTTTGAACTGTGGTGTTGGAGAAGGCTCTTGAGAGTCCCTTGGACTGCAAGAAGATCCAACCAGTCCATTCTGAAGATCAGCCCTGGGATTTCTTTGGAAGGAATGATGCTAAAGCTGAAACTCCCGTATTTTGGCCACTTCATGCGAAGAGTTGACTCATTGGAGAAGACTCTGATGCTGGGAGGGATTGGTGGAAGGAGGAGAAGGGGAGGACAGAGGATGAGATGGCTGGATGGCATCACTGACTCGATGGATGTGAGTCTAGGTGACCTCCGGGAGTTGGTGATGGACAGGGAGGCCTGGCGTGCTGCGATTCATGGGGTCGCAAAGTGTCGGACACGACTGAGCGACTGATCTGATCTGATACTTCTAAAAAATTGCAGAGGAAGCAACACATCCAAACTCATTTTATGAGACCATTATCACACTAATACCAAAACCAGGCAAAGATAACACTCAAAAAGAAAACCACAGGCCTATATCACTGATGAGCATAGAGGCAAAAATCCTCAACAAAATTTTAACAAACAGAATTCATGAACACATCCAAAAGTTCATACACCATGATCAAATTGGGTTAATTCTAGGGACACAAGAATTCTTTAATATATGCAGATCAGTCAATGTGATATATCATATTAGCAAATTGAAAGATAAAAACCACATGATAATCTCAGTAGATGCAGAAAGAGCCTTTGACAAAATTCAGCATCCATTTATGATTAAAACTCTTCAAAAAATGGTGATAGAATGAACCTACGTCAACATAATAGAGGCCATATATGATAAGCCTACAGCAAACATTATTCTCAATGATGAAAACTGAAATCATTCTCCCTAAGTTCAGGAACAAGTCAAGGGTGTCCACTTTCACCACAATTATTCAACATAGTTCTGGAAGTCCTAGCTACAGCAATCAGAGAAGAAAAAGAAATAAAAGGAGTCCAGGTCAGAAAAGAAGAAGTTAAGCTCTCACTGTTTGCACATGACATGATACTGTACATAGAACACTCTAAAGATAGTATCAGAAAATTACTAGAGCTAATCAGTGAATTTGGCAAAGTTGCAGTATACAAAATTAATACACAGAAATCATTTGCATTTCTATAAACTAACAATGAAAAATCAGGAAGAGAAATTAAGGAATCAATCTCAATCACCTTTGGCACAAAAAGAATTAAATATCTAGGAATAAACTTAACTAAGGAGACAAAAGAACTGTACACAGAAAATTATAGACACTGATGAAAGAAATAAAAAATTACAAACATAAGGAAAAATATTTCATGTTCCTGGGTAGTAAGACAATATTGTGAAAATGACTATACTACCAAATGCAGTCTAGGATTCAATGTGATCACTATCAAATTATTGATTACATTTTTCACAGAACTAGAGCAAAATATTTCACAATTCATATGGAAACACAAAAGACTCCTAGTCACCAAAGCAACCCTGAGAAAGAATGGAACTGGAGAAATCAACCTTCCTGACTTCAGATTATACCACAAAGCTACAGTCATCAAGACAGTATGGTACTGACACAAAAACAGAAATATAAACCAATGGAACAAGATAGAAAGCCCAGAAATAAACCCAATGCACTTATGGATATCTTATTTTTGACAAAGGATGCAAGAATATACAATGGGTCAAAGACAGCCTCTTCAATAAATGGTACTGAGAAAACTGGACAGCTCTAAGTAAAAGAATGAAATTAGAATACTTCCTAACACCATACACAAAGATAAATTCAAAATGGATTAAAGACCTAAATGTAAGACAAGAATCTGTAAATCTCTTACAGGAAAACATAGGCAGAATATTTGATGACATAAACCAAAGCAAGATCCTCTATGACCCACCTCATGGAAGAATGGAACTAAAAACAAAAGTAAACAAGTGGAACCTGATAAAACTTAAAATATTTTGCACAGCAAAAGAAACTATAAGCAAGGTAAAAAGACAACCCTCAGAATGGGAGAAAATAACAGCAAATGAAACAACTGACAAAGGATTAATTCCAAAATACACAAGCAGCTCATACAACTCAATGCTAGAAAAAGAAGCAACCCAATAAAAAAGTGGAAAAAAGACCTAAACAGACATTTCCCAAGAGAAGACATACAGATGGCTAACAAACACATGAAAAGATCCTCAACATCACTCTTTATTAGGGAAATGTAAATCAAAACCACAGTGAGATATCACCTCACATCGGTCAGAATGGTCCTCATCAAAAACTCTGCTGCTGCTGCTGCTAAGTCACTTCAGTCGTGTCTGACTCTGTGTGACCCCATGGACGGCAGCCCACCAGGCTCCCCCATCCCTGGGATTCTCCAGGCAAGAATACTGGAGTGGGTTGCCATTTCCTTCTCCAATGCATGAAAGTGAAAGTGAAAGTCGCTCAGTCGTGTCTGACTCTTAGCGACCCCATGGACTGGAGCCTACCAGGATCCTCCGTCCATGGGATTTTCCAGGCAAAAGTACTGGGGTGGGGTGCCATTGCCTTCCCCGCATCAAAAACTCTACAAACAATAAATGCTGGAGAAGGTGTGGAGAAAAGAGAATGCTCTTGCACTGTTGGTGGGAATGTAAATTAATACAGCCACTATTGAAGATGGTATGGAGATTCCTTTAAAAGCTAGGAATAATACCACCATATGACCCAGCAATCCCACTTCTGGGATTGTATACCCACTTCTGGGATTGTATACCAAGAGGAAACCAGGGTTGAAAAAGATGAATTCATTCCAAGGTCATTTTAGCACTATTTACAAGCATCCTAGATGTCCTTTGACAGATGAATGGATAAAGAAGTTGTGGTACATATATAAAATGGAATATTACTCAGCCATAAAAAGGAACACGTTTGAGTCAGTTTCAATGAGGTGGATGAACCTAGAACTTGTTATACAAAGCAAAGTGAGTCAGAAAGAGAAAGATGAATATCATATTCTAACATACATGTACAAAGTCTAGAAAAATAATACTGAAGAATTTATTTACAGGGCAGCATTGAAGAAACAGACATAGAGAATAGACTCATAGACATGGGCAGCAGGGAGGAGAGGGTGAGATGTATGGAAAGAGTAACATGGAAACTTACATTACCTTATGAAAAAGAGATCAGATCAGATCAGGTCAGCCACTCAGTCGTGTCCGACTCTTTGCAACCCCATGGATCGCAGCACGCCAGGCCTCCCTGTCCATCACCAACTCCTGTAGTTCACTCAGACTCACATCCATCGAGTCAGTGATGTCATCCAGCCATCTCATCCTCTGTCATCCCCTTCTCCTCTTGCCTTTGATCCCTCCGAGCATCAGAGTCTTCTTCAATGAAAAAGATAGCCAATGGGAATTTGCTGTATGGCTCAGGAAACTCAAACAGGGGCTCTGTATCAACCTAGAGGGGTGGGATGGGAAGGGAGATGAGAGGGAGGTTCAAAAGAGAGGGGATATATGTATACATATTGCTAATTCATGTTGAGGTTTGATAGAATGCAACAAAATTCTATAAAACAATTATCCTTCAATAAAAAAAATACGTATAAAAAAAAAAACAAAAAAGAAAACAAATTTTAAAATTTTGCTTACATGTGAGAATGGATAAGATGGGGTGCCTCCCTGTCCTTTTGCTCCTAGTTTAAAAGTGCTCTCTAGATGAATTTTCTCAGGCTATTCTAATAGCCTGAAACAGTTTTAAATTCAAAATCTCATTTAAGATATCTTATTTAAAATATCTTACTTTCATCCACTTTTATATAAAAGAGTATCTATTTGTAAAATAGATGAGAGTGAAATAAGCAAAATAAGAGTAAAATTTGTTTAATATTAATAAACACTTTAGAGCAATAATATGTAGCTAAGAGATTTGATTGACAATGCACAGCAAGTTGTATAACCTATTCCACAAATGTCAATGAATATTTAATAAGAACAGAAAATGATATTGTGCTTGAGAAAAAGATGTATTAAAATAGTTAAAAGGAATGCAATTTTTCAATAACACTTTAAATTTTGAATGAAAGGTGTGAATATTTCACTAGTAAAATCTACCAAATGATAGAGTTTCCATTTAATATATATTTGGTAAGTGTTTATAATTTATTACATAAATTTTTATGTGCACAGAAAAGCTTAAACCCTTCAAATATATATTCATTTGGAATATTACTTGAGGATACCTAAGAAAAGTATTTATATAGTTTAAAGTTATGGAACATGCACAAACATATTTATGGAAAAATATCATCAGAATTTATTTAATCTTGATAAGTACCAATTTCTATTTTAATTAATTGATTTATTTTAATTGAAGGCTAATTACTTTACAATATTGTAGTGGTTTTTGCCATACTTTGACATGAAGCAGCCATGGGTTTACATCTGTTCTCCATCCTGAACCCCCCCGCCCCCCCCCCCCCACCCCGATGACCCTCCTCATCTCATCCCTTAGGATCATCCTAGTGCATTAGTGCTGAGCACTCTATCTCATGCATTGAATCTGTACTGGCAATCTATTTCACATATGATAATATACATGTTTCAATGCTATTCTCTCAAATTATCCCATTCTTGCCTTCTCCTTCAGAGTCCAAAAGACTGTTTTTACATCTGTGTCTCTTTTGCTGTCTTGCATATAGGGTCATTGTTACCATCTTTCTAAATTTCATATATATGCGTTAATATATTGTATTGGTGTTTTTTTTTTCTGACTTATTTCACTCAAATTCTAAATTTGAATTTCATGACTAGGATTTCAGAGCATATATATCATTTAAAAGTGTAATTAATGGCAAATGTGTGAAAAGCTAAATCTATGTCTTGTTTTTCTAATATAGGAGAGAGATATTTCATTTTTTAGCACAAGGATTGATTTTTAATACTCAGTAAGGATTGCTTTCTTATTTCATATTTATTCCAAGCTCCAGATTTTGTGAATCCAGATTGCTTTCTTTATAGAGCCATTCCTCTGAGATCCTCCAAGAGAGGAAAGCAAATCACCAGTCAATATTTAGACCTGGGCTATCTTCTGATTAATGGAAGGGCCAGAACTATGTCTCCTAAAGCACTTTGTACATTTTTCCAGGTTTATTCATAGCCAAACAATCAACATTTTAATAAATAATTGTAACTCTGAATTTTGGCTGCTCTTACTACATTTACTTGTCAACTCGGATAATCACACAAGTGTCTCACTGCTATTAGGTTCTTTAGTCCATTTCACTAAGCCTTTCTTTTTTTTCCCTATCATGAGGTAAGAGAATGCAGATGGTAGCAAATAAAAGGTGTGTATTCTGTATTGTTAGTCTTCATTTTAGAAAAATAGAATAATGGAATTACAGTTTAAACTTTATTGGCTAAGCATCATTTTAATGACTGGAAGGCATATAGAGCTGATGCTGCTATAGAAATAGATTATGACTTAACATAGACATGGAACATTTGTTCTCCTGAGAGAAAACAGTGATATGATTCATAAATTGGAGAGAATCCAAGAGAGAGAAAAAATATTCCAACAAAAGTTAGGGCTACAGTAGCATAGTATAGTTAAGAAGATTCAATATGTTACCCCTTAAACTAAATTTATTTAGAGAGCTACCAATGCAAACCTAATATAATTAGTATTTTATAACATCATCTACTTAGGATAACTTATATTCTTCCATGCCCTTCTAAACTTTATAGTCTCTAAAAAAAAACCCTTATAGACTCAGTTTTGTTGGTTGTTGAAAATGTAAGCAGCTCTAATACAAATCCTCCATGACAAAATGAAGTCCTCTTGCTCTAACTCTGTTCTTCAGTACAGATAATGATCCTTATTTACATATCTGTAAGTAAATACTTTGGGGCATTCTTTATCCACATCTGTTGGTAGTGAAAAACCACATTTTTGTTTATGGTCCTTGGCTATCAGATCTCTCTGGCTAATTTTTTGCTTTGAAGAATTTTTAGTGCCGTGACTTAAGCATACATAAGATTACTCATAAACAACCTGTCCCCATGGATCATATTTTTTCTGCAACTCTGTCCAACCTGACTACATTGACCTTCTTATTCCCTTTTGTGTATTGATCCTGCTGCCAAAGGTCATTCATATTCTGGTAATAGTCTCTTGACTTCAGTTTTTGGATCATCCTTAATTCCAACAGATGGTGTTGTGGGCTGAATTTTGTTGCCCAAAATTCACAGATTGAAGTCCTAGCCCCCAAATCCTCAGATGGTGAATGTGTTTGGAGACAGGATCTTTAAAAGGGATTAAGGTGAAATGATGCCATTAAGATTCAGTTCAGTTCAGTTCAGTTGCTCAGTCGTGTCCGACTCTGCGACCCCATGAATCGCAGCACCCAGGCCTCCCTGCCCATCACCAACTCCCGGAGTTCACTCAGACTCACGTCCATTAAGATTGGCCATAATCAAATATAAATGATTAAAAGAAAAGAATATTAAGACACAGACACACACAAAGGAAAGACCATGTGAAGACACAGGGAGGGAAGATAGTCATCTGCAAGTCAAGGAGTGATGCCTCAGAAGAAACCAACCTAACGACACTTTAGTCTTGGACATCTAGCCTTCACAACTATGAGGAAAGAAATTTATGTTGCTTATGCCACCCACTCTGTGATGTTTTCTTATGATAGCCCAGGAAAACTAATACAGATGCATTCTCCTAGATACATATGGTGTTTTGAGTACACAAATTATCCCTAATCCACTTCCTGGTCTAGATCCCTTCTTCCACCTGGCACAGTCAGACAAGACATGAGAGGATTACTCTCTGAAGAAAGTAACCAGAAGATGCCCAAGAATTAAAGGTATTAGATACAAAGGATATTTAGGAATAATGCTAAAAGGAAGAAAATTACATGAAAAATCTATACTCTTGAGTAGTAAGAGTCTCAGCACTTTTTATCATCTTGGCTCCTAGATAATTACTCAGGCATATTCCATTCTGGCCCTCTGGTAGAATTTTGGATATTTCAGATATTAAGATTTGAATTTTCTCCAAAAAATCCTGTCATCCTACAGGGGAAAACACTAACATATAAACTCCACCCAAAGGATGGGATTTCTAAATAAAATTTTGTGTCTCCCTCTCAAATATGAATGAATATCCAATAGTGGCCTAACAGTTGAGAAAAGATTTTATTGTGAAAAACCATTCTCAGAACTAAGTAAAAAAAATTTAGAAGATAAAAAGTGCAGAGGACAAATGTGTCAAAGAAATATTCGTGAAGAAAAACAATGTGAATCCATTAAAAAATAAGAATATTCAGAAACCAAAGTATTTTGAAATAAAAAAAAAAAAACAAATAAAACCAAACTTTTAAAGCTTAAAAGATGTGAAGATAAGTTTGAAGACGTAATCTAGAAATTGAAACAAAAGACAAAAACATGGAAAATAGAAAATTAGAGCATTGATCTTTAAGCTTTAACATTAAATTAGTAGTTTTTCCAAAAAGAAAAGCAAATGTAAAGCAGAATGTGATAAATAAAGTTTCATAATTAAATTCCCAAAATTTAATGTAATAAAGAGAAACATTACACATACCAAGGAACAAAACATTTAGTTTAAAAAACTATAGAGTTGTAAGTTTATAAGCTTATAGGATGATAAATAAAAGGAAAATAAAAAATAACAATTCCACTAGCCCTGGAATGTGTGAAGGGACTAATGGTAAAACTGGACGTTTGATAAAGGAAAGAAAAGAATTGTTTCAAATTTCTCAAGAATTATTAATTCTCAAGAATATACAAAGGATATTCTCAATGATTATTATTTTAAATCAGGTAATTTTATACACAGCCAAACTGTTTAATTGCAAAATTTTATGGAAATCCCATTAAATTCAAAAGAAATGTTGCTTACCAAGGAAATGAAAAAAATTAGTTCCATAGTTAGTGAACCCCTGTGGCCTTCCCTGGTGGCTCAGAGGATAAAGAATCTGTCTGCAATGTGGGAAGCCTGGGTTTGATCCCTGAGTCAGGAAGATCACCAGGAGAAGGAAATGCCTACCTACTCCAACATTCTCACCTGGAGAATCCCATGGACAGAAGACCTGGTGGGCTACAGTCCGTGGAGTCGCAGAGTCAGACACAGCTAAGAGACTAATGCTTTCACTTTCACTTTCAAGGCAATTCAAGTGAAAGCGGAAAGAGATAATGCGAGAAGGTATTTTTGGAGAAATCTCTGTTGAAATCTCCATCAACTACTCTATCAACGGAGAGGGGTGTGCAGTCTCTTGGAAACGAACAGAGATCATTCTGTTGTTTTTGAGATTGCATCCAAGTACTGCATTTCGGACTATTTTGTTGACCATGATGGCCACTCCATTTCTTCTGAGGGATTCCTGCAAGACCTTTTAGAACTAACACCCAAAAAAGATGTCCTTTTCATTATAGGGGACTGGAATGCAAAAGTAGGAAGTCAAGAAACACCTGGAGTAACAGGCAAATTTGGCCTTGGAATACGGAATGAAGCAGGGCAAAGACTAACAGAGTTTTGCCAAGAAAATGCACTGGTCATAGAAAATACCCTCTTCCAACAACACAAGAGAAGACTCTATACATGGACATCACCAGATGGTCAACACCAAAATCAGATCGATTATATTCTTTGCAGCCAAAGATGGAGAAGCTCTATACAATCAGCAAAAACAAGACCAGGAGCTGACTGTGGCTCAGACCATGAACTCCTCATTGCCAAATTCAGACTGAAATTGAAGGAACTAGGGAAAACCACTAGACCATTCAGGTATGACCTAAATCAAATCCCTTATGATTATACAGTGGAAGTGAGAAATAGGTTTAAGGGCCTAGATCTGATAGATAGAGTGTCTGATGAACTATGGAATGAGGTTCATGACATTGTACAGGAGACAGGGATCAAGACCATCCCCATGGAAAACAAATGCAAAAAAGCAAAATGGCTGTCTGGGGAGGCCTTGCAAATAGCTGTGAAAAGAAGAGAAGCAAAAAGCAAAGGAGGAAAGGAAAGATACAAACATCTGAATGCAGAGTTCCAAAGCATAGCAAGAAGAGACAAGAAAGCCTTCTTCAGCGATCAATGCAAAGAAATAGAGGAAAACAACAGAATGGGAAAGACTAAGGATCTCTTCAAGAAAATCAGAGATACCAAAGGAACATTTCATGCAAAAATGGGATCGATAAAGGACAGAAATGGTATGGACTTAACAGAAGCAGAAGATATTAAGAAGAGGTGGCAAGAATACACAGAACTGTACAAAAAAGAGCTTCAGGACCCAGATAATCATGATGGTGTGATCACTGACCTAGAGCCAGACATCCTGGAATGTGAAGTCAAGTGGGCCTTAGAAAGGATCACTACAAACAAAGCTAGTGGAGGTGATGGAATTCCAGTGGAGCTATTCCAAATCCTGAAAGATGATGCTGTGAAAGTGCTGCACTCAATATGCCAGCAAATTTGGAAAACTCAGCAGTGGCCACAAGATTGGAAAAGGTCAGTTTTCATCCCAATCCCAAAGAAAGGCAATGCCAAAGAATGCTAAAACTACCGCACAATTGCACTCATCTCACACGCGAGTAAAGTAATGCTCAAAATTCTCCAAGCCAGGCTTCAACAATATGTGAACCGTGAACTTCCTGATGTTCAAGCTGGTTTTAGAAAAGGCAGAGGAACCAGAGATCAAATTGCCAACATCCGCTGGATCATGGAAAAAGCAAGAGAGTTCCAGAAAAAATTCTATTTGTGCTTTATTGATTATGCCAAAGCCTTTGACTGTGTAGATCACAAAAAATTGTGGAAAATTCTGAAAGAGATGGGAATACCAGACCACCTGATCTGCCTCTTGAGAAATCTGTATGCAGGTCAGGAAGCAACAGTTAGAACAGGTCATGGAACAACAGACTGGTTCCAAATAGGAAAAGGAGTATGTCAAGGTTGTATATTGTCACCATGTTTATTTAACTTATATGCAGAGTACATCATGAGAAATGCTGGACTGGAAGAAACACAAGTTGGAATCAAGATTGCTGGGAGAAATATCAATAACCTCAGATATGAAGATGATACCACCCTTATGGCAGAAAGTGAAGAGGAACTCAAAAGCCTCTTGATGAAAGTGAAAGTGGAGAGTGAAAAGGTTGGCTTAAAGCTCAACATTCAGAAAACGAAGATCATGGCATCTGGTTCCATCACTACATGGGAAATAGATGGAGAAACAGTGGAAACAGTGTCAGACTTTCTTTTTCTGGGCTCCAAAATCACTGCAGATGGTGACTGCAGCCATGAAATTAAAAGATGCTTACTCCTTGGAAGGAAAGTTATGACCAACCTAGATAGCATATTCAAAAGCAGAGACATCACTTTGCCAACAAAGGTTCGCCTAGTCAAGGCTATGCTTTTTCCTGTGGTCATGTATGGATGTGAGAGCTGGACTGTGAAGAAGGCTGAGCGCCGAAGAATTGATGCTTTTGTACTGTGGTGTTGGAGAAGACTCTTGAGAGTCCCTTGGACTGCAAGGAGATCCAACCAGTCCATTCTGAAGGAGATCAGCCCTGGGATTTCTTTGGAAGGAATGATGCTAAAGCTGAAACTCCCGTATTTTGGCCACCTCATGCAAAGAGTTGACTCACTGGAGAAGACTCTGATGCTGGGAGGGATTGGGGGCAGAAGGAGAAGGGGACGACAGAGGATGAGATGGCTGGATGGCATCACTGACTCGATGGATGTGAGTCTGGGTGACCTCCGGGAGTTGGTGATGGACAGGGAGGCCTGGCGTGCTGCAGTTCATGGGGTCGCAAAGAGTCAGACATGACTGAGCGACTGATCTGATGTGTGCAATATCTGCTTCAACTCAAGTCTGCTAAATGAGGGATTCAACTTAACCACTACAGAGATTAATAAATGTCCTACATGGTATGGAGTCAGTGTAGCATAAATTCTGGCTCCTGCCCAGAAGGTAAAACTCATTTAATGGGTTTCCTCAAGTCATGATATATTACCTATCAGTTCAGTTCAATTGCTGAGTCGTGTCTGAACTCTTTGCGACCCCATGGGCTGCAGCACACCAGGCTTCCCTGTCCATCACCAACTAGATTGTCTATGCTGCTGCTAATTTGCTTCAGTCATGTCCGACTCTGTGCAACCCCATAGACGGCAGCCCACGAGGCTCCCCCATCCCTGGGATTCTCCAGGCAAGAACACTGGAGTGGATTTCCATTTCCTTCTCCAATGCATGAAAGTGAAAAGTGAAAGTGAAGTCACTCATTCTTGTCCGATTCTTAGCGAGCAGGCTTCCTGTCCATGGGATTTTTCCAGGCAAGTGTACTGGAGTGGAGTGCCATTGTCTATATCAAACTAAAATTTCTTGGAATCTTCTTCCAACTACTTTTTCCAGATCATGCTTTCTTGAGAAATACACTGTCTTCTATGATCAACAGGGGTGATTACAGATATCGCTCAGAAAAGAACTGGGTATTTTGCCCTAGAACAGTCTTTTCCAGTATGCATGTCATTTCATAAAATATGGACAAACCTCCTTTGACCAAAATAAAATCTTAGTATTAAGTTAATTAACAGGAAATCTATGCTTAAATTGCCACCTGATGCAAATACGTAGTATAGTATTCACTTATTTCCTTTGGCATGTGAGAAAGTTGACTGTCAGAATTACCTTTCTAGGAGATGGTTGTGTCCATGGAGGATAATTTTATCACACTCTCAGCCATGTGCTTGGTTTCTTAAGTTATTCTGAAATATCAGTTACATGCTACTAAGAGAAACCCATACCCCCTAATTGCATGCAAATATTTCTTTTCTATTATGTGAATTATTTTTTTATTTGCTTTCCTATTTTTATCCTTACCATTGGTTTCTTTGTCTTTCCCTTTGCTTGCCAGAGCACCATTTTTGTTCCCTCTGAAGAATCTCTAATTAGTCATTCCTCCAATCTTCCCATGCTATGGTACATTCCTGTACCACAGGTGTATGGAACATGATGACTTATCTATGATTCTAGACAATAATTATCTAAATCTGCATTTTACCATTTCAATAAAGGAAAAAATTTTCTAAGGGATAATAAGAGATTAAACTAACTAAATCAGTACTATTTTCTCCTTTGTACTAATTCTCTGGATATCTGGTTAGACATAATGTGTGCCTATTGTCATGGGTTTGGTATTTTTGGATGCTCATATGACTCTAATTATGTACACCATCCTCAACATTAGGAAAGTTATTCTCCGAAGCAGACTTCCTGAGGTACAGCATACTGATTATTCTGTCACCCTAGAGTATGTTTTTTCCCTTCTACTACTATCATTGCCACTTCATCCTAAAGCATTAAATGAGATAGTGAGAAAATACAGATCATCTGAGAGCTTTGTTATACCAATGAATTCCTTTCTTGTCTTTTAAGGTTTAACTGATGACTTGTAAACTTTTTAGTCCACTAATCGTAAATATATAGATGATAAGCGTTTTCTATCCATGTATATGCATTCTCTTGACTTATAATCCACTCATGCTTAGCACTGTTGCTTAGGGATCCTTTTCAGGGATGAGGAGAAAATTACTTGAAAACAAAAAGGAAGACCTGAGTAGAAAAGCAAAGTGGAATATGAAATACTTGTTTTCAAATATTTCAAGACTATAGAAAGGAAGATATGTTATAAATATTTTCCAAGTTGGAGAAAAGTAAGTAGCATATTCCTTGAAATTAAACAGTAAATGCTTTTTATATGAGTGTGTATATGTACATATATATAAAACTTTCTGTGTAGCAAACAAGGGGAATCTATATTTTCATTTTACACTTGAACATTTTTCTCACAGAAAGAAAATTCAGAGACTCTGAAAGGAAGTTACTAGGATTAACTTTTTAAATAAAATTTAAAAGGCTAAGCAGCATTTAATTGACTTCATTGGTATTTAAATAAGTTTTTATTAGTACATATCTACTTTGTCATTCTTAACCTATAATTACTTAACAAATGAAGAGCCTGCACTGCTTTATATACTCTGATGATGTTCAAATAATTATACTACAAAATGAAAAAATATATCAGTATGAGATTTTTGGTTCTGACATAAACATTTTAATTGAGTCATGGCACTACACAATTCTGAATTCTCCACTTTGTGAATCTTTTTTATTTTTTTTTTCATATTCTTTTTGATTCTAGGAGAATTCCTTTGTATTTTTATGCTGCCCACATACTTCTATTCAACAGTGCATAGACAAATTCAAACAACTATTGAGAAATCAAAAAAAAAAAAAGGAAAAATAATGAAGATGGTTCTCAAAACAATATGAGTTTTTAAATGAAAATATCATTGTGTGAAACCATAAATTTTGATCCACAAAAGGCTTGAAATATATTTATAAATTTTATGTGGAGTTCAATAGTCACTAAACAGTTTCTCTGTTTATTAACTCAGTTCTGTTTATTAACTTTCTGTTTATTAAGTCTATATGATCTTTTATTCTATCAGCTAGGACAAAAGGTAGTTTGAAAATGGCTTCTTCTGGAAATACTTAATGATGTTCTATTATCTCACATATTCTTTTTTTAATTTCTTATCATTAAAACTGTAATTATTAATTCATTTATTCCATTTATTTCATATTATGCTAATAAGTTACTGTATAATTGTCCCTGGGTGTATAATTAAGAACAAAACAGCATTCCTCATCATGGAACTTAATATCCCTAAAGATAAACAAACAATGAACAGATGTTTACAATACAGATAACAAGAGAAAGA
The DNA here is from genome assembly GCA_935064755.1 of Tragelaphus eurycerus. Taxonomy (NCBI): domain Eukaryota; kingdom Metazoa; phylum Chordata; class Mammalia; order Artiodactyla; family Bovidae; genus Tragelaphus; species Tragelaphus eurycerus. Next base: position 1,034,004 of record CAKXYN010000132.1, on the reverse strand, counting down.
GAAGAGTGTAGGAACATATAAGAGATGTACAAAACAAACCTGGTATTTCAGGGAAAGCTTAAAAGATGAGAAAGCAGGATGTGATCCTTGAGGGAGAGGTTCAGTTCAATTCAGTCGCTCAGTCATGTCTGACTCTTTGTGACCCCATGGACTGCAACACGCCAGGCCTCCCTGTCCATCACCAACTCTTGGAGTTTACTCAAACTCATGACCATTGAGTCGGTGCTACCAATCAACTATCTCATCCTCTGTCCTCCCCTTCTCCTCCTGCCTTCAATCTTTCCCTGCATCAGGATCTTTTCAAATGAGTCAGTTCTGCAAATCAGATGAACAAAGTACTGGAGTTTCAGCTTCAGCATCAGTCCTTCCAATGAATATTCAAGACTGATATCCTTTAGGATTGACTGGTTGGATCTCCTTGCAGTCCAGGGAACTCTCAAGAGTCTTCTCCAACACCACAGTTCAAAAGTGTCAATTCTTCAGCACTCAGCTTTCTATATCACCCAACCCTCACATCCATACATGACTACTGGAAAAACCATAGCTTTGACTAGATGGATTTTGTTGGCAAAGTAATGTCTCTGCTTTTTAATATGCTGTCTAGGTTGGTCATAGCTTTTCTTCTAAGGAGCAAGAATCTTTCAATTTTATAGCTGCAGTCACTATCTTCAATAATTTTGAAGCTCCCACTCCCCCAGAAAAATAAATGAATAAACTGTCACTGTTTTCACTGTTTTCCCATCTATTTGCCATGACATGATGGGACCAGATGCCATGATCTTTGTTTTCTGAAAGTTGAGCTTTAAGCCAACTGTTTCCCTTCTCCCTTTTCACTTTCAACAAGAGGCTCTTTTGTTCTCCTTCACTTTCTCCCATAAGGAGAGTGTCATCTACATATCTGAGGTTATTTATGTTTCTTCTGGCAATCTTGATTCCAGCTTGTGCTTCATTCAGCCCAGCGTTTCTCATTATGTACTCTGCATGTAAGTTAAATAAGCAGGGTGACAATATATGGCTTCAACTCACTCGTTTTCCTATTTGGAACCAGTCTGTTGTTCCATGTCTAGTTCTAAATGTTGCTTCTTGACCTGCATACAGATTTCTCAGGAGGCAAGTCAGGTGGTCTGATATTCCCATCTCTTTCAGAATTTTCCAGTTTGTTGTGATCCACACAGTCAAAGGCTTTGTCATATTCAATAAAACAAATAGATGTTTTTCTGGAACTCTCTTGCTTTTTCAATGATCCAGCAGATGTTGGCAATTTGGTTTCTGGTTCCTCTGCCTTTTCTGAATCCAGCTTGAACATCTGAAGTTCACAGTTCACAAACTGTTTAAGCCTGGCTTGGAGAATTTTGAGCATTACTTTGCTAGTGTGTGAGAAGAGTGCAATTGTGCAGTAGTTTGAGCATTCTTTGGCATTACCTTTCTTTGGGAGAGGCAGTGGGTTGAAGAAAAGGAAGACCATTCCAAGCAGAGTAAATATCAAGTTTATGTAAGGACCCTGCCAAGAGGCAATCAGGGAAGAGGCACCTAGAAATCTACAAGTGGTATTTCAACTTCCTGGCCCCAAAGGAATGCAAATATAGGAGCAGAAAGCTGAGTAAAGATAAGGGAATATTTCTGAAAAAATAAGCAAGACCAAATGAGAATGGTCCAGATAAAAATATGTGTATATTTTGGAGCACATTGACCAATGTGCTTTTTGCAGATGTTCTTCTGTCTATAGCATGAAGAATATAGCATGAAGAAGTAAAAAATAGTCACTGGAGAGACTACTTATTGAGTAATTACAATAATCCAGATGAGAAATTGTTTGAATTGGGGTTTAGCAGTGGATGGAGTTGAGGTAAATTTAAGAACTCAGGTAGGACTTGGTGATTGGGGAGACTGAGTTGAATGGTAAAAAAGAGGAAAAATTTGAAGACAACACTAGATTTTTGGTTTAATAAACTATGTGGGTCTAATCCTATTCATTGGGATAGGTGACTGTTGGGAATTAATAAATGGATCCAGGCTAAGGAGAGTCAGTCCTGTATGAGTAATATTAGCTTAAAGATGATACTTAAGGTGTATTAGAATATGAACTGGGGATTTGTGTTGTTGTTTCTGAATTATATACTAGGCCTCAAGCTACATTCCAGGAAGGACTCCTAAAAGCATTGCTAGTTAAAACTGAAAGTAGCTGTAGAAAGAAATACTAACATTTCCCTTTTGGTCTAGATTCTGGATGAGCTAGAGAAACCCAAAGATCCTCCTTACTGTCAGCATGGAATTGCATGGAGAGGAAGTGCTTGGAAGTACTTGACAGCCGTTTTGCCTGAGTATTTCTCAGCATAGGAGTATTGGTGGAGGAAGTCATGTGAAGAAGGGAAGAAATTTAGAGTTACAGGCAAGAATGTCCCCAATACTTAGTGTTCTGTAGCCTTTTGAGGCCATGAAAGTGAAAGTCACTAATTCCTATGGGGTTAGACAATGAGGGAGGAGTCAAAGCAGCCACTAGCAGTTCCAAATGACTTGCCACTTTGAAAGGATTGGGTCCATCCATTGCTAAACATTAACCAACAGAGCATGGTTTTTATCAATATTGCTCTATGTCTTTCTATTCATATATTCAGTACACTGCCCTGGAAACAGTATAATACAAGATATTAGTGATGTCCAGGTCCTAAGGGAACATCCTAACACAGAAAGCTAAATGTTTCCACATCCCTGCATAGAGAATTAAAAGATGAAGATGGTTGGACAAAGGCATCGTGGGAAGGAAAACATCCCAGTTAATTGTACATAGAAGTAAGAAAGCATATGAAAGTAATTTAAGGCACGTTTGGAGAGTTTCATGAAGTCCAGGATATCTAGAGAGAAGATAAAATAAATGTGCAGAGATAAGAGCAAGGTGTTTCCCCTTCTCTCTGAGTTGAGTTGGTATTTTATTCTCAAGGATAATCCATTCACTAATTTTAAGCATGGATTTATATAGTATTTACAATTTGCAAAAATATTACTAGCAGTGTTAAAAAGTAACAACTGAAGGGGGAGATATTGGACACTGAAAATCCTCAGTAGAGAAATAAAGGAATCAGGGAAGTTATTGCGATGCTCAGGGTAGATAACATAATAGTTGGGTTTAGATGGCAGTGGAGAACAAGAGGAGAGAACAGGAAAAGCAATCATGCTATAGCTGCTGAATTGAAAAGGTGTGGCAACTCTACCCAGCGAAGGCTAACATATTTACTATCTACATTTAAAATTTGCAGGTCCCTGGTTTAGACTACTTTTTGTAAAAGTGGAAGTGGTGAGTTATGAGTTATATAGAGAGGTCTAACCAAGGAGCAGTTTTAGGATGGGCCATACCATGTTTGTGAATGGAGGAGAAAGTATATTAATGATTTTGAAAGGAATAGATAACTGGGAAGAAGGTCTCAGAAAAAGAGGATGGAAGCATTAGCTTTCTTTTATAGAAGGAGGGCTCTTTTTCCATAGATAGAAGTGGAAAGATTAAGGCTGAATTTGGATGGAAATACATTTATCATAGAAGAAAAGAAAAGATTGCAGCCCTCAAGTCCAGTGGCTCTTTTATCCTGTGATGTAGGAAGTAAAGTCATTTGCTGAGATTCTGGTGAGGATGGATGAGAATTAGCTTACAGGAAATGGTAGGGTTTGAACAACCACTTTGAGGGATTGGCAGAAAGGCAAACTACATAAATAACCTCACCTTCCTTGTCAGGTCCTGGGAACAAAGGAGCCTATAGACTAAAGGTTAGTACTGGTACTTACCAGCTCAGTTATATGACAGCTGTTTCCTTTCCACAGAACTAGAGGAATAACCATGAGAGAATCCTACTGTTTTTCTGTTCTGTTTGTATTATACTGTTTCCAGGGATTAAAGTGTTAAAATAAAGATTAATTCCAAGCACTTGACTTTGAGAGAAATAAGTTTCAACTGGTTATTGAATTTAAGATGTTGTACTACACTCTTTTGAGAGTATGGAGATGTGATTATATCTTTCATAGAGCTCACAATTGATATGTAAAAGCAATATATGCATGAATAAGGAAAGTCAGAAAAGACTGAGTACTGTTATACAGTCAAGGTTAAACAAAGTATATAGAAAAACAAAAGAAATAAATGATTCATCACAGAAGTGAAGGTAAGCTTCAAATTAGGAAAAAGGATAATTGTACTTAAATAATATAAAGTGACTTTGTTGTTGTCTTTGATACAGGAATTTTTTCATTTTGCTTTATTTTTTGACTAAATATATTCTACCCAATAGAAAACAACCATGGACAGAAGGTATATGATCCTGTTTTAAGTTAGAGAAAATCCTGTTTTAAGAGAAGATCCTGTTTTAAGCTCCATGAAAATGGAACTTGTGCTTAGTTATAATCTCTTTTATATAGATCTAAATTAAAGTTTGCTATTAATGATTCTAACAAAAATATCATAAAATAATAATACATGGCTAAAGCTTTACTTATACCTCATAGATTACTTTATGTTTTTGTACACCCTAGGATAAGTTATTGGAGAAGGCAATGGCAACCCACTCCAGTACTCTTGCCTGGAAAATCCCATGGATGGAGGAGCCTGGTGAGCTGCAGTCCTTGGGGTCGCGAAGAGTTGGACACAACTGAGCGATTTCACTTTCACTTTTCACTTTGCTGCATTGGAGAAGGAAATGGAAACCCACTCCAGTGTTCTTGCCTGGAGAATCCCAGGGGCAGGGGAGCCTGGTGGGCTGCCGTCTATGGGGTCACAGAGAGCCGGACACGACTGAAGCAACTTAACAGCAGCAGCAGCAGCAGGATAAGTTATTATTCATATATGTGAATCTAATCAAGGCTTTTCTGACATACTGAAAGTCTATATCTATTCAACATGAGATTTTTCCATAAAACTTTAAACCTTCAAATATTTAAAATGTGTGAATCCATGTAGTTCTGATATGCTTAAAATCTTAGTGGGCATCCAAAGATTTGAATGTTGGTTATGAACTCTTAAAAGGCAATGACTCCTCCACATCTCTATAATTCTGAATATTACTTCACATAGTAGAATTTAAAAAATAACAATTGATACCATGATTCCTTCTTTTCTATTCTACTTTTTTCTGTTTTGTTTAACTTGTAGTAGAAAATAAACAAAATGAGATGTATAAAGAATTCTAATTTTAAGTGCCTGATTTGAGGAGCCACCCAGTTGTATAACTACAACCTACATGCAAACATAGAATAAACCATCACTCCAGAAGTTTTTTTCATGCTTTCTGTCAATCGGTGTGCCTCCTAGAAGTAGCCATTATTTTGATTTTTTATCAAAACACCCTTAAAAGTTTACACTGAAAAGTTAAGAAATATTTTCTATACAATTAATGTGGTAAAATTAAATATTTATATTCTTAGACAGCCAGTCACAGAAATAACAAAGATTATCCAAATGTAAATTTCCCAGTTCGACTTTCTACAGTGACTGAGTTCACTTGGTAATTACCGCCAGCATCAGCTCATTTTGTGTTGTGCTGTGTGGACCAGAAATAAAAAGCCTCTTTAATGGCAACCCTTCAAAAGCATTACTCAAGAGTCATGATCATGTTCTAATTATTACTGGGTGTGTACTGAATCTCAAATAAAGTCAGAGTCTTTGAAGGAAAAGAAAGCCTACATTTCAGGCCCCTAAGTTAATGAAGATAAAAATTCAAGGTTTGTACATTGATGACAACTACAAAAGCTTTGTTAAGATAATAGCCTTACTCTTCTCACATCACAGTGATGCTTCTGTTAAAGAACTTCACAGAAGTTGGGGCGATTGAATAAAATTGATGAATAATGCCTGTCAATCAGTGGTGCAAAATAGTAATGCCATTCACTTCATTCTAGTGTAACTTGTCATATTTTCCAGATATTTAAAAACCAGAACACAAGATCTTTATGTGTACCGCATGAGACAGTATTATACCCTCATGAAGCCTTGGACATAAAGGATATTCTTAATGGTAAACGGCCTATTTGTCATAGCATGTACTTCTATGTTAGGGAAGTTAAAAGAGAGAAGTGGAATGAACTTAATTGAGTGTTAGTGAATTATACATACATGATGGGCAAGGGGTTAAGACTTTTGTATCAATGAAGTTGAACAAGGGATTCCTTAAGTCAAGAGATAATTGTACAGGCTGGAATATGAGGGACTGGGTTATATATATATTCTCCAAGGGAAACAAAAGAATGAGAATTCCTGCCTCTCTAATTATTTGGTTGAGTGGGGAAGGAAAAAGATATAACATGAACAAAGAAATTTCTCTATACCCTAAAAGACAGATGTTAAAATGATTGCCAGATTGGCCACCTAATGCAAAGAGGTGACTCACTGGAAAAGACTCTGATGCTGGGAAGGACTGAGGACAGGAGGAGAAGGTGGCAACAGAGGATGAGATGTTTCAATGGCATCATTGACTCAATGGACATAAGTCTGAGCAATTTCTGGGAGATAGTGAAGGATAGTGAAGCCTGGTGGGCTGCAGTCCATTGGGTCACAGAGTCAGACACAGCTGAGCAACTGAGCAACTGAACAACCACAGCAAATCACTAGACCCATCTCTTTTTTGAGTATCCTGCATACTCTAGCTTTACCCAGAATGTTGTTTTCCTCCTTGACAAGCATCTATTGTTATTTTCTTTTGTCTCCTTGATGATTTAGCTCCAAAACCATCTTCTTCAAAGCTATTTATCTTTGTGACCCCATGGACTGTAACCCGCCAGGGACCCAATGAACTGTAGCCCAAAAGGCTCCCCCATCCATTGGGTTTTCCAGGCAAGAATATTGGAATGGGTTGTCATTTTCTTCTCCAGTGGATCTTCACTACCCAGGGATTGAATTCAGGTCTCCTGCATTACAAATAAACTCTTTACCATCTGAGCTACCAGGGAAACCCCAGTTATGTGCACCACCATGTATATACTCTTCCTCTGTTAACATTTCCTCATTGGTGAAGTGTAAATCTCATATTATGCAGCTGTGATCTGCATAAGATTGCTTTTGTCCCTACAAGGAAGTACCACAAAGAAGGACAATGCAATGTGCTTAGTATTCTTAGTATCTAATATGCAAGAAGTGGATCAGTAAATTATTGAATAGAGGAAATAAATTTTGCTTCTGTGTTGGGTAAGCTTGGCATACTCTACCAGAGCCAGAATCTAAAATTTTTGAGGTAAGCTTCAGTTTTATCACTGAGAAACCATAATTTCAAGCAAACTAGATTATCTGAAGGCATGCATATGGAATGGATAAAGAGTAGTAATTGAGTAAAATGGAATATCATTTGCTGCCAAGTGATTCTACTCAATAAACAAATAAAAAATACTCAATAAACTGAGTAGTATCTATTCTACTCAATAGTGAATAAAAAATTCAGAATTGCTCTATATTGTTGTTTAGTGAAGAATAATGAGACCCAATATTTCCTATTACTACAAAGAAAGGGGATCGTACCAAAACAGTGTACTCAGTAGAAGTTGTATAGTGTTCAGCAAGGCAAGAAAAGAAAAAGTGAAGTCGCTCAGTCGAGTCCCACTCTTTGCAACTCTTAGCCTGCCAGGCTCCTCCATCCATGGGATTTTCCAGGCAAGAATACTGGAGTGGATTGTGATTTTCTTCTCCAGGAGATCTTCCCTCCAGGGGATCGAACTCTGGTCTCCTGCATTGCAGGCAGACTCTTTATCATCTGAGCCACCAGGGAATTCCAGCAAGACAAAAACGATGAAAATTGTTGGATTTGGCTTTGAGGAGAATATAGTGATTTTGGGTACATGCTCAACTATGCCTGACTCTTTGTGACCCCATGAACTATTCCCTGCCAGGCTCCTCTGTCCTTGGAATTTTCCAGGCAAGAATACTAGAGTGGTTGCCATTTCCTACACCAAGGGATCGTACCTATCCAGAGACTGAACTCGCATCTCTCGTATCTTCTGCATTGGCAGGCAGATTCTTTGCCACTGTCACCTGGGAAGCCCCTTAATGACTTTAAAATGAGTGATTTCCATGGCTCAGGTTATAATCTGTGGGAGGTTAAGAACATAGAAACTCTAAATGTAGTTTATGCTTTCAGGAAGGTTGAAACTGTGAAGACAGAGAAAGACAATTTCAGTGCGAAGGTTCAAAGGCATGTATAGTCAAGGTTTTGCTTTGTTTTATTCAAGGTTGTGTCTTCTTATTCTTCACTAAACAATATAGAATATTAGTGAATTTTTTATACACTGTTGAGTAGAATAAATAATACTCAATTTATTGAGTATTTTAATTCAAAGTTGTTAATTTCAGAGGTTGTATTTTGGATAGTAACAGTCTTATGTCAGAAAGTGAAGAGGAACTAAAGAGCCTCTTGATGAAAGTGAAAGATGAGAGTAAAAAAAAGCTGGCTTAAACTCAACATTCAAAAAACTAGATCATAGCATCCAGTCCCAGCACTTCAGGGCAAATAGATGGGGGAAAAAATAGAAACAGTGATCAACTTTATTTTTTTGTCTCCAAAATCACTGCAGATGGTGACTGCAGCCATGAAATTAAAAGACGCTTCTTGGAAGAAAAAACTATTACCAACCTAGACAGTATATTAAAAAACAGAGACATTACTTGATGGACAAAGATCCATCTACTCAAAGCTATGGTTTTTCCAGTAGTCATATATGGATGTGAAGGTTGGAATATAAAGAAAGCTGAGTGCCAAAGAATGATACTCTTGAACTGTGATGTTGGAGAAGACTCTTGAGAGTCTCTTAGACTGCAAGGAGATCCAACCAGTCAATCCTGAAGGAAATCAGTCCTGAATATTCATTGGAAAGACTGATGGTGAAACTGAAACTCCAATACTTTGGCCACCTGATGTGAAGAACTGACTTATTTTAAAAGATCCTGATTCTGGAAAAGACTGAAGGCAGGAGAAGAGAGCAACAAAGGATGAGATCTCCACCAACTCGATGGACATGAGTTTGAGCAAACTCCAGGAGTTGGTTATAAACAGGGAAGCCTGGTGTGAAGGAGTCCATGGGGTCACAAAGAGTCAGAAACAACTGAATGATTGAACTGAACTGACAGATAATATAAATCTCACAAAAACTAATATTTTAAAAGAGCTGTGCTGACATCCTTATCTTGCTTGCCCTAATTTTCAAAATATCACAAACCTGATTTTTCTATGCAATGCTTATCATATGCAATCTTCTCTTCATAACATACTCAAGAATAAAAGCTGTTTATACTGTCATTTTTAGGAAGTTGTTTATAAATAACTCATCCTTCAAGTGACTTTGAACTTTGTTTAGGAAAATTTTTTTCATATAGTGTGTTATGGCAATAGTTTGATTATGTGTGATGGCTTTTTACTTCCTTTGCATATTAAATGGGGCTTCCGTGTCACTAGAAAAAAGTCAAAAACTTCAAACCAGTGTTCAGAACCATCCACAAAAGAACATAATATTACTTTCATTTCCCCTCTTCGTGCCCAAAAATAGAAATAAAATGTCTGGCTTATTAACTGATTTCTTTATGCAGGGAATGACAAACCCTCTCTGGTGTGCCAAATTGGGTCTTCTTTTGTAAATAAATTTTATAAGAACACAGTCACATGGATTCATGTATGTATCATCCATGGCTGCCTTCACACTATAACTGTACTCTTGAATTGTTTTGACAGAGATTGTGTGGCATGAAGAAACTAAAATATTTATTATCTTTTATAGAAAAAGTTTGCCAACTCCTATATTAGAGTTTTCTATGCAGATGACACCACCCTTATGGCAGAAAGTGAAGAGGAACTAAAAAGCCTCTTGATGAAAGTGAAAGAAGAGAGTGAAAAAGTTGGCTTAAAGCTCAACATTCAGAAAATAAAGATCATGGCATCCGGTCCCATCACTTCATGGGAAATAGATGGGGAAACAGTGGAAACAGTGTCAGACTATTTTTCTGGGCTCCAAAATCACTGCAGATGGTGACTGCAGCCATGAAATTAAAAGACACTTACTCCTTGGAAGGAAAGTTATGACCAACCTAGATAGCATATTCAAAAGCAGAGACATTACTTTGCCAACAAAGGTTCGTCTAGTCAAAGCTATGGTTTTTCCTGTGGTAATGTATGGATGTGAGAGTTGAACTGTGAAGAAAGCTGCGCGTTGAAGAATTGATGCTTTTGAACTGTGGTGTTGGAGAAGACTCTTGAGAGTCCCTTGGACTGCAAGGAGATCCAACCAGTCCATTCTGAAGGAGATCAGCCCTGGGATTTCTTTGGAAGGAATGATGCTAAAGCTGAAACTCCAGTACTTTGGCCACCTCATGCGAAGAGTTGACTCATTGGAGAAGACTCTGATGCTGGGAGGGATTGGGGGCAAGAGGAGAAGGGGACGACAGAGGATGAGATGGCTGGATGGCATCATCGACTCAATGGACGTGAGTCTGAGTGAACTCTGGGAAGTGGTGATGGACAGGGAGGCCTGGCGTGCTGCAATTCATGGGATCACAAAGAGTCAGACATGACTCAGTGACTGATCTGATTTGATCTGATCTGATATCTATAATAAAGATGAATCTTAATTTCGAAAGCAGAGTTAAAAAAAACTTGCTTTCCCAGATTATATTATTTATATTAACATTATTGACTCAATGAAAGTGAAAGTGAAGTCGCTCAGTCGTGTCCGACTCTTTGCGACCACATAGACTGTAGCCTACCAGGCTCCTCTGTCCATGGGATTTTCCAGGCAATAGTACTGGAGTGGGTTGCCATTTCCTTCTCCAGGGGATCTTCCCAGCCCAGGGCTCGAACCCGAGTCTCCCGCATTGTAGGTAGACGCTTTACCGTCTGAGCCATGAGGGAAGTAAACATTGACTCAATAAGTAATTACAAATATTTATTAAGCACCTTCTGTGAGACAGATGCTTTACCACATGCTGGAAATACAATGGTCAAAAGGAACAAAATTCCTAGCCCTCAAATTGATTATAAGTCTAGTTATAATCAGACAACCAACAAAATAATCAGAAACAACAAATCAATAAAATCAACAGGAAAATTCTAATATGTATATATATGTATATATATATACACACACTAATATACATATATTATATCAGATGACCAGATTATTATGGAATAGGATATATTAGAAGTTGGAGAAGTTAATTAAACATATGTTTACCACTGTGTTTCATTTACAGTATTCCAAGATTATCCTTGAGTAAAATGAAGTTATTCACCAGTACATCAAGTAAAATAATATCCTGCCTCAAATACATTTATCCTAGTGTATTATACTCAGTTCAGACTTTCATTAAAATATTCTACTGGCTCTCATTTTTATTTTATTTATTTATTTATTTATTTAGCTTAACTTTACAATATTGCATTGCTTTTACCATACATCGAGATGGATCCGCCACCAGTATACACGTGCTCCCCATCCTGAACCCTCCTCCCTCCCCCCTCCCCATACCATCCCTCCGGATCGTCCCAGTGCGCCAGCCCCAGGCATCTGTTATCAGGCATCGTATCTGGACTGGCGACTCGTTTCAGATATGATATTATACATATTTCAATGCTATTCCCCCAAATCATCCCGCCCTCTCCCAGTCCCAGAGTCCAAAAGTCTGTTCTATACATCAGTGTTTCTTTTGCTGTCTTGTAAACAGGGTTATTTTTTACCATCTTTCTAAATTCCATATATATGCGTTAGTATACTGTATTTGTGTTTATCTTTCTGGCTTACTTCACTCTGTATAATAGGCTCCAGTTCCATCCACCTCCTTAGAACTGATTCAAATGTATTCTTTTCAATGAGTGAGTAATACTCCATTGTGTATATGTACCACTGCTTTCTTACCCATTCATCTGTGGATGGACATCTAGGTTGCTTCCACATCCTGGCTATTGTAAACAGTGCTGCTATGAACATTGGGGTACACGTGTCTCTTTCAATTCTGGTTTTCTCAGTGTGTATGCCCAGCAGTGGGATTGCTGGATCATAAGGCAGTTCTATTCCCAGTTTTTTGAGGAATCTCCATACTGTTCTCCATAGTGGCTGTACTAGTTTGCATTCCCACCAACAGTGTAAGAGGGTTCCCTTTGCTCCGCACCCTCTCCAGCATTTATTGCTTGTGGATTTTTGGATCGCTGGCTCTCATTTTTAATTTGTACATATTTCCATGCCCACAACTTAAAAAATGAAGCAAAACCAGAAAAAAAATCATATTATATAAAACTAATCCCTATGAAACAGTCCATCACATTAAATCAATCCCTATAATTCTATATAACTTCAGTGCTTTAATCCAATGTATAATTCCTCAATAATATGCAATAAAAATAAATTTAGCACAAAAGTGTTCATGCTAGTCTTGCAAATAATAATAGTTCAATAGGATCGCAAAACATTTAGAGAGAAGGAGGAGGAAAGGTTTAGTATTAAAAATAGTTTTTCCAAAATATATGGAAACTAGTTATAGTATAATCATTAAATTAGTCTGTGAAACATTGTTAAAAATGATTTGTAATAGCAAGTTACAAATAACCATAATCCAAAAACAAATTTATTTTATTTTTACTAAACATTGATAGAGCAAATTGTAATTTTTACTTTTGCTAGAACTTTCTTTACTTCATAGGTGATGGACAATTGATTCAATCTCTTTTCATGTGGGTCCAACAATATAAAAGAGAAGTGGAAATTGTAGTTTATACTGTAATACTGCAGTTTCAAGACTTTCTGTAGTTTGTCAGTATAGCAACCTTATTCTTCTGGGTTTTTATTTACTATCATGTTCCTCGAATTGGATCTTAGTTTCTTGCAGCTTCTGTTTTAGGAGAAAATTACTATTAAAATGTTCAAGAGAGCTTTAGAGTTAAATACTAAGATGAAAGAAAAAATATTTTTTTAAGGCATTGGTCTTAATTTATCTGAGATATATAGTTCTTCTTTTTCATTTTGGCAATAACCTTTCATGAAAGGAAAAGTAATTACTGCCATAAAATATGAATTAAATGGCAACCCTTGTTGAAATGCCTTACAATACTCACATGTTCTGAACTCATTTTCCAGCATCTAATAAATAACACTTCACCTAAAATTGTTCGTAAATAAAGATGAAATTTTAGTTAAAACATAAGCTTTGTCATTATTTAAGTTTTAAGATATACTTATTACTATGAATCTCTCACATTCTTTTGTATATATTATTTTCATCAAACACATTGATGGAAGAATGATTCTCCTGGGGGAATTGTTTTTTTTTTTTTTTTTTTTTTTTTTACAAAATATTCTTTTTTTAACAATATATTCTTTAATTATAACAAATGTAATTCTCAACCAATTGCTTATTATTTTGTGAGGTGAAAGGCACTCAGGTAAAACTCTTTGAGACCCTATAGACTGTATAGTCCATGGAATTCTTCAGGCCAGAATACTGGAGTGGATAGCCTTTCCCTTCTCCAGGGGATCTTCCTAACCAGGGATCAACCCAGGTCTCCTGAATTGCAGGCAGATTCTTTACCAGCTGAGCCACAAGAGAAGTCCAAGAATACTAGAGTAGGTAGCCTATCCCTTCTTCCTGGGTTCTTCCTGACTCATGAATCCAACCAGGGACTCCTGCATTGTGGGCAAATTCTTTACCTACTGAGCTATCAGGGAAGGCCTATTATTTCAAGAGTTCTATATTAACGACTCTTTAAAAATGTTAAATGTTTTCAGAACCCCAAGAATGCTATTTTTCAGTAATTGGAAAGCAAGTCAGATCTCTCATAACCTTGCAAAAATAGGAGGCAGTCCCTCTGGTTGATGTAATTTGCATTGCTTGATCATATTTCCCATGACTTAGTAATATACAACTTTTTCCAGATACATATGTATACTTACGTGTCTTCTCTTTAGTCAAAGTCATAAAAAAAGTATAGGTCCTTGGACTTAATAGTATAACATGAAGATATTTAACAATAAATAAATAAATAAAATACTGCTTCAAGATGAATTACTGGAAGTGTCCATAACTTTAAAGCTTCCGTTGTCATTATCAGTGAGATGTCTTAGATATTTTAGAATTTACAGTAACTCTAAAAGGGTCTAACGAAATACAGACACACAAGCAGGAGGGGAAGTAATAGGAAAAAAAAACATGTAAAGCAGAAGAAATATAAATTCCTTCATTTATATGTTATTGATAATGAACATGTTTCTTTCCCACAGCATGACCCCTATATAAAAATAAGCTAAAAGATAATTTGTAAATAAAAATAAGGAATTGGTGTCTACTTATGTTGGCAATAGCCTTTATTGGGTGGAGAGTGGCATTTTTGCTTAAGATCCAAACATGTTTAACACAAATTGTCAAAAAGTACACATGCTCAGAAAATAAAGTGTTGAAGAACTGAATTTCTGAAATAACCACTATCAAATGCCATAACATTCAGAGATTAGACTCAGAAACAGAACTCACTGTTGAAATTCAGGAGTAATTCTTATGCCAAAGAGGCACGCCTTGGTGTGTCATGTTTTACCCTTTGGAAGCAATGAGACTTCCACAAGTGACTTCAAAATACTAAAATGTCTAGTGTGGTACTTTTCAAAGAGTGGATAATAGATTCATAAGCTAACATGCTTGTTAAAAATTCTACCTTCTGCACCATCTTCCAGTCCTACTAAGCCAGCTATCATAGCAGAAACTAGAAATCTGTATTTTTATTAAGCTCGACAAAATGAAAGGATACTGAAAGAGAAACTCCCCAGGTCAGTAAGGGCCCAATATGCTACTGGAGATCAGTGGAGAAATAACTCCAGAAAGAATGAAAGGATGGAGCCAAAACAAAAAGAATAACCAGCTGTGGATGTGTCTGGTGATAGAAGCAAAGTCCGATGCTGTAAAGAGCAATATTGCATAGGAACCTAGAATGTCAGGTCCATGAATCAAGGCAAATTGGAAGTGGTCAAACAAGAGATGGCAAGAGTGAATGTCAACATTCTAGGAATTAGCGAACTAAAATGGACTGAAATGGGTGAATTTAACTTGGATGACCATTATATCTACTACTGTGGGCAGGAATCCCTCATAAGAAATGGAGTGGCCATCATGGTCAACAAAAGAGTCCGAAATGCAGTACTTGGATGCAATCTCAAAAATGACAGAATGATCTCTGTTCGTATCCAAGGCAAACCATTCAATGTCACAGTAATCCAAGTCTATGCCCCAACCAGTAACGCCGAAGAAGCTGAAGTTGAAAGGTTCTATGAAGACCTACAAGACCTTTTAGAACTAACACCCAAAAAAGATGTCCTTTTCATTATAGGGGACTGGAATGCAAAAGTAGGAAGTCAAGAAACACCTGGAGTAACAGGCAAATTTGGCCTTGGAATACGGAATGAAGCAGGGCAAAGACTAATAGAGTTTTGCCAAGAAAATGCACTGGTCATAGCAAATACCCTCTTCCAACAACACAAGAGAAGACTCTATACATGGACATCACCAGATGGTCAACACCGAAATCAGATCGATTATATTCTTTGCAGCCAAAGATGGAGAAGCTCTATCCAGTCAGCAAAAACAAGACCAGGAGCTGACTGTGGCTCAGACCATGAACTCCTTATTGTCAAATTCAGACTGAAATTGAAGAAAGTAGGGAAAACTACTAGACCATTCAGGTATGACCTAAATCAAATCCCTTATGATTACACAGTGGAAGTGAGAAATAGTTTTAAGGGCCTAGATCTGATAGATAGAGTGCCTGATGAACTATGGAATGAGGTTCGTGACATTGTACAGGAGACAGGGATCAAGACCATCCCCATGGAAAAGAAATGCAAAAAAGCAAAATGGCTGTCTGGGGAGGCCTTGCAAATAGCTGTGAAAAGAAGAGAAGCGAAAAGCAAAGGAGAAAAGGAAAGATATAAACATCTAAATGCAGGGTTCCAAAGAATAGCAAGAAGAGATAAGAAAGCCTTCTTCAGTGATCAATGCAAAGAAATAGAGGAAAACAACAGAATGGGAAAGACTAGGGATCTCTTCAAGAAAATCAGAGATACCAAAGGAACATTTCATGCAAAGATGGGCTCGATAAAGGACAGAAATGGTATGGACCTAACAGAAGCAGAAGATATTAAGAAGAGGTGGCAAGAATACACAGAAGAACTGTACAAAAAAGAGCTTCAAGACCTAGACAATCATGATGATGTGATCACTGACCTAGAGCCAGACATCTTGGAATGTGAAGTCAAATGGGCCTTAGAAAGTATCACTACGAACAAAGCTAGTGGAGATGATGGAATTCCAGTGGAACTATTCCAAGTCCTGAAAGATGATGCTGTGAAAGTGCTGCACTCAATATGCCAGCAAATTTGGAAAACTCAGCAGTGGCCACAGGACTGGAAAAGGTCAGTTTTCATCCCAATCCCAAAGAAGGGCAATGCCAAGGAGTGCTAAAACTACCGCACAATTGCACTCATCTCACACGCTAGTAAAGTAATGCTCAAAATTCTCCAAGCCAGGCTTCAGCAATATGTGAACCGTGAACTTCCTGATGTTCAAGCTGGTTTTAGAAAAGGCAGAGGAACCAGAGATCAAATTGCCAACATCCGCTGGATCATGGAAAAAGCAAGAGAGTTCCAGAAAAACATCTATTTCTGCTTTATTGACTATGCCAAAGCCTTTGACTGTGTGGATCACAATAAACTATGGAAAATTCTGAAAGAGATGGGAATACCAGACCACCTGATCTGCCTCTTCAGAAATCTGTATGCAGGTCAGGAAGCAACAGTTAGAACTGGTCATGGAACAACAGACTGGTTCCAAATAGGAAAAGGAGTACGTCAAGGCTGCATATTGTCACCATGTTTATTTAACTTATATGCAGAGTACATCATGAGAAATGCTGGACTGGAAGAAACACAAGTTGGAATCAAGATTGCCGGGAGAAATATCAATAACCTCAGATATGCAGATGACACCACTCTTATGGTAGAAAGTGAAGAGGGGCTAAAAAGCCTCTTGATGAAAGTGAAAGTGGAGAGTGAAAAGGTTGGCTTAAAGCTCAACATTCAGAAAACGAAGATCATGGCATCTGGTCCCATCACTGCATGGGAAATAGATGGGGAAACAGTGGAAACAGTGTCAGACTTTGTTTTTCTGGGCTCCAAAATCACTGCAGATGGTGACTGCAGCCATGAAATTAAAAGACGCTTACCCCTTGGAAGGAAAGTTATGACCAACCTAGATAGCATATTCAAAAGCAGAGACATTACTTTACCAACAAAGGTTCGCCTAGTCAAGGCTATGGTCTTTCCTGTGGTCATGTATGGATGTGAGAGCTGGACTGTGAGGAAGGCTGAACGCCGAAGAATTGATGCTTTTGAACTGTGGTGTTGGAGAAGACTCTTGAGAGTCCCTTGGACTGCAAGGAGATCCAACCAGTCTATTCTGAAGGAGATCAATCCTGGAATTTCTTTGGAAGGAATGATGCTAAAGCTGAAACTCCAGTATTTTGGCCACCTCATGCGAAGAGTTGACTCATTGGAGAAGACTCTGATGCTGGGAGGGATTGAGGGCAGGAGGAGAAGGGGACGACAGAGGATGAGATGGCTGGATGGCATCACTGACTCGATGGATGCGAGTCTGAGTGACCTCCGGGAGTTGGTGATGGACAGGGAGGCCTGGCGTGCTGCGGTTCATGGGGTCGCAAAGAGTCGGACACGACTGAGCGACTGATCTGATCTGATGGGTGATACTAATGCACAACATAATTTAAGGGCTATAAGTCTAATGAAATCACATGAATATAAAAATAAGAATGCACATATTTACCAAAATAGCAATTATTTATTTTAAATTGAATTACAGTAATTTAAACTAACTAACCTGCATAACTAACCTCAAATTATTTTATTTTAAATTTTCTTTTTATTGAGCAAATATAGCCAAATTTTCTAAGTGCTAAAGCAGGATATAGAAATTAGTAAAATAGAGTTCTTTTGATAAAATAGCTTACTGAATTTTACGGATATACTGACAACTGAATTGACAATTATAAACTCTGTCTTTAGGACTTTAGCAGAAATTCTCCTTAAGTTGATATGGGAATTTGGAGGTTAGATTTAAAATCAGCTCTATTTAGCAGTTTGATGGGCTTTTAAGTAATAATATAACACTAATAAAATTAAATTAAAATTACAGCCTTTTTAGTAAATCAAACCACCTTTAATAGGAAAATGTAATTAAAAGAAGTGAAAATAAATTTTAGTGTTAAACCGTGTTTTGATATTTGTCTCTATGATGGTTGAAAGTGCTTATCAAGATCCAATAGTCAATAATTCCATGATTTTACTTTTGTTCTTGTAGAAGCACATAATCATTCTGTTTCATAGGTAATTGATTTAATGTTTGGTAGAATGATTAGTTGGTTGGTTGGTTGAAGTTCAGAGATAAAAGGGTAATGGCAAATCAACTGATTCTACCTTATTAAAGCATATAAAAGTGATACAATGTGAACAAATGAAAAGAGCTTAAAATGTTACAAATCTATTTTTATTTTGGGGGCTGAGAAACCATGTATCTTTTTAACTACCTCTTTTGGGATGAATTACTTATAGGTCTGGAGTGTAGAGTGGTTGCCTGATCTGTTCTGACCCCTTAAATTCTGTAAGTCCTAGTGCAATTGGGCTCAGCAGTTTCAGTATCATAAACAAAGGAAATGACTAATCATTTACTGTTTCCTCTAACTGCTGGAAGCCTCTGCTGAGCTCTGGCATTCTTGCTAGTTTTGAAATGATAATACTAGAGTGTTCTCCTAACACATCCCTGAATATCTATAATTTTAGAGCTGGAAAGGGCAGTAGAGTTCACTGCCACTCCCCTCTTACTACAGATAAGGAAACTGAGGTGCTTAAAGGCAAAGTGGCCTTGCACAAACTTAAAGGGTTGGTTATTTGCAGCACCAGATATTACACTAAAGTACTCACCCAGAGTCTTTGACTAGCCTATCCTTCACTCATGAGGCCTCAGTGTAAGGACAGAATTCTCCAGCTCTTTCTAGGACAGTCTGGATTATAGAGACCAACTTCCAATTGATGATTCCTGACCCCCCTCTCTCTAGAACTCTCAGATTCTGATCAAATCAAGCTTTGTTACTAGGTCTTATGGCAACTGAAGCGGAAAAAAAAAAAAAAAAGGTTCTGGTAATTAAAAAAGATACCCTGAGGCCAAAGTTATCTTTTTCTCCACCAAACGTTTGGGACATATTACCTTAGAGATAACTGAGGTTATGTTGCTATATAAGTAACAAGCTGATTATACAATACCAAATGTGTATGTATGTATACACATATATATATATAAACAAACTGATTTTATAAGAAGTATATAAAACATTTTTTTAAAGAGGAAATGATTTATTATATTCTGTGGTTCATGAAAATTATGATCCGTGGACCCACAGCATTGCTATATTCTGTGGAGCCCATTTCAAGGTTCTACCTTAGAGATCTGGACCTAGTTCACGGTTTAAAAAACAGCTTGTTACCTCCATTAGAGAGCATTAGAAACCTGAGGGGGTATTTTTTGTTAATAAAATGATTAGGGGAATTTTAGTGGGAGGGAACCAAGGATGCTCTAACATCTGTTTTGTAGGAAAGAGTCTCTCCCAATGAAAACTCATTCTGTGTATTACACAGTTGGACTTTAAATAGATTAAAAACGTGTTTATAATCTCTGAGTCTAGAATACAAACACTGAATTTTTTTTCACAGTTTTGCAATAGATTAAATTTTCTAAAACTAAAACTACAGTGCAATCAAGGGAAGATTTTTGTTTTGTCCAGAAAATGTTGAAGTGTTTATCATCATTTTAGAAAATTGTGCTATTTATGGCAAGCCTGCTTATATTATATGAAAGGTCAGTACAGAATACATGTATCGGTTGAATAAAAATATGGATATTCCTTACAGTTTGATATACAAAGATTGATTACATAACTTCCATGGCCCAAGAGAAAGTTTCCCCAAAAAAAGTCTAACTTTAACTTAAACATATATAATGTCTGGAGTATTAAAGTAAATGATAAGATGATGTGTTTCATACTAACAAGAATTTATGTCCAGGAAATAGAAATGATATATTTGGGGAAAGATTAAGTATCAAAAATAAAATTTTAATGTCTCCTTGTTCTCCAAAAATACCATTGATATAAGAATAAAGACAAAAGATTCTTATTGTGTCCTCAGTAGCTATTTTTTCTCTGCCTTCAACACATTACATGTTATTTATTTGGTAAGTGGTATCAGTCAATAAATTTTAAGTGGTTAACATGAGGATGTAAAATGCTTTTCTTTCTCAGGAACACCATTTGTATTTTTGCACTCATGGTCTGATTTTGTGGCATAAGGAGAGACATGCTGTGATTTACATGTTTTCTGTCAGAAAAATGCTAAATATTGATACTCCTTACTAAAATAAAATTTTATAGAGAATTATTGTCAACCTACTCAATCACAGAGAGGTGGATTCAGCTAAAATTATTTTTTTATCTAAGAATTCAAGATGGTGGAAATAGATATCAGAATTATAACAACACTTACCACTGTGGAGAGTTTTAAAGAAGTATGATGTGGAATATGGTGCCAAATTCTAATTTGGTTGATTCTAGTTTTGGCTTATGGTAACATTTATGACACTTGAAAATTTAGTCCTTCAATTATATGATTGATTAACTCCATATACATTCTATCCAACTATGACTTTGGTTATTACATATATAGATGGATCCATCTGAACTTGTTAAGAAAATAGCTGTCTAGAAAAATGTCAACCTTAAAACATCTAAAAATTTCCATAAAAAGACTTTACTTTCTGACACAGTTCCCATTTTGCAAATTTGACTCAACTTTCATAAATTTATAGATCATATATATTCTTTTTACTCAGGAAGAAGAATGGTGTTAATTTAGCAATGGCATTTTCTCTATTTATCACTTGAGTAATCAAGCATCACCTCATTATTATTAAGCATTTTTTCTCTGCCTGTAATTTTTAGTGATAACAAGCCTTTCTACAAGTAACACAACCTGGCATGCCCTAACACATTGTTTTCTTCACCCTTGCATACCGTCTTAGCTGGAGGTTATTATTTCTATCTTGGATGTGAGAGCTGGACTGTGAAGAAGGCTGAACGCCGAAGAATTGATGCTTTTGAACTGTGGTGTTGGAGAAGACTCTTGAGAGTCCCTTGGACTGCAAGAAGATCCAACCAGTCCATTCTGAAGGAGATCAGCCCTGGGATTTCTTTAGAAGGAATGATGCTAAGGCTGAAACTCCAGTATTTTGGCCACCTCATGCGAAGAGTTGACTCATTGGAGAAGACTCTGATGCTGGGAGGGATTGAGGGCAGGAGGAGAAGGGGACGACAGAGGATGGATGGCATCACTGACTTGATGGGTGTGAGTCTGGGTGACCTCCAGGAGCTGGTGATGGACAGGGAGGCCTGGTGTGCTGCGGTTCATGGGGTCGCGAAGAGTCGTACACGACTGAGCGACTGATCTGATCTGATCTGATCAATTCCAGACTTATCATGGAATGTTCTAATCCCATTCCCCTGTGACCTAGGGACAATATAATCTCGGTCTTCTTTTTCTGGGTTCCAAACTGCACACTTTATTTCAATATCCTTTCATATAATTTGGATAATGCATTATGTAAATTATAGCTGCATAAGGATAACCTGACAGCTTACTCATGGTATAGCTGGCCTTCCATGTAATATGATTGATTGAATGCTTGAGTTGATTCAATCAGACATTGGAATTGTGAAAAGGCCACTTTCCATAAAATTGCACTGTTTTTAAGCCTTTAAAATTGCCACACTTTGAAAATTGCCCTGGGTTATAGATTTTCTTTTGTACTGGTGCCAGTGGTAACTTTGTATGGGTAATTCTGAGGAAGAAACTAGAGTAGGTAGAAAGGATAGCATGCTTTTGGCAGTCATGTTGAGTGATTTTTCAGTTCATTAAGCCTCAAAATTTAAGCTGTTCTAAATAAGACAAATGTGTTCCTTTTCTTCTAATATATAAAGCATAATTATTTCAAATTACTTACTTGGCCATTTCATATATATTTTAAGATCAAGAAAGGTGAATGAGTTAACATTGAATATAATTGTTAACTGTAATATATCATTTACCTTTGTGGTATAGGAGTGTGTGTGTGTGTGTGTGTGTGTGTGAGTGTGTGCTATATATGTGTTTTGAATGTGGATGTACATGTATGTGCCCACCCATAACCTCTTAAAATATAACTAATAAAATTGGGAAAATGCTGCTCATTGAATTGCTTTGCTCGGGTATAAATTCTTTAAAAACCTTTGACAGATAATATTTCTTAAAAAAAATAATTTTCATCCATAAAGGATTACTGTTTTACTTATAAATAAGGCAAGGTTTAATGCAAAAACTTGTGATAGCCTCTAAGTAATCAAAATATTTTCATTTAAAAAATTTCCAGTATCTATATATATAGTGACTATCTTTTTTCCTCAACAGCCCAGTGTTTGAGGAAACTATAGGCAGCTCACTTTAATTAAGTTTAAAAAAAAAATCTTAATATGGTTCTTTGCTTGAAAATACTGTTTCATGGATAACTGTATGGCTTGCTCCCTCATCTCTTTCAGATTTTTGTTCAAAGATGTCATTTATATCAACTCTATTTAAATAACAACCTTTCATTCCTAAACCTTCTCTACTTTATTTTTCTCCACATCAGTTGTTGATACCTGCATACTGTATCAATTTTCACATTGATATGCTTGTGATCTATTTCCCTCCATTAAAATGTAGACTTGCAGGAATCAGGAAAATGTATCTTTGTTTGCTGTTATATCTCCAGGACCTAGATTAGTGCCTGGCATTTAGCAAATGCTCAAGAAATATTTACTGGAAGAATGGTAAAAATATTTGTCTGTTTTGTATAGCTTATATGAAACTTGATATTTACTGATTATTTTCCTGGAGCACATAACCCTTATTTTCTTTTATTTACTTGAATAGGGTTAAGGAGAGTAGATATTATTTCTATAATTTGGTTCAACTCATGTGTGTGCCTGTGCATATTTGTACACACAGAAAGATGAAGAACTCTAAAAATATATTTATCTTCTGAATTTCTTGTCATAGAGTTTCCAATAGTACATTTCCTTCAGAGTGCTATATATAGATAGATAGATAGATGTAAACATCATGATGGATTTTCTTAAAACTAATACAAAGCAGAGAGTAGCAGTTTTCTCAAGTCTAATTAAAAAGAATTTCCCCAATTTACTAGTCATAGTGCTTCCCTCATAGCTCAATTCGTAAAGAATCTGCCTGCAATGCAGGAGACCTGGGTTTGATTCCTGGGTCAGGAAGATCCCCTGGAGAAGGAAATGGCAATCCACTCCAGTATTATTGTCTGGGAAATCCCATGGACAGAGGAACCTGCAGGCTACAGTACATGGGATCACAAGAGTCAGGCATGACTTAGCGACTAAACCACCAACAACTTGTCATAACTATTGTATTTCTTTCCTGTGTGTCCGTGTTTGTGTATTTTAAAATCATGTCCTTATCTTCTCTAAGGCACGCTTTAGAGTTTTTGACCAATTTTCAGATTTGAAAATATATCTCCATACACATCTCTGTTAGATATCTGAGAGGAATAAATAGCAAATAAATGGATACTGAAGCTTATTTTATCTTTTGTGTGAAAAGTCAAGGAAAATGATGAGCAAATGAATGTCTGTTCATTGATCTTGGTACTTAAAAATAAAAGTCACAATGCATTTAATTCTTCTTTTGGCTAAGGAACCTCTATATTGAAAGTGCAAACATTTGAAACACAAAGCCTACTATATCCTCTTTTTATTGACCAATTTTTTTATTTGCAAACATTTACAAGCTCTGGGAGGGGTTAAAAATGTGTCTGTATGAAAAACGAATCAGATCTGACTAATTTAATTCCCTCTGTGATAGTGACAGACCCTGTGGTTAAGAGGAAAGCAATAGATACAAGATCTTTATTTCAGTCAGGCTTTTAATTCAGACTTGTGTGACATTAATTAGAGAATAGCAAAGCAGAGTTGAGATCCTACTCTTAGAGCACGGGTGTGCAACTGCTTCGAAGGTCACACTCAGAGAGTAGTTATTAATCGGTCCATGCTGCCCTAAAGAATAGACATAGATATTGAGTGATGCTTCAGTATCTGTCCTGGGTCCAGTACTATATCTTTATCAGTGACTAGGGATGATTAAGTGAGCTCTTATTCATTAAGTTCATGGATAACATCAAGTTGGGAGGGGTAACTGTCCTTAGAGTAAACTTGAAATTTTAAATGACCTTTTTAAGATGGGGAAGTGGCTTCTGAAAGCATAAGAAAAGAAAAAGAATCATGCCCTAGGAATAAATAGAAGGGCACTCAAATAACAAATTCTCTGCAAACTGAATGAGACATATAGGACTATTTTTAGGTAGCTACAATGGATAGCACAATAAAATTTGCTCACCAACAGAGTAATTTTAAAATATTTAGTGCTCCCAAATTACTGAATTAAAAATAAGAAGGCAAAAATCCTGTTTGCTAATTTGACACTCTCTATTTCTGTCATTTTAACTACTGACCCACTCACCTAGTTTTATAAACCCATTTTCATTTGATATCCTAGGCTAGCCACACCCCTGGCTTCATTTCTGCTTCACTAGGAGGCATAGAGAATACTTTGTGGAATAAGGATCCACCCCCCTTATTCATATCCCTGCTCTAGCTGTTTGCTAAATGGAGTACATTTTTTTTTTCTTGATCCTATTTTTCCAAACTGTTTATCTTGGTTTCTCTTATATTCCCTTCCCAATTCTTTGCCTAAATGTTGTAATCATTGATTTTCTTTTTCTTTGTCATTCTAGGCCCCATAGTTCATAATCAGAAGGTGAGTAGCTTCTTGATTTATGGGGTATGAATACTCTGGCTATTTACTATACTTGGCCACAACATTACTCACATCAACATTTAGTAGCACTGCTTTTCCAGACTCCTGGATGTCTGTGTGTTTTGACTTCTAATGTCATCTCAGACAATGACTTGTCAGTTTTGACTGCTTGCCAAGACTTGACCTTGTACCTAGCTTTCACTTCTGGTGTTTATTTGTTCTCTATTTTCAAATTGATCTCCTGGATGCAGCCCTCTTGACATCCCATAGGCCACCACCTATAACCTACATACACACAGCTGGTTGCTAGCTCCATGACTGTCCCCTTTGTGAACATTTTAAATTGCATTTATTAGGGTTTTTATTTTTATTCTAAAATATTATAAAACAAAAGCAGAGTAAAATTGAAACTTTACAAAAATCAGTATATATATATATATATATATATATATATATATATATATATAATGTATATTATATATAATGGCAGCCATGAAATTAAAAGACGCTTGCTCCTTGGAAAGAAAGTTATGACCAACCTAGATAGCATATTCAAAAGCAGAGACATTACTTTACCAACAAAAGTTCGCCTAGTCAAGGCTATGGTCTTTCCTGTGGTCATGTATGGATGTGAGAGTTGGACTGTGAAGAAGGCTGAGTGCCAAAGGATTGATGCTTTTGAACTGTGGTGTTGGAGAAGACTCTTGAGAGTCCCTTGGACTGCAAGGAGATCCAACCAGTCCATTCTGAAGGAGATCAATCCTGGAATTTCTTTAGAAGGAATGATGCTAAAGCTGAAACTCCAGTATTTTGGCCACCTCATGCGAAGAGTTGACTCATTGGAGAAGACTCTGATGCTGGGAGGGATTGAGGGCAGGAGGAGAAGGGGACGACAGAGGATGAGATGGCTGGATGGCATCACTGACTCGATGGATGCGAGTCTGAGTGACCTCCGGGAGCTGGTGATGGACAGGGAGGCCTGGCATGCTGCGGTTCATGGGGTCGCAAAGAGTTGGACACGACTGAGCGACTGATCTGATCTGATCTGATATATGTTTCTAGAAAAATTTATTAAAATTTTATTACTTTGAATTGAAAGAAATTATGAAGATATTCTGATTATAAAGTTGTTTGATTGCATTGTCTGTCCTAAAATGCTCAAGCTTTAGGTTAAGAGCTAAAAAGTAAAACGTGAATCATTCAAATTTTCAATTTTTTAAAATTAAACAAACTATTTAAAAATGTTTAATATAAGAATATTTAACAGTGATGGCAATTTATCTATAGTTTATATTTGGAGAAAGTAATCAATGATATCTGAACCTGTTTCTAAAGCTGGATTATTGTTATGATTAACCACTTAAGCCAAGGAGACTAGTTTCTCACACTAACGTTATTTTTAGAGAAAATTTATTTCAAATAACCAAACATTTTTTTTCAATTATGACATACATTTAAATTCAATCTTTTCATTTACCCTCAAAAAATTTTATATGGCCTGCCTCAATTAAAGATACATGCCTCTAACCATAGAAAAAATCTTTTTAAAACATTTCAAAATAAATTATGAACAAAAACAGCTTTATAGCATAAATATAATTTCTTTTCATCATCAGAGAACAAACCTTTGGCAATGCACTTGGGGTCCTGGTGTTATTTATTATTATGTGGCATTTTAGATTCACAGACCTAAAATTTCCACTTTGACCTACTTCTATTTTCAAATTCAGTTTCCAAAATACCAGAAGTTTTCTTTAAAAGCTAAAATGTTAGGAACAACTTTTCTGTGAAAAGTAGTGCTTCTGTTATAAAGATTTGGATTTTCTGGTTAAATAGAAGTGTTTACCTGAAGTAAACAGGATGTAAGTCTGCAAGCTTGGAACAGGCTTAGAATTTTATTAGGTTTCTCCCAAAAGAACCATTTTGAGTAAGGTGGCTGATATAATCAATATTTTGGGGAGGGGGAAGAAATAAAAGGTAGAATGTGCTAAAAAATTTTGCTTGTACTTCACAACAGCTGAAGAAAGAAGAATGAAGTTGATCAGAGATTAAAAGTACAGATATCCCAGCAGTCAGAAGAAGAATTGGAAAGAGACAGGCAATCTTAAGGGAAGGGACAAAAAAGTGTTCAAAGGTATGACATTATTATTCAGCATTATAGAGAGCTCCATGTTAGTGAAGATATATTGTACTTCATTGTACTTTATTATTCTTCACTGACATGATAGGATAAAACCTCAAGATCATCCTGTTACAGAGGCAGAAAAACAAAGGGAACAAATACAGATGGCTTCCTTTGAATACCAGTGAGCTAGTTAGTTGGTGAAGAGATACAAAACAAGAACACTTAGAGGATTAAAACAGATATTAATTTATTCTTATATCTTGCTGGATTTTGAAATTTTCGTTCTTTAATTTGAAAATTTTGTGTGTACAAATTAGAGCATATGTTCCAGTTAGAGTCCATGGTACTTACTTTAGTTATTTATTATCAGGGGAAATGGCACACTCTACAGTGAATCAAACAGACAGGTAAACACTGTCAGAAAACAGTCTTCTCCATACTGTAAATAGTATATAAAAATTCTAGAGCATATTTTTTTATGTAGAAGTTACAATATTCTTGTGGCCAAAGAACTAAGCTTCATCCAGAAATATTGGTTTGGCCAAAAAATTCATTTTGGTTTTTCCAAACCATCTTAAAGAAAAATCTGATAAAACTTTTTGACTGACCTAGTGTGTGTGTATGTGTGTGTGTGTGTGTGTGTGTGTGTGTTACTAAGTCATTTCAGTCATGTCTGACTCTGTGACCCCATGGACTAGCCCACTAGGCTCCTCTGTACGTGGGATTCTCCAGGTAAGAATACTGGAGTGGGTTGCCTTGCCCTCCGCTAGCAGGATTTTCCCAACCCAGGAATCGAGCCCATGTCTCCTATGTCTCATGCATTGGCAGGCAAGTTCTTTACCACTACTGCCACCTGGGAAGCCCTGACCACATATATCTGGGATCAATACATTCAAGAGTCTTTGCTTTTAGGAAGATTTTCTTAGTCTTCTCCAAATTTCCCTGATTAGTAACAATTTTTTCTTTTCTAAACCCCTACTTTTGCCTGGAAAATCCCATGGACGGAGGATCCTGGTAGGCTCCACTCCATGGGGTCGCTAAGAGTCAGACACGACTGAGCGACTTCACTTTCACTTTTCACTTTCATGCATTGGAGAAGGAGATGGCAACCCACTCCGGTATTCTTGCCTGGAGAATCCCAGGGACTGGGGAGCCTGGTGAGCTTCCGTCTATGGGGTCGCACAGAGTCGGACACGACTGAAGTGACTTATCAGCAGTGTTTATTTACAAAAATAAATATTTTTGGTACATGTAACATATTATTGCACTGCTTTTTATGTTGTTTGTTTGTTTGTTTTTACAAATTTAATGCCTTGCATCCAAAGCAGGTGTCATATTTGACCCTTCATGCCACATATCACAGTGTTAAGTATCCCATAAGCACTCAATAAATACTGCAGGTTATTTGTTGAATCTTAAAGATCTTCAGAATTAAATATGTAATTATAATTATTGTCATTAAATTGTGTACTTACAAATGGACATTAAATGTCCATTATGTGTACAATTTGGGGCGTATGTGGAGGAATACTAATTGCCATACAAAGCAAATGAAACAGCTTTTAATTTTCTCTAGACATTTATATTTGGAATCAAAATTAACAACATAGACATATATAAGCACATGATATATATATATATGCATATATATTTACATATGCATAAATATATATATAAATATATATCCTGAACACTAAATGTGCATATAAAATGTGGAAGCCTATACAACAAATTATGCAAAGTTTGACTCATGTACTGACTGCCAGTTCTCAAACTATTACTGTTTTGTAGTGAGATAAAATACTTAGGCCAAAGAGTAAATTGGATATAGAACTAAGCACAATATTTAGTTAGGCTGACTTTAGATTTTTTTAATAGGAAGATATTTCTGATGAAAAAAGCAGTGACTTGATTTACATGCTGGCATAAGTTCCTGATCTTATTGGGGACCATCATTTTAAGTAGCACTGAAATATAATATTAGTGCATTCAATGTGCAAGCCAAAGAAACTATCCTCTGAGAGAATTTGTTCACATCTTAATAATATTGATTTTATAGCTAATTGCAGAGGAAGATGATTCACTGCACCTGCAGTATGTTGTGAGTGCATATACCATGAGAGACCCCCCAACTTTATGATAACATAAAAATACTAAAATAAGCATTGTATGATCAATGACAAGCAGGGTGACAATATACAGCTTTGACGTACTCTTTCCATGAAGGCTGTATATTGTCACCCTGCTTAATTAACTTATATGCAGAGTACATCATGAGAAACGCTGGGCTGGATGAAGCACAAGCTGGAATCAAGATTGCCAGGAGAAAAATCAATAACCTCAGATACGCAGATGAGACCACCCTTAAAAAGTTTCTTGATGAAAGTGAAAGAGGAGAGTGAAAAAATTGGCTTAAAACTCAACATTCAGGAAACTAATATTATGGCATCTGGTCCCATCACTTCAGGGCAAATAGATGGGAAAATAGTAGAAACAGTGACAGCCTTTATTTTGGGGGAGGCTCCAAAATCACTGCAGATGGTGACTACAGCCATGAAATTAAAAGACGCTTGCTCCTTAGAAGAAAAGTTATGACCAATCTAGATAGCATATTAAAAAGCAGAGACATCACTTTGTCAACGGAGGTCCATCTAGTCAAAGCTATGGTTTTTCCAGTAGTCATGAATGGATGTAAGAGTTGGACTATAAAGAAAACTGAGCACCGAAGAATGGATGCTTTTGAGCTATGGTGTTGGAAAAGACTCTTGAGAGTTTCTTGGACAGCAAGGAGATACAACCAATCCATCCTAAAGGAAATCAGTCCTGAATATTCATTGGAAGGACTGATGCTGAAGCTGAAACTCCAATATTTTGACCATCTGATGTGAAGAACTGACTCATTGGAAAAGATCCTCATACTAGGAAAGATTGAAGGCAGGAGGAGAAGGGGACGACAGAGGATGAGATGGTTGGATAGCATCACTGACTCAATGGACATGTGTTTGAGTAAACTCCGGGAATTGGTGATGGACAGGGAGGCCTGGCATGCTGCAGTCTATGGGGAGGCAAAGAGCCGTACACCACTGAGCAACTGAACTGAACTGAACTGATGAATGATAGAAAAATGAACAAAAGAAATTGAGGATTTTATATAAGTGCTTGCAAATGGGATGATGAGTTCAACCTTTTAATGTCAGATCAACACAATAATTTTTATATAGTTTGTGTTAAACGCATATTTGTAGATGAGATTGAAGGATAAAGATGCATTTTCGCATAGTAGTAGAGGAAATATGGATAAAAACAAAAGAAGGATTTTACTATCATTGTATCCAAAGGTGCTTGGCCACTCTGAAAATGAGGACCAGTGGACTAGTCAAATATTCAGTTTATTCCTAGAATAGAAAGAATTGAGAATGAAGATGTTCTTTTATGTGCTTTGGGTGAAGGTCAGAGAGTTAGATCACAGAACCAAAGAATATTCAAGTAAAAAGAGATTTAAAAGTAAAATGGAGAATCATTTTATCAGTGATAAGTCCAAGGCTCAGGGAAGTAACTATGAGGTTGTCTAGCTATTTATTCCTACATTCCTTGTGTCTACTTTACAAGCAAAGGGGAAATTTTTTAAGGATAATTAACAATAGAGTTTATTAATGTATGTCATAATTAAGAAGTCACCTTAAGAAATATAAGGGAAAACATGTAGCTTAAATGGGATGTTTGCACGATGAGAAACGCAAATCTAGATGTTTAAAAATTCTAAGTAAATCACCCTGCTGGGAACAGCTGAACCGCAACTTTTCTCCACAAGTAGGAGCTAGTTTCATTCTCGAATAACCAGCCACTTTGGGCAGTATGCCCATTGTGTCACTGATATAGCCCAGTGATAAATTGGTAACTAAGTGCAGTTACTGGTGATACATCCCCACTGACATCATGATTCTGAAATACTTGGTGCTATCACATTCACTCTTTGAATGGTTGTATTCTGCTGAGTGATCAGAATGGGATTAAATTGGTGGCAAAGGGCTACCAATATATTGTGACTTTTCTACAAACGTTCTCTGTTATCAAAGTCAAAGGGAGTCAATTGGCAGTTACAGTCTTTCTGCTATTATGCATTCTTTTGTACTGCTTGGTAACAATTAAAATAGAGCCAACTGGAAAGCACTTTAAGCTCATGTCTTTAATGAAACTTGACATAATTTTTCTAGAAACAGGAGTAGTTTTGAATGAATAATAGCTCAAATTTCTAATAGGATGATTTTGCTAAATATTCATAATACTTAAGTATACCCCACTCTATTTCACATATAATATGTATTAAATAAATATAAAGGAAAAACAGAAACTATTTAAATGAAACTGTTTCTAACATTTTTCTTTATATAAAATTATGTAGTTGCATTTTAAGAGACAGATAAAACAGCAGACTTCTTGGTAACCTATGAACTCAGTATTATTATATAATAAAGCAAAATTGCCATCTGGATTAAGATAAAATCCATACTGTGATTTAAACTTTTGGAAAATTTATACTTGAAACTATTTTCAATGGCACTTTTGTGTGTGCATATTTTGCAGGGATTTTTGCAGATGTGGACTTGGTGCTCTGAAGAACTAACTGTAATGAAGCCTTGGATCTCCCACTTTCTTGTTATACGATTACTAGGAAATAAATGCCCCTCTCTGTGCATTTTATTTTTCAAACTATAAAATGCTTGTAATCAAAGTATTTGTGAAGCTGAGTTAGATAAGAGACAGCAAGTATTTTCAGATCTTCAAATGGTAGATGCTATATAAACACAAGATATAGACATCAGTATGCATTTAATAGAAGATTGCAGTGATGGATATAAATACAGAAATGTATATTTGGCTACTTAACTTGATCATTGGTTGAAGCATTTATTTTAGAAATGAGCCATACTTCTGAGGTATTATCTACTCTGTGTGACAGACTTGACCTTCAACAGGCAACTTCCTGATTATCCCTGTGAAGAATGAGCTGTGTGCACTCTGTTTCTGGATTTGTGTTAAAAATTGGCTTCTTATTTGCAAGATATTACCTAACCTCATTTGCAGAAGGGAAAACAGACAATCAGCCCCATATTTATTCCATTTGAAAATCCCATAATATTAACTTAGATTCTGAGTCAGGGGCATGTTTGCTATATCATTTTTCCTTTTATTTTTTAAGTTAAAACTCATTTATGTTCTATCTCCAGATCACATATAATATTGGATGTAATTGAACCTGTTGCCTACATACAATGGCACCTTCACTAATGGCTCTTCTGTAGGACTAACTGTGACTAGTTTAAGAAATAAAGCTTTTTAAAATTATTCAAGAATCTTATAAATTTTGATGGCCTTTCAACCTTCTTAGAATTAATTCAAATAGCATGTTTAAAGTAAAACATGAGACACATTAACCTTCAAGATGGTTTTAAAACAAATATTTTTGAGATCTGTAAAGTAGGTATATAGGTTTTTTAGAAAAAAACCTCAAAGTTCACTTTTTATGGAAGAAAAGAAATAAGTGAATGGGCCAAGCTAATTATCAGTATAACTCTATTTTCTATTAACACAGTTCTTTGAATACAATGCCGCTGCTGCTGCTGCTAAGTCGCTTCAGTCGTGTCCGACTCTGTGCGACCCCATAGACGGCAGCCCACCAGGCTCCCCCGTCCCTGGGATTCTCCAGGCAAGAACACTGGAGTGGGTTGCCATTTCCTTCTCCAGTGTATGAAAGTGAAAAGTGAAAGTGAAGTCGCTCAGTCATGTCTGACTCTTAGCAACCCCATAGACTGCAGCCTACCAGGCTCCTCCACCCATGGGATTTTCCAGGCAAAAGTACTGGGGTGGGGTGCCATTGCCTTCCCCGTTGAATACAATAGATGCTATTAAATTGTCTTCTTAGTGTCTCTTTACTTCAACTATTTTTAAAATTCTTATTTAGATAGCCACAAGAGATAAATTATAGTATAGATAAAAGATATTTTTAGACAATTAGGATCAATCTTGAATTTTGTATCCCACTCTAAAAGAAATGAATTGTTTTAAAGTGTTTACAGTTTATAATTGAATCTTAAGAAACCTAATATATGCAATAACCCCACAGTTTTTTTAAAGTCAAGTATATACCCAAAGTCTTAAAATCATTAGTTGATGCTTACTAAGCAATGCATAAAATTCTTGAGTTGTCATTACAGGCATTAGTGACAAATCACAGTGTGTTGCTGCATATAGAAATGAAAAATATTATGTCTCTTGGGGTCAAAGAGGAATCAAAAATTCGTTTTGCTTAAAAATCATCATAAAGTAGCACCTATCATTTCTGGAAGTCCCACCATCATCTGATATTAAAAAGAAGCACAGATCTTTATCTCAAAAGAGTGAAATTAAACAGCAATCAAAATACCTCTGATAATGGTATTTTAATAATACCATTATCAAATACCTCTGATAATGGAAAACTTACCTTTGCTCCATAGCTGAACTTAGTTACACCAGTCAGATCTGCTGTCTCTCCACTGGAAGAAGAGCTTGCCAGCCTTCCATTAAAGCAAACAGAATAAGGCTGAGGTGTGTAGCTTTGATGGTGTAGAGTTCAATCGCTGATTTCAAGAAGACAATCTTGAACTGCAGATTGGGCTGTTATAATTCAGTAACACCTATTTCATGAGAGGTTGACTGATTATGGCCTTAGGGTCTTTATATTAGAGTTGTATATTTTTCTTAAAAATTCATCAATTCAGTTATTATCAACTATATATATATATTTATATTTCAGAAAAATATCCTCATAGTTAAACCATTAGGAGATACTCTTCTTGGCTTTTATATTTTATATATAGAAGAAAAAAATCATATTCAAAGTACTGGGACCAAACTGTTTGTCAACCATGATATCCAACCTAGGCCCCAGGCACAGAAACTTTTTTTGTTTTTTGGGTGGGGGTGTCTCGACTTATCTCTGATTCAAACATACCTGGTGCATGGCAGAAATGCTTTGTTGCTCTGCTCTGAGAAGTTATGCTTTGAGATATGTATAGTGATCAACCACTCCAAACCAACTCTAACTTGACTGTGTGAACTTGCCTCAGCAGATGAAACCTGAAGGTAACCAAAAGTTATTTCTTCTTCATCACAATGCAAAAAACATTGCCCAAAGTAAGGATTTGTACTCTGCTAAGCACAATTTGTACCATGCACAATGTCTAGAGCCCTAATGACCTGTCTGCCTACTAACCCTTAAATTTCCCTTAGTCCCTCTCTTTGGGGAGAAGGTATCATTTGGCATGCACTCCTCCATTCTCTGGCCATTGAGTAAAATCCTGTCTTATTCTCATCAAACTTGGTTTTGTTTTTGGCAATGTGAACTTGAGTGGGAAAGAGCTCCCTGACCAAGCCAGTGGTGTTTCAATTCAGCTAGGGCCCCAAGAGGAGGGCCTAACATCTAATTTGATAACATGTTCAAGTTTGACGTGTGGGCCTACCATGTATCATATATTTAATCTTGGCCTAGAAGTGCTTCAGTCTTATCATCTGTAAAATGAGAATGAAAATAGTACCTATGTAAAAGGATTATTATGAAGATTAAGTGAGAAAATACATGTGAAGAACTTAGAACAGTGCCTGGTACTTAATAAGTACTCAGTAAATTCTAGGTGTAATTTTTACTTCTACTATTATTATTTTTAAAAAGCCATTTGCCCTTTATTGAGTTTCTTCTTTTTATGCTTGAGATAAAGTAAATATCTGATATATTTGATTTCACACACCAAAGCAGACTAGAAAATTCAAACAGCTTAATTAGATATATATTCAGAAAAATGAAGTGAAGTGAATTGAAAATCATTCAGTCCTCTCTGACATTGCGACCCCATGGACTGTATGTAGCCTGCCAGGCTTTTCTGTCCATGGAGTTCTCCAGGCAAAAATACTGGAGTGGTTTGCCATGCCCTCCTCCACAGGTTATTCCCAACCCAGGGATCGAACCCAGGTCTCCCACATTACAGACAGATTCTTTACCATTCTTAACCAGGAAGCCCATATTCAGAAAAAGAAGAACAAAAACAAAGAAGCAATAGAGGCATGCTTCAGAAGAAGGAGTAAGTGATAGTGAGGCCAGATAACAGAGAAAAAAAATGTTCAAAAATTAGAGAGTCTCACATATCTGGATTATCTGAGACCATTTAGTATAAAGGATATGCTACTATTGCAGTATTTTCTATGGGAATTAAAATATTAAAATAAAGTAAATTATGTTATTTTATGATAAGGCTTCTTGGATCATTAAGACAGCTTAAATTACTTTCAGAGCATTATGTTAAGGAATACCAATACATCGCTAAAATATTTCAGTTAGAGATTTTTTTGAAAAGCAAGCTTAGTTTATTGAAGAAAATTGCCTATTCAGACATACAGTTTCATTTTAAAATCACATATTGCATTTTATACTCAAATAACCTGTCTCTTCCATGCATTTGCATTGTCTGTCTATTTGGGTCCCACACTCAACTGCAAGTCCTTGCAGTTATATCTGGGTGTAGTGTCTCTAGAAGCTGTCTCCTGTGCTCCTATGTATGTCCAGTCCAGTATCACGGACTGTCTTTGCTCCTATCTGCTTGTGTACCACTCAGGGGTGCCTGTACCAAATAGTCTCCTCTCTGTTAAAGCAAAAAGCACTTTACCAATTTCCTAGAACTCAGCATTGCATCAGTTTCCCTAGGGCACAAGCATCCTCTGCTCCATATCCATGAATCCTATAAGGATGCTAAGCACTTAGAAGGGTCTTTTCATTTCCAGAGCAGTATTTGGTCAGTTTTCCTAAGGCACAAACATCCTCTCCTCCAACCTCCCTGCTGCTGCTGCTGCGTCGCTTCAGGCATGTCCAACTCTTTGCGACCCCACAGACGGCAGCCCACCAGGCTTCACCATCCCTGGGATATTCCAGGCAAGAACACTGGAGTGGGTTGCCATTTCCTTCTCCACTGCATGAAAATGAAAAGTGAAAGTGAAGTCGCTCAGTCGTGTCCGACTCTTCGTGACCCCATAGACTGCAGCCTACCAGGCTCCTCCGTCCATGGGATTTTCCAGGCAATAGTACTGGAGTGGGGTGCCATTGCCTTCTCCCTAGAGTGCTGATAAACCAGTTCTGCTTTTTGAAGACAGTCAAGGTCACATTATTTATTCCAATGAAATTGAAAGTCTCTCAGTCGTGTCCAACTCCGCGCGACCACACGGACTATCCAGTCCATGAAATTCTCCAGGCCAGAATACTGGTGTGGGTAGCTGTTGCCTTCTCCAGGGGATCTTTCCAACCCAGGGATTGAACCCAGGTCTCCTGCATTGCAGGTGGATTCTTTACCAGATGAGCCATACAAGGGAAGCCCAAGAATATTGGAGTGGGTACTATCCCTTCTCCAGGGGATCTTCCCAACCCAGGAATCGAACCGGGGTCTCCTGCATTGCAGGCAGAGTCTTTATCGATGAGCCATGGAGGAAGCCATTTATTCCAATGAAATTCAAGTAATAATTACCACTGTTGTCATAATGTATTAGAGGCACTCCCCTCTAGAAATAGCAGTGAACCCAAACCACATGGAGCCCCATATTTCTTCAAGCTTCTCTTAATATATATTTCAAAATATTCTACTTTATTTACTGGGAATTTATTATGTATTACCCATGGGGCTTCCCTGTTGACTCAGATGGTAAAGAATCTGCCTACAACACAGGACACCTGGGTTTAACCCCTGGGACAGCAAGATCCTTGGAGAAAGGAATGGCAACACACTCAAGTATTCTTGCCTGCAGAATTCCATGGGCAGAGGAGCCTGGCAGGCTACAGCTCATGGGGTCACAAAGAGTTGGATACAACTAAGTGACCATCACTTTCACTTTTCATTTGATAGATACAGATAGATATTAATGCATAATCCACCTAAGATTTTATGCAGACATATTTATAAGGCATAATCATAATTTACATACTTTTTGAAAGGCAAACACAATGTAATTAACTCCTGAGTCAAAATATCAAACATTGCTGGTGTCCCACAGTATACTTCATACTCCTGTGCCATGAAAACCTGCTCTCAGTTGATCACCATGTAATACTGTTTTTCAAGGAGAATCATTAACAGTAGCTTCCCATGTGATTATTGTCCATCTCAACCTTATATTCATATAACTATTTTATGTCTTAAGATGAGAAAAAATAGTCTAAACCCCTTCAGGTTTACAAATAGGGAGCTAATTTGAATTTTGTCTATTGATTTTCTTTTGTGTTTTTGGTTTTTTCTATAATTTGTACCATTGTTGTTCCTCAAGTTTTTCTTTATCTTTAAACTTTATTTCACTCAAATACTTACCTAGAGTGCTGAAAAACCAGTTCTGCTTTCTAAAGACAGTCAGATCAGATCAGTCGCTCAGTCTTCCACTTTTGCGCCCCTGACCGCAGCACGCCAGCCTCCCTGTCCATCACCCTCCCGGTCCTCCTCTCCTCGTCAGTGTCCTCCCCATCTCTCCTCTGTCTCCCCTCTCCTCCCCCTCTCCCTCCCACTCTCTTCTCCTTCCTCTCCGTCCCTTCCCTCCCTCCTCCCGGCTTCTCCTCCTTCCCTCCAGGACTCTCTCTTCTCCCCCTCCATCCTCCCTCGCCTCCCTCCTCTCCTCTCCCCGGGCCCACGCCCGGTGTGTCTCTCTGCTCGGTCTCCGTTCTTTTTCTGCTGCGTCACCTCTGTTCGCCAGCGTCTACACTTTCCACTTTCCCCATCTTTTCCCATCAGTGAGGGACGCCATGTCTTTTCTGGCTGCAGTCAAGGTGACATTATTTATTCCAATGCAATTCTAGTAATATTTAAACATCTCCACATCCATGAATCCTAGAAGGATGCTAAGCACTTAGAAGGGTCTTTTCACTTTCACAGCAGTATTTGGCATTCACAGACAGGTCAGGTATTATATGAAGATAATAAAAATAAAGCAGCATACCATGAGGGAAAAACCTATTATTAATTGTTTGACAGAGGCTCTCCTTGTAGTGAAAGAAATATGAGGTTTCCTGTAGGATTTCAGAGAATCATATTGCTAACGGGGACCTAAAAATCATCTAATTCAAGCCCTCAAGGTTTAGGGAGGTGAACTGATCTACTGTTGATCCCTGCATTCATATGTGACTTTTCCTTGTCATGAAAAATAAGAAAACAAAAAGCAAGCAATAGAAATTATGGATAGATAAGATGTATGTTAACAGGTTTTCAGTTTAAATTTCTTTATTTGAAAAAAATAAACACAGACCAACAAAAAGTGGGGAAAACTTAAGCTAGTTTATGATAACACTCGTAACCAGCACCTTGATTTGACAATATTAATGTATACTTTTTGCTTTAATTTTTATAATTAACATAATTCCTTTTCTTTCATTCTCTATAGTATTAATAACAACTACTCTAGAGCCTATGTATACTCATCCAGTCCATTTAAAAATATTGTTGCATATGGTTTCATTTGCCCATTATTTTTCAATTATGAACATAACCATTTAGGAATACTTTCTAGAATTTACACTTTTCTCTATTAAAAAAAAAAAAAAAAAAATCAGGGATAAAATTCCAGCCAAGATGCGTGAAGAAAGGAAGGGAACTCTTGAACACCACTGGTGTAAATGTAAAGTGGTACGGACATTATGGAAAACAATATGGAGGTCCCTCAATAATATAAAGATATAGAGCTATCATATGATCCAGCAATCCTACCTCTGAGAAGAGATAGAGTCATTACCTCAAAATGATACCTGCACTCCCTTGCTCAATGCAACATTATCCATGTGTGCATGCTAAGTCGCTTCAGTCATGTCCAACTCTTTGCGACCCTATAGACTGTAACCTGCTAAGCTCCTCTGCCCATGGGATTCTCCACACAAGAATACTGGAGTGGTTTACCATGCCCTCCTCCAGGGAATCTTCCCAACGCAGGGATTTAACCCAGGTCTCTTTTGTCTCTTGCATTGGCAGGTGGATTCTTTACCACTATTGCCACCTGGGAAGCTCCTAGCATTATTCACAGACCAGCCCTGGGATTTCTTTGGAAGGAATGATGCTAAAGCTGAAACTCCAGTATTTTGTCCACCTCATGCGAAGAGTTGACTCATTGGAGAAGACTCTGATGCTGGGAGGGATTGGGGGCAGGAGGAGAAGGGGACGACAGAGGATGAGATGGCTGGATGGCATCACTGACTCGATGGATGTGAGTCTAAGTGACCTCCGGGAGTTGGTGATGGACAGGGAGGCCTAGCGTGCTGCAATTCATGGGGTCGTGAAGAGTTGGACATGACTGAGTGACTGATCTGATCTGATCTGATGGAAAAAATAAGATAGTCTATAAATGGATAAATGGATCAAAAGATGTAGAGTATGTATACAATGAAGAAGAAAATGGCAACCCACTCCAGTATTCTTGCCTGAGAAATCCCATAGACAGAAGAACCTGAAGGGCTACAGTCCATGGGGTTTGCAAGAGTTGGACAAAACTTAGTGACTAAACCACCATGTACACA
This sequence comes from Tragelaphus eurycerus, assembly GCA_935064755.1. Classification (NCBI taxonomy): domain Eukaryota; kingdom Metazoa; phylum Chordata; class Mammalia; order Artiodactyla; family Bovidae; genus Tragelaphus; species Tragelaphus eurycerus. Next base: position 994,354 of record CAKXYN010000132.1, on the reverse strand, counting down.
ATGAAATATTATTCAGCCTTAGAAAAGAAGTAAATCCTGTCATTTATGACAACATGGATGAAGGCATTCTTCTAAACAAATAAACCCAACAGAGAAGGATAAATAATGAGTGGTATCACTTACATGTGGATTCTAAGGGTGGAAGATCATATAATTCTAAGCTTAAGATCAAGCTTATTTTTAGAGTTATTCACATATTCTATCTTGACCATTTTTAATCTGTTTGACAAATCAGTATCTAAATGAGTATATTTTGGATATGTTGACCTTTGTATTTCTATTTTATCTACTTCAGATATTATGAGGCTTTGTTGTAAGTGATATGCAACTATAACATGGCTTTACATTCATAAGGGGTTATTACTTCTTTTATTCTCAATTAATGTGCTTTTGTTTTTCCTGTTAGTGTGTTTTGCCTTAGGTTCTATTTTGTCTGATATTAATATCACAACTCCAGGTGTTTTCTAATTACTATTTTCCAGTACGATTTTTTTCATTATGACATTTCATTTTTACTGTTTATTTAAATAGTATATGATAAAATAGTTATGCTCTAGGTGAATGATCACACCATTGTGATTATCTTGGTCGTGAAGCTCTTTTTTTGTACAGTTCTCCTGAATACTCTTGCCATCTCTTCTTAATATCTTCTGCTTCTGTTAGGTCCATACCACTTCTGTCCTTTATCAAGCCCATCTTTTTATGAAATGTTGCCTTGATATCTCTAATTTTCTTGAAGAGATCTCTAGCCTTTCCTGTTTTCTTGCTTTCTTCTATTTCTTTGCATTGATCACTGAAGAAGGCTTTCTTATCTCTCCTTGCTCTTCTTTGGAACTCTGCATTCAGATGCTTATATCTTTCCTTTTCTCCTTTGCTTTTGCTTCTCTTCTTTTTACAGAGGAGAAGCCCTCCTCAGAGAGCCATTTTGCTTTTTTGCATTTCTTTTCCATGTTGATGGTCTTGATCCCTGTCTCCTGTAAAATGTCATGAACCTCCATCCATAGTTCATCAGGCACTCTGTCTATCAGATCTAGTCCCTTAAATCTATTTCTCATTTCCACTGTATAAGCATAAGGGATTTGATTTAGGTCATACCTGGATGGTCTAATGGTTTTCCCTACTTTCTTCAGTTTCAGTCTGAACTTGTCAATAAGGAGTTCATGATCTGAGCCACAGTCAGCAGCTGGTCTTGTTTGTGCTGACTATTGATCTTCTCCATCTTTGGCTGCAAAGAATATAATCAATCTGATTTAGGTGTTGACCATCTGGTGATGTCCCCATATAGAGTCTTCTCTTGTATTGTTGGAAGAGGGTTTTTGCTATGACCAGTGTGTTCTCTTGGCAAAACTCTATTAGCCTTTGCCCTGCTTCATTCTGTATTCCAAGGCCAAATATGCCTGTTACTCAGGTGTTTTTTGACTTCTTACTTTTGCATTCGGTCCCCTATAATGAAAAGGACATCTTTTTTGAGTTCTTAGGGATAAATAATTGAGAAATGCTTATTTTCCCACTCACTTGAGAGCTCTGTGTAGGTGCAAATATTGGCTAAAGCTAGAATTGGTCTGTCTGCAAGACCACTGAAGGCATACACCAACACATAAACAGAGCACCTTGACAATGGCTGGGAGGTATACTGGTTCAAGGTATTTAGGGAATTCTCTAATAATTAGCTGAACACTAAGATTCTTGAGAAAAGACTTCAAGGACCAGGTGTGACAAAGCATAGAGACTTTACAAAATTAGTCCAGGAAAGCCACAAAATAAAACAAATCATCATATCTACCACCCCACCGCCAGGCAGCAACAATAAATCCAAGAGAAATTGGATAAGCCCATCATATTACAGAGCTGCTAAATTTTCTTATTTAAAATGTCTAATTTTAAACCAAATACATATATATGATATTAGCAAAGAAAGTTAAAAGTAAGATCCAAAGACAGAAAAAATTAAAAAATAAAAAACTCGAAAGGAAATGGTCCCAGGCAAAACCCAGACATTAGACTTTAACTTATAAAGAATTTAAAACAGCTATTATAAATATGTCCAAAGATTTAAAGGAAACCATGTCAAAAAGAATTGAAGAATAGTATGGAATGATGTCTTACCAAATATTTCAATGACAAATGAAAAATTATAAAAAATGAACCTTTAAAATCCTAGGATTTTAAAAATAAAATGATTGGTATGAAAAATAGATGCCTCAGCAACATATTCAAGCCATCAGAAGAAGAAATTACTTAATAGAAAGATAGATCAATGGAGATTATATAGTCAGAGTAAAATAATTTTTTGAAAATCAATACAGAAAAGCAAATAGGACTAAACAACCTCTGGATAGCATCAAGCATTCCAGTATATACATTACAGAGATTTCAGAAAGAGAAGAGAGACTAGAACATTTGCACAAATAACAGCCAAAAACATTCTGCACTTTGATAAACATAATATACATACCAAAAAGCTCAATAAAGTCCAATTAGAATAAACTTCAAGAAAATTCCTCTAGTCACATCATAATCAAACTCTCAAAGACACTAAGAAAGAATTTTGAAAGCATCAAGAGAGATCAAACTCATCACAAACAAAAGATCCTCAATAATATTGACAATTTATATTTCTATTTGATATTGGGCTAGAGGCTTTAGCCAGAGGAATAAAGCAGAGAAGATAAATAAATAAAGGCATACAGATTGGAAAGGAAGAAATAAAATGTTCACTTCTTTTTTTATAGATGTTGTGTTCTTGTCTAGAGAAAATCCTAATCAATCCACAAAAAATCTATTGAAACTAATAAACTTGCCCCGAGGTGTGAAGGTTACAAGAAAAATATACAAAAATCAACTGTGTCTTTATCTACTAGCAATGAACAGTACCAACCAAAAGAATGAAATAAAATACTTAGGTGTAAATTTAATAAAAGAAATGCTAGGCTTGTATACTGAAAACTACAAAGTACTGTTGAAAGAAACTGAAGAATACCTGAATAAGATATTTTGGGTTCCTGGGTCTGTAAATTTAGTATGTTTTAGAATGGCAATACTTTTTTCAAAAATACACAGATTCAGTGTAACCCTTATCAAAATTCCAGCTTTTCTTTGCATTAATCAACAGTCTGATCATAAAATTCATATGGAAATGCAAGGGACACAGAAGAGTGAAAACAATCTTGAAAACTGATCAAATCTTACTAAAATTCTAGTAATAAAGTAACTTTCTTCATCTCTGAGAAAGATTAGAGAATTGTTACTCCTATGAAAATGTTTCCATTATAGATTCCACTTTTCTTTTGATATCTTTTAAACTATGTTCATCACTTGTTATAAACCAACTATCAGATCAACACTGGACGTTTTTAAAGTATTTATTGTAAGGACTATATTTTAATAGTATCAGAAATAACAAAAAGGAAGAGCAGCCATTCAACATATGTTCCCAGCATATCATTATCCCATTTTCCTCTTCATTTATTATCTAAATATTCAATATGATCTCAATGGTTATATTTTTAGCTTTGGTTTGCATATTCTGCACTGTTCTCGTACTGTATTACACTGTATTTATGTTGCTAGGAGTTTTTGCAAAGGTTGAAAATGCTTATTATTTAATAAAATTAATATATTTTCTGTATTGCTTTTAAATTAAGTTTTACACTCTGCTGTACTGTTTATCTTCCAACATGCAGAATTAAAACATTTTCTTAAGATAAATTGCTTTAAAAGTTGTCTATTATTTTCCTGAAAATAACAGAAACTGAAATAATCAAACACAAATGAAATATATTTGGGAATGGAGACAGAGAGAGATAGAGGCAGTTCAATCAGAATAGTTAAGAGTTTAAAATAATTTGAATTGCTTGCCCACATGAAATATACCTGACATAACTCATGCTTCTTATTTTTTTGATAGATATATGCATGATAACTATATTATCAGGTCATTTACGTAAATGAATGCAAAGCACTTAGCTCAGAGGTAGGCACATACTAAGCACTAAAGAAATATTATTTATGATGATGGTGATGATGATGATGATGGTGCTGGTAACAATGGTGAGGAGGAAGAGGAATTTTAATATCTTTTTTAACCTTTGTGATATGTGAAGTTCAATTTTCACTTTGCGTCTATGAAGATAACCAGTTTATTTTTATAAAACATTTTATATAAAACAGTATATTTTATCAGTTCTTGCTTAAAATAATACAGTAAGAAAGGCATATGTACTGGGAAAAGACAGCCTGAAGAAACAACTACTCAAAAGGTGGGAAATTCAGTGAGAATTCCAAGTGGATTACTTACTATATTTGCATTTCTCTTGACTCTATTCCTTACAGTTGTGGGTTGTGATTGTAAATGCAATGAAGGTTGATTATCTCTAGTATATACAATATATTAAACCCTGAACATGGTTTTATGTCAAATGTCCTTGTTTGTTCTAGACTTGGGAACATAGAGAGAAAATGCATTTTATCCCAAACCAGCCAGTGTGAGGATGATGCCAATTCATGGATTCCTACATCTTCCTGCATGCCTCAGGCATGCTCCACTCATTAGCGGTAGTTTTTGTCCAGTATTTGATTTGTTTTTATCCAGTACTGGACAAATATATATATATATATATATATATATATATATATATATATATATATATATATAAAACATATATTTGCCCACAGCTTCCCAGGTAGCACTAGTGGTAGGGAACCCACCTACCAATTCAGGAGACATAAGAGAAATGGGTTTGATACCTGAGTAGGGAAGATACCCTGGAGAAGGGCATGAGAGCCCACTCCAGTATTCTTGCTGGGAAAGTCCCCACAGTGGAACCTGGTGGGCTACAGTCCATAGGGTTGCAAAGAGTTGGACACGACTGAAGTGACTTAGAATGGGGCATTTGCCCACACATATATATACACACATACATAATTCTGGTGTCCTTTGGGCAAAAGGTAAACATAACAGACAAAAGTTGATACATGGAGCTGTTAGTATGATTAATTCAAATAATTTTATACATTTGTTGGTCAACAGCTAATACTTAAAATGTTTTTTCTGGGAGTGTTAAGAATATCCTTTTTAATATATTTTTAATAACATGATATAATGTATGCTGTTGTTCATTGTTGTTTACTCATTAAGTTGTGTATGACTCTTTGCAACCCCTTGGACTGTAGCCCACCAGGCTCTTCTGTTCATGGGATTTCCCAGGCAAGAATACTGGTGTTGCTATTTACTTTTCCAGAGGATTTTCCCAACCCAGATCAAACCAATGTCTCCTGCATGAACAGGCAGATTCTTTACTGCTGAGCCACCAGGGAAGACTTATACAACATATATGACACCATTTTATCTATTGGTTCACTGAAAGGATATTGGATGAAATTTTACCAGGAGATTACCAATGCATTTTTTTTTTTTTTTACATTAAATTATCCTTCTGTGACCTTGGACAAACAGAGGGTGTTTTATTCCTTACTAATCCTTAGATTTGCAGGATAAATTAGTTGAATCCTACATTTCTTTCTGGCTCAAGAAGTTAAGGAATATATTTATCAATAATCCCAACAGATTATATTATTATCATTTGCAAATGAGGCAAGTGATATCAGGAGGATGTAAATGACTTCTTTTGGTCACACCATGTATAAATAATGAAAATGGAACTTGAACTTGGACATCTCACTCAGGTGAAATGAAAATTCACACTGGCTGTAACAGTTTGAAAGGACTAACCTGGAAAAAGAAATAGGTAAGATGCTATTTTAGAATCTAGATGATGAGTACTTAAAGTAAGGTAGTAGCAGTAGGTAAAAGTGTAAAGGATTTATACAAAGTATTTTTCTGGCAGAGGATTAACAAACCTTGATTGCCCACTTGATTCATTTAATGTGAGTTAAAGGATAAAGAGAAATCTAAGATGTTTTCTTGACCTGTGGCTTGAGGATTGCAAAGTGACATTCTCCTTGACAAGAAATCTGGGGAACAAAGGATAGGAGATGGAGTGATTAGCTTAGAAAAAAATTCAATTTTAAAGGTGTTCATAGGAATATATATTATATAAAGAGAGATAGATACTTAGACTATATTTAGACTATTATGGAAATCATCATAAATACATAGATGTGGAATTAACAATTGTAACCTGGGGCAGAATAATTAAAGTTAAAAATGGAAAAGAGAAAAAGAAAAAAAAAAAAAAGTCTGAGTATAACTTTCCTGGAAAGTTGTAGACTTTGGAAGAAAGAACCAGAGGAGAAAGAAGCTGTTACTCAAGTAAGTAAATAATGAAGTAAGAGAGTTTTGTAGATATCCAAGAAGGAAAGAATTTCAAAGATGAAAGGGTCCAACATTTTAAATGTTATAGAGAGATTGAATGCAATGTGCTATATGGATTTGAAAACTAGCATACTGGTGACTTCAACAAGAGCAATTTCCATGAAATGGTAGATGTATAAGTCAAAGGGACAAGAGCTGAGAATTGAATGTAAGGTTGTAAAATCATGAATGATTTTGGAAATTCTAATCCATTATACTGACACTGTGAGAACAAATCCCCTTATAATGATATCAGAATTATATGCCAGCAAAAGTCACATTGGTTTCACTACAGTAATCTTTCTTGAAGCCATATTAATTATTCCCAATATTTCTGAAGCTTTTCCTTGGCCAGAAAACATTATTGAGCATACTGCCAATTGGATAAGACTGATTTACTCTACTGCTCCGGAGACTAACCTGTATTGTCGTTCAGTCCACTCAGTCATGTTCGACTGCATCTCCGTGACTGCAGCACACCAGGCTTCCCTGTCCTTCACTGTCTCCTGGAGTTTGCTCAAACTCATATCCATTGAGTTGATGATGCCACCTCATTCTCTGTCTTCCCCTTCTCTTCTTGCCCTCAGTCTTTCCCAGTATCAGGGTCTTTTCCAGTGACTCAGCTCTTCACATCAGATGGCCTAATTATTGGTGCTTTGGATACAACATCAGTCATTCCAATGAATATTCTGGGTTGATTTCCTTTAGGATTGACTGGTTTGATCTTCTTGTTGTCCAAGCAACTCTCAAGAGTTTTCTCCAGCATCACAGTTCAAAAGTATCAATTCTTCAGTGCTCAGCATTCTTTATGGGCCAACTCTCACATCTGTACATGAATACTGGAAAAACCATAACTTTGACCATACAGATCTTTGTGGGCAAAGTGATGTGTCTGATTTTTAATACACTGTCTAGGTTTGTTATAGCTTTTCTTCCAAGAAGCAAGTGTCTTTTAATTTAATAGCTGTAGTCACCATCTGTAGTGATTTTGGAGTCCAAGAATATAAAATCTGTCACTGCTTCCATTGTTTCCCCATCTATTTGCCATAAAGTGATGGGATCAGATGACAATCTTAGTTTTCTAAATGTTGAGTTTTTTAAGCCAGCTTTTTCACTCTCCTCTTTCACCTTCATTAAGAGGCACTTTAGTTCTTCTTTCCTTTCTGCCATTAGGGGGGTATAATAATCTACCTTTTTATTACAGGGGACTGGAATGCAAAAGTAAGAAGTCAAGAAACACCTGGAGTAACAGGCAAATTTAGCCTTGGAGTACAGAATGAAGCAGGGCAAAGGCTAATAGAGTTTTGCCAGGAGAATGCACTGGTCATAGCAAAAGCCCTCTTCCAACAACACAAGAGAAGATGCTACACATGGATATCACCAGATGGTCAACACCAAAATCAGACTGAATGTATTCTTTGCAGCCAAAGATGGAGAAGCTCTATACAGTCAGCAAAAACAAGACCAGCAACTGACTGTGGCTCAGATCATGAACTCCTTATTGCCAAATTCAGACTGAAATTGAATAAAGTGGGGAAAACCACTAGACCATACAGGTATGTCCTAAATCAAATCGCTTATGATTATACAGTGGAAGTGAGAAATAGATTTAAGGGCCTAGATCTGATAGACAGAGTGCCTGATGAACTATGGACAGAGGTTTGTGACATTGTACACGAGACAGGGATCAAGACCATCCACATGGAAAAGAAATGCAAAAAAGCAAAATAACTGTGTGGGGAGGCCTTACAAATAGCTGTGAAAAGAAGAGAAGTGAAAAGCAAAGGAGAAAAGGAAAGATATAAACATCTGAATGCAGAATTTCAAAGAATAGCAAGAAGAGATAAGAAAGCCTTCCTCAGCAACCAATGCAAAGAAATAGAGGAAAACACCAGAATGGAAAAGACTAGAGATTTCTTCAAGAAAATTAGAGGTACAAAGGGAACATTTCATAAAAAGATGGGCTTGATAAAGGACAGAAGTGGTATGGACCTAACAGAAGCAGAAGATATTAAGAAGAGGTGGCAAGAATACACAGAAGAACTGTACAAAAAAGAGCTTCATGACCAAGATAATCACGATGGTGTGATCACTCACCTAGAGCCAGACATCCTGGAATGTGAAGTCAAGTGGGCCTTAGAAAGCATCACTACGAACAAAGCTAGTGGAGGTGATGGAATTCCAGTGGAGCTATTCCAAATCCTGAAAGATGATGCTGTGAAAGTGCTGCACTGAATATGCCAGCAAATTTGGAAAACTCAGCAGTGGCCACAGGACTGGAAAAGGTCAGTTTTCACTCCAATCCCAAAGAAAGGCAACGCCAAAGAATGTTCAAACTACCGCACAATTGTATCATCTCACACGCCAATAAAGTAATGCTCAAAATTCTCCAAGCCTCGCTTCAGCAGTACATGAACCATGAACTTCGTGATGTTCAAGCTGGTTTTAGAAAAGGCAGAGGAACCAAAGATCAAATTGCCAACACTCGCTGAATAATGGAAAAAGCAAGAGAGTTCCAGAAAAACATCTATTTCTGCTTTATTGACTATGCCAAAGCCTTTGACTGTGTGGATCACAATAAACTGTGGAAAATTCTGAAAGAGATGGGAATACCAGACCATCTGACCTGCCTCTTGAGAAACCTATATGCAGGTCAGGAAGCAACAGTTAGAACTGGACATGGAACAACAGACTAGTTCCAAATAGGAAAAGGAGTATGTCAAGGCTGTATATTGTCACCCTGCTTATTTAACTTATATGCAGAGTACATCATGAGAAATGCTGGGCTGGAAGAAGCACAAGCTGGAATCAAGATTGCAGGGAGAAATACCAATAACCTCAGATATGCAGATGACACCACCCTTATGGCAGAAAGTGAAGAGGAACTAAAATACCTCTTGATGAAAGTGAAAGAGGAGAGTCAAAAAGTTGGATTAAAGTTCAACATTCAGAAAACGAAGATCATGGTAACTGGTCCCATCACTTCCTGGGAAATAGATGGGGAAACAGTGGAAACAGTGTCAGACTTTATTTTTTTTGGCTCCAAAATGACTGCAGATGGTGACTGCACCCATGAAATTAAAAGACACTTACTCCTTGGAAGGAGGGTTATGACCAACATAGATAACATATTGAAAAGCAGAGATATAACTTTTTGAACAAAGGTCCGTCTAGTCAAGGCTATGGTTTTTCCAGTGGTAATGTATGGATGTGAGAGTTGGACTGTGAAGAAAGCTGAGCACCGAAGAATTGATGCTTTTGAATTGTGGTGTTGGAGAAGATTCTTGAGCGTTCATTGGACTGCAAGGAAATCCAACCAGTCCATCCTAAAGGAGATCGGTCCTGGGTGTTCACTGAAAGAACTAATGCTGAAGCTGAAACTCCAATACTTTGGCCACCTCATGTGAAGATTTGACTCATTTGTAAAGGCCCTGATGCTGGGAGCTACTGGGGACAGGAAGAGAAGGGGGCAACAGAGGATGAGATGGCTTGATGGCATCACCAAGTCGATGGACATGAGTTTGAGTGAACTCCGGGAGTTGGTGATGGACAGGGAGGCCTAGCATGCTGTGATTCATGTGGTGGCAAAGAATCAGACACAACTGAGTGACTGAACTTAACTGAATCTGCCTAACTGAGGTTATTGATATTTCTCCCAGCAATCTTGATTCCAGTTTGAGCTTCATCCAGCTTGGCATTTCACATGATGCACTCTGCATATAAGTTAAATAAGCAGGGTGACAATAAACAGCCTTGACACAGTTCTTCCCATTTTACTGAAAAATCTCTAAATGTGGTAAAATAGGTGTTTACCAGCATGACCATGTCAGTTACTGTATAGGTTTTTATCAGATTTGGTGTGAACATATAGCATTATCAGTATTACTAAAGACTCTTAGAATTGATTTAGAACAGAGAATGCCTCATTAGCCACTGATTCATCATAATTGGCATATACTCTATTTAAATCTAGTTCTTGTTATGGATGTCTCAGTGCTGTAATAACCCTGCCAGTCAACCTGCCATACATTTTTATGTTCAGGGAGTTCTCTTGAAAACTTTAAGCTATTAGTGAATACTGGTGTTTGGACAGTGCTCTCACATAGATTTTTAATGCTTTAAAAGAAGGATATTTTATTGGAATAACTTTCATTGTCTCTTACATGCATTTTCCAGTGCAGAAGTAATGTGGTGTAACAGTAATATGATGTTGGTATTAACACAGCATCTAAAATCTTCTATCAGTTCTGTTACCAACTAGCTATATAAACTTGGATATTTATATTTTTTCTTGGTAAAATGAGGCATTCTGAAGAAAAGCCCTAGGAACTCTTCTAGTTCTAAAATGGCTTGCATCTCTAAGTGCTTTTGCATCTTGCCTCCTCCAAAGTGGAGACAAGGATGTTGGACTTCCCCAGAAAAACCTTGGGCATCACACAATCTGTTAGCTCTACCATGGTACTCACCTTAACACCATCCCCTTGGATTGGACCTGTGAGAGAGAAGTGGTAGCTGAGCAACTTCCTTTACAGGTTCTCTGTGTGAAACTGAATAAAATCAACTATGAGCAAAAAGTACAAAACAGAACATGTCAAGGGAACTCTGAAGTATAATTTCAAATGAAGTGGCACAGCTGTGAGCAGGCTGGCAAATAGCAGCTGTGAACACTGTAGCTCACTACAATTGGAAAAAAGAAAAGAAACACAACTTTTCAAAGCAAAATTCTGGCTTACTAAGATTCCTAAAGGCTGAGGCACCTGAATTTCAGGCTCTGTAAACCTAACAGCCTCCTGAAACCAGAATATCATCTCTAATAGCAGATTGAGGTTCACACTGCTCATAATCATTCTCCAGGGCTGTTTGCAGAACCAGAAATCATTTGTCAAGGGCATCTTCCTCACACTCTGTGGATTGATCACACTCTATGGGTTTATTAGAGAACATTAATGTGGGATGTGCTAAGTAAAATGCTTTGCATTTCCCTAGAACATATAATGGTCAAATTTAAGTCTAGCAGACATAAGCTTACAGTGAATCTCTATTTGTACCATTACTATAAGCAATGAGTTTCTTGAAGTAATTCACTTTATAAAGTAATATATGCTGTCAGTTATGGTCTCTCCCACTTCCTTCTCCCTGTCACTTATATATATATATATATATATATATATATATATATATATATTTTTTTTTTTTTAATTTGAAGACACCTGAGATTGTATTTCTGAGTTCTCAATAGTATCCAAATTTCATCATAATACTTCTGGCTTCCTACGCCTTTCCCATCTGAAAATTCATTCTCTCTCTCTTTTTTCATTATATTTTAGCTTATATTTTCCAGCTATCATTCCATGATACATATTAGAGTCATCCAGAAAGCATCCCACCCTGGAACAATTTTAGAAACTGGGGGCGCAAGTAGCTATAGTTTTGAAGCTTTCCCAATAATGTATAGTTATGTTTGAAAACCATCACTAAGGTAGACAATTATTAGTATGTTTTGTTTTTAATGTGATAGAGCTGTATTCTTTCTCTTAATAGCTTTTATGGGGTCCAGTGATCTTTTTCCATGTAAGAATAATAGGACACGCCTATTTTGACATTTTTAGTTAAAGAGGTACTGTAGCTTGATATGTCTACTGACTTTTGAGTCAAGAAATATTTCTGGCCCAGAATTCAATCATGTGCCAAGTACCACACTATGTGCTTTTATTTTCATTATCGTATGTAACTGTACCAATAACTCAATCAAGTAGATGTAATTTTCAGTTCACACATAACACTGAATATCAAAGCTTTAAATTTTTTGTCTGTCATACTAATAGATCTATGATAAAGATCAAAACAAAACAAATTTTTGGCTCCTACTTTGGTGCTATCTTTAATGGTGTCTCCTAAGTAAATTTCAGGGCAATATCTAAAATGTTACAGCCCATTATCTATAAATTTTGCTTTGTTTCTTCTGCTCAGTGACTTTGCTTTTCCCATAATCAAATAGATCTGTCATTTATTGTTTACTTGAACAGTTCTGAAGACCCTGCTCTTATAGTTTCGTTTCACTGTGTGCATTCAACAACCTGAACACTCTTTATATAATATAAAAATTTGATTCTTGAAACCTTTGTGATCCAGACAATGATATTGTTTATCCAATGTGTACTTTTACAATTTTAGTCTGTTTTTCCACAGAGATACAGAGATAGGCCTTCTTAAAGCCTTGCAGTGACATTTTTAGTTGCCTCCAAATCAAAATACTTAAAGGCTTTTCAAAGGAAAAGTTGAAAGAGGAATTACCTTAAATTCCTTAATTTTCATGTATATTCTTCCAAATACTGAATCCCATTACTGGGTAGCCATTTGCTCTTTACTGAGTCTATTCAATAAATTTCAAAATTAAAATAAAATTTACCAATTCTGTATTCCATGCTCTGGGATATTTCAAGTCGATAGAATGCCTGCAATCAGGCAATCTTTGGACTGGGTTGATAATTGAAACTATAGGTTGTATATGTAGCCAACAGCTGGAATAGTCTTAAGGTCGTCACGATAATGACATAAGAAAAAGTCATAATTTAGTCTTCTTACCGATTTCTTTACACTCCTTAATGCAGTTTTTGGAGAGTGGCCACATATGATCCTAATGATTGTCCAATTTGCTTTCTGCCTTTAATATATTTCAGAAATTCCTAAACCCAGCTTTGGAAAGCATTCTGTAAAGCTTTATCTATCGTGGTTGGTTTTTGTACCCGACTCTTGTGGGCATTGACACTACTTTTTTTTTTTTTTTTTAAACACAGGACTTTTTAAAAATCATGTGTTTACATAAAGTAGAGAATTTATTGATAATTATGTGAAAAATTCTATCAATAATTAGAATTGTTTGAATAACTTTTGTACATTGTATTGAAGCTAACTGTATGCTATGCCATATTCTTCTACTTAAAACAGCTTCTGCAATTTCTATCTTATCTAACTGGTCTTTCTGTTTATTTCTACCTCATTACAGTCTTTAATTTGTATAGCTTTGAATTTCCAGAATTTTCTAGTGCAAATACTATCCTCTCCTTTACTCTTGTTAGTGAACATTTTCTTGGCTTTCTTGTATATTTATTTATCCAACTTAATATTAAAATCATTTGGCCACATTCCAAATGAAGAAACCTTGAAATCTAATTTTGGATTGTATTACATTTTAGAGTAACTGGGGGAGAAAGGACATATTTATCTACAGACACATGAGTCTCCATTCATGAAAACCAAAATGATTTGTACTTGGGACTTCCCTGGTGATCCAGTGGCTAAGACTCTGCATTCTCAATGCAGGGGGCCTAGGTTCAATTCCTGGTCAAGGAATTAGATCCCACATGCTGATAACTATAGGTTTCCATGCCACAACTAAAGATCCCATATGCTGCAATGAAGATTAAAGATCCCCCATGTTGCTACTAAAATACAGAGCAGCCGAATAAATAAATATTAAAAAAATGATTTGTTCAACATTTCATTAATTTCACCACATAAATGTGACTTCAGTAGTCTTTTACACAAAGCTACAGATCTTTCTTTGAAGTGTGTTAATATCTATTTTGATTATTTTTAATGCATTCTTGCATTTTGTTTTTGTTCAATTGCTCAGTTGTGTCCTACTTTTTGTGACTGCATGGACTGCAAGACACCAGGGTTCCCTGTCCTCCACCATCTTCCAGAGCTTGCTCAAACTCATGTCCATTGAGTTGGTGATGCTATCCAACCATCTTGTCCTCTGTCAAGCCCTTCTCCTCCCGCCTTCAATCTTTCCCAGCATTTGGGTCTTTTGTAATGAGTCGACTCTGCATCAGGTGGCCAAAGTATTGGAGCTTCAGCTTCAGCATCAGTCCTTCCAATGGACATTCCAGGTTGATTTCCTTTTGGATTGACTGGTTTGATCTCCTTTCTTTCTAAGGGACTCTCAAGAGTCTTATCCAGCATCACCGTTCAAAGGCATCAATTCTTTGGTGCTCAGACATTTTTCTTGTCCAGCTCTCACATCCGTACATGACTACGGGAAAAACTATGAAATATATATATGGGATAATGATTAATTTTTTACAACTTTTATCAATATATTACATCCTCTTTTTATAAATATGTGTTCTTTCCTTTGAATTCAACTGTTTCTGACATCAGTATTTTCCCCCTGACTTATTTAGGTTTATATTGGCCTCTAATATAATATACATATTGACCTTTATCACATGATATTTGATTTTCTTTGAAGGAAAGCACTATAAATACCTATTTAACTGTTGAATATTCAGGTCCTTATACACTACTAAATAGAGATGCTCAATAACCCTTTTTGAACAATACCATTTAAAATAACATGTCAGTTCATTTTAGTCACTCAGTCGTGTCTGACTCTTTGTAACCCCATGAATCGCAGCACACCTGGCCTCCCTGTCCATCACCAATTCCCAGAGTTCACCCAAACTCATGTGCATCAAGTCAGTGATGCCATCCAGCCATCTCATCCTCTGTCGTCCCCTTCTCCTCCTGCCCTCAATCCCTCCCAGCATCAGAGTCTTTTCCAATGAATCAACTCTTCGCATGAGGTGGCCAAAGTACTGGAGTTTCAGCTTCAACATCAGTCCTTCCAAAGAAATCCCAGGGCTGGTCTCCTTCAGAATGGACTGGTTGGATCTCCTTGCAGGCCAAGGGACTCTCAAGAGTCTTCTCCAGCACCACAGTTCAAAAGCATCAATTCTTCAGTGCTCAGCTTTCTTCACAGTCCGACTCTCACATTTCTATGAACAAAGCTAGTGGAGGTGATGGAATTACAGTTGAGCTATTTCGAATCCTGAAAGATGATGCTGTGAAAGTGCTCCACTCAATATGTCAGCAAATTTGAAAAACTCAGCAGTGGTCACAGGACTGGAAAAGGTCAGTTTTCACTCCAATCCCAAAGGAAGGCAATGCCAAAGAATGCTCAAACTACTGCACAATTGCATCATCTCACACGCTAGTAAAGTAATGCTCAAAATTCTCCAAGCCTTGCTTCAGTAGTACATGAACTGTGAACTTCCAGATGTTCAAGCTGGTTTTAGAAAAGGCAGAGGAACCAGAAATCAAATTACCAACATCTGCTGGATCATCAAAAAAGCAAGAGAGTTCCAGAAAAACATCTATTTCTGCTTTATTGACTGTGCCAAAGCCTTTGACTGTGTGGATCACAATAAACTGTGGAAAATAACATGTATTTGCATTAAAAAGTTCAATCTGAAAAATCATTGAATTTTAATTTGAGTATTTAATTTATTCACATTCATTGTCGTAATGGATATATTTGTTCTTATTTCAATCATCATCTTTTTTAAAGTATATTTCTTTACACTCTCCCATTTCTTTTCCATGCTGTTAGTAATCAGATTTTCTTTACTTCTGTCTTCTTAAAAATTTGTAAGCTTTATATACATATGTAAATCTGCCAGTACGATTTTTAAAAACAAGGTTACATGTTTATTTATTTTATTTTTATTTTTAATATGAATTAATTTATTTTAATTGGAGGCTAATTACTTTACAATATTGTATTGGTTTTGCCATACATTGACATGAATCCGCCATGGGTGTACATGTGTTCCCCATCCTGAACCCCCTTCTCACCTCCTTCCCCATCCCATCCCCCTGGGTCATCCCAGTACACCAGCCCTGAGCATCCTGTATCATGCATTGAACCTGGACTGGCAATTCATTTCACATATGATAATATACATGTTTCAATGTGATTCTCCCAAATCATCCCACCCTCTCCCTCTCCCACAGACTCCAAAAGACTGTTCTATACATCTGTGTCTCTTTTGCTGTCTCTCATACGGGGTTATCATTACCATCTTTCTAAATTCCATATATATGCGTTAGTATACTGTTTTGGTGTTTTTCTTTCTGGCTTACTTCACTCTGTATAATAGGCTCCAGTTTCATCCACCTCATTAGAATGTATTCAAATGTATTCTTTTTAATGGCTGAGTAATACTTCATTGTGTATATGTACCACAGCTTTCTTATCCATTCATCTACTGATGGACATCTCAGTTGCTTCCAAGTCCTGGCTATTATAAACAGTGCTGCGATGAACACTGGGGTACACGTGTCTCTTTCAATTCTGGTGTCCTCAGTGTGTATGCCCAGCAGTGGGATTGCTGGGTCGTATGGCAGTTCTATTTCCAGTTTTTAAAGGAATCTCCACACTGTTCTCCATAGTGGCTGTACTAGTTTGCATTCCCACCAACAATGTAAGAGGGTTCCCTTTTCTCCATACCCTCTCTGGCATTTATTGCTTGTAGAGTTTTGGATAGCAGCCATTCTGACTGGTGTGAAATGGTACCTCATTGTGGTTTTGATATGCAGTTCTCTGATAATGAGTGAGCATCTTTTCATGTGTTTGTTAGCCATCTGTATGTCTTCTTTGGAGAAATGTCTGTTTAGTTCTTTGGCCCATTTTTTGATTGGGTCATTTATTTTTCTGGAATTGAGCTGCAGGAGTTGCTTGTATATTTTTGAGATTAATTCTTTGTCAGTTGCTTCGAGGTTACATTTTTAAAACACCAAAAATAATATCAGCTGCCTACCTTTGTGTACAATAAGAAATTTGACAAGCTTTTTTCTTTCCAAAATTTCATATCATCTTTTTTGTTAAAAAGACCTGATATACTGTTACCAGACTGTTTTTGCTACCCTGAAATAACAGATCAAGTATGATTTGGTATATTACATTTTTCAAACAGAAAGAATCTACAGTCTCTCTATTGTTATAAATATCACATATATCTTGAGGTTTACCTGAAATTTTAACACTGGAAGTTTCCTTTATAATAGCAGTTCTTTTCCCCCAAATCCATTTTACTTATCTTTTTAATTTGTACTTCTGATTTTGTCATTTTTATATGCTTCCTTTCATTTCATTATCTTTTTTTCGTGTGTTTGTGTCTTGTCTCTCTGTCTAGATTGATCAGCTCCTCTGGCAGCAGCAGTGAGCCTTGTAGTATGTGGCTTAATGGACAGTGGATCTGCCTAGAACATGAGAATCATTAAATAGGTTGGACATTAAATAGATCAGTCATATTGCAACAGGCTACCTGAGAAATTCCCATGTATGGAATTCAAGTAAAGGGCCTGGCAGAGTGACAGCAGATGTCAGCATAATCCAGTAATTACCGGCACTGGATGTGCTGGCTTTACCTCTATTCTCTGGGGTGGACATTATGGTTTGACATATTTAAATAGCTGGCACAAATCATTTCGATTGTTAGTGGCAGAATTAAGAAATAATAAAGTGGGGTAAGCAGCCAGGGAGATTTGGTACTGATTTGGTGGATTAACTAGTCTAGGATTCTTTAAATTATTCTATAATGGATAAAAACTATTTTTATAACCTGCAATAGGAATCTAGAATCTGGGCTGCCTCTGCTATGGGGAACAGAGAAATGCAGGATATGATTCCAGCAGGTTTATATAGAAATATGAATGTAATGTGTTCTCCGATAGAATGGATTTATATTTTCCTGGGTAGTTTTTGATATGTCAAGATAAGGTATATTCATTTCCTTCAGACTAAAATACAAATTATTTAATATGCCTTTTACAAATGCTATGTTGTCTGACAACTTCTGATCTTTCTAGCCAATTATCTCTTGCTTTATTATCTAGAAGTGTGTGCCTTAACACATGCTATTCCCTCCTCTAGAATGATTGTCTTCCCCTTTTTTCCTTAGAAAAATATTCAGGAGTCATCTGAGTTAGCTCCTCTTTGGTGAAATCTTTATTGCCTCACAGCGACTGACATGTACGTTGATCAAAGGCTCTGCTATGCATTATGCATACCTTCATTTAGAGAACTTAGCAGGACACTTTTTAATAGTCTCTTCATACTCATTTTCTCATTAGACATGTTACTCTAGGAACCAGGGGCTGTGGCTTTCTGCTGGAGCAATCCCAGCACTAAGCCACATGCCTTGCAAGTAACAAGCATGCAATGAATATATGAGAGCAGAAGGGTGAGAAGAAAAAAGGAAATGAAGGCCTCCTTTTCTTTGCCCACTTATAGCACTGCTTCCTTACCACGGCTGCATCCACTTCTCAGTCAGAAATAAACTAATTCAAGGAAAAAGTTTTTAGCCAAAAACAGTGTTTGTGTATGTGTGTGTTTCCCTTAGACCAAAGACAGTAACATTTTGGAGGTCTAAGTATATTACATAGAATATAAACTTGATAGTCCATTTTTAAAATACTCCAACTGAAGGCTTATCACCTAAGTGGATCCCTATAAAAAAAACAAAGTCTCAGCTGAGGTATGTATTGAATATATTTTGCTTTCCTTAATTTTATTGGAATATACTTGATTTACAAAGTTGTGTTAGTTTTGGGAGTAAAACAAAGTGATTTTTATACACATACATATACATATTCTTTTTCAGACTTTCCCCATATAGATTATTATAGAATATTGATTAGAATTCCCTGTGGTATACAGCAGGTCCTTGTTGATCGTGTATATTAATCTCAAGCTCCTAATTTATTCTGCCCCCCCCATTGAATATATATTTGTAGCTAGATAAATGAAGAGTGAATATGACATAGTTAACTGTGGTTAGAATATATTTCCCTTCTTGCTGTCCACAACTTTCAACTCCAGGCTATAGTACAAACAGAAAGGCTTATAAAAACCAAGAAATATCAGGCACCATACCCCTGACATTAAACTGACAGGAATAGGTAAGTATATGCTTCTTTTATTTTTATTACCTTATTGTTCATAGATGTTAAGTTAATTTAAGAAGTTCAAAGATTCTGTTTCCAGGTAGATCGACAATTGGACCTCCTTCCATGCAAGGATATGTATTGATAAACTTATAGCTAATTGATCATTCTTTTTATATCTTAAGAAAATTACATCCAAAAAACATTAAAAAATTAGATGCATATTTTAAATAAAGTAATTTATATGATAAATGCAGACATGCAATAGAAAAGTAGGTAAATCAGAACTTTAAAGTTGGATTAACTTTTAGCAGAAGCAGAGAAACAAGTGATTAAAATGATAATATGCTTGACTTTTTAAACAGGAAGATACAGTGAAGAGAAAATATATCATGGACTACTTATCTCAAAGATGCCTATTTTTATTATTTTATTTTTATTTTAAATTTCTATGCAGTAACATTTTAAAATGCTTATTTAGCTACAGGAATAAGAATATAAAGAGTATCCTATAGGGGGCACTCAAGTACTATGAACAGAAATATCTGCTTTCTCGTCTCAGAATTGTTTAGATGGAAAGGGGTAAACCCTTGGGCATATTTTCCTATTACCTTTTACATAAAGAACAAAACTGAGTAAAATAAACAAAAATACTCTTTGTCATGCTTCTACTGTTTCCCAATAGAAGACAAAGGAATATTAAAGGGTAGGATTAAATGGCATTCTGAGCCTTATTATTCTGAAAGCATACAGGTATGATAGTGTAGACAGCTGGTCTGCACTTTCACAATTCTAAACAAGATTTCTTCTATATTTTAGTTCAATGCCAGATACAATTATTATGCTTTTCAGGAGACATTTAGTTGTATAAAACAGTAAGAAACAGAGTCATGCACCTCCTTCTCTCTGGATTTCAAAGCTGATTAATGTGAGAAGCTATTTAAATTACTTTTGAAATAATATTCCTAAGGAGGAGTTAGCCTACCAGTTGCACAGAAAAGTCATAAAAAAATGTGGTCGTATTTATTTGGGGGGTATGTTAGTGGCAGGGGAGATGAGGGGAAATGAAAAGCTACTTCAGCAGCTCATGTGCCAGGTGCTAGTTCAAGTAAACTATGTTTTGGTAGCTAAGATTTGATTTCAACCAAAACCTAAATGAAAATCTGTGGTGGCACCTAATTGAGGTTAACATGTGTTTTCCTTAGTGGTGGGGGAAATATTTCAGTTAGGCTTTGAAACTGTAGATTAAAAGTTGCTTTTTATTTTAATATGGTCCAAATCATGGTAGCTTAAAAATTAACCTCTAGATGCCCTCAGGATAGTGATGCGAAGCCCATCCAGCACATTACATACTGATTCCCCCACTGAATTTCCCACTGCAGCGCTTCCCAGTGCACATCTCTCAGAAGACCTGTTTTTCACTTCTGCTATTTTCACAAAGTGAGGCTAATGCGTGCTTTGATCTTAAAATAGGCATGTGTGAGTGCTAAGCACCTCCTTTTCACTAGCTTATTCACCACTATCAGAGTTAAAAATCATGAAATCACTTGTACTACCATTTGAGTTGCTAACCTGAGACACCTGCATGCAAGTATGGCTGTGTCCTACAGCCTGTTTGCATTTTCAAACAATACCTTAACTCCCTTGCCCATGTGATTAAAGTTACCTAAATATCTGCTTTCATAAATTTGGGCTATGTGTCAGTAATCTCAAACAATAATTTGAGAAGAATCTCGGATTCTCAATATATTTTGAAAGCCTGAAACTTTAATTAAAAGAAGAACATCTGTAACTAAGATTTCTTGTGTTTTATGCATTTATTTTGACCAAAGAGAGGAATTTTTTTTCTAGAACAGTCTTGAGAAGAAGTGTTATGTCTTATTGCCAAATAATTATATTTATTAGGTAATATGTTCTAATTTGGGCTTGGAAACTGTGACTTCCATAAATCTAAGGTGCATGGAGGAATTGGGGTCAGAGAGGGTCAGTTTCAGAGCTACAAAACAAGCCTGTCTGTTGCTTCCATATCATCCTTGAAGCTATGATTTGCTTTCACTTGCAGCCTAAAGCTTGAAGCATGGCTGGTTGTCTAAACTCCACAGCCAAATTCAGACCTGAAATGATTTTCTTTTAACATATAGTCTTACAAGTGAACAGTGAAGTATGTTACTTCTTCTGAGCTATTTTCATAGATGTACCTTTGTGTAATGCCCAAACTGATTAATATCCTTAGTTTCAGATAAAAAGTGAAGACTAATATCAACAGCCTTTGACTAATCTTGTAAATTGTCTGAATATAGGTCAATATATGTCATATATGTGTGTATGTATATGTTCTATATTTTTTTCTTTTTTCTTATTATATATATATGCTCTTCTTTATATTCTCTTTATATATGTATATGTACATACATATTCTCTTTTTCCTCAGATCATTGCAATATAGGTTTTAGGCAAAGCCCATAAAGGGCATAAAAACTATTTCAGTTTCCATTCACTTTCTTTTGGTGAGAAAATAACAGGAATTTAATTGGAATAAATTTAGATTGATATCTACCAAAAAATATAAATTGGTACTTCTTTTATAAATAATGCTTTTAATCACAATTAGAGACTGAAAACCAAAAATATTCTTGTTTATCCTATATCTAAACATAGTTATTCATCCTCTTCCAACTTTTTTATTGCACGCTTGTGAATAATGTTGTCTTAAGACTCTTCTTGTTGTTGTTGTTAGTAGCACTTGCAGAAAAATATAAATGATACCCTTGGTAAAATCTATTTACAATGCAGGATGTAGCAATAGAAAGTCATAAAAGCATTTAATGGTCTTTCAACTATTTTGCCAGTATTCATGCATAAAATCACACATTTTCACAAACCTTGATAAATATATCTAGGTCCAAATGTCACTATTTTTCTTCCCAGAAAGAGAGGCTTGACACAAAATTAGGGCATTATGTTCTGGACTAGACAGCTCCTTTTTGCATTTGAGTTTTTATTGTGAATAAAAAGTATAATTTTCATAACAGAAGAAAACTTTTAGAGGGCAAGAGACATTTCCTATGTTAGGGACATGAATTTTTCTATTTAGAAAAAATAAAGAATGTTTTAGAAATGTTAGTTCTATAACTTTCCTTTACAGCAAACCTGAAAAAGAATGTAAAAATTCAACAATAAATGTGTTCATCGTACCACACACCTATTTAGTACTTACTCTGTGACAGGTACCATGCTACAGTGGAGCTGTTGACAGTTCTGAAGAGTCATTTCCAGTGAGAATTAAGCCTGATATACTTTGAAGAAAGGTTTGTTGTTCTTTCTTCCTTTTTTAAAATGTGTTATTGTTCTTAGTGTTTTATTTTTTCAGTTTACTTTATGAGATAAAGGAGTTGAAAAAAGTAGATAATTACTCTTATGAAATCCAACAAAACAAAAAAGTAATTTCCCATCTTAAAGTAAACAAAACAAAACAAAAAACTAGTCTTGGTCAAAGAGACTGTAGTTCCAAAGTACCTTTTTACATTTTAACAGTAACTCATTTTATTAAAGTATATATAAAGTGCCATTAATATAAATCTTGTATCCCATCTTCTCTTCTCTGTCAGTTGTCTACACTGAACTTATATCTTTGTCATTGTATTATACTGTTTACTACAAATACAGGGATGTATTTCATGGCAGAAGGACCAGGAAACAGCAGAAAGGTATAAGAAAGATTAAACAAGTTTAAGGGGAAAAGTGAAAAGCCATTATTTAGCATTAAGACAAGTCGTCTCTGAGTACCTAATGTAGGGGAAAATCCATGTAAAAATATCATATTTGGGAGGATATAGAAATTATGAAATGTTAAAGACTGTATAAAAGTTAAATAAGAAAAAAATAATTTGGATATAAAGTAAGAAAATGCTAAAGTGAATAAAACACCTGAAAAAATTCCAAACAATAACTATAATAAAAACAAATAAGTGAACAGAAGTTGAACCAGACTTATCCAAGTTCCCTTTTGTCCTCTGGTTCTTTATGAATCCACCTCACAACAAAATCTCTCAACTCTGATTAATTTGTATGTTATCACTGACAAAAATTCTAGATGTTTTGACTTCTAAACATTTCTGAAATTTCCCCCAGGTTCTAGATCAAAAGAGGGACTCTGCACTGATTGAGTAAACTCTCAGATATGAATATATATTTTGTGATTTCTTATTCAGAGCCCAATTCTAATAGAGGGCTCCAGTTTCTTTATAAAGGTTTATCTGTAAATATATTTTCTAAGAAAGATGCAGCCCTTATTTTATTGGGTGATCTTGGCAGTAGACTTGATGTACCATTCCTGTTGTTCACAACAGCATCCTTCAAGATCCTGGAGGGCTGCTGGGCTGCACTGTCTACAATGCCTACAGGGCCTGTACTTGCCCAGCTTTAAGACTAAAGAAAGAACTCCAAGTCAGCAACAGAGACATCAACTGTTTCATGGATAGGGGATTGTACAAGTCTGAAGCAGAATCCCTGGTATGTTGCCCTTTGCTCTTACAGGGAGGAGGAGGTTACCAGTTATAGGGGAGATTGACTTCAGGTTGACTCATAGGTTACCAGGGAAACTGGCAGAGGGTACTTTCTCACTGCCCTTTCAAAAGCTATCATGGTGAGGATATTATGATCTAAAGATTAGAGCAGCCACTAGCTGGGGTGCAGACAAGTATGTAGAAAGTTCAGTCATGTGAGTAGGCAGGCTGTAGGTGAAGCAGGTTGAGCAGGGAATATACAGAGAGCAAGAGAATAGCTATCTGGTGGCCTGATCATACAGAGCCCACAGCACAGAAATGACCTTTGATATAGATAAATCTCCTAGTTCAAGATCTATAGCTATTTTCTTCACAGCCATTTGCAGGTGCTGAGTGCAGAGGCTGTTACATAGTATATAGCTATTAAGTTAATGAATGAACTCAAACTCCTTGGGCTGCAACTCAGAGCTAGGGAAAAAATCGAGTTTCAGAGCAGGGATAAAGACATAGATGTTGAGAACAGATGCATAGACAGAGTGGGGGAAAGGGAGGGTGGGATGAATTGGAGATCACACATTAATACACTACCATGTGTGAAATAGCAAGTGGGAACCTGTGGTATAGCATAGGGAGCTCAACTTGGGGCTCTGCCATGACCTAGAAGGGTGGCATGAGGGGGAGGTGGGAGGGAGGTCTAAGAGGAAGAGGATATATGTATATTTAAGCTGATTCAGTTTGTTGTACAACAGAAAGTCATACAACATTGTAAAGCAATTATACTCCAATTAAAAAAAATAATAATGTCAATGAAATCCCCTATATAATATAGGAAACTATCAGGAAACTTAATTCAAGGGCTGTTTCTGACATTAATAAAATACATCTTTACTTTGCAATTTTTTTTTAATTTATAAAATGTAGTAAATTGGAAGAGATAAATTACATGTTCCTTCCAGTTTCAACAACCTAAGTAAGAGTTTCTAACTAAAATTAAAGAACAGAAAGATGATGGCCAAAAGGACAGAGATCAGTATCCTCAAAAGCTCATTCAGACAAAGTGTATCCTGACTGTGGACCACCAACAACCAATCCCCAGCAGTAAACACATATTCTGTTCTAGTAGCTAGAAATAGGAGATCATCTTGACCATGAGTATGTTCAGGTTAAAAAGCACTGACAGCAACAAGCTTTACAATCAAAAACTGACTTGAAATTCAAGGGCTACTTCCTTGAGAGTAGAATGACAAGGATTTGATGAGTTTTGAGTGCTTCTGTATTCCAACTCCTCCCCTGCTTAAAACACACATGGACTGCATTACTGCTGACTGTGCCTTCTGACAGTCTAGTTGTTAAGTCTTATCCAACTCTTGTGACCTCATGGACTGTAACCTGCCAGGCTCTTCTGAGCATGGGATTCTCCAGGCATGAATATTGGAGTGGGTTGACATTTCCTGCTCCTGGAGATCTTCCCAACCCAGGGATCTAACCCAGGTCTCCTGCATTAAAGGCAGATTCTTTACCAACTGAGTTATGATGGAAGCCTTCTGATGACGTATCCAAAAAGCAGAATAAAATTTGTCTCTCAAGTCTATATTATTATTACGGAAGTCAGTTGTTGTCTAATGAGGATGTCTAAATCAGTAAAGATTCCTTTCCTTGCTACTGTCAAAAGCTTTTCAAACAAGAGATAAAATGTAAAACAATCAAAGTTGTATGACCTTTTATTATTTATCTGTTGAAAATTATAATTGTCTATCCTTTGTGCTTTTCACTGCAATATGTATATCTTGAGTATTTACAGATGATGATAGTAGAGAGATGTCCAGACATATAAAAAGAGAAAAACAATGTGCCTGGAAATATTTTTACTTTCCAGGTTTAATTAGATATTTCATTATATCCCCCTTTATTTTCTTCACAGGTGTACATACCTCCTAATACTTTGCAAATATTGGAATTAAAGTTGCACTGAACTCGTGTTAATCTCAGCTCAATCCCCATGTCCTACCTGAAACTGCATGCTACCAAACACAGCACACTTGTGAAGGAAAACAGTTAAAAATGTGATATGCATTGAAATGCTACAGATGGAGAAATGAAATCAATCCAAAGGATTTTTGCTTTCTTAGTGACTTTGTCCAGTGTAACTCTGTTTCCATTCTAAATTACTGATAATATTTATTTAACAATTCTCAGTCTCTCAACCACCACCCACTTCCTTTTCCTTCTCATCCTGTGTCTGCTGCTGCCTGGCAACTTTTCTGTGTGGAAAGGCAGAGTAAGAATTCTAGCAGCCCTTGGAATGATAGCTACAGAAGTCCTTAGCAACCTGACTTTCAGGCCAAGTCTCCCTCACACACATCACTTCCAGGAGACAGACTCATTCTAGGTTTATAAGGAGACACAAGTTCTCGGCCTAACATGGCTTTTCAGGTGTGTTAACAGTAGCACAAAGCACTACTATCTGTGCAAAAGGCTCAACAGTGCTAAGAAAATAATGAAGTTAGCATAAATGAAGTCTGGTGTTTGATCACATGTACCCAAAACATGGCTCTAATTGGAAAGTATAAGATTACCACTCATTGATAATTAATATTCGTGTGTTGTTTTAAACCAGAAAGTAAGAATGATTGGTTGTACCTTGTTTAATTTATCTCAATGAGAGATTTCATAACATTGTATAGTTTGATGAATTAATTTATTTAACTTGTCAGTGTTAATAACCCTGATTAGAATGAAGAAATTATAATGGGCCATAGGAACAGAGTCTGAACAGTAACTCTTAACTATTCTCACTTCACTAATAGTATACTGTATTAATTCCTTTTTCATTAAAGTATATTTGATGGGAAACAAAATGTTTCATAAGAATTTATGTTTTCTCTTTTACTTATAATTCATTATAACTGGATAGTCATTCAAAATCTAGAAGTACATTTTTATTTCCAAAACTCAAATTTGGCCTGGACCTTAGTCAACCTCACTGATGCTCATAAAATCTCTTCAATTAATTGTTCATTTTCAATATGTATTTGGAAGATGAACCCCAGTATACAAATGATCTGTGTACAGAACAATTTTTTTTTTTTTTTTTTTTGACACTGGCCTTAAGTCAGTTTTGGAGCAAATGTGCTGCTGTTAATATTTACTCTGCTATATATTATTATGGCTTTGTGGTATGAACCAATGTCCTTATTATAACTTTTGTCTTAAAACTCTGCTTGACATGCATTTAAATGTACATGTTGAGTACTTGACCAGTGCTACATACTTAAAAATCCATTCTTCCGCCAGATTGCTGTGGAGCATTTTTTATACCATTTACATTTTTGTTAATAATATCTATTTGCATTCTTAAGTCTCAAATTTTATCTTAAAGATAAAATTGAGGCTCATTCACAATTGATGTTAAACGTAATCATCTTTTATTGGTATGCCAGCTTATATGTTAGTAAACTTCCATAATTGCCACTGCTATTTTACACCATTATTTTGAGTCATGTGTCATTCACATATGATGATTTGATTGTTGATTACTAAAAATGATTTCTATTTTGCTTTATTATACTGGTCACAATGTGTGGACAATGCATCCTTGATTTTCTTCCATTCAGGACATTTAAAAAGTCGACCAGTGTACCTAAAGGAGATCACCTGGTTTTTATTCTGCCTAATTCACCTAATACATTACTTCTAGGAGGCATTACAAATTAAAAGTGTAACATACTGAGAATATAAGTTAGAATGGAATTTACTTCCCTGCTTACCTTTCATAACTTTCCCCTTTAAATAGTTATCAGTGTTATCCAGGGCTGCTACATATACTTCTGCTACAGAAGTGAATGAGCCATTGATTTTCAGTCACAGCACTTTGGTACATGGTAAGAGTCTTTGGTTGATTGTGTTCCTGGCTACTCTTCTCCACCTTGCAGTTTTTGAGATGAGGGATGGGGGCAGGTAATAGGTAGTAATAGTATAGAAGAGGAAGAATTTTAACATCCTTAGCTTGTTTTTTGAGCTGTCCTTGTTTTATTGCCAAAACTTAAGTGCATATGGATTTCCTAATAGCTGACCTCCTAGTTGACTGAATGGGCTCTTGTCAAAAAAAGACACCTACTTTGTTTCAATGAAAGAATAGTTTGCAGAGGTCTGTGGACACTTGAGAAGAAATATCTATTATTGTGAGCATCATTCAAAATATACCCTTCTCCCCCTTTGCAAATATTCTTTGAACTCTGCCACTTATTCCAAAGTTTATGAATTTTTTTGTATGAAGTGAAATAGGAAAACCTCTTTGTTTCCTATTGCTGCTGAGTCACTTCAGTCATGTCCGACTCTGTGCGACCCCATAGACGGCAGCCCACCAGGCTCCCCCGTCCCTGGGATTCTCCAGGCAAGAATAGTGGAGTGGGCTGCCATTTCCTTCTCCAGTGCATGAAAGTGAAAAGTGAAAGTGAATTGCTCAGTCGTGGCCGACTCTTAGCGACCCCATGGACTGCAGCCTACCAGGCTCCTCCATCCATGGGATTTTCCAGGCAAGAGTACTGGAGTGGGGTGCCATTGCCTTCTCCGTTGTTTCCTATATGAAACAATAAAAACGACTAGGTGAAATTATATGACAACTTTAAAAGAAAAAAAAATCATACAATTTTAAATGTGGAAAGAGTTATCTTTTAGGCATGAAATGAGTCAACTTACAGGGGGAAATAAACTTTAATACATAAAATATGGCAAAATTGATCTAAAGAACATATTTTATAATCACAGACTAAGTGGCAATATCTCTCATGGTCACCTGTGATCTTTGACCCAGTCTAATTTTAATGGTTTCTAAGAGCATCTGAATATATTTCTGGATAATTTTACTCTCATAAGAAGCTAATTTATTGTGCTAACATTCATCTAAAGTAAGTTTCACTTGGTAAACTGAAAGCCTATTTAAAACATCTTTCCTTTTCTGTCATCCTATTGCTTAGTTTTGTGTGTTCCTTATAGTTTTCCTTTACACCAATTTCAAGTGTTTAAACATTAGACACAAAACATTTTTAACATTTGCTCTTTAGGCAAGAATTACTGATGTTACAAGGGGAAAAAATGTCTTCAGCTATTAAGATTTCTGAGTTTTAATTTAGCATTTTTGAGTGACTAAAATTTTAGGCAGTTGAAAGATCACATTTAAAATACTTAAGCAAACAACTTTTTTTTAAATCGCAGATTCATTTTAATACCTCCGACAGTTTGAGAAAGTTCTTAATACTACCACTGTACTGTGTAGAAAAAAAAAAAAAATAATAATGCAGCAAAAGTTCAAAATGGTTCAAGGAACGCTTTTAAAGAGAGACATCTACACAATAAAACTGCCGATTTTTTGCTTTATGGTTCCCTACTTAGGGGGTCTCTTTCCATCCACCTTCCCTTCTTATGCAACGGGTGATGACATTGGGGGTTTGCTTTGTTTTTGTTTCTGCTGAATCACTAAATTTTCATCTTTGTCCCCAGGTACTACTCAGCATAAAAGTTAAAGGTGCAATTCAAAAAGCATTGCAATTTTTGTGGCAAGCGTAGGGAACCATTTCCCTAAAAGAAGCCCAGTTACTCGGCTCGTCGTTCCTTCTGAGGAAGGAAGCTTCCAGGGAGCAAAGGGATCAAATGTGCTTTGCCTAGAGAAGCATCTATCTCAGCTCTGGTGGCTGCTAATTCCGAACTGGCTGCTAAACGCGGAGCTTCCTAGGCTTCTGGCTGGCTCTGCCCAATGCAGAAGTCTCCCCCCTTCTCGAAAGACCCAAATCCCTACAGACCCAGCTTGGAGTTACTTTCCCTTCAAGGAGACTGAAATAATTGTGATTTGTGGTGCTCTCAGTTCGCGGTGGTATTTTCCTGTTGTGTTAAATGCCTCTTACCAAGTAATAGATGTGATTTATGTGGACGATGGAGGGGTATGTGGTGGATTCGGTGATTAATCAGTGAATTCCCCTCCGCTGGCATCTCTCACTGCCCCTCTTTGCGTGATGTAAGATCAGACGTACTCTGCATTGAAAAGTCGAGACACACGAGAGGCTCGCTCGCGCTCACACACACACTCTCTCTCCCCCACGCGAGCGCATCCGTACACCTTCCACATCCTGCTCCAGGCAGGAGAAGGCGGACTGGCTGGGCTCATTGAGCTGAAGAATTTCCAGTGACATTTGTAAATGACGCTGCTCGATTCGGGGCTCCAAGCCGCGGCTGCCGCCGCCGGGCCGAGGGTACCACCGAGCAGTCTCCGGCTCAGGCTTCCTCCCCGGGCGACCACGATGTCCGAGTTTCTCCTCGCCTTACTCACTCTCTCGGGATTATTGCCTGTCGCCAAGGTGCTGACCATGGGAGCCGACCGAGGTAAGGAGAAAACCCCTCCCCCCTCCTTGCCCCAAGTCTTCCTTGGCTTTCCTGCTGGGAGACGCTTGCATATAAGTGAGTGTGAAACTTAAGTCCTTGCGGCCCCTCTCCCCGGGACCGTGGGCCACTGTGCGCTGGCCTCATGGGGGGTGAGAGGTGCGATGGGGGTTGGGGATGTCTCCGAACCAGGAACCCTAGTCCTCGGCTCCCCCACAGCTTTTTCTTTTGGCCCTTTGCCGGTCCTGATTTTGTCCCCCGGGGAACGTTTGGACTTGACTGCGCGCTTCTGCCCGCGCATCCCAAGCGCTGCAGATGTTGGGATCAGATTTCGCTTTCCCAAGACTTCCCATCGCGCTCACTTTCTGGGCTTCGAGCTTTTGCGGGCTCAGTGTTCTCCGCGTTAAGTGTGTGGTTCCTTAACTTATCTCCTGGGTTAACTTCCTTTCCTGC
This sequence comes from Tragelaphus eurycerus, assembly GCA_935064755.1. Classification (NCBI taxonomy): domain Eukaryota; kingdom Metazoa; phylum Chordata; class Mammalia; order Artiodactyla; family Bovidae; genus Tragelaphus; species Tragelaphus eurycerus. The sequence goes on along the minus strand of CAKXYN010000132.1, from coordinate 963,976 downwards.
TGCACCCAAGGTCTCGGGAGAGGGGAAAGCGGAGACTCCAGTCTGTTTCGTTTCTGGAGCCCTTTTCTGGGGCAAATTCATTCGGGTCATCAGTAGAGAAGCTAAAGCTTTGGCGGAGCTTCTGGGCATAAGCACCTGCTTGAACTTGACTTTTTTGATTCCCGAATCTCTGTGGCTCAGCTTTTGGTGCCCGGAGACGCTAACCCATCGCTGGCTTCTTGCCCTTGCTATTTCTCCAAACAGCTGACGAATGATAGAAGTTTAAAAGGGAATGGGTATGGGGAGCAGAGCAGAAAGGAGAGGAGGTGGGCATTATAATAAACCCGAATTTGCTAAAGTTTGATCTGGAAACCCAAGAATCTCTGTGCAAGTTTCATAATCTTTGACGAGTCAGACCGGTGAAAAAAGAAAAAAAAAAGTAGATCAATATTTGAGTCATTGGCATTGAAATGGTTAACTGTTTAAAATCAGAGATATCATAGATCTAGTTTTGTTTTTTGTTTTATAACATGAGTTCATACTGACTAATATATTTTGGTTTGGGGGCTAATGAGAAAAAGAATAAGAAAGATAAAAAACGTACCCAGATCTCAATGCCAAGCAATAGGCAGAATGTTGCACTGGGAGATTCAGTGACTGTGTTTATGGGTAGCAAATTATGAAATGACTAAAAAGGGTTGCTTCATTAATGGAAAGAACAGGGAAATGAATTGTAGTGTTTCTACTCAACCTGCTCTGGACAACCAGATTATACCCTTTATAGAATACCCACACATGTCATTTCCTTTACCAGTAGTGAGACTAATATGAGTTCCTTTAGAAAGTCTGACATTTACTGAGTGATAATCTTTTAAACATATCTTTGCCACCTAACCACTTAGCTTCTGAACTTGCCTTAACTTGCCTTGAAGTGGGTCTGGAATAGTTGAAAACTATACTGATAAAATGGAAGTACATAGCTTTGACTAGAAATGATGATGTCTTTGATCTGGAACAATCAGCTCTCAACCTTTCTTAGAGAGAATGTTTGAAGTTGGACCAGAGCAGATGAACAGAATGAAGCTTTTCAGTCCTGTGTGCTAGCAAAATAGAATGACACTGGCAGATACTGCTATGGGGCTCTTTCTGTGTGAGTCTCCGTTCTCCAGAAACTTGACCTCATCTGGAATTAAGTCCCCAGTGCTTCTGCATGTGTTTGTGAGGAATAGGGCCATTGCTACAATGATTGGAATGAATACTGGATGGAATTTCAAATATACAGACCCCTAACTTTCTCCTGAGATAGAAAACTAAATAAAAGGATTAGAATTTGATATCCATTTAGTTCCAATAAGGAGAGGGATATATAAGATAGAAACAGGGCACATGGAAAAGGACGGTTACTCTTTCTTAAAACTGAAATAGTGCCTGATTGTATCACCATGCCAGCATAAGAAGTGCTATACTGGAGAATACAAGTAAAATAGCTATGGACCAACAGTTTACCACTATTATACATATCTCACACAACTTTCAAAACTGTTATAAAAGAGCTACAAATGCCACAGCTAGCTATCAAAATTGAAAAGGGTGGGTCCCATTTGAAAAAAGGGGGAAAAAGAGAGAGAGAGAGCAATCTTGTTGAAAGAGGAAAAGAAAGTGCTGCTGCATTATGACAAACTTCTCTTACTGAAGTGCTGAAATAGAAGATATGGGAATATAAACTCAAGAAAGAGGTTAATAAGATGTAGCTTTCTGCCCAGGCTTATGTCAGTTGTCCTTGAAGAACAGAACAGGCCTGTGAATTACACAGGTGTGTTGCGTAGTGCAAGACCTAACTTCAAGCCAGAAAATGAGAAAACACTTTCAGGTCCTCCAAATAAATATTATGTAATGGGTAGCTTCTTAAACTGCATGAACCAGATGGTTGTATTACCCTATACCTCCATTTCCCTTCCTTTTGTGTATAAACACTATTTTTTCAAATAGAAAAATACTTGAACTTGTATGCTTGCATTCAGTTTATGCACATACACTTGTCCTTTAATTCTACATTGTTTATTTTTTTAGTTTGCATTGATTTTGGTACAGAGTTAAGCTGATGTACATGTCAGTTTTTATTAATTTCATCACATCTGAAAAAAGGAAACATCCTTGTAACTCTTAACAGCAAAACTTGGAGGATAAATCATGTTCACTTAGAATCAACCAGCGTGTCATATAACAATGTCATATCACATCAAAGTATTGCTTGATAAGGATTAAGACTTAAAAGGAAGTATATTTTAAATTGTCAATTTTTTTGAAAAGAAAAGGGATTGAAAGAACTGAAGCTAGTCTCTTTTATGTTCTTGAGTCTGGCAAGATGTGGAAACGTATTTCCAAATAATTAAAGTTCATGCTGCTGTAATCATTTAATCATTTAAATGTATATGTCTATAAAACCATCTAAAACTGACAATCATGTATGTTAAAATTTTAATCTCAAAGAAGAATGGGCTGCTAGCCATGTCTCTTTATATTGTAGAAAAGTTAAAGTTCTATTTTTAAGAGGTCTCCATAATCTTTGAGTATTCCTGTCTCTCTCTCAAGCTCAAACTGAAAATGTTACAAAAGAAAGGAAGCAATAAAAAAATAAAGAAAAATTTCAGTGCTGAAAGAAGAAAGTATGTAAATTGCAGAAAACAGAATAAGGGAGGGAAAGAAAGAGGGCAGAGGGGAGAATTCCAAATGATACTTTGAGGAAGAGGCTGAATCCAGATTAGTGATCCTAAAAGAAGAGATTAAAGTATCTTTTGACAAAATAATTTCTTAAGGTAAATGTTGTCCACTGATATCATAATAAATATCCTATGGAAATGTTTACAGTATACAAAAAGAGAAACGTCCGTCAATGTGAGGCTGGATATAACTAAACCTGAAGAACGGAGAGAATACTGCAGAAAACTTACATGTTTTAACTGTCCTAGGATTGTTAAATGGAAGTGATTTGTTTAAGTGAATGTGAAAGAAATATTTTTAGAAAGGGTGGTGGGTGAGGGATATAGTTGATATATTCTTTAAAGTGAGACTTATTTGTAAATGCTACTTATTATTCACGGTAGAGTCTTGCAGAGATTTTTAGTTTCCAAGTGCATGGAATCTAGGACATTAGTTTCTTGCTACTTGCCTTGTCAATCTCTTTTCAGAGCCTAGGGTGTACCATTAAGATAGGCTCTGTTTAAAGTCACCTGGACTTAACATGATTTAATCTTTATCAAAATTACAGTGATGAGGGATCTCTGTGTCTTCCCTCCATTCTATGTTTTTTTTCATGATTCTTCTTTTAATTTTCACATCTTCTATGAAATATAACCTCTTTCTTTAATTTCTTCCTAGTTGTAGAGATTCTGTGTAGTAAAAGGTACCAGGCAGATGTATTGATACATTTCTCTATCTTCTGAGGCTCTCTGTCAAAACAGTTCTTGTACAAAGGAAACACTTTTCTTCATTCTAGATGGATACATTCAAAGAAAGTAGAATTAATACTTAAAAATAATTATGATTGTCCCAACATGATGTCATTAGTTAAATTAATTTAGCAGTAAGTGAAACCCACCTGTTATACAGATAGATCTTCTTCAAAGAAGATAACTTCTTTAAAATGACTGCCGTGGTGCCCAGAACCTTTAAAAACACCACTTTGGCCTGGAAATTGGAGATAGATTTTTAAGTGAAACTTTTACTTTTTAGAAAATTTTCAGATAATATATGTCTAGTTTTGTGATGACCACCTCCTTAAAAACATTATGAAATGAAAGAACTTTGAGTTATTTTTCAACTCCTAACATGCAGTGTTCTAATGAGTGAATTTCCATTTAATACGTAATTTGTTGTAACAGAATCTGACAGTTGAGGAAATAAATGTCAAAATGTATTTGCCTTTGAAATGGCTATAATTATGATGCACTCAACGTGTATAATTTAAAACAATGTTTTTAGTAACTGTACTTCTAAAGAAAGTTGAGCAAAATATTGACTAGTTTCATAGTGAGTTAGCAAGAATATATATTGGACCAAACCTATATCAAGATAGAGTTATGTTTACTCTGATTACTTCAAAAAAACTTCTTTATAGTCTCTGAAGAAATCTGTATCTTTATATTTAATTGAAAAATAATGACTCAAACCTACCTTGATACATAGAGAACACAAATTTTTTTTTTTTTTTTTTTTTCTGGTGGGACAGCAAAGGCAGAATAATTGTAACCAGTCAAGCAGTGCTCTTCCATGGAGTTGCTTTCCATCTTCACATGGATTTTTATTCTCCAAATTTCACCTGTGTAACAACCCATTGAAAAAGAGGCATAAGAATGAAGTTGCAACATAGCAGTCACAAATCTAACAATCTACAAGTCTTAGGGGCATTCTACAGTTGTTTTCTTTTAGGAGATATTTAGCGTTTATTAGTTGCTTGGAAAAAAAAAGTTCCATTATTTCAAATTCAAAAACAAAATCTTGGAAATATCTCTAAATATTAGAGCTTAAGTTATTTTTGTACTAATTCATATATGTGCCAATGAGTATCTTTAATCTATATGCTTTTGAAGATTATTGCGCTTGCAATAATATGTAATCACTGTCTCACTATAGTGTGTGAATTCATTTGGATAAATATTAATCTCTCCAACTACATCTGAACACTCTATATTTTAGAAGAGGGAATGAAGTCTTCAGACAATTTTGCAACACATCCGAACAAGTAAGTTTAGACCTTCAAAATTTATATGCTTTTTTCTGTTAGAAGTTTTTCTGCTATAAGCTGCCTTCACACTTTTAAATCTATATTTTCTCCTCATAAATGATTTGGTAACCTTCCTTCCCAGCCCCCCCAGCATAATTACAAGGCTAAGTTAGAAAGTATGTAGTATTTATTGCTCTGTTTTGAATTCAGTGATACCAAAATATAGTTTCTTTCTCTCTTTCCATCCTATTGATTTAGTCTGTCTCTATACAAGCTCAATTATTTTGACTGAGCTGTCTGACTAAACAAATTGGTTGAATTGCCTAGGAACTAAATGAGCATCAAACTACTAGATAGTAGCTAGTCCTGGTAAAATAGTAAAATTGATCTTGTATAAAAGCTTAAAATTAAATTTTATGGAAAACAACAACAATGTATTTCCCTGAAAGACTTATACATGATACTTCCTATCTATGCTTTGTAGAGTAAATCAAATGTACCTTTGCTGTTGTGCAGTTCGTAATAGGCAAATTCATTATGTTCAGTAGTAATTATTTATTTTTATCATGGGATAGCATAAGAGTCTAAAGCAGCATTAGGATATTAATGGAGAAGGCGATGGCACCCCACTTCAGTACTCTCGCCTGGAAAATCCCATGTACAGAGGAGCCTGGTAGGCTGCAGTCCATGGGGTCGCGAAGAGTCGGACACGACTGATCAACTTCACTTTCACTTTTCACTTTCATGTGTTGGAGAAGGAAATGGCAACCCACTCCAGTGTTCTTACCTGGAGAATCCCAGGGATGGGGGAGCCTGGTGGGGTGCCATCTATGGGGTCGCACAGAGTTGGCATGACTGAAGCGACTTAGCAGCAGCAACAGGATATTAATAAATACATGCTCTGAATTTATTCCTGTAGAGACAAATGCTACTTTATTGAAAATTGGTTTGAAAGTTCTTATTCTTCTTTATTGGCCTTGTTTATTGAGTTATTTTTTTAAATATTTTAAAAAATAAAATACATTTCAAAGTCAAGACTCTCAATATAGAATATAAAATGGAAATCATTACAGTGATAAAGTGGACAACAGTGTTTAGTGTGCTTTTAAATATGACTATAATAACTTTCTCACACAGTCACATTAACTTTGTTTTAGTCTGCAATTATATGTCCAGTTGTGGTTAAAAAAATGTAATGGCTTGATTAAATAAATGCATCCACTCATTTGTTGCTGATTTCCTGGTAGGTCAGATTCTTTTAATTATCATCAGGGGAAAAGGCTAATGCTTTAGTTGGTAACGATGGTGTCACTTAACATTCTTCAATAACTCTGCCACTCTCATTTGTTGAATAAGGATATATTATCTACATTTGGAATTTCTCATATATTCTAAAGTAGTTGTAAATATAAAACACTTGTCAAAGGTTTCTTTACCTATAGGAACAATGAAAAATAATTTCAGCTTATATAGTCATATCTGTTTAATCTTATTTTTTCTCAGAAAAAGTATGAATATAGCCATGACTGTATAAAAGTTTTCACATGTGAATAATATTGTAACTATGCCCTTTATATAAGACAAGTTGAGAAAGTATCTTTTCATATGAGATTCTTTCTAACTTTTTCAAGTAAGAAAAAAAAATCTTGAAGAAGATAGAGTGGGTTGCCTTGCTAAAATCCCATTTTATCTCACAATGCATTCTTATTAACAGTCAGACATCTCTTCCTGAGATGCACGCATCTCATTGTCCTGGCTGGGCTTAGCCTTCAGACCAAAGACAGGTATTGTTGAAACACGACCTCATTTTAGTCGAAAGAACACATTTCTTCTTTAGGTAAGATCAAGGTACTACAGACCGTCTCTTGTTTTATTCTTGCAATCAATAGGACATTCCTTCCTAACTTTTCCCCATTGCATTGACATCCTTCAAGACTTCCAAAATGGCTTTAGAATTATGAATACGATTCCTTAAGAATTTTTTTACTGCTGAGTTTTTCTTTAATGACCATTTGCTCATCTTAGCTCTTTCTTCTTAAAATGAGAAAAGAGAACTAAAGATAGAGAGGGATGGAGAAGAAGAAGAGAGCTAAAACTTCTGGTTCTTGTTGCTTGCTTTGAGTGTTTCTGGGGTATTTTAAGATATTTGTGAAAAAGAAAAATGGTTGAATAAGGCTGATCGACAGAAATGAGTTTAGAATGGTTGTTTTCCTTAGAAATTAGGATGGATAAGGAGAGGAAGGACAAAGATGCTAAGAGAGAAAGCCTTGGCAGTAAGAATTTTTTGAAGCTTCAATCTGAACAGATCAGGTAACAGGCAGTAAGGAACTATTCAAACATTTGCTAAAATATAATTTGCTAAAATTTGGTAGACTATAAATTTTTGAGAATTACAAAGATTTGGTTTTTAGATAGATAATCTAAGACCTTGTATGCATTTTCTAAAATTGTTAATTATATATTTTATTGGTATGATCATGCTATAATAAAAAGTATGCTTTATTAAAATATTCTATTTTATTCAACTGTATTAATTTTTAAGGCATTTTTCTCATAATTAAGCTCTGAAAGTACAGTGATAACGATGCCAGCTCATGGGTGAGATTTTTGCCTTGTCAGGTGAAACTATTATAGATTATGTCTACTGGACATCCGTATTTATGAGACTTTCATTAAAAAATAACTAAGATTTATAGGTAGAATTGCTAACCAGAATTCAGGCCCTTTTGCTGAGTCCTTGTATCACTGTCATTCTAACAAAAGGGCTAGCAATTCACCAGCAGCATGCTGATGGCCTGTAATACTGGTGGTGTACAAATCTTACTTAGGGGAAATGATAGTGACTTTATCCAACATTGACCAACATTAAAAATAAGTATAATTTAGAATTGTCCATCTTTGGATAGAGTTCTTTCCTACGCTAGAATGCTTTCTTCTGTTTTCACTTGCTGATGATATTGTCAAGTATTTTGAAATCAATCTTAATAGTGTAAGAACCAAAATCTTAGGACTTTTCCCCATTCCCCTTGCTTTCCTCATTGCTGGGAGATCATAAGGTTATGAAAAGCATGACAGTTTTTATTTTGTATGTATTTTAATCTGAGTGCCTATGAAACATTGTTAAAGGTTTACAGAAAACTTTTCCAACTAACTCTGAAAAGAGAGACCTGGTAGTGTCTCTCATACCTTCCGTGAATGCAAGGAAGACAGCATATGTGTAAACATCTCACACATTGGTATCTCGTTAGATGCATACTCATTATTTCATGAATTATACTATTAACTTAATGTAAATTGCTAAGAGCAGAAGAAATTCATTGTGTTGTAAGGGCACTTTAATTTTTTTCTATTTTTTCCTCCTGAAATCTTATGATCCCTGAAGCAACTCATGTGGTTGGTGGTCATTCCTTTATTTATCCATCCATTCAACAAATTTGAGCAGAGATCTGCTGGGAGTTGTTCTAGAGGTTGGGAAAGAAGCAGGTCAGCAAGTTAGACAATGTAACTGGTCTGTCTGAACTTACATTTTAGCTTATAAAAATTTTACTGTGGGAAGAGACAGACAATAAACAAACTGACACATAAGTTAATACATAATATTCTGTGCTAAATAGAAAGAAAAATAATGTATTCAAGAGACGTGCTCTGGGGATTGGTTGTAATCCAGACGTTTTTGTGAAGCATAACATATTTGCTGAGATAAAAAGTGATGTGAAGGAACAAACTATGCATGGTTCTGAGAGAGGAACTTTCCATGTAAACCCTTGAGAAGAAGTCACGATTTTGGCATTTTAGAGGAAGGAAGAAGGTCTATGTGCCTAAATTTCACTTTGTGTGTTTCGAAGAGACTAGGAATGGGGAAAGGGGCATTTGTGAGTAGGTCAGGTAGGATTATGCAGATCAGAGTGGGACACTTGGGTTTTGCTCTCATTTTAATAGGCTGCAATTGAATGTTTAATCAGAGGTAATAGGACACAACTTTATTTATGAGATCATGCTTGCTACTGAAAAAAAAGGACAAGAGACACAGTAAATACAGTTAAAGGGTTATTATGACTGCTCAGGAGAGATGGCGGCTTAAACAACAGGGTAGCATTGTAGATGAGGATGAGATAGAAGAGTGACTCATCTTTAGGAAGATCTTCTATAACAGTGAATGCAGAACCTTTCAATAGACCAGAAGGATAAGGCATGAAATAAGCCTTAAAGTATCATCTTGGGAGGTAAAAGTTAACATTCTAGGTTATTTAGAAAAGAAAGCATTTTGTTTTATACCACTTCTTATTGATTTGTATGAAATGTGTCATGGCATGTAATGGTCACATGTAGACTCTGCAATATTGCTTGTCTTTTCCCCTATATTTCAGAATTATTACTACCGTCTTCCCTATTACACATATTTACCCATACCATGTCTGAAAAATGAAATTAGTAGAATAACTCATAGTATTCTTTGGGAGTTTAGTTAAAATAATATACTTAGTAATATGCCGGGCATTGGTAAATGTGGCAGCAACTATTTAGTTATTTCTAAAAATATAAACTATTACAACAGCAGAAGGAAGGGGCATTGGCTTAAGTGTAGACTCATATGATTTTTTTCTTCTTGAGGAAATTCTCATTATTTTCAAGGAAGAATTCCTTTTCCATCACCCCCAAGTCCTTGATACGATTGAGAAGAACTTGTGCTGACAGTCACCATTCCCACTTACAAATATTTGATTAAAATTTGAAATTTTAAGGGAATTGCTATTGGCTATATTCATTACCCTCCATGGAAGTGCCAAGAAAACTTTGGAAGGGAAAGGTGTGTTGAAAAGTGGTGGGGGACCTACTGGATAAGAGTTTATGACCTAATGGTTATTCCTCTTGGTCAGTCAGCACCCTTGGATGATTCTTTTGTACTTATCCACACACATTCACTGAATAAATGTTGTAGTTCCTATTATGTACCTATCTCAGTGTGATTTGTACACTGGAGGCAGACATGAGTAAACAACATAAACCAGAATAAGCAATAAAACCACTAGTAATTGTACATCTTTGGATTTTCAGGGAAGTTATTCTTATAGCTACAAAACAAACCCATTTGGGTTTACTGAGTTCTTGTTGGAGCTAAAAAGGGAAGAGGGAGTGAGAGGAGAAAAAAGAACAAGGAGAGAGACTTTTTTTGAAACTGATGAAAAAGGAAAAAAAATATCAGAGGACAGGGGTCTGTGGGGAAGAAAATATGTATACAGTGTTTGAGGAAAATACTGTTAATATTCAAAAGCAGAGCTATTACTTTGCCACCAAAGGTCTGTCTAGTCAAGGCTATGGTCTTTCCTGTGGTCATATATGGATGTGAGAGTTGGACTGTGAAGAAGGCTGAGCGCCGAAGAATTGATGCTTTTGAACTGTGGTGTTTGAGAAGACTCTTGAGAGTCCCTTGGACTGCAAGGAGATCCAACCAGTCCATTCTAAAGGAGATCAGCCCTGGGATTTCTTTGGAAGGAATGATGCTGAAGCTGAAACTCCAGTACTTTGGCCACCTCATGCGAAGAGCTGACTCATTGGAAAAGACTCTGATGCTGGGAGGGATTGGGGGCAGGAGGAGAAGGGGACAACAGAGGATAAGATGTCTGGATGGCATCACCAACTCTATGGACATGAGTTTGAGTGAACTCCTGGAGTTGGTGATGGACAGGGAGGCCTGGTGAGCTGCGATTCATAGAGTCACAAAGAGTTGGGCACGACTGAGCGACTAAACTGAGCTGATCTGTTAATATTAAGCTGAATGAGCCATTTTAGGCCTTAGTTATTAGAAGATTGTTTCAAGATTTTGTTCCATTGATTTTTTTTTTTTTCTTCATTGCTCTTGTTTTCTTTTGGATCTCTTTTTTGTTATCTACCTTGAGAAGAAATCAAACTTTAGTTTTAAAACTTAATATTCAAGTCTGCATTCCAAAGTACAAGCTTAGCCCCAAATATTTTCATTGAGTTTCTTTTTAAGCTGTATAGGCCATCTATTGCCAGCCAATAAAATCAACTTGAGATAATCAGTCCTTTTAGACACTATTTAGTTTATATAGTGAACAGCAGCATTATAGAGGACATACTTCACTCCAACCTGAGAAATTGCCTTGGAAATGCTACATGACCATTACAACTAATTTAAAAAGATAACTGCTTTCTTAGTTTTCAAATATGGTATGCCTTAAGATTAAGAAGAGAAGATGTATACTAAACACACATTAGGTTAAAATAAAAAGAGATCCAGAGCTTAGGCATTTATAATTTCAGAAATGCTTAAATAAGATATTGAAGCCAAAAATACCACCCAATTTATTTATTGTGTAAAGAGCTTACCTGGAGGTTTAGTAGACATTTGCTAGATGCCTGTGCAGAAATCTAATTTGTATGTGACTTTAACTTTAGTTCATTTTTCATGCACATTGTCAAAAGCCCCTTTAATAATTTGGCTCCAAGATTTCAGTACAAAATCAACACTATGCATAGGAATAAGTTAAGTATGAGATAAACACCAACATTTTATTAAATTTTAGAGTGCCTGAACCAAATGGAATTGAGGCTGGGAGATTTTGCATTAATATTTAATTTGGGACTCACTGTAAATTTGTTTGTTGTGTACTCTAGCAGAGGGGTGCCAAAAGTTTGGAAATAAATTAATCGGAGTAATTGAAAACAGCAGGAAGGGGAAGGGTTACTTGTATCTTAGTGAGTATGAGGCATGATTTATGCTCCCTGACTAGAACTCTGCTCACATCACACAGAGGTCTGCTAAACAGCTTTTTTTTTTTTTTTTCATAAGGAAAGTACTTTGGGAAAAGGTTCAAAATGAGTATAAGGGGGTTATTTATATTTTAGATAAAGCAAAAAAAAAATTATTGATTGCATACTCAGAATAAAAGGCATTTGGGCAGGACATGTTGTGACCCCTTGGAACAGACTTCAACCTGCTATAAAGAGCCAAGGAAAATAAACAAAGCTTATTCAGATAACACTTAAGCTGGTGAGACACGTGAAAAATCTACCAGTATAAAGAAAATCACTTAAGTCAAAAATAAACTTTCAGTTATTGAAGCTGCTTGAGTTCACCAAGGTTTAGAGATGAAGGCCAAAGAGGATTAGGAAAACCCTTCCCTGTGAAGTGAAACAGTAATGGCTCTATTGTAGCTTTGCAAACTCCTGCTTGAGTGTCACTGGGTAAGTAAGAGTTGAACTTAGTATACAATAAAAGCAATCACACTTCTTTAAAACACAGGAAATCATACAAAGGAACCTGAAGCAGCAGTTCTCCCCAGCCCCTCTCATGCAAGCCAGAGAAAAGGATAGGCAGCATTTCCTCTGTAGTTTCACCAAAGGAAACAGGTTCTGAGATTCCTAGGCTCAGAGAAAAGGCTGCCTTTTTTTCTTTGCTCATCATGTTAAGTGAAGGTACTCAGACATATTTGACTAACCTTTATTAATTAAAGGGCAATATATAGGGCAGGTTTTACAAACAAAAATGCATACAGCATAGTCTGGTCAGAGGTGCCCTGGTGACATGTACATTAGAGAACACCCACCTTTTCCAAGGGATAGCTGATACTGCAGCAGATTGTGAGCTCTCCTGTGAATGTGGGCAGAGGATTGTCCAACCTTTAGAAATTCAGGAGAGATGAGGAGTTTTGATTTTCATGTATAATTCCCTATGATTTAAATATTGTCCCTCAAGATTAAAAAGAAAGAAAAAAATAACATTGTGGGGGTCAAAAAGCATCAGCTGATAGATGTAAGAGCCAGATTGACAGCTGTGACCCACTCCGGAAGCCCTGAGTTGCAGATATCAACAGAAGGTTAGACTGGATCACAATGAAAGACAATTTACTTGGTGCTTTACAGACAAAAGGTGGCTCTAGAGAGCTGAGTGTAATGCCTTGAAATTTGTAATGTGTTATTGTTTTAGCTCATGGCTAAGGGAAGAAGGATACTAAAGATTAATTTCAATAGTGTCTGGTATCTCTGCCTTGACAACTTCCTCTCCCCTTTGAAACATAAAGGTAGAATCTGGGGAGAAAATTGAGCACAGAGAAAACTCTTAATGAGACTTTAGAGGTTAATAATATTAGAGTCAATTGTGACTTAGGAGGGAATACACCATGGAAAGTTGTCTAAGAAACAAAACCCTCTTAATAATGACGAGGGGATGCTATGAGGATGATTTCTGTCTCATAACCCCAGGGGCTTCATGGAAAATATTTTACCTGATAAGTAACAGCCACATGATGAAAACAAAATTGCTATGCCACACACTACACATAGATCATTATTGAAATGGAGAAGAGAAAAAAGATCAAAAGGGAGAAAAAAATAGAGTGAAATGAATACGGCAGAGGAATGGTCCTGATGAGTAGACAAATTCTCACGCTGAGACACACATGCAATCACATTTAGGTTTGTGTTTCATCTTCCGTTTCCTCAGGAAAGCTGTGACCTAACAAGAGCCGACTGTGTGCTCTATGGCTACACAACGTCTCTAGATTTCCTACTGGTGTTCACATAGGCAATCATATATCCAACTGCTTATTTGGATTAGTTTTTTAAAGCATTTTTCAAAACTTTTTACTTTGAAATAATTTTAGACTTACAGAAAATATAGACAGCTAGTACGGGGAGTTCTCATCTATCTTTTCCTTGGATTTCCCTGATGTTAACATATTGTATAACTGTGATACAGTGATGCTATTCATTATTAACCAAAGACTTTTTCTAGATTTTACCAATTTGTTTGCTAATGACCTGATTATATCGCAGCAGCCAATCAAGGATTCAAATTTACATTAAATTGTCATAGCTCCTTAGACCTTCAATCCATTACAATCTCTGTCATTAGTTTACTTCCATCTCTTAAACTCATTTGAAGAAACCTGGTTATTTTTTTCTTTTATAGAATATTCCACAATTTGGGTTTGCCTGATAGATTCTCCTGGTTATGCATTATTGACAAGAAATATAGCCTCACAAGAAATATAGCCTCCTTAGTGTACTATATATATCAATTTGTTTAATTATTGGTGATGTCAACCACACTCATTTGTAGGAGGGGAGTGGCATTTTCCTCATTCTTTCTAAGATTATTACTTAGAATTGTTCTGCAAGAAAAGTGTCCCTTCTTTCTGATTTGTTACTTATTTATATCAGTATAGACAGGTATTTATTTTATTATTTGTGTTATTATCCAATACTATCACTATTCATTTTCTTGCTCAAAACATTTACCTATGGCTGTTGGACACTCTTTCAGATTGGCTACTCTTCCCTTTTGGCATACCCCCATCATTTTCTGAGCACTTTCTGAATTTTTATTACTGCTAAATGAGCACAGAATTACTGTGCATTTTCCCTGTTTCTGCCCTGGAATCAGCCAGTTCTCTAGGGAATTTCATAGGATATTGAAAATTCTGAAAGTTTTAACTGAGTGCAGTCTCTTGAGTGATGCAAGATTATCCTAAGGGTGATAAATATTGCAAGAACAACTGCTCAATTAATGTATCTTCATGTTCCAGAAGAAATCATTTTGGTCAGTTCTTTAATTTTAATAAAGTATTAGCTATAATGATTGGTTGTCTGCTGAATAAAATTTTATGAATTAGAATTAGGTGATGATGCTTACTAAATAATTCAAATTTTCACTCTTTCCAAAGTTTCTAAAGAAAAATATAGATAAGTTTTATAAAATAAATTTGGATTTATTGTTCTTTTCTCAAGAAAACTGTGTTAGGGAATTTTTTATAGTTATCCCTGACTGCGAGGAGTTGATGGTCTAATTCAGATAGGAAACATTATGGAAATATGAGCAAGTCATGTAAGAGATAATTGCAGAGGGTTTGATCAGACCTGGCAGTTGAGGCTGTAGGTCTGCAATGACTCTGTGTCTTGTCCTCTGGGTGGAGATTGATCAGAAAAGCATATGCCAGAAATAGTGAATGAGTTTGATCTCTTGGTTAAATCTTGACTGATTGGTAGTTGTCCAGACTACTGTATTGAAGGAGATTATACAGCTGAGTCTGGGTTCTTTAGTAAAGGGCACAGATATCTGTTGGTGATATTTCTAATGATCAAAATCAGAAGACTTATAGGAGTGTTAGCATCTGGGCGACTTACTATTTCTGGTTTGGTTAGCACCATAAGAGTCTTCAGTGAAAGCCATTAAAAGGATAGTCCCTGCCTATGTCCTGAAATTCCCAATGAACCAATGGTTAAAACCCAGCTAATGAAACACTCTTAGTTTGAATAAAAATAAGTGTCTCAAGTCTCTGGAATGGCCTAAAGTACCAACTTTTTCAGTATACACTACATTTTATTTTCTTGCTTTTTTGATGCCTGCCACAAACATCATATTGGTGTATTTTGGGGGGAGTTTAGAGTTCATTTTTTAACTCTTTCTGGTGGTCAGTGAGATTTTGTTCTTCATGGTCATTCCAGTTTCTGCTAATTTTGAAGCTGCACTTTTTCTCTCATGGAATCCCATTCACCTGCAGAAAGATCCAAACACAAATTCACTTTCCAATGACTCTGATTCTTCTTAGGTACTTGGATATATCCAGTTTTAACAGCATATTGTCTAAAAAATACAGATATGATTTTACTGATCTGACCATCAGTTTAGCTTTTGATAATAGCTCTAGTAAAGTAGTGAGAAACAGAGCTCGTTGGAAAGCAATGTAACACCCATATTGAATTTTTAACAACTTAATACATTTTAGGAAATGATCCATCTGAAAGACATTATGGCTTGCTGAGAAAAGCTGTACACTGGGAACAAGGAGAAGTGGGCTCAATTCCCAGCTCTGCATCTGACTCACTCTTTGTCCTTGGGCAAGTCACTTAGCCTCTCTCTCTGTCTGCTTCCTGCCTGGTAAAATGAGAAGAATAATGCATAAAGACGCCCACCTCACCAAGATGTGCCGAGGCTACATTCTGTAACCACTGAAGGGACCTTTCTTCCCCTGCTGGCTAATGACAAACTTATTTTTGTCACATCTAGGTTGATTAAATTTTGAAATAAGAGCATAGAGCTGCAACTAACTTCAAGGAATCGTGTAATCCTTTCATTTACACTGGAGTTTTGTTGCAGTACATACTGCTTCATGTCAATGCAATCATTGCTGGGAGGACTTGTGGATTTTGTGTATATAGAAATATCTCTTGCCTTAGTCTCCTTGAGGGCCAATAATGGAGCCTTATACTAAACACCATAGAGCCCATTAGAAGAATAAGAGATGGAATCCTTAAGAGAAGAGCCTTACACATAAGAAACAATTAGTGTCTGTTACCTAGCAATATGTATTCAAAAGTCCTTTTCCTAAGGTTAGATTTTGACAATGGGGAAATTAATATATGCTGGCATATTACAGAGCAATGTCATGGAATAGACTGAACAAATCCCTATTCATCTATGATATATTTGCCAATTCCTTTGCTGGAAGAATTGGGAAAAATATTGATCTTCTTCAGTTTCTTCTATTTTCTTTGATCTTGCTGGCTCATTTTTCATTTCTCCAGTTTTCCCTAATTGTCTTTTATAGTTCTATTAATTTTTATTTTCTTTTTAACTAAGAGTTAATCATAGATCAGGCATTATTTTTGGTTGTTACACCATGTAATTCTATCATATTGAGCTATACCCTTCCATATTTTTTCATGATCTTGACCTTTTAAAATGATTGTGCCAATCCAGAATATCCTGTATTCTGAGTTTATCTTATTTTTTTCATTACTTCATTTATCTTACTCCTATATGTCCATATAAATGGAGATGTAATGTTAAGAATTTATATGCAAAATAGAATTAATACTGCAGGTACTAGGAGATACAGAAAGGGCACCAATGTGTGGTTTTCTACAGCCTCTACTTTGCTGTGGTGCCCAGTGGCAACATGGTGTAATATCGTGAAAGAAAAGACTTTGGATTTATTAGCTGCATCACCTTTCATCAATTACATTATCTTTTTAGGTTTCAGTTTCCTTATTTATGAAATGGAGACAGTAATATTTACCATAAAATCTTGGGGTTTGAAATACCTAAGTGTTCTGTTCACAGAAGAATACCTAAATGTTTTGCTCAATTAATGGAAGTTTACTAGAACCAGTAATAATTTGTAGTTGTGTTGTGTCATGTAGGCCTATATAATGAAAATATTTAAGAATGACTTTAAGTCTGTGAGCAGAAAATCTATACTATTCATCCCAGAATGCTCATTGTAACAGATGGACTTGCTCTATTTGTTGGTTGTTTGGATGTTTGCTTTAATATGTCCATGTGCCATGTTGTAAATGGAGAACACCATTCTTACATCCTTTTCAAGCTAAAGTAGGCTACAAATAATCCAATGAACAAAGGTAAAACATTATTAAGGGTCAAAAGGCTCTCTCTCTAAAGACTGTCAAAATTGTTTGCCCCAGGTTCATCCTCTGCTTTCTACCACTCTAATGAAAGGAGAGAAAAGTACACATAAGAGCAAGGAGCCCACGCTCAAGCTGTTTCCAGATATTTACAAAACACCATTTGGGTTGAGGCTAAGAAATACAATTTTGAAATCAATGCATTTGGATTCCATTCCAAGCTTCATCATTTATTAGCTGTGTAATATTGAATTGATGCCTAATCTCTCTGGATTCTGTTTACTTATAAGTGAATAAAACTCAAATAGATGTTGTTAGAAGAAAAATGCATCAACCTCTAACTCAAAATCACTGCCTTAATATATGTAAAAATTGTAATAATTATAATAATTTTATTACCATGTACATATATTCACTGCCTATAAAATCAGAGATACCAAAGGAACATTTCATGCCAAGATGGGCACGATAAAGGACAGAGATGGTGTGGACCTAACAGAAGCAGAAGATATTAAGAAGAGGTGGCAGGAATACACAGAAGAACTGTACAAAAAAGAGTTTCAAGACCCAGATAATCATGATGATGTGATCACTGACCTAGAGCCAGACATCTTGGAATGTGAAGTCAAATGGGCCTTAGAAAGCATCACTACGAACAAAGCTAGTGGAGGTGATGGAATTCCAGTGGAGCTATTCCAAGTCCTGAAAGATGATGCTGTGAAAGTGCTGCACTCAATATGCCAGCAAATTTGGAAGACTTAGCAGTGGCCACAAGATTGGAAAAGGTCAGTTTTCATCCCAATCCCAAAGAAAGGCAATGCTAAAGAATGCTCAAACTACCGAACAATTGCACTCATCTCACACGCTAGTAAAGTAATGCTCAAAATTCTCCAAGCCAGGCTTCAGCAATATGTGAACCGTGAACTTCCTGATGTTCAAGCTGGTTTTAGAAAAGGCAGAGGAACCAGAGGTCAAATTGCCAACATCCGCTGGATCATGGAAAAAGCAAGAGAGTTCCAGAAAAACATCTATTTCTGCTTTATTGACTATGCCAAAGCCTTTGACTGTGTAGATCACAATAAACTATGGAAAATTCTGAAAGAGATGGGAATACCAGACCACCTGATATGCCTCTTGAGAAATCTGTATGCAGGTCAGGAAGCAACAGTTAGAACTGGTCATGGAACAACAGACTGGTTCCAAATAGGAAAAGGAGTACGTCAAGGCTGCATATTGTTACCATGTTTATTTAACTTATATGCAGAGTACATCATGAGAAATGCTGGGCTGGAAGAAACACAAGTTGGAATCAAGATTGCTGGGAGAAATATCAATAACCTCAGATATGCAGATGACACGACTCTTATGGCAGAAAGGGAAGAGGGGCTAAAAAGCCTCTTGATGAAAGTGAAAGTGGAGAGTGAAAAGGTTGGCTTAAAGCTCAATATTTAGAAAACGAAGATCATGGCATCTGGTCCCATCACTACATGGGAAATAGATGGGGAAACAGTGGAAACAGTGTCAGACTTTGTTTTTCTGGGCTCCAAAATCACTGCAGATGGTGACTGCAGTCATGAAATTAAAAGACGTTTGCTCCTTGGAAGGAAAGTTATGACCAACCTAGATAGCATATTCAAAAGCAGACACATTACTTTACCAACAAAGGTTCGCCTAGTCAAGGCTATGGTCTTTCCTGTGGTCATGTATCGATGTGAGAGCTGGACTGTGAAGAAGGCTGAGCACTGAAGAATTGATGCTTTTGAACTGTGGTGTTGGAGAAGACTCTTGAGAGTCCCTTGGACTGCAAGAAGATCCAACCAGTCCATTCTGAAGGAGATCAATCCTGGGATTTCTTTAGAAGGAATGATGCTAAAGCTGAAACTCCAGTATTTTGGCCACCTCATGCGAAGAGTTGACTCATTGGAGAAGACTCTGATGCTGGGAGGGATTGAGGGCAGGAGGAGAAGGGGATGACAGAGGATGAGATGGCTGGATGGCATCACTGACTCGATGGGTATGAGTCTGGGTGACCTCCGGGAGCTGGTGATAGACAGGGAGGCCTGGCGTGCTGCAGTTCATGGGGTCGCAAAGAGTCGGATATGACTGAGCGACTGATCTGATCTGATGGTAGCAGTGACTGATGCTTAGAGACCAGTCACGTTCTAGTAGGAGAGACCAGGGCCTTTCCAGAGCCTGCAGAGAAAACAGGAAGAGCAACCATATGGAAAAATGACATCCAGACCTCCCTCTACTTACTGAGCTTTGTTTTCCTGTCCAGGTTCTTTTGCCCAGAGAGGGTACATTTTTCTAATTATCATAAAAGTGTAATTTAAGCTATGGTTTCCTTGGATGGGGACTTCCTAAGTAGGCAAAATTGCAAATACAGCATTAGTAAAGGGCAAGAGAACTGACATTAAGTGGCTCTGTAGTTCAGTATGATTTACACAAGATGAACTCGTGAACAATAAGACATGCAGAAAATGATGTTCTTCATAATTCTGTGAATCCAAGGTGGCTTTTCAAAATTATCATGAAAAGAAATCATCCAAAGTCTTAAAATATAATTAATGAAAGACTTTATGATACAAGGAAAGACACTTGTGGAGGAATACATTTCAATACACATCCTCATACTCTCTCCTGAGGTCAGTCACTTGAAATATAATTTATTTTTTACTTCAAATAGCTTAAAATGACATTTGACTACATGAGAACATGGAGTGTCTCCCACCACTAAGTTGCGGTGGTGCTTCAAACCATGACTTCGCCTTCCTGCCTGTTCTGTGGAGATGCACCACTGTGCTGACTCTGAAAATAGAATCAGTGATTTGTGACACAAAATACTTTTATGATCTTGATGGTTTTACTAAAGATTTTTTTTTTTTGGCTTTTTAGGTAACAAAGTTTTTTTGATTTTTTGTCATTTATTTTACCCATTCAAGGCTTTGGTATCTGTCTTAAAATATAAGCAGGTGGGGGGAAGTGGGAACATCTGTTGTTTCTTTCATGATTCACAAGTATTACTCTTCTTCTTGAAAAATACTAATTTTTTTTCCAGGAAGAATGATGTGATTGTATAATAGCAAGTAAATGTTCAGTGCTTATAAGTGATACATTTACATAAAGGGTAGTTTGCTTTCTCCTCAGAGACTGTGCGCTAAAGATTTTCTGTCAGAAAACCAGAATGAAGACTAAAGCCAAAGCTTGGTTTTGTGTCTTTTAACACAGCATGTATCATTCTACACAGCTTTTGAAAGTGACCAAACCAGATAGCACTTTTCAATGTTGACACTCTGCTGTATTGATAGCAATATTTTTCCTTCAGGTACGGGGACTGTGAGGAATGCCTCGTAGACATGATATCCTTCTCGGTAGGAAGAGCTGGTTTTTCACATGAAATAATGTTAATTTTTAAAAATCATTACTTTTATCCTTTTGAAACCACAAATGTTAGATTTCGGTTTCCTGCAAAGCAATAATTACAAGTAGTTCTATGCAAAATATGTATAATTCACCTTGGGCTTCCTTTATTAAAAGGACATAATTTATTAGAACAGCCAGTATTTGAAAATTATTTATATATGGTAACTTTATAAATATTCTCAAAAATATTTGTAGACAGTGGAAAAATATTGCCTCCTAAAATAAGCATTAGGTACAGCAGCAACACAGAACTGCTACAGAGAATGTCCAAGTTATGCTATTTTCACATTTCAGTTGTATTTTCTACATGGTGTATTGAAGCCTTGTTCTAATGTCATAGACATGGGAGAAAAGTATATTAAAACATTGCTAGGGTGTTAAAGTGAGTT
Source organism: Tragelaphus eurycerus (assembly GCA_935064755.1). NCBI lineage: Eukaryota > Metazoa > Chordata > Mammalia > Artiodactyla > Bovidae > Tragelaphus > Tragelaphus eurycerus. The sequence continues at coordinate 943,075 of CAKXYN010000132.1, read as the reverse complement.
ACCATCCTAACCACCAACTGTCAGCAGGCTTTGGGGAGCCAGCAGGGAGCCATGTTTATCCCACATAATAGATGTGTGATCACGGATCTCATTAGGCAGTAACAATCATCGGGAAACAGTTGTTCCTTCCCAAAGTCCACTCTAAATGTACTCTTTCCTAGTCCACTGAGGCTCATGCTGCTTATCAGGTCATCGTGCTCTTTTTTTTTTTTTTTTTGAGTCTCTTTTAAGATGATTTCAAGTGTCACACAATCCAGTCACATAAAAATTTAGACATTTGTCTCAAAAATCTATTGAAGAAAGCCATTGTTTTAGACTCACCAGGAAAGTTCTTGGGTGAGAATACTTTCTGTGATAAATTGTCCAGAGATAAGGAGACACCCATCACTTTAAATACTCAGTTGGCTTCAGTTGGTGGGAATATACAAATGACTTGACTCCAGTGACCTTGGTGAATAAATTCTACAAGCCAATTTTAGCTAAAACATGGAACTCAAAATAGTCAATAAATCTCAGGTGTACAAAGCAATGTGGGCATTCATAGGGTGCTTTTGTCCCTTAAAAAAAAAAAAGTTAATTCATTCTGATACTGTCTCTTTACATAAAATGATCAAAGGTGAATAGAATCGGATGTAAAAGTGCACTAATGTAAATTTAAGAGGATATTTGAAAAAAGAAAGTAAATGTCCTCAGCCACTTGGTAGTTAATGAAAAAGTATTGAATGTCCAACTGTACACATGTGTCAGTTTTCAGTACTTTAATCTTTGTGTCTTTCAGATTTTCATAAAGTGCATGTTATAAATAAAAACAGTTGTAGGGAATTAGAGCAATGGTGCCATGAAATAAGCATTAAAATGGCAAGGACTCTAAAAATGTGAATTCTATTTTCATTCATTGATGGATTTATTTTTCCTATAAAGGGACATAGTAGTCAATGATGTTGGCAACTCACGCTTTAGTGAATATCTTATTGTTCTTTTTTATTATTGAACATCTGTTGATAAGTTACATGCAAATTACAATCTCAGCAAGAAATATGAAAAGATCAAACAAATACATTTTATAAGCCAACCTAAAATCAAAGATTACCTATTCACATGGAATTAAAAAGCAGATTTGCTTTTCTGAAAAATATAATTTTGGAAAACTACAGACGCCCTAAAGTCACAGAAAAATTTTTACTTCAGAGACTTTTGTCTTTACTGTTTATGGAGAGTTCGATTTAATTAATTTTTAATTTTGAACAGCATCAGATTAAAAAAAAGAATTGATATTTGATTTTCAGAAAAATCATATTAGAAGCCTCTTCGAAGCCATCAACATATATCGGTAGCCTTAAGACTTTTGTCTAAAATTTATATTAATCAGTTCAGTTCAGTCTCTCAGTCATGTCCGACTCTTTGTGACCCCATGATTTGCAGCATGTCTTGCCTGGAGAATCCCAGGGACAGCAGCAGCAGCAGCAGCAGGCCTCCCTGTCCATCACCAACTCCAGGAGTTCACTCAAACTCATGTCCATCGAGTCGGTGATACCATCCAGCCATCTTATCCTCTGTTGTCCCCTTCTCCTCCTGCCCCCAATCCCTCCCAGCATCAGAGTCTTTTCCAGTGAGTCAACTCTTCGCATGAGGTGGCCAAAGTATTGGAGTTTCAGCTTCAGCATCATTCCCTCCAAAGAACACCCAGGACTGATCTCCTTTAGAATGGACTAGTTGGATCTTCTTGCAGTCCAAGGGACGGCGTCGTCCAGGTACGATGCCCGATAACAGATGCCTGGGACTGGAGCACTGGGATGACCTGGAGGGATGGTGTGGGAGGGGGGGGAGGGAGGGGTTCAGGATGGGGAGCACGGGTATTCTGGTGGCGGATCCATCTCGATGTATAGTAAAAGTAATACAATATTGTAAAAAAAAATAAAATAAATGTGATTATAAGCCATAAAAAAAAAAAAAAAAAAAAGAGTCTTTTCCAACACCACAGTTCAAAATCATCAGTTCTTTGGCGCTCAGCTTTCTTCACAGTCCAACTCTCACATCCATACATGACTACTGGAAAAACCATAGCCTTGACTAGAAGGTCCTTTGTTGACAAAGTAATGTCTTTGCTTTTGAATATGCTATCTAGGTTGGTCATAACTTTCCTTCCAAGGAGTAAGTGTCTTTTAATTTTATGGCTGCAATCACCATTTGCATTGACTTTGAACCCCAGAAAAATAAAGTCAGCCACTGTTTCCATTGTTTCCCCATCTATTTTCCATGAAGTGATGGGGCCAGATGCCATGATCTTCGTTTTCTGAATGTTGAGCTTTAAGCCAACTTTTTCACTCTTCTCTTTCACTTTCATCAAGAGGCTTTTTAGTTTCTCTTCACTTTCTGCCATAAGGGTGGTGTCATCTGCATATCTGAGGTTATTGAGGTTATTGATATTTCTCCCAGCAATCTTGATTCCAGCCTGTGCTTCTTCCTGCCCAGCATTTCTCATAGAGTAAAGCAAAATTTTTAAGAACATTAGCTAATATAAAATTTTAGAAAAAAAGTACATCTTTACTAAATGATTATGTATGCATCTTTTAGCAATCTAATTGAGCAGTTTTGTTTTTTTGCAATTTTATTTAGTCCAGAAAAATCTTATAAAATAAAAAGCCAATTTTTATACTAGGTGTATGAAAATTTCTTTTTTTCTCATTTTTATTTCTTATTAAACAACTGTGAATGTGGAATATTCAGAAAAAAATATATTTTAGGGTGTCTGTTTTAACTAATGCAAAACTATATAACAGCTAAATGTAAAGTTTTATGTTAGTTTTGTAAGATATTTCTTTATGCTCACATGTATTTATTCTATTAGTTCACTATTTTAGCTGAATGACAGCTAACATATATATGCAATTAACTTTAAGGAAGTCAAATGCAATAATAGCTGCTTAGTAATTAACAGATATTGAGTTACTGCAGTTTAGGTCTTTTTAAGACTTTTATCATTACCAGGTTTTTCAAGGGCATCATTTTTACCACATACTCTGGGATTTGTCTTAGCATGATAGTAAATGATCCAGTATTTGGGAGTGCAATGCAAGGAGGTAAAGAATGATTGCACTCTGCAATGGTATATTCCATGTGATAAAAAAAAAATGAATTTTAAAGTCTGGTATATTTTATATCTTTATGACATACAGTTACAAAGAACATGGACTAGCTCTGAAGTCAAAGGTTTAAGTTTGTATCCAGTCTCCAAATTCGCTACTACTGTAGATCACAATAAACTGTGGAAAATTCTGAAAGAGATGGGAATACCAGACCACCTGATCTGCCTCTTGAGAAATCTGTATGCAGGTCAGGAAGCAACAGTTAGAACTGGTCATGGAACAACAGACTGGTTCCAAATAGGAAAAGGAGTACGTCAAGGCTGTATATTGTCACCATGTTTATTTAACTTATATGCAGAGTACATCATGAGAAATGCTGGACTGGAAGAAACACAAGCTGGAATCAAGATTGCTGGGAGAAATATCAATAACCTCAGATATGCAGATGACACGACTCTCATGGCAGAAACTGAAGAGGGGCTAAAAATCCTCTTGATGAAAGTGAAAGTGGAGAGTGAAAAGGTTGGCTTAAAGCTCAATATTCAGAAAACGAAGATCATGGCATCTGGTCCCATCACTACATGGGAAATAGATGGGGAAACAGTGGAAACAGTGTCAGACTTTATTTTTCTGGGCTCCAAAATCACTGCAGATGGTGACTGCAGCCATGAAATTAAAAGACGCTTACTCCTTGGAAGGAAAGTTATGACCAACCTAGATAGCATATTCAAAAGCAGAGACATCACTTTGCCAACAAAGGTTAGCCTAGTCAAGGCTATGGTTTTTCCTGTGGTCATGTATGGATGTGAGTGTTGGACTGTGAAGAAGGCTGAGCGCCGAAGAATTGATGCTTTTGAACTGTGGTGTTGGAGAAGACTCTTGAGAGTCCCTTGGACTGCAAGGAGATCCAACCAGTCCATTCTGAAGGAGATCAGCCCTGGGATTTCTTTGGAAGGAATGATGCTAAAGCTGAAACTTCAGTATTTTGGCCACCTCATGCGAAGAGTTGACTCATTGAACACTCTGATGCTGGGAGGGATTGGGGGCAGGAGGAGAAGGGGACGACAGAGGATGAGATGGCTGGATGGCATCACTGACTCGATGGATGTGAGTCTGAGTGACCTCCGGGAGCTGGTGATGGACAGGGAGGCCTGGTGTGCTGCAGTTCATGGGGTCGCAAAGAGTCGGACGCGACTGAACGACTGATTTCATCTGATCTGATCTAATAGTGATCATGAACAAGTCTCAATCTCTTTATAACTGGAATTTTTTTTAAATTTTTTTAGTATGCAGAATGTAGCTAATGGCAATTTATTATATGTGATTGTTTTAAAACTAAGTAAGCTGATGAAAGATCTTTACACTTTGTACAAATTCTACACCACTTCATAGAATTGAAACTTGTTGATCAGTCACTAAGTCGTGTGCAACTCTTTGTGACACCGTGGACTGCAACACGCTGAGCTTCCTTGTCCTTCACTATCTCTTGGAGTTTGTTCCAACTCATGACTATTGTGTCAAAGATGCTATCCAACCATCTCATCCTCTGTCTCCTCCTCCTCCTACCCTCAATCTTTCCCAGCAGCGGGGTCTTTTCCAATGAGTCAACTCTTTACATCAGGTGGCCAAAGTATTGGAGTTTCAGCTTCATCATCAGTCCTTCCAATGAATATTCAGGACTGATTTCCTTTAGGATTGATTGATTTGATCTCCTTACTGTCCAAGAGACTCTCAGTAGTCTTCTCCAACACCACAATTTGAAATCATCAATTCTTCAGCACTCATCCTTCTTTATAGTCCAACTGTCATATCTGTACATGACTGCTAGAAAAACCATAGCTTTGACTATACAGATCTTTGTTGGCAAAGTGATGTCTCTGCTTTTTAATACGCCATCTACATTTGTCAGAGCTTTCCTTCCAAGGAGTGTCTTTTAATTCTATGGCTGCAGTCACTGTCCACAGTGATTTTGGAGCCCAAGAAAATTATGTCTGTCACTGTATCCATTGTTTCCCCATCTGTTTGCCATGAAGTGATGGGACTGGATGGCATGATCTTAGTTTTCTGAATTTGAGTTTTAAGCCAACTTTTTCACTCTCTTCTTTCACCTTAATCAAGAAGCTCTTTTGTTCCTCTTTGCTTTCTGTCATTAGTTAGTATCATCTGCATATCTCATTGTTGATATTTCTCCTGAAAATCTCTATTCTAGTTTGTTATTCATCCAGCCCAGCATTTTGCATGATGCACTCTGCATGTAAGTTAAATAAACAGGGTGGCAATATACAGCCTTGCTGTGCTCCTTTCCCAATTTGGAACCAGTCCGTTGTTCCATGTCCAGTTCTAACTGTTGCTTCTTGTCCTTCATATAGGTTTCACTGGAGACAGGAAAAGTAGTCTGGTATTCCCATCTCCTGAAGAATTTTCCACAATTTGTTGTGATCCACACACTCAAAGCCTTTAGTGTGGTCAATGAAAGTTCATGTTAGTGATTTTTAAAATTATCAGTTTTGGAATTTTTATTTCTTTTGTTTAATCCTTAACTTACTCCTATCGAAGGCAGGGAAATGCATTTTAACAATAATTTATGATTTAAAAATATTTATTGCAGATATACTAAATAGGATTACACTTTGGAAAAAAAGTATAAATGGAAAAGTGATGAAAAGGCATAAGTTGTGTGTTATAAAGGAAAAAAATCAGAATGAAGTGTCCAACCTATATGGCCAAAAGTGTTTCAGAAGAGTGATATACGTATATATATAAGTAAAATGGGAACTTTTTCTTTTGCTGGTAAGTGCCTTAAAGGAAGTGTAAATAAAATATTGTAGATGTTCATACTTCATCTTTCATAAATTTAAGTACTTTTAGAAAATAAATGATATTTTTTCTAAAAAATATTTTATTAAACTTACATTTTTATTAAACTTATATTTGCAGAACAGTATATAACACCAAGGAACACATGAAATAAAACACTATTATTTATAATTACAAAAAGTTTCAGGAAAAAAATAGTCATATGAGTAATTAATGTATAAACATAAAATAATGTAATTATTAAACATTGCTAAGCATTACATTTAATTTAAATTATAGGATTGAAGAAGTTTTCAAAATATAAAACACAACTTTAATGTTATGCATTATTTCCAGAAATCCACAAGCTTATGCAAATTCTATTATTTTTATTGATCAGTCCTTGAACCACATATTTAACAATTTAAGATCTATCTCTTATGTTGAAGAACTACCAAATTAGGGCTTCCATGATAGATCAGTTGTTAAAAAATCCACCTGCAATGCAGGAGACCCTTGTTCAATTCCTAGACCAGAATGATCTGCTGGAGAGCAAATAGGCTACCTACTCCAGTATTCTTGGGTTTCCCTTATGGCTCAGCTGGTAAATACTCTGTCTGCAATGTGGGACACCTGGGTTCAATCCCTGGGTTGGGAAAATCCTTTAGAGAAGGAAAAGGTTACCCACTCTAGTATTTTGGCCTGGAGAATTCCATGCACTATATAGTTCATGGGGTCACAAACAATCAGATACAACTGAGTGACTTTCACGATACCAAATAACTACCCAGTCACCTACTATGTGTATAGTGGGTTGCTGCTGCTACTCAGTCGCTTCAGTCGTGTCCGACTCTGTGCAACCCCATAGATGCCAGTCCACCAGGCTTCCCTGTCCCTGGGATTCTCCAGGCAAGAACACTGGAGTGGGTTGCCATTTCCTTCTCCAGTGCATGAAAGTGAAAGTGAAAGTGAAAGTGAAAGTGAAGTCGTGTCCGACTCTCAGCAACCCCGTGGACTGCAGCCCACCAAGCTCCTCCGTCCATGAGACTGTCCAGGCAGGAGTACTGGAGTGGGGTGCCATTGCCGTCTCCATATAGTGGGATAGTATGTACTCTATATACTAGTGTATAATATAGACTAGTACGTACTGTGCTTACTTGTTCAGTTGTGTCCGACTCAGCGATCCCGTGAACTGTAGCCTGCCAGACTCCAATGTCCATGGGGATTTTCAAGGCAAGAACATGGGAATGGGTTACCATGTCCTCCTCCAGGATATACTAGTATATAATATAGTATAGTATATTTTGATATCATTTTTCTGTAATATTTTATAGAAAAATACTTATTTCAGTTCTTTACTTATTTTTCCCAAAACTCTACATTTTGCAAATTACAGAGCCCCATATAAGAATTAATAATAAGACCTGTGATCCTAGCCATACTGGCCATATTTAATGGGACACATCAAAAAAGAAATACGTGTTTAATTGTTGTCAAAGCCACATATAGATATACAATTTTGTTAATTGAAAGAGAATTTGGGATTTCAATCCATTTACCATTCTGCTACTAGAATGATTACATAAAAAATCCAGACAGACCTGTTTAAACCCTTTCAGTGGTTGGTTTAATGGTAGATAAACTCCCTAATAAGGCTCTAGGATAGAGATGATTCAGAGTTTGTTCTCCTCTCTGTGTTCATCTGCAGTCAGGTGGGATTGGTGTCTTTTTTCCACCTTTGAAAGTCATCCTGTGAATAGAATATTTCCTTCAGAGTACTTACCAAGAAGTGTTGTGATTGTTGTCCAGTGTTAATATCTTTTTTCCTAGACTATGAGCTCCTTGAGGGTAAGAGCTATATTATTATTTCTGTCTCTAATGTGTAATGTCTGGAACATGGAAGTATAAGACAAATATCTAAATTAAACCAATTATCTCCTGAACTGGGCTTGAAAAATCTCTATTTGAGACCTCCTTGTAAGTGTAGGCGCTAACTATGAAACTCTCCTGATATTTAAACAATGAAGACAATAAATTGTTCACTGCTTGCATTTTCAAAAGATTGGTTGAGTATAAGGCTGAGAAAATGATTGAGAAATTATGTAGTAACTATTTCCCAGGATAAGGACTGTAAAGTAGCCCTGGTGCATTGATAAGAGACAGATTTTTAATGCACTGCAGACTACCCTGGGCTCTACTGCAGACGCAATACTAATAATTTAAGTGCAAAACAGAATGTCTTTAAAAATCTTGATGACTCTATTGTATCAAACTCATTTCTTCACCATGTAGACACTCACAGGACTCAATCCAATATTTGGAAAATCCCCAGCTTTAAAGAAACTATTTGAAGCACTGATTTCAAGCTAGACTTTGCTAAATCAAACAGTGCCAGTTTCCCTTCATGCCAAGCAGCACAATAAACCCCTCTGCAAAAGGAATAAAGAGTGCTGAGAAATAACTGATGAGGCTTTTAATGTCAATAAATGTCACTTTGTGCATCAGTGTTGTGAGAGTTTCCTTTTCACAAATGGAAGAGGGATTTTATACACTCTCCTGTGAAAGGATGGGGATTTAGAGTTGGCATTAGTAGCCCCTGTAATAAAACAAATCCCTCCTTCAAGTTCCCCTTGAAGTGAAGAATGGCACTTGAACTTTTCATGTGGTAATATGTGGATTAAAGGTATCCCTTTTCTGTACCACTAAGGTGTGAGTCATCTTCTTTGCTATCTTCATAAATATCCTACTGGGAGAAAAGAAAGCGGAAAAGAAACAAAAATTTGCCTTTTGACTTCATTAGATGTTACTTGATTAAAAATTTGGAAGGTGCTGTGAAAATACATTTAGTTTTCTGACAATCTTGTAAATGAAGCTCAACAAGTATGCATCAGTGTACTTGCTAAGATACTTGGGTGGAAGTTTTTACACAGCTGACAAAGCCTGTCCATGAATCCTGGATTGGCACAATATTTAATTTGGCTTTTACTTTTGTATAGCGGGTAAGAGTCAACCAATAGCATGATGTCAGAGATGCCGTTTATATGGCATATTGTGTTCTTTAGAGTTCAGGACACAATCTGTCTTAAAATAGTTTGCTTTTCAATGTTTTATAATTAAAAAAATATCGGGCATATCTTGCAGTATTAGCATGTTACATGGTATTTGTGAAAGAAAAAAAAATGTCCTTGTATAATTTCATGAATTGTTTGGCTAAGGAAAAATTTTTTTAACTATAATATTTGTATGCCGCGAATGAGTCTAGTTTCCTAGATGGCTCCCCAAAACATATTAAACTCAAAGTGCACTATTTTATATATTCAAAGAACATAAAGAACACAAAGAAGATAGATTTGAGTTTTTTTAATTAATGAAAACATGACTACCAAGAATGTCTATAATGAAGTCAGGTTTATAACTGCTAGAAAACAATGATAAATAGTAACTTTTTATTTAAGAAACAGTTTATACATTTGTGTACACATTGTTTTAACAGGTTGGTCTTCTGGGTTTCCAGGGACTATAGCTATACAAAATAGCAAAACATTTTCATGCAAATAATTTTCCCATTCAATTTACATAAAGTAATATGCATACTTTGCATAATCATTTTTATCTAGATGAAAATTATCATAAAATCCAACTTGGATAATTTATTAGCAAAATAATGCAAATATTAAAATATATGGTGTTTAAAATAGTAAATTAACCCTCAACTCTCTATAGAACTTCAGGTCTGTGAAAGATTGCAAAAACCTCTGCTCACCAAAATATGTAATATGCTTTATACTGTGGATCATGTGTATTCTTTCTCCATGACTGAGGAAAAAATGATATTTACACACTTTTAAAGTTTGCACATTTCAGTGTTTGATAATGTTTTTATTTGGGTTTAATTATCTCGCTTTACATTATACCTGACTAAAAATATATAAAATGAATTTAAGGAGAATCTTCTTTTCCATATGTATAAAACAGTTTTTCTATTTTCTGTATCTTCCACAGTCCATTTTGTGACATGGTTTCATAATTGGTGGGAATGCAAACTAGTACAGCCACTATGGTGAACAGTATGGAGCTTCTTCAAAAAACTGGGAATAGAACTGCCTTATGGAGAAGGCTTGGAGAAGGAAATGGCAACCCACTCCAGTGTTCTTGCCTGGAGAATCCCAGGGACGGGCGAGCCTGGTGAGCTTCTGTCTGTGGGGTCGCACAGAGTCGGACACGACTGAAGCGACACAGCAGCAGCATGGAGAAGGCAGTGGCATCCCACTCCAGTACTCTTGCCTGGAAAATCCCATGGAGGAGCCTAGTAGGCTACAGTCCATGGGGTCGCTAAGAGTCAGACATGACTGAGAGACTTCACTTTCACTTTTCACTTTCATGCACTGGAGAAGGAAATGGCAATCCACTCCAATGTTCTTGCCTGAAGAATCCCAGGGACGCAGGAGCCTGCTGGGCTGCCGTCTATGGGATCACACAGAGTTGGACACGACTGAAGTGACTTAGCAGCATGATCCAGCAATCCCACTGCTGGGCATACACACTGAGAAAACCAGAATTGAAAGAGACACGTGTACCCCAATGTTCATAGCAGCACTGTTTACAATAGCCAGGACTTGGAAGCAACCTAGATGTCCATCTGCAGATGAATGGATAAGAAAGCAGTGGTACATATACACAATGGAGTATTACTCAGCCATTAAAAAGAATACATTTGAATCAGTTCTAATGAGGTGGACGGAATTGGAGCCTATTATATACAGAGTGAAGTAAGCCAGAAAGAAAAACACAAATACAGTATACTAATGCATATATATGGAATTTAGAAAGATGGTAACAATAACCCTGTTTACGAGACAGCAAAAGAGACACTGATGTATACAACAGACTTTTGGACTCTGGGAATGGAAGAGGGTGGGATGATTTGGGAGAATAGCATTGAAATATGTATAATATCATATCTGAAACAAGTTGCCAGTCCAGGTACGATGCCTGATAACGGATGCCTGGGGCTGGTGCACTGGGATGACACAGAGGGATGGTATGGGGAGGGAGGAGGGAGGAGGGTTCAGGATGGGGAACACATGTATACCTGTGGTGGATTCATCTTGATGTATGGCAAAAGCAATACAATATTGTAAAGTTAAGCAAAATAAAATTAAAAAAAAGATGTGCTTTAAAAATTTTATTATCAGTAGCCAATTTGTGAACCAACACTTCCTTCAGTTAATTATAAGAATGCAATCAATATGATTAATTCTGAATGTTTTCAAAATATTTATATCATTAATGCCATTCTTTCCACCCAGAAGGCAGTAGGAACCTAGTCCTGATTTTTGGCTCCACAGAAATGGCTACTAAATCTTATGGAATGGATTTGTCTGGAGCAAATTTGAGTGTAAAGAGAACAGGTAGCCAGGAGTACCCTGCATGTATTCCTTTTAATGTCATTCTTAGGCATTTAAGGAAAATTGGAGGGCATCTGCAATTGAGGTACAAAATGGTTCGCAATACATATGGCTCTAATCATGCACAGGGCTACTGTCTTGAGACACTAATTTAGGCTTTACAATGCATTTTCATAGAGTTTAAATCATAATAATCATGTAAAATAGCACTTCTTATTTTATATGGGAGGGAATTTAGACTCGTACAAAGTCCAACAACCAGTAAGTGTCAAATGGCCACAAAGACTAGAACACATATCATTGAAACTTCAAGCCCTTTGTTTCCTTAAAACATCAGAATATAGCTTTCCAGAGTAACTACATTCATATTAATAAAGTAGTGTTATGGCAATAAATGAAATGTTCCTTTGGTATCTCTGATTTTCTTGAAGAGATCCCTAGTCTTTCCCATTCTGTTGTTTTCCTCTATTTATTTCCATTGATCGCTGACAAAGGCTTTCTTATCTCTTCTTGCTATTCTTTGGAACTCTGCATTCAGATGTTTATATCTTTCCTTTTCTCCTTTGCTTTTCGCTTCTCTTCTTTTCACAGCTATTTGTAAGGCCTCCCCAGACAGCCATTTTGCTTTTTTGCATTTCTTTTCCATGGGGATGGTCTTGATCCCTGTCTCCTGTACAATGTCACGAACCTCATTCCATAGTTCATCAGGCACTCTATCTATCAGATCTAGGCCCTTAAATCTATTTCTCACTTCCACTGTATAATCATAAGGGATTTGATTTAGGTCATACCTGAATGGTCTAGTGGTTTTCCCTACTTTCTTCAATTTCAGTCTGAATTTGACAATAAGGAGTTCATGGTCTGAGCCACAGTCAGCTCCTGGTTTTGTTTTTGCTGACTGTATAGAGCTTCTCCATCTTTGGCTGCAAAGAATATAATCGATCTGATTTAGGTGTTGACCATCTGGTGATGTCCATGTATAGAGTCTTCTCTTGTCTTGTTGGAAGAGGGTGTTTGTAATGACCAGTGCATTTTCTTGGCAAAGCTCTATTAGTCTTTGCCCTGCTTCATTCCGTATTCCAAGGCCAAATTTGCCTGTTACTCGAGGTGTTTCTTGACTTTCTACTTGCATTTTAGTCCCCTATAATGAAAAGGACACCTTTTTTGGGAGTTATTTCTAAAAGGTCTTGTAGGTCTTCTTAGAACCGTTCAACTTCAGCTTCTTCAGCGTTGCTGTTTGGGGCATAGACTTCGATTACTGTGATATTGAATGGTTTGCCTTGGAAACAAACAGAGATCATTCTGTTGTTTTTGAGTTTGCATCCAAGTATTGCATTTCAGACTCTTTTTTTGACCATGATGGCCACTCCATTTCTTCTGAGGGATTTCTGCCCACAATAGTAGATATAATGGTCATCTGAGTTAAATTCACCCATTCCAGTCCATTTCAGTTCGCTGATTCCTAGAATGTCAACATTCACTCTTGCCATCTCCTATTTGACCACTTCCAATTTGCCTTGATTCATGGACCTGACATTCCAGGTTCCTATGCAATATTGCTCTTTACAGCATCGGACCTTGCTTCTATCACCAGTCACATCCACAGCCGAGTATTCTTTTTGCTTTGGCTCCATCCCTTCCTTTTTTTCTGGAGTTATTTCTCTATTGATCTCCAGTAGCATATTGGGGACCTACTGACCTGGGGGGTTTCTCTTTCAGTATCCTATCATTTTGCCTTTTCATACTGTTCATGGGGTTCTAAACGCAAGAATACTGAAGTGGTTTGCCATTCCCTTCTCCAGTACAACATTCTGTCAGATCTCTCCACCGTGACCCACCTGTCTTGGGTTGCCCCACGGGCATGGCTTAGTTTCATTGAATTAGACAAGGCTGTGGTTCTGGTGTGATTAGATTGACTAGTTTCCTGTGAGTATGGTTTCAGTGTGTTTGCCCTATGATGCCCTCTTGCAACACCTACCATCTTACTTGGGTTTCTCTTACCTTGGGCATGGGGTATCTCTTCACGGCTGCTCCAGCAAAGCGCAGCCACTGCCCCTTACCTTGGACAAGGGGTATCTCCTCACTGCCACCCTTCCTGACCTTCAACGTGGGATTGCTCCTCTAGGCCATCCTGTCCCCATGCAGCCAAGGCTCCTTGGACGTGGGGTTGGTCCTCCCAGCCTCCGCCCTTGGCCTTGGGCTTGGGAGCGTGGGGTAGCTCCTCCTCCACCGTCCCTAGCCTCCGACGTGAATTAACTCCTCTCATCGCGCCCCTGACCTCAGAGGCAGGATAGCTCCTCTAGGCCATTCCTGCGCTGTAGCAGTCTGGTAATCTAGGCCGCTGCCCCTGACCTCGGACGTGGGGTAACTCCTCTTTCCTGCGCTTAGCACCCCCGTCGCAGCCGCTGCTGGGAGAGCTTGTCTAGTAATGCACCATGTCTCTTGTGATAGGCTTTAGACTTCGTTCAACGTTCAGGGGTGCGGTAGAATTAAGAAAAGATCAGTGCTAGGTCTGTCATTACCTGTAGGCTGATACCCCTTCATATTAGCCGTTGTAGTGTCTAGAGGCTTTCTCTTTGGTCACAGGATCAGCTGTGAATCTCTGATTCTCCAGTAGCTTTTCTCCAACTGCTCATTCCAGGGAAGCAGAAAGAAGAGGCAGATGAGATGAACTCTTCGAGGGTTATTTCACAGGACATATTTTTCAGTGGAATTCACATGTGCAAGTGTGCATTTCATGCAAAGATGGGCTTGATAAAGGAGAGAAATGATATGGACCTAACAGAAGCAGAAGATATTAAGAAGAGGTGGCAAGAATACACAGAAGAACTGTACAAAAAAGAGCTTCAGGACCCAGATAATCATGATGATGTGATCACTGACCTAGAGCCAGACATCCTGGAATGTGAAGTCAAGTGGGCCTTAGAAAGCATCACTACGAACAATGCTAGTGGAGGTGATGGAATTCCAGTGGAGCTATTCCAAATCCTGGAAGATGATGCTGTGAAAGTGCTGCACTCAATATGCCAGCAAATTTGGAAAACTCAGCAGTGGCCACAGGACTGGAAGAGGTCAGTGTTCATTCCAATCCCAAAGAAAGGCAATGCCAAAGAATGCTCAAACTACCGTACAATTGCACTCATCTCACATGCTAGTAAAGTAATGCTCAAAATTCTCCAAGCCAGGCTTCAGCAATATGTTTACCATGAACTTCCTGATGTTCGAGCTGGTTTAAGAAAAGGCAGAGGAACGAGAGATCAAATTGCCAACATCCGCTGGATCATGGAAAAAGCAAGAGAGTTCCAGAAAAACATCTATTTCTGCTTTATTGACTATGCCAAAGCCTTTGACTGTGTAGATCACAATAAATTGTGGAAAATTCTGAAAGAGATGGGAATATCAGACCATCTGACCTGCCTCTTGAGAAATCTGTATGCGGGTCAGGAAGCAACAGTTAGAACTGGACATGGAACAACAGACTGGTTCCAAATAGGAAAAGGAATTCATCAAGGCTGTATATTGTCACTCTGTTTATATAACTTATATGCAGATTACATCATGAGAAATGCTGGACTAGAAGAAACACAAGTTGGAATCAAGATTGCCGGGAGAAATATCAATAACCCCAGATATGCAGATTACACGACCCTTATGGCAGAAAGTGAAGAGGAACTCAAAAGCCTCTTGATGAAAGTGAAAGTGGAGAGTGAAAAAGTTGGCTTAAAACTCAACATTCAGAAAACGAAGATCATGGCAGCCGGTCCCATCACTTCATGGGAAATAGATGGGGAAACAGTGAAAACAGTGTCAGACTTTATTTTTCTGGGCTTCAAAATCACTACAGATGGTGACTGCAGCCATGAAATTAAAAGACGCTTACTCCTTGGAAGGAAAGTTATGACCAACCTAGATAGCATATTCAAAAGCAGAGACATTACTTTGCCAACAAAGTTTCGTCTAGTCAAGGCTATGGTTTCTCATGTGGTCATGTGTGGATGTGAGAGCTGGACTGTGAAGAAGGTTGAATGCTGAAGAATTGATGCTTTTGAACTGTGGTGTTGGAGAAGACTCTTGAGAGTCCCTTGGACTGCAAGGAGATCCAACCAGTCCATTCTGAAGGAGATCAGCCCTGGGATTTCTTTGGAAGGTATGATGTTAAAGCTGAAACTCCAGTACTTTGGCCACTCATGCGAAGAGTTGACTCACTGGAAAAGACTATGATGCTGAGAGGGATTGGGGGCAGGTGGAGAAGGGGACGACAGGATGAGATGGCTGGATGGCATCACTGGCTCGATGGACGTGAGTCTCAGTGAACTCTGGGAGCTGCTGATGGACAGGGAGGCCTGGCATGCTGCGATTCATGGGGTCACATAGAGTCAGACACGACTGAGCGACTGATCTGATCTGATCTTATCTGATGGCAATATAGCATTATCAGATTCTTTTAAAACAATAATTCAGCAGTAAACGAATCATGTTCATATTTTTCTATCTTAATACTAGCTGGAACCCCTTGGGAGGCTAAAAACTTGTTCTAATAATGACTTATGCACTCAAAACATTTTTGGATTTCCTATTTTGGAATTGTCTTAAAAGCCTATGTTATTTTATTTTGCTTTCTAACCTTGATTCCTGAGAAAAGTATAAATTAATTTTTTTAACATGCTCAGAAAGCATAAAGAAGTAATATCAGAGAATGAAGTGACAGAATAGACTTCTTTCTTTGGTTTTGACATTCAATGTTTGAACCTAATTTTAAATGGTGAGTTGTGTTCTAAGGATAAATCTAAAAGAAATATTCAAAAATAGCATTAATATTCTTGATAGCATTAATAGAATGTTAAGCATCCTATCTATGTATAGCCTAAAGAATAGTTTCACTTGAGTTCTTTAGGACTGAAACAATCATCCAGAATTCTATTTTATCTGGATATATATGTTTTATATCTGAATATGTGTAACATATGCAGACTGTGTCTAACATATGCTTTATATCAAAATGCCTATAACATATGCAGAGATATAGACACAGTAACACATCTTGTATTCCAATTTTATGAAAAGCAAGTGTAGCCAATTCCTATCCAAATCATGCAGATCACCTATATAACTTAGACATCTCACTCCAAAATGATTTTTGTTATCCAAGGAATGACTATCCAATGGTACTTGAGAGGGTCCAGCTGCCAACCCACACTGCTGAGGAGTCCAGTGTAACTGTGGTCCAGACCACCAGACCAATAATCATTGCTTGAGAATAAATCAGGCTTTTGCAATCCTTTATTCCTTGAAATATAAATTCTGCAGCTCATAAGCATGTCTATCTCTGCTTCCCTCAGCAAGTTCACAAACCAAATGCCCCCCTACCACCCTAGGAGCACTTTAGGGATAGTTCAGTAAGGATCAGAACAAATTAAAAAGAAATTTGCCTATGGAATTTCCTTGTATTAATAATTTCCTTCCTCCTTCCTTCCCTCTTTTTCTGATTCCCTTCCTATTTCCTTTCATTCTTCCTCTCTCCTTTCATCCTCAAATCGTGCTACTTTCAAAGCAAAAGTAAACCAGAAGTATGTGGAGAGTGGGGCACTGAGTCCTTGTAAGTGGGAGGCTAGATTGGAAAGAGCTTACAAAGAACCAAAATCAGTCTCGAACTATCAGTCTAATTTTATTGTCATCTTGAAGAATTATTAAAGCAGCTTGGTTATTATCAGGATTTCTTCTCTGGTTTGAGAGGCGAAAGGTTAATGACTCATTTACTGAGGAATGCAGTTTTTCATTTTTCACTTATAATTATCTTCACTTGTTTTAAAATGCAATGCAGCCTCCAAAATGTATTGTAGTCATTCATTATGTCTGTCAATTAAAGTTTTTAAATCATAGATTTAAAATGAATCACAAATAAGCATTAATTGATTTCAATCACTGAATGCCCACTTCCCGGAAGAAATGAATAGGACACATTTACTTTTGAAAATCTGCTTCCCCTGGCAGCATTGGGGCTCAGCAGATGTTAGTTTCTAAAAAGCTGGTATTCATTTCAGAAACTGACTCTGGATATCGGTGTTGTCTTTCTCTTTGGAACAAAATGTTTGTTGACAGAGCAGTGTTGATGCTAATGGGCTTTTAACTGAACCAATGGAAACTTCAGATACCATTTGTGTTCCTAAACACTTGAATGTGATGCTGAAGGTTATATATTTCAAGAAGTTATAATTTATGAACAATAGACCCTAAGCTTCCTTCAAGGTTTTCATAAGTAGGCTCAATTTTAGATAATAAAATACTACTGCTGCTGCTAAGTCGCTTTAGTCGTGTCCGACTCTGTGCGACCCCATAGATGGCATCCCACCAGGCTCCGCCTTCCCTGGGATTCTCCAGGCAATAACACTGAAGTGGGTTGCCATTGCCTTTTCCATTGTGTGAAAGTGAAAAGTGAAAGTAAAGTCGCTCAGTCACATTCGACTCGTAGTGACCCCATGGATTGCAGCCTACCAGGCTCCTCCATCCATGGGATTTTCTAGGCAAGAGTACTGGAGTGGCTTGCCATTGCCTTCTCCGAATATATACTGAGAATCCTCAAAGTTAGTCTAAAACATTTCAGTGATCTCATCAAGGAAATGTAGTGTTGGCAAATGTAGATTCGCTTTATAATCATTGCAGTAACATTGTATACATTTGCATTGTGTATAAAATTTTAAAAAAAAGATTATTTATATATGAACTGTGCACTAATTCTCCCATGCACTAAGCTTTATGATGCTTGACATCTCTCTAACCTTTAGATGGAGAAGGCAATGGCACCCTACTCCAGTACTCTTGCCTGGAAAATCCCATGGATGGAGGAGCCTGGTAGGCTGCAGTCCATGGGGTCGTGAAGAGTCGGACATAACTGAGCGACTTCAGTTTCACTTTTCACTTTCAGGCATTGGGGAAGAAAGTGTTCTTCCCTGGAGAATCCCAGGGATGGAGGAACCTGGTAGGCTGCCATCTATGGGGTCACACAGAGTCGGACATGACTGGAGTGACTTAGCAGGAGCAGCAGCAGCTAACATTTAGAATCCAGGTTACTATTGCCTAAGTGGTGTTATAATGAGGTTGTTGCCATAGAAACTTTGCAATCATTGACATACTTTTTTGCTATTGGAAAATTAAATGCTATAGAAAATTTAGAATTTTAACATTATTTAGAAACAGAACAAATTTTGTGGAGTAGTATATTATTCTCTTACCTGAAATAAACCACTTGAGGTACTAATTATTTTGAAAATTGAGAAAAGGAGCTTATTCGTAACACCATTTGTTATTTAAAGGCTAAGAGGGAAGGCTAAGAGAAGAACTGGTGGCGTGACACTTGAAGTTTGCCAAAAGATATCCAGTATCAGAAAATCTTATTGAACATAAGTTTGATTTGAGAGGGTTTCCCTTGTGGCTCAGCTGGTAAAGAATCCACCTACAATGCGGGAGACCTGGGTTCAATCCCTGGGTTGGGAGGATCCCCTAGAAAAGGGAAAGGGTACCAACTCCAGTATTCTGGCCTGGAGAATTCCATGGACTGGATAGTTTATGGGGTTGCAAAGAGTCAGACATGACCAAGAACTTTCACTTTGACTTTGATTTGGGATTGTTAGTACTTAAAATAGCATGGAAAATATATAATGGGGTAAATTAACTTGCTAAGGAAATATATAAAATATAGCTTACCTATCTTTATCAATTGACTATGATATTTCTCTTTATCAAATAAGCTGACAATATTTTATGCCTCAGATCATATTAATATTACAATTAGGTTATCTTCCTATAATCTTAAATATAGGCTTTATAATAAATGGGTTTGTAGCTTTATGGAACTGTATTTCCTATGATCATTGTTACTGTTGTCAGTTAGTTATAAACTCTTTGATGGTAACGCCCACTGGGATGGTAGCCACCAAAAGAAAATATGGATTAGAATATCTCAATATAATCAAGGAACCTTGTTTAATTTGTTTTTTACACATTAATAAAATTTGGTTTTGGTTTACTTTGGTTTTACACATTTATTGTTGAATGATGAGTTTTCCATACTTATCTATATATTATCTTCCATCTATCACAGAAGATTAGACTGAGTATACGTTATATCCTGGATGTCGACTTGTGTTAGTCTTCATTTTTTGTTCTGTATGAAGAATGTTTTCAGGTAGAAATGCACTAAATTATTACCTGAGAGTTAGTTGCCTGTTCATTTATTAAAGAATCATCCATAACAGTAAGAGTAAATAGTGTTTAGAGAAGAAAAATGAGTTCTAATTAAAGAAAATCTACTTGAATTACAAAAGTAAATTCCAATTTTTAGAATTATATGTCTTTTGAAAATTATCACTAGTGCTGTTTAGAATTCATTTCTTCTTTGTTTTCTCACTGAGTCATGACTTAGACCACTTAGATGTCTCAGAATAATATAAATCCTCAAGTAAATTAAGGTTGACACACATTTGTGTATTTGGTTGTGCATTGGGTATTTTTATAATAATAGTAAAATATGTTCTCTATGCTGATAAGAAATTAAAGATCCATTTATATTGATAGAATCCCCAAATTGTACAGTTTATTATAGTATCTCCTTCCAAATATTTATTTGAACTATGGTGCAGTCTTAGTGTTTCAAATAATCTTTTTAAATCCATCAATGCACTTTCAAGTGTTCTAAACATATTCCTGAGTATTTACAAATGTAATTATTTCCTTTAAATTCATCAAAGATTTAAGATTCAGTGATGGTTAAATCTATGTGACATTCTTGATGGTGTCCTTGAAACTCCTGAAAATGTTTACTTAAAGTTCTTTTTCTGAATCTGCCCTCCAACAAATTTCCTTTTCTTTACCTTTCAGCACATTGGAGTTAAAGTGGTGGAGAAGAGGACTATATGTGTCCTCTGGATTTGCTGATGTTGTTAGGGGACTGAGAAAGAGAGCAAGATTTTTTTCTAGTTTATCTTTGCTCTTCCAAAACACTAAAAAGTAGAGAATTTAGACAAGGAAAAAACATAAACTTTGATGCTTCATTTTCAGAGGAGACTTGTAAGAAGAAAAAGTGACACCATGTGATTTATTCTCATGACAAGATTGTAAAGAGAGCAAGAAGTACAAAAACTCAATCTGTTATTGTTACATTATTTACATTTGTACATGATGTCTTCTTTATTCTGAATGCCATATTTGAATGCTTCAAATGGGAATACAGACTCTTCATAAAGATTTAGAGAATCAACTTCAAACAAGCAACTTCTTAACTTAATGGTAATTATATGGTTTTTAAAATGTATTCTTTTTGTAGCATATTTTCTCAATAACTAGCTCTTTGTATGCTGATATTAAATCATTTTGTTGTCCTTCAAAATACATAGTAGCTTACTTAAGTTTTGAAATCTAGACCTCTGTTGAGTTCCACATTTAGTGCCTTTGAAACCAAAAAATAGCAGATCTGATTTTCCAAATAATTTTTCAAATCAGTATTCTATTTTTAAGATATTAATTGCAAATCCAATAATATAAATAATATGTGAAATTAAACTGTTGTTTCATTTTTTGAGCACATGGTTCACTGTAAAATAAAATGTGATGCTTTCTTTATAAATATTAATAAATTCAATTGCCTTGCTCATGTCTGTAATGGGTCAGAAACCCCTGACTGAAACATTATAGATCCACATCAGTTTAGAGGAAAGAAAGGAAGAACTTTAAAAATAAATTGAGTTTACATTGATTGTTTTTTCAAAATAGATATGTTTGAAGGTTTTTTTATAAAATAGACTTTGGTTAACAGTATAAATAAGAGATCACCCCTTCCCTCAAAGTGTTAGATTCTAGTTGAAGAACTCATAGCATTAGAAAAGCCAACTATCTACTAGGCAAAATAGCTGCAGCAGGATTCTTGGGGAAAAAAGATGTTTTTGTAATGGTAATCAAAGTAACCTGAACTAGGATAGTCCAATGGTCTGTCTAAACATGTATATATGAATTTATGGGGCTCCATAGCTGTATATTTACTCCATTGCTGCTAAGTCACTTCAGTCATGTCCGATTCTGTGTGACCCCATAGACGGCAGCCCACCAGGTTCTGCCATCCCTGGGATTCTCCAGGCAAGAACACTGGAGTAGGTTGCCATTTCCTTTTCCAATGCATGAAAGTGAAAAGTGAAAGTGAAGTCACTCAGTCGTGTCTGACTCTTCGCGACCCCATGGACTGCAGCGTACCAGGCTCCTCCATCCATGGGATTTTCCAGGCAAGAGTTACTCCATTAGATGTTTTTAAAAGATGTGTTTACTCCTGTTGTCCTAAGTGACTTTGTGTGGCCTCGGTAGAATAGGGAACAGACCTGACGTATTTATGAATGAATGAGATGTTTTAAACATTTAGTTTCATAGCCAGGAATCAGGGACCAAACTCTGGTCAAGAACTATTTTCTCCAATCATAGATGAGGCTTGTCGTTCATTTACTGGAACAAATGGATTATATTATAAAGGTGAATGGTTATGGACATAATTAATACCATGTTGGGAGACCATGTTTGTACAAAAGGAACTTTGTATAGTCTGTATTATTTGGGGGTCATGGTTGCTTTGAATTGCTTCCCAGATTTTGTCTCAAGGCACCTTCCTTTCTCTGAGCCTTACTTTAAACTTCTTTTATGTCTTCAGCTGTAAAACTGAAGAGCTTATTTTTTGGGTAAATGCTTCATGCTATCTAGTCCTAGTGTAACATAGACCAAGGCTGGGTTTTGTTGGTTAGTTCATTTTCATCCCACAAAATGGGTAAAGTTCTCTCTTAAATATCATCTGCATAAAATATGGTTCACAATATCCTCACTCTCTGATGCAGGGCGGTATGGCCAGAAGTAAATAAAACAGGACTGTAGAATTCTGTGAACTTCAAAAGCAGATGTGAGTATAACATAAGTATTATTTATTTGGATTTAGAAGGAACAAGTCTGGTACAGAAAAGAAAGTTAAGTAGACTAAGACCTGTCACCTATATTGAATTCCATTTAATATCACTTTGACTTTTCACAAGTGCTGATATATTGGACTATTCGCCAGACACTGGATGGAACTACAAACTAATTTCATATCACATCCTGAGTGATCTTCACATAATAATGTCTTTATCTTCCTTGGGGCTGGATTTTAATCTAGAGATCCTACATGCAGCATTTTAACAACAAATCTGAGTTTGCTAATCTACCTGTAAAAATGACCGAACTATACAAGGTTGAAGATGTAACATTACATGTGTTAAATGTTAAATGTTAGCATTAGTTAAGCACCTTTTCAGTTCTAAGAATACTTATTTCAAAAGGGGTTAACTTAGAATAAAATTAAAAGCCACTGGAGAACAGTTTACTGCCCAGAGATAATAATTAACTAAGACCTGTAATACTCTTATGAGCAGTCCCAGAATATTTTAGTCATTGGTTACATCTGACTCATTTGTGTGACTACTTAGCTGTTGCTTTCTTCTTAAATACAATGGAACAAAAATTTTAATTAAAAGATATACACATACACACATACACATGCTGTAGCTGAGGGGTTGTTTATATAAACTATACTAGATATTTTAAGTACTTAATGAATATTAGGGAACTATAAACTATGGAGTCTATTGAACTACTTACTCCCTTGAAATCAATTTACCCTACAGTAATGGCATATCACAGGTTCTTATTAAGGGACTTTTTAAAACTGTGAGGTACTAAAGTGTATGCTGTAATATAATACACATTTGGCAATTTATACTCCTGTGCATTGCTTCCATCTTGGTAAAACATGTACACACCCCATTAAAATAGGTTCTAAAATATAGGGGTCCATCTGCTTGTTTTTAGAAAGACTTTTTATGTATGCATATTGCATCCATTTTTTTCTATGATTTCTTCTAAAAAGAAAAACTATTTTTCCATTTTAATCCAATTTTGTAGTTTGAAATAAACACATTGCTTACCTAACTATGGTACCAAAAGTGTGGCTAATTGGGTCCATTCACATATAGGCTGCAAATATTCATTACACTTCAGTAGCATTTAGATACATGCAAGGTGAAAGAACATGACATCCAATGGAATCTTCATTCATATTTCTTCTTGAACTGTTTTCTCTTGTTTTCAATTATTTGCTATTAAATTATAGAATCACAAAATCTTAATGCTGATATGGAACTTACTTATTGAAAATTATATTATTACAAATTGCTTCCAATATCATTTAATATATTACATTTATATTTAGTTATTAGTATATATTGAGAATTATTCACATTTATGAATGAAAAGCCTAAAACATATAAAAGTGGATTGATTGTATTCTAGAAAACAAAGTGTCAAAATCACAACACAGCTCATTCCTTTTAAGTTTTAATATAGTCTTTTGTAATATAAACTATAATTAATATAATATTAATAACATTACTAAAGTAAGCATTTTGAATGAAGTACTTCAAACCTACTTTCTATGTCTATAGGACTGATTCTTTTTGCAAACAGTCCTGTCGCTTTTGTACAGTGTAAGTATTTGAGTATTTTACAACCCCTCAAGTTCAAGTGTTGTTATAATGCTGGCCTGCATAATCTATCAGCAACTTAAATTTTAGTTTATCTGTATGGATTCCAAATAACACTGAATTGGAGTTGAAGCCAACTTCACAGGTGTTTCTTGACTTCCTACTTTTGCATTCCAGTCCCCTATAATGGAAAGGACATCTTTTGGGGGTGTTAGTTCTAAAAGGTCTTGTAGGTCTTCATAGAACCGTTCAACTTCAGCTTCTTCAGCGTTACTGGTTGGGGCATAGACTTGGATTACCGTGACATTGAATGGTTTGCCTTGGAAACGAACAGAGATCATTCTGTCATTCTTGAGATTGCATCCAAGTACTGCATTTCAGACTCTTTTGTTGACCATGATGGCCACTCCATTTCTTCTGAGGGATTCCTGCCCGCAGTAGTAGATATAATGGTCCTCTGAGTTAAATTTACCCATTTCAGTCCATTTTAGTTCGCTAATTCCTAGAATGTCAACATTCACTCTTGCCATCTCTTGTTTGACCACTTCCAATTTGCCTTGATTCATGGACCTGACATTCCAGGTTCCTATGCAATATTGCTTTTTACAGTATCGGACTTTGCTTCTATCACCAGACACATCCACAGCTGGGTATTCTTTTTGCTTTGGTTCCAACCCTTCATTCTTTCTGGAGTTATTTCTCCACTGATCTCCAGTAGCATATTGGGCCCCTACTGACCTGGGGAGTTTTTCTTTCAGTATCCTATCATTTTGCCTTTTCATACTGTTCATGGGGTTCTCAAGGCAAGAATACTGAAGTGGTTTGCCATTCCCTTCTCCAGCCGACCACACCCTGTCAGATCTCTCCACCATGACCCGCCCATCCTGGGTTGCCCCACGGGCATGGCTTAATTTCATTGAGTTAGACAAGGCTGTGGTCCTAGTGTGATTAGATTGACTAGTTTTCTGTGAGTATGGTTTCAGTGTATTTGCCCTCTGATGCCCTCTTGCAAGACCTACCGTCTTACTTGGGTTTCTCTTACCTTGGGCGTGGGGTATCTCTTTCCCGCTGCTCCAGCAAAGCACAGCCATCGCACCTTACCTTGGACGAGGGGTCTCTCCTCACTGCCGCCCTTCCTGACCT
Organism: Tragelaphus eurycerus; assembly: GCA_935064755.1. Lineage (NCBI taxonomy): Eukaryota > Metazoa > Chordata > Mammalia > Artiodactyla > Bovidae > Tragelaphus > Tragelaphus eurycerus. The sequence continues at coordinate 918,100 of CAKXYN010000132.1, read as the reverse complement.
CTGTCGTGGGGTAGCTCCTCTCAGCCGTGCTTAGTGCGCCGGTCCTCACCGCCGTCAGTAACAGCCAAATTTGGCCTTGGAACACGGAATGAAGCAGGGCAAAGACTAACAGAGTTTTGCCAAGAAAATGCACTGGTCATAGCAAATACCCTATCCAACAACACAAGAGAAGACTCTATACATGTACATCGCCAGATTGTCAACATCGAAATCAGATCGATTATATTCTTTGTAGCCAAATATGGAGAAGCTCTATACAGTCAGCAAAAACAAGACCAGGAGCTGACTGTGGCTCGGACCATGAACTCCTTATTGCCAAATTCAGACTGAAATTGAAGAAAGTAGGGAAAACCACTAGACCATTCAGGTATGACCTAAATCAAATCCCTTATGATTATACAGTGGAAGTGAGAAATAGATTTAAGGGCCTAGATCTGATAGAGTGTCTGATGAACTATGGAATGAGGTTCGTGACATTGTACAGGAGACAGGGATCAAGACCATCCCCATGGAAAAGAAATGCAAAAAAGCAAAATGGCTGTCTGGGGAGGCCTTGCAAATAGCTGTGAGAAGAAGAGAAGAGAAAAGCAAAGGAGAAAAGGCAAGATATAAACATCTGAATGCAGAGTTCCAAAGAATAGCAAGAAGAGATAAGAAAGCCTTCTTCAGCGACCAATGCAAAGAAATAGAGGAAAACAACAGAATGGGAAAGACTAGGGATCTCTTCAAGAAAATCAGAGATGCCAAAGGAACATTTCATGCAAAGATGGGCTAAACAAAGGACAGAAATGGTATAGGCCTAACAGAAGCAGAAGATATTAAGAAGAGGTGGCAAGAATACACAGAAGAACTGTACAAAAAAGATCTTCACAACCCAGATAATCATGATGGTGTGATCACTGACCTAGAGCCAGACATCCTGGAATGTGAAGTCAAATGGGCCTTAGAAAGCATCACTAGGAACAAAGCTAGTGGAGGTGATGGAATTCCAGTGGAGTTATTCCAAATCCTGAAAGATGATGCTGTGAAAGTGCTGCACTCATTATGCTAGCAAATCTGGAAATCTCAGCAGTGGTCACAAGATTGGAAAAGGTCAGTTTTCATCCCAATCCCAAAGAAAGGCAATGTCAAAGAGTGCTCAAAGTACCACACAAAGAAAGGCAATGCCAAAGAGTGCTCAAACTACCGCACAATTGCACTCATCTCACATGCTAGTAAAGTAATGCTCAAAATTCTCCAAGCCAGGCCTCAGCAATATGTGAACCGTGAACTTCCTGATGTTCAAGCTGGTTTTAGAAAAGGCAGAGGAACCAGAGATCAAATTGCCAACATCCGCTGGATCATGGAAAAAGCAAGAGAGTTCCAGAAAAACATCTGTTTCTGCTTTATTGACTATGACAAAGCCTTTGACTGTGTAGATCACAATAAACTGTGGAAATTTCTTAAAGAGATCGGAATACCAGACCACCTGATTTGCCTCTTGAGAAATCTGTATGCAGGTCAGGAAGCAACAGTTAGAACTGGTCATGGAACAACAGACTGGTTCCAGATAGGAAAAAGAGTACGTCAAGGCTGTATATTGTCACCATGTTTATTTAACTTATATGCAGAGTACATCATGAGAAATGCTGGACTGGAAGAAACACAAGTTGGAATCAAGATTGCCGGGAGAAATATCAATAACCTCAGATATGCAGATGATACCACCCTTATGGCAGAAAGTGAAGAGGAACTCAAAAGCCTCTTGATGAAAGTGAAAGTGGAGAGTGAAAAGGTTGGCTTAAAGCTCAACATTCAGAAAACGAAGATCATGGCATCTGGTCCCATCACTACATGGGAAATAGATGGAGAAACAGTGGAAACAGTGTCAGACTTTATTTTTCTGGGCTCCACAGTCACTGCAGATGGTGACTGCAGCCATGAAATTAAAAGACGCTTACTCCTTGGAAGGAAAGTTATGACCAACCTAGATAGCATATTCAAAAGCAGAGACATCACTTTGCCAACAAAGGTTCGCCTAGTCAAGGCTATGGTCTTTCCTGTGGTCATGTATGGATGCGAGAGCTGGACTGTGAAGAAGGCTGAGCGCCGAAGAATTGATGCTTTTGAACTGTGGTGTTGGAGAAGACTCTTGAGAGTCCCTTGGACTGCAAGGAGATCCAACCAGTCCATTCTGAAGATCAGCCCTGGCATTTCTTTGGAAGGAATGATGCTAAAGCTGAAACTCCAGTATTTTGGCCACCTCATGTGAAGAGTTGACTCATTGGAGAAGACTCTGATGCTGGGAGAGATTGGGGGCAGGAGGAAAAGGGGACGACAGAGGATGAGATGGCTGGATGGCATCACTGACTCAATGGATGTGAGTCTGAGTGACCTCCGGGAGTTGGTGATGGACAGGGAGGCCTGGCGTGCTGCGGTTCATGGGGTTGCAAAGAGTCAGACACGACTGAGCGACTGATCTGATCTGATCTGATCACATATGAAGTCATAATCAAGGAAACAGTAGCCCAACACCCAACAATTATTGAAAAGAAGTTTAAATTGTTACCCAAGTCTCTTAAAAAGTATAAAAGAAGATCACTGTGTATGCACCATGTCTTCTTGAGAGCCACTTTAAAATCTTCCTCTTCCTTTGTAGAAATTGGTTAATTGTATGACACATACTCTGTAACTCTTATCTAGCTAACATACAAATTTAGTCTTCTCCACATAGCTTTATACTCCCAGCACACATTGCATCACATCCCTTCCTGGATATCTGCTTCACTCCATCTGGTAGTTTTCTTTATGTCTGTTCTTTTGCCATTCTGGCTTTTCTAGTTCTATGATTCATGCATTCAATGGATATGTGATATGGACAGTGCAAAGAGGGACAACTCTTATTATTATATTTTGTTTTGCCCATTCCACATATGGGCTTCCCAGGTGGCTCAGTGGTAAAGAATCCACCTTCCAAGAAGGAGACATGGATTCAGTCCCTGGGTTGGGAAAATACTCTAGAAAAGGAGTTGGCAACCCACTCCAGTATTCTTGCCTACAAAATCCCATGAATGGAGAAGACTGGCAGGCTTCTCCATGAGGCTGCAAAGAATTGGGCACAACTTAGTGACTAAACAGCAGCAGAAACTGTTACTCTCCATTCATTATAACCAATTTGTTATATCAAAGTAGGATGAGGAGTGATGTTAGGTAATAGCCTATGCAAGGTACTATTTCATAAATTTTAAGGACAGTGAAAGTGAACCTGTGTTTAAATAACTTAGTAAACAGCTAAGGACTGAGGAAAGGGAAGGAGAAATTGACCTCCTTTTCATGAAACTCATAGTCTACTAGGAAAGATGTGTAATATAATTAGCAGCAATATGGGTTTTAGTTACTAGAGAACAATGTAGATATAGTGACAAAATGAAGAGGGTATTAAGAGTGATGGGCTTCTAAGGCGGCTCAGTGTTAAAGAATCTGCTGCCAATGTAGGAAATGCGGGTTTGATCCCTGCATTGGAAAGATCCCTTGGAGACATGGCAACATACTGCAGTATTCTTGCCTGGGAAATCACATGGACAGAGGAACCTGGTAGGCTACAGTCCATGGGGTTGCAAAAGAATCAGATCCAACTTAGTGACTAAACAAATCACAGTAATTCTGATTAAGATGAGGAAAATTTTTGAGTTATGCTTTATAAGAATTTTCATATTCTTATGAGATGTAAGGCAAAGAATTTGGAGATTTTGAAAAAAGTGGAACACAGATTTGTAGATAAGAATGCTCAAATGGTCTGTGTAATAGCCTCTTTTTTTAATGTGACTTTAGCATTATTAGAGTGTAGATAGTTTACAACTATATTTTCTTATATTTTCTAAATTTTCAAATATTCTCTATATTTTTGAAATAAATGTAGAAAATGTATGATGATGACTTTAGTGGGAAAATCATTTATGTCCAGAAATCCACAAGAAAAAAATGAACATATAATTATTCAGATTAGAAATTGCTGTTAATGCTTGTTTTAAAGTAAAAATAATATTTTTACTATCTCATATATACAGAACTATGCATAGAAAGAGGTTTTTTCCACTGAACAATTATGTTTAAAACTTGTAAACCTGTAGAATAAAATTTCAATGTGGAAAAGATAGAGAACTTTATATATTTATCCAAACTCAGATTACATTTTTTAAATCTACTTTGCTATTGCTCATACTTCATATTGTACCTAAAGCTCATTGAACTACCTGTATTTGTGTCCATCATCTCTATTATTTCCTAAAAATAATTTCCTTATGAGATATTTTCTCACAAAATTATGGAACTTCAGTAAAACATTCAGAAAATACCAAAGATGTATCATGAAATGTCAGTGTAACAGATACATAGGCACTCTGCATAATACATATGAGAATACTAAAATATCCCCCAAAATGACTAAAACTAAAAAAAATAATAATAAGCATATTTTTCAATAGTCTGGCTTATTTAACAGTCAGAATGCATTTTTTAAACAAAAATTTATATGAGTGTATTAAGTAACTACTAATATACTGAACAATTTATCACAAAATAAGGAATGCGAAGAGCAAATGCATCTAACAGAAAATCTTATTTGTGATTGCTTTATGCAAGGCATATTCAATTATCACTTAATATATGACACTGGAGAAAACTGGTCTAGAGAAGGCACTGAGGCTCACCGATGCCCCACGTCTTTTTTTCAGCTCCTCTGCCATTTTCAATATTGATTTTCAGTTCTTACTTTTCACCTACTGGAGGCATAGTAGCCTTCATAGCTCTGGATATCCTCTAGATTCAAAGCAGCAAAGGAGGAAAAAAGGATGGCAGAAGGGTATTTACGGTAGTTTGCTCTTATTTTAACCACTGAAGGTAAAAATTTCTAGCATCTCTCCAGTTTTCTATAATTTTTCATTGGTCAAAATTATATCCTTCATCAGGCATCCTCAGTTAGGATACTCATTTCTAGCTGTTAAGAAAGAGTGGGAAGAGTGTCTGGAAAGAGGAGAACGTGTTGATCATGACTTGCTTAGAACAATTACAGTACATCCTGTTATGCTTAATGCACTATCTTGCTTAACAAAGACAGACTTCTAATTGGAAAGGAAAGTATCTAAAATGGACCTTGGTGGCATGGGATAGGAACAGTGAATTGGCTAATGACTAGTGTCTTTCATATACATAGAGAAATATGGGATGCTTTCATAATAAAAATGTAGAACTGGGTCTGGAATCCTCGAACCTTTAAACTCAAGTCCAGATCCTCTTTCTATAACTAAGAAGTTTTGAAAGAGAGTGTGGGAAGTTTTCTTTATTTTTTTTTTCCTTCATGACATTATTTTCAGAACTTGGCTATACTGTGAAGAAGTGTTATTTTCAGTTCTTAGTTAAATTCCAAAATTCAAAACAAATAAATCCAACCTTATTCTTTATTATGTGAGACATAGAAGAGAGGAGAATCAAATCCAAATCGATCACTAATAGCTCCTATCACACTGCAAAATGGTGACAGTATGTTTTCCAATTTTACAGTGTTCTTTAAACACTTCAGTTTAGCATGTAAATACTCTGCCAATATCTAAAAACTGAGCTTGCCTCCAAAAATAGAAGTGTTAGATAAATATGAAATGACATTTGTACTTCATTTTTTAAATGAACAGTCTTCATAGTCAGTTCTTAGCTTAAAGAGCAGATAATTACAGTAGATACTCCAGGTAATTAAGGGAGATTTTATCTACTTAGCAGTTAATCAAAAAAATAAAATATCACCAATGAGAGAAATTTTCAAGGAAATCCATTTATAATTTTTGGCCTTATCTATGAAGTTATTGCAATTATATCTTTGCTTTAAGAAAAACCTATTGGAGTAAAATTGAAATTATTATTTTTAAATTAAAAAAGTTATGCTTCATATTAGTTAACATTTAAAAGTATCCTTGATATTTGTCTAGCTTCTAATATTAGTTAATTTTGCATATAAATCAACTATAGCAACTTAAATTATTGAAAGGTGAAGTTTTCATACAGCAACTTAAATTCTTGAAAGGTAAAGTTTTTGTATGATGAAATTCCTCTAGAGGCTAAGAATAAGTTAGGGACAAGAATACCAAGTGGATGGTACTTTGTGTTGCTAGTTCATTTTTCATTAAGTCAACTAACATATTCTGGTTTCACAGATCCACATGATTCATATAAATAATTCACATGGTTGGTTCAAAATGTAGAAATAATTGCTGGGAATATTTGGAGTATTTATATTTCCAATGTTGAGTGCATCTCCTACATAAGAAAGTCTTGAATATTTTTGAAAACATTAGATTCTCATCTTCCCTGTGTATAATTATTTTCACTTTTGTACCCACAGTGTTTGCATGGTTTACAGTTGAGGATCAGCATGATAGAGGTGAAAGTATGGGGTTTGAGATGGGAAAGAGTTTATTCCTGAACACAGATTTGAGCATGTTTTTCACTTAAAAATATGGTAGTGCAATATCTCAATTACAAGGTTGCTATGAAGACTAGATAGAAAATCACTTCAGTTCAGTCACTCAGTTGTGTTTGATTCTTTGCAACCCCATGGACTGCAGCACGCCAGGCTTCCCTGTCCGTCACCAATACCTGGAGCTTACTCAAACTCATGTCCATTGAGTCAGTGATGCCATCCAATCATCTCATCCTTTGTCATCCACTTCTCTTCCCTCCTTCAATCTTTCCTATCATCAGGGTCTTTTCTAGTGAGTCAATTCTTTGCATCAGGTGGCCAAATTATTGAGTTTCAGCTTCAGCATCGGTCCTTCCAATGAATATTCAGGACTGATGTGCTTTAAGATAGACTGGTTGGATCTCCTTGGAGTCCAAGGCACTCTCAAGAGTCCTCAACACCACAGTTCAAAAGATCCTCTTAACAACTTAACATTGATCTATTGTTACTACTATTCCCAGAGAAAACTGGAATTCAGAACTATGTGTATAAATGTTATATGTAAGTAATAACTTGACTTAAGGCATAGGCAAATAAAGTTTTAAACTTTGCCTTGTTTCTGACAAAGATTAATTCTTTGGATAACTCATCATTGAAATCATGCCTTAATTGCTCTTCATATAATACATAAAGAAATTGTTTATATTTACATGTCTCCTCATTATCCATATAGATGGAAAGTACATCTCACATTTTGCTTTTGTGTGACAGTGCCTCACAACTAAAAATTGTGAATATAAGGTGAAGCTCATCATAAGATATGCAACTAAGATCATGCCTATGAGATAAGAAAAAAATAAGCAAAACCAAAAAAGTAAAAACCAAACACCATTCCAAAACCCAAATTATAAAACAAAACCTTTTCTGAAAACAGATATGTGAGATACATATGATGCTCAACATGTAATACCAATTCTTTTGATACATACTTTTAAGTCATGTGTTCTTAAATATCTTATAAATGCTTGAACATATTTAAACTTTCCTTTTTTTTATGTCATTTTGTTTCATTAACATACTAACAGGATTAACTTGTCACACTCCTCAAAGGCTGCCAATGGTTCCTTATTGCCTCTAGAGTGACAACTAAATTTCTACTCTTATCAATACACTAAAGATACATAATAATCTCCTCTCAACCCATCATGCACTCTCTTGTCTCGAGCTGTGTTTTTCCACAAAGCATGTGTTCTTGGCATATGTTTCCCTCCAGAAACATTTCTCACCAGAGTGTTTGAAATGTAAGGTGTGGCTTGTTTGTGCTCTTTCTCTTCCTAAAGCATAGAATGCCCTTTCTTCATATACCAATCCTTCAAAACTCATTGAAATATCAAATAATTTTCAGAAGTCCTTTCCAATCCTTTAAAATTTTTATAATCTTTTGTTTCTGTTCAGTTACATTGGATTTTGGATCCATGCACTTCATTCTTTCTTATTTACATGCGTATAGGCCAAAAGTTACATGTGTATAGGCCCAAAATTACATGTATAGTTACATGTGTCTTTGCATAAATTTTAAAATACCTTGAGGACAGGCCATATTTTATAATTTTCCATATGCTTCACAGCATTGACCAAAGGATATTATAGATCCTCAATAAATAATTGCAGAAAAGGCTAGAATATTAATGTAATATTGACTGCATAACTAATGCTTATATCTTCCTGTCACAATTAATTTTCCTTTAAAAGAATGTAAGCTCTGTATGTTGAGGATTTTTGTCTGTATGCTCACTAGTGTACTCCCAGTGTCTAACAAAGTGTCTGGAACATAGAAGTGGCTCAATATTTCTTGCCTTTAATAATATGTGTATGGTTATTAGTCAAATAACCATTAAACAAATACACTATTAGAACTATCTCACTAAAATTGACATTTTAATACTGCTCATAAATATTATTATTGAGACTTTGTTTGACCATCTGTGTCTAATATTTTTTATGGAGGTTAAGAGTCCTGATTTAAAAGAACATTAGAAGAACTGATGGCTGAAGTGCTATCTAAATCTAAGAATCAGTGAGTATTGTTGAGTTACACTTCACTACACCTCAATTTGTAGAGTGTTCACTTAAATCTATGGCTTACCTTAGCCATTATAATTATTCTAATTCCTCACATACATTTACAATGCAAAACTCATCTCAAGTTGGACAGTATACTGAAACCAATTAATAGTGCGTATAGACTAAATGTGGTGGGAAGACTTATTTAGAGCCTGTTCTTGAGACAGAAATATATCCTTGCTGCTGCTAAGTCGCTTCAGTCGTGTCCGACTCTGTGCGACCCCATAGACGGAAGCTCACCAGGCTCCCCCGTCCCTGGGATTCTCCAGGCAAGAATACCAGAGTGGGTTGCCATTTCCTCCTCCAATGCATGAAAGTGAAAAGTGAAAGTGAAGTCGCTCAGTCGTGTCCGACTCTTAGCTACCCCATGGACTGGAGTCTACCAGGATCCTCTGTCCATGGGATTTTCCAGGCAAAAGTACTGGGGTGGGGGTGCCATTGCCTTCCCCGAATATATCCTTAGTCTATGTGAATTATAGCCAATGTTGTTGTTGTTCAGTTGCTCACTCTTGTCCAAATCTTTGCAACCCCGTGGTCTGCAGCATGTCAGGCTTCCCTGTCCTTAACCATCTCCTAGAGTTTGCTCAAGCTCATGTCCATTGAGTCGATGATGCCATCCAATCATCTCATCCTCTATTGTCCCCTTCTCCTCCTGTCTTCAGTCTTTCCCAGCATCAGGGTCTTTTCCAATGAGTCATTTTTCACATCAGGTTGCCAAAGTATTGGAGCTTCAGCTTCAGCATCAGTCCTTCCAATGAATATTCAGTGTTGATTTCCTTTAGGATGGACTGGTTGGCTCTCCTTGCAGTCCAAGGGGCTCTCAAGAGTCTTCTCCAGCACCACAGTTCAAAAACCCATTGTTTTCGAACAGGTAGGGGTTCCATCCTTACCTGTTAAATATCAAGAAGAATTAAGTAATATCCTTGATGCAAAACTTTTAAGTGGGTATGAATGAATTTTGTTCTGTGGAAGTTATTTTTCAATGATGATTTCATATATATATATATATGTATACACACACATACACATAGTCTTTAATTAAACTTTTTAGGTACTCTGAGTGTCAAAACTGGAAGCAAAGCTATAGTCAATCCCTTGGTGAGTTATTTTTGATGTATTAATAATTACTAATTTGCATATAACATACAATTTGATTTTGTGTGTATAAACATTTTATACACACGTATATTCTCTAGACAGGATAAGAGAAAATAATATCTGAGTACTTACTTTTGAAAGTAGTTTGCAAAAGATCATTTCAAGCAGGAAGAGATAGTGTCCCTGTAAAGTACAGCTTGCTATCTGTGTGCTAATTGAGCTTATCTCTTGCCTAAAACAGAATTATCTGTTCTTAGGCTTAAGAAAACATGCTATATTCAGTACAGTGGTATTTACAAAAGATCTAGGTTGGTAGACACTTTGTCTTTTTCTGTGGTTCCTTGTCTTTGGTAGGCAGGAAAGAATTACATGGCATTATTTTTAATTTGCTTAAAAGGTGTGATATTTTACTAATGAAATGGAAATGATTGCTGGAATATGTTTACATGCTAATAAGTGGCAGAGACTCAGAGGGAGAAACGGCCTTTGAGTTTTGTTCTTATGATTCCTCTTTGGAGATCTGTACTGAAATAGCTTGCTCTTTTGTTATAATTCATGTAAATAATCCTAAATATTGTATTTACATTCAATCCTAAAATTACTACCAAATTAAGACATGACAAGCCTACAGAATCCTAGGTATATATGAATCTCAGATCAAATAAGGGGTAGTTTACTGAAAACAGCATAAGAAAAAACATTATTTAAATTGCCTTCTTCTTCCTAGCTTGCCTTTTCTTCCCTTACCCCAAATTATAAGAAGATGGTATTTGAGATAATTGATCATTTATCATAAACTCCTATAATCACCAGGGAATAAACATTCTGAACTGTAGAATCCTAAAGTAGAAAGCTACAGGGCTCCATATTTCTATCTCATTCTGGCTAACCTTACTGAAAACAAGATAACTATTATTACCCACCAAGAAAACTGGCTTTAATAACCAAACAAATGAGAGGTCAATACTCTCCTGAACTGTGGAAAATCATAGAAGAGAAATTAATCAGACTAGGCAAAAGAGGAAGAGAAGAGAAGGAAAAATATTTTACAAAGGCAAAGAAAAAGATACAATGAAATGAAAGAAAATTGCTTTCTTGATGACAATGAGATTTTTAACTTTGTTACAGAGATATGATGTTATACTCTACCTTGTCTACACTATGCAGAATATGGGATTGACAGATAAAATATGACACCTAATTAAATTTCAATTTTAGATAAAATACTTCTTATTTATCTGAAGTTCAAATTTAACTTGGAGTCTTGTATTTTTATTCCTAAGTTTAACAACCCTATTTAAAGAGAATTTCATGCATCTTTTTATTTCCTTAGCATTCAGATCACCTGTAATAGGTTAACAGGTAACAGCATAATCACTGAACTAAGGCTGTCAGGATGCTATTGTTGTTGTTTAGTCATTCAATTGTGTCCAGATGCTTTGCGACCTTATGGACTGTAGCCCACCAGACTCTCTGTCGATGGGATTTCCCAGGCAAGAATACTTAGGAAATGGATTTCCATTTCCTTCTCCAGGGGATCTTCCTAACCCAGATCAAATCTGCATCTCCTGAATTGCTGGTGACTTCTTTACCACTGTGAAGCCACTTGAGAAGACCAACTTATGGATTGTATTATATTTACATATTCAAATCATATTCAAATATAATTTGAGAGATTGAAGTTACAAGTTAAAGCCATAGTAAAATTTAAATTAAATTGTGCATTACAGTAATCCCACTTCAGCAACAATACATATGGACAAACTGTCATGAACACACAGCAACAGATGTTTCTACTAAGCACATTTATTAACAAGACAGTATACGAATAATAAGAACTATTATGAGATGTGAACATGTAAATATGTAACATAAGACAGAGAAAATGATTTTTAATTAATATGTGCCTTAAGTTTGCATGTAATAATTATGTGTTTGGAGAGGAAAAACATATTTTGTTAATATTTTCCTCTAGTACCTAACTCAGTTCCTGGCAGTTTATATGTACTCAATAAGTTATTTATCACATGAATCAATACATCTCCTACCTTCAATAAGTTCATATTTTAGAGAAATAGGCAGAAACAGAAAGGTATAAAAAATAATACAATAACACTGGTGTGTGATAGAGATTATCACATGCTAATATGGGAGAAGTGAGAAGTTCCTCACATCCACCCATGTGGGAAACCAGAAAAGCATCCTGAGAAAGTTGACCTTTGAACTGAGTAGAATTATCCAGGAAAAGTAGGTAAAAAGGTAAAGAGGATGTAGAGAGTTTATGAGCACAGAGCTGGATGTTAGAAGCCCTGTAAAGGTTGTGAACTTCACTAAAGTAAATAGTTTCAAGATATAAATTTTAATGCAGAGGAGACAAAAATCAAAACTGAAAACTTGGAGGGTCTCATTTTATGTCTGACTATAGAGCTTGGACTTTATTCTGTAAACTACTGAGAACCGCAACTGATTTTAAGCAGGGCCTGAAAAGGTCAGATGTGTAGTTTAGGGGAACATGCTGCCATATCTGGAGAATAAATCTGAAAGGGGTGTTCAGGCAAGAGAACCGATTGGGTAACTGTGAGAGTAACATAAGGATGAAATGGTAGACATGGGAATGTTGTTGGTAACAGTGGTTGGGAGGGCAGTGGAAGTGTTCAGAATAAAGAAATAGTATAGAGGTAAAATTAGAAGGGCTTGGTGATCAGTTAAATGTGTGAACAGGAGTGCAGAAATGTCCAACACCAATTTGGTGATGTGAGTGTGAAAATGTCAGGAGACGACAAAATTCAGTTCAGTTCAGTTGCTCAGTCATGTCTGAATCTTTGTGACCCCATAGACTGCAGCATGCCAGGATTCCCTATCCATCACCAACTCCCAGAGTTTACTCAAACTCATGTCCATTGAGTCAGTGATGCCATCCAACAATCTCATCCTCTGCTGTCCCCTTCTTCTCCTGCATTCAATCTTTCCCAGCATCAGGGTTTTTTCAAATGAGTCAGGTGGCCAAAATATTGAGTTTCAGTTTCAGCATCAGTTCTTCCAATGAATATTCAGGACTGATTTCCTTTAAAATGGACTGGTTGGATCTCCTTGCAGTCCAAAGGACTCTCAAGAGTCTTCTCCAACACCACAGTTCAAAAGCATCAATTCTTCAGCACTCAGCTTTCTTTATAGTTCAACTCTCACATCCACACGTGACTACTGGAAAAACGATAGCTTTGACTAGGCGGACCTTTGTTAGCAAAGTAATGTCTGCTTTTCAATATGCTGTCTAGGTTGGTCATAACTTTTCTTCCAAGGAGCAAGCGTCTTTTAATTTCATGGCTACAGTCACTATCTGCAGTGATTTTAGAGCCCAAAAAGTTAAAGCCTGTTACTGAAGATGAAATTAGAACAAACAAATTCAGGTTCATCAGTTCAGAAGTAAAATCCTTAGTATGTATGAGATCACCTTGAAGAGTGTGAATAAGAGTAGAGACTGATTAAGAAAATACACACCTAGAGAATGTCAAAATTGAAAGTCCATGTGGGGAATGGGGTGGAGGAGGTAATGATCAGAGAAGATAGAAGGGAAACAGAATAGTGTGAGTCATGAAAAACAAGACAAAATCAGGATAAAAATATTAGTGCCAAATACTGCTCAGAGTTTAGCAAGACATATCTCCATCCAAATACTTTTTAGAATAACTTTGTAACACATAATTCAACATAGATTCATTTAATCTTCTCACTCCTATTTGGAGAACAGACATTAAATTAGAAAGGTGCTTAGCACAGACTAGTCATGGTATTTGATAAAGATTTTTTTTTGCCATATTTAATGTACAGTTTAGGAACATTTCATAATGAGCTGATTAAAATTTAAACAATACCTTTTTAAAAACATCTTTTCATGCCACATGTATTTATAAGAGAGATTATTCAAGTTCCTAGGTCTATCAGGAAATTAATTTACAGCTTAAAATTAACTAAATATATACTGTATCTGCATCTAAATTCCTCAAGAGGAAAATTATATTCTATCAAGCATAAAATGCATATTTGAATATTATCTGTTTATAGATACTTACATGATAAACTCTAAGAGCCTTTTCAGAGGCATTATGGGATATTCATTAAATACAGTATAATGTACTGCATTCCTCTCAAAAAAGATATTTCTTTTTGATTTATGACTTTAAGAGTTGCATTGCAGAGACTGTACATTTAAGGACTAATAACTGAGAGGACAAGAAGTTCATTAGTGTATAAGCTGAGAAAAGATTAGGAAAGCTGGGTGTGATGAAGGGTCTGAAATGCTGACAGGGCTAGTACCACCGCTGTCATAAGGTTGCAAGTAGTGGACCTGCGAGAGAAGGTCCTACTTGATTTACTTGTTTAGACACATAAACCCAGTGGCCATTTGTGTCCCCAGAAATTTCTTGCAGGACAACTCCTTCTTTAAGGCTAAGTTTACTGATTTATTGCAGTGCATCCCTGGTGGCTCAGATGGTAAAGAATCTGCCTGCCAATGCCAGAGTCCCAGGTTTGATCCCTGGGTTGGGAAGATCCACTGGAGAAGGGAATGGCAACACACTCCATTATTAGAGTCTGACATGACTGAGTGACTAACACACGTACTTGATGCATGAGTCGAATCTATCTTTCCTTACGTCTCATCTTTTACAGTACCATTTGCTTTGTCTTCACCACCCTTACAACCTTTCCTCTGCTGGTAACTCCTAGATTCTTAACTATATACAGCAACTTAGTCTTGTATGTGCACATGCCAACTGAGAGCAGTGCAAAATGTCTATCTAATGCATATCTGTGTGTATATATATATATATATATATATAATATGTATACATTTCCTTCCATATTTGTTATAAATGTGTATGTATGTAACAAAATTAGTAGATTTTGATTATTTACTTTTTCCATTTTCTGTGATTTGACATTCCATTTAGCAAAAGTGGAAGCACAGAGTAAAGTGATTTAACTTGACTTGAGTCACAGGACTCATACTCAGGTTCATCGACCCTCTGACCCTGTTTTGGACCACTCTATTGATTGGGCTCTTCCGACAGAACCACCTGGAATACTCACTGACAGTCACAAGGCCTGGCTTCCCCTGCAAGGAATCCCAGTCAGGGTCTGCCTCTGTCATATTAGACTTGACTTGGCTCCCCCGGATTTGCAGTCACTGAATCAAACCACTAAATGCATATTGGGTTTCTAGAGTCAGAATTCTCTCCTCATTGATGGTACTTATTATAATATTTTGTGGGCTTTTCTGAAAGTTAACTTCCATGTGTGAATATAACCAAAACATTTTTTTTTTAAGTTAGATCTATCTTCCCTGTGTTTGGTAGAATGGAGTTTAGTCTGTGTATGAGAAAATGGCACATGGGCAGAAATTCAGGCATTCCTGATGTACTAAAAGAATTTCAGTGGTGATATTCTCATTTATTTTCTTCAGTATTTTCTTGAGAAGAGACTATTCCCCATGGACAATGTAAAAAATCTAAACATTCAGACTTTATAATTTAAAAAATGTACTTGGAATAGATGTAAGATTATTTCAGGTGGTAAAAAAAAGTTTATATGAAGAGTTGAGCAGCGTTTATTAACTTTTTTTTTTAACAAAGTAGCGTCACATTATAGTAAAGCAAGTTGGCCTGAGTCTGAATCCTAGTTCTACCACTGCCTAGCTGCACCATCTTGGGCAAATTTCCTAAAGTCTCTGAGTTTCAGTTTTCCTCCTTTATACAGTGGGAATAATGACACCACTAACTCACAGGGTTGTAGCAAAGATGAAATGAAATGAGAGTTCCAAAAATACCATTTATAAAAATCTGCCCAGTAAAATAAAAATAGATGACATCCTGTATTTGGTAACCCCCCAATTTAAATTGAACTAATTCTTTAAGTTTCCCCAATTGTACCTTCCAAGGTGAAGTTTACTGTTGCCTCCCTTGTGTGTCATCCATAATTCTTTTTCTACCTTTCCTCTGGTCCCTATGAACGTTAATGACCTGATGTGCTTCCATCATGGTGTCCACTACTGAATTATAAGACTTTGAAAGTATAAATTAAATTATGTTGTGATCACATTTTTATCTCCAGGAACTTGTAGTATGTCTAGTATAACATGGATCCATAATGGAGATTTATTTTGATTGAATTATAACCTTCTCATTTTTAATCCTATATGGAAATTATTGTTATTGGCTTATTTCATAAGTATTCCATATTTTTCCCCTATTCTGGGACTTCCTGGTAATTCTTATTTATCCTTGTACCTTATTTCTTAGGCCCAATTAAACACATATCTTTTTAATATAGCTTTTTTCTCATTTTAATTGTTTTAAAATATAACTTTCCTGTAGCCTTTTATATTTCTTATTTCAGTTTAATTCCAAACCATATGAATTTAGGCAGTGTTGAAATTGAGAGAATTGAAAGGAATGTGTATATATATATATATATGTATATATACATACATACACATGTGTATATTTACAGACACCCTTATATGTGGCTTCCCATGTGGCTCAGTGGGTAAAGAATCTGCCTGCAGTGCAGAAGAGGCAGGAAATGTGGGTTCAATCTCTGGGTTGGGAAAATTCCCTGAAGGAAGGCATGGCAACCCATTCCAGTATTCTTGCCTAGAGAATCCCATTGACAGAGGAGCCTGGTGGGCTACAGTCCATAGGGTCACAAAGAGTTAGGCACAACTGAAGCTACTAAGCACACACACATACCTTGTTGCTTTAAAATCTTAAAGATTTCTTAATCAGATGGAAAGTCAAGTTTCCCACCTCTGGATGTGATGTTCTCCCATCAAGATTGCTTTCATTCTTTCTTGCCTGGAATCCTACTGGAAGTAGCCATTTGAGAATTAAAGCAGACTTTTCACAGGAAAAGGCAATGCCGGTGACTTGAAAACTCTGGTGTTTTGAAAATGGTCTGTATTAGGTTTGAGCAAGAAAAGTGTCATTGTTTTACTTGTGGTGAATATAGTGTCTAGGAATCTCATTTGGGTGAAGTTAAACTCAGAAGAAATGAGAGATGAGGAGGTGTCAGTCCTTCACTGAAAATACAGAATCTAAATGATAAATAATCAGGACTTTTTTTTTTTTTTTATGAATCTGATCATGCAAAGCTGGATGGAAGTTTCAGGTGTAAAGTAAACACTATACGTGAAGCATTCAAAGTAGGTGATTGCTTTGACAAAGTTGGTGTGAATCACTTTAACACCCTTAATTTAATTTCAAATTAGATTATTTACAAACTCAACTCTTTCCATGTCTAAATGCTTGATTGACAACAAAGTGATCATTTGAAGACAACTGAAATGTGAATAAAAATCCACAAAAACACAATTTCTACTAGGTTTCCATACAAACATAGAAAACCATGACCCTCAGGCTCAACCACCTTTTCTATTGCATCATTTATAATGAACTTATGTGTCCCCAAACACACTTGAACACACTCAGAAGATGCTATTCATTAAATAGTACCTTTTATTTCCAAAAATGAGGGACAGATTTGTTTTAACAGATTGTTAAACCATAGCAATAATGGAAGATATGTAGCAGTTTGTTTTCCCAGACCAAGTCTTTATTTAGTACAAGTGGACCTAGTTATGAATCTTATATGTTCATGCTCTTTATTTCTAGATTTTTTTGGTGGTGATGGGGTAGAGCAAGGCATGATAAAATTAAGCCTAACATTGCTGGGTCCAAAATATAGTAAATAACACTGAATCTTTTCATTTTATGCAAATAAATCAAAGTTAAAATAAGTAAAAATAAATCAAGCTGAAAATAATACTACAGTGCCTGTTACTTCTTAATTCTGACTATCCTATGTAGAGAAGATAGCTGATTACTTCATAAGCTTGTCAAAACTTGTTAATTCTGAACTCTGTTGTGAAGAAATGCACATTAAAACAAATGAGATCTGCTTATTCCATATATTAAGAAAAATGAAAAAAAAATACTGGGTGTAGGAAAAAATATCATAGTTTGAGTACTTGACCATTCCCAAACCTCAGAGTATAAAATCCCAGAGTAAATAGATAGGTTTATTTTATTAGGAAATTATGTTTCTAATGTGTATTTATAGCTATAGCTATTTGCATAGCATGGTATTTAGAAAAGTTCAAATTGAAAAAATAGCTAAAACACACAAGAAATGATATTAGATATATGTATATATGGAAAAATAAGTGTTGTTCCCCAATAGTTCGTGTAAAAATTATATCTAATTCTCAAATATTTTCAATAATATAGTTGAAGTCTAATAGTTTACTCTCTGCTCATGGCTATATAACTCAGCATCTAGTTACAGTTTCTATTTTGCAAATATTAATTATATATTAATTTAAATGTGATGGTATTTTTCATTTAAATCACATTCAGCAATTTAATGTTTGGTGAAACGTGTCAATTAAGTTAGAATTAGAAATACATATTATTGAAAAGTATTGTGACATATTTAGACATAGAACTACTTACTATACTATATAGATTGCAAACCATATAGAATATTTACTATATATTATACAGAGTCAGACACGACTGAAGCGACGCAGCAGCAGCAGCATACTGTAAGGTCTAGATTATGACTACATGGATACTATATAAATACTGCTACATAGGCACTATATCCTATGTTATTTATTACATATGCTATCTAGATAATAAAAACTGTCATAAAAACAATATTTATGACATTATTAATAATATGATTACTTATGATGTATGATATTTTTGAAGCTATGATAGAGTAGATTCCTATAGAAGCTTCTAGAGTGCTGAGAAAACAAGATTTCAAAAAGGGGGCCAACAATAGAGCACGAGCTCGACCAGATATTTCTACAAAGATATCTCAGTTAAAACTTCAGTCTAACCTTATAGATATTACTGTGCCTATTTCACAGGGAGGAAACTGAGGAAGAAAGAGGTTAAAACAATTCCATAAGATTATACAATTATTAAGTGCCATACCTGAATCTGAGTCGAGTATTCTGACCTCAAATCATGTTACACCACTGATCAATGAAAATAAAACTTATTGTGGCACTCAATTGTCAGGAAAGACCTAATTGAATAAAACTGACATGAAATGAGCTTTGAAAAATAGTTAAGCTTTAAGTCAGAGGCAGGATGTACTGTGCAAGAAATACAGGAAAAGTAAAGGCAAGGAGATGGCTAACCATGAAATGATGGGTGAGATATTTTGATTGTCATGGAGTTTTCCTTTGAAGGAGATAGAGGAAATGTAGATTTCATTCATTTAGAGAAGGCCTGGAGCACTGTCTAAATCTAAAATGAATTTGATGCCTGCACATCAGGTGCCAGATAAGCACTCAGTAGATGGGGAGAGCGGTGCCAGGTTACATGTGATAAAATAAAGAATATTTAGCATTACTTATATAAATGGGGCCACTGGCAGAAAAGGAAAAATGGTGTTATGAGTCACACTGTATACAGTATGTATCTCTGGGATGACTTTCCTTCTAAAGTATTACACGAAGCAGTAAATAATTATATTATTTAAATATGCAAGTAATATGGTTCTAGAAAGAGGCTTTTGGACAAACATACTTTAGTTTCATCATTTAACTAATTCAGTTGTTCTAGAATGTATGACCTACCACCAGCACAGAGAATTTCTGAGGCCTCTGGGCAGATGTAATAGACTAGAGATTGCTGAAGACAAATTTCTTGCAGAGAAAGATTTGTGAAATCCTACAGGGAACCAAGGAAACTATGCTGGCAAACACTTATCCCTGCAGAGAAGGCTTTATCATTGACTGTCTCTTAGCACTTCAAAAAACAACTTTGAACTTGTAAGTGGTAACTATTGTTGCCTTATAAAAATAATATAAGGAAAATTATAGAAAATTATAGAATTATTGATGGCTATCCTATATTATGAATGGAGGCTCTGGTATTAATGATAGATATTTTGTGCTTATAAACATACTGTATCTGAATATATGAGAAAAATATGTATTTGCAAGTGGAGATAAATTTTTAAAAATCAAATCATTTGTATACATTGCTGAATAAATGTTGTGCTATGCTTTTTAGCTCAGTTGTGTCCAACTCTTTGCAATCACATGGACTGTAACCTGCCAGTCTAGAATCTGTCCATGGGGATTCTCCAGGCGAGAATACTGGAGTGGGTTGCCATACCCTACTCCAGGGGATCTTCCCAACCCAGGGATCAAACCCAGGTCTCCCACTGAATACATATTCTCCCCTCAAAGATCGCTGGATTTCAGTGATACAAAATTAAATAAGACACATCTCCTTCCTAAGAATACTCATCAATGAATGAATGATTTGTTCAGCTTCTCTGTGATTTTCAGAAAATATTTGAATTCTAGATCCTGGCAAGAATATATCTAAGTTGCCCCCAAGTCTATCCTGCTGCTGCTGCTGCTGCTACTGCTAAGTCGCTTCAGTCGTGTCCGACTCTGTGCGACCCCATAGACGGCAGCCCACCAGGCTCCCTCGTCCCTGGGATTCTCCAGGCAAGAACATTGGAGTGGGTTGCCATTTCCTTCTCCAATGTATGGAAGTGAAAAGTCAAAGTGAAGTCGCTCAGTCGTGCCCGACTCTAGCAATCCCATGGACTGCAGCCTCCCAGGCTCCTCCGTCCACGGGATTCTCCACACAAGAGCACTGGAGTGGGGTGCCACTAGATCAAGTTAATTTCATGATACTTCAGGCTAAAACTCTGAGCAGATTCCCATGTTCTAGGTAAGCATGAAGAGACTGCATGATAAGTGTGTCTCTATTCTATACCCCAGTGACTCTGGAGCAGAAAAATAAATGATGCAATATATTATCTTAGGTTTTTATCTGTTTAAGTGTGAATGAGGTATGTAATAGGTATGCAGTTATAAGAACCCTCTGAAATTTTATTCTGTGCCACATCCTATCTTTGTATGCTTTTTCTGTTTGTAATGTGACACCCCCAGTGATGTCATATTAACATGCTTAAAAGCTATGTGCATAGATATATATTTTGGGGAAATTTCTTATACCGGGAAATGTTGAATGTTGCTTTTACAGCCTGATAATTTTTTTTTTTTTTTTTGCATTTACAAATGCATTTGGGATGTACTATCATAAACATTAAGAGAAAAAAATATTATGCAGACTCTCTAAAGACTCCTCTTTGGGGATTTCTAAGCCCCTTTGATTAGCGCTTGTGTGATGAAGTCCAGCAAAATCCCTACTACTGAATAGTCTCTTGTTCTGCTTTAAAGAAGAAGTTATTTAAAAAGTAGTTTTGTACAGTTTTCCAGAACTCTGTCTTATCTTCCTTTGATTTGGAACTCTGTGTCTTCTGTGATTTTAATGCACACTCAAATGCCCCATAAAGCATGAGATGGATGAATGAAAGCAATAGTGTGAAAGTAGATTCCACTTAAAGACATTTCTCTTATGTTACTTTTTCGTCAAAGTACTGTTAGCAAGGAATATTAAGATTCAAGTATTCCAAATTCATGGATGTTTCTACTGTTGTATAGATATTCTGTCTAAGTAAGTCTAGCTTTCCCTTTAAGGATGTTTGGTTTGAATAGTTCTTTTCCTTAACAAAAGCATGATCTATTATATATATAGATCTATTAATATACATTAATATATATATTAATGTAGGTACATATAAAAGTAAAAGGTATAGGTATATATAAAAGTAAATTCCCCACATTTGAAAAATATTGTTGTTCAGATCTTCCCCCAAATTAACTTGTTTATGCTATTTTAATTCATCAAATGAGTGAATATATATCTTCCTCTTAAAATGGTTTGTCAGATGTTGTAAAACATTTTTTAACAGTAAAGGTCACATTTTATTGCAAAAACCTGTCAGTGCTTTATGTCCAAGCTGTGAAATGTTACTGCTTTAGGGTGATTATGTGGGAGGGGGCTGTGGTAAAGAATGCCTTTCTGTGGCCAGCTATGATTTACAACAGCGAATAGAGAATTAAACCTTTAATTGAAGCCTACAGAGCAGTACCTAGAGGCTAGATTCGGCCTGAAATTTGATTCAGACAATTTTCTTAGTCAAGCCCCTGTGGGCTTACCAGTTGATTCTCATGAGTTTTGATTGTGATTGAAAAGACAAGCTGTTTTCTGCTTTGCTCTGAACTTCCCTAAGGTAATTCCCCAGTTTTAGTAAGCTGCTTGATTAACATGAAGGGAGACATTATGGGGGAAGAGAGTACACACACAAGATTTTAACTGTTTCCTCAAGTCCCCTAATGAAAGTATCTTAACATATCAGGTAGTCTCTGAAGGGAATTCTCAGTTAGTAAACTGGTAAATCTCCCATTCCTGAAATTCTTATGGAACTGTAACTGTGTCTATGGATGCTTGTCCCTGTGCGTCTATGGATGCTTGTCCCTGTGCGTCTCTGGGAGAAGGGATGTGGGTCATTGAGTGCAGGTACCTTATATTCATTTGGGCCACATTGCCTATCACCAGTTTCTGACTTCAATGTGACAAAAATGTCAGTCCACAGGACACATGATCTTGAGTAAATCTTTTCATCCCTTTCTATCCATAAACATAAGCAATATCCTCTTTTCTTCCATCATATTATCTATTTATTCTTTTGCACATCTTATAATTTACTAAATTATTTATTCTGTTAACAAAATAAGTTAAATTTGACCCTTGTCTCACATACTACTTGTTTCTTGATTATTGTGCTTATCATATCTATGAGGCTTTGTCTCTCCTTAATGTTAATGAATACATAAATTAATTAATTTAAAAATAGATTGATGTGGTAAAAAAAAAGAATAGCAATAAGAAAGAGAAAGACACAATCTCAATGGAGAAGCAATTGTATTTCTTAGAGGCAAGTACATTTGGTGGTAGAACATGAAGAAAAATATTAGAAATTCTGGAGCATTTGGTTTTCAGATAATAAATATGGACAGTGATGTGATTTAATCTTTTACTTGAAGGACTCCCACTGCATGGAAGGTAGTATTAGATGAGGTTTTACATAAATTCTTTTGTTATTCCATTCTTCACCCTTGATCTCTACAATTTATAAGACTTGTTATCACTAGTACACTCAGATTCAGATTAGGCATATATGTCTTAGCTATATTCCACTAAAGAGGCGATTGCATTTTGTTTTCTAAAGACCCATGTTTGCTGCCCTTTAATATATAATATTTTACATAATATTGCATATGTATCATTCTGTCAATGCTCATTTTATAATAAACATGATAAAGTATATTAGTCGAATGATAGTGACAGTAAATTAAATATAAGTGGTGCTGAGACTGTAGGCATGTGTCATTTTTAGATGAGTTCCTAGGGAAATAATGATATTTTCTGACTGTGACTAAGATTCTACTTAGCACTGCTGAATACTCTTTGAGAGAATTTTCACAGACAAAATAACAGCAAAATAACTTTACCCAGATTTTCTTCTTGAATGAAATCACTAAAGAGTTAGGGATTTTGTTTTGCTTTTAAAGATTTATTTTGACTAAAATTATTTTGACATGTATGTCAAGACTTACACTCAATTCTTTCAACATATATTCTTCTAACACCTATCCTCTATGTGAGAGTTTTTGTAGGTCTGGGAATACAGTGACCAAGATAACAGACCAGTGGCCTTTGCCCTGAAAGGATCATATATTCCAGTGTGGTACACTACAAAGTAAAATAAGAAACACTTAGAGCACAAAAGTTACTATTTAAGTCTTGACAGGTTAAGGAGTATTTGCTAGGTTTTTGGATTGGGTATTTTGAGTAGATTATAGTGCATTTAATAGAGAAAATAAGTTTTAAGGGAGCATAACATGTTTTCACGTTTCACTTTCATGCATTGGAGAAGGAAATGGCAACCCACTCCAGTGTTCTTCCCTGGAGAATCCTAGGGACGGTGGAGCCTGGTGGGCTGCCGTCTATGGAGTCGCACAGAGTTGGACACAACTGAAGTGATTTAGCAGCAGCAGCAGCAGTGTATTCAAAAACCTGAGTTTAAATTAGGTAGTAGGAATATATGAAATGAGCAGAATGTGTACTTTATAGTAAAGGAAATAAGGAATCACTGAAGAGTTATAAGCAAAGTATTGACTTACATAAAATTGCACTTTGCAAAGATCTGATCAGTGGAGAGTATAAAGTAGACAAAGCAAGCCTGGAATTAGGAATCTTTATTAGGTAACACTTGTATTAGAACAGGCAATATATGATAGTGGCCTCAGCTAGTGCTGATCTATGCAATAAGAGAATAGATTTTGAGGATACTTGGGAGATGAGGGTCTGCAGTTCCTGGTATTTGTAGTGGGGTGAAGGAGGGTAAGGAAAGAATCAAGGATGCTCAGGTTTCTGGTTTGGGTGATTGAGTATATTGGTGTTTTTCTCTTTACTTCAAATCACAGGAAGATGATCTAGTTTGGGGAAAAGAAGATATTGAGCCCCATTCTGGTCATGTTGGGTTTAGCAGTCTTTGAAACATTCCTGTGAAACTGCCTGACTGGCTATCTGTTCTCTGGGTCTGAGGTAGCCTGGTGGTCAGTCTAGGTAGAAGTGGTTTTTCTGAGGATGTGTAGCATTGGGATAAAAGCTTCAAACAGAGTGTGAATACTTTTAATGGAAGGAATCAAATGGTATCTGTTCTAGGGATTGTAGGTCATAAAGTTCAAAACTATTCAACTCTGCTGTGGTACCACTAAGGCAGCTGAGACAACATGTGAATAGGTGTGAATGTGACAACCTGAAAGTCATTATGGTTGCTGAAATTTGAATTTCATATAATTATCACATTGTCTCTAAGTAGTATTTGACTTTTTTTTATTGGTCAACCATTTAAAACTATACAAATCTATATTACTTTGTGGAACATATGAAAAAAAGTGAAGGGCCATATGTGTCCTATGAGCCATAGTGTACAGACCCCTGGCCTAGAACATTAAAATTTGGTTGAGAGAAACCAAAGAGAGATGGCCAGAATGAATCACAATAGTTGGAGAATATTAAGAGCATAAAATTTACATATATATGTGTGTGTATATATATATATATATATATACACATACATATATAGGTTTCCCTGGTAGCTCAGTGGTAAAGAATCTTCCTGCCAATGCAGAAGACCTGGTTTCAATCCCTGGGACAGGAAGATTCCCTGGAGAAGGAATTGGCAACTTGCTCCAGGATTTTTGCCTGGGAAATCCCATGGATAGAAGAGCCTGGCAGGCTATATACATGTCTTCTAATTTTGAATTAGTTAGCTCTGACTTTTGTGGTAGTCAGTTGCCAACAAGATAAAAATTGCAAAAGCAATTATGATTTATAGGTGATAGGAAGATGGGGTTTTCAGTAAATATCTCATTCACTTACTATTATAAAAGAAGTAAATACAGAGGTCCTTGAATGAAGTCATATCTTTCCATCCATTGTTATGCCTCCTATCACCATTCCCAGTACCCAGAAGCATGAGTTCAGATGTCCTAGAAACCCAAGTTGTATTCTTGGCTATCCCATAATAGCCATTAATTAACTTATTCAGTCTCAGTTTATATAAAATAGAGATAATTTGGTAGAAAAAGAGAAAGAACAAATGAGAAAACATGTATGCATATGCTACAGATTGAATTCAAATAGTTTTGGGTAAATTATAGCAGATGTTATATGTGGAAATATCTAACAGAATGTATGAAATATATTTAAATGCTTTTCAAACATTATTTCTCTCCTTCTTCAGATGTTTGTGATTTAATGTCCCATGTGCATTCCCATCTTTCTCAGGGAAATGATCTGTTTTCCTGATTTCAGATAAGAAGAGATGAAATATTCAATCCATATTGGTTGATTAAGGGATATAATGATCATTTTAAACTGTAAGCATCTGTACATGGGCTGTAAAAGTGGTTGAGGTGAAATGGGTTCTCAGTAATTGCAAGATTCTTATGATGCTGCTGCTGCTGACCATTATAGAATCGAGTTAAAGTGCTGGATCGATTTGTGTGTTTGCACACATCAAATGACATGAATATAAGAAAATTTGAGAAGCAGTTTGATGAAGGGAAATAAATGATTTGTATTAGAATCAAACTCTGCCATTTATTTGACAAAGACTAGTAAGCTTTGGGACAAGTTATTTAACCTCTTCACTAAGCCTCAGTTTCATTTTCATTACCTATACATTGTGGATAAGCTGCGTCTTTGTGGGTTATGTTGTGACTTAAATGAGAGGACATAATATATCAAGTATAGTGGCTGTCATGTACTAGGTGCTCAATAAATATTAGTTCCTCCCTTTCCATTCCCTCTTACAAGAAAATCAATTTTTCCCTTTATTTATACTTTCTATGGATTTTTTGCCTTAAAGAACAAATTTAAGTGAAAGAGAAGAGTTTTATTAATGTGTTTGCAAAGGGGGTGTTGTGAATGTGGAATTAGTAATATTTGAAGTACATAACTTCCATCGTCATATGATCCTCTTGTAAAGTTAAGGCAAGGTCTATAATTTGCTTTATTTAAAACATTAAATTATGATGGCTCATTTAATAACTCTAAACTACTAAGCTAAACTACATTTGTGTTCAGCAAACAGTTGTAAAAATACCTGTTAGACATTTAATCACTGCACAAATTGTTTTATAAAGCACTGCAAAAAAAGTTGATTAGCAAAAAGAAATAAAGACATATTGCAAAAACACTAATCTTTTTTAAATATATAAATTTACTTACAAGTAAATATTCTATCATATATAACTCTTTACATCTTAAAGGCTTGTCATTCTTTTGTACCCCTATTCATTTTTAAAGATAAAAGTTTACATGCAGAATCTTTTCACAAGTCCAAATTGAAAAGATACTCATTGTATCCTTATGAAAAGTGCTTTATTGTATTTTTTTCTTAATGGAGATCTATATTAATATTTGTAAACATGAATTTACAGAACCAGTTTTGCAATGACAGGTCAAAATCAGTGTCTGAGAAAATCATGAAATAAGAGAGTAATCATAAGAGTAAGGAGATGACAGCCATCACTAAAGTTCAGGGTAGGAGTGGGGAAGGTGAAATTATTATTGGATCTCTTCAGAAAATAATAGTTGTGAAGTTATCATTCAACATGCTTCATACTGTGTCCAGGGAGTATGTAATTTCCTCGGTTCTTTCTCACCACAGCAAAAATTTGAAGTTACACATGGACCAGTGTTGCAGCTCTGTGTTACAGCTCATTTTTATTTTAGAAAGCAAAGGAAAAGACATCCTCGAGGCATGAGGGTGGGTCAACCCAAAAGACATGAAGGGAAGAGAAGCACCCTGCTCAATTTTGGCTCCTCTTTTTATATGTTTTTTCCTCCTCCTCCTAAGCCTGCCCTATGTAAACTGGGCTACACAGGAGGGGTGTTTGTTTGCCCTGAGGTCCTCACTCTGGTCCGGACCTTCCTTTGTTCTATTTTCCTGGGCTTTTCCCTTCTTTGTCTTTTAGTCACCACCATTCTGGACTCCTTTTTCCAATTCTAACTACCTAACATTCCCCCCTCAAAAGATGAGTGGCCCAGTTCTTTGGGAATAGGGGTGTTGAGGTCTCTCTGGCTACTTCCTGCTGAACTGGGGCAGCGAGGGGCATTGGGCCTCCCCCTCTTGCTAGTCTCAAGCCTCAGAGTCCTTATAGCGATGCCCATTGAAAGATGAGTGATATTTTCCATGATCAGCTCTAGTTTTATATATCCTTGATGAACTGGCACTGCATATTGTAGTTTGTTGACCTAGGAAGAGAGAAAACAGGTTAGACAATTGATAATACATGAAACAATCATATCAGAATGATTTCATGGAGCAGTTTTTTTTTTTTTTTTTAACCACCCCCTCAACCTTCTCAGTCTGGGTGGGAAAGCCTTCAATCCATCCTATGAATGTATCTATCATGACTAATAGGTATTTATACCCTTGAGAAACTGGCATCTGGATGAAGCCCATCTGCCAGTCCTCTCCTGGGAAGGTTACACATTGTTGGATGGGCTGGGCCAGCTGGGGTCTTCTAGCTCCTTGGGGTTTTTTTCATTGGCAAGTGGGACAAAAGGAGACCACTTGCCTTATAGTCATTTGGAGGCCTGTTCCTCTGAAAGTCCTTTCTAGTATTCTTTGAAGGGCCTTTTCCCCTAAATGAATGGTGGCATGTAAGGAATTAACCAACTTCTGTTGGAGGTTCCCAGGCAGAAAAAGGAGTCCCTCCTTTTGGAACCACCCCATATGATCTTCTTGAAAGCCCTCTTTCTTAGCTTCAAGAGTCCTTCAGTATATGAAGGAGTTTCTGGCAAATTAGTCTGTGGAACTAAGGCGGCAACCCGTATTAAGTCATTGTTCTGTAATGCTGCTCTCTTCGATGCCTAATTGGCTGCTTAGTTCCCTTGTGCCACTTCTGTGCTTCCTTTTTGGTGTCCTTTACAGTGGGAGACTGAAACCTCAGAGGGCAGATTGAGTTGCCTCTAAGAGCCTAAGGATTTGATCACCATATTTGATTGGGGACCCTCAGTTGGTCAAGTGGCCTCTTTCTTTCTGAATAGTAGCATGTGAATGTAGCACCAGAAAGGCATACTTGTGGTCAGTGTAAATGGCTACTCTTTTTCCTTTTCCCAGCTCTAAAGCTTGAGTCAGGGCTATGAGCTAAGCTAACTGGGCTGAAGTACCTGGTGACAAAGGTTTAGCCTCTATGGTCTCAAAATTGGAGATTACTGCATATCCAGCTATTCTTTTTCTATCCAAGGCAAAGCTGCTTCCATCAGTGTACCAGATTTCCTCAGTTGGTCCAAGGGTCTTGTGACAATCCCTCTTGGGGTTTTGTCCAGTGGTCCAAGGTTTCTAGGCAAGAGTGAAAGGGGAAAGAGCTCTCGGGGGTAGGCAGGAGGGTGGCTGGGTTAAGAACCTCTGAAGGGGATATAGTCAGGCCTGGATTTTCCATCAGCACTACTTGATATCTGAGGATTCTTTGATCAGATATCCATAAATGACCTCTCCCATTTAGGAGTTGTTTCACTTGGTGGCTGGTAAAAATAGTTAATTTGCCCCCAAAAGAGAGTTTTAAAGCATCTTCTATCAGGATTAGAATAGCTGCAAGGTTTTGAAGGCAAGGAGGCCAGCCTCAGGCTATTGGCTCGAGCCTCTTGGATAAGTAAGCTACAGGCTGGGACTCAGGTCCCAAACTTTGAGTTGACACTCCCAAGGCTATTCCTTCAATTTCATGGACGTAAAGTTGGAATTCTTTTTCTGGGTCTGGCAACCTCAAGGCAGGTGCCTGAGTTAAGGCTTGTTTTAGTGTGGCCCCTGCCTTCTTTTGAGGAGTTCCCCACACCAGTGGGATTGAATCATCCTGTCCCTTCAAGCTTTCACTTAAGGGCTGGGAAATTAGACTGTGGTTGGGCATCCAGGTTCTAAAATTCCCAGTTAGCCCCAGGGAAGCTTGCAATTGTTTTCGAGTCATTGGTGAGGGCAACTGGAGGATTCCTTGTACTTGATCAGAGGACAGCCTCCTGGACCATATGTAATTACTCCCAGGTAAGTGACCTTTGTCTCAACTACCTGTGCCTTAGCATGGGAGACTTTATATCCCCTCTCTGCCAAAAAGTTTAGAACCTGAATTGCATGTTGTTGGGCATTTTTTTCTCATCTGGAGAGCAGATTAGAAGGTCATCTATGTATTGTAATATTTTTCCTATTAGGTCCCAGGTTCAGATCTAGGAGATCCTGGCTAAGTGCCTGCCCATACAGGTGGAAGTTATCTCTGAACCCCCGAGGTAATACTGTCCAAGTTATCTATTGGTGTATTTCTCCTGGAGCTTCCTACTTGAAAGCAAAAAGATATTGGGATTCTTTAGAAAGTGGTATGCAAAAGATGCATCTTTGAGATCCAAGACTATAAACAACTTGGCACTGGATAGGATTTCTTCAAGAATTACATAGGGATTGGGTACTATGGAATGGAGAGGGACTACAGCTTCATTTATGATCTAGAGATCTTGAATGATTCATCAGGTCCCGTCCTTTTTCTTTGCAAGGAGGATTGGGGTGTTACATGGCAAATTGATGGGGACCAATAGCCCACAAGCAAGGAATTTTTTTATTAGAGGCTGTAGTCCTTCCCAAGCTTCTCTCCTGAGCGGGTATTGTTTCTGGTTTGGAAACTGAGTGGGATCTTGGAGGAAAATGATGACCGGTTCAGCTTGGTGGGCTCATCCAGGAGTCCCCTGGTCCCACACCTGGAGGTTAATTTTATCCTCCCATAATTTTTGGTCCCTGGCTATTGGAGAGGGTGTCATGGGTTCCTCAGTAGTAGCTAGAAGCTGTAGGGCTCTAGGGTCTGAAAAACTTCCTATAACAAGGGTGGTCTGCAGTTTAGTGAGTCTCTCTCTTCCCAATAAGGGAGTAGAACAT
Organism: Tragelaphus eurycerus; assembly: GCA_935064755.1. Taxonomy (NCBI): domain Eukaryota; kingdom Metazoa; phylum Chordata; class Mammalia; order Artiodactyla; family Bovidae; genus Tragelaphus; species Tragelaphus eurycerus. The sequence continues at coordinate 888,018 of CAKXYN010000132.1, read as the reverse complement.
TCAGGGACCACCAGAAACTTGTGGGAAAATATTTGTCCATCCCAGCAACAAAGAAGTGCTCAGGTAAATCTTTTTGTAGTTGTTTTTCCTGTAGCACCCCAAATGGTACAGGTTTGGGAGGAGAAGGCTTCAGAGTAGGAGGTCAGGACTGAGTAGGTAGCCCCTGTGTCAGCCAAGAAATTCTTAGACCTACCTGCCACATCCAGTTGCACCCTTGGCTCCAGCCCTGTGATGGTTGTCTGTGACAGGAAGGCTGGCTGGAATGGGCCACATCAGTCCTGTTGAACCATCATGATGGAAGGCTTGATGCTTGACCTTGAGGCTCTTGGGTCCCGAGGGCAGAGTGTTGCCCAGTGTCCCAATTGATGGCATTTGTAGCAAGCTGTTTTAGGAAACTTGTCACAGTTTAGACACTGTTTGGCTGAATGTCCCACCTGTCTACAGATTAGGCATTTGCCTTGTGCCTTGTCCTGCATGGACTTGGGGTTTACCATGGAGCTTCCCTGGAGGTCCGCCAGCATCTGGGCATGCCTTGTCTCTTTCCTTTTCTCCCTTTCATGGGCCATGGCCTCCCTCTCCTGATCTCTGTTATAAAAGGTACTGGTGACTATCTGGACCATCTCATCTAAAGAAACAGCAGGGTCCTGCTGCTATAGCTGTTGTAACTTTATCCTGATGTCTGATGCACAATGGGACAGGAATTTGTCCTTTAAAATCACTTGTCCCTCATAAGAGTCTAAGTCCAGATTGGTAAACTTTTGGAAGGCCTCTTTTAGAATTTCCAGAAAGGCAATGGGATTCTTTTTTTCTTCTTCTTCTTCTTTTTTTTTTTTAATTTAATTTTATTTTTTAACTTTACAATACTGGACTCCTAAGTTATTACTGAGACCAGGTACAGTCCCACAACTATTAAGCTTCCTTTTATTTTCATGGGTGAACTTCTTTAGGGATGAGTCTTTCTGAAGCTTATCCTACCCAGTTTTGTTGCATCTTGAGGGCCAGGCATCCCCAGTCAAAGTGCAGCTCTCCAGGCAGGTTGAGGCATGAAGACCTGGACATCGAATCCCTGGGCAAGTTGAGGCATGTCAGCCTCCCGAGAATTGGGTCCCTGGGCAGGTTGACCCAAATGAGGTGAAGAGAAGAGAAGCCCCCTGCTCAATTTTGGCTCCTCGTTTTATATTTTTTTTGCCCTCCATCCGAGTCTGCCCTATGAAAACTGGGCTAACCAGGAGGGCTGTTTATTTCACCAGAGGTCCTCACTCTGGCCCTCGGAACTTCCTTTATTCTGTTTTCTTGGGATTTTCCCTTCTTTGCCTTTTAGCCACCACCATTCTTGACTCCTTTTTCATATTCTAATCACCTAACAATACCTAATGCAGAGGAACTGTCTTCCCATGAGTATTAATATGATCTTCAACAATGCTTATTTTATGAAGATGTTAGTTCTAAATTCAAATCAGGAGGGCTGTCCTATGACTTGAATTGTGTCAGAAGAGAAATAACAGTGGAATAAATCCAGTTTAAGCCTTTTGGCCTAGTCACCTTTGAAAATACAGCAGAATTTTGGCAAGATCACTTAGACTTTCAAATAATAGCCATGCAGTAGATTAAACATATTCACATGTGTGTAAACACACATACACACTCATACACATACCAAAAAAAAAACAAAAAAAAACCAAAAACCCAAGTTTCAGAAAAGAGACACATATCAGACATAGGAACTTGATTTAGACCATAAATGTGAGAAGATGGGGAGGAAGAGCAGGTTGGACAAATAGAGAGAGGGAAAAGTGTGCAACCATTTTCTCATTATCACATTCACTCAACAAACATTTCTTTGGTTCAGTTCAGTTCAGTCACTCAGTTGTGTCCGACTCTTTGTGACCCCATGAACTGCAGCATGCCAGGCCTCCCTGTCCATTCCCAACTCCCGGAGGTCACTCAGACTCACATCCATCTAGTCAGTGATGCCATCCAGCCATCTCATCCTTTGTCTTCCCCTTCTCCTCCTGCCCCCAATCCCTCCCAGCATCAGAGTCTTCTCCAATGAGTCAACTCTTCTCATGACGTGGCCAAAGTACTGGAGTTTCAGCTTTAGCATCATTCCTTCCAAAGAAATCCCAGGGCTGATCTCCTTCAGAATGGACTAGTTGAATCTCCTTGCAGTCCAAGGGACTCTCAAGAGTCTTCTCCAACACCACAGTTCAAAAGCATCAATTCTTCGGCACTCAGATTTCTTCACAGTTCAACTCTCACATCTTTACATGAACACTGGAAAAAGCATAGCCTTGACTAGATGGACCTTTGTTGGCAAAGCAATGTCTCTGCTTTTGAATATGCTATCTAGGTTGGTCATAACTTTTCTTCCAAAGAGTAAGCGTCTTTTAATTTCATGGCTGCAGTCACCATCTGCAGTGATTTTGGAGCCCAAAAAAATAAAGTCTGACACTGTTTCCACTGTTGTCCATCTATTTCCCATGAAGTGATGGGACCAGATGCCATAATCTTCGTTTTCTGAATGTTGAGTTTTAAGCCAACCTTTTCACTCTCCACTTGCACTTTCATCAAGAGGCTTTTTAGTTCCTCTTCACTTTCTGCCATAAGGGTGGTGTCATCTGCATATCTGAGGTTATTGATATTTCTCCTGGCAATCTTGATTCCAATCTGTGGAATCTTGATTCCAGTGTTTCTCATGATATACTCTGCATATAAGTTAAATAAACAGGGTGACAATATACAGCCTTGACATACTCCTTTTCCTATTTGGAGCCAGTCTGTTGTTCCATGTCCAGTTCTAACTGTTGCTTCCTGATCTGCATACAAATTTATCAAGAGGCAGGTCAGGTGGCCTGGTGTTCCCATCTCTTTCAGAATTTTCCACAGTTTATTGTGATCAACACAGTCAAAGGCTTTGGCATAGTCAATAACATTCTATTATTCATTCATGGTGGCTGCAAAAATGAATTTGAATTCTTGTAGGTTTTTTTTGGAGAGAAAGAAATATATACAATTAAATAAATTATAGTCAGATAAAAAAATGTAACCATTAACAGATCATTGATCCACTTTGGAAAACGAAAAGAAGGTTAGGCTCCAGAATGAGATGACAGCAATTAATGCATTTCATTACTTCTATGTTGGTGGTATAGTGGTGCACATAGCTGCCTTCCAAGCAGTTGACCCAGGTTCATCTGCTGGCCAACACACCTGGCTAAACTTGGGGCTTCACTGGTGGCTCAGACGGTAAAGAATCTGCCTGCAATGTGGGAGAACTGGGTTCAGTCCCTGGAGATCCCTGGATTCAAACCCTGGAAGATTCCCTGGAGGAGAGCAGGAAAATCCACTCAAGTATTCTTGCCTTGAGAATCCCCATGGACAGAGGAGCCTGGTGGGGTACAGTACATGGGATCACACAGAGTCGGAATGACTGGGTGACTAAGTACCCATGAGCATAAAACAGCAAAAGACACAGCTGTGTTCTAGCCTGTGTTATAACAGGGAAGAATAGTGAGTAGCCCTTGTCCTCCATGACCTTGCCTATCACATTGTATTGAGAAAACTGTTAACTGATGCAAATAAGAGGAATAAATAATCAAGGAAAGTTGTGAAGCATTAAAGCATCATGAATAGGAAATGGAGAGGACATGATGGCAAATATAGACAAGCAGCCAACATACACAACAGTTATCACCATCAACATAATCCCATGGGAATTGAAGGAATTCTTGGTGATAAAAAGGATCCTCTTTAAAGCTGGTAGAACAGTGTCTTTTTCCAAACTCAGTAACTCTCCTATTTGTTACTCTATGCTGGAAAAATTAGATTCCTCTGCGCTGCCATCCATGGGGTTGCAGAATCGGACATGACTTAGTGACTGACTGAACAACAATAGTGGAACATTAAATCCTTCATAATTAAAGTTGCTAAATTTGGACAGAAAATGAAGTAAATGTAATATATATATATATGGTATCTCCAATATGAGTGGCACTTTACACCAATGATGAAGTAAATACTATTAAAAAATAAAAACTTAGATATCACTGGAGTTAATAAAGTAATTCTTATACAAGAATTACATCAAATTTTGGATATTCTCTTTCATTAATTCTAGGGAAAGGTCTGGAAACTGAATTTTTTTAAAAAAATTCTTCCTGTGAGAAGCTGATGATCAGTCAAGAATGGAAACTATGTCCTACAGAGAGGCCTTGAGGAACCGACTTCTGGGCTGCTAATAAGCAGAATGTTTCCATTTCCACTGATTTCATATCTTTCCTCTTCTCTACAGGAGGTACCATATTACATCTATTTTAGACCTAGTAGCAGAATAACACATTGCTAAGCTTATCTGTACTAGACCTAAGCTACAAGTAGACACAGATGCTATGCTAAGTCACTTCAGTCGTGTCTGACTCTGTGTGACCCCATAGATGGCAGCCCACCAGGCTCCCCCCGTCCCTGGGATTCTCCAGGCAAGAACACTGGAGTGGGTTGCCATTTCCTTCTCCAGTGCATGAAAGTGAAAAGAGAAAGTGAAGTCGCTCAGTCATGTCTGACTCTTAGTGACCCCATGGACTGCAGCCTACCAGGCTCCTCCGTCCATGGGATTTTCCAGGCAAGAGTACTGGGGTGGGGTGCCATTGCCTTCTCCGATATATATATATATATAGGAGGTGCTCATATACATATATATGAGGTGCTCTTGTGTGAAGATTTTAACTTGTGAAATGTTTTGAGCATCAATATCATGCAGGTGGAAAAGTAACAAATCAAAGATACTGTGTTTCTTCATTTCCAGAATTATTTCAGCCTTAATAAAGTAAATACACATCAACAAAGAGAAAATATAAATAGTATGTATATCTCAGCAAGGAAAATCTACAATCTACAGCCCTTTGATGACTTTGTGGTATAGTGGACAGTAAATTGGGTATGATTTCCACTTTTCAGATCTAGGTTGAAGCACATAACAATATTTTTAGTTTACATTTTACTCTTTTCTCATACTATGGAGAAATGGAACTAGTTGCATAAATGGAAAAATCACTGACTTTGGATAAGATAGCTTTTGAATAAATCTCAACCTGTATAACATTAAATATATTATAGTATTTATGAAAACATTTTCTACCTATAGGCAGAGTAAAGGGCTTACCTACAGATATTCATGTCCTAGACCCAGAAAAATGTGAAATAGATTTTCATATGGCAAAAATAATTTTCAAATATTTGTGAGCTAAGGCCTTCAAGACAGGGAGGTTATCCTGAATTATCTAGGTTAGGTCAATATAATCTTAAACGTACTTAGAAGTGGAAAAGGGAGACAGAAAAAGGGCTCATTTAGTCCTTAATGAGGACTAAAGCAGTTTGGATGATCCACTGTGAGAAAAACTCAATCCACAGTTGCTGCCTTTGGATATGGAAGGAATTCATGAGCCAAGAAATATAAGTAGCTTCTAGAAACTGGGAAAAGTCAGAAAATGAAAAAGTTAATTTTTTACTTGAGAGTTTCAAAAGGAACACTGCCCTGTCAACACTTTGATCTTAACAAAGTGAAATCAAGGCCAGACTTCTGACCTACTAAACTGTAAAATAATAAATTGGTCATTTATAAATTTAAAATTATAAAACAATTTCTATGCCATAAGTTTGTGGTAATTTGTTACAGAAGTAATAGGAATCCAATACAGATTTTGGTACCTAGAAATGGTATATTACTCTAACAAATACATAAATATGTGGAAGTGACTTGAGAATTGGGCAAATGGTACATGCTGGGAATATTTTGAGGAGCATGATTTTAAAAGGCCAGATTGTCTTCAAAAGACACTTAGTGGAAATATGAATGTTAATTACTCTGCTACTGAGAACTGATAAGAAAGTGAAGATCAGTGTAGAGAAAGCATATATCACTTTAGAGAATACCTAAATCATTGTAAGTGGCCTGTTAGGAAAAATAGAAGCATTAAAGGCACTGCTTTTGAAGGAACAGAAGGAAATGAAATATATTTTACTGGAAATTGGAGGAAAGAGAATCCTTGCTATAAAATGGCAGAAATTTTGCAGAATATATACTATAAATACATGGAAAGCAGAATTTGTAAATGGTGAACTTGGGTTTTTAGAAGAGATTTACCAGTAAGGTGTTGTAAGATTTACAAGTAAGGCTGGTTTCCTTCTTGCTGCTTGTAGTAAATGTGAAAGAAAAGAAATAAACTAATCAATGAGCTATTGAATGTTCAAACTAAACAGAAAAGAAAAAAAGAGTAAGACTTAATGATTTCTCTAATTTTTAAGCTACCCAAATGGTGAAGGATGCAAATTTAAGAGATTCACTGGAATGAAACCGTGGTCTAGAAGAAAAGCCTATGGTGTTTCTGGACAACCTTTTGTTAATGTATCAGAAAAATTAATAGATAGCACAAAAAGCTCCTTAAATAGATTAAGTGTGTGATTCATACTTTCTTTCAACCATCCCAAGAAAACCCAGTAATAGTTATGGAATTATCAAGAGAAAACAAGAAATCTGTGGATTAGGTTCTTGTTTTATAGATTGAGTCCCATGACACACGTGGAAGACCCACAAGGTTCTTGAGAATTTTATGCCCGTAGAGAAGTGCCAGCTTAAATTGGAAAAGACAGAGAGAGTACAAAATGAGATAAGGATGTTGGACCACCAAAATGCTATAAGTACAAAACAGGCAGGTAAAACCACTCAGCTACAAGCATGCTATATTCCATGAAAAATAAAAGATGACTCTGAGGGTGGAGACTAGAGGACAAGCCTGTCTGAGCCACAGGAGATTATTTTTAAGCTAAAAAGAAACAGTACAAATGAACTTAGTTCACAGAACAGAAAGAGACTCACAAACTGAGTTAATGAACTTATGGTTGTCAGTGGGGAATGATGGAGGGAAGAGATAGTTAGGAGTATGGGCTTGAATGTACAAACTGTTGCATTTAAAATGAATAACCAACAAGGACCTACTGTATAGCACAGGGAACTCTGTTCAATGTTATGTGACAGCCTGGATGGGAGAGAAGTTTGGGGGAGAATGGATCCATGTACATGTGCGGCTGAGTCCTTTTGCGGTCCACCTGAAACTACCACTACATTGTTAATTGGTTATAATCCAATATAAAATTTAAATTTTTTAAAAAGTTATTTTGGAGGAAATAAGTACAGTCAATTTTTTAATTAAAAAAATTAAATAAAAGCAAATGATGATAGCCTGGATGGAGTTTGAAAGTACTTTGGACAAGTGAATGTTTTCCTTCCATTTTAATTCTTTGTGAACAAGAATATCAATGATTGTTATCCAGCATTTGTACTATTATAATTTGGGAACAAATGACTTGCTTTTTTGTGTTTCTCAGTTTCACAGGTGGAGGAAAATTTTGCCCCAGGATGAGTCATACCAAGAATCTTATTCATACCTAATTTGGATAATGTTATTGGGACTTTTGAGTTAATGAGATTTACATAAGATTTTGAATTTGAGTTAATGTTGTAATCAATTGACAATGTGGGCAACTTTGGATATATGAATGTATTTTGCAGCTGGAATGAGTGTGAATCTTTGTGGAACCAAAGGGTACACTATGGGATGGGAAACAGAATAAAATTACCTTCTCCTCAAAGTTGTCCACAGCCTAACCCCTGAAACCTATAAATATGTTATGTGAAATAACACAGGAAAATTAAATTGAAAAATGGTATCTTGATTGCTAATTAATCAATCTTAAAATAGATAAATTTCCTTGATTATCAAGGTGGGTGTAATATAGACATATGGATGTTTAAAAATAGAAGATGAAGACAGAAGAGAAGGAAATGTGACTACAGTTGGGCTTCCCAGGTGGTGCTAATGGTAAAGAACCCATCTGCCAATGCAGGAGATATAAGAGACATGGGTTTGATCCCTGAGTTGGGAAGATACCCTGGAGGAGGGCATGACAACCCTTCCAGTATTCTTGCCTGGAGAGTCCCATGGACAGAGGAGCCTGGCAGGCTACAGTCCATAGTGTCACAAACAGTTGGACAGGACTTAAGCAACTGAGCACACACACACGTGCATGTGACTATGGAAGAATTCAACATGATGCTAAGTGAGAAGGAGTCAACTAGCACTTTTACATTTGAAGCTAGAGGAAGGGGACCATGAGCAAAGGAAAGTGAGAAACCCCTGAAAATTGGAAATTGAAAGGAAACATATTGTCCCCTGGAGCCTCCAGAAAGTAAAATATCTGTAAATACCTGGATCTTAGCCCAGTGAGATCGATATCTGATTCTTGATCTATAGAAATATAGGATAATAAATTTGTGTTATAAGCCACTAAGTTTATGGTCATTTGATAGGAAAGTTATACAGTGTTGTTATACAATGACTCACTTAAAGGCATTGATGGATGATAAAACTTGAGTTTGTAATGACATATAGTCTTCCACAAGGACTTCCCTTAGAGCTTAGTCAGTAAACAATCTGCCTGCAATGCAGGAGACCAGGGTTCGATCTCTGGCTTGGGAAGTATCCCTGGAGAAGGAAATGGTAATCCACTCCAGTATTCTTGCCTGGAGAATTTCATGGACAGAGGAGTCTGGCAGGCTACAGTCCATGGGGTCTGAAGAGTTGGACACGACTGAGCGACTAAATCACCATAGTCTTCAACAGAAAAATTTTTAAAAATGTTTCAAGATTGTTCTTTCCTCTGACACTGTTACATACACTTATTGTATTTGTTTGGCGTTTCCACTCATCTCTATATTATGACACAGCCCCAAACTCTACTATTGCTCCTGTCATTGGTTGAAGATTATCTCTAGGTATATGGAAATGCACATGTATATATTCAGATTATGATAACAGAAAAATAAGACAATACTGCCTATTTGTCATTTTTTCCTCTTTATATGCTTCTGGATAAATACTTTCATTTCATCAGTCATTAAAAGCCATTACTTTATCTGAAAACAAGAAAGCAGATATAATCTTTTGGTGTGTGTGTGTGTGTGTGTGTGTGTGTACAGGCACACAGCTCAGGTTTTGTTTGCATATGTTAAGAAAATGAGACATATGTAATTTGTAAGTCTCAACTTACAAATTTGTATAGTCTCAACTATAGAAGGCAGATGTTACCCAGGATATTTCTAGAATGCTATATCAGTCAAGAAAGGACAGAAAGAATTGTGCACGATATATATAGTTCTCAGACTCATGATATTACACAATTCCCTTTCCAAGTAGTATTGAATATTAGATTTAGAGAGTCAAAACACAGATTCACTGTTATGCCTTCCAATTAAACAACTAATGAGCTAGAATAATGACCCTTTCTTCTAACTGGTTGTAAGAATAATTAGATTTAAAAATACTTCACACATGAATGAAATCACCATCTTGCCAGTCAAATAGAGTGAAGACAGAGCACTATACTTAGTTTTGCTCACTCCGATAAAAGCCATTTTGGTATATGGGTGATAAGCAGGAGAGTTGCAATATTACTCTTTGTCCAATATCACTAAGATCTTGAAAAACAAGGTACAGACAACTGGAGCACTAGCAGGACTATATGAAATGTAAAAAAAATAATAGAAAAAAATTCAAGGTACTCGATGCTAGAATAAAATTCCAGTTAACCACTTTATTAAAAATTCTGTGTCTTAAACATTTAGATACACTGAGACTTAGGAAAAAAACATTTTTATTTAAAAAATTCTTGACAAAATCTTTTGAAAATACACTAGAAGTACATTATTAAATGTCAGTCAAAAGTCTGAAAGTGCCTCAAGAATCATCATTCTGGATATAAATTTTAGTCATACACTATTAGTCTTAAGGAATTGTTAAGAAGTACGTGTACATGTGAATTGATCCTAGGAAATACCTATAAGATAGAAATAGGAGTCCAGACTACACCTATGTTTCATTCCAAAGACACATGCTGTCCTATATTGGTTCCTATGCTGATAATAAGATTAACTGAAATCCCTGAAATTTTAGTATTTCTTGAATTTCAGAGATTTAAAATATTAATGTTTATTTCATGTTATCTAATTGGGATTCCCTGGTAGCTCAGACAGTAAAGCATCTGCCTGCAATGTGGGGAGACCTGGGTTCGATCCCTGGGTTCGGAAGATCCCCTGGAGAAGGAAATGGCTACCCATTCCAGTACTCTTGCCTGGAAAATTCCATGGATGGAGGAGCTTGGTAAGCTACAGTCGTTGGGGTCACAAAGAGTCAGGTGTGACGGAGCAACTTCACTGGTTCGTGTTATCTACAAATGCTAGTTTCCTCAAAGTTTAGGTTTTTAATTAATATTTATTAGTAAATGTTTTAAAGAGATTCAAGGTTGAAAGAATATACTTTTGTTTCATGTTTTAGTTTAGCTTAGTTCACAATTGTGAAATAAGAAAGGATCTGTTATAATTGAAAAGTCTCTGGTGAAGTTACTGTTAAGACCAGGTAAAGGAAGGCTTATTTCTGAATAAACAGAATTTCTTTTTGTTGATTCTTTAAAACACATAGAAAAATAAACAGAAGCAAATAAACTAAACAAAATAAACCATAAACAAAAAATCCAAGGATTGATACTAATTGTGCTTATCAGTTCCAGAATCATTTATTAATACCCTCAAAATTCAGAATTTAAGTTTCTAAGAGCATCTTCAATATAAAAAACTCCATGCAATTTTTTTGGGTACTCTGTTCCTTATAGCTTTTTTGCTTTCAGACAACTTCCATTTATCTCAGAGATAACTAAGGTAAAGACTACAGGTCTATCCATTGCAAATTCATGGCAATTAATTAATCACCTTAAACAAATTTTATACTGGGAAATGTGGAAAAGCAACTTTACGTTCAATTTCCTGATTTGTCATTAACTAGGAGATGAAGATGATAACATATAACACATAAATACATATAAACAGCCAATAAGTGAAACTTGTCAGAAGAATATATGTTGTACTATTGTTATTATTTTTTTCAAACCCAGCTTTTTTTTCAGATAGTACTTCTATATATTAGCTGGAGCTTATATTTTCTAGTATTTATTGAACATAATGCTTTTAGGTCCCCCCAAAGATCAATGAAACATATTTTGGAAATATTAAACAGTTCCCATAATTGTCTAAAAACAAAGTTTTATTTATATTGAAAATGTCTGGGTATAAGATACTTCTGGTCATAATTTTTTCCTATTATAAATATCGTCAAAACACAGAAGTATTGGTAAGTAACATCTTACTCTCATTAAAGGCCCAATTGTCAGATTATTGTAAGAAGTGTGTTTTATTCAGTACACTCACAGTTTGTTTCAAATTTGGTTGTCAGAATTTCGATGTAGTAATTGTCATCACTTTGTTCACAAGGGCCCACTTGTGTGTCATCTCTGATTAATTGTCCTGCCATTAAGTAACATTAATTATTTCTGCTCCATCTAGTAGACATCAATATCAAAAATTTTCCTCAGCTTTCATCTTATGGGTGAAGTAAGCCCATTTATCATTGTTTTAGAAATGAATGAGATTGAATCATGAAACATGTTTATGATTGACAGGCTTCATGGTGGATGCGAATAGGCAGTGGTCGGCAAAGACCTTGTAGATTTATTTTCTTGGTCATGCTCCTGCCTTCAATAACTCAGTACTTCTTCATGCTGCAACTTTTAGAGGTCAGAGAGGTGACAGTCTGTGAGCAGCAGCCAGCACGATTTCTTAATCATCTTCTCCATATTACTTTTCTTTTTTTTTCCCTAAGCATAGAAAGGGCACCTCGAACATAAAGCAATAGAAACCACTTCACTGTCCTAGTTCTCTGGGGCCACTGAAGTTTGCTCAAGGTCATAACTGGGGTGTAATGGGACTTGCTAAAAGTTTACATATGAAGAGATAGCTGTGGGGAATTATCTTTGAGAAACATAATTGTGCTAAACAATGCCTCATGTTATGTTCTTTGGTGAACATTAAATACAATATATACTTTGTTACAGACATAATGCTTTGTCGTATTCTCTAGAAATATTTTTTCACTGCATTTCTAATAAACTCTTTTTAAGAGCAGTGAACTCAGGAAGAGATCTGAAGGATCCTCTATTAAGTGTCCACATTCCCCAAATTAGAATGAAAACCAAGCAAGATTTGTTCAACTTCTCACCTCTCACATCCTTTCATTCCAAAATTTAAATTAAAATATTAATTATAATCACAAATTCTCCAGATGTTTTTAATATACATTTACCGATATAAGTACTCTGAGCATTGCTACGCTTATTCTAAACTTTTCTTCAATTCATTTTTTCAAGGTAATATCAAAATACTAAAGTGCTTCTTAGAAAATATACATTGAGTCTGTAAGATAAATTAGTAACTACTCCTGTCAGACAGAATCTAATTTCTTTCCCTATCAGTGTTGTAGTTATTCTCTTCTGATTTAGTTCTTCTTTCATTTATCTGAATCCTTTCATACCTCAAATTTTAAATCCATTCCTGTTCCCTTAAAAACTGACTCTAGGGCAGCACCTCCCTGTAGGTCTATGAACTGTAACTTTAGTTTCATTAGGATCTTATTCTTTTATGTCTTATATTTCTCGAAGTACTCCTCCGAGTTGATGCTTAGTAAATATTTATTGACAAACAGTTTCTTTATTAACTCAGTTACCATAAACTGATTTTATGTACTCAAATTATTGGACCTGTTATTGTAGTAATTGATGACTATCAGGGGACAATGATTTTATCTATGTATGCATTCTATTAAAATGTAGACACTTTCTCGTAAAATAAACACACAAATGCAAATTTTACAAAGGCTAACATTCATTGGAGCATGACTTGCCAAAGCTGTGTTACTACTCTCAAGGAGATGTGACAGGAGTGTTACCATTTCCCTTTTATTAAGCAATGAAACATAAGCCAGGATAATTCAAAAATAAACTCAACCTATCCCAGGTTTTAAAATCTTTGACATACCCCTCCGCCTCTTATGGATTTTTTGACTTTCTAAATAAGAGGGAGGATCAGCTGAGACAAATTCTCTTGAGCTGGGAGATATAATAATCTGTGGCAACAAATTTTCTGCAGTCTCCTCTTTGAAAGCCTTTGAGATTCTTGCATTTAATATTTTTCAGAGTCAACATAAACCTGGCGGAGCCCCTCTGACACCCCTCAACTCACAAAAGCATGCAGGCTTAACAGCCTCGAAGTGGGCACTGTTAGAAACAGTTTAGGATGGAGAGTAAAATTTTCTGTCACAAAGAGGGAAGAATAACTATTTATCTCAAACATATGCAGCCCAACCCATCATTTCTCTTTCCTTTATCTCTTTGTAGAAAATGTCTTCTTTGGGAGTTTAAATTTAGATACGGAATTTAAAAAGAAGGATTTTAAATGTATTCTGAAATTCTATTCTGGTAAGAACGCTAAAGTTTTTATCTTCTGTTTAAACTACCTGTTTCTTTAATTTCTCTCAGAAAAGTTAAAATATTTTCAAAAGCGTGACATAAAATAGTGAATACTTTTTAGAAGGACGTATCTTTTAGAAAAACGTATTCAACACTCTGTAGATGATTTCTTTCAATACTATTTAACACATAAATAAATATTTTGATAATTTCAAGAAAGAAAGTAAAATAATCTCAATAATTTTACTTCAGGGATTTTTTCCCCTTCACTCTAAAGGGATATACTTCTAAAATGTGGTCCATCAGTTGTGGAGAAAATTGATCTCTAATAAATTTAATCAGCCTTTCTGGTTCAGAAATCGAAATTTTCAAAAGCAGCCATATGGAAAGAGAAAAGGATAGAAGGACAGAAGGAAGGGGAAAAAGCCACTTTTTGGCAAAGAAATAAAAATGTTTTCAGTCTGTGTATAATTTGATAATGGCTTCTCTATCCACAGGCAGAGGACAATTAAATTAGATTATCCCTAATAGCTTTTTAAAAACAATTTTTTTATTTTCTCAGAAACAAACAACTAAACTGTATACTTTGCTCAATTAGATATGAGTTGGAACTCTATAGATTCCTTCCATATCATCCTTATTATGCACCTCCCTAGACAGAAATTCTTGATCTGTTAGTATGATCACTTAAACTTCTCATTTTCACACAGTGAGGGAGTAAGGATTGAATAGAATAAAGGTATGTGCTTTGAGTTCAGACAGATTTGATTTGAATCCTGGTATTATTATTGCATTATTATTGCAATAAACAGCTTTGTTTAAATATAATTTCCATACCATAAAATTCACCCACTTTCAGAACACAGTTTAATGACTTGTAGAATAGTTACAAACTGCTACAACTATTGCCAGAATCTAATTTTAAAACACTTCCATCATCCCGAAAGGAACCTCATGCCTGATTACATTTACTCCCCTTTCCCACCCTAATCCAGAGCAACCACTAATCTACTTTATGCATCTATGAATCCTACTATTAATAACCCCTTTTCAAAGCCATATGTATTGTCATTCATAGAAGTGAGGTAGTTGTCCCAAGAACTAATATCTGATATATCCATATTTTACATGTAGATTATACTTGTGCAGACCTACAAAAATCAACCCCCCTATTTTCTGTATTTTATATTTTAAAAACCTGTAGTACACTTTTAGAGGTACACTTTTAAATGTAGTTACACATTTAGGAAATTATGAGAAAGTGAGCTTTAGATAGAATTTCTGTATTCATTAGGCTATATGTTAAAACCCATCAGTGTAAGATAAAATGGCAGAGAAGAGTGATTTAAAGTTGTGAGAATTATATTCTCTAATAATTTATTTTTTAAATAAAAATAGACTGAGCACCAATTATATGCAAAGCATTATGCCAGACATTGGCAAAAAATAGGAGTAAAAAGTTCTAAGGTATTTCTCAACAGGAAAACAACAGCAGGGTAATTGCTACATCAGTGGAATGAATGGGGACAGGGTTAGGAATAGGTGACATGCCCACTGTGGGGTTAGGACAGAGGCAGTCAATCTGGAAACCCACAGAGGAGGTTTTACTATAGTAAATAGCACTTTAAGGTCAAATCCTAGACGTACATACAATTACAAGGTTTATCTTCATTTTTGAGGCAGGACAGTTGGTTGCTGAGGGTAGTTTTAAATAGTTTAAATATCTTAACATGATAATGGAAGCATCATTTCTATACTTAAACTAAAAACAGGCATAATGCTGCTGCTGCTGCTGCTAAGTCCCATCAGTCGTGTCCGACTCTGTGCGACCCCATGGACGGCAGCCCACCAGGCTCCCCCGTCCCTGGGATTCTCCAGGCAAGAAGACTGGAGTGGGTTGCTATTTCCTTCTCCAATGCATGAAAGTGAAAAGTGAAAGTGAAGTTGCTCAGTCGTGTCTGACTCAGTGACCCCATGGACTGCAGACTACCAGGCTTCTCCGTCCATGGGGTTTTCCAGGCAAGAGTACTGGAGTGGGGTGCCATGTGGTGAAAAAGCTAAAGAACAGTCTATTCCCCATTTCTGCATGTTAAATATCCTGAGTTGTCTTACAGTCAATTGAGCAAACAACCTTTCATTCAGCAAATATGGATTGAATGCCAGTTTTGTATATAAAGAGGTTAAGAAGTACATCTTGTCCTTACCAAGAGTTCAAGGGTAAGGAACCATTATATTCCTTGTAGAAATTTGAATAGACACAGAATGTTTTAAGGAAGCCTTCTTCAGATTTGCAGTAGTGAATGAGTAAAGATCAAGAAAGCAAAAATTCAGGTGAAGATTTTAAGGTGAGAGACACAAATTTAATCCACTTCATAACTTCATGCTTCACTTTCTAAATTAATCTATTTATTAGATACTGTCCTAAAACCTGAAAAGTACTACATCCTTGAAAGTATTAATTTATTTAAAAAATTGGAAAAAGCAGTGTGGGTGTGTATTAGGGGCCAAGCAGAGATAGATTATTTAAGCATAGACCCCAGTTGTGTTGATTTACTTAAAATCAATCCATGACTTGAAATTAGCACTTTCTCCCATTTTCCCAGTAGTACTCAAATATGGCTAGACTTAGGTATAAGCACTTGGAAGAAATATTAGACAGTCCATCCCCACTTCCACTTGCCATTTTCTTGCACAAAGGAGAATCTACACTTTCACTGCCATAGAACTTGGATTTTTCCCGCCACTGAAACACACTCTGTTGATTTTATGGCCTCAATATCTGCCCAGGCACAGGCACTGCTTTCTTATATTAGTGAAACAAGAAATAGTTATTCCCATTCTGACTTTCTAAATCAGGTCTAGAAATAGGGGTTGGGGTAATTAAGGTGTAATGTCCACAGTAGAAAAGTGTATGGGGCAATAAATAGTGATTGAAGTTGGTTAAATGCCAGAATGAAGAGTCGATATTTGATAACCGCTAAAGCTATTTTTGGTAAATATACTCCTAAACCATGAACATTAGTTCCATTAGATGACAGAATTTAAAAAGCAAATAGAAACCATAAAAAGTAAATCCTGCAATTTTCTTTCTTTTTGAGGGATATGAAAATGCTGAGTTGTCCTTTTTCCCATTGAAAATTATTTTAACATGTAATTTACATGAAAATGTAACAGAGTAAAAACAAAAATATTTATTGGCCATAAAAGGATATAAAATATAAATTGCTGGGGCCAAAATGATCATAGCTGAGAAAGAGAAGTATCTTAGGAGGAAGGAAAGAAATGTGCAAAAGAGAGATCTAAATTTCTTTCATACTAATTTTTATAAAATTAAACAACTGATCATAATAATCTCATGTATTTGCCTACTGGAAGGGCCATTACATTTTAGCAAGGACAAGAATGCATACTTTACCAATCCCTGAGGCATACTTCATCAATATTTTCTTATATAGAGAGGACCATTAGGCTGTTTTGTTTGTCTGTCTGTTGGTTTTGTTTATGTTTATAATTTTTTTTTTTTTTTTTTTTACTGAACCACTTCCCCTTCAGAATAAAGCTTAAATATCTTCAGAGACTGGTGGCTCAGATGGTAAAGAATCTGTCTTCATGTAGGAGACTCAGGCGATCACTGGGTTGGGGTAATCCCCTGGAGAATGGAATGGCAACCCACTCCAGTATTCTTGCCTGGAGAATCCCATGGGCAGGAGCCTGGTGGGCTACAAGTCTATGGGGTCACAAAGTCAGACACAACAGAGTGACCAACACATACACACACATCTTTTAGTACATTCTGCTGTCTCCAGAGGCTGGCCTACCCTTTCCTGATAGACTTATGTCCTTTCATATTCTATCACCCATATACTTTCCAAATTTTGATGATAAAAGAATTAACAAATTGGGATAATGGGTGTGGCAACCCTGTATAATTATGACAATGATTTTCCCCAGTATATGCAGTATCCAGAGTTTTAGTTAGCCTTTCAAACCTCTGCCCAGCTTGTCCTTTCTTTCAGTTCTTTTTGTTTAAGACAAAGGAAAGAGAGTTGGTTTCTATAATATTTGCAACAACAAAACATTCAAATGGCATTTATATGGTAGGAAATAGGAAAAGGCAATGGCACCCCACTCCAGTACTCTTGCCTGGAAAATCCCACGGACGGAGGAGCCTGGTAGGCTGCAGTCCATGGGGTCGCTAAGAGTCAGATATGACTGAGCGACTTCACTTTCTCTTTTCACTTTCATGCATTGGAGAAGGAAATGGCAACCCACTCCATTGTTCTTGCCTGGAGAATCCCAGGGACGGGGAAGCCTGGTGGGCTGCCGTCTATGGGGTCACACAGAGTTGGACAAGACTGAAGTTGACTTAACATTAACTTAACATAAGAGCACAAAACTCTATTTTTCTTTACGGTGAACATTTCTGAAAAATAGGAAATGGTCTACTATAAGAGTCACTCAAATGAAAACTTTTATTAAAGTCTTGCAGCCTTAGGAGTAGTCATTTTCCAGCAAACCATGAGTGGGTAATAAAATGTGAGGGGAGCAGATGCAGAACTTCCTGGACATTTTGGATACCCACGTGACTAATGTGTCATAAGGGTCCACAGTGGGAGAATGATAACAGTTGTTCTTAGGCTCCATTGCAGTGATACAAACAGAAAATTCTTGAAGGTTCCTGAGGTATGAAATACTCGTATAATCAGTGAAGACACTGGAAGAATGTATTTACCAAGGTGATATATAAACCTCAAATATTTATATGGATTAATTAAAAATTGAGTTTCAATTATAACTGCAAAAGCTCCCATACCTTCTGCTAATTCTTTTATTTCTTCCATGACAGGCTTTAATTTTTCCTTAATAATTATCTTTTCTCCACAAATGGTCTTATGGAATCTATAAACAAAATAATGAGCTCTTCAGTACACTATTAGATGCTTCTGTTATCCTCAAAATGCAAAATTTTTCAGACTTCAGTTTAAATTTTCTCACAACAGAGGGATATTTCCTAACCCTCTTTCAAAGTTCTCTCTGCCTGCTATTCTCTATGTTAGTGCCCCATTTATTTATTTTATATTACTTATGACTATTTGTAAAGATGTCTATTTTTTCCTCTCTGTTTGCCTCCAGCCTCTCAGCTCCACAGTGGAAGCTCTTGCATCTTCTTGCCTGTGTATCACTGGTGCTTAGGATGTTTACTGATGCACGTGGGTGGTATAATGTATAGTTGGTGAGGGAAAGATGGAATGAATTATGTTTCCCACTGACAATGAGCTTTTCTCTATGACTCACTAGCTCTAGAGATAAGATTTGAGTTACTTGTAAAATTCACTGATGTGAAACAGTATTTCTAAAATAAGATATGTAAAATTTTCCAAATTTTAAGCAGAACTGAGCTTAAAAAAATTCATACAATGTTTTTGTGTAAGTAGTTTCAGAGGAGAAAAATGGCCATAAAACATGAAATTTGAGGTAGAGGAGCCCTTTTATAGACTGCATACTAATTCAATTTCATCCATTTTTATTCCAAATAGTAAATAAAATGCAGAGTTTGTATTGCATAGAAAGATAAAGAAAACCAAGGTCATTAATTATAGAAACTTCCAGTCAAGTGGGAGAATCTGATGACTACAAAAATAATAGTAATAATAATATAATGCAAACCAGGAATTGACTGTGTCCTCAGAAATGTGTATATGAAAAACTATAACCATCTGATTAAGGATATAAGAAAAACTCACTTAGTAGATAGGCCTTATAGAGTAAGAAAGACATTGGTAAAGAGAAGACAATAGCACATATAAATATGGAAAAGTCAGAGATATTCAAAGGATGGCATGTGTAAGAGTTTGCATAGAACTTATGGCATTTTTGGCAAAGTATTGAGAAAAAAATTAGAATGAGGATAAGAGAACCTAGGGCAGAGTCTTAAATTCTCAATATTCTGGTGTTCCTCTGCAGATTTAAATCTAGTACTCAATCCACTCTGTACAACACCCAGTATTTTATTTTTATTTTCTTTGAGGATGACAAATTAAATAATTCCTATTTAAATGTATTTTAAATTGGTACCTACCAATATGTCATTTCCTCATGAAAATTATTTATCATGTGATAATGACCTTAACTTCAATATCTTCTACATTAGAAGACATATTGACTTTTATTAAAAATCTATAATGAAATAGAATTGAAAATATTTAATGCTCCAATCATTAGCTGAAATCGTAATCCAATGTTTCTTTCCTGAACTCTTGGCCATCCTTCAATTATCAGCTCAAAGTCGTTTCCTTGGATTGCCCTTGTCTAGTATACTTACTTTTCAACATCACTCCCAATTATGTATGCTCTTATCTCTGCTCTTTAGGATACTTTGTAGTATCTGTGATTGTACTTAAAAGTCCTGACCCATTCACTAAATTTTAAGTCTCAAGAGAGCAGACCTTCTTGGTCAATGCAGTATATTAAGCAACTAATATATTCTGTTTAACCAAAGACAAGTCAGGAATGATCTGCAGAATTAATAAGTTCCTAACAATTTTAGCAAGAGCAAACATCCATGTTCAGTCGTTCAGTTGTGTCCAACATTTTTGTCACCCCATGGACTATAACCTGGACATGAACCCCATGGACATGAACCTGCCAGGTTCCACTGTCCATGGAATTTTCCAGGCAAGAGTACTGGAATGGGTTGCATTTACTCCTCCAGGGGATCTTCCTGGCCCAGGAATTGAACCTTCATCTCCTACATCTTCTGCATTGGCAAGATAATTCTTTACCACTGAGCCACCTGGAAAACCTAGCAATTTTAGAGATATTATTAAATCAGATTATGAATATTCCAGATAGTAATATGATTAGGTTTTCATGCATCAAAGGACTGTGGCATGCAGATCTGCAATTGTATGTGTGTGTGTGTGCATATATATATATATATATATATATATATATATAAGTATGCAATTATATATATTATATATATAATCATTGTGCATTGAAATAAAACAGTGAAAAAAAGCCCCACTTTTTAGCTTTTTAACATTAGCATCTAGGAGTGGTATCTTATAGCAGTCGTCCTTTGAATTAATCTCTGCTATGCTCTTTTATTCCTAATGATTATCTGCAAGAAATACTTATGTGTGCTTCTAGAATGTTGAGCCAAATAAAATGAACAGATTTTTAAAGGAAAATTGCTAATTGCCACAGTGATATTATCTTGAATGGTTTTCTATATTCCACAGTCCCAATTTGGGTAAATAAATATCAGAATTCTGTTTGAAAATACCATTATATATCAGTCTCAGATGGCTGTACTTTCAGACGTTGCAACCAACATAACTCTGTTTTCACTGCTGCTCAGTGAAAGAAACAAAGGACCTATTTATTTTTGTTGGTCTTTATCCTTCAGACTAGAGCACTTTCCCTTTGCCTTATGACACATCTAAGCAACTATCTAGGCAGTTGGATTTAAGATTTAAGTAAGCTCTAAATTTGATTCCTTTTGTGTATTCATTAACTTCATGCCGACAAAGCAGATGGTCACTTGTATAATTGCTTATGTGTTTATAAAGAAAATCAATTAGCACTACCCCTGTGGAGTTCTTACCTTTTTGCTCCTTAAATTCTCATCAACAAATGTACTGATAGAGTCAGCTTTTGGCACAGGCAAATTCCCATCCTTGTGCATAAGCCAGGGATCTTCACACATGTTAAGGAAGCTTGAAAAAGAATGAAGAGAAGCATAGGGGAGACACAGAGAGGGAAAGAATGAAAGATAGTGAGAGATAAAAAGGTAAGGGATCAGAGCAACACCCTGCAACCCCCCTGGACAGGTATAAATCCTTAGAAGGAGTGTTTTTTTTTTTTTTTTTTCAGTAGTTCTTAAGAAGGCTTAGAGGAAAATAATAAAATGGGAAAGACTGGAGATCTCTTCAAGAACATTAAAGATACCAAGGGAACATTTCATGCAAAGATGGGCGCAGTAAAGGACAGAAATGGTATGGACCTAACAGAAGCGGCGGGGAAGGCAATGGCACCCCACCCCAGTACTTTTGCCTGGCAAATCCTATGGATGGAGGATCCTGGTAGGCTCCAGTCCATGAGATCGCTAAAAGTCGGACACGACTGAGCGACTTCACTTTCACTTTTCACTTTTGTGCATTGGAGAAGGAAATGGCAACCCACTCCAGTGTTCTTGCCTGGAGAATCCCAGGGATGGGGGAGCCTGGTGGGCTTCCATCTATGGGGTCGCACAGAGTCGGACACGACTGAATATGCATGAAATGAAATGAAAACAGAAGCGGAACATATTAAGAAGAGGTGGCAAGAATACACAGAAGAATTATGCAAAAAAAGATCTTCATGACCCACATAACTCACCTAGAGCCACATATCCTAGAATATGAAGTCAAGTGGGCCTTAAGAAGCATCACTATTAACAAAGTTAGTAAAGGTGATGGAATTCCAGTTGAGCTATTTCAAATCGTGAAAGATGAAGCTATGAAAGTTCTGCACTCAATATGCCAGCAAATTTGGAAAACTCAGCAGTTGTCACAGGCCTGGAAAAGGTCAGTTTTCATTCCAATCTCAAAGAAAGGCAATGTCAAATAATGCTCAAACTATCTCACAATTGCCCTCATCTCACATGTTAGCAAAGAAGTGCTCAAAATTCTCCAAGCCAGGCTTCAACAGTACATTAACTGAGAACTTCCAGATATTCAAGCTGGACTTATAAAAGGCAGAGGAACCAGAGATCAAATTGCTAACATCTGTTGGATCATCAAAAAAGCAAGAGAGTTCCAGAAAAACTTCTATTTCTGCTTTATTGACTATGCCAAAGCCTTTGACTGTATGGATCACAACAAACTCTGGAAAATTCTTCAAGTGATGGGAATACCAGGCCACCGGACCTACCTCCTGAGAAATCTGCGTGCAGATCAGGAAGCAACAGTTAGAACTGGACATGGAACAACAAATTGATTCCAAATCAGAAAAGGAGTATGTCAAGTCAATATATTGTCACCCTGCTTATTGAACTTATGTGCAGAGTACATCATGCAAAATGCTGAGCTGGATGAAGCAGAAGTTGGACTCAAGATAGCCAGTAGAAATAACCTCAGATATGCGGATGACATGACAGAAAGTGAAAAAGAACTAAAGAGCCTCTTGATGAAAGTGAAAGAGGAGAGTGAATAAGTTGCTTAAACCTCAACATTCAGAAAACTAAGATCATGGCATCCAGTCCCATTACTTCATGGCAAATAGATGGGCAAACAATGGAAGCAGTGAGAGACTATTTTGGGGGGCAATCACTGCAGATGGTGACTGCAGCCATGAAATTAAAAGACACTTGCTCCTTGGAAGAAAAATTATGACCAACCTAGATAGCATATTAAAAATCAGAGACATTACTTTGCCAACAAAGGTCTGTCTAGTCAAAGCTATGTTTTTCCAGTAGTCATGTGTGGATGTGAGAGTTGGACTATAAAGAAAGCTGAGCACTGAATAATTGATACTTTTGAACTGTGGTGTTGGAGAAGATTCTTGAGAGTCCCTTGGACTGCAAGAGACCCAACCAGTCCATTCTAAAGGAAATAAGTCCTGAATACTCATTGGAAGGAGTGATGCTGAAGCTGAAACTCCAATACTTTGGCCACCTGATGGAAGAACTGACTCAGTGGAAAAGACTCTGAAGCTGGATGATTGAAAGTGGGAGGAGAAGGGGATGACGAAGATGAGATGGTTGGATGGCATGACCGAGTCAATGGACATGAGTTTGAGTGAACTCCAGGAGTTGGTGATGGACAGGGACACCTGGCGTGCTGCAGTCCATAGGATCACCAAGAGTTGGACATGACTGAACGAGTGAAAACTTAATTGAAGAAAGCTTAAGAAAGGATTTATTGGTTGGACTGTGTCTGAAGTGTTAAAATATATAGGAAAATAATGTTCACAGATTACTGGAACTCTGTAGGGATAGCTGAGGTGAATGCACAGAATTGTTGTTCACAGAGGAACAACTGGTCACCCATCAGACTCTGGGTCACTCTTCAGACCCTCTGGGACCAAGGATAAGGGGTGGAGGCTGACTCTTCAGCTTTCCCTGCACAGTGTTCCTTCTGGACCCAAACTGGCCTTCTTTCTAGTTCAGTGTGAGTGAAGAGTCTGCCAGGTTTTGTCCAAATGTGCCATGTCTCTGGGAACCCAAGGGGAAATGTTTTCAGAAAATTAAAATTGAGTTTTTGTCATTTATTATTTTAGACTTACAGTCAGGGTAAACTTTTGGGAGTTTATTTACCCTAAGATTTAAAAGAAAAAAAAATATATATATATAGTTCTTCAAGAAACTTTATTTTTAATTAGAACTTCCCTGGTGGCTCAGGCAATAAAGAATCTGTCTGAACTGCAGGAGACCCAGGTTCATTCCCAGGGCAGGGAAGATCCCATGGAGGAGGAAATGGCAACCCACTCCAGTATCCTTGCCTGGAGA
Source organism: Tragelaphus eurycerus (assembly GCA_935064755.1). NCBI lineage: Eukaryota > Metazoa > Chordata > Mammalia > Artiodactyla > Bovidae > Tragelaphus > Tragelaphus eurycerus. The sequence continues at coordinate 864,122 of CAKXYN010000132.1, read as the reverse complement.
ATTCCGTGGACAGAGAGCCTGGAGGGCTACAGTCCGTGGGGTCAAAAATGTCTAGTTCCTCAAAAGACTTTATTTTTAATTACTTAGGTTTTTATTTTATTTATACAAATATTTAAAAATGAGGGAACGGAGTTCTCAACAAAACTTAAGATTCTTGATCATCTCCATAGGTCCGATATTTTACTGCCTTGAGAGAAGCAAAAAGTTTATCACACTGGTAACTCCCTCCACTGTAAGGACATAAAAATCACACATATTTATTGTCACAGCTCCATCATTATTAAACTGTTTGCCAGCATGTTTGCAATATAGTATGGTTTCCCCAAGCACTTCTATTTCCATTAAGTTTTGTCTTCTGACCAAAGTAACATTACCCGGAACATATAACATAAATCCATTTGGTCTTAAAATATTTCTAGATCTGTTAGCTCTGCCAAAGAAGTGATATAAGCCTGAGTGTCGTGTCTGCTTTTCACAAATCCTCAAGTTTAAATTGGATAAAACCAGATTTCTCATTCTGTCTTATCTTGGACTTAAAATCAATAGTTTCCCCCACCCAATGTTGTTACTTTTATTTTAAACTAACATTGATTTTGTTATTAACAAACCTGTAACAAAAATAGAACTGTATTAATAAACAGTGCTAAGCTTGTGCTTTTTCTTTTTTATGCACATACTAATATAGTCATACATATATGAATATGATCTGCATCATACTACATGTGGTATTCTTCAAGCTAATTTTTTCTTTCAACAATATGCTTGAATATTCTATCTAAATCCAGAGATTGAACATGCATTTTTGAGGGATATATGGTATTCTAAAATATGAATACATATTGATTATTTCTGTATTTATTGTCCATTAGGTTTTATCCATTATTGCACATGTTTAAGCAAATCTGTAGTGAATATAATACAAAAATGCAGATAGTATACCTTTGAGTACATGGGTGTTTTTGTACTCTAGATTCCTAAAAGTGTAACTGGCAGGTTATAGATATTTAATATTTTAAATTTGGTAAGTCTTACCAAATTGCCCTCCAAAAATATTGTATTCACATGTAAATATACCAATATCATATACAAATGTCCTTTTCCCCACATCCTCACCACCAGTATGCTTGTCAGAAAGAAGTCTTCATATTTGGACTGTTTGGAAGTCACTACTTCATGCTGTCTGCTTCACTAACCAGGCTCTCTGCAGATTAATCTCCTCATTCTTGGTCTTAGTCCCAGAGGCTGAACTTAACTCTTCTTCCCATTCATGTGTTGCTATTTTTCACCTCCTGCACACCTACCCGGACAATTTTCATGCTGACAGTTTTCTCACATAACATTTCTTAGGGTCGTAACTTTGATGTTAGTTCTATTCTTTTTCCTGGGACTCTTGACTTCAGAATAATGTCATATATATTTTGGGGCATATAGTTATTTGTTCGGTAGACACACAAATCATGTTGAAAAATATTTAGTATGAGGTGAAACTTTTGGGTGTCTCCTAATGCCTTACATAAAAATTTATTTAGGAAGAGTTCATGGGTACGTGAGTGCCTCAAAGCAAGGGGTAACCATTATCCTCAATGATGTATGTTTATGTTTGGGGCATAGAGAGTGCCTTCGTGATGGATGGGCTAATTTGATCAATAATTTGGGGGGTTAATTAAAAATTAGGATCATGTAATCAAGCAAAATGAGTCATTTAAAATATACTCTTTAATTCAACATAAATTTCTAATGGAAATAAAGTGGCAAATTTTTACTTTGGCACAGAGTCTTTATTTATTTGTTTGTTTTAAGCAAAGATAGAATGTAGGTGATTCGAATATCCTGATTCTCACCATCATCATTACCTCAGATTGCCAATTGTTATCTTCTGTTCCAAAATAGAACTTTATTGCACTACGGCAGCTATCAAAGTAACATTTTCCTACTGTTCAGTAACTTATGTGACCGACATGCAAGCTGGAAGATAGGATTGTGTCCCTAGATTGGAATTAAGTTTTGACTGATAATATACTTGTTACAGTAGTAGGATTTTTTATTATTATTACTTAAAACTGGTGAAAAGGTTTCCCCGGTGCTCCACTGGTTAAGAATCCGCCTGTCAATGCCAGGGACACTGGTTTGATCCCAGGTCTCGGAAGATCCCACACACCCCAGGGCAACTAAGCCTCATTTGCCACAGCTGCTGAACCTGAACTCTGGAGCCTTTCAGCCACAAATTCTGAGCCCACGTGCTGCACGTACTGAAGCCCATGTGCCCTAGAGCACGTGCTTGGCAACAAGAGAAGCTACAGCAATGAGAAGCCCACGCACGGCAACTAGAGAAAACCCTCGAGCAGCAACAAAGACTAAGCACAGCCAAAAATACATTCAGTTCAGTTCAGTTCAATTCAGTCGCTCAGTCTTGTCTGACTCTTGGTGACCCCATGAATTGCAGCACGCCAGGCATCCCTGTCCATCACCAACTCCCGGAGTTTACCCAAACTCATGTCCATTGAGTCGGTGATGCCATCCAGCCATATTATCCTCTGTCATCCCCTTCTCCTCCTGCCCCCAATCTCTCCCAGCATCAGGGTCTTTTCCAGTGAGTCAACTCTTCACATGAGGTGGCCAAAGTATTGAAGTTTCAGCTTCAGCATCAGTCCTTCCAATGAACACCCAGGACTGATCTCCTTTCGGATGGACTGGTTGGGACTCCTTGCAGTCAAAGGAACTCTCAAGAATCTTCTCCAACACCACAGTTCAAAAGCATCAATTCTTTGGTGCTTAGCTTTCTTCACAGTCCAACTCTCACAATCGATACATGACCACTGGAAAAACCATAGCCTTGACTAGATGGACCTTTGTCGGCAAAGTAATGTCTCTGCTTTTGAATATGCTATCTAGGTTGGTCACAACTTTCCTTCCAAGGAGTAAGCGTCTTTTACTGTCATGGCTGCAATCACCATCTGCAGTCATTTTGGAGCCCCCCAAAAAATAAAGTCTGACACTGTTTCCACTGTTTCCCCATCTCTTTCCCATGAAGTGATGGGACCAGATGCCATGATCTTTGTTTTCTGAATGTTCAGCTTTAAGCCAACTTTTTCACTCTCCTCTTTCACTTTCATCAAGAGGCTTTTTAGTTCCTCTTCACTTTCTGGATTAAGGGTGATGTCATCTGCATACCTGAGGTTATTGATATTTCTCCCAGCAATCTTGATTCCAGCTTGTGCTTCCTCTAGTTCAGCGTTTCTCATGATGTACTCTGCATATAAGTTAAATAAGCAGGGTGACGATATACAGCCTTGATGAACTCCTTTTCCTATCTGGAACCAGTCTGTTGTTATATGTCCAGCTCTAACTGTTGCTTCCTGACCTGCATACAAATTTCTCATGAGGCAGATCAGGTCGTCTGGTATTCCCACCTCTTTCAGAATTTTCCACAGTTTATTGTGATCCACACAGTCAAAGGCTTTGGCATAGTCAATAAAGCAGAAATAGATGTTTTTCTGGAACTTTATTGCTTTTTCTATGATCCAACAGATGTTGGCAATTTATCTCTGGTTCATCTGCCCTTTGTAAAACCAGCTTGAACATCTGGAAGTTCACAGTTCACATATTGCTGAAGCCTGGCTTGAAGAATTTTGAGCATTACTTTGCTAGCGTGTGAGATGATGTAATTGTGCAGTAGTTGGAGCATTGTTTGGCATTGCCTTTCTTTGGGATTGGAATGAAAATTGACCTTTTCCAGTCTTGTGGCCACTCCTGAGTTTTTCAAGTTTGCTGGCATATTGAATTCAGCACTTTCACAGCATCATCTTTCAGGATTTGGAATAGCTCAACTGGAATTCCATCACCTCCACTACTTTTGTTTGTAGTGATGCTTTCTAAGGTCCACTTGACTTCACACTCCAGGATGTCTGGCTCTAGGTCAGTGATCACAGCATCGTGATTATCTGGGTCATGAAGAATTTTTTATACAATTCTCCTGTGTATTCTTTCCACCTCTTCTTAATATCTTCTGCTTCTGTTAGGTCCATACCATTTCTGTCCTTTATGGTGCCCATCATTGCATGAAATATTTCCTTGGTATCTCTAATTTTTTTAAGAGATCTCTAGACTTTCCCTTTCTATTGTTTTCCTCTATTTCTTTGCATTGATCACTGAGGAAGGCTTTCTTATGTCTCCTTGCTGTTCTTTGGAACTCTGCATTCAGATGTTTATATCTTTCCTTTTCTCCTTTGCTTTTCGCTTCTCTTCTTTCACAGCTATTTGTAAGGCCTCACAAATTAATTAATAAAAAATAAAACTATTGAGAAGTGCCTCATTCATTGCCCTTTTATTAGCTGCACATTAATGTGTTAGAGAGAGCATACTTAATTACATGGTTCAGTAGGAAAGAACTATCATAACATTGATAAGCATAAGCAGTTCTATCAAAAAACTAACTATGCTGAAAGCTTTGGTGTCCAATTTGAAAGGAGATTAAATACTCCTCATCAACCATGTTGATTATTACTTTTGAAAATTTCCGATTCCTCACTCATAAACTTTAGTGGCAGAACTGCCATTGTCTGCCATTTCTTAGGTGGGCTTATTGACTTTTAGCATGTAAAACATTTAATCTATGACCAGAAGATTTCAGAATGCCAACTCTGTGTCTCTTTGTTTTTGTTTCTGTACTAATGAAGCAATAAGGCAAAGTTGCTGAGTATTACCTATTCTTGGTTGATTGAAGATTTAAATGATTTGGGACCATCTTGCATTTGTTTAATAAATTCCCGTTTGTTGTCCACCTGTCTTTTGAATGTTGGTGTCAATGGAGTGGGTAAGGAGAGACATCTCTTTCAGACCAGTAGGGAGTATCTTTCCAGGATGATATATCAATCACAAGAATTTCGAGGTGTTGCAATTGAGTGGGTGAAGAGAAATTGTCAGGAGAAAGGACTACCAAACACTGACAGTGAAATTGATGTTAATGCCATCTGATGGGGCATAGTTCATACAGTGTTTATGACCATTATTGCTGTCATATTTTACCTTGACTCTGAATTCTTTCCTGAGGTGGTTTTTTATGGCAGTTCCTTAGTACTTTATAAAAGTTGGAACAAAGCTATGATAGGAGGGGTGGATGAAAGCTAAACCTGAGAATAGTGTAAGAAAGAGAAAGGGCAAACATCTGGAGAAAAATATGTGTGTTTCCATTAAAAAAAAATCTGAGCTATTAGAAAAGTATATTAACTGCATATAATAACATTTGAGAAGGAGTTAGATTTTCCCATCACTGCTTTATTGTTTTCAGTGTTTTACTGATTGGCTATGCATATAGTACTGAGACATTTATTAGAAAAGGGGGATTGTTTCTTTTAGTAATCAACAGTCTTCCTGGATTTCTCTAATATAATAATAGCTTCAGTTCAGTTCAGTTCACTCAGTCGTGTCTGACTCTTTGTGACCCCATGAACTGCAGCGTGCCAGACCTCCCTGTCCATCACCAACCTCCCGGAGGTCACTCAGACTCACGTCCATTGACTCAGTGATGCCATCCAGCCATCTCTTCCTCTGTCGTCCCCTTCTCCTCCTGTCCCCAATCTCTTCCAGCATCAGTCTTTTCCAATGAGTCAACTCTTCACATGAGGTGGCCAAAGTACTGGAGTTTCAGCTTTAGCATCATTCCTTCCAAAGAAATCCCAGGGCTGATCTCCTTCAGAATGGACTGGTTGGATCTCCTTGCAGTCTAAGGGACTTTCAAGAGTCTTCTCCAATACCACAGTTCAAAGGCATTAATTCTTTGGCGCTCAGCTTCCTTCACAGTCCAACTCTCACATCCATACATGACCACAGGAAAAACCATAGCCTTGACTAGAAGGACTTTTGTTGGCAAAGTAATGTCTCTGCTTTTCAATATGCTATCTAGGTATAGTAGCTTAGGAAGTTTAATAAAAATAATCTTTGGTCAAGTACATGCTGTTAGAATTGGACCAGTGCTTTGATATATTTAGAAACTACTATTTCAAAGAAATTGTTCCTAACTTAGAGCATTTCCACATTTAGTAGATTGGAGAATTAGTCAGTTAAATATTTTGTTTTTTAGCAAGTGTTTCTTCAGTTCAGTTCAGTTCAGTCGCTCAGTCATGTCCCACTCTTTGCGACCCCATGAATTTAGCACGCTGGCCTCCCTGTCCATCACCAACTCCCAGAGTTCACTCAAACTCACATACATCGAGCTGGTGATGTTATCCAGCCATCTAATCCTCTCTTGTCCCCTTCTCCTCCTGCCCCCACTTTAAGTCGGATAATTTATAGTTTTAGGTTTTTCAATAAAGCCAGTGAATCTTTTCTTTAATGGTCCATTGCACATATGCTTATATTTTTCTAGAAAATTATTTTATTTAACTTTACAATATTGTATTGGTTTTGCCATATATCAAGATGAAACTGCCACAGGTATACATGTGTTCCCCATCCTGAACCCTCCTCCCTCCTTTCTCCCCATACCATCCCTATGGGGTCATCCCAGTACACCAGCCCCAAACATCCAGTATCGTGTATGGAACCTGGACTGGTGACTCATTTACTATATGATATTATACATATTTCAATGCCATTCTCCCAAATCATCCCACCCTCTCCCTCTCCCACAGAGTCCAAAAGACTGTTCTATATATCAGTGTCTCTTTTGCTGTCTCTTATACAGGGTTATTGTTACCATCTTTCTAAAATCCATATATATGCATTAGTATACTGTATTGGTGTTTTTCTTTCTGGCTTACTTCACTCTGTATAAGCAGCTCCAGTTTTATCCACCTCATTAGAACTGATTCAAATGTATTCTTTTTAATGGCTGAGTAATACTCCATTGTGTATCTTTTGAGTGATTTTTTTTTTAAATTGAGATATAGTTGATTTACAATATTAGTTTCAGAAGTAAAACAGAGTGATTCGATATTTTTATAGATTTTACTCCATTTAAGATTATTGTAAAATAATGATTATATTCTCCTGTGCTGTAAAATATATCCTTATTTATTTTATACATAGTAGTTTGTACCTTTTAATCCCCTATCCCTCTCTTGCCCCACCTCCCTTTCCTCATCCCACCAGTAACCACGAGTTTGTTCTCTATATCTGTGAGCCTTTTTCTTTTTTTTTTTTATATTCACTAGTTTTTTTTTTTTTTAATTCTAAATATAAGCAATATCCTACAGTATCTGTCTCTCTGAATATGTTGTTTTCATTGCCCAATATTGACTCCCCTGAGACCATAAGCTTCTCCTTCATCAGCTTCAGTGTCCCATCACCCTGACTTGTTGGAGGGGCAATAGCAATGATTAGTATGAAGTGCAATTTTCAAATGCACTACAAATAGCAATGACGCATGCTTTGGATTGCTATCAAATGGAAATAATTTGAATTTCTATCTGTTTCTTTGTTAAAAAATATATTGGAAATGTTCAAAACTATTGCCTCTATTTAGTCCTATTTAAGGTGCTCAAAAGTCATGTACATAGCAGAAAGAGTTTCATTCTTTCTTTTAGGAAGAATACTTAGAAAAGAACCATTTTGGGGAGTTGCTGAAGCTGCACAAGTAGTCTAAGTTAAGATCAATTAGTTATTTGCAATTCAATCTTTGTGAGTGGAATTGGGGTGCTACAGCAGATATGGAAAACCTTAAAAAATACTTTTAAAACAGCAAGCAACAATATATAATCTGATTATTCATGACAGTAGAATATTGGTATCGTGGAAAGTCTGGATTTGGGCTACTGTGCTAATAATAATTACTGGTAATACACCCTTCAATAAGCCTTAAATTATTCAGATCAGGAGAATTTGCTGTAACAAAGAACCCCAGAATTTCAGTAGCTTGACCCAACAAATATTTATCTATTTATTGTCCAGTCAGTCCAGTGCCTGCTCCGGGGATACCAGGGGCTCCTGTTGACTCTATTCTTTCCTGTAGACCATGTGTTGTACTAGGGTCTCTACAGAAGGTAAGGAAAAATGCAGAAAAGAGCATTTCACAGTATGTTTTTATGGGTCCTTTGTAGACGATGCATCTTTCACATCTACCCACAATCCATAAGCCAGAATTCATTCAGATCAACACACCTAACTATAGGTAAATCTGGGAGATGTAGTATATATTTCTGCTCAGAATAGAGGGGGAATAGTTCATGAGTATTTTGCCTGTCTGTCACAGCACACTGAGTTCAGTTCAGTTCAGTTCAGTCGCTCAGTCGTGTCCGACTCTTTGCAGCCCATGAATCGCAGCATGCCAGGCCTCCCTGTCCATCACCAACCTCCCGGAGTTCACTCAGACTCACGTCCTTCAAGTCAGTGATGCCATCCAGCCATCTCATCCTCTGTCGTCCCCTTCTCTTTCTTCCCCCAATCCCTCCCAGCATCAGAGTCTTTTCCAATGAGTCAACTCTTTGCATGAGGTGGCCAAAGTACTGGAGTTTCAGCTTTAGCATCATTCCTTCCAAAGAAATCCCAGGGCTGATCTCCTTCAGAATGGACTGGTTGGATCTCCTTGCAGTCCAAGGGACTCTCAAGAGTCTTCTCCAACACCATAGTTCAAAAGCATCAATTCTTTGGTGCTCAGCCTTCTTCACAGTCCAACTCTCACATCCATACATGACCACAGGAAAAACCATAGCCTTGACTAGACCAACCTTTGTTGGCAAAGTAATGTCTCTGCTTTTGAATATGGTTTATAAATTTATTCCATGTCACTGGATCCTGAAAAACTCTGCCTAGCATCTCTAAATTCTTTATTATACTCCACGCATTTGATCAAAATTTAACACAAGCTATGAACTACCACAGATCTTATGAATGAGTCTTTTCTCCATTTAAAAAAGCTTCAATGTTTTATCCATTGAAGTCTGTGGGCTGCTACCTTCTATAGTAGCATTTTGAGTTTATTTTATGTGATAACATGGAAAACAAGAATAGAGTTTGTTGACACAGTGGCAGTTCTAAAGTTGGATCTTCCATGTGCAACTCTAGGGAGCCCATTTCCATAGACTACAGTATAAGTGGCACCCCCTTAGGGTTGGATCATGCACCGCCTCCAGAGTTATAAGGTAGCTCTAAGCCAAGTATAATAATATGTGAAATTAAGATTTGGACTGTAAAGGATCCATTTCCAAGCCAAGTTAATATTTAAGGTATTAAAGATAGTGACAAGAGCCTTTACCTCAGCATAAGACACTTGGATTTGAACCCCTAATTGTGTGTGTGTGTGTACGTGCACATGTATGTGCACTCAGTCATGTCTGACTCTTTGCAATGCCCCAGACTCTAGCTCTCCAGGCTCCTTTGTCTGTGGGATTTTTCCAGGCAAAAATACTGGACAGGCCATTTCCTTCCCCAGGGGCTCATCCCAACCCAGGAATTAAACCCATGTCTCTTGTGTCTCCTGCACTGGCAGGCAGATTCTGTACCATGGCACCACCTGGGAAGCCCAGCATGCTAATTAGTAACTTAGTATTGAGCATCTTAACTCACAACAGATTCACTTTTTTAATCTGTGGGGATGTATAAAGTGGCATGCTCTCAGTGACTGAATGTGACATTCAATAATTGACAAATTCATGTTTCCAACAATCCAGAAAAAGACAAGACAAAACTAAACAATGCCTAATTTTGTAAGAAAAATGCGGAGGAAAGTTGATATCAATTCTGGTAGAACATCAAAATTTCTTAGCTATTGGAAACTGATAAATGTGAAATATAGACCAAACACGCATGCACACACACACACACCCTACATTATAATGTTTTATTTTTTAGTCCAGTGGTCAAAATGATTTGAGTGCCATAAATGTGCCATAAATGTTTAGGGCACTTTTATGTTTTCACCATTTTTGCTTACTCAGATAACTATATAGAACCACTGCATTGTTTACTCTTCTTTTTTTTTTTCTTATCCAGGAATTTTTAACATGAGATAAATGATTAAAAAAAAAAAGATGGTGAAAAATACTTATGTGAATTGTTTGGTGGAAATATTTGTTACTAATAATTAAATTGAGATACAAGACAGTATCTCTTCTTTATCTCAAATTTAGTTTTATTTAGAGTGGAAGGAGGGTCTACACAGGTAGACTAACAAGCTTCACTCCCATATGTGAACATGGTGACTCTCTTGAAAGGAGCTCACTGGACTGTGTCCATTGCCATTTTCAACCACTTTCCATAGCAGTGTGTTCTAGATCTAAAGCTTTAGTGGTTTGTTTTCAATACTGAAGTCATCCAGGGTAGTCCAAATGCTGGAACTGGACTGACCTAGAGTTGAGTAGTATTTTTATATTCTGTTATTATGAGGATCAGTTCAGTCACCTAGTTGTGTCCAACTCTTTGCAACCCCATGAACTGCAGCACACCCGGCCTCCCTGTCCATCACCAACTCCAAGATTTTACCCAAGCTCATGTCCATTGAGTCAGTGATGCCATCCAGCCATCTCGTCCTCTGTCATCCTCTTCTCCTCCTGCCCCCAATCCCTCCCAGCATCAGAGTCTTTTCCAATGAGTCAACTCTTTGCATGAGGTGGCCAAAGTACTGGAGTTTCAGCTTCAACATCATTCCTTCCAATGAACACCCAGGACTGATCCCCTTTAGGATGGACTGATTGGATCTCCTTGCAGTCCATGAGGCTCTCAAGAGTCTTCTCCAACACCACAGTTCAAAAGCATCAATTCTTCATTATGACCATATACTTTATTTAATTTGCCTGTATTGCAGAAACTTCCCCCAACCTTGAAAAAGATAAAGAAATTCAGTCAATATCTAAACATTCTACCATTCTTAGCAGTGACTGAAGAGGCAGAGAGATGCAAAAGAAAGTGAGATCAGAAGTCATTCTGTACCTGCTCTTTTGTCTCTCCTATTTCTATCAATTATTCCACTTTACAACTTATTTAAGGAATAATTTGTGAAATTGAAGCAAATTGTTCCATCAGTATCCTTAACAGTGGCCTTGTATTTTATCTATATTTCATTTTGAGTATCCTCAAAACAGATTAGTCTTCATATAATGATTATCAACATGGGTTCCATACTTTTAATTTCCTTTCCTCTTTGTTGTCAAAGAGATAGTGGCTTAAATAACAGTGTGATGTTTTTGACTATGTGGCTTTGGGCAAGTGACGGAATATCTTTGAAAACCTGCTAACTGTTTTGCAGAAAGGAAGTAATTGGATTGTTCTTTCAGAGTTGTTTAAAAGTTAAAAGAAATGTACTAAGCAAGATTTGTATTATTTGATCTATTAGATCATTAATATTATTCTTCTCAGAATTATAATGATTTCAAAGCAAATAATAAGTAAAGTTACTTGATTCATACATTGACCAAATAATCAACAAACGTAACACACAACTCATTTAATCACCTTTTCCTTTAACAAGGCATACAAAATAAAGGAGAAACATTAACTATAGATGTTAGTTAATGCTATTTTAAGAATAAAATTATAATCCAGATTGATAAAAATCTATACATTGTTTTGTCAAAACATTTGCAACTTGAATGAAACTTCTTTCCTTGAAAAGCAAGCATTGGTGATGATAGGGTAGATTAATTTTTTAATGAGGAAATTAAGATTCAAATTATCACTAAGCTTTATGAAATGTGATAAGAATAGAAGTGAAATAGATATGGAATTTTAAAATATAATCTTAAAGCATTCTAGGGATGGTACAATACTAGGACTGTTCTATTCATGCTTACTCGTACACAGGCACTTCTTTTTTTGTTTTTTCCATTGGGTAACAGATCAGATCAGATCAGTTGCTCAGTCGTGTCCGACTCCCTGCGACCCCATGAACTGCAGCACTCCAGGCCTCCCTGTCCATCACCAACTCCCGGAGGTCATTCAGACTCACATCCATCGAGTCAGTGATGCCATCCAGCCATCTCATCCTCTGTCATCCCCTTCTCCTCCTACCCCCAATCCCTCCCAGCATCAGAGTCTTCTCCAATGAGTCAACTCTTCGCATGAGGTGGCCAAAATACTGGAGTTTCAGCTTTAGCATCATTCCTTCCAAAGAAATCCCAGGGCTGATCTCCTTCAGAATGGACTGGTTGGATCTCCTTGCAGTCCAAGGGACTCTCAAGAGTCTTCTCCAACACCACAGTTCAAAGGCATCAATTCTTCAGCGCTCAGCCTTCTTCAAAGTCCAGCTCTCACATCCATACATGACCACAGGAAAGACCATAGCCTTGACTAGGCGAACCTTTGTTGGCAAAGTAATGTCTCTGCTTTTGAATATGCTATCTAGGTTTGTCATAACTTTCCTTCCAAGGAGTAAGCGTCATATATATATATATGTAATGAAGAAACTGCATATATGCATTTACAGAATGTCTGTAATCTTTAAAACTAGAATACATAGACATATATGCATAGTTTCAAAAAGGAAATTATTTTTAAAGAGAACTCATTTAACTTTGTCTTAGTTTTTATATAAGTCAAAGCATATAAAGATGGAGAAACTAAAAGACTGCCTATAGAAAATTGGATTTTATCCAGCAACTCTCAGGTATTTTTATATTTAGCACAGATATGAATATTAGCCTGTGTCTGTATGCCCAAGGAAGAAGTAAAATGGGTCAAACCTAAAAGATTTTTTTAATCAATTCTAACTCTTCTTTCTCTTAACATATTCATAATAATTATGAGTGTGTCTGTATCAAGATGACCCTTAATGTCTTTTTATGATTTAAGTTATAGTAGAAAGTAGTTATGAAGAGAAAAGAGAGAGTTGATGAATATCCCATTTGATAGTCTGGAAATAAATAAATATTCCATTTTGTAGTCTGGAAATGAAATCACAAATAAAATTTTAAAAATTGCTGGTTGAAAATTACTCTGTTAAATTTGGGTTTATGTTATATAAAATAATTGAAATTGCTGGAATACATGTTATCATAGAGTGACAGTACATGTAAGTGGTTTATCATTCTCAGACATTTTCTCATAGCCTACTGTGTGCACAGAGGAAGAATATACAAAAGTCAGTTCAAGCTCTGACATAGATTGCTATACTGAATTATATGGGTGGATCAGCTTCCTAAAGAAACAGTTAGTAACCAGTGTACTTCTGGAAGCTGAAGCTGAAACTCCCAATATTTGGCCACCTGATGCAAAGAACTGACTCATTTGAAAAGGCCCTGATGCTGGGAAAGATTGAGGGCAGGAGGAGAAGGGGACAATAGAGGATGAGATGGTTGGATGACATCACCACTGACTTGATGGATATGAATTTGAGTAATCTCCAGGAGTTGGTGATGGACAGGGAGGCCTGGCATGCAGTGGTCCACAGGGTCCCAAAGAGTTGGACACAACTGAGTGACTGGCCTAAACTCAACTATACTTCTGGATGATACTACATGGGCCAACTCACATTTTGCTTTGCTAAGTGAACTAATTATATTGCCCAGTTCCTGACCTATGATTTGGAATTATTCATGTGGAAATTTACTCATCAGTTCAGTTCAATCGCTCAGTCGTGTCCAACTCTCTGTGACCCCATGGACTGCAGCACATCAGGCCTCCCTGTCCGTCACCAACTCCCAGAGTTCACCCAAAGTCATGTCCATCGAGTCGGTGATGCCATCCAGCAATCATAGATGGAAGAATATGACTCCATTTTCCTTTCACACACATATAATAGAATGGGTTACTGCATTTGTACCAGCAGTTCTAAATAATTGGTTGCAGTATAAAATTATGATTAAAATAATATTTAACTCTTTATTTTAATAGTGAAAAAGCAAAATTGGGTTAGACAGACAGAAAATATGCCAAATAAATATATTGAAGATTGAAAATACAGCTTAGAGAATTATGCATGTTTGTGGGGGTATGTTAAAGCTACTAGTGGGCTGCTTAAATCTCATTTTTCCTGACTGCAGAAGTCTAGATTTATTAAAAACATTTACTTACTATCTGTGGTCCAGGCCATTTTGATTTTAACTGCTTTCTTTCTTTTTACATATGGCTGAATGGTAAAATTACTTCTTGTCCTCATTTGGTTGTCAGTATTAGGGAAGACTTAAATGAATGAAAAGGCTAATTCTTTTAACAAAAGCACCTCACCTAGTGAATAGTTGTGCACCTATATGATATTTCCTACCTTCTGTAGAAAAGATTCAAAGTTATTTATCTGTTGAAAAAATGGATTAACATCTCATTTTTAGAGTAAAGGAAAATATAGTTGATCAATAAAACAGTTAATATTTTCTGTTGTCATCTGTGCCCAATAAACTGACAATAGATTTTCTCTTTTATTTTTGCTTCGTGTTTTGTAACTACCCAGTTGAAATGCTGTATAAAATTACTTAGTTTTTCTGATTTAAATTCTTCAGATCTGTCCTTGTATTTTTAAATAGGAAGATTTTGTTGTTGTCTATGTAAAACTGGATATCAGCTTTGAATAAAGCTTCAAATTGTCATTTATTTCTAAAAGATTATTAATGGCTCTCTATGGTCACTCCCATCTAAGGAATTGGTCTTAGTAATGGTGGGCTTTAAAAATAAGTGGGAATTATCCTGTGAATCAAGAATTTGAAAGCAATGAAAAAAACCATTGTGTGTGTTCACATATATGAATGTTTGGCTCTTGGCTCCCTCCACCCCAAATCAGCTCTATTGCTTAGCTAAAAGCTGTCATTCCAGTTAAGCCCAGTTAACGTAGATTAACTGCAGATCGAGCCCAGTTAACTGCAGCCCACCAGTATCTGGTAATATTTAAGGTAAGAGATCTTGAGCAGGTTAAGATGAAGCAAAGATAAGCAAAAATCATATTATAACTAGAACAATGTTTTCTAAAGTTGGTTCCCTGGAATAATAGTGCCCTACTACTGCTGCTGCTCCTAAGTTGTTTCAGTCGTGTCTGACTCTGTGCGACCCCATAGATGGCAGCCCGCCAGGCTCCCCTGTCCCTAGGATTCTCCAGGCAAGAACACTGGAGTGGCTTGCCATTTCCTTCTCCAATGCATGAAAGTGAAAAGTGAAAGTGAAGTCACTCAGTCGTGTCTGACTCAGCGACACCATGGAACTGCAGCCCACCAGGCTCCTCCGTCCATGGGATTCTCCAGGCAAGAGTACTGGAGTGGGGTGCCATTTCCTTCTCCTAGAGACAATAAAATGAAAGGTGTTGAAGCTAGTCGGTACATGTGTGGATTTATGTCAGTTCCCCCTTGAAACATCACATTTCATAAAGAAATAAATGAGGAATTCTGAAAAGAAGGCACTCAGTTTGGTTAATACATCATTCAATAACAGCAATAAAAGATACATCACTCTTTGTGATTAGATGAAAAGAAAAAAGGAACTTGAGTTTTCCTTACCTGGATTCATTTCCATATGACTAATTCCAACTCATAGGAATTAGGGTAGGATTTAGGTGGTTAGACCAACACATTTTAGTGCTTTTACCGGGTGACTTTTTACATATTGATTGAAAAGGACTTTTCTGGACCTAGTATATACAGATAAGGTAAACCTTGCCAGGACTGTTGAAGAAACATTGCCCAATTTCTGTTCTTGCTAGTCAATAGACACATATTAAAAAAGGCATAATATAGAGCCACTTAAGACTGTCAAGGTCAAATGGTATATATACATAAATAGAGAATCATTGGCACCCCACCCCAGTACCCTTGCCTGGAAAATCCCATGGACGGAGGAGCCTGGTAGGCTCCAGTCCATGGGGTCACTAAGAGTCAGACACAACTGAGCGACTTCACTTTCACTTTTCACTTTCATGCATTGGAGAAGGAAATGGCAACCCACTCCAGTATTCTTGCCTGGAGAATCCCAGGGAGAGAGGAGCCTAGTGGGCTGCCATCTATGGGATCGCACAGAGTCGGACACGACTGAAGCGACTTAGCAGCAGCAGCAGAGAATCATTGGATATATTACCACTTTAAGAGAATATAACTTCTACACTCACTTATGTTTATTTCAGGCCATTGTACTTAGAATATTCAGAAAAGAAATTATTTAAACTTTCTGTCCTAATTAGCTCAGCCTTCACCAATGAACACAAACATTTTAGAGGTCATTATTACTCCTGTCTACGTTTTTACAGTACACTGACCTATATGCTACTTAAATTCTGGATTTTTAATTTCATCATCATTATTGCAGTTTTCCAAATGACACTAGCTATAGATTACTGCCAAGTAAGGCTTGTTATCAGCCTACTGGGGTTATGATGTACTACAGACAGTCGTATTCTGTTAAGGCCAAAGTCATTTATTTCATGTGGCTAGTTTACAGCATACATACTGCAAAAGAAAACCTGAATATTGACAGTAATACAGAAAAAATGCACATGTATTCTTTTTAGCATTTACTTTGCAGTTACATCTCCACATTTAACACTTTTTAATTTATTTTACCATAATGAAAAAAGTAACCGTCATTTCTCCTATAATGAGGAGTAGTATAATTGTATAGACTAATTTTAATGTAGTTTATGATCTTCATATGTTTAAAATATGTGTAATATGCACATTTTAAATTTATAAATTGTGCTGAAAAAATGTGACTGTATAATTTAAAATTCACACAATATCTTCACAAAAGTAAAATCTTAGAATTTATATCCTCCTGCTAAAGCTGAAACTCCAGTACTTTGGCCACCTCATGCGAAGAGTTGACTCATTCTAAAAGATTCTGATGCTGGGAGGGATTGGGGGCAGGAGGAGAAGGGGACAACAGAGGATGAGATGGCTGGATGACATCACTGACTCGATGGACGTGAGTTTGAGTGAACTCTTGGAGTTGGTGATGGACAGGGAGGCCTGGAGTGCTGCGATTCATGGGGTTGCAAAGAGTCGGACACGACTGAGCATCTGAACTGAACTGAACTGAACTTTACTGAATTTCAGGTTTTGTCTTCCCCACTTGCTGGTGAACTATAATTCTGAAAATCAGAGTACCTACAATACAAGCTACTTCAACAAAAGTTCATCCTGATCGTAGAAGTTTGTGAATTCCTATAGAATTTATCCTTATCAAGAGCCAAAATATTTATTTAAAAAATAACCTCTTTGGCTTTCAAAAGCAGTCAAATGAAAAGTTAAGACAAACATACAAAAGCTTTTGGTTCGTTAACAAGTTAATCGTTTATGGTTCTGCCTTGGAGTTACCACCTACTCCTGTGAACTTTCTATAACAACTTCCTTGTCCCTGAAAGATCTCTAGGATGTTCTGTGTGAATGCTCAATAATATCTGACTCTTTGTGACCCCATGATTGTAGCCTGCCAAGCTCCTCTTTTCGTGGGTTTCTCTAGACAAGAATACTGGAGTGGGTTGCCATTCCTTCTCCAGGAGAATCTTCCCAACCCAGGGATTGAACCTGCATCTCTTGGTCTCCTGCATTGGCAATCAGATTCTTTACCACTACACCACCTGGGAAGCCCCTGAGACTTACTATTAAAGGCAAATTGCAAATCTCTTTCTTCCTTTCAAAGAGGCAGTCTTAACTTAAAGTATGAGAATTCAACTACAAAAATAAGTATGGGTCCAGTAAGGAAAAAAAAAAAATAAAGTTGGCATTTACAAGTATATTTTCACAGGCTAAGGTAGTATCTTGGTAGAAGTGCTCATCTAATTGTTAAACTATTGAAGTTTCTAAATGTGCCTCAGTGATACTCTACATAGATGGTGGTGCCAAAGATAGTAACCAAGGGTACATAAGATTGTAGCTGCTCATTAAAATTTTTGGATTCAAGTCTTTTGAGTTGCACAAATAAAATTTTTTTCTACTTCTGTCATATACATCTTGACTGTTGTTCAACTAAAATGTAAGTCAAACCATTTTAGGGAGGGAAAGGAGGGGGAAGTAGAAAAATAGGCCTAACATATTTGGCTGCCAAGCTAAATATCTTAGTCTTTCATTTTCTTTGAAAATGTGATTGGCATTTTAATAGCCAGGAATCACTCATAGACATAGGCTATTTAACAGAAACATTATTTGATAATTTTTGGTCTTGGTTTCAAACCAACTAAACTTGTTAAGTTACTTTTAAAAAATCCTCAGCAGAGCTTTTTATGTGCATTTTCTAGACTGGACTTTAAAACATTTTCCTTTGATTCCATGACATCAGGTCAGTTCAGCTGCTCAGTTGTGTCCAACTCTTTGCGAACTCATGGACTGCAGCATGCCAGGCCTCCCTGTCCATCACCAACTCCCAGAGTTTACTCAAACTCATATCCACTGAGTCGGTGATGCTATCCAACCATCTCATCCTCTGTCGTTCCCTTCTCCTCCAACGTTCAATCTTTCCCAGCATCTTTCCATGGCAAAATGCACAAATGTTTTTGGTCTAGTTTGTTTTCATCTATATCAAGGAGAATAAATTTTCAAATGGTAAGACAGAACAAACACTCATGAGATAATTGAAGTAAAAAAGAGATGAGGAAATTATATGAAAACAGAGAGTTCCTATAAATGATTTCAAGCCTCTTCTTCAGAAAACAACATTTACCTCCCAGGACATGCAAATGTTATTTCAGAACACTTTATTGTTTGGAGAATGGAAACAAACAGAAGAGGTAGAAGAAGATTGGAAATTTTTGTAAATTTTTTTTGTAAAATTGTAAAATTTTTTTGTAAAATTTTTGTAAAATTGTAAAATTTTTCTGATTGTTAAAATATAAAAAATGATATACATGTAGCATTATTGCTAGGCAAGCATATAGACTATTAAGTAGAAAGTGAAAGTGAAGTCACTCAGTCGTGTCCGACTCTTTGCAACCCCATGGACTTTAGCCTTTCAGGCTTCTCCATCCATGGGATTTTCCAGGCAAGTGTGCTGGAGTGGATCGCCATTTCCTTCTCCAGGGGATCTTCCCGACCCAGGAATCGAACCCAGGTCTCCCGCATTGCGGGCAGAGGCTTTACCTTCTGAGCCACCAGGGAAGCCCCTTGGTGGCTCAGAATCCTCTTAGTCATTAAGTAGATAGTTGTGGGATTATAAGAGAAAGTCTATTATTGAAGAACAAATTGCATTTACCAAAGTATAAATAAATAATAATACATTCTAATCCAATCTCATTTTATTTGTTTTATACTATTACTCTGGGTAGAAGAATCATGGTTGTGAAGACATGGTGTATCAATTTTATTATTTTCATATCAGCAATTAATATAATGGATCCTAATAGTCCAAAAGGGGAAATTATGAAAGATAAAATTAGCTGCATTTTATAACTGGTTGAATAGCAAGTTTCTTGAAAAGTGCTGCTTAATTGATTGATGAAAATCTATAGGATCCTTCTGTATCCTCTGCTTTAGTCAAGAATTTTCAAAAATCTTAGTGATGACTTAAAAGAAAAATGACATTTCTAGATTATTATAAAGCAATGAGGAATAGTGAATATGATAAGTGACAGAAGGAAGCAAAGTCAAATATAACATAGCTAAATTTAGATTTATAAAAGCATATTTTCATATCATCACCTCCACTTTTTCCTGACCCATTTAGTCATCACCTCATCCAGATATTCTGATATATGCAGTAAGACATGCTTCACCACACATACACACCAGCTCCTCACTGCCCCAGGAATTCTATCTGGTTTGTGTTTGTTAAGATTTTGCTTACTACCTTTATTTATTCTGGGCATTAAAAGACAGCCATCATTCCCTAACACCTTAACACTCTTCCTCTTTTTTTCATGATCAAAACCTATCTGCTGTCTCCAGTACCCCTGATATGTCACCCACCCACCCACACACATCACAGTATTTCTATGGGGTTCTAGGAAAATATAAAGATGACAGAGATTGATGTGGTTTATAGGATCACAGGATTTGGAGGGGTTTTACTGGTATTATTGAAACAGGAAGGAAGGGAGCAGGGCATCACTTTTGAAAGAATGACATAGCTTTAGGACACAAAATAAACTAATTAGAATCAAAGGGGTCCAAGATGGCAAACAAATCAACTTCAACTAGACCTTGATCCTTAATCAGCAAGCTAAATGACACACCCAGAGGTGCCTTGACAGTTTCAAGACACCACCAAAAGACCAAAGAGTGGGTGGTGGCCCAATTCCTGGAAATCACCACCCCTTCCCCAAAATAGTTGGGATAATCCTCCCACTCATTAGCTTAGGAAATTATCCAGGTCATGAAAACTAATTGCCACATTTTACCACTGTGCTAGCCCTCTGTGATGGCTCACACTCTGTGGAGTGTTTCTCTCTGAATATATCCACTTCTTACCTATCACTGTGTCTCTCACTGAATTCTTTCTGCAATGAACCTGAGCTTCATTAGGCCCTGAAACCAAGTCTATGATCTCAGTTGGAAGACTTTTGCCTGAGTTAGGGTCCCAAACTGGGCTTAGGCTGGGTTCAACTTCCAGCATGTGGGTTCAAGTCCCAATCTAAGGTAAATGGTGGTTTCACTATAATGATGATTCACAATGTACTGGAGCCATCTATAGCTGTCTGCAGCCTGGCTGTCTGAGGTACATTTTGAACAAGTTTATATAACATCAAAAAATGTCCAAAGATTGTATATTTTAAAATGATTTCTAGTTAAAATTTATCCTGCCATGATAAAAACCCACTTTTCACAATAATCTGTAAAGGTAGTACCTAGAGAGGGAAGAAAGTGTGCCTACCTGTGTCTGAAATGTTGGTACATAGAAATCATGAGATACAATCATCTCTTCTTGAGGGCTCTTGGTATATTCTGACATAAAACTGATATACACGAGCAAGGAAAAGACAGCAATTGAATTAGACTTTATTTTTTAATGTTTTAGTATTAAGGCTATATTTGTGTCTTTTCTGCTGTCTAGCATGTATATATATGTGTGTGTGCATGCTCAGTTGTGTCTGACTCTGTGACACCATGATCTGTAGCCTCCCAGGCTCCTCTGTCCATGGGATTCTCCAGGAAAGTATACTGGAACAAGTTACCATTTCCTTCTCCAGGAGATCTTCCCAATTGAGGGATCAAAACCGTATCTCCTGTGCTTCCTTCATTGGCAGGCTAAATCTTTACCACTGAGATACCTGGGAAGTCTCATGTGAGATGAATTCTAACATTGAAAAAAAAAATGCTGTATCTCACTTAAG
This sequence comes from Tragelaphus eurycerus, assembly GCA_935064755.1. Taxonomy (NCBI): domain Eukaryota; kingdom Metazoa; phylum Chordata; class Mammalia; order Artiodactyla; family Bovidae; genus Tragelaphus; species Tragelaphus eurycerus. The sequence continues at coordinate 843,019 of CAKXYN010000132.1, read as the reverse complement.
GGAAAGTTAGAGAGGAAATTCATTGACTTTGCTTTATTGACTATGCCAAAGCCTTTGACTGTGTGGATCATAATAAACTGTGGAAAATTCTGAAAGAGATGAGAATACCAGACCACCTGACCTGCCTCTTGAGAAATCTGTATGCAGGTCAGGAAGCAACAGTTAGAACTGGACATGGAACAACAGACTGCTTCCAAATATATAAAGGAGTATGTCAAGGCTGTATATTGTCACCCTGCTTATTTAATTTATATGCAGAGTATATCATGAGAAATGCTGGTCTAGTTGAAGCACAAGCTGGAATCAAGATTGCCAGGAGAAATATCAATAACCTAAGATATGCAGATGACACCACCCTTATGGCAGAAAGCAAAGAAGAACTAAAGAGCCTCTTGATGAAAGTGAGAGAGGAGAGTGAAAAAGTTGACTTAAAGCTCAACAATCAGAAAACTAAGATCACCACATCCGGTCCCATCACTTCATGGCAAATAGATGGAGAAACACTGGAAACAGTGGCTGATTTTTTTTTTTTATTTTTATTTTCTGGGCTCCAAAATCACTGCAGATGGTGATTGCAGCCATGAAATTAAAAGACACTTACTCCTTGGAAGGAAAATTATGACCAATCTAGACAGCATGTTAAAAAGTAGAGACATTACATTGTCAACAAAGGTCCGTCTATTCAAAGCTATTGTTTTTCCAGTAGTCATGTATGGATGTGAGAGCTGGACTATAATGAAAGCTGAGTGCAGAAGAATTGATGTTTTTGAACTGTGGTGCTGGAGAAGACTCTTGTGAGTCCCTTGGACTGCAAGGAGATCCAACCAGTCCATCCTAAAGGAGACCAGTCCTGGGTGTTGATTGGAAGGACTGATGCTGAAGCTCAAACTCCAATACTTTGGCCACCTGATGCAAAGAGCTGATTCATTTGAAAAGACCCTGATTCTGGGAGAGATTGAGGTCAGGGGGAGAAGGGAATGACAGAGGATGAGATGGTTGGATGGCATCACCGACTCAATGAACATGGGTTTGAGTGGACTCCAGGAGTTGGTGATGGACAGGGTGGCTTGGCGTGCTGCGGTTCATGGGGTCACAAAGAGTCAGACATGACTGAGCAACTGAACTGAACTGACTGAGAGAGGAAATATGTACAGGTAAGAAGAAATGGGACATCACTGGTGGTTTTATCTAACGGAGGAGAGCACAAAAGTAGATGGTTTTGATAAGTCCAGAGTTGTAGACAATAGAGGAAGAAATGCTGTCAAATGTAAATTTAACTCCAGATTTGAAGAGAAGGAATGACAACCCACTCCAGTATTCTTGACTGAAGAATTCCTTGGACAGAGGATCCTGATGGCCACAGTCCATGGCATTGCAAAGAGTCGGACATGATTGAGCGACTTTCACTTTGCAGATCATGCTGCCCTGCGCCACACTTCTGTGGCACATGCAGATAACCTAATTTATCAAATAGCCAGTTTCCATTAAATGACAAGAAATGTAAAGGACTCAGTACAATGTCTGACTCTATTGAGTTTTGCTAGTGCCTTTTTGGAGGGATAATCACTGCTAACTCTTGAGACTTTGCTGCATCAAATATCAGCAATTAATGTCATTTCAATTTCATATACTTTTCTTTGTCTGAATTTGCTAGCAGCTGTACTTAGAAGCTGAAATTTCTTGTGCCGTCCTTGATGTTAAGCACATGAAATTATTTAAAATTGGGGATGTCTGTCTCATTCATTGCATTCAGGGTATCACCGTTTAAAACAGATTCCGACAACTTGAACTGGTTTATAAGTCAGCAGTTCTTTTTTCTTCTCAAGTTTTGACATCATGTAAATGAGCAACAGCTGATAGAAACAAGAATGTTCATAGCCTAATGAAGATAAAACATAAAGAGATAAAAAATGCTGCTTTTAGTCTTTAAGAGGAAATTTACTTATTTTATATTATTTTGAGGATGGGACTGGATCCAGGGGTAAAAATGATTGGCTGAATATCACTTAAACCTAAGAGCCCACCAGGTGCAGAATCACTGGTGCTGAACAATCAGAATGCTAACACCTACATCTAAGGATGCTGCACAGGAAATTTATGTGGCCACTCCAAGTTTCTGCTATAATCTTGTGGATATTATCTAATACATGATATGCTCTTTTGTCATTGTTGTTTAGTGGCTAAGCCGTGTCTAACTCTTAAAGACCCCATGAACTGTAGCCTGCCAGGCTTCTCTGTCCATGGGATTTTCCAGACAAGAACGTGGGAGTGGTTGCCATTTCCTTCTCTAGCAGACCGTCCTGACCCAGGGATCAAACCTACATCTCTTGCATTGGCAGGCACTTTCTTTGCCACTGAACCATCAGTGCAGCCCTATATACTCTGTAAGGATCTTTAAAAATGTTCACATGAATTTTTTTTTTTAATTTTTAGAAGTGTAGAAAATATATAATTGAAACTTCTAATCTGCCACTGTCATTTTAAGGATAGGACCAAAAGAGGTTAAATAATTTCCTTCAAGTTACAGGCAAGTCAGTGACTGGGCTATAACCAGAATTCAGATACCTGCATTCACAAATGCAGTGTCATTTCCCCTGCACCAGAGTTCACTATCTTTTAATTATAATTTATATCCTACAAATCTTGCTTGTTCCAGATCGGGGATTTCACGGTAGAATTTAAGTATTGTGATTCTTTTCCTCTTCCAGTCTTTGTTGTCACTCCAGGATCTCGGTTCTGAACTTTTTCTCTCCTTCAAAACTTGTTATTCTGCTACTTTTCATTATCTAAGTGATTCTCTACCTGCTGTGTGTCTGCAGCTGTGCCCTATCCTTATTTAGTTCTCAAGCAGACTTATAAACAGCGCAATATGCAGGGTGCTTAGTCTTTGTAACTCATTCCCCAATATTCCCTGGAGGATATGTGAGTGGCCAAGACCACTAAGCTAGATGAACTTGGAAAGCCAGGCTTTCTGAAAGAGAGAGCAATATGGAAGTGAATTGTTTTTCTCTAGGAATACAGAATTCAAAATAGCCCTGTGGTGGTTGTTTCTGTGTTTAAGCAGAACTTCAGACACTTGTGAACATTAACAAAGGAATAAGAGGAAAAATCTGATGCCTATCAGCATTAATGGGTCTCTTTTTTCCACCTGGGTCATAGTTACATATAGTAGTCTGTGTGAGCTAACATCTGTACCAAGCTAGCAAACACAGTTTATCAGTATAAATATGTCCTTGTATTAAAAAAAAAATCTGCGCGTCTATGTTGTGCCAATTTGTATGGCAGAATGTACAATAGAAGTATCACAATGGGTTAGGAATCTTTATCTTTTTTTTTTTTTTTTTAATTAGGGAAACATGACTGCACATAATAATGAATTCAGCACTTTGAATATGCATGATTAAAACAGATGCATCAAAGATTTTGCCAAAGTAGCTGTTATGTGTATGTTGTTTCTGTGAAAATTTACAAACTTCACAATTAACCCATGAAAAGAGTGGCATGCATTTTAAATATAACTGCTATTACTTTAGCAAAAGAAAATTTAATATGTAAATGGTGAAACTGATTTTAATTTATAAGAAGATTATAAGGAAGCTGTTAGTCTTCCAACATTTTTAGGGTTAGTGAGAATTGTAATACTAAATACGTTTTTGCCTCTTTTAGACTTCATGTGTGTGTATGTGCTAGGTCACTTCAGTCGTGTCTGACTCTTTGTGACCCCATGGACTGTAGCCTGCCAGCCTCCCTCATCCATAGGATTTTTCAAGGCAAGAATACTGGAGTGGGTTGCTGTGCTCTCCTCCTGGGGATCTTCCCGACCCAGGGATCAAACTCATGTCTCTTACTTCTCCTCCACTGGCAGGCAGATTCTTTACCACTAGCACCACCTCAGAATCCCTTTAGACTTCATACCATTTTGCAATTGAGTATAAATAATAATAGGAACTTAGACATTCTAAATAAGGGGTAAAGAGAAACTAATAATTATAGTAGTAAGAGATTAAGTATCCATAGAGGAACAGAAAATAAATGTAGTTCTTCAAAGATTTTTTTTTTTATAAGATCAAGCCTCTAGACTAGCTCTATATTAACTGAGAGTTATGTTTTAAAATGTCATGGTTGACACACAATTCTCATTCTTAAATTGGCCTTGAAATGCTTGGGCTTCTCCCTGTCTGATGACAGTTCACCTATGTAGTCCCTGACCAGAGACTAACGAATTTTGAAAGTTTATAAGCTCACCACATTTGCTTCTAATGAGGGCAGACTAGAAAGGAAATATTATCAAGGGATGGTCTAAGGCTGTGTTCCTTGGGTGATATTTTGTTATTTGGGAATTGATTTGGGAAAAAGATGCAGTTGGATTGTGGATTGCAGAGCAAAATATTAAAGGACATTTGAAAGACAAAATCCACAGATTAAATTGTCACCCAAACAATTTAGTCTTAACTATGAGTTACAGAAACAAAGCCTATAAGCAATGGGTGACTCTGACCACATATTATGATAGAGAAAGGATACTTCAAAAGGAAGTCTGGGATGTCAAGGTGAAATGTTACAGTGGTTTTCAATGCAAGCTACATATTAGAAGCATCTGTGGAGGTTTAAACGCTACAAATGATTGGGCTCTATTACCCAGGAATACTGAAATTGACTTCTCTTGATAATTGGGGCCCCTGCACCTGTATTTCTTTAAAGCTCCACTGGTGATTTTGATGAGCAGCCAAATTTAAGAACCACCTGGGCTAGAAAAATTCCTTGAAGTGGCTGGAGTATTGCCACAGTGGTTCTCAATATAGCACCTGCAAAATTACCCAAAGTGGAGAGGAAGCCATTATAGGTGTCCTGCCATGCTGTACGGAGAAGCTAATTCACTTTAGCACCAAAGTTCTTGTGACTAATATGTAACTGGCATGTTTTTCTTTGGAAAATCAAACTGAAGAAAATGCTGAATATTATTTGCCCCCTTGTTGTTGGTTTTTGTGTGTGCATGCTCAGTTGCTCAGTTTTGTCTGCCTCTTTGGGATCCCATGGACTGCAGCCTGCTAGGTTCCTCTCTCCATGAAATTTTCCAGACAGGAATACTGGAGTGAGTTGCCATTTCCTTCTACAGGGAATCTTCCCAAGCCAGGGATCGAACTGGTGTCTCTTGAGTCTTCTGCATTGGCAGGCAGATTTTTTACCACAGTGCCATATCACTGAAAAGGAATATTACCATAGACACTTCCCACTTTAAATGATTGTTGAATGAATAAAATGAATTTAACATCCTGAATCGTCATTGATTATTTGTGTTTCTGTATCAAATATTCTTATTCTACCAGCAAATTATTTTCTTAACTAATTTGGAGCTTTTCAAAATGCAGTGTATTTAACATGTAGATCTGAAAGAATTCATTAAAAACAATTGTTGAAAAACTACTCTTTGATAAACACTACTAAGTTTATAGTTACTGTAATTATATGACACATTCCCTAGTCTACTATTACTATAGTGTGGGTGGCTATGCATTATAAATATTGTTGATTAATATTATAGCAAGTTCACACAAGAGGTGAGTCTAAACATGAACTTCACCAGATGGTCAATACCGAAATAAGATTGATTATATTCTTTGCAGTCAAAGATGGAGAAGCTCTATACAGTCAGAAAAAATAAGACAAGGAGCTGACTGTGGCTTAGATCATGAAATCCTTATTGTAAAATTCAGGCTTAAATTGGAAAAAGTAGGGAAAACCAATAGGCCATTAAAGTATGACCTAAAACCATTCTCTTATGATCATGATCATACAGTGGAAGTGACAAATAGATTCAAGGGATTAAATCTGATAGAGTAGATCTTCATAGATCTGAAGAACTATGGACAGAGGTTGATAACATTGTACAGAAAGTGGTGATCAAAAGGATCCCCATAAAAAAGAAATGCAAAAAGGCAAAATGGCTATCTGAGGAGGCCTTACAAATAGCTGAGAAAGAAGAGAAGTGAAAGGCAAAGGAGAAAAGGAAAGATATATCCATTGAATACAGATTTCCAAAGAATATCAAGGAGAGATAAGAAAGCTTTCCTAAGTGAACAATGCAAAGAAATATAGGAAAACAATAGAATGAGAAACACTAGAGATCTCTTCAAGAAGATTAGAGATACCAAGGGAACATTTCATACAAAGATGGGCACAATAAAGGACAGAAATGTTAAGGACTTAACAAAGGCAGAGGATATTAAGAAGAGGTGGCATATTTTGATCATTATCAATTATCAAAGAACTGTTTGAGTTTCTGGAGTCATTCAGCAAATTCCCGTTGGCTATCTATTTTACATATGGTAATATGTTTCCATGTTACGCTCTATGAATTATGATGCTTTTGAGGTGTAGTGCTGGAGAAGAATCTTGAGAGTCCCTTGGACTGGCAGGAGATCAAATCAGTCAATCCTAGAGAAATTCAATCCTGGATATTCATTAGAAGGACTGATGCTGAAGCTGAACCTCCAATACTTTAGCCACCTGTTGGGAAGAGCTGACTCATTAGAAAAGACCCTGATAATGGGAAAGACTGAAGGCAGAAGGAGAAGGGAATGACAGTGGATGAGATGATTGGATGGCCTCACTGACTCACTGGGCATGAGTTTGAGCAAGCTCCCGGAGATAGTGAAGGCCAGGGAAGCCTAGTGTGCTTTCTTGCAAGGGGTTGCAAAACGTCAGGCATGACTGAGCAACTGAACATCAACAAAGTTCACATATGGTCTCCTAAATCTTTGAATGTGAAATTTAATCATTTTATATTTGGATAATAAAGATCCTACTATCTGTTGAGGGGTTATCAACAAAATTGTTCAACTCAAAAACATTTAAAATACAATGATTAGTCACTTAAGATTTAAAACTACAAATGACACATAATACACTTGTAGAATAAATGAAATAATATTTCCCTAAAAAGTTATTCATTTCACTTCTAGGAAGTCTGTTCCAAAATGTTCGCACAGGAGGCACCACTGAAAATGGAGTTTGTCAGCTCAAAGAAAAGGAAGGATTTATGTGCAGAGAGAGCAGTAAAATAAAATCATATTTGTTCCCACAACATATTTAGGGGATGATTAGTAAACAGCTATAGCTGGAGTGTATGTGAATATACTTAGAGATTGAGCAAGATGGCAGGCTCATAAGCAAATTGGATATTACAGTATTAGTAGTTCAGATAATACTTTTCATAAAGATTTTTTAAAGCTATCAATGTTTGAGAAGTGTAACCATGAAAGCAGTGCACAGATCTGATTAGATAAGCAAAAACTAGGTGGCAAGAAAACACAAATATTCCAGGTAAAACTATAAAAAAAAGGAGGGTTGATTAAAGAGATATTGCATGTAGAATCATCAGGACTCAGTGGCCACCTAGGAAATGTAATAGAATGCAGTGGATTTGGGGACATTAATGACTATAATTACAAGACAAACACACAAACCACATTCGGGCAGAGTTGATGGAACCAAATGAGTTCTCTTTGGAACAATGTGTTATGTGCTGTACTGTGCTAAGTCGCTTCAGTTGTGTTTGATTCTTTGTGACCCCATGGCCTGGAGCCTGCCATGCTTCTCTGTCCATGGGACTCTCCAGGCAAGAATACTGGAGCGGGTTGCCATTTCCAACTTAGGGGATCTTCCTGACCCAGGGATCAAACTGGCATCTCTTGTGTCTCCTGCTATGGCAGGCAGGTTGTTTATCACTAGCGCCACCTATTAAACAGTATGTATATTTGAGATACATGTGATATATCTGGATCAAACCAGAAAAGGAATATTTGATATGAGTCTAGAACGCATATGGCGATGGCACCCAACTCCAGTACTCTTGCCTGGCAAATCCCATGGATGCAGGAGCCTGATAGGCTGCAGTCCATGGGGTTGCTAGGAGTTGGACACGACTGAGTGACTTCATTTTCACTTTTCACTTTCATGCATTGGAGAAGGAAATGGCAACCCACTCTAGTGTTCTTGCCTGGAGAATCTCAGGGACAGGGGAGCCTGGTGGGCTGCCGTCTATGGGGTCGCAGAGTTGGACACAACTGAAGTGACTTAGCAGCAGCAGCAGCAGAACTCAGGTGAAGGCATCCTGGTTGAGGGCTATCTTTTTGGCTACTGGTGATAGATAACCAGATAAAATAATTTTAACAATAAAAGGAGTGATTATTATAGAACAAGGCATTTTAAGGTTGGGAACCTGACAATTCATTATCAGAACTTCCTGTAATCCCACTTTGCCATTTAACTTTATCAGTGGGAATCTTCTTCACTTTCTTCAAAGAGTACATCTCATCTCACTGTCATGATGGGGACACAGGCTCCAACCTAAACCAGTTTATAGAAAGAGAATGAAATAACCAAGATTGGTTTAGTTATACTGCACCTAAGGAGCTGGGATTAAGTGAACCTTTTCTGGCCATTTAATTGCTTGGATGAGGCCAACATCATAACCAACCTCTACTTTGAGAGCAAAGAGAAATGTATGGAGGTAGGGAGGTGGGAAGGAATGAATTCTAGAAGAAAACAGTGCACTCAAAAAAAGCTATAGGTGTATATGGATATCTATCCATAATGGTTTCATGGAATAATGAAATCCTGAATAATGTGTATGGAAACAGAAGAAACAGACCATAGAGAAAGTAATGTAGGAACAGTAAGATGTTCAGACATAATACTAAAAGGACTGACATTTTTAAGATAGAAGTGTGGGGTGTGGAAATCAGGAAAATATACAATTTCTGGGGCAGTATAGTTTAAAAGATCCTATTAAATATTATAAACTGTTACATTTCAAAATTTTAAAAATGTCACACAAATTATAGGAACTTTAAGTCAGGAACATCTTGGCATCTGGGGATAATGATTCTTAGTAAGCCAAGGATAGTGGCTGGATCTCATAGCTGGAGGGAACAGAGAGATTTTTATATTCACTTAAGATTGAGAAACATTGATGTAATGAGGAAGGACAAAAAAAAAAAATTAAAAGTGGGGAGAGAATTCTGGGCAAGTAGTGGAGCAGTGGTAAAGAATCTGCCTGCCAATGCTGGAGACACAAGAGACTTGGGTTCAATCCCTGGATTAGGAAGATCCCCTGGAATAGGGAAAGGCAACCAACTCTAGTATTCCTGCCTGGGAAATTCCATGGACAGAGGAGCCCTGTGGGCTATAGTCCATGGGATCACAAAGAGTCAGATGCAACTGAGCACAAATGCACACAGTATCAATATTATGGGAGGCAGATAAGAAAATATTCCTTGAAGAAGAATGGCAGACAGAACCATACCCAGAATAGTGTCAGAATTTAAGAAGCTCAGTATGAGTTAGCCAGCACCTGAGAGAATGGGAAAGAAAGAGCATGGCATGCGGTCTCCAGTCCTCTGTTGCCTGTGTCTTCAGCCTGTATCTTAGCCATATTGAGCTGAAGAGAGCTGGCCCAGGATGGTTTCTTCACCAGGAAGCCTCAGTGTCCTCCACAAAGGAGAGTCTTGGCTTCCCAGGTGGTGTTGGTGATAAAGCACCTGCCTGACAACGCAGGAGACCTGAGAGACATGGGTTCAATCCCTGGGTTGGGAAGATCCTCTGGAGGAGAGCATGGCACCTCCAATGTTCTTGGCTGGAGAATCCCATGGACAGAGGAGCCTGGCAGGCTACGGTCCATAGGACCACACAGAGTTGGACACGAATGAAGTGACTTAGCACAGCACAGCACAGGACGTAAGGCTCAAAGCCCTTTATGTGTGGATGCGATTTTTGTAAAATATAAAAAAGAAAGAAAAGAAAGGAAGACAAAAATCATCTAAAGATATATTTTGAGATGAAAAATACAGAAAAAAGAATAATAAGGTGGTTAAAATTATTTTGTGCTAAATAATTACATATGGCTACTGATATTTAGGGTAATAATTTCCAAAGTAAGAAAGCTGAAGACCATATTTCATACAATGCTAAGAAACAAGCAGCAGCAAACTTGGTCACTCTCTCCAGCTGTCAAATAGGCAAACACTTGACCATAGTTTTGGGGAGTTGACTGAGATTCAGAGACTGGTGATGTATAATTCAGAAAGAATAAATGCATTGATGGATTTGGTGTTATTGTTTAGTTGCTAAGTCATGTCTGACTCTTTTGCAATCCCATGGACTGTAGCCTGCAAGGCTCCTCTGTTCACAGGACTGCCTAGGCAAAAATACTGGAGTGGGTTGCCATGCCCTCCTCCAGGGTATTTTCCTGACCCAGGAATCAAATTTTCATCTCTTGCATTAGCAGGTGGATTCTTTGCCTCTGAGCCACCAGGGAAGCTCCCAGAATTGATGGGAAAGGATGAGATAATGACTAGACATGGTGAGACTTCCTGAGATAGAAGGATTAACACCTGTATCCAAACAGAAAATAGAGCAGGTGAAGCTACAGATGATACAATAGGCAGGCAGGAAGGAAATGGATGAATTGGTTCCTAACAATTGAGTTCTGTCAGCATCTTGGTTAAATGCTCTGTTAGTCTGATGTGCATGCTGTTAACAAAATACCATACACCGAGTGGCTTAAACAACAGAAATTTCTTCTCATAGCTCTGTGGCTAGAAGTCCAAGATCAAGGTGTTTGCAGGCTCATGCTCCTTCTAGTAGTGCTAGGGAAAGTTCTAGCAAGTTTCCTTGTTCCAAGTTTCCTCCTGATGTCTAGCAGTTCCTTCGCTTGTGGTAGGGCAATTCCAATCTTCACAAGATTCATTCTTCCTGTGGGCATGCCTGTCTCTTCACATGACATTCTTTTTTGAAGGATACTGTTATATTTAATTAGGGTCCTCCATGTTCCACTATGACATCATACTTAGTCAATTACATCAGCAACAACTATTTCAAAATAAGTTCACCTTTTGAAGTACTAGGGTTTAGAGCTTCAACATAAGGATTTGTGCACAAACCCTGCAACAGATGCTGAATAATGAAAGAAAGAAAATTTGGAAAAGTAGTTGTGGGGAATGAGAAGAACAGTTGAAAATATGTCATTTTTCTTGAGAAAGCCAATACACTGGATGAATCCTATCAATGAATAAGGAAAATCAGCTTTTCCCCAAATATATCTGCTTTTACCAGATGTTCTTAGTTTAGCAATAACAAGAGAATACAAAATATTCCAGGGACTTGATGGTATGTGTCTGACTGTCTATCTTCCACATGCACATGTATTTCATTATAAACACACACAAATAGAAAGTCATATCACAACTTGGGTAAAGTTAACACAAGCAGAATAAATAGAAGACTGGTGTGCAAACTTGTAAAAAGCACATATATGACAAGCAGTTAAAGTATATGACTCATATTGAAAATATGTGTTGGGATAAGAAATAACATGAAAGACTTAAAATTATGCTGCAACCATGAAAAATTGTCTTTGACAAGTCTATAAGAACAAAATTGTGACGTAAGCTGAGATAAAAATAGGTTTCAATGGGGCTAAGGAACATTTGGATTTCAAATATCTAATAAATTGTGGCTGGGAAAAGCTAAATTATTTCAGTGACACTGGTTGGTACTAAATATTTAGAGAAAATCAGCCCCCATTTCAAGATAATGAATATTACCGATGCCTGCCCTCACCATCAAGAGTGATTTCTTTCTAAGTTATGAGTCCCAGGCATATCATTTTCAACAAAAATCTTACACAAATAACATTCCTCTCCTTTCCTAGTACCCCACTCCATCCCCAGTGCAAATCTATCCTATTCCTTTATTAGTTGGGCCCCTGGTTTTAATACATCCTCCTGAAGGTTAAATTCAGTAATTCAGGATTTAAATTGCCTTATACCTCTAATGCTTATGCTTCCTTCCACAATATTCCTTCATAATATTGTAGCCCCCAGATATCAGCTATCTCATTTTCATTGCTTTCTCAGTATCAACTTAATTGTAAAACTATCCCAAGGCCATTTATCATTTAAAATTTTATATAATGAGCAAAGGACAAAAATCATTACTAAATATATAAGCCTTCCAATAATCTAGCCCATAAATTTACTTCAATTACAACCATTAATATGTTTAGCAGTGGTTTTTCAATTCACATTTTCTGCCTTAATGGACATGAGAAGTAAATATTGACTGCTTTATAATACAAGGACTTATTCTGTGTATCTTCATAACATTGATGAGAAACATAATTCCAACTGGTTTTATTCAAGATGTCTTATGGAGCTATATTCTACTCAGTTATCACTTTCAAGGACTATTCACATGAAAATACACACATATAGAAGTATGTATGCTCCACAGAGATGCTTTGAAATTAAAACATTAAACTGAAGCACAAGTAGAATATGTAGATTTTTTTCCATAAAGGACTGATTATGAATATTTTCAAAGGTAATGGAAAAGAGTGAAAAATGGATAGGAAAGGAAAAAGTTAAATAAGTCAGTGTTTAGTCTTTTGAGTGAAGTCTTTATATCAAGCTCTAATACATTCAGCCTTTTTAATCTTCCTTTCATGACAAAAATTAATTACATGAACTAGTTTTGAAAAAAAAGGAAAAATGCAAATTGGACAACCAACAGGAGTCTACAGTTAAGGGAATATGGATTAGAGTTTATAAAAAAGATGCTGTGGGTAACTAAAAATATCAAAGAAAAATAATATACGACTTCTAGAGCTTCGAATATGGTAGAAAGATATTGGGAGTTGAGGACTTTGAAAATGAGAGCCATTTCCAGAATAATAAACAATTCTGGACTAAGACACAGGTGTTTCATTTTTGCCTCCCTGCATTTTTTTTAACCAAATGCTTTTATTTTTTTTAACTTGTCTCTCGTTCACCTCTCTGAACCTAAGTTTGTTTGTTAGTTTGTATAAGAAAATAAACTGACAGTGAATGTATTATATCTTTTCCAGCTCAGTCATTCTATGATTGTGTCATTCTAAAAATAAGTCATCACGATCGCTAAGAGTCGGACACGATTGAGTGACTTCACTTTCACTTTTCACTTTCATGCATTAGAGAAGGAAATGGCAACCCACTCCAGTGTTCTTGCCTGGAGAATCCCGGGGACGGAGGAGCCTGGTGGGCTGCCGTCTATGGGGTTGCACAGAGTCGGACACGACTGAAGCGACTTAGCAGAATTTCCAAGATGCATAAAATCAGTAAGACTTGGACATTTATTCGCTTATACCTTTAAACTTCCAGAAAAGTTTCTGAAAGTCCTCACCAGAATTTGATATCATCATTGTTTTTTGATAATGATTTTAACTATTCAGTGTTTGCTAGGAGTTGGGGCACCAGAAGTGCTAACTACAAAGAGGCAAAACAAATATAGATAATAGATTTGGGATTGTGTTACTTAATCTGGTTGCATAGCACAACACTGGGCATTTGGCAATTTCATAGAACTGTACACCAAAAAGACAGAGTTTTATTGGGTGTTAAGTTTTAAAACAATGAGCCAGGCAAAATATCTCCTCTGCTCTTCTCCTTTCAGACCAGAGTACTCTTTGTTTTTGCTCATGAACTAAGACTGATCCTTTGAGAAAATAGGGACTCAGTAATTAGTGATCAAATGAACAATTAAATAGATTTCTAGGTTTAATATGAATTTTTTATTTTTTAAAGTTGTGTGTTTTAAGAGTGATACAATGAGGCATAAACCACTCAATCAGTGTCAACCAAGAGCGAAATAATGAATCAAACACTAAAACACTTACCCATCTACATAATCCAACCTAGACATCCGAAAAAACAGCTACTCTCTGTCAATAAGCAAAAGCACAGATTTCAAATGAAAGACATGTTGCGATTCTTGCTGTTTATTTCACAGGTACTAGGAAGAATGCTACATAACTATTAACAATGTGAACTGTCCACTACTTCTAAGCTATGTGTCTTGAGGACATTATGTAGCCTGTGTGCCCCTCCCTCTTTTTAATCTAAAAACTGGAAATAACACTATTTGTTTCTATAGGTTATTGGAGGAATAAATGAATAAATACATATGAGAGATTTAGAACAGGGTCAGGCACATAACAAGCACTGGATAAAGGTCAGCTACTATTAGTCAGTTTCATGGTGTGGCAGACAAACCATTCATGTATTTTGTCCCATTCTGTTGACAAGAGAAAGGTGGAAATATGTCCTCCTTCTTACATTTACTATGCAATCTCCATATTTATAGGCTATCAATATATGTCATGCAAGTATAATGGAAATATAAAAAAAATGAGTAATGCTGGATTCTCATATTTGCTTTTCCGCGTATTTCTAGCATAGCATTTGGAAAAGGAGTAACCTTACAAATCTGAATTTCTCCATTTATAAAATGAAAAGACTGGACTGGACATCCCTTGGGGTCTTTTAATTTCTGGGACTCGGATATATGCATCAACAGTGGATGAATACAGCAATCTGACCATTCTCTGTGGGAAGCATAGTTCACGTGGTCAGATCTACGTTACTCATACTCTGCACACAAAGCACATGCAAGTTCCCCTCATCTGTTTCATCCAGGCAAGGGTGACCTTTCACAATCTGGTATGAATTACAAAATCTTTCTAGCTGTTACAAGTGAATAGATCATATTCTTATAGCACCCATAAAAGTCATATTTGCTGTCAACTTGAGAAATTTTGGCTCTGTGCTCATGTTTCTCTTTCCCTGTCATAGGAGAAAGGCAATTCTTCTTTTGAGGAGGACAAGATGCACCATGACGAAATGTGAAAAATAACCTACTCCTGGCCCCAAAAGCTACAGGAGCTACATATTTGAAAACAAAAGCATATTTACATTTTTACATAAATATCCAAGCTATTTGCTTTAATCTTCTCTGCAATATTGTTGTTGAAGCTAAGCTTGGGCTATACCCTTCAGAATGTAGCAGTCTCCCTATTCCTACCAAAATGTAGTCTTTACTGCCTGAAGGACTTTTTATTCATTTAGCTATAACATAAATGCCAATTAACTTCACCATCTGGGAAAAAGGGTTTTAAGTTAGTTTCTCAGAAAATTTACCTTATTGAACATAGCTTATTAACTAGAGTTTCTTTGGGATGGAAAAATTATGTATGTGTATTTGTATTCTAACATATTTCATCAGAAATGATGATTTGGAAAATACCCAAGGTATTATTTATCACACAGCTTCATTCTCTCAGGAATGTAACTCTCAGGAATGACATCACCTGTTAGGCCTGGTCACAGGAACTACCCTTTGAAACAATGAACGTGACATTGAGTTTTTCTTTTCAGTGTTTCAATATGGTTCTGCGTATAAATTGAGAGAAAAATGGTACAACTTGATTGAAGTGCAGGCATAAAACTCATATCTTAACAGATGTGTTATTTAAGTTTAAAATGGAAGTAAAAATGTAAATCAATTTCTACCAAAGTTTGCACAGCTGTCGCTATGTTTTAAAGGTGGCAGTGGCTTGACAGTTCCAAGAAATAGGCAAAATTAAAGCATGAGGGTATCTTTGAACAGGGTTTTGAAATGTTGATCTTTTTTATCTTTTAATGTGTTCCATGGGCCAAATAACTATCAGATCTAGTCAACATCTCCTTTGCGTCTCTTCTCGCCTTTGTGAGAGCTGGGCTTACTGGGTTCACTCTACATAGAAATGTAGGCAATGGATAGTGAAAATTTATGAAAGATGCCAGGCAATAAATTAAATCTATTTGTCTGTGTTATGATTATAATTCTATATCTACTTTAGCCATCCACTCAAAAAAATGAAGCACGTTTCTCATCATAGTATAAAGTATCATAGTTTTTTTTCTATTTAGATATTATTATAAATTAATTAACCAATCAACTCATCAATATATTTGTTACACACTCTATATGAAAGTCATTCCTCTGAGAGGAGGTGTTTGGTCTTCTTTAAAGAACTTAAGGCACAGTAAAGTTACCAAGTAACCATGACCTACCTGTAGTAACCCCTGTTTAGTAAAACCTCCCCAAGTCCTCTGGGAGGAGTTAACGCCCAGCTCTTCTTGCTGTCATAGCATTTGTACTGCACTCTTTAATCAGTTACTACCACATATACTGTTGTTCAAAGCTCAGGTTCTAGTATCATGCTACCCGGATTCAAAGTACAATGGCTCAGTTAGATATTGTGTCTCCTCATTTCTAACTAGAAATGATGTATGTACTTGCCTTATGGAGTTGATATACTGATGGGTAGGACCATGATCCTGAAGCATTGTTTTGGTAAGTACCTCCTGCAGAAAACTGTGGTGCAAAGGTTAGCTAATAAACAGTTTCTTGAAAAAGGTTACAAAAAATTGACCAAAAATGATTATAGTAAAGTCAGATAGAAAAAATTATGTGGAAGTAGAAATTACATGCTGACTGACTAACTGAGTAGGGGATGTGTTCGGGATTGGAGGCTTGAGAGTAGATCATGACTGACAGGATATTAATGGTTCCCAGTAACAGAAATAGGAAATTTATTTTAGGAAAAAATGTTTATGATTAGGAGCATATCAAGAAACCCATTTTTCTGCTTTTTCTTCCTCATGAAAATTATTATTTAGCATTATATTTAACTAATTTTTTTGGTTTTATTCTCTTCTCAATTGAAATGTAAAAAAAAAAAACCCTCTTATAGTAGAAATATTATTTGTATTATATTTATCTCTGCTTCAGTTCAGTTCAGTCGCTCAGTTGTGTCCAACTCTTTGCTACCCCATGAATCACAGCACGCCAGGCCTCCCTGTCCATCATCAAATCCCGGAGTTCACCCAGACTCACGTCCATTGAGTCAGTGATGCCATCCAGCCATCTCATCCTCTGTCGTCCCCTTCTTCTTCTGCCCCCAATCCCTCCCAGCATCAGAGTCTTTTACAACGAGTCAACTCTTCGCATGAGGTGGCCAAAGTCCTGGAGTTTCAGCTTTAGCATCATTCCTTCCAAAGAAATCCCAGGGCTGATCTCCTTTGAATGGACTGGTTGGATCTCCTTGCAGTCCAAGGGACTCTCAAGAGTCTTCTCCAACACCACACTTCAAAAGCATCAGTTCTTCAGTGCTCAGCCTTCGTCACAGTCCAACTCTCACATCCATACATGACCACAGGAAAAACCATAGCTTTGACTAGACGAACCTTTGTTGGCAAAGTAATATCTCTGCTTTTCAATATGCTATCTAGGTTGGTCATAACTTTCCTTTCAAGGAGTAAGCGTCTTTTAATTTCATGGCTGCAGTCACCATCTGCAGTGATTTTGGAGCCCCCCAGAATAAAGTCTGACACTGTTTCCCCCTCTATTTCCCATGAAGTGATGGGACCAGATGCCATGATCTTTGTTTTCTGAATGTTGAGCTTTAAGGCAAACTTTTCACTCTCCACTTTCACTTTCATCAAGAGGCTTCTTAGTTCCTCTTCACTTTCTGCCATAAGGGTGGTGTCATCTGCATATCTAAGGTTATTGATATTTCTCCCAGCAATTTTGATTCCAGCTTGTGTTTCTTCCAGTCCAGCGTTTCTCATGATGTACTCTGCATATAAGTTAAATAAGCAAAGTGACAATATACAGCCTTGATGTACTCTTTTTCCTATTTGGAACCAGTCTGTTGTTCCATGTCCAGTTCTAACTGTTGCTTAGTGACCTGCATACAGATTTCTCAAGAGGCAGATCATGTTGTCTGGTAATCCCATCTCTTTCAGAATTTTCCACCAGTTTATTGTGATCCACACAGTCAAAGGCTTTGGCATAGTCAAGAAAGCAGAAATAGATGTTTTTCTGGAACTCTCTTGCTTTTTCCATGATCCAGTGGATGTTGGCAATTTGGTCTCTGGTTCCTCTGCCTTTTCTAAAACCAGCTTGAACATCAGGAAGTTCATGGTTCACATATTGCTGAAGCCTGGCTTGGAGAACTTTATAAATAGCTGTTAAATAATTGAGTGAAAAAAATGAAACACCTAAATATGAATTCAGGAAGCAGGCGTAGATTTTATAAAGGAGTATTGGAAGAAGTATTCAACCCTGAATACTCCTTGGAAGGACCAATGCTGAAGCTGAAGCTCCAGTATTTTGTTCATCTGATGTGAATAGCTGACTCATTGGAAAAGTCCCCATGCTGGAAAAGATTGAGAGCAGAAGGAGAAGAGGGCATCAGAGGATGAGATGGCTGGATGGCATCACTGATGCAATGGGCATGAACTTGGGCAAACTTTGGGAGATGATGAGGGACAGGGAGGCCTGGCATCCTGCCATTCATGGGGTTGCAAAGACTTGGACACAACTGGATGACTGAACAAAAAAACAATCAGAAGAAGAATTACAACTTATCAAATAGAAAGGGAAAAACAGATTACAGAGTAGCAGTGAGAACCTAGAGAATTCAATTAATATGAATTTGTAGAGGGTCAGTCAGTCAGTCAGTTCAGTTGCTCAGTCATGTCCGACTCTTCGCGACCCCATGAATCGCAGCATGCAAACAACAAAACATATAAAGGTTTAGGGTATTTTTTTTTTTTTTTTTTGCTTGTTTGTTTCTCTAAAATTCTCTGGCTTGGGAACAAAATACAAATTAGAGAAAGAGAAAAAAAGAGTTCAGCTTACTTGACTTAACAAGCATACAAGGAAAGTGAAGGAAGTTAAAGGAACTTAGTCTTAAGGAATTTAAATTCCTCAGATCTGATCCCTCGACCAGCAGCATCAGAATCACTTTAAGAGTATTGGGACCCCATCATTTTGAGGGTGGCTTATCTACTAGGTTTCTCGATCTACTGAATGAGAAACTCTGGGATAGGATTAACAATCTCTGGTTTAACACATCTTCCAGATATTTCTATAGGCTGAAATTAAAAACCAATGTCCTAAATTGTTGAAGTTTCTCAAATGGGGGGCTCAGCTGAAAAAGGAGTTTAAAAAATTTATTGGAGTGTAGTTGATTTACAATGCTGTGTTAGTTTTTGCTGTTCAACAAAGTGAATCAATTATACATATATCCCTTGAACTCTGCTCAATACTCTGTAATGACCTATATGGGGAGAGAAAGAAGTTTAACTACCACTAGAATAGAGGCCTGTTGGACCATTGGCATGTTCTGAGAAACCCCATAGAGGGAGCATCTGATGTTGTAGCAGTGACTATGAAGTCTATGGATTGTGACTGAGCTGCTGGCTGGCTTTGAGATGTGAAAATATTCTGACACTCTCTTTATGAGTTCAGGGAACCTTTCTACTCTGGCTCAATAATCAGAAAAGATGAAGTAAATGTTTTCAAAGACCCAATAACTTTGTACCAGATAAAGTCAGAAGGTATGTTTGTCTTAGGCTCAATATATGTTTTGTCTACTACTTTGAAAACATATTTTCTCCCCTCAATTCTCAATTGTAATAACTTGGTTACTTCAGTAAATATGTATTGGTTGCAAATGTTTTCATTAGTGTGTATCTATCTATTTATCTATCTATGAGGTCATTAGTGGCAAAGAACCTGCCTGCCAATGCAGGTTAGACGTAAGAGACATGTGTTCTATTTCTGGGTTGGGAAGATCCCCTGGAGGAGGGCATCGCAACCCACTCCAGTATTATTGATTGGAGAATCCCGAGGACAGAGGAGTCTGGCAGTCTATAGTCCTTGGAGTCACAAAGAGTCAAATAACTGGCAAATATGAAATAAATAGGGAATAAAAGAATTGACTATACCTTCTTTCTGATGCTATTACAATCAGAAACTAATTTCAATTTGATGGTTACACCAAATGATTATCTTCTCCTTATAAAGGCTTACTTTCTAGAATACCGTGACATGAGCTAAGCTATATTGCAGCAGAGCCTAGTATACAAATCTCTTCCATTCACAGCTGCAGTGTGATGCTAAAAGCAGTCATGTACTGTTTTTTCACAGATGCCTGACAGCATGGCCCAAAACGGAATTTATATCCAGCTCATCATATCTGGGCATATTCTGTTTCGTTAAATGATTCAAAGTGTATCACAAAAGGCATATTATATGAAATTCTTGTTAGAGAGAAGCAATAGCTGTTATTATAAAATGGATTCCCACTCTAGAAGAAGAAGAGGGTCAATGTATCTACTTGATAGGCATGTAAAATCCTTTAGAGAGGCAGGGCTAAACTGGCACACAACAGAAGGAACAAAATAGTTACTTACATGAGATGTGAGAATTATCTACTAACTCAACATCTCAGCCTCAAACTGTCTTTTCTTTATCTTCCTATAATGCCTGGAATTTCACTTTTAAGAGATCCATTCACTGATTTAAGATATTGTGCCTTTAGCTGTCTCATGTTAAAAGGTGAATGATCTTAGAAGAGATAATGTCTTCCCTTTATACCCAATCATTGGCCCACCCTCTCAGGCATGAATTAGCTGACTTTACCTCAAGAGAGTGTTTTTGCAGAATGGATCAAAGATGAGATCTGCCATGTTCTACAGTGCACTTGCTCTTGGTAAGCACATGGCTTTATTGGAATCTTCACTCCAGAAAGTTGAAATCGCCTTCTTAAAAAGAGCGAGTATGTGTGAGCTTAAACAAATCAATTCATGCTGGTGAACTGAGTTACAAAGTCACTACAAAGCAATACCATGAAGAATTAAGCTGAATACCAAGAAACGAGGAATTTTGCAAAAAGTAGACATGGGCCAATGTGCAATACTGGCCTTGGGTTGGGGAGGAGATAATTATATTTATTTGGTCAATTCTTTCTGTATAATCAAATGTAGGTAAGTGTAAACACTCATATCAGGAACTATGGAAAATTCTAGTTCAAGTCTGACACTGGGGTTGATAGTGAGATTGTTGAAAGAAAGGCCTAGAACAAGGGTTTGCAGTTGGGCAGATATAATCTTTCTCACATGATATGCTGTCTTTTTGTACCATCCGTGACTGACTGCCACAGATCTTTAGCATGGTTGCCTACACACAGCAAAATAAAATTATGAAATCTTGTTATTAAGTACTTTTGCCATGATTTATGAGAAAATATTCTATGGAATTAACTACAGCCTGAAAAAATCAAAGTCCAACTGTGGTATGTACCTAGAATGTCATATACTTAAATTCACTTAGTTCCTTTGAGTGTGTGGCATTAGCAGCAAAAATGACCTCTTATACAAACGACTCACCTTTTTTTAAAACAAAGCAAAAAATAAATAAATAAAATGTAAGTGTTTAAAATGTATATAATTAACTTTTCAACTGTAAACACTAAAGAGATTATGATTATGCTATCCACTAATTGAAAGTACTTTATTATTGTCGTTGCTTTAACTTTGTGTTTTAAAGAGCTCATTTTAGAGTCCATTTTATTCATTATTTTTTTCCTGTTAATGTTGAAAAACAAAGAAAGATGGTTTAATTGCCTAGGATTGCCCTGTTTTTCTTAAGTGTATGATCTAGTGAATTTTCATTATATTCCTATAAAAATTGTAATCAAAATATACACTTCTGATTTGACATTCACAAGTCCTAATGTAATAAAAAGAATCTAGTTTCATGCTCCTTGTGTTCTAAGAGTGTAAATCACTTTATGCAAATTTACATTTTTATGAAGTAGAAATTCTGAATATTTTTACCCTCAAAATAGCTTTAAAATGCAATAATCTTTGGCACTAGGGCTTAACAAGGACAAATATCGTGCAGTGAAACAAAAGGTCACCTGATTGCGAATATTTAAATGTTCTTCATCCTTATTTGAAAATAGATAGTATATATTTTTTTTCTTAGGAAATTTGTTAATTTTTATTGTACTCTCTTTTGATTGTTAAATATCATTGCAAAATTCCATAGAACTACTAATGTTTTATGAGCAATCATATATCATTAGTGGTTCTTTATAGGATGCTATACTCCAATTAGGACTAACACCAAATTATAAGCATCAAATTAAAGTACATGAAACTCTCCTTGGAGCAAGAGGTTAAACTTGATTCTGTTTTACTTATGGAGGCCACTTTGTTACTGTGATATTTATTGTTGTTGTTCAGTCACTAAGTCGTGTCGGACCCTTTGAAACCCCGTGAATGGCAGCACACCAGGTTTCCCTGTGCTTCACTATTTCCTGGAGTTTGCTCAAACTCATGTCCATTGAGGCAGTGATGCCATGCAACTCCTCATCCTCTGTCGCCCCCTTCTCCTCTTGTCCTCAATCTTTCCCAGTGTCAGGGTGTTTTCCAGTGATATTTACAAAATAACTAAAGTATAGGTTATGAGTATCAATATTTAAAAGATTAAAACAAATATGACAAACCTGGTGTTTTCTTGTACTGTTCTTCTCATAAATGAAATCTTGATTTACTCTATTAATTTTAACATGGGCTTAAAAAGTCAAATAATACTATTCTGGGCTGTTTTGTCCCCAGTGTGACACACACACACAAATTAAAAAAAAAAAAGTCCTGAAAACCTTTTCAAGACTTCATTTACATAAACTTCAAAGTATTTGGTAGTACCACTAACAATATTCTTTGCTTCATTAGTAATAGTCTTTAATTGTGAATCATTGTATCTTTGGAGTGAAAGGTTCCTATGAGAAGTGCCAGTGTCAAGTACTAGATACTTGCAACGAAGAATGTGTGTTTTCTGTGTTGTCAAAACTTTGTGTTGTTGTTGCTATTTTTTTAACTAAGTTAATGCAAGGCTACTGTTTATTATTAATCAGTTCAGTTCAGTGGTTCAGTCTTGTCCAACTCTTTGTGACCCCATGGCTACAGCACACCAGGCTACCCTGTCCGTCACCATGTCCCAGAGCTTGCTCAAACTCATGTCCATTGAGTCAGTGATGCCATCTTCCCATCCCATCCTTTGTCATCCCTTCTCCCCCTGCCTTTTATCTTTCCCAGCATCAGGGTCTTTTTTAATGAGTCAGTTCTTTGCATCAGGTGGCCAAAGTATTGGAGCTTCAGCATCAGTCCTTCCAATGAGTATTCAGGACTGATTTCCTTTAGGATTGACTGGCTGGATCTCCTTGCAATCCAAGGGACTCTCAAGAGTCTTCTCCAACACCACAGTTCAAAAGCATCAATTATTTGGTACTCAGCTTTCTTTTTGGTCCAACGCTCACATCCTTACATAGCTAATGGAAAAAAAAAACAAAAAACAAAAAACATAGTTTTGACTAGACAGATCTTTGTCAGCAAAGTAATGTCTCTGCTTTTTAACATGCTGTCTAGGTTGATCATAGTTTTTCTTCCAAGGAACAAGTGCCTTTTAATTTCATGACTGCAGACACCATCTGCAGTGATTTTCAAGCCCAAGAAAATGAAGTCTGTCATTGTTTCCCTGGTTCCCCATCTATTTGCCATGAAATGATGGGACCAGATGCCATGATCTTAGTTTTCTGAATGTTGAGTTTTAAGCCAGCTTTTTCACGTTCCTCTTTCACTTTCCTCTTTCACTTTCATCAAGAGGCTCTTTAGTTCCTCTTCACTTTCTGCCATAAGGATGGTGTCATCTGCATATCTGAGGTTATTGATATATCTCCCAGCAATCTTGATTTTAGCTTGTGCTTCACCCAGTCTGGCATTTTGTCTGATAAAACTCTGCATAGAAGTTAAATAAGCAAGGTGACAATATTCAGCATTGACATACTCCTTTCAGAAGGCAATGGCACCCCACTCCAGTACTCTTGCCTGGAAAATCCCATGAACGGAGGAGCCTGGTAGGTTGCAGTCCATGGGGTCGCTAAGAGTCAGACATGACTGAGTGACTTCACTTTCTCTTTTCACTTTCATGCACTGGAGAAGGAAATGGCAACCCACTCCAGTGTTCTTGCCTGGAGAATCCCAGGGACGGTGGAGCCTGGTGGGCTGCCGTCTATGGTGTCACACAGAGTTGGACACGACTGAAGTGACTTAGCATTCCCAATTTGGAACCAGTCTGTTGTTCCATGACCAGTTCTAACTGTTGCTTCTTGACTTGCATACAGATTACTCAGGAGGCAGGTAAGATGGTCTGTTTTTCCCATCTCTTTCAGAATTTTCCAGTGTTTGTTGTGATACACATGGTCAAAGGCTTTAGCGTAGTCAATAAAGCAGAAGTAGATATTTTTCTGGAACTCTCTTGTTTTTTCTAAGATCCAATGGATGTTGACAATTTGATCTCTGATTCCTCTGCCTTTTCTAAATCCAGCTTGAACATCTGGAAGTTCTCAGTTAACGTATTGTTGAAGCCTTGCTTGGAGAATTTTGATCATTACTTTGCTAGAGTGTGAAATGGGTGAAATTGTGCAGTAGTTTGAACATTCTTTGGCATTTCCCCTCTTTGGAATTAAAACTGATTTTTTTCCAATCCCATGGCCACTTCTGAGTTTTCCAAATTTGCTGGCATTTTATTATTAATAGGATATAATATTCAGCCATTTTTTCTAGGAATACAATGAGAAGGCCCTATTTGGTGAGGCCATATGTACTTACACTGTCACTCACAGAAGTAGATTTTGCAACTTTGCAATTAGTGTCCAGAATCAACATTCACTAGTTGCTTTGCTTTTCTAGTAAGAATCATGAGAGTGAGAATGTAAAATTGATCTTAACTTGCAGAAGAGTTCAAATGCTAAATTCTGAAATTAATTAGAAGATGCATGACCACCCTTGATCTTGATTATAATTCAATTCTAATTAAACCTACAACATAAATGAAGAATTCGTACACTGGGAAGGCTTATTTTTTATTTCTTCCACTATTTTTTAGTTACTCTATTTCATGCTTAGGCTCAAATAATTTCTAATTAGCTGAACTACTCACTGAACATCATTTTAGAAGCACAAAATAGAAGTTGAGCCAGCAAAGAGACAGAAAGCAGAAAATACATAATGATTCAGGATATGGTACAATTAGATGGAAAATCCTTTTGTAGTCACAGTTCATTCTGAATAGTTTTACCAACTTAGTAGCCTGTGGATATTAGTATGCTATCTTATAGATTATTACAGGGAAAATAAAACAAAATACATATGATATATGGGCTCCTTATCCTTGTCATTCAGGTCCCTACACCATATGTTCCCAGTATGCCTCTGTCATCATTTTGTTCTCCATTTTGTGTGCTCCAAGGTCTAAGGGAACTAGACATTTCTAAGCATGCTTCTGGTCTCCCCTATTTCTGTACTTTCCATTATTATCCTTTAAGGTTCATGTCAAATGTCTTCTGATTTCTGACATGTTTCTTGAACTGATTATGCCCATTGTCTCCTGGGAACCACCCTGGCCTTCTAATTGTGCCTACCTTGTTCCTTGATAGCCAAATGCCAAACACTTTTCTCCATGCTGGGTACACTTCAGTAAACAGAACAAAAATATTTGCTCTCTTGGTGATTATATTCTCATATGGTGCGACAGACAGCAAACATAACATATAATAAATTATGGGCTTCACAGGTGGCAAAGTGGTAAAGAATCTTCCTGCCAATGAAGAGGACATGAATTCAATTCCTGGTTTGGGAAGATTCCTTGCAGTAGTAAATCACAAACCACTCCAGTATTCTTGCCTGGAAAACTCCTTGGACAGAGGAACCTGGCGGGCTACAGTCCTTGGGGTTCCAAACAATCAGACATGATTGAGCATGTCTGTGTGCATGCACCCACACACACACATACACACTCATGTGTTTTAGAAAGAGATAATGACTATGGGAAAAATAAAGGAGGGATTAGAGATTTTGGCAGTTGGGAGGGGGCAGGATTCCAATTTTAAATCCAATGTTCAAGGAATGCTTCAATGGAAAGGTGATACTTGAGCAAGAATTTGAAGAGCTATAGCTATTTGGAGAGGAGTGCTTGGGGAAAGTAGCCAGGGAGAGTCCTGAGATGGGGGTTTGACTGAAGCAGAGTGTTCAGGAAGGGAGAAAGTTGGAGTCAGGGAGCCATCTTGGGTCAAATGTTATAGGGCTGTGATGATAAAGGCAAGAATTGCTTTTACTCTAGTGAAATGGAAGCTATTGGAGAGTTTTGAGCAGAGGAGCACCAAGCCCTGAGTTAGGTTTCTAAAGCATACTTCTGAACACTGTTGAGAGTAGATTGCAGTTGGAAAGGTTAGAAATGGAAGTCTAGTTGGAATACATTGTAGCAAGCAGGGGATTGACAATGGTAGCTTGTTGAGTAGTAGCATTGGAAGTGATAAGAAGTACTCAATTTCTAGATAGAAACTGAAGATAAGGCAATGCAATTTTCTAGCAAATTGGATTTGTGGGGTAATTGAAAATGAGTAATCAAAGAACACCCCAAGGTAATCTTGAATTATAATTAGCAAATTTACCTTATTTTTCCTTCCATCTCTAAATTATTGCATTAACATGTGTGCTTACACATATGGTCATACACTTGCATACCTCTTCAATAATTTAGACTAACTGATAGTCTAAACAATATGGTTAATTTCTCTGTGGATTGAAGAAATTAAAAATGAAATAAGAGTTAGTACCATTTAAAAGGTTTGGAAGTGCTATATATATACTTTTTTTTTTTTTTGATAATTTTGAATTGGATGTAATTTTGCTTCAGGCTAGCTGGAAGAGTTCTGTAAGTGACAATTTAAACTTAAATTAATCTCACTTTAAAGCCTTTTTAATAAAGCTTTCCTACGAAACTGAAAAGCCAGCAATATGAAGGCTGTAATGTTCACAGGAATATGTAATTTAAAACTACAACTTAGTTTGAATTTTACTGTTTTTTTAATTAAATTCTGGATCTTTGCAGACAGCTAGTATACATCTATAAGACATATCTATCTAGAAAGTGATGTGATGCAAATAATTCAGGCATTTATCATGATATTGAAAGCTCCAAATATAAATAATAATTCAGCAATTATTCAACTCTGTATTTGAATTAATCTGTATGGACATGGACACATTTTTGAAATGGATAATAGTCTAATTCATGCAGACTTTGCAACTTAAAAAAGAGAAGTATTTTGTATCAGTATTGGTGTGTTTTTTTTCATATTAAATTAGATGAAATTAAACAAAACCAGAAAGCTGCATTAAATGTGGACTGGAGGTTTGTTTTTTTTTTTTTTTGAGAATCAATCTACAGATAAAAATATAGAATATAAATATACAATATAATAGTCATAAAATGCAAAGAACTACAGAAAAATTCTACTACAATAAATTATTTTTTATTATTTTGAATAATTTTGTATTCAGTAAGAATGTTACTGCAAATAGATTGACTGCAATTCACATTACAACCATAAGTTATTGAGTCTAATTGTCTATATCCTAATATGGCTGACTTTTGGGTGTTCATTTCCACTTGAAAGGTGATATTTATTTAGAAAACAGCATGGTCATTTCCAGAAAAGGAGACATGATTTAAATATCAACTGTAACTTAAGAAGAATGATCAAGATAATATTATTATAGGCAAATTTAATCAGAAAAAAATGACAATTAGTTGTAAAATTCTAAATACTAGTTGATAACTCATTCCAGCCACAAAAAGGGCCTTAAAATTTTCACACCAAGGCAGAGAAAATTTTTTGCATGCTGCTGCTGCTGCTACTAAGTCGCTTCAGTCATGTCCGACTCTGTGCAACCCCATAGACGGCAACCTACCAGGCTCCCCCATCCCTGGGATTCTCCAGGCAAGAACACTGGAGTGGGTTGCCATTTCCTTCTCCAATGAGTAATTATTTAGACTACAAATGACAGACCATTAAATATAAGACCTTGCTATCATTATTCATGCTTTGAAGGTAAAATAAATTAATTATAAAAACACCAATATTATGACATGTAAGAAATAAATGAGCACAAATAGAATTGTTGCTCCACCCTGAACAATTTGCAAATATTTGTCTATAATTCAACACAATATTTATTTAGTACCTATCATGTGAAGGCTGTTGCAAGGTGTGGGAACTTGAAAGACTAAGCGATGACAAACATAGCTATGAATTTTCACATTTAAAACCAGGTAAATCTGGGATACAATATGTATTACTGAGAGAGAATATTGTATTATTAATACATCTTTTATTATATTCATTACACATATATACTCATAACAAGAGGTTTATTTCTAACTTTAAGTTTTATTCACAATTCGTGCTTTGTTTCTGCATGGATATTAAGTAAAAAGGAAAATACCTTGTGGAAAGACAAGGACATACACTAAATTATGGCATCAATTTCATCAAACTCCTGCCTCAAAGGGTTAAGTATCAATCTTTCTGAAGCTAATATTTCTGTCTTTTGTATTTATATCATTCCTTCTTACTCTTAAAAAAAAAATCTATTAACTAACTCTCCTATTTTGAATATTCAGTATTTTTCTCTACCCTTCACCCGACTTCCATTTTATAAACCTCTAGAGTAGCCCAGTCACCTCATCTAGGTACTGTTTTCTTATATTCACATCCACAATTATTCTTTCTTAAAGGTAGTATTCTCCTTGAGTCCACATAAATTTACAATCCTGTTGACCAGTTCGGTTCAGTTCAGTCACTCAGTCATGTCTGACTCCTTGAAACCCCATGGACTGCAGCACACCAGGCTTTTATCTCCATCATCAACTCACGGAGTTTGCTCAAACTCATGTCCATGAAGTCGATGATGCCATCCAACCATCTCATTCTATATTGTCCCTTTCTCCTCCTGCCTTCAATCTTTCCCAGCATCAGGGTGTTTTCTAGTGAGTCAGTTCTTCGCATCAGGTGGCCAAAGTATTGGAGTTTCAGCTTTAGCGTCAGTCCTTCCAATGAATATTCAGGACTGATTTCCTTTACAATGGACTGGTTTGACCTCCTTGCAGTCCAAGGGACTCTCAAGAGTCTTCTCCAAAGAAAAGAATTATATCTATGAAATAAAATTTAGAATCAATTTACAGTTGCTAACAGTTTCGTTTTACCATAAGAAAATGATTAAACATAATTATCTCTCATTACTATAATTGTGTTAAGAAAATGACTTAAACTTCAAATGTAGGAAATAAATATTTATAGAATCTTATGATTTGTTTTCATTCTCCTCCCCCATTTTGATCAGTGAAAATGTCTTTCTCAAATTAATTAAGGCTCTGACTCAGACTTTGGGAACTGCTGGTCTGTTTCTTGCCCTCTCTAATTCTTCACCACCTATCTTCTCTGCAGGCCTTAGTTTGTGTCATCACCCTTTCCAAGGCTCTCAATAGTAACCATGACCACACAGTAGTCATTTCCAATTAACTGTCAGTTTCCCTTGCACTGGATGTGCTTCCAATATTTGATAGCCATCGACATCTTTAAAAGGTTTTTGTGACACAGCTCTAACCTGCTTTTACTGCTTCGTGCCAATTTCTCTCTTGCTCTCTTTTTTTTTTCCTATTCTTTCATTTCACATAAAATTGGGCATTTAGAATTTCTGATAACAATTTCTAACTTGACATGCTTCTTCCCTCAGTGATGATTTATTTCAGTTTCAACTCTAACTCTTGAAATTGACTCTAAAACATATTTTCAGCCCTAATTTTCCTTATCTCTATTTACGATTCAATAGCTCATTATTAAAAACATGGATGATAATTAGAATTCCAGACTAAAGTCTTCAAAAATAGAAACATATTCAATCATCTTTTCTTTCAATTTCTCCTTACCTAATATATCATCTGCTGCTGCTGCTGCTAAGTCGCTTCAGTCGTGTCCGACTCTGTGCGATCCCATAGACAGCAGCCCACCAGGCTCCTCCGTCCCCGGGATTCTCCAGGCAAGAATACTGGAGTGGGTTGCCATTTCCTTCTCCAATGCATGAAAGTGAAAAGTAAAAGTGAAGTTGCTCAATCGTGTCTGACTCTTAGCGATCCCATGGACTGGAGCCTACCAGGCTCCTCCATCCATGGGATTTTCCAGGCAAGAGTACTGGGGTGGGGTGCCATTGCCTTCCCCGAACTAGTCTCTCTTATTTGTTTAATTTTAATGAACACTTCTCTAACCACACAGTCACATGACAAGTACTCATTCGTGGGAGTACTTGTTTGTACTGATTCTTTCTTCTCAGTCAGACCCCAAATCTTCTTTCTTCAAAAATTCTCACAAAGTTTTTCCTTCACTTTTAAGCTATACATTTTATTAAGGGTAAGTGATTTACTTGAGGAATGTGATATTGCATGTCTGAGAAATTTTCTATAATTTTTTTATCCATCTGTGTATGCTAAAAGCCTTCAAAGTTCATACTGATCAAAACTCATTAGTCCCATTACTCTCTTGACTAATCTACTGTAAAATTCTATTACAGTTCCTTTTGTAATCAGTAAATTAATATTCTTTTAGATTATGTACTATATTCCACCATCATTGTCCTATGAGAAGAGCTCTTTTTGTTTGCTTGTTTGTTTTGTTTTGCTTGTAAATCTTTAGTGGTTTACCATTGCTACTTTTAAGGACTGGCAAACTATGTCCTTTCCATCCCCTTTTCCACTTTCCAGTCTTATTCCCAGTTTTATCTATTTAAGCAAAACATAGTAACTGGTTTTGAATTCTGTTTTTAAACACACAAATTAAATGAACTGAACAAGTTATTTTAGTACCCAAAGCCTTAGTATCCTTATCCTCAGCACTAGCACAGTGATTGGCACATGCTGCTGCTGCTGCTAAGTCGCTTCAGTCGTGTCCGACTCTGTGCGACCCCATAGACGGAAGCTCACCAGGCTCCCCTGTCCCTGGGATTCTCCAGGCAAGAACACTGGAGTGGCTTGCCATTTCCTTCTCCAATGCATGAAAGTGAAAAGTGAAAGTGAAGTCGCTCAGTCGTGTCCGACTCTTAGCGACCCCATGGACTGGAGCCTACCAGGCTCCTCCACCCATGGGATTTTCCAGGCAAAAGTACTGGGGTGGGATGCCATTGCCTTCCCCGGATTGGCACATCAGATCAGATCAGATCAGATCAGTCGCTCAGTCGTGTCCAACTCTTTGCGACCCCATGAACCGCAGCACGCCAGGCCTCCCTGTCCATCACCAGCAGCACACCAGGCCTCCCTGTCCATCACCAGCTTCCGGAGGTCACTCAGACTCGCATCCATCGAGTCAATGATGCCATCCAGCCATCTCATCCTCTGTCGTCCCCTTCTCCTCCTGCCTCAATCCCTCCCAGCATCAGAGTCTTCTCCAATGAGTCAACTCTTCACATGAGGTGGCCAAAATACTGGAGTTTCAGCTTTAGCATCATTCCTTCTAAAGAAATTCCAGGATTGATCTTCTTCAGAATGGACTGGTTGGATCTTCTTGCAGTCCAAGGGACTCTCAAGAGTCTTCTCCAACACCACAGTTCAAAAGCATCAATTCTTCGGCGCTCAGCCTTCTTCACAGTCCAGCTCTCACATCCATACATGACCACAGGAAAGACCATAGCCTTGACTAGGCGAACCTTTGTTGGCAAAGTGATGTCTCTGCTTTTGAATATGCTATCTAGGTTGGTCATAACTTTCCTTCCAAGGAGCAAGCGTCTTTTAATTTCATGGCTGCAGTCACCATCTGCAGTGATTTTGGAGCCCAGAAAAACAAAGTCTGACACTGTTTCCACTGTTTCCCCATCTATTTCCCATGCAGTGATGGGACCAGATGCCATGATCTTCGTTTTCTGAATTGGCACATAGTAGGTACCTAATAAAAAGACACATATTAGGCATTCATTTCATTTTCTTCTATTTACATCTCCCCTGTGTTTTCCAACCTTTGCACTTTTTTCTAACCCCTCCCTCTCCATAGAAGTGCTATCATAAAACCCTCCTCAAACTCTGTTCCATTTGCTGATGAGAGTTTGGAGCCTAGAGAAGATAACACTTTGGATTCAGTATTATAAAAACACTACTGTTTTATCTGTCTTTGTAAAATCTAAAGATTCTATAGATTCTATTTTGTTCATTTAATTTCTAAAAGTGGATTGTAAAGTTTATGAGCCACACAAGAAAGTTAAACAAATAATAGCCTTATTAATATGAGTGGTGTGGTGGAACACTAATTGATCCAGGTGATCAGACTTCACTACATTTTGTTACTAAATAACTGTATGGTCTTGCGCATACCACTTTGTGTCTTGGGCATCAGTTTTCTTTTTTCGTTGAATGATGGTACTAAAGCAAGTAATGATGGTACTAAAGCAAGTAATCATAAATATCGCTAAGCTCCATACTATGATTGTTATTACAATAGTCTGACAGAGAATAGGCTGCAATTCCTATTCTATACATACAAACCACAAATTATATCTATCTGACCAATCAGATCATAACTTGGCTCTGAGTGAAGAATCATGTGCTAAGAATAACTTTTATGAAGTGAAAAATATAATCTTGACAAAATGAGGATGCGAAGTACAAATTGATTTGATTTAATATAGTCAAACATAAGGATATATGACTAAAATTTTCAGCTTTCATGTGGCTGTTTGACTGTGTGAATAACATCAACTTAAAAATGGAACAAAGTACTATGTATAAAAATAATAAACATCAAAGATACATTTACAAACAGGGAAATATAGCCATTATAATGTAATAATTTTAAATGGAGTATAATCAAATAAAATATTAAAACACTGTGTTATATACCTGAAACTAATAAAATATTGTAAATCAGTTAAGTGTTGGAACTAAATTCCGGTCAAAATTAATCTTCAGACTTACCTAATTTAAAAGAAAATAGTTTAAAATTGTTATTGATTTAGCCTTAACGATAAAGAAAATAATAAATATATTGGCTTTTAAAAATAGTTCTCTACTACTTTATAAACTCTGGAAAATTCTTAAAGAGATGGGAATACCAGATCACCTGGCCTGCCTCTTGAGAAATCTGTATGCAGGTCAGGTAACAACTGTTAGAACTGGACATGGAACAACAGGTTTCAAATAGGGAAAGGAGGGTGTCAAGGCTGTATATTTATTCAACTTCCTGCTTATTTAACTTCAGAGAAGGTGATGGCACCCCACTTCAGTACTCTTGCCTGGAAAATCCCATGGACAGAGGAGCCTGGTAGGCTGCAGTCCATGGGATCACTAAGAGTTGGACACGATCGAGTGACTACACTTTCACTTTTCACTTTCATGCATTGGAGAAGGAAATGGCAACCCGCTCCAGTGTTCTTGCCTGAAAAATCCCAGGGACAGTGAAGCCTGATGGGCTGCCGTCTATGGGGTCGCACAGAGTTGGACACGACTGAAGAGACTTAGCAGTAGCTTTAGCAGTTATTTAACTTATATGCAGAATACATCATGAGAAATGCCAGGCTGGATGAAGC
The DNA here is from genome assembly GCA_935064755.1 of Tragelaphus eurycerus. Lineage (NCBI taxonomy): Eukaryota > Metazoa > Chordata > Mammalia > Artiodactyla > Bovidae > Tragelaphus > Tragelaphus eurycerus. The sequence goes on along the minus strand of CAKXYN010000132.1, from coordinate 809,837 downwards.
ACAAGCTAGAATCAAGATTGCCGGGAGAAATATCAGTAACCTCAGTTATGCAGATGACACCACCCTTATGGCAGAAAGTGAAGAAGAACTAAAGAGCCTCTTGATCAAAGTGAAAGAGGAGAGTGAAAAAGTTGGCTTAAAACTAACATTCAGAAAACTAAGATCATGGCATCTGGTCCCATAACTTCATGGCAAATAGATGGAGAAACAGTGGAAACAGTGACAGACTTTATTTTGTGGGGCTCCAAGATCACTGCAGATAGTTACTGCAGCCATGAAATTAAAAGATGCTTGCTCCTTGGAAGAAAAGTTATGAACCACCTAGACAGCATATTAAAATACAGAGACATTACTTTACCAACAAAGGTCTGTCAATCAAAGGTATGGTTTTTTTCGGTAGTCATATGGATGAAAAGAAAGCGGAGTACCAAATAACTGATGCTTTTGAACTGTGATGTTGGAGAACACTCTTGGTAGTCCCTTGGACAGCAAGGAGATCCAACCAGTCCATTCTAAAGGAGATCAGTCCTGAATATTAATTGGAAGGACGGATGTTGAAGCTGAAACTTTAATATTTTGGCCACCTGATGTGAAGAACTGACTCATTTGAAAAGACCTTGATGCTGGGAAAGGTTGAAGCCAGGAGGAGAAGGGGACGACAGAGGATGAGATGGTAGGATGGCATCACCAACTCAATGGACCTGAGTTTGAGTAAACTCTGGAAGTTGGTAATGGATAGGGAGGCCTTGTGTGCTGCATTCCATGGGGTCACAAAGAGTCAGACACAACTGAGAGATTGAACTGAACTGAACTTTATAAAAATATATTTGTTTTAGCAAAATATCCAGGTACATGCAGAAGACTAAGTGATTCTGCATAAAATACATTTTCTTCTTCTTTTTGCTGTTGTTTCCATTAACTCAAACTAATTTTGAAACCTAGGTTGTTCACTTTTTCTTGTATTATACCTTTTTCAGTGATAATCTCTCACTTAAAACAAAAATACTTTAAAAAAAAAATGTTATACGTCAGAAAATATCAAGTAAGAAGACAAGATAATCAATAAATATTTATATATTTTCTAGTTGATAGTCTTTTCAATTTCATGTAAACACACACACACACACAAATAGTAACCCAGAATTTCATTTAGTTTCATTTCAGGGGTTGTAGACTGAAGTTAGGGTGAAGTAGGGTGAAGTTTCATGCATCTGGAGTATCAATAGGTTAAAAGTATAGATTACAATAGAAATTAATTTTCAAAATGCATCAGCAGGCCTTTAAACTATTAAGCAGAAAGCATATAGTCTCCTATGGTGGAAAGAAATATAATTAAAAAGCTATCAATAGTCTGGGATTGTCAAAACTACTTTGTCACCTGAAGCACATTCCTTGTAATTATCTTTGAGTCTTTAGGCTAGATCACCATTAACCTCAGAAGAAAAAGGGTTACCATGCTTTCTGATGTGAGAAATTATATCATCATGTAAATTAAACCCCATTCGACAGTCAAATTAGATTTGGGAAATGATTGAGTATTAAACCTACTCGTGTATATTATCAAATGACACAAAGCACTAGGAGAAAAGAGGGAGAGTTTTTCCTCCTTTCGAAAGATTTCTAGATTCCTTAATGTGTAGAATATGATTTTTAGCATACATCGGAAAAATCAAATTGAAGCAATAGAAGGAAAACTCAAAGATATTTTTAGTCTTTCCCCAACGATTTCTTTTCAGCTCTCAGACAGTACAAAATGAGTCAACACTTAAATAAGCCAGAAATAAAATAACGAGTCTGCAAAATTATAGCTACCTACAGCTCAGATCTTCAATCAAGTAATTGTTAAAGGCTCTCTAGAAGGAGGAAAAATATATTCTCAGTTGAACGTGCTTAATATTTTTAACCTTATTGTCAAAAGAAAGGAGTCATAATTAAGATAGCACAATGCATGAAGCGGAGAGCAAGATGATTGCACCTTCCTGATGATTAGTGTTTGTCCCTGAGGTGGTCTCTTTAGCAGTGGATAAAAGAATACTATACCACTTACTATCCCCTTATAAGACACTCTACCCAATGATGCGTGGAGGACAAGAAAAGAAAAATATATCAACTACTAAATCAAATGCCTACTCTATACCAGGAACTTTACATGTATAATGTATGCAGAGGTCTCGATGTTGGGTAAAAACTGAGATTCAGGTAGACATTCCCTCCTCTCTCCCCCTCTCTACCACTTCTTCAGTGCATCATGGAAAAAATAAATTCTCACAGTGACAGTCACATACTTGGTCCAAACCAGGTATCCAGCCACAAGTTCTGATTCTTCTTTAGAACAGGAGTTCAGTGAAAGCAATTCAAATCTTTTAATAATGGGAGTTTGGAGATGGATATAATGAAAGCCAGATGCCAGGGAGAAACACAAGCCCCCTGAAATAATGTTTAAAAAGTTCACTGTGTCCAAACACGGCATCTGGCAGAATGGGCTAGACTCTGCTCCTTGACTCAGAGAACTCAGGGGAGTATCTGGTTTGAACCTGCATTTGAATCTCCACTCATATAATCCTGTTCCCTGAAAAGAGTTTCTGACTATGAGCAAATCTGACAGACTGTGTCACAAGGGCCCCCTCTTCAACAATTCTGGTTATCACTACTGAGAGCTCTCTGTCCAGGAATTGAGTTACATTTCCATAAAAGTCTGTGGGGGAACACATGAAGATAAACTGCAGAAAACAAAGAATCTTCGTTTAATAGTGAAATAGGAACCCAAGTCCTATGCTACCACTTGGATACCTTATAAGAACTGTTACCAGTGGCTTTAAGGCCCTAGTCATGTATAAAGTACCCTCTTTGTTTTCTTTTAGAACTTCTTATAGGAATTCAGGGGCTTCCCAGGTAGGGCAGTGGTAAAGAATCCACCTGCCAGTGCAGGAGACACAAGGGACATGAGTTCAGTCCCTGGGTTCAGAAGATCCCCTGGAGGAGGAAATAGCAACTCACTCCAGTTTCTTGCCTGGAGAATTGCGTGGAAAGAGGAGCCTGGTGGGCTATAGTCCATGGGGTTGCAAAGACTCAGACATGACTGAGCAACTGAGCACACAAATAGGGAGTCAAGAATGGAAGAGAGCCAAAGTCCTACCAATTGACCCTTAAGGAAAATGGTCTAGTGAACTGTGGGTAAACTATACTAGTGCTTAGGCAACAATAGATTATACAAACCTTATTTTATTTAATTCGCCTCACAAACCTGATGTAGGGATCATAATCCTGGTAGATTTAATGAGGAAATCAAGCTTAGTGAGGTTAAATAACTTACATTTGCAGAGCCAGTAAATGATAATGGTGGGAATCATACCCTTGTCCATTTGATAGTGAAGCTACTACATTATTCTGAGTCACAACAAAATTCTACCATCTGTTTATTGAAGAGTGGGGTGCCAGCATTGGTTTTCAGGATGTATTGTGAAAAGAAAGAGTAGGAGTTAATTAAAGACAGTTTTATTTTGATCTGGCCCTACCTAGGACTCTTTCTTCCATGAAAGTAACCAAGCCAAATTTAAGTTGTCAGCTGTCAGAGGTACAGAAAATAAATTGTGTCTTATTCTTCTGGTTGGTGTCAGGTTTTGATAGGTAAAGTACACTTTGGACAAGTTTGTATTCTGTAGCTGAATGACCCTGTTTCTACTTTTGCTTGGCAAACAATGGCTAGATAAGTAAGACTTTCTGCTACTCAGATCAATATATCTACAAAAATGCTCATTAGCATAGAATCCTTGTTATTTTATCATAAATTGGACACATCTATAACTTTGACACTGAATTATAACAAAAGGCACAATATCCTTGAAAGTTATATTCCTGGGATTTGATTTCTAGGAAGAGAAATTTTTCTACAAGAGGGAGTTATAACATTTTGCTTCTAATTATAAAATGAACAAAAAACTCATTAGATGCTTTAAAACCCAAAGGAAAGAAAATTCTGTAACTTTTCTCCTAAATTTAAAATCATCTGAGTTTAAAAGATCTGATCTAAATTATTTAGGGCTTGCTTTTTTGACTCAAGATATTACTATTTTTATTAGAGGTAGAAAAGTCTAATCTGGAGGCAAATGTGCTTTTTGTAGACATAGTCTAGCCCATTTTCTCTTATTTTATTTTTTTTATACAAAGATGAGTTAATTACTGAAAAATTATACAGAAAATTCAATTTTAGATTCCAGTTATGAATATTTTTATAAATGTATTTTTAAACAAAGTTTGACAGCAATCTTTAAAGTGATCTTCTACCTCCATTTGAATTACGAAAATACATTAAATTTGAGTCTAGAGTGCCATGTTTCCAACTTTAAAACCCAATCAAAAACATCAACCATCAGCAGTGTAGGAAGACCAGTAGTTTTTCTTGGAAAGTATACTGATATACAACAAAGGGCCTAGTCTTTCTAGGTTTTAATTAGGCAAAAAAATTAAAAAAAGAACTAAACCTCTAAAAATACTTTCAAACAATCATAGAAACTATGATTTAGCTAAGAATTTTAACTTTCTGCTGAATCACTGTGCATTGATGGCAACTGGCCACCAGGTTCTCCAGCCTTTCCAGCCTTCCAGTTCATTTCAGTTTTAGAATGGATAATCAATAATCCAAGCTGTGAATACATCAAAGGAGATGGTGCATCAACTCCACATAAACTTCTAAAAGCACCAAAATGCGAAGCAAGTAATGGATATGAATTGCATATGAATGCACTTAATTTGTATAGGTGAGAAGAGTTTTAGTGTGCTATTAGCTTCATAACAACCCAACATACAAGAAGCCAGTCTTTAGTTAGCTTGCCAAAAGTGTGACAAACTACCAGTTACACATATTTTTGGAAGATTGAATGGTTGGATGTTGTTTTCCAGAATGCTCTGATTAACCCTTCTATTACACATTTGTAATTAGTGTAAATGTTAATGTTAATTGAAAAACCTTAGTGGATTACCAATGACATAGCAAAAATGCAAGTAGTCTTGCTTTATATGCCACTGGAAATTCATGAAATGGAAGGATTAAATCTATGATTTTTTTCCATATCAATGGAATTTATTCTTGACTGATGTTCTCATTCATTGTTTTTCTTTACAATAAAAATTTCTGCCCAATTTTAGAAGATAATTTCATCATCGATATTTTTAAGCATTTGTTCTCTTTGTATTCATCTATTCACTTATTCAAGCAAACCCTTATCTATTGCAATACTATAAATATGTCATTCATTTCATGAGAGGAACAGAAAGGAAAAAAATAATAGAAGATAGTTCTTCTCCAAATCTTGTCTTTTCTGCTTTAGTGACTTGAATTTGGGATGTGTTTTTGTCCAGTAAGTGCCAACACCAGACTGCGAAAGGTGGATAACTATAGTAAGAAAATTAGGCTTCACATATTAAAATGGGCTTGCAAATTATATAAATTATTTTTAATAAATTCCTTAAAATGAATTATAGCATTATAATCATAACTTAATCAATAATCCTAGGATTCACATTTATTCACAGTTTTCTTTCATTCACTGCTCCAGCTTCATGAACAAAATAATTATTAGTGACTTTTTTCCCCAGAGTATCTTGAAGTGAAGTGAAGTGAAGTCGCTCAGTTCAGTTCAGTTCAGTCACTCAGTCGTGTCTGACTCTTTGTGACCCCATGAATCGCAGCACGCCAGGCCTCCCTGTCCATCACCAACTCCCGGAGGTCACTCAGACTCACATCCATTGAGCCAGTGATGCCATCCAGCCATCTCATCCTCTGTCGTCCCCTTCTCCTCCCGCCCCCAATCCCTCCCTGCATCATTGTCTTTTCCAATGAGTCAACTCTTCACATGAAGTGGCCAAAGAACTGGAGTTTCAGCTTTAGTATCAGTCCTTCCAATCAACACCCAGGACTGATCTCCTTTAGGATGGACTGGTTGGATCTCCTTGTAGTCCAAGGGACTCTCAAGGGTCTTCTCCAACACCACAGTTCAAAAGCATCAATTCTTTGGCACTCAGCTTTTTTATAGTTCAACTCTCACATCCATACATGACCACTGGAAAAACCGACTAGCTGGACCCTTGTTGGCAAAGTAATGTCTCTGCTTTTGAATATGCTGTCTAGTTTGGTCATAACTTTTCTTCCAAGGAGAATGCCTCTTTTAATTTCTTGAAATTAAAATGGTGAAATTAAATGCTGTCACCATTGGCAGTAATTCTGGAGCCCCAAAAGTGAAGTCTGACATTGTTTCCACTGTTTCCCCATCTATTTCCCATGAAGTGATGGGACCAGATGCCGTGATTTTCATTTTCTGAATGTTGAGCTTTAAGCCAACTTTTTCATTCTCCTCTTTCACTTTCATCAAGAGACTTGTGACCGTATGGACTGTACCAGGCTCCTCAGTCCATGGGATTTTCCAGGTAAGAGTACTGGAGTGGGTTGCCATTTCCTTCTCCAGGGGATCTTCCTGACCCAGGGATCTAACCCAGATCTCCCACATTGTAGGCAAATGCTTTACCGTCTGAGCTACTAGTATCCTGGCCTGCATTAAATATTGTAATATCAGGGGAGCAGTTCATTTGAGCTACCTCATGCCTCATGTATATACTATGTATACTGCCAGTAAAATCAGAATACCTTGAAAGTATCAACCTTTAATAATACACAATCCATAGGGCTTCAGAGAAAACTGCCTGCCATTTAATAACCCAATTTTCTCCTCCTGGAAAATGCCCTGAGTGTTATGAATGTTATAAAACTGTTAACTAGTCAATTTTTCATGAATGTGTATTCTCTATGAACTTTCCATATTATTTGAAAACAAAATTTTGCTAATTCCTATTACAGCATCATGTTTTTACAGCTAATTGAAAATCCTTGAATCTAGTAGTCTGCACTAAATGTATAGTATATGTATAGAAATATATATATATATTTTTTTCTTCCATCATTATGTCAGCTTTTTTCTTCTCTGCATCAACCTTGTCATATTTCTCATAACAATGACCATTTTGTATTCTAGGTCACTCTATAATTAAAATCATAGAACTATCTGATTAATCCTTTCTCCTAGTTCTCATACTTGCTTCTGTTTTACCAGAAGTTCAAATCCTCACCCCAGCATTTGTTGAGAATGTGGACAAGTAACATACTTTTTATATTTTAATCATTTATCTATAAACAACTATATTAATAGCTAGCACATAGTATTATTGGAAAGACTTGAATTTATGCACCGATAGCCTCAGACACAGTAACCTCTAATCAATTTGGTCAACTTTTAATAGCTTCAGTTTCTTCATTTTTTAACATATAGATATCAATACTTAATCATAGGATAGTTATACACTGAACACAGTGCCTTGTACATATAAACAATTATTCCTGACCAGAATTAGAAAACTAATTGTATGTATAAAATGATGAAATGAGAAAGGAAAAGAAAATCTACACATGAGAGGGGTTGTATTTCAATGTCTACTTAATTACTTATTTTGTGAAGTAAATATAAAGCTACAAATTCAAATTATTATTTGGGAAAAAAGTTGAACCAACTTAAGGAATTGCCTGTTTTAAGCACTCACAGCGTTTCTTTTGTTGCAAAGACTTTAAACAAGTAATTTGTATTCTTGCAACTGTGTATTAGAAGTATTAAATAATCAGCTCTAAGTAATTCTGTGTTTCATTAGGATATATTTTAAGGAATTAAGAAAAGGCAAGGGGAAAATAATGACTATTGATTAGGACAATAATTGATCAGAGCCATGGTGGCTCAAAAGACTGCTTGGTAATGTGATCTATAAACTCAACTCCAGACCTCAGCTTGAACACTCAAAAGCCACAAGGGTTTTAAATCTCAATATCTCAGCAAGGAATCTAAGTTCTGGAAAAGGAAGATTCAAACCTGAAAAACCTGCTCACCCAAATCCTAAATGCCACCTGAGGAACTGAAACAAGGAAATTAAAGCTGGAGGCTACCTCTTCCTTACAACTGCCCTGAGCACACGGCTTCTATTTCATTGATACTTATTCTAGAATGGAGCAAAGGAAGCAAGATTCTGAAAGGTGTTTCATGTAACCTGAGATATCGGTATTATAAACCCCAGTTAGTTCAGAGATCATCATTTTAAATATTTTCCAGAATGGCTTTGGCAGAAGATTCTTCTTACCAGTTCTCTGAAATAAGAATTTCAGTCCAATAATGTAGGGTAATATTTCCCTCTTAGAGATGTACAAAAGCCGTTGTACATTATGAAGGAAAAAATAATTGACTATTAACATGTTGTGTTCAAAACTTTTTCAGTGTAGAGCTGTTTATTTTATTTGGCTATGGAAATAAATTTATTCTGAGAGTAACACTTAAAGGTTCTCACTAAAACAAACAAACAAGATAAATATGGGAGGTTATGGAACTAGATGGGGGTGAAACTTTCATTATGTATATGTATATCAAATCATCACAATTTATACTTTAAATATCTTACAATTTTATTTGTTAATTATACTTCAAAAAATCTGTAAAAATAAATAAATTTATTTATTTATATGTCAAACACCTTCAACAAAATTATCTTTCTTGGAGCACACAGATAACTATGACAATAATTAGCATAATTGCTACATGTAGATCTCTAGGCATCAGGTCTTTGTAAAAAATAACTCAGTTCTTACAGTAGTCTAATGATATGTAGATGATTATTCCTATCTGCATTTTATCCCATATGTGAGAAGCTCAGTTTGATGAACTGAGCAACTTGCCCAAAGTCGAAGTGAGTTATTATGCTTGCACTCATGCTCTGTTGCCTGCTCAGTCATGTCATGTCTGTGTCTGACTCTTTGCGACCCCATGGACTGTAGCCCACCAGGCTCCTTTGTCCATGGGATTCTTCAGGCAAGAATACTGGAGCAGGTTGTCATTTCCTCCTCCAGGGGATCTTTCCGACCCAGGGACTGAATCCATATCTCTTCTGTCTCTTGCACTGGAAGGCACTTCTTTACCACTTACACCACTTGGGTAGCCCAGTAAGTCATAGTATTACCTTTAAAATATGGTAATATCGATACATTCACAATATTAGCAAACTGAGACCCAGAAATTCTTGCCCAAGTTATTATTTTTATTCAGAGGCATGACTGGGATTGTCTAGTTATGTTCACTACCAGTTAGCTTATTCTTTTGCAACGTACCATAATGTGATGAACTGACTCATTGGAAAAGATTCTGATGCTGGGAAAGATGGAAACAAAAGGAGAAGGGGGAAGCAGAGGATGAAATATTTGGATGGACATGAATGGACTCAATGAACATGGATGGACTCAATGGACATGAATCTGAACAAATTCGGGAGACAGTGAAGGGCAGGAAAGCCTGAGGTGCTTCAGTCCATGGGATCGCAAAGAGTCGGACATGGCTTAGCAATTGAACCACAATGATGCTTAGCTTTTTTTTTTATTTTTTCGGGTTTTTTTTCGTCTAAATAATATGATTTTGGCATGAGTGTGTATATCACTCATTTATATTCTTTCTGGCTTCTAGGATTATAGGGTTAGAAGGTATATTGACCACTTTTATGCATGTGTATTAAACAATTTATATTAACACTTTCTAGAGAAGTTGGGATAAGGTAAGTTTTAGTAAATTTTTAAAGAATCACATTGATTCATACTGCCCAGTGTCCAAAGCCTAGTGACTTTCAATGACCAATTAGATGTTTGTACAGAGAGTGATTAAGCTTATTTGTATTTTATTATCATAAATATACATGAATTGTCTTTGATACCTGAATTTTTATTAACTAAAAGATGTTTATCACTTTCTTTCAAAAGAAAGGTGTTGTAAGGACTTGTGAATTGAAATCTTTAAGCATTTACACATCACATTCATTAGAGTGAACAAAAGTACAAAGACATGTTCATTTCTCTAAGTGGCAAGATAAAATTCAGACAGAGTGATTGCACTGCTTCCTGACAAAGAGTGGCTGGAAGAACATCTATTCCCTGCTGCCTACGGCATCTCTCTTTTTTTCTACTTGGTCCAAACATTGCAATGAGTGCACATCCTTTGAAAGAGCTAGACTTTGCCAAGGTATAAGGCAAAACAGAATTCTTGCTAGCCTTATAAGCTCTACAGCTTATGGCTTGTAGGACTCATGATTGGGCTCAGGTAATTAAAGGAATTTTCAGAGAATCACTGCCTGAATATTATTTCATATTGTGACACTTATAATTGTACATGGTAATGCAAATTTTAAAAGCCTGACAAATCTCAATGAATTATGTGATATATATAAATTATCCCATATGAAATAGACTTTGAATTGATGATATCACACCAAGTAGTGAAATAAAAAGAGCTACCAGCACTTATCCTTATAGGCTAATAGCTGCAAATGATTTTATGAATCATTAATTTAGAGATGTGGTCCTATCCATTTTTAAAATCCAATGTGAGATTAATGTATTTTGTCTGTGATATGATGTTAATAGTTCTGAGAAAAGAGGCTATCTGTTGAGGTAAAATTCTCCCAATTTTATGCCACTGGATTTTTAATAATAGAATTAATATGATTATGATGAATTGAAATTCTGATTGTTAAAGAAAAAATTGACATGTTGATAGATCAACATTTGTTACTTAATGTCCTAAGATATGCTACATTTTGAGTCATGACACATGCACTATATAATTAATTTTAAAAAGTTTTTTTAAGTTCGTTCCTATTTGTGATATTTTACTAAAGCATAAGAACATAGAAATTAAGCACAGCTGGAGAACATCCTTTTGGCTAAGGTTAAGTATAATTTTAGTTCAATTACTGTTCCCTTTCCTTTGGTAGAAACAGTTAGGTAAGTGCTTAGGGTGTTTTGTGGTGATTTCACTCTGAAACTACCATTAAGATAAACATGAAGCCACATGGCTAAATTAGAGCATGTGGCTTTGAAAATGTACCCCACTATTCTCAACATATTAAGCTGTCAGAACCCGACAACATTGGGCTCACACTCTTAATTTGAGAGTATGTTTATAATGCATTTATACCCTTTCATCCAATGTTGGTATGAAATTTAAATGGTAGCATACATAACATGCTTATGAATGCATCAGTACTAATGAAACCAATGTATATTTTAGAAGTGTTCCTCAAAATATCAAGGTTTAATACATCTGCACCGGTGAACATAGGAAAATGTGTCCAGTGAACTTTGCTGTAATTCAAGGGGAAGAAGTGGAACTTATTTCACCATTTTTGTGTTTTTTAATGTGCATGGCAATGTATCCTTACTTTTCTTTGAATTTGCAAGGGTGTTTTTGCAGTCAGTTCATTGAGTATCCTGCTCACTAATCAACTGACAAATAATTACTAGGCAGAGACTGTGAAGCAAAGCAGTGTGCTGGCCTTCTCTCTACATTGCGTATAACTCTCTATTGACACTCTGATACTCAGCAAATATTTGCTACTTTGCATTTTGCTTTTATGCTGAAGAACAGAAGTGCTAACAAGTACAAAACAATCCTAATGCACAATGAGGATATCAAATTGTGTTTAGGCCGATGCATCTACCAGAGACAAGTTATGTACTTAAATGTCTGGCCTTTGGAGCCAAACCAAATTTAGCTCCAGTTCTAATTTTCTCACTTAATTTTTGGGTCATCTTGGACTAGTTGCTTAACCTATATGTATTTCAATTTATTTAGTGTAAAATAGGAATAATAATAAAATTACTGTAAAGTGGGTTTTCAAATGGTTAAATGAATTCATGTAAAAGTTGATACTGTTCCTGATGACAGGTAAACATGATGAGCCACAGAGATGTTTTGAGATACAGACTCTATTTTAATTATGTTCTCCCATATATTAGCTTTATGGTATTGGTATTTCACGCATTGGAGAAGGAAATGGCAACCCACTCCAGTATTCTTGCCTGGAGAATCCCAGGGACGGGGCAGCCTGTTGGGCTGCCATCTATAGGGTCACATAGAGTCAGACACAACTGAAGCGACTTAGCAGCAGCAGCAGCAAACAATATTAACTTATTTTACTGATGTGAAAATAGATTTGGAGAGATTAAGTGATATTAGGGGATGCCTAGAAAGACAGTTTATGTATGAAATTACTACATAAACTGACCACAAACATGTGCCAGTGTTGACTCATTCATTCATGACTCTACATCATGTATCTACATTTAGATTTTAGAGATAGGAAGTAGAACTGTTTTAAAGTAATACTCATTTGCAACTTCTTAATGGATCTGAAACTATTAGTATCCTTTTTCTTTCTTCTTTTCCAGAAAGCTGAACCTATTTAAAAACCCATGCTTTAAGCATTTTTTATGGGTCCCCAAATAAAATAGTAGTTTCTTTTTAATTTCAATTATTTTCTACAGAATAAGAGCATCAAACATTTCAAGGCTCTATATTTATAAATTCTAAAAATTTCCTTCAATAAAAGCTCAGAGCCCATAGGATATGATTTCCTCTCCTACAAAAATAAAGCTAATATTTCCTTCTAGATAGGAATTTTATGACAAGAAAACAAAGTTAGGGCAGAATTTATATGTTTATTATTTTCTCTGACTATGACAGGCAGAATAATGACCTCCCCAAAATGTCTGTGTTCTAATCCCAAAAGCCTGTGAGCGCATCAATTAAAAGATAAAGGGACATTAAGATTGCAGATGGAATTCAGTTTGCCAATCAGCTAACTTTACATACAAGAGGGAGATTACCCTAGATTTTCCAAGTGGGCCCAAAGTAATCATTCCCTAAAATAGAATAAAGACAGGAAAGTCAAAGTCAGGGGAGATGGGACCATTTAATGAGGTCAGAGTGATATTAAGTGGGGACTCAACTAGCTCTTCATGGCTTTAAAGATGGAAGATGGTGGTCAGGAGAGAACAAGTGGGCAGCCTGTACAAGTTGAAAAAGGCAAGGAAGTGGATTTTTCCCCCTAAACCCTCCAGGGCCACCACCCCTGCAGGCAACTTGATTTTGGCCAAATGAGACTTCTGGCTTGTGGAACTAAAACAGAAAATATTTGTATTGTTTTGAGCCTCTATGTTCATGGCAATTTTTTTACAGCAGCAATAGAAAACTAATTAAATATAATTATTATCCAACTATCTCCTATGCTCCCCCTGGGTTTCCCAGATATACCTAGTGGTAAAGAACTTGCCTACCAGTGCAGGAGATGTAAGAGATGAGAGTTGGATCCCTGAGTTGGGAAGATCCCGTGGAGGAGGGCATGGCAACCCACTCTAGTATTCTTTTTTTATTTTCTATTTCTTTACCGAATTTTGCTGTTTGCTATCAAAGCTCAACATGAATCAGCTATCAGATCAGATCAGCCGCTCAGTCGTGTCCGACTCTTTGTGACCCCATGAACCGCAGCACGCCAGGCCTCCCTGTCCATCACCAGCTCCCGGAGGTCACCTAGACTCGCATCCATTGAGTCAGTGATGCCATCCAGCCATCTCATCCTCTGTCGTCCCCTTCTCCTCCTGCCCTCAATCCCTCCCAGCATCAGAGTCTTCTCTAATGAGTCAACTCTTCGCATGAGGTGGCCAAAATACTGGAGTTTCAGCTTTAGCATCATTCCTTCTAAAGAAATTCCAGGATTGATCTCCTTCAGAATGGACTGGTTGGATCTTCGTGCAGTCCAAGGGACTCTCAAGAGTCTTCTCCAACACCATAGTTCAAAAGCATCAATTCTTTGGCGCTCAGCCTTCTTCACAGTCCAGCTCTCACATTCATACATGACCACAGGAAAGACCATAGCCTTGACTAGGCGAACCTTTGTTGGCAAAATAATGTCTCTGCTTTTGAATATGCTATCTAGGTTGGTTATAACTTTCCTTCCAAGGAGCAAGCGTCTTGTAATTTCATGGCTGCAGTCACCATCTGCAGTGATTTTGGAGCCCAGAAAAACAAAGTCTGACACTGTCTCCACTGTTTCCCCATCTATTTCCCATGTAGTGATGGGACCAGATGCCATGATCTTCGTTTTCTGAATGTTGAGCTTTAAGCCAACCTTTTCACTCTCCACTTTCACTTTCATCAAGAGGCTTTTTAGCCCCTCTTCACTTTCTGCCATAAGAGTGGTGTCATCTGCATATCTGAGGTTATTGATATTTCTCCCGGCAATCTTGATTCCAACTTGTGTTTCTTCCAGTCCAGCATTTCTCATGATGTACTCTGCATATAAGTTAAATAAACATGGTGACAATATGCAGCCTTGACGTACTCCTTTTCCTATTTGGAACCAGTCTGTTGTTCCATGACCAGTTCTAACTGTTGCTTCCTGACCTGCATACAGATTTCTTAAGAGGCAGATCAGGTGGTCTGGTATTCCCATCTCTTGAAGAATTTTCCATAGTTTATTGTGATCCACACAGTCAAAGGCTTTGGCATAGTCAATAAAGCAGAAATAGATGTTTTTCTGGAACTCTCTTGCTTTTTCCATGATCCAGCGGATGTTGGCAATTTGATCTCTGGTTCCTCTGCCTTTTCTAAAACCAGCTTGAACATCAGGAAGTTCTCGGTTCACATATTGCTGAAGCCTGGCTTGGAGAATTTTGAGCATTACTTTACTAGCGTGTGAGATGAGTGCAATTGTTCGGTAGTTTGAGCACTCCTTGGCATTGCCTTTCTTTGGGATTAGGATGAAAACTGACCTTTTCCAATCTTGTGGCAACTGCTGAGTTTTCCAAATTTGCTGGCATATTGAGTGCAGCACTTTCACAGCATCATCAGTCAGGACTTGGAATAGCTCCACTGGAATTCCATCACCTCCACTAGCTTTGTTCGTAGTGATGCTTTCTAAGGCCCATTTGACTTCACATTCCAAGATGTCTGGCTCTAGGTCAGTGATCACATCATCATGATTATCTAGGTCTTGAAGCTCTTTTTTGTACAGTTCTTCTGTGTATTCTTGCCACCTCTTCTTAATATCTTCTGCTTCTGTTAGGTCCACACCATCTCTGGCCTTTATTGTGCCCATCTTTGCATGAAATGTTCCTTTGGTATCTCTGATTTTCTTGAAGAGATCCCTAGTCTTTCCCATATGCCCTCCATTTTGAAACTAAGAATCCCATGGACAGCAGGGCCTGGCAGGCTACAGTCCATAGGGTAACAAAGAATTGAACATGACTGAAGTGACTTACCAAGCATGCATGTTTCTCCCAGTTACAAAATTCCAAGGATTGTCAAACATATAGTTTCCTAGAAACTCAGGTTTTGTCCCAAGTCTGCCACTACCAGCCCCACGTGACTGCCTCATTGCTGTCTGTGTACAATAATGCCCTTCAGCTCCATGCCACTCAGAGGTGAGAGCATGATAAAAGCAACTTTGGGATGTCATCTCAATCTCAGTCATTATGCATGGACTAATTATTTTAAGTATTAGAATAAGAGAATAAATGTAAGTAGATCCAAAATGTAAATTTGAAAGAATTATAGAAGCAAGAGATAAAAGTGATATGTTACTTTTATCTGTGGACAATTAAATTTACTAGGTCATAATGTCCTACTATAGGGCAATAATGGGACATGTCAAGGTTTTCTTGATGATATCATTAGATTTATGGACATTAAAGTATTTTCTTCCAACTATTTCTCTGCTTAGTGTCTTACGTTCCCTATTCTTCCAACACAAAAAACATATGATACATATACATACATATCTATATGTACCTTTTAAACATGTATACATACGTGCATGCACATTTATACATATATACATATATTTTATTTAAGATCTAGACACAAGGCATAATGGTATTTGTTATAGTCCCCTGATTCTATAAGCTGTTTTTTATGATCCACAAAACACAATAAACTTTTGCAAATTTGCAAAAGAGGCCATGATTTTGATCATAAAGAGAAAGGATTTATTTCTCTCAATTATGCAATCACTTTTATTATGAGATGAATCATCCAGAATACATCTCAGGCCATTCACAAAATTAGCCTGTTTTTTGCTAGCTGGCCAATATTACATTAGCATCTCAGCTACCTGGAGGGTACTTAGCAAATAATCACAACTCTGGAAAATAGAGGAAGATATAAAGTAGACAAAAATGGTCTTCTGAGCAGATGCTCTCATACACTTTGCTCATGAGAAAAACCCTTACAGGCAGCCACTCAAAGTTTCATTTAGATTTGCTCTTTGTAAAACCAGATTTTAGAATATTGTTATCTTGTTTCCTGACCTACAACAAATCATTATAAAAAATTAGGAGCAGTAAGGATATTACTAAATGGGTCTAACAACTGCATGAAATTATTGTTTGCTTATAGGCAAGAAAGAGAAAAACAGAAAATAGACTTTAAAATTATAACAGTATGGAGTCATCAGTATTGGAAGAAACATTGCTTTGCATCTCAAAAGTCATTGAAGGCAATGGTCCCAGGGTAAACCTTGGTATTCCAAAGTTAACCTTGAGCCACCAAGAAAAAGTTAAATTATATTCTGTCTCCTTTGTTCCAGAAGGCAAGAGGTTTAAATTGATTTCAGAAAGACCTTCACCTGTGGTACTGACATTTCTTGTGTGTCTCTGTAATGGACAAAACCCTGCCAAAGGCACTTTAACAATATCATCTCAATGAATCAATGCTAAGGATAAAATAGAATTATAAGGCAAAATAAAATAAATTGTGCTGAGTCCATTCTTTTCCTTCTCAGCTCCATGTTTCCCTTAGAAGCTGGCAACTACTACATCCTCCAGGCTACTTTTCCTGGCTTCCCAAAGGGCACTGCCTGTTAGAGCCACTGCTGAGAGATTGGAAAAGGGAAGGGAGAAGAAAAAAAAAATGTTTTGCTACTTCTGGTGGAGCCTCCTGCAGCAGTAGACAATGAAGAGCCTTGGGAAGTGGCTGTAGGCCTCAAGGAGTTTCTAGGTGGTTGTGCACACTTGGAGGAAATGTGGGCTTCTGGATTCCTATCCAGAGAATACCATACATTCCTTGTTGCTACAAGGCTTGGAGTTCCTATAACTCTAGCAATACGGCAAACACTGGCTCAGAGCAGAAGCAGATTCCTAGTCTTTAAGTATCCAATCCTTGTCACTGTTGCCACCCTGATCCCCCTCCAACTCGTCTCCATACTGTTTAAGCCTTTTGAACATGTTTATAACCAAATCCCGGGAAAAATATCAATAACCTCAGATGTGCAGATGATACCATCCTTATGGCAGAAAGTGAAGAGGAACTAAAAAGCCTTTTGTTGAAAGTGAAAGTGGAGAGTGAAAGGGTTGGCTTAAAGCTCAACATTCAGAAAACGAAGATCATGGCATCTGGTCCCATCACTACATGGGAAATAGATGGAGAAACAGTGGAAACAGTGTCAGACTTTACTTTTCTGGGCTCCAAAATCACTGCAGATGGTGACTGCAGCCATGAAATTAAAAGACGCTTACTCCTTGGAAGGAAAGTTATGACCAACCTAGATAGCATATTCAAAAGCAGAGACATCACTTTGCCAACAAAGGTTCGCCTAGTTAAGGCTATGGTCTTTCCTGTGGTCATGTATGGATGTGAGAGCTGGACTGTGAAAAAGGTTGAGCGCCGAAGAATTGATGCTTTTGAAGTGTGGTGTTGGAGAAGACTCTTGAGAGTCCCTTGGACTGCAAGGAGATCCAACCGGTCCATTCTGAAGGAGATCAGCCCTGGGATTTCTTTGGAAGGAATGATACTAAAGCTGAAACTCCAGTATTTTGGCCACCTCATGCGAAGAGTTGACTCATTGGAGAAGACTCTGATGCTGGGAGGGATTGGAGGCAGGAGGAGAAGGGGACGACAGATGATGAGATGGCTGGATGGCATCACTGACTTGATGGGTGTGAGTCTGGGTGACCTCCGAGAGCTGGTGATGGATAGGGAGGCCTGGCGTGCTGCAGTTCATGGGGTCACAAAGAGTCGGACACGACTGAGCAACTGATCTGATCTGATAACCAAATCCCTAGGAAAATCCTTTCTGCTTAAATTTCTACTCAGTTGTGTTTTTCTGAGAGGACACCTGTATACACACACACACACACACATATATATATATATATATGCTGTTCACTCAGTCATCTGTTTTCAGTCCCATGAACTGCATGCAGCCCACTAGCCTTCCCTATCTTTCACCATCTCCCTCACCAACATATATATATATATAAATTTATTAAAATAAAATATGATTAATGTATAAATTAAATTAGTATTAAAAATATTTAATGCATCTGCAAATTTGGCCATCTAGCAATGCTAGCCAAGTAAAACTTAATCTCATCATTAGTATTTGCTGAAATTTAAAGAATGGTTTAGGAAATCATCAGCAAAATTCTCCTTAGCAATTGAAACTACTTTGATAGTTTTCTGAGAACTATAGTGCCCTGAGCATGGACTTTAATCATTTCATAATATGGCCTGGAGGAAAAAAGTAGACATAGGTAAAGCATCATGCCAGAATCCTCTGGCACCATTAGCAGGTGACAGAGTAGATTAATAGCTTCAACCCAATTAAGTCAACATTCCACAGACAACATTAATCCCCACATCAGGCAGTTTTCAATGAACAAGATCCAAACCATAATGCTATAAATGCAAATGTGGAGCATCTCAGACATTTCGCAATCATATTGTTTGTTTATTTTTTTATATTGTTCTCTTTAACAAGCTAAAGCATCAGATCACAGTATAGCTTATTAAAATAATGGCAAAAATATACATTGTTACTCTTCCATTGCATGTGCAATAGAGTTTTTCTTAGTTTTCTTAGAAATGATCCCTAAAGTTTGGAGTGAGCAGTGTGAAAAATCAAATAACAGACAGAAGTTGTTGAGTGATTTGTAGGTACAGAGAAACATGGTGAATTTGAAGGCTAGAGGCTTTGCACTCAGTCTGAATTTGAATCTTCCTACCTGAGTAATGCTAGCATTCTAGGTCTGTTTCCTCAGCTCTTAAAGGGAAGCAGAATATTTATTTCTATAAACAGTTAAAGCTGACATATACAGACCACTAAGCATGTGTCTCTACCTCAGTAAACAAGGTGATTATTTATTTTAAATATAATAATTGCATAATATGTGTGTGGATATATATCTAAATGCATGTGTATGCATGTGTGTGTATTAGATTGAAATATTTGAACTTGCTTATACTGAACTATTTTTGACCCTCAAGAATATATATCTTCCTCCATTAAGGAAATTGTAATCTCTTAAAAAAGGATTGGCATAGTGAATAAGATTTTTGCCAGTTATTGATACTAACTGGACATTACTTTTTCTGTGGCAATGATGATGACTGTATTCTGGCCATAAGTGTGAATGGCAAAATCGATTTTAAAAGATCTTAGAGAGTTTTCATTAAAACACCTGGCAAATTTGGGGTTTTCTAAATTGTGGGAAATGTTAGAGAAAAATGTTGTATTACAGAAAATCAGCAAAAGTTCTAAACACAATGTAAAAGATTACATATATAACTTGAGTGTTAAATAGAATATGAAGTTAACTCCCCTAGAGTAATCAAACACAAATGAACGAATAATCTGTAGACTTCATAAAAATGTCATGAAACAGAACCTTCATCCTGAGAACTAAAATGCCAAAATGAAGGATAAGATCCAGGGATCAAACCCACATCTCTTATGTCTCCTGCATCCAGCACGTGGGAAGCCCAATAAGTAGGGACTGATGTGACAAATAGCCAAAAGACCACGACATCTGCAGTGTCATTAGAAAGGAGCATTGAAAGATCATATTGACTGACTTAGATTTAAAAATAGTTACAATTATTATAGATTTCACTGCCTATCTTGCGCTTTAATGTGCTGCTATTAAATGGATTTTTTTAAGTAAAATATTATATGAATCTAACAGAATGATAGCCAATTAGGTACAATTGCCAGGAAACTACTTAAAAATATTAAAATATGTGTACGTCACATATACATCACACTTCATTTTTGAAATGTCTGCATTTTAAGAGGCATTGGTTTTTAATTTGTTGGTCTAATTGGTTGGTCTTAACCATAAACATGTAATCCTTAGTACATTGTTTGGCATTGTTTGGGCTATTTTAGCTCAGGATGTGTGAAATTATAATAGCCCCTAAGTCAAGTTCAGCTTAGTGGGTTTAAACTCTAAAATAGCTGTTTTCCTGATAAAAGAAGACTGGTCAATTTCTATGTGTCAAAAATGAGGATCGTTGTAAGTAGGAATCTGGCAAGTAAAATTTAATGTTCAACTTTAGAGGAGTTGACTGCTTTGGTTTAAACATTTTAAAATCATAAGGAACTGAATTAACTTCAGTACATAGAAATATGTGTAATTGTAGGACTGTATACAGCCCATGTATGATTGATGTAGTTTTACATATTAAAGTCTTAGGTATTACTTAGTTTATATAAAATATACACTATTTTCTAAGCATCTGCAACATCCCCCTTCTCAGTCACAGTTAGAGAATGATAGAATTTCAGTGTATAAGGGAAACTGTAAGCATCTAATCAATAGATTTAATTCCATTCATAAAATAAAAAGATAAAATGCTTTCTGATCTATAAATTGATTATTACTGAGCTCTATCTGTTAAAAGTAATTTAATTACTGGATGAAGATCAAATAACTTAAAAGAATGTGAAATACAGAAACTGGCCCATATTTATATATCAAACACATTTTTCTCAGAAGTTTGTACCTTAGTGATTTCAGTGTTTGATTTTGTTTTGTTTTATTGTGAATGGTGACTCTTGACTTTCTTCTTTTTGAATACTGAATTATTTCATGACTCCAACTTTTGAAGTCATCAAAGGAGAAAAAACATGGAGCTCATTAAAGTAAGAATATTCGTAAAGTTATTGCCTTTATAATAAAAATGTACTAAACTAATACATATGATGCAAATCACTACCATTTGTAAACTAGTTGTTTACATAGCTGATGGGAACAAAACTGATATAAAATAAAAGAGCTAGGTAATTTTTAAAACTAATGTAGAGAATGTTCAGAAGGATGTTTAGAAAGAAGGGGGATGTTGCAGATGCTTAGATATAATGCAGCAGAGACACAAGTTTGTAAATCATTATGAAAGTATCATTTTGAAGAAAATTAATTAACATTGGTATTAAACCATAATGACTGCTGATGGGTAAAATTCTTATCACATTGATTTTATACATATCCCTGTAGGACTTTTAATAGAAATATGCATACAGTATGCAGTTATTAATTCTGGATAATTATAAACCTGTTATATGAATAATGATATGAGACAATGCCCCGAAGTAGGAAAACAAACTAGAGGGAAATGAGAAGAGTCGCAATATTTATGAGAGCCTTTTGACGATTGCATGATTTTAAGAAGATATATCTTTTAATGTAGCTGGGTGTAATTATGTATGATTTCATTGTCAAGGGACAGTGGGCAACTGTAACCAGTGAACACCAGCTGAGGAACAGCAAAGTCCATTGCGGGCACTCTCAGACACTCTGCATAAGATTAGCAGAGTCTCTCTGGGAGATAAGTGATGGTAGTTTCGAAGTAAAGGAACTCTTATGCCAAGAGATAAAGTGATTTTTCAGGGCACATAAGAAACCTGTGGGAAGATGGTAACACTAACCAAAAGTCAGTTACATACATTTAAAGAACTACTTCGGCCATTTTAACAAACTTGAGTATCACCACAGGATAATGCACTTAAGGATGTTTAATAAATATGACTCATAAACTAAATAGAATTCATTTTTAATGATGTAGAGATTTTAACATTTTATAACCAGACGTCTCTGCTAAATATAAGTTGCCAATTATTGCTTTAATCTATTCCACAACCAGGGTCCTCTGTGGTTTAATAAAGAGAATAAGTGAAGCACACAAGGAACCACAATGCATTAATAAGCAGAGCAACACATCTTAGTTAAAAATAGTCTAGTGTGTTTTTATTTTTATTAATTCTTGTTACACTTGAATATCTATCTTCCTTTATAACACTAGAGTTTGGAAGAACAAATATTTCTATTAGATCTTTATTTTGTATAGTTAAATTTCAGGTGTAGCATAACTTGATTTCGGGGGGGTTTTTTTTTTTCCTAAATTTTTTTTTATATGAAGCCCGGCCCCCCTTTGCCCCCACCCCCCCCCGGCCCCCCTTCCATACCAGCCCCCGGAGGTCACCAGACTCGCATCCTGAGTCAGTGATGCCATCCAGCCATCTCATCCTCTGTCGTCCCCTCTCCTCCGCCCCCCCCCCGAATGGGTATGGTGATTTTGGAGTTATTTACATCTTCCTTCTAAAAAACAGTTGTTCTTAGATAGTCAGCCATAATTGATCAGTGATATTTAAATGATTGATCAGTGATATTTAAATGATTTACTCTGGGGCAGATGATCAGCAAAGCAATAAAAAAGTTGAGGAATGAAAACTAATAGTAATTCCTATGCATAGACCAGTTATATAACATACATATTTGATTAACAATGAAATCATGGGTTTACATGCAAGTCATACTTTTCTGTTCATTAAGATTGGAAGAGTGATGCATTTTCTAAAAGAAAGGTGTTATATTTACTTTGCCTGAAAATAATGGTAGTGTTAATCACACACTAACAGTTAAATAATAGTCATATAATATATTTAAAAGGCATGCAATTCAAAAAACAAAGAAGTAAATCTTATTTTTTCCAAAGCTTTATGTAATTATAGGGAAAAATAATCTCATGTCAAACATCCATTGTATTTATGGTAGGCATAGTTAAAGAAAAAGAAATCCTTGTTGTCTAAACTTCTCAAACCATAAGCTTTACAGACACAAAGAAAAAAAGGGGAAAGGAGAAAAAAAGCTTAAATCAGCTTCATACTGGTTTTTGGTAAGGTTAATTAATTGTTGCTAATTGCAACATGCTGCAGTCAGAGACAGAAGGTTTGTCAGAGATAATGCAGTAGGGAGGAACAGGAGAAAAGAGAAGTTTTTAAAATTGAACTTTCAGAAATTACTCTCTGCCTCACTGTACTGAGAATACAAAAAAGTAACACAATTTTAGGAGAAGCAAGATGCAATTTTTTTCATATCTTTATATATATTTTTTGTATTTGTATCATCTGAATTCATTTTGAGCCTAATAAATACAGTCATAAAGTAGATGCAATATCATTCATCTCTAATAGAATTTCTCACACTGGAGCTAAGACTAATGGTGAAAAATAACATTAATAATAGCTAATGATGAGTCTGACATTGTTCTAAGGGAGCTGCAACTCATTTAATCTCCTCCAAAACTAATGAACTAATTAAGACTATTATCCTGATTTTACAAGTGAAAAAATAGAAAAAGAGGAGTTAAATAATTACCCAGGCTCATAAGTAATAAGTGGTAGACTAGAGCTTTGAACCATTATACCATGCTGTCACAGCAACTTTCTTTCATGCATCTCAAAAACAAATAGTGAAAGAGATGACTTGTGTTTTCAGGAAGATCAGCTATAATTGAAGAACTGTTGCTAGTTTTCAGGTTTGGCCAAAGTGATCAGCACAGTTTTTGAGAAGTAGATTTGAAAGGAGCTCATTTTTCCAATCCACCCTTATATGCATATTTGTAATTTAAAAGTTATGTTGCTTTAAAAAGGACTGCGATACATTCCTATATATAAATGCCCATAACCCTTACAAGGCAAAGCAAACAACTCAGTTTTTCCATCTCCATTTATAGTTGAACTTCAAGGATTGGAATATATGTTAGAAATAAACAGATTTATTAATATACTCCCTGGAGAAGGAAATGGCAACCCACTCCAGTACTCTTGCTTGGAGAATCCCATGGACAGCGTAACCTGGCAGACTATAGTCCATTAGGGTAGCACAGAATTGAACACGACTGAAGTAACAGCATTAATATACTAAGTTGCTGAGAAATATTTAATAAGGATATTTATAAACTTTAGAAAAATGAGGAAAACCTAAAGAACAAATCATCCATCCGACCATACTGTTACTTAGTCTTACGTCTGATAGGTGTTGACTCTCGAAATAATTCTCTAGAAAAGAATCAGAAAATATTACTAATAGGTGACTGAATTTGCAGTGCTCCTTCCTGCATGGTTAGATATTTCTTATTTACATGTGAGGATAAGTGTAAGGGAGCCAACATCTACTTTAACAATTATTGTGGTAAAATATCCATAACAAAATTTACTATTTACACTGCTTTTAAGTGACTATTCAGTAGTATTAAGTGCATCCACATTGTGCAACTGTTGTCTCTATCCATCTTCGGATATTGGCCATCAACATTTTCTTTCAAAGATGCAAGAATGTCCTAAGAATTTAAGGCCTTGGGCGTTTAGCTTAAGTTTTAGATATAGGCATTTATTTTCATTTCCTCAAGGAATCAGAAACCTGACTTACTTGTGTCTACATAATCTCCATTGTTTCCTGTGTTTTACCTACTATGCAGTCATTTCTCCTTTACAAACAAAATATGAAGTATCTATTTAGAGAGGTTTTTTTTTTTTTTATTTTCATAATTGTGAAATGCTCCAGGAACTTCATATCAAAGCTATATTCATATTTATTCAGAAGAAGCAATTTTAATTTGTTAGAATTGCAAGTCATTTGGTGGATTCATTGAGATGAAACATTTTCGGTATACAGGAAATTATCATTTTTACTATAGTCATAATACAGAACACAGCTGCTTAAAATATTATTATTTTTAAAACATATGTTCTGTATTTTAGACAATCCCAAACTATTTGCTGTAGTTCAAGGAAAAACTTGAACAACTAAAACATATTGGCAGTATTTAATGAATTGAATGATAATGATAACATGTTATATAGGTAAATATGTCAATATATAAGAACCTGAAATTCTTATGTAAATTGAAATTTTTCCTCTTTGAGCTAACTCATCCTAAATAAAATAAGTCTAAAGAATACTACTAATGGAAAAATTCTGCTTTCTATTTCATTTCTCTCATACCTAACATCGCTGACTGACTTGAATATTTTTAAAAATGTTACACAAACAAAAAAAGAAAATGTAAATTCTCTGTCTTCTTCCACCTTTGAGAAGAATTTGACATTTTCATTAGAGTTGCTTGAAATTGTTCTTTATAAAGTATTTCGAAGGCAAAATTGTTAAAATCACGTTACTGTTGTTAACTAGAATATAAAATTGTGATATTTTTGATAGTTATGTCCTGACATAAATTACAAAGTTTTAATCTTCTCTGCATCTTTGGAGTAAAATGGGGTTATTTGTCAATATTCATATTGTCAAAATTCAAACCATTAACCTAATTTTCTACCTGTCTAAATCTGAAAAGCTATTTCAAAGTCATTCAGCTATATGCCGTCTTGGTATTTTTAACTAAATCAAAAACATTTTATTCCCCCATTCTGGCTCTCAATTTCCTACCAGACATTGCCTATTCTGTTTTCTGAGATTTGAATCATATTCTAGGCCTCAGAGTAGATTTATATTTGTTCTGAATCTTTATTAATGTATGAGTCAAAACTAAAATATTCATTCACCTTTAAAGTGATAATTCATACAAATCCTATTTTTCAAGTATTTTCCCAAAGAGAATCTGGCACTAGTCCTCAGTAAAGCATCACTATGTGTCTAGGAACAATCCCCTAACAATTTTAGGAAGTTTTTGTACCATCTGTAATAAAAGTCAGTGATTTCAGGCCTCCACTTCAGATAAATGTGGAGATGCTTGAAACAGTACATTCTGTCGAGCTTGTTCTTTAAACTTGTGTTTTTTACAATAACAAAACCTAGGTAAAAGCACTAAGATAAAATATCACCATAGCAAAATTCCTCAAATAGGCATAACATGAATGGGCATTCAGCCTTTTAAAGACCTAACAGTGACACAGTGGGTCAGGAAAGACAGGATAAAAAGGCTATTTTTCTGTGGTGGTGGTTGTTAAGGTTTTCTTTCTTGAATGTATTATTTTCCCATATTTATTTTGAACCAACACTATAATGCTTATTTGCCAACATAGTATAATTAACCTTTCTTTCTTGAGTTGGTACTTTCAAAAATCTTACTCCTGCAACACTCTCAAGGCTTACCCTTTACCATGTTCCTGGTAGTCTCAAAATATACATTCCCCCCCCCCCCCCCCCCGCTCCCAACTATTTTTCTATGTCACTGTTGGCCTGGATAGCTCTGGGTAAAAGTTCAAAACTCATTTTCAGATAGTACTCTGTCTGCAAGCCTTTCTTTGTCCACCTCCAAAACATCAGTCCATCATGCTGAGCAGAATGGGTGCATGAATCTTTTTGTTTTCATGTCACGATGTATATACTTAGTGGTTGTTCTCCCAACTACTTGCTCCTTCCAGATCTGGCAGTAAATGCTAACAAGCATGTTTTACACTTTATTAAGTTTCACCTCTTTAAATAAACTATTTTTTAAAGTCCCTTTATAGGATTCAGTTCAGTTAGTCGCTCAGTCGTGTCCGACTCTTTGCGACTCCATGAATCGCAGCACGTCAGGCCTCCCTGTCCATCACCAACTCCCGGAGTTCACTGAGACTCACATCCATCGAGTCAGTGATGCCATCCCGCCATCTCATCCTCTGTCATCCCCTTCTCCTCCTGCCCCCAATCCCTCCCAGCATCAGAGTCTTTTCCAGTGAGTCAACTCTTCTCATGAGGTGGCCAAAGTACTGGAGTTTCAGCTTTAGTATCATTCCTTCCAAAGAAATCCCAGGGCTGATCTCCTTCATAATGGACTGGCTGGATCTCCTTGCAGTCCAAGGGACTCTCAAGAGTCTTATCCAAAACCACAGTTCAAAAGCATCAATTCTTCAGCACTCAGCCTTCTTCACAGTCTCTCACATCCATACATGACCACAAGAGAAACCATAGCCTTGACTAGACTGACCTTTGTTGGCAAAGTTATGTCTCTGCTTTTCAATATGCTATCTAGGTTAGGATTATTTATATCATTAATTCATTCTTTGTAGTAACCTTTTACTGTCATAGGACACTCAAGTATTCATACTAATTCAGACAACAGGTAATGCCACCTGGAGTATGGTGTAATGATAGATTGAGTGTGCCTGGGGCTTAACAAGAGTATTGTCATCAATCATGACATCTGCCATTGAAATGGAAGAGAGGAGGGTAGGCATGGTTACCTGCTCTGATGGAATAATCAGATTAGACTGTGTATTGGCAATAAAAATGAGCAATGAAATGGGCGAATGATATAAATATCAGAGAATTGAAATCTGGAGAGGAAGAAATTAAAATTCAGTGGAAGACTCTGGGCAACCAAAAAATAACATGAAGCGTATGTGTGTGTTTGTGTGTGTAACAGAGAAAGTGAAAGGGAAATAGCAAAGTTATACCTACAAGAAATCTAAATTTTCTTACTTTTGCATGGAGTTATATTTCTTTCAACCCCTGCCTCTCACTTGGGCTGCACTATGCCTCAAATACTGTCTCAACCAGAATGTCTCCCATAGTTCTCTGATTTACAAATTTTTCTATTTTAGACTGCTGTATAATGTCATCGCCTTTTCCATTCCGCATTCTAGAAAACCACTTAGTGTTTTCATTTTTTCCCCCTCTCAAACCAGCTATACTTATTCTTATATGTGAATGAAATTAGTCATAACATGGGCTCTCTGAACATAGAATCTTTCTGAAATGTGGCAGAGATACAAATAAAATGTAAAGCTTGTTTAGCATAATAGAAAATGCATGCTCCTTTTCAAATACTGTATTGTTCTAAATATAAACCTTGTTGTTCATAAATCTTTCCCAACTAAGTTTTGAAATTAATGCTGTCTTAGCCATAGAACTGACTTTACTTTCAGACAAACAGGATTCTCTTATATGAACAACTTTGGGAAGAGAGTAAGAGACAGTGCAAGTTCTGATGATTGTTCAAACAATTTAATGCAAATTTGGGGTTAAAGTGCTAGTACATGTTCCCTTGTATTAAAAATACATAATACTTGGAAACTTCCTACTACATACTTTCTTTGAAATTATAAAAAGAGTTGTTTTCAAAGATCAAAAAGAAAAATTAGCTATTATTTTAGTCTTCAAATATAATTAAGGATGTAAATATTTCAAATGGCCAGTGCTATTTGCACTTACAGAGCTCATTCATGTTGTCTGGAGCTACCTGAAGTATTGCATAAAGACATTCTCCTCAAAGGAAACAAAAACAAAGGTACATTTTGTTTCTAGTGCTTTGGTTTTATCATAATGTAGATAAGCCCTGTATTATGTGTTTATGTGGCTTCAATCCATATGATAAGTATTTCAAAATCTATTTTTTGACAACTAGAAAAGTCATCTCCTTTAGTGTCTTCCTCTAAACTAGATTCCTTAAGGATTTGAATCAGCTTTATATTTCAGTCAGCCTTTATCCAGGTATGGCCTTAAAGAGTCATCTCCATTTGCACACATATGGAGAATTATACTGACTGAAAAAATATATAACATATGATACAGGCAATGCTATGGATTTTTTTAAATTATTATTAAGAAAAGCTAGCTCCTACTTTAAAAAAAGGCAATATTTGAGGAGTGTAATACAAAACAAATTTACTTGTCCTAGTAATAATCAAGCATGAGTTGTTGGAGTTGTGAGAGGGCTCTGCTCCATGCAGTCATTCAGGAACCCAGGAAAATGGATATGATTTCTAGAATCTTCCTTGAGGAAGAGGGGACATCTAGTAAACAGACAGAGAACAGGCTGAAAGAGGGTAAAGGCACACCTAGTTCTTAATCACCTTGATCCAGAAGAGCCAGGCATCACTTACGTTTGTATTTTCTTCATGAGAACTACTCATATGGCAATACTTAGATACCAACGAAACTTGAAAGTACTGTCTTTGGCTGGGCAACCACTTTCCAACTTTAATTCTTACCCTGAAAGAAGAGTACAAATCTTTGATAGACACTTAACCATTTTTGTCATAGTCCCTTATCTGAATGAAGTGAAAGTCGCTCAGTCGTGTTCAACTTTTTGTGACCCCCATGGACTATACAGTCCATGGAATTCTCCAGGCCAGAATACCTCAGTGGGTAGCCTTTCCCTTCTCCGGGGGATCTTCCCAACCCAGGGATCGAACCCAGGTCTCCTGCATTGCAGGCGTATTCTTTACCCGCTGAGCCACAAAGGAAGCCCATTGAATAAATCTATGCAATCCCCTTGACAAAAAAATAGTAATATACTGCCAATATGAGTTTCCCATCTAGGTAATATAAGCAGACATTGTTAAATGTTGCAACAGCTTTCTTACAAGATCTCCAGGCTTCCATACCTGTACTTCCTACTGTCCATTCACCACATCGCAACTAGAGTGTTACTTGAAAACTGCAACTCAGTTTATTTAAATTCTTTGCTTGCAATCCTTACTAGTTTCTTTGAATGTGAAAGTGCAAACTCTTACCAAAACTATCAGGGAGTGATTGCTGCTGCTGCTGCTGCTGCTGCTGCTAAGTCGCTTCAGTTGTGTCTGACTCTGTGCAACCCCATAGACAGCAGCCTACCAGGCTCCCCCATCCCTGGGATTCTCCAGGCAAGAACACTGGAGTGGGTTGCCATTTCCTTCTCCAGGCATGAAAGTGAAAAGTAAAAGGGAATTCTCTCAGTCGTGTCCAACTCTGAGCTACCCCATGGACTGCAGTATACGAAGGAGCATAGGCTCCTTCGTCCATGGGATTACTTGGCCCTATTAACTATCTTGCATTGATCTCTGAGGAAGGCTTTCTTGTCTCTCCTTGCTATTCTTTGGAACTCTGCATTCAGATACTTATATCTTTCCTTTTCTCCTTTGCTTTTCTCTTCTCTTCTTTTCACAGCTATTTATAAGGCCTCCCCAGACAGCCATTTTGCTTTTTTACATTTCTTTTCCATGGGAATGCTCTGATCCCTGTCTCCTGTACAATGTCATGAACCTCCATCCATAGTTCATCAGGCACTCTATCAGATTTAGTCCCTTAAATCTATTTCTCACTTCCACTGTATAATCATAAGGACTTTGATTTAGGTCATACCTGAATGGTCTAGTGGTTTTCCCCACTTTCTTCAATTTAAGTCTGAATTTGGCAATAAGAAGTTCATGATCTGAGCTACAGTCAGCTCCCGGTCTTGTTTTTGCTGACTGTATAGAGCTTCTCCATCTTTGGCTGCAAAGAATATAATCAATCTGATTTCGGTGTTGACCATCTGGTGATGTCCATGTGTAGAGTCTTCTCTTGTGTTGTTGGAAGAGGGCGTTTGCTATGACTGGTGCGTTCTCCTGGCAAAACTCTATCAGTCTTTGTCCTGCTTCATTTCGTATTCCAAGGCCAAATTTGCCAATTTGCCTTCCCAGGTGTTTCTTGACTTCCTACTTTTGCATTCCAGTCCCCGATAATGAAAAAGACATCTTTTTTGGGTGTTAGTTCTAAAAGGTCTTGGCGCTCTTCATAGAACCATTCAACTTCAGCTTCTCCAGTGTTACTGGTTGGGGCATAGACTTGAATTACTGTGATATTGAATAGTTTGCCTTGGAAACGAACAGAGATCATTCTGTCGTTTTTGAGACTGCATCCAAGTAGTGCATTTCGGACTCTTTTGTTGCCCATGATGGCTACTCCATTTCTTCTAAGGGATTCCTGCTTACAGTAGTAAACCTATATGCAGGTCAGGAAACAACAGTTAGAACTGGACATGGAACAACAGACTGGTTCCAAATAGGAAAAGGAGTACATCAAGGCTGTATATTGTCACCCTGCTTATTTAATATATGCAGAGTACATCATGAGAAACAGTGGGCTGGAAGAAACACAAGCTGGAATCAAGATTGCCGGGAGAAAATCAATAACCTCAGATACTCAGATGACACCACCCTTATGACAGAAAGTGAAGAGGAACTAAAAAGCCTCTTGATGAAAGTGAAAGAGGAGAGTGAAAAAGTTGGCTTAAAGCTCAACATTCAGAAAACTAAGGTCATGGCATCTGGTCCCATCACTTAATGGGAAATAGATGGGGAAACAGTGGAAACAGTGTCAGAGTTTATTTTGGGGGGCTCTATAATCCTGCAGATGGTGACTGCAGCCATGAAATTAAAAGACGCTTACTCCTTGGAAGGAAAGTTATGACCAACCTAGATAGCATATTCAAAAGCAGAGACATTACTTTGCCGAAAAGGTCCATCTAGTCAAGGTTATGATTTTTCCAGTGGTCATGTATGGATGTGAGAGTTGGACTGTGAAGAAGGCTGAGAGCCAAAGAATTGATGCTTTTGAACTGTGGTGTTGGAGAAGACTCTTGAGAGTCCCTTGGACTGCAAGGAGATCCAACCAGTCCATTCTGAAGGAGATCAGTCCTGGAATTTCTTTGGAAGGACTGATGCTTAAGCTGAAACTTCAGTACTTTGGCCACCTCATGGGAAGAGTTGACTCATTGGAAAAGACTCTGATGCTGGGAGGAATTGGTGGCAGGAGGAGGAGGGGACAACAGAGGATGAGATGGCTGGATGACATCACCGACTCGATGCGCATGAGTTTGGGTGAACTCCGGGAGTTGTTGATGGACAGGGAGGCCTGGCATGAGGCACTTCATGGGGTTGCAGAGAGTCGGACACAACTGAGTGACTGAACTTAACTGAACTGAACTATCTTACTCTGCTATCCTCCCTGTTTTTCTCCCTGTTCCATATATTTTAACTACATTTAATTTCCTTGTGACCCATGCTCATCTCAAAATTTATGCGTTTACTATAACTTCTGTCTTAACTGCTCGTCCTTCAAATTTCTGCACTTAAGACTTCTCATTCACGTTGCATATCTAATGTCCTATCCTCAGAGATATCCATCCTGACCACCTGAGCTAAAGAAGCCGCGTCACAGCCTGTTGCTCTGTACTATGTCCTTGCATTGTGCTCCTCTAACACCTGTCCATCCTATGGTACATGGTATTTTATAACAAACATATTTTATAAGCTAGAATGGCCTGTTGTTACTTCTCTTTTGATAATGAGGAAAGTATGACTCAGATCCAGTACTGACTTCCATACACTCATTTAGATGTCAATGGCAAAGCTGAGACCCAGAAGGCACTAGATATCCTCAACATTTATTTTAGAAAATGCACTAGAGAATGTAAGATATAATGATCACCTTATATACATTTGAATGTATTGGTATTTCTTTTTCAGAGAGAAGGAAACCTACTATTTGTTAGCAAATAATAAGTAAGATGTAACTTTTAAATAAATACCATGTCTCAGACAAGTGAAATGTAAAAATGAACATAGTTTATAGATACGTGTTGATTATAGTAGTCTCGACTCTTTGCGACCCCATGGACTGTAGCCTAACAGGCTCCTCTGTCCATGGGATTTTCCAGGCAATAGTACTGGAGTGGATTGCCATTTCCTTCTCCAAGGGATCTTCCCAACCCAGGGATCGAACCCTGGTCTCCAGAATCGTAGACAAACGCTTTACCGTCTGAGCCACCAGGGAAGTCCAGCTATATGAGATAGGAGGGCGTTTAAATTTAAATTACAAACAATTGATTCCTCAGTCATACTAGAGAAATCTTGGTTCTCTACAGCTACACATGTCGAATGTCTACCATACTGATTCTCAGAACATTTGAATCATCCAGAAAGTTCCAGCTGATAGTGTTGGTCTGTAAACTTGTCTTTCTAATGCTCTCATCAGATTTGTTTTTCTTGATTTGGGATCCCATAATTCTCTTTTTCTTCCTAATAAGTTATTCTTGGAATAATTGCTCCATTTTCTGTTCTGAATGTCAGAGACAGGCTTTCAACAAAGCAGCTGAGGTGAGGCAGGGAAGGGCATAATTGCAGTTCACTGTGAATCTCTATGAAGATGGTGTTCATAATTCCTTTTTAGTTTCTATTTTTATTACAATTGGTGATTTTCTCACTGTTTTATAAAAATAGAACTGTAAGAACTTTAAACTCATGATTGTGCAAAAATTCCTAGGACGTTTTGTGACATTGAGGAATTGCATAATAAGCTTACCCACTATGAAATATGATTCTCCATGCTCTTCCCTTTTTACCTTTATTCTAGGTGCTGCACGCCAGGTTATAACCTGTTTGCAAGGACATAAGTATTATTTCTGACCTCTTACAGACACTTGCTTATAATTCAGGAATAAGCAATCCAGCCTCTGTCTCAAGCTCTGTAAATGATGATACTCTCATTTGCCTCATTTATACTAGAGAAGGAATATTTAGAGATATTCAGTGATTTAGACTATTGTTTCAATATTGCAGGATGACCTCAGATATAAGGAGGTTCTGTTTGTTATTCTTGTTGTGAAAAATATATTAGTGAGGTCATAAGGAAGAACATAGAAGACAGACTAGAACCAAATTACAAGAACTGGAAAATCATGTCAAAATTAATATTATTCTGATAATGGGCATGTAATTTTCTAAGTTTAGGTAGTCATGACTTGCACTTCAGATGCATTTTTTTTTCTGATTCAATTTGGTAAAACTGGTTTTTTTTTTTTTTTCAGACTTTAAACTTTTATTTTGTATTGAGGTATAGCCAATTAATGTGGTAGTTTCAGGTAAACAGCAAAGGGACTCAGGCATCCATGTACATGTATCCATTCTCTGGGGGGATTTGATAAAGCCATAACTGAGGCAGTTTTTGTACTGTAGCACTGTTATCCGAATAGCTAGACTTTGCCCAAGGAAGTCAGATGATTGTTATGGAATCATCTGCTTTGTCACTTAAATACCAATGAAAAGTTTTTCTCAATATGTAGCTAAAGGGGAACATTGATTAATCAAAGATGAAATACCCAAAATAGTAAGAATAATTGATAAGGAAATTAGATATGAAGACAGTTAAAAGAAAACAAGAGTGCTTATTCTGGATAAGAGAAATCTGAGAAGGAAAATAATTGTTTTTAACATGTTTGTGAGTCTGTCAATAAAATGTGATTTTTCTATCTTTCTCATTTCAAACATCTAAAATGTTACAAATGGATGGATAGATTTGGCATTAATGTAAGTGTGAAATACTTAGTAGTACCATCTTCCTACTAAACATTTTTTTAACTCTGTTTTTTGTTTAGGCAGAGATTGAATTCCACATATTAAAAAATTTTAACATTCATTTCTTGTCTGATTATTTTTTCTTACAAATTTAAGTCTATGATTTCTTCTAACTGAAAGATTCTATGATTAAT
Source organism: Tragelaphus eurycerus (assembly GCA_935064755.1). Classification (NCBI taxonomy): domain Eukaryota; kingdom Metazoa; phylum Chordata; class Mammalia; order Artiodactyla; family Bovidae; genus Tragelaphus; species Tragelaphus eurycerus. The sequence goes on along the minus strand of CAKXYN010000132.1, from coordinate 775,644 downwards.
TTAAATTTTGAGCCAATGGACAATTTGGGGCACAACTAAAAGATACATAAATAGCATGGTGGAATTGATTACTGATATCTAATTTTATCCATTGAAGTATAATCTATCCTTATTGTTATAAGCAGACCAAAAAGTACCTACTTTATATAATAATTATAACTTTATGTAACTACCTTAGACCTTTCTCCATTTTTTGATGAATTAAAATGTGTAGTCCATCGGTTTGACTGTTTCCTCTTGCTTTAATCATCTTTCAGGTTAGAAAATTTGTCTTTTATGAAAAATAACTTTTTAAAAATTTTCCTAGTTTCCTTTAATGTCAGAAGAAAAATAAACACACAAAATCACACATGCGAAGAGTGTATCCCTCACTCTCACACCGCGTACTCAAAAGTACAAATCTAAAGCAACAATAACATAATCCAGTACTTTGGCCACCTCATGCGAAGAGTTGACTCATTGGAGAAGACTCTGATGCTGGGAGGGATTGGGGGCAGGAGGAGAAGGGGACGACAGAGGATGAGATGGCTGGATGGCATCACTGACTCGATGGATGTGAGTCTGAGTGAACTCTGGGAGTTGGTGATGGACAAGAGGCCTGGTGTGCTGCGAGTCATGGGGTTGCAAAGAGTCGGACACAACTGAGCGACTGAACTGAACTGAATGCATAATTCTGAAGCAAACAAACTAGCATTGATGAAAAACAGTGATGAACCTTTATCAGACTCAAGACACAAGCTTTACAATCATTCTATATTTCTATATTCCACACAATTTCATCCCATTGGTATTTTGAGATGTACGTTATATTGGTTGCCTTTATCAATGGCTCTGCAGGCATCTACGAACTCTGTGATTAACTTGTCATGTGTTTTCATACTTTGGATAAAATTTTGCTTTTAAAAGCATATTAGAAGACAATAAGATGTTAAAATTATAAAGTGAATGCCTCCCAGTTTAATCTCCTTTTAATTTGATAAAATTTGATGAAATGTAAGTTCATTTTTAGACACATTGTTAAACTGTTCAAATTACTCATCTCTTCCATATTTCCTTATTTGAGACTTTGAGAAAAATGTGAATTTCCCAAGAATTATGTCCAGAAATTGCCCCCAAATGCTATTTTAATGCAAATGAAATTCACAAATTACTTAGTTTTCCTTGTGCATTCCAAAATAATTTGCTCAAAATTGATGAACAAAATCACATTGGATTTTTTAGTAATTGGCAACAGTCCCCGATGACCCAATTAAACATAGAAGTTGTGTTTTTCAGAAATGTAATTTTAGGAAAGAGATAAGGAGATAAGTTCATTTAAGCACTATCCACATTACATTTGTAAAACTTTCTCATTAATACTGAAAAAATTCAACTGAGGTGAGAATTAAGTAACACAGCATAATGATATACCAATCCAATACTCATTTAAAAATGTTATTTTGTATTAAAGATGTTCAATGATGTTTTTCATATATAAAATATACATTGCAATTTTATAAATATTACAATATGGAAAATGCATTGTACAGCAATTTTATAAATATTACAATATGGAAAATGCATAGTACATATGTAGTTTTCTTACATAAAATAGTTTATGATCGATGTTGCAATAAAAATATTTGGAATAACGAATATTTTATGTTAGCCTGTAGGAACCACAGACAATAGAAACAGTGCATCCTGGTATGACACTAAGATTGAAAAAGGACCCTTTTGCATTTCATATTATAAAAGATTCTGTGATCTGATGGCATTTTGATCTTCCATGTTATTGTGCAGTTAAAGTTATTTTTTTGAAACCTGTTGCTCACTCGCTAAGTCATGTCTGACACTTTGTGATCCCATGAACTGTATACACAAGGGTCCCCTGTCCTTTGGGTATTAAACACAAAATGATATTTGATACTGATTGTTTAACCAACATCCAGAACAGTCAACAACACAATATCCGAAGATATATACAATAGAAATAATTTTGAAACCTAATATATAATATGTAGGAGCCACTTTTAATACAATATAATTGTTTAGCAGTATTAATTATAGAGTTTGAGAGACATAAACATCACAGCTTATTGAATAATTTTGTTATGATAGAAATGTGATCTTAAATATATTCAATTATAGTTAATTATTCTCTAGAGATTAAAAGTTAATTCTTAAAGTTAATTTATTTCTGAATATATTAAATTAGTTGTATTAAGGTAATAATAAAATAGAAACTTTGTATAACTTTTTAATACCAAGCTTCTTGTTTGCCCCATCTATACATTATGCAACATTAAAACAATTCAAAATATTCCAACATTCAAAACTGTTTTGAAAAGTAATGTTGTCTTAGGGGATTTCATTTGTAATGCATAGTTTGCTTTCTTTAAAGTGTCTAGTCTCATATTAGTCCTATTCTGTATTTTCAAAACATAACTATCATCACAATATCTTTATCTTCTGATTTTATAAATCCTTAAAAGTTTTCCACTAAACTAGTCCCTGTAGGTCCTTGAATTTCACCTCCTGTTTTTTTTTTTTTTTTCACACACACACTCTTCCCATCATCAACCATTTCCCCTTCTCAATACAAATTAATTCCACCCATCTTGATGGCTTTCAATTCTTCCACTCATTCCTAGGATGTGTAAAATGGAGTCCTGAACACAGAATGTTTGCTTTTTATCTGATCTAGTTGGAGCACAGAAGTTAATGGTGAAAATATACAAATCATTCTTTTACTTATAATACATGTACAATATATATACTCTGTGTGTTGAAAAGAATTATTGGTTCTGCTAAGGTTAACTTCATTGTCCTGTCCAGATTCATAGGGTTATGTGTCCCACTAGAACAGAAAGCACCTTGCAGGTGACTTCTCATTTGGCCTACCAGATTCCTTGGGTTTGCAGAAGTGTGGGATTTGAAGACTGAGTAAATGAATGAAAGGGTATTGATAAAATTAATATACACTCCCTATAAAACAGGAAACAAAAAACTTTATAATAAATTAATTTAGCATCTTCTAAACCTTTCAACTAAACATTTGACTTTTTTTCTGATACCTTGTAATATATATGGTTTTATATTTCTGAACAAAAATGTTTACAAAGCTTTGTTAGAGTTGCCTTAAGTGATAAAGTTGACAGTCAAAAAATATCTCTCTATATAGTTCAGTATTTTTCTTTTATCTGAACCAAAGCATATACAGGAGAAATATAAATTATTGAGCAAAAGTAAAATAAGTAATATTTTATTTCTAATGTAAAAAATGAGACATTCTAGTGCCTAAAAATAAAAGTAAATTAAAACTTATAAAACATCTTTTAACACTTTAGGCCCCTATTTTAATTTTTAGCATTTCTCCAAAATTAATATAGTAAATATTTCAGCATTTAAAAGCACTGCATAAATATCCCACAGAATGATGAGTAGATTTTACATGGAATATTGACTGCATTTTATCCTGACTCAATGAAAAGAAAATAAATATGCTTTAAAAACATTGACCTACAGAAACTTTACAGCTTTCTTAAACTAACATCTTGATAGTTGAATTCTTCAGGGATTGTCTAATGCCTTTAGGAGGGTGAACAGATGTGGCTTCATTGCTGAAAATTCTTAGGATAATCCTGACTCACCATAGTTTAAAGCCTGGCCCCACAGGAATCAAGCAAAACTGATGTACATGTAGAGAAAAAGACAAAATAGCCACCTACTCCAAAGCTTTGAAAATGGGTCAATGACCTGTGTTAGTGCGTTACAGCTGCAGTGTCCCTAAGACACTTACAGGAGAGAAAGGAATAAAAGAATTAGAGCATGCTACCCTATGGTTCTCTTCCTTTAATACACTTATATGGTCTGTTCTGTTGTTTTGCCTGAGTTGGGACCTGCTGAAAATTGAGACTAGCTGCTCAGTTCTAAAAGATAATGTTTGTCTTCTTTTCATGGAGAAGAAGGTAAGGGTTACGTTACCAACAAGCAGATAGGGAACCTTTAGAACATTCAACTAAATACATATAAGCAAACAAAAATATGAAAGGACATACACTTAAAACTGTTTCTTTTAGAAAGAAAATTAAATTTTATGAGGATAAAATATCATTTTGGTCAAAAATTTCACATCAAGTGATCAGTATCAGATATAGCAGTTGTAATAGTTAAATACAATTAGTAATTAGAAATACAACTAGATGATATGTCAAACTTCTCTAATTTAATTCTGATAAGTGGAAAAGCTGCAGAGCACAAGATACAGTATCATGAGACTTTAGCTTGGATCACATTGTAATGAGATGTGACGAAATATGGGACATCATATCAAAATAAAATGAAAAAGTGGATATGCAATTTAACTTTTGATACTAAGTGTGCATACAGGGGAAGAAACAAATTATGGGAAGTCTAGGAAAACTGTGAAAGCAAATAATTTGAATTTATTTACAGATCAAATCTCCACTCTAGTAACACTCAGCAGAGCTGCCATCATTAATAGTCAGGGCTTAATATTGCTGCCATTTCAAATTGCATCGGTTGTAAAATTGGAGCACTAGTTGTCAGGCTAGATGTCATTCTTTCTCCTTTGAAAATGATTGATATTGGTTCAGATTTATTTATTCATAGAACCACCAAATAATGCAGGAGGCTAGTTTTTGAAGCAGAATATTTTAAAATTATATTCTTCCTGTATTTTTCCACATAACACATGTTTATATTTAAATATATTATCTTAATGTGTTGACATTTGTTCTTTGACCTCAGCCTACTTTCTCCTTCTTACTATAATACACATGTTCTTAGCAATCAAATGCTGTAATGTTTAATTTATGATGGGCTCTCTGAAAACTCAAAAGGTTAGAGCCTTATTATGCATTACTCTTTGAAATTATTCATTAGAAACACTAAATCCTCATGAATCAAATTCTTAGACTGTTCTTTGGTTTCCAACCCTAGTTGAAAACAATACCAGGCCCAGAGAGAGGAATTAACCTGCTAGTATTCTCTCTCTCCTTGTCATGTCCCTTCAGTCTGACATAGAATTTTGGGTGTCAGCTAGTGGAGGGTCTCAGAACTACAACGTGTGAGTATCTGAAATGAGTCGCCAGTCCAGGTATGATGCCTGATAACGGATGCCTGGGACTGGTGCACTGGGACGACCCAGGGGGATGGTATGGGGAGGGAGGAGGGAGGGAGGGTTCAGGATGGGGAACACATGTATACTTGTGGCGGATCCATCTTGATGTATGGCAAAAGCAATACAATATTGTAAAGTTAAGCAAAATAAAATTTAATTAAAAAAAAAAAAAAAAAGGAGCATAGCACTTAAAAAGGAGCATAGCACTTAAACTTTTTCTGGCTGTAGAGTTAGTCAGTCAGCTCTTTCAAAGTTCAGAAGAAAGTTCCTGAATATAAAGGGTAGAGTACCTTCTTCCAGAGATTTTGTTCAGTGATATGTGTTGAGTGTTCACTGGGCAGCAGCTTATAAGTAGTCATTTGGGTATAATCAATCCATGTCTCTCAATGAGAATTTATCTATCAAGGCATTTGGTATATTTTAGAGAAAGCATACGGGTTTCCCAGGTGGCGCTAGTGGTAAAGAACATGCTTACCAATGCAGGAGATGTAGGAGACGTGGGTTCAATCCCTGGCTCAGGAAGATCCCCTGGAGGAAGGCATTGCAACCCACCCCAGTCTTCTTGACTGCAGAATCCCAGGGACAGAAGAGCTTGGCAGGCTATAGTCCATAGGGCCACAAAGAGGTGGACATGACTAAAGCAACTTCAGTTCAGTTCAGTTCAGTCGCTCAGTCATGTCCGACTCTTTGCGATCCCATGAATCGCAGCACGCCAGGCCTCCCTGTCCATCACCAACTCCTGGAGTTCACCCAGACTCACGTCCATCGAGTCAGTGATGCCATCCAGCCATCTCATCCTCTGTCGTTCCCTTCTCCTCCTGCTCTCAATCCCTCCCAGCATCAGAGTCTTCTCCAATGAGTCAACTCTTTGCATGAGGTGGCCAAAATACTGGAGCTTCAGCTTTAGCATCATTCCTTCCAAAGAAATCCCAGGGCTGATCTCCTTCAGAATGGACTGGTTGGATCTCCTTGCAGTCCAAGGGACTCTCAAGAGTCTTCTCCAACACCACAGTTCAAAAGCATCAATTCTTCGGGGCTCAGCCTTCTTCACAATCCAACTCTCACATCCATACATGACCACAGGAAAAACCATACTTAGCACAGCACAAAGAATGGAAATGCAAATTAGATCACGTTTCTGAGAGACTAGAATGGTAAGGTAAGAAGTTTTGACTGACATATATTCAGATCAGATCAGATCAGTCGCTCAGTCCTGTCCGACTCTTTGCGACCCCATGAACCGCAGCACGCCAGGCCTCCCTGTTCATCACCAGCTCCCGGAGGTCACCCAGACTCATACCCATCGAGTCAGTGATGCCATCCAGCCATCTCATCCTCTGTCGTCCCCTTCTCCTCCTGCCCTCAATCCCTCCCAGCATCAGAGTCTTCTCCAATGAGTCAACTCTTCGCATGAGGTGGCCAAAATACTGGAGTTTCAGCTTTAGCATCATTCCTTCCAAAGAAATCCCAGGGCTGATCTCCTTCAGAATGGACTGGTTGAATCTCCTTGCAGTCCAAGGGACTCTCAAGAGTCTTCTCCAGCACCACAGTTCAAAAGCATCTATTCTTCGGCACTCAGCCTTCTTCACAGTCCAGCTCTCACATCCATACATGACCACAGGAAAGACCATAGCCTTGACTAGGCGAACCTTTGTTGGTAAAGTAATGTCTCTGCTTTTGAATATGCTATCTAGGTTGGTCATAACTTTCCTTCCAAGGAGTAAGCATATATTAGGTTGGCCAAAACGTTTGTTCAGGCTTTTCCATAGGATGTTATGGGAAAACTCAAAACAAACTTTTGGCCAACTCAACAAACACAATTTTATACAGGACAATATGATATTAAAATTGTAGTAGAAGTTATGTACATTCTTAGAACAAATATATTGAGTGATATATTAGAGTATCTGTGTATAATTTGTTTGTAATGTTTAAATAAATGAAGACTATAGTTATCTAAAAACTTTATAAAACCATTATCATCTCCCTAATCTGGGATTTTATATCATTTTGCACATTCAAATCCTATTTGATTCAACAATTTTGTCACTTTCTGGTAGCAAGAGTCTAAACAGAATATGAACTCCTTGAAGGGAGCATAAATAACTTGATCATCTTTGCATCTCCAAGGCCTGTGACAGTGCCTGGAACATTGTAGAATATTAATAATCATAGGTTAAATGTGAATACATGCAAAATATATAACTAAAGAAATAAATAATGAAAACTGCTTTATTTTACTTCTCATCTTATATGTAAGAATGCAAATATCTTATTTGTTTTACATACTTACTATATACCTTATATATAGATCTGGACAAAAATCAAGTCCTACATGTTATTCTTAAAATTACTGTTATTGAGTTCATAGCACTCAATTATAAATCAATACAAAGTAGCTAAATATACAGTTTCTTGAGGCTAAAATTTCCTTATTTTCACTTGGCATTGATATTGACTTAAAAAGGACTTTTAAGTAGGACTTGAAAGAAAAAAAAAAGATGCTAAATAAGCACAGTATTAAATTTTATTAAAATCGTTATTTTCGTATGTAGATTCTCATTTATATTTAGAAATGAATTTGTTGTTTATTACAGGAATTGCAAGTCAATGGAATACATTGATAGATCACGTATGTAGTGATGTAGTAGATATAATCGGAGAAGGCAATGGCACCCCACTCCAGTACTCTTGCCTGGAAAATCCCATGGACAGAGGAGCCTGGTGGTCTATAGTCCTTGGGGTCTTAGGGTCGCACGTGACTGAGCGACTTCCCTTTCCCTTTTCACTTTCGTGCGTTGGAGAAGGCAGTGGCAACCCACTCCAGTGTTCTTACCTGGAGAATCCCAGGGATGGTGAGCCTGGTGGGCTGCCGTCTCTGGGCTCACACAGTCGGACACGACTGAAGTGACTTAGCAGCAGCAGCAGTAGATATAATATGAAGTTTGCCTGTGCTCAGTCCCTCAGTTGCATGAAACTCTTTGTGACTGCATGGACTGTCACCCGCCAGGCTCTTCTGTCCATGGAATTTCCCGGGCAAGAATAGAGTGGGTTACCATTTTCTTCTCCACAATATGAAGTTTAAAGAAATACACATAAATACAAAGATAATAAATATCTTTAGCATAATAATACATCTGTAGTTTGTAAGTTATAGAAGTAATCATTTAAATATTTGTTTGATTCAAATTCAATTAAAGTTTTAGCCTGTGAGGTGTCATCTACATGGAGATATAGAAAAGAGTTTATTAAAATTATGAAAGGCCCACTTTTTAAAATCAGATTTAAATGTTGGTACTTTAATGGATTCAAGTTAGATCTAACACATAAATTTCTCATAAACTATAATATTAAATTTTAAACAAAAAGGGTGCAGTATTCTTTTGAAATATGAAAATTTTTAAAAGATGAATCTAGAAACATTTAGTTTCAAGATAGAAAACTCAGAACCAACATCTAAAAAGCCTAGCTTTTGTATCATAGTCTAAATAGTCACAAGTGTGATTAATTGCAAGTACAGTTTTCTGCACCTGCAATCACCTGCTTGTGGATTTAATTAGTCATTGGTGCCTAACTCTGAGAATACAGAACTTGAAAATGACACCTGGAAATTTCCACTTCACTCGACATAGATAAGTGATAAATAAGAAAAAGATAGTGCCCTCAGCAACTGCTTAAAAAGTTTTGTGCTAGATGTTACACTTTTAAAAGGGGGGAGTAAGTAGAGTAAATAATATAAAGAATCAGTTTTGAAAATAGTCCTGCTAATTTGAAAAGAATTACTCAGTAAATATGTCTATGTAGTATTAGAACACTTACATAAGATGTCATTCAGTCCAAACATTTAGTTCCTCAATCTGAATGGATGAACACATACTTTTATAAAAAATCTTAAAAACAGAATTCACAAAGCAACCATATCACTAGACTCTTGATTATCACATGCGTTCTAAATAAAAACTACACTCAATCAAGAATGGCTTACATTTGGAGACTGATTCACATTCATTTGTTTAGATAATTGCAATTATCAGGCTATCCACACTAAATGATTAAATCTAGGCACTAAAACCGGAGGAAAATATTTCCACCAGCATAATTTCTCATTTTAATAAACCTGGCTCAATTATGCTGATGGTATGGATGAAGAGGCAAAGAGAAGTGATCATCTAAGTTTTAAAAAAGAAAAAATAGCAATGGTGATAGAGGAATAAAAGGGGATGGTGAAGAGTGATTGGCACTTACCATTTCTAGCCTGGAAAATGAATGGCACTAGACAGATTGTCAGTTCCAAAAGGAGGACCGCACAAAGTTCAATAAGTATAAGAAAGAATTTTGAAAGGGAAAGAAGGAGAGGCTAGAGAACAAATAGGGGGAAAAGTCAAAATTCATACTCAAAATAATAACTATGACTGTGTGTTATACCAGTTTTACTGGAAACCTGACGCTAGGTCCAAAAAACATCTTTTACTGATGCCTATGGGTTCTCTTTGTAATATAAATCATCATACCAATTCATTCACTTATTAATTTTTAATGTTACCATCAACAAAATCCCTCTAGGTGTCTGTACATAATTACCAAAATAGAGTACAATCATAAAATGAATAGAAGTTAAATTCAAAATTAAATAAAAGCAGGTCACCTACACATTAGAAAAGGCCCTGATATTGAACAAACTAAGCCATTATCAAACTAGGAACAGATGGCCTAAAACAAAGGGTATATGAAGATAAGGATGTCCTCAGGACAAGCTTTCTTTTATTGAGGAGAGAGGGAACTTCCATAATATAAGAACCTTTTTTTTAAATCTGTGTAACCTTAAGGGAGTACTATTTTCAAGGATATTTTATTCATTTTAAATTCGCCAGTGAGTATATCTTTCTAATTTACACATGCATGAAATATTAGTAAGAGCAGCAAAGTTGATATTTGAGATGTTGTAACATGTCCAAGTTTATTGGACACTTGTGGATTCTCCTAGACCCTTGCTTTATAATGGTCCACGTTCAAAAAGATTTTGCACTTTAAATTTTCTGAATTGTCTTACTCAAGATAAAGTCCTTCTCCCTTGTTATTTATAATGCACTGTCTACCCAGACACTAGATTCAATTCTTCATATAACTGTATCAGAGAGAAAGATTTTTTATTTTTTTTAATTTTGTCTAATTTTGTCATAATTGATAGGTTTTCAGTGTTAGTTCAGGTCCTCAGAAACTTGCATCACCTATTAGCCTCTGTTATTCTAGCACAAATACTAATAAGACGTTCTTGTCTCTTATGATTAAAAAAAAAAAACTGCCTGTCAATGTAGGAGATACAGGAGATTCTGGTTCGATCCCTGGATCAGGAAAATCCCCTGGAGTAGGAAATGGCTACCCACTCCAGTATTCTTGCCTGGAACATTCCATGGACAGAGGAGACTGGCAGGCTACAATCCTTGAGATGACAAAGAGTTGGACACAACTGAGTGCATATGCACACACCCACACACACACAAAGTGAGTTTTTATAAGCTGAAAAAATTATAATATGATTAACTAGATTTCCTAATTTCCTTGTTCTTTATTTATTTGTAAACATCATCCAAATCTGGAGCTAGATCTTTAGGAACAGAGAAAGACTGTGGCCACCAGGTAAACAGAGTAATTTGCAATTACTGTAAGAGGCTGATTGCTTTGTTGACTGAGGACTTTTTGACTTAAAGTGAGGGCACTTTCTCTTCTTTCTTTATACCTTTTGGAGATATGAACTATACTACTGACAAAATTGCATGGAAAAGTCTAAAGATTATGAAGAAGACCTTGCAAATATAGAATGAACAATAGTATTTATAGCATTTTTGGTGAAATTTGGTGGACCTCCTTGTTACTTTGAGCTTGCAATATATTAATGGAGTTACAGCTATAGATGCGTTCATTAGTGAAATTTCTTCAGAATAAATAACTTTGTTATTATGGATCTGAAAGTCTCTAATATCAACCTTTATTTTTTACTGATTAATTGGATTGTGCTTATAACTTGGAATTGTGAAATCTCTCTAGAACAGAATAATCATCACGAGGTTCACCCATAACAGGTAACATGGTGTCTACGAGGGATAAGAGTGTAGTTGTCCTACATCTTTGATTATTGTTTCCCAAAATGTACAAATTGATACCTCTAGACTATTTAATATATTTTTGATAGTAAAATAATGGATATATTAGTAAATGTAATTTAATTTTATATTTATTTGTAAAATTTTCCCTTGAATTAATCTGAAAGAAGCAGGTTTTACTCTGCAAGTTCAAAGCATAGTGATAGAAATATTCTATGTTGTTAAGCATTTAACAATCTTGGGTCATGAAATTAAAACCCATGAAATAGAGGATAACACAAAATAACAACAATATACAATGGGTAACTAACTGAATGATACAGACATATGTACCAGACAATTGGTACATTGAATTAAGAGTAAGATCAATAAATCCAGGAAGAGTAACAGGAGAAAGCTATTTTAGGATGAAACTCAAATTCACTTGACATAGTTAATATTTGAAAAGACACAGGAGAAAAAGGGGTCATATATCAAAAGAAAATATGCATGAAATGTCTGTGATTGAGATGAACCCACCTTTGTCAAGCATATTTTTTAAACATCCTACCAGGTCTGTGAAGGCAGAAAACCTAAACAAATTATCTTCACTATCCTTAATGAGTTTATAATCTGATTATGAGGAAAGTGAAAGCGAGAGTGAAGTCACTCAGTCCTGTCCGACTCTTTGCGACCCCATGGACTGTAGCCTACCAGACTTCTCCGTCCATGGGATTTTCCAGGCAAGAGCACTGGAGTGGGGTGCCACTGCCTTCTCCAGGGGATCTTCCCGACCTAGGTATTGTAGGTATAGAAAGGATAACTGAGACAAGGGCTTTAAGAAATCTTTCAGTGTCCTGAGGAAGGAAAACAAGAGTATCTACATAATAATCAAATAAATATTTGAGCTGAAAAAAGTAAAAATGAAATGATTTGAATGAGTATAAGAGCTCAAAAGGCAGAGTCAAAGAGAACTGTCATGTCATAGGAGGAAAAGACTGCAGTGAAAGAGGGAAACAAACGTGTGCTGAAAAGACCATGAACTGGGACCAGGAAACAGTGAATCAGCGTGGCTGGAATCAGAACCCGTAAGAGGCTATGGTGGAGGAGAGATGCCCGGGTTGAAGTAGAGATGATGTAGGAAGTCGGAGTGGCTGTTATAATAGATCAGAGGACAGGATTACATGAGCCACTGTAGCCAGACCTGGGAGACTTGTTATGGTTGGTCAAAGACAAGAGAAGCTGAATACTATTCTATACTTTGAAGAGTTGGTTTGAGCCAGTTATGAAGTCATTTTCAAAGGTAAAGAAGTCGATAAAAAGCTGTTTTAGTGAAAATATAAACAAATTTTAGTCTGTTGGTAAAGTTGTCACAATCAAGAAAGATTGTGATTCAATAACAATTATTTTGAAATAGAGATCATCTCATTAAAACTTAAAAAAAAACCTTCATGGCCTCTTTCTTGGGATCTGAATGAACACAAAAAGTAGAAAAGGTTTAGCATTAATTTGTATGTCACTAAATAGAGATTGTGATGGTAGACTATAATTTAGACACATTTTAGAAGGAATAAGATGAAGGTATGGAGCCTCCATACCTGTGGGTCAGAGAGAAGAACTAAAAAAAGTAAACTGACAGTGATAATTCTAGAAGGGTACGGAATCAAGATTGATTGAAACAATGAGGTCCCATTTTTGAAAGTCGATTAATAATGTAGCAGAGATTAAGCAGCTTTGGAAAATGTTCAAGTAATGGCGTTAAAAGTAATATAGTGAACAATTAGGCTGAATTTGTGCAGCATAACATCAAACGAGAGTGAGACAGCACATATCCAGTGACGTAGGCAGAGCATTTACAGAAAACAGAAAAGGTAAAGCATTTGCTTCAAAGTAGTCTTGGTTTAAATACAATCTCAATTCTGTGGGACTCTATCATTTATTTTTCACTTAGAATATTTCTATATTTTGGGAACTCACTTTTTATTCACATGTACTCTGCACCTAGAATAGAAATAAAAGCCAGGATAAATGAGTCATCCAAAGTAATCATAAAATCACATTTTAGGTAAATATCCTTTTCTACATGTTTTTAGGTGCCATAGCTCTGATGGGCCCTAGAATGGCAATTAGCCAGAATTGGGGATTACAAGCAAAAATAATAAAGAAATTCAGGGACAATATATGCAAAGATCTAACTTTGTGTTGAATTAGGCCTGCATTTCCAAAGCCATGATTTTAAAAGTTATAAAGCACTTGAAGGGCACAGTTAATTTCTTCCACTGATTCATCATGAAAATTGCAAAACACATTTATCATCAAGGAAAAGACATTTGTGTAAAAAATGGACAAAGGCTTTTTGCAGGGATATTGTTAGATCATCCACCAAGTCAAAACAGTTGTACATTTTGTTAATATGTTACTGGAATAAAAATGCTACACAGTTAGAGCTGGATTATGTGGCCTGCTGCCAAAATTTGTAGCTCTGATTACAAGGATCAAGTTTAAGTAGTTCCTCATTGATTTATGTCTGATGCTTCATAATTCACTAACTGATGGGATAAGAAACTAAATTCATTAATTGGACAGTAAAATACATTTTTTGTCCTTCTGTTTTAATACTTTTGAATTTTTAGGCTAAAGTTGTTAAAAAATACATAATATAGTAAAATCTATTACATTAAAATGATCATGGAGATGTAAAATATTGGATATGGGACCTAGTGTAATTTTTTACAGATTTTTAATTTAATTTTATTTTTTGGCTGTACTCAGGCTTTGTTGCTGCTGCATGTAGGCTTTCTCTAATTGCAGCAAGCACTTTCTCATTGCAGTGGCTTCTCTTATTGGAGAGCAGGGGCTCTGGGTGCTGGGACTTCAGCAGCTGTAGTGTGTGGGCTCAGTAGTTGCTACTGGCAAGCTCTAGAGCACTGGCTCAGCGGTTGTGGTGTATGCGCCCAGTTGCTCTGTGGCCTGTGAAATCCAAGACCAGGCATCGAACCAGTGTCCCCTGCATTGCAAGGTGAATTCTTAACCACTGTACCACAAGGAAAGCTGGGGATCTAGTGTAATTCCTTATTTTTGTTGACAAACCATCATAATTAAAGGGATGTAAACTCAATTGTTTAAGTTAAACAAGACTTATAATAAATACCATTCCTATGTGTAGCAAGTCAGTTCATATTTTTAAAAACTGACATGCTATTTTTAGCAAGAGGTGTTGTAAATCACTATAAAACCCCAGATGACATTGCCTTTTTGTATAAGGATAAATTTACTATTTACATTACTTTATAGGGTTTTTCAGGACTTCCCCGGTAGCTCAGAGGGTAAAGCGTCTGTCTACAATGTGGGAGACCTGGGTTCAATCCCTAGGTTGGGAAGATTCTCTGGAGAAGGTAATGCAAACCACTCCAGTACTCTTGCCTAGAAAATCCCATGGACGGAGGAGCTTGGTGCAGGCTACTGTCCATGGGGTCCCAAAGAGTCGGGCACGACTGAGCGACTTCACTTCACTTCATAGGGTTTTTCATCTTCTACAGATTGTTTAACTACTCCTTTTCCATGGAAATATTGAAAAGCATGAATTCTTTTACTATCATATCTATAATCTTTTAAATTATATTTGCCAAAAATATATATTAAAATATTGTTATATTTATATTTGAGTAGATTAAAATAAATAAGATGACATTTTGCATTACCATTGATATTATTTTAGTATTTCCTCCCATTAATCCCTATCATTATGACATTACAAGATATTCCACTTTTAATAAAGCATTTCAGAAATACTGAGTTGACCAATACAACTAACAGCTTGATCTTGGAGAATTTGCTTATCTATCACAAGAGTTAAGCTGTATATTTTTATGTACAATAGACTAATATTAGCACTCAGAATAGAGAGCAAATGGGAAGCAGCAAGGAAAGAAGCAAGAACCCCAAAATCAAATAATGAGAAAAAAAAACAGATAATGAGGGGAAAAAAATGAAATCCACATGGATCAACATAGGGCCAATTTCAGGCACTTTCAGGAGTTAAAATGGGGTGGGAACTGAACATGCCAGTCATCTTCCAAGAGTAGTACACATCTGTTGGAGCTGGTAGAACTGAAACAATTGTCCATGGGACATTATGGAGGAAAGTGGAAGTGACCTGCCTGGGGAAACTGAGTTAGCAAGAGTATGGGAAGCTAATATCTTCCTGCCCTCCAGCTGAAGTACAAAGTATACGTTTCTCCCTTTTCCTTCCTATATACTAGAAAACTGAGGGACATAGAAAGTGAATGTATCTAAGTTACTTGTGTAGAAATGAGTTAGAATGGCTCTTCCACTGGACAGTCTTTGGGGTGCTGTTTTCTGATCATGGTGCAGAAATATGCAAGGTTCAGAAAGACTCCAAGGCCTTTGATCATTTGTATAAAAGACTATTTCCAAATTTCACTAGTAGAACAAGGGTACTAGCAGCTCTGAAGAGAGATTCCTGGGTCATGCAGGGGCAAAATAGGCAGGAAAGCTTGTAGACGAGATGTTCTTATAGAGACAATCTCATGATATAATGTGTCCTCAGTAAAATTAAATTCTTTTGTTGTTTATTTTATATTTCGCCTCTTTGAATTAAAATGAAGTGTACAGCTCATCTTCTACATGGTATTTGGACTGATCCTTGCTCTTTGTTTGACTTTTTCACCAATTCTTTCCCTCCAGCTTTCTTTTCCAGTCACTTTAACCCTTTGTTCCAGGTGTTTGTTTAAATACAATTTAATCATTTACCAAAGAGGACAGCAACACTTTCTAATGTAGGGGGCAACCCTCTTCTGATTACTCAACCTCCTTATGTTTCTTCACAGCATTTAACATTCCTGAACATATTTTGTGTTGCTTTTCTACTCTTTATTTTCCTCTAGGAGACTGTAAGTTTCATGAAAACAAAATTAATTTTGTCAAGTTTTATTTGCTGCTGTCTATACTATGATGCTAAAATAATCTATGAATGAGATATTGAAATGATGAGTGAAAGACTTGTTCCACTTTCCTATTTTCACCCTTTACCTTAATAAAATATCTCAAGTATACTAATTTGAAAAAAAGTTGGCTCAGTAGATAAGAATTGTGTTTATAAGTATTGATTTAAAACCAGCATTAGGCTGTAAAGATACTACTTGATGGAATTAGGCAAATTAATTATGGAATATTTCATTATTCTCTATGCAACACTTTTCAGTTCAGTTCATTTCAGTCACTCTGTCGTGTCTGACTCTTGTGACCCCGTGGACTGCAGCATGCCAGGCTTTCCTGTCCATCACCAACTCCCAGAGCATGCTCAAACTCATGTCTACTGAGTAGGTGAGGCCATCCAACCATTTAATCCTCTCTCATCCCCTTCTCTCCTGCTTTTGATCTTTCCCAGCATCAGGGTCTTTTCTAGCAATTAGTTCTTTGCATCAGGTAGCCAAAGTATTGCCATGATCTTAGTTTTCTGAATGTTGATTTTTAAGCCAGCTTTTTCACTCCCCTCTTTCACTTTCATCAAGAGGCTATTTAGTTCTTTTTTGCTTTCTGCCATAAGGGTGGTATCATCTGCATATCTGAGGCTATTGATATTTTTCCTGGCAATCTTGATTCCAACTTGTGCTTCCTGCAGCCTGGCATTTTGAATGATGTATTCTGCATATAAGTTAAATAAGCAGTGTGACAATATACTGCCTCGATGTACTCCTTTCCCAACTAGTAAGCAGTCTGTTGTTCCATGTCTGGTTCTAACTGTTGCTTCTTGACTTGCATACAGATTTCTTGGGAGGCAGGTAAGGTGATCTGGTATTCTCATCTCTTTAAGAATTTTCCACAGTATGTTGTGATCTACACAGTCTTATTAGAGGAGAGTGAAAAAGTTGGCTTAAAACTCAACATTCAGAAAACTAAGATCATGGCATTCGGTCCCATCACTTCATGGCAAATACACGAGGAAACAATGGAAACAGTGACAGACTTTACTTTTGGGGCCCCAGAATTACTGCCAATGCTGACAGCAGCTATGAAATTAAAAGAGGCATTCTCCTTGGAAGAAAAGTTATGACCAACCTAGACAGCATATTAAAAAGCAGAGACATTACTTTGCCAACAAAGGTCTGTCTAGTCAAAGCTATGGTTTTTCCAGTAGTCATGTATGGATGTGAGAGTTGGACTACAAAGAAATCTGAGAGTCAAAGAATTTATGCTTTTGAATTGTGGTGTTGGAGAAGATTCTTGAGAGTCCCTTGGACTGCAAGGAGATCCAACCTATCAATCCTAAAAGAAATCAGTCCTGAATATTCTTTGGAAGGACTGATGCTTAAGCTGAAACTCCAATAGTTTGGCCACCTGATACAAAGAACTAACTTACTGGAAAAGACCCTGATGCTGGGATAGATTGAAGCCAGGAGGCGAAGGGGACAAAAGAGGATGAGATGGTTGGATGGCATCACTGACCCAATAGACATTAGTTTGAGTAAGCTCTGGGAGTTGGTGATGGACAGGGAAGCCTGGTGTGCTGCAGTCCATGGGTCACAAAGAGCTGGACATGACTGAGCAACTGAACTGAACTGACACAGTCAAAAGCATTGCCATAATCAATAAAGCAGAAGTAGATGTTTTTCTGGTATTCTCTTTCTTTTCCAATGATCCAATGTATGTTGGTAATTTGATCTCTGTTTCCTCAGCCCTTTCTAAATCTAGATTGAACATCTGGAATTTCATGATTCATATACTGTTGAAGCCTGGCTTGGAGAATTTTGAGCATTTCTTTGTTAGTGTGCCGCTGCTGCTGCTAAGTCACTTCCTTCGTGTCCGACTCTGTGTGACCCCATAGACGGCAGCCCACAAGGCTGCCCCGTTCCTGGGATTCTTCAGGCAAAAGCACTGGAGTGGGTTGCCATTTCCTTCTCCAATGCATGAAAGGGAAAAGTGAAAGTGAAGTCTCCCAGTTGTATCCGACTCTTCGTGACCCCATGGACTGCAGCCTACCAGGCTCCTCCGTCCATAGGATTTTCCAGGCAGGAGTACTGGAGTGGGGTTAAATGAGTGCAAATGTGTGGTAGTTTGAACATTCTTTGACATTGCCTTTCTTTGGCATTGGAATGAAAACTGATCTTTTCCAGTCCTGTGTCCATTACTGAATTTTCAAAATTTGCTGACATATTGAGTGCAACACTTTCACAGAATTATCTTTTAGGATTTGAAATAGCTCAACTGGAATTCCATTACCTCCACTAGCTTTGTTCATAGTGATGCTTCCTAAGGCCCACTTCATCTCGCATTCCAAGTTGTCTGTCTCTAGGTGAGTGATCACACCATCATAGGTTACCTGAGTCATGAAGATCTTTTTTCTATAGTTCTTCTATGTATTCTTGCCATCGCTTTTTAATATCTTCTACTTCTGTTAGGTCCATACGATTTCTGTCCTTTATTGTACCTATCTTTGCATGAAATGTTCCCTTGGTATCTCTAATTTTCTTGAAGAGATCTCTAGTCTTTCGCATCCTATATCTATATGCAATAGTTTTAACATCTTAATATTCCAATAATTACAACAATTTTGTCTCAATAATTAGAATAATGCCTCCTGTAATTTGACCAAAGCTTTGTATTAAAATACAATATAACAACATTTTTTTACTTTGGCATCTTACCTTACTCTGAGTAAGGTCAAAATAGCAGTAACAAAGTATCATTTAGTTATTTTCAGGAAACATTAAAACATCCATATGAAATTAATGTACTTAGGTCCTTCACATCTACGTAAAGAATAGAAAGGAGAAAATATATTACCTACATCTCTATTATCCATGATAAGATAGGATTCAAATAGAAGCAAAGAATCTATCCAAACTTACATTCTATAGGCATACTGCTTGGAAAATATTTAGCAATCAATCATTTGATCATATTAAAATGTTATCCCAGTCCTTTAGTCTATATATTTAGACCATATTAAAATATTATCCCAGTCCTTTAGTCTATATATTTAGATAGAAAATTTTTCCTGTATTATCAAAGGGCTTCCTGGTAGTGAAGCCCTTTGATAGTAGTGGTAGTAGTAGAGAATCTACTTGCAATGCCAGAGCCACAGGAGATACAGGTTTGATCCCTGGGTCAAGAAGACCCCTGGGGGAGGGTATGGCAACCCACTCCAGTATTCTTGCCTGGAGAATCCCATGAACAGAGGAGCCTGGCAGGCTGCAGTCCATGGAGTTGCAAAGAGTTGGACATGACTGAACAACTAAACACAGCACAGCAAAACACAGTATAGGTACCTTCACTCTTAGCAACTTCCTTTGGACTGTCTTTAAATCCTTTATAGAGGGTCACTATTGTTGGCTAAAGATGCACAATCTAATCCTAAAACATCTTCAGTGTAATGTGAATACGTCTATACTGACAACATCAAGTATTTTCTAGCTAATTATAAAACTATGGTGGGAGAGAGTATATTAACAGCTTTTACCTTCCAAATGAAAGATACCCATGTTTAAGTGAAACTTTGTCTTATTTCTACACCCATGAATGCTTTTTTGAAAATATTTTGACCCTATGATTATTACATCATCTATGCCAAGTGTTGTTAAATGTGGAATAGCTATTCTTATTTTTACAGAGTGAACTATGAATTCTACTTAACAAGTGAGCTGTGCCTTTATACACGGTTAACTATTAGTGTGAATCACATACAGTTGTGATTTTAGTAGGTTAAAAGTTGTTGTGCATGAGCAATTTAATATGCATCAGTGAAAATTTTTTCCATGCTTCTAAGGAAGCTAACCTTCCTAGGTTGCACAATGGTAAAGAATCCACCTGCAAAGCAAGAGATGAAAGAGATACAGATTTGGGTATCTCTGGGTCAGAAAGATCCTCTGGAGAAGGGCATGGCAATACACTCCAGTACTCTTGTCTAGGAAATCCCAAGGACAGATGAGCCTGGTGGGCTATATTCCTTGGAGTCACAAAAAGTCAGACAGGACTCAGACACTAAAGTGAATTCCCTAGGCAAGAATATTGGAATGGGTTGCCATGCCCTTCTCCAGGGGATCTTCTTGACATAGGGACAGAACCCAGGTTTCCTGCATTCCAGGCAGATTCTTTACCATCTGAGCCACCAGAGAAGCCCTAGCAAGTAAATAACAAAACATATGATCACCTTGGCCATGTTAATTGACTCTTGAGGGGGCGTTTATGATGTCAGATTCCCTGACAGCTCAGCTGGTAAAGAATCCACCTGCAATGCAGGAGACCCTGGTTGATTCCTGGGTTGGGAAGATCCCCTGGATTAGAGATAGGCTACCCACTCCAGTATTCTGGCCTAGAGAATTCCATGGACTGTTTAGTCCATGGAATCAGAAAGAATTGGACATGACTGAGCAACTTTCACTTTCACTTTAAAGGGAGATCTAAATTACTGTTTTTAAAAGACAGATGAAAGCATCAAATATTGAGATTTTAAAGAATAAATATTACAGTTCCTTGAAAATATTGGCATTTTCATATTTATAGAAATCATACCATTTCAAATCTTATTATTAAGAAGATAAATTAAGAAGAGCTGGGTAATTTCTAGTTTTTTCCATTCTTTTCTCCTGACTATTCTCCACCACTGTTCCCATAAATGGATAGATGATGTCACTCTCAGGTTAATGGAAAACTCAAGAAAAACAGGATAACATGCCTCTCATTTTCCTTCTATTTAAGAGACAATTAAGAGCTTTAATTTAAACTGTATTTTATTGAGCCATTGACCCAGGTAACTTAAAGACATCAAAAGCCCGTAAGACACACAAAAGATAAGATTGCTGCTGCTGCTGCTGCTGCTAAGTCGCTTCAGTCGTGTCCGACTCTGTGCGACCCCATAGACGGAAGCTCACCAGGCTCCCCTGTCCCTGGGATTCTCCAGGCAAGAACACTGGAGTGGGTTGCCATTTCCTTCTCCAATGCATGAAAGTGAAAAGTCAAAGTGAAGTCGCTCAGTCGTGTCCGACTCTTAGCGACCCCACGGACTGGAACCTACCAGGCTCCTCCGTCCATGGGATTTTCCAGGCAGAAGTACTGGGGTGGGGTGCCATTGCCTTCCCCGAAAGATAAGATTACTTGAAACAAAACAAAACCACTTTATTAGATACTTTTAAAAGGAAAAATACTATTGTGTATGCTTAGGTTTTGAACCCATTAGGCAACCTTTTGTCCCGTCTCTCTAGTAAGAGTCAAAATTGAAAAAGAAAAGAAGTTGAAGGCTGTAAACTATTTTCTCTATATCGAAAACATAAAGTGTCAAAGAATAGGATCCAATACAATGTGCTAAGAGTGTATATTTTCAAAGAAATTCTTTGTTCTAATGACCCATTAAAAAATGATTACAAGTTTTAAAAATTCATTTAAATTTAATTTGACCACATTACCTCGTGGTTGGCTCACAGTTATCTCCAAGTAATTTTTTTTAAATAATTACTTCAAATGCTGCATTTTGCTATACATCATGAAGTAACTAAATTAAGAATTTAAATTATGCTGGTTGAGTATTTATAGTTAATCATATTTTCATTTCATGAACAGCTTTTAATTGGGAATTTGAACTTAAATTTAATAATATAAAACTGAGCTGATTCAACTTATTGTTGAAAGATCTCTTCAATTTAACTATTAATTAAATTTGAGCCTTAATAAGTGTTTTATGTGATCTGTGGTATTTCAATTATTGTCAAGATTCTTCACCTTTTTACATAACATATAGAAATGCTTTATTTTAAAGATTCTAGAAGGCAATGGCACCCCACTACAGTACTCTTGCCTGGAAAATCACATGGATGGAGGAGCCTGGTAGGCCGCAGTCCATGGGGTCACTAAGAGTCGGACACGACTGAGCGACTTCACTTTCACTTTTCACTTCCATGCATTGGAGAAGGAAATGGCAACCCACTCCAGTGTTCTTGCCTGGAGAATCCCAGGGACGGGGAACCCTGGTGGGCTGCCGTCTATGGGGTCACACAGAGTCGGACATGACTGAAGTGACTTAGCAGCAGCAGCACATAGTATTAATGTAGATTAAATGGAAAATTAAATGGAAAGCTGTAATCCTTAATGATGATATATAATGATAATATTATAATTTCACCTAATAGTGTTACCATTTTACCAAATAAATAGGAAGAGAGAAAGTATTAAACATTTCTTGTGTCTAAAATTTAAGAAGTGTTTGGAAGCATTGTCAAAGTTGCCAGAGATGGACAGTTTGGGGAAAAAAAAAAAACTTTGAAGAAAAATTCTATACTAAAGAAATAATGAGGAACATCAATAACTAAATTTTGCAAATTGTTTATAATATATTATTTTGAAAATAATCTTCCTGAGAGTTAAAATGTATTTGAATTGGGAAATGAAATAAATAGAAATAGCTAAGAGGAAGTACAATGGAATGAGAGCCTGTATCTTATCTTGAGATCTGATTATCAGTTGGTTTCTAGATTGATGTCTAGGATCAGGAAGTTTCAGAAGAACTTGCAGAGACTAAATTTTACTATCAAATAGCTGCAGGACTTTAGAAAAATCAATTAAGATCTTTGAATTCCATTAGTTTTCTCATATACAAATTACAAGTTATCTCCCCTATTAACATTATTTTATTCCCACAGCTAAAGTTCTGTCTCTCTCTTGTCTATGAAATCACACAAAACATCTTCCTAGCCACATGTATCTATGGAGTACTTGACATACACCTATTCCTATTTAAGGTAATTTGTAGGTAAGCTTGGCTTCCCTGGGAGAAGACAATGACACCCCACTCCAGTACTCTTGCCTGGAAAATCCCATGGATGGAGGAGCCTGGTAGGCTGCAGTCCATGGGGTCGCTAGTGGCTCACATGGTAAAGACTAAGCCTATTTAATAAAAAAATAGTGACTTTTCTCATTAATAATATTTAAATATTGCTTTTGTGTTACAATGATAATATTTTTAATGTATTAATTAAAATATTTTAAAAATTAAGTTTACTCATATTTTTTTCCTTTCTTAGTATGGCTTTCAGGAAATTTAAAAGTACCTACATGTTTCACATTGCATTTCTGTTAGAAAGCACTTGTTTAGAGACTTTTATTCCATAGAATTCTGTGCAGTACAGCAATCCATATTTTCTTAAAAAGGCCCTTGGGTGATGCCAATGTATACAAAATTTGAAATGACCAGGTTGCTACCTTAACTGCACATAGTAGACAGCAAATGATGGTGGTGTGGTTGGGATAGCTCATCATCTCCTTAGTATGTGAGTTAATTCTGTCAATGAATGAAAGTTCAGGCACTGGGCTGTTCTGGCTTGACATACCAGTCAGGCAAAAAGAAAAGATGTCCACCATTCTGAATGGCACAGTTCATGAATAATAAACTTATCTGAGGCTATTAGAAACAATTAGAACCTTGTCTGCTATAGTAAACAGGAGCTCTTTTCAGTAAATGATGTTTCTTACCATTTTAACATGAGAGGCTGGTATCCTAGTAAAATAACAAGCAGAAGAAGATAGAACCATTAAAATTGTGCTGGAGACTTGGCTGTCAAAGTTAGATGGTGAGTAAGCCTGATTAATTTACTTATTGATCCATTGTTGATGTAAATTGAACAGATTTGAATGGATTCTTGGAAAAGCAGGGAATAAGAATAAAGGAGACAGTAAATTTTCGATTCAAGAAAAATCATGATGCTGTTTTTTTTCCCCCAGTATGGAGAAAATAATAAAACAATATATTTAAGTGAAAATACATTTAGAATTAATTTAATGAAAAGCAGGGTTTTGCACTAATCTGAATGCATAAAGGTACAGCTGCGATGCATTCTGACATCCAGATATAACGGAAAGGACAATGATATACAGCAGAATGTAGGTAATGAAGCTTTTAAGGAAAGAAACATCTATTTTCAAGCTTTTCACTTTATTCTGATTTTTCCCTACAGATGAAAAACACCAAACTTACGTTCTTGAAAAGCAGCTTGATTAAATATCGCCCACAGAACAGTTAATTCTTTCTAAGATCCTGGTTGAAGTACAGTAGATAGATTATATATATATATATGTTTATATATATATAAACAATATGTATTCATATCAGCTAATTAGTCAAGCCCATCCTTTTCCCTTTGAACAGTCCCTTTAAGAGAAATAAACTACTTTGGCATCTTTGCAAACAAGAGTGGGTGTTGGGATGCAAAGAACCCTTTAGTGTTTTAGAATCTCAACAGGGCTTACTGCAAAGGACTTAATAGCCTTTTGAGAGAACTGAGGTTGCATTTTGTGCCATTGCAAATTTAAATCCAGGTCACAGAGACGTGAAATAGCAAATGACACATTTACTGTGCCACCCAGCTGCCTTCTCTAACTCACCAGGGCTGCCTTCTGAACAAAGTCAGCGTGCCGATGTTAGACTCGTGTGCAAGTGGTTTAGTTGAACAGGGAAGGTTAAAAGAAGATATTCTGCCCACAATTAAAAAGCTACTTAGCTCAATTGCTAATTTGCCCCGAAGTGTCAAATTAATGACTGGCCTCTCTGAAGGAGCTATGACCCTCCAACTCATGAGTGGAAAAACTTTCAAGCTTTTCAGTGAGTCACACTTGAGATTGAAGTACTCAGGGAGACTGTGTCCGGTACTGAATTGCAGACTTCATAGGCTATTGTCATCAATCTATTTAAAGTTGTTCTGCTCTTGAAAACTTATTAAAATGAAAGTTACCATCATGGTTATTTTGTGGTTGTGTATGAAGAATGATCTGCATTGATGAAATCTTAATAGGTTATTACTATCATCACACCACACTTTCACAAGTGCTTTCTTCAAAATATTCTCACTGGTGTATCCCTCTTCTGCAGATCAATACCTATGGTTAATTCCAAAGTTACAATTGAGAGGCAGATAACCTGTGAAGGGTGAGAGCTGGAAGCTGTCATTTCTGATGTCCTCAGAGATCCATAGCTTTGGAACCACAGGAAGAGAACATGGAATTTGTCTGTCAAGTACAGAGAAGACAAAGCATTCAGCTGAGGATATTATTTACCAGGCCAGTGACTATCTCTCAGGTGTGACTAAGATCTCTTGACTAGGCAAATATTTGAACACAGTAAAGCTGTTTCTTGGCATGACTATCAGTGAGAATAAGTTGAGGCACTTCACACACACACACACACACACACACACACACACACACACACACCAGGGAACCATGCTATTTTCTGAGCTCATGATTTGAGAATTTAGGTCTCATTTATAAAATTATTTGAATGATTCTGATAGGCAGCCAGATTAGGGGAATCCCCCGCCTGTGTCATAGACCTGTGATTTATCTGCAAAGACCCATGAGCTGTCTCATTGGTCCAGATTTTCTGAAGCTATAGGACTAAACTTACTTTTCAAGGTAAAGAAAAATAAATATATATACATAAAACAATCCGCACTGCAGCTACACTAAATATTATTGCATATATTTTTTCTTCCCATCAAAAATACATGAGAGGGAGAAATATTATATCTTTTAATGTATTCTTTCCTTTGATTCTTCATTATCTTCAGGGTATTTTGTGATACTAAAAAAAAACTTTCTTCATTTTGAGAAATCATTCTATTCTAAATAGAATTCTGGTTTTTTAAATTTCTTACGGAGACCTGGGGAGATGCTGTAGAACAAACTTCCTTCACTCACCCTTAGACAGTATTTATGTGCATTCTGTCCCTTGTGTGCACAGGAGGAAGTCAAATACTTTAAGAGACACAAAGTTAAATCAGTAAATTTATGTATTTATTTTGCTCACACAAAATCTGTAGTCTTTCAGGGGAGGTAAGTTATATACGTAAGGATCTATAATACAACAAAAAATGTAAGACTGATCAATTTGACTACATTGATATTTTAAAATTCTGGGCATCAAAATATATCATTTTATTAGAGTTAAAATGTAAGTCACAGAATTTGAGAAAATATTGTCATTGAATATAACTGGCATAGGAATAAAATCTATAATGTGTAAAGAACTGTCAAAAATTAATGAGACCAACTACACATTAGAAAACTAGGTAAAAATATGATCAGGTAATGAATGAAAATGGAATTGCCAATAAAACATGAAAAGTTACTATAACTCAGTAATCATCAGGGAAATATAAATTAAAACCAGAAGATACAGCAGTTGTATCAATTTTGCAGAAATACTGTTAAAACCAGTACTAGAGTGTAGGAATCCATATATGCTTCTGTTGGAAATGTAAACAAGTGCAATGTCTGTGGAGGGCAGTCTGGCAGAATCTAGTTGAGGTCATGCTGTGCCGTGTTGTGCTGTGCTCAGTTGTGTTCAACTCTTTGCTACCCCATGGGCTGCAGCCCATGAGGCTCCTCTGTCTAAGGGAACTCTCCAGGCAAGAAGAGTGGGTTGCCATGCCCTCCTCCAGGGATCTTCCAACCCAGGGATTGAACCCAGGTGTCCCTCATTGCAGGCAGATTCCTTGCCATCTGAGTCACCAGGGAAGCTCAAAATACTGGAGTGGGTAATCTATCCCTTCTCTGGGGGAATTTTCCAGCCTAGAGATTGAACCGGTGTCCCTTACATTGCAGGTAGCTTCTTTATGAGCTGAGCTAGCAGGGAAGCCCATTTGAGGGATATTCTAAAAGCAAAATATCATTCCTAGGCTTATGTCTATATTGGTATTCTAGCCAGAAATAGGTATTCTAGCTGGAAATTAGATAATTTAAAAAATGTCCTAAAGGAACTACTGACAAGGTTTTGGGCAGCCTTAAGATGATTACAAGATGATGCTGTGAAAGTGCTGCACTCAATATGCCAGCAAATCTGGAAAACTCAGCAGTGGCCACAGGACTGGAAAAGGTCAGTTTTCATTCCAATCCCAAAGAAAGGCAATGCCCAAGAATGCTCAAACTACTGCACAATTGCACTCATCTCACACGCTAATAAAGTGATGCTCAAAATTCTCCAAGCCAGGCTTCAGCAATATGTGAACTGTGAACTTCCAGATGTTCAAGCTGGTTTTAGAAAAGGCAGAGGAACCAGAGACCAAATTGTGAACATCTGCTGGATCATAGAAAACTCAAGAGAGTTCCAGAAAAACATCTATTTCTGCTTTATCGACTATGCCAAAGCCTTTGACTGTGTGGATCACAATAAACTGTGGAAAATTCTGGAAGAGATGGGAATACCAGACCACCTGACCTGCCTCTTGAGAAATTTGTATGCAGGTCAGAAAGCAACAGTTGGAACTGGACATGGAAAAACAGACAGGTTCCAAATAGGAAAAAGAGTACATCAAGGCTGTATATTGTAAAACTGTTTATTTAACTTCTATGCAGAGTACATCATGAGAAATGCTGGACTGGAAGAAACACAAGCAGGAATCAAGATTGCTGGGAGAAATATCAATAACCTCAGATATGCAGATGACACCACCCTTATGGCAGAAAGTGAAGAGGAACTAATAAGCCTCTTGATGAAAGTGAAAGTGGAGAGTGAAAAGGTTGGCTTAAAGCTCAACATTCAGAAAACGAAGATCATGGCATCTGGTCCCATCGCTTCATGGGAAATAGGTGGGAAACAGTGGAAACAGTGTCAGACTTTATTTTTTTTGAGCTCCAAAATCACTGCAGATAGTGACTGCAGCCATGAAATTAAAAGACGCTTACTCCTTGGAAGAAAAGCTATGACCAACCTAGATAGCATATTCAAAAGCAAAGACATTACTTTGCCAACAAAGGTCCATCTAGTCAAGGCTATGGTTTTTCCTATGGTCATGTATGGATGTGAGAGTTGGACTGTGAAGAAGGCTGAGCGCTGAAGAGTTGATGCTTTTGAACTGTGGTGTTGGAGAAGACTCTTGAAAGTCCCTTGGACTGCAAGGAGATCCAACCAGTCCATTCTGAAGGAGATCAGACCTGGGATTTCTTTGGAAGGAATGATGCTCAAGCTGAAACTCCAGTATTTTGGCCACCTCATGAGAAGAGTTGCCTCATTGGAAAAGACTGCTGCTGGGAGGGATTGGGGGCAGGAGGAGAAGGGGACAACAGAGGATGAGATGACTGGATGGCATCACTGACTTGATGGACGTGAGCCTGGGTGAACTCCGGGAGTTGGTGATGGACAGGGAGGCCTGGTGTGCTGTGATTCATGGGGTCACAAAGAGTCAGACACAACTCAGCAACTGAACTGAACTGAACTGAACATGAATCAGCAAAGGATAGCAATATCCCAGGACAAATGTCAGTAATGAGTCAACCAGCTCTGGGCTGGAAAGTGCAGAGGGGTTACTGGAGCTGCCAGGAAGTATGGGGCTTTAAGAGAAGGTTACCCAACAGGCGGGGTGGTTCTTCATGAGAGAATTCAGCCAAGTGAGGTGACATAGGAGAGAAGGAGCCTGAGGTTTAAATTTGTTGTTTATTCACCAACTCTTTTGCAACCCCATGGACTGTAACCCAGCAGGCTCCTCTGTCCATAGGATTTCCCAGGTAAGAATACTGGAGTGGGTTGCTATTTCCTTCTCCAGGAGATCTTCCCAACCCAGAGATGGAAGCTGCATGTCCTTCATTGCAGGTGGATTTTTAACCACTGATCCACCTACGAAGCCCGAGATTTAATACCCAGACTCATTCTCCTGGTTTCCTCTGATATTTCCTGGTCTCACCAACCAGATGTCAGGTTAAATGAGCCCCTTGGTGGAATCCATAAATGTCAGACTGCCAAAGCACAAAAGAGAGTGGAGACCTGGAGTGGGCCAATGGAAGAATTAAATGTAATCTCAATTGAAATCCTCACTAATGCACACATTCACAGAATGTCTATGCTAGGACTGTTGATAATGATGAAAAACAGAAATAACCTAAATATCCCTAAACATGTAGCCATGCTGCAGTCCACGGGGTCTCAAAGAGTTGGACATGACTTAGCAAGTAAACAGCAACAGCAACAAATCTCACATAATGTTCTGAGAAAGAATAAAGATGCAGAAAATAAATGCAAATAGTATGTTACGGTTATCATCTAAGACATGTAAAAATATTATGTGGTGATAAAGTACACATAGTAAAAGTATAAAAAAAATTCAGAGGTGTAATGAATGACATTTATGAGAGAGGTTACCTCTGAGGAAGGGAAAGATGCAGTATTTGGTAATTATGTACAATCAATATTATGTTATCTGAAATTCAAATTTAACTGGGTATCCTGTATTGTATATGGCAACCAAAGTCAGGTAGGGATATATAACAGCTGCAGATGATTAGATACGTTGTGAATATCTTTTCCCAGCCTGTGACTTGTCTTTTCCAGTGTTCTCTGTTGTTGTAGTGTGTCTTGATGGACAGAAGTAATACTTGTTTTGTTGGGCAATGGGAATGCAGGTGTTCATTTTGTTATTCTTTATAGCTTTCTGTGTCTGAAATATCCCATAAGCGATATTGAAAATATCTATGAAACAGAATAAGAACTGAAATATGTCATAAGAAAGGTCTTCTGAATAAAGTGTTTTAGGATGTAGGAGAAATAACTCATATTCAGTGGAGGGGCTCACATACTGAGGCTCAAAATCTTGAGGCATGAATAAGACAGAGAAAAGGTCAGTGTATTTTTACCAAAAGAACTATATGAAAAAAAAATGTTGTGAAGGCATGACTGCACAATGTACACTGAGTATAATAAAAAACAGTAATTATAATAACCATGATTAAAATAATGGACAATATAAATATTTTAAATAGCATTTCTTGGGTGCTACTGTGCCAGACAACATTTTGATTTTTGTTATGTTTCACTTAATAGTCTCAAAAATCCTTCTGTGTAAGTACCATAATTTTCCCACTTTAAAAATGAGATTCAAAGATTCTAGAAAATTTATGCAGCTCCACGTATCTAGTAAGTGGCAGAAGCAAAGTGTGAGCCCCAGTTGTGTGAGTTCAATACACACTTACAGCTACACATTTACCCATAATAAATACTGCACCTAGCTTTAAGATATACAGTGCATAAGCACTGAGATAGCAATTGTATGTCAAGTGCTTTGTATGTTTTCTTATTTGATTCTTGCAACAATCTTATGAGTTAGGTACCATCCAAATTTATAAGATGAAATAAAGTAGCTTTCCCAAGAACCACTGGCTATATAATAGCAGGGATAGTATTTTAAATCAGTCCTGTAAGACTCCAGAACCAATGAACCTAGTAATTTGTTTAATTTAGAGAATACTAATGGTAAGGTATTTTGTTCTGTCAGTAATTGTGGGAAGATTATAGCACTGACCACTGGAAGCCTTTGAAAAGGGGATGAAATAATCAGATCCATGCTACCTGAAGATTAATATGAAAGTGATATGAATTTCAGCTGACAAGTATTTTACCATACGTTGGTCACCGAGGTGGGGAAGGCAATGGCACCCCATTCCAGTACTTTTGCCTGGAAAATCCCGAGGTTTGATTTACTGTGCTCTTAATTCATTGTTGTCTTGCTTCCACACATACCAGAGGGTCTTACATGTGACAGACACTCAAATTCACACACGACGGGTAATCAATAATTGCATTTTGAATGAATAAATTAAGGAATGAGTGGTATGTATAATCCAAACTAATGATCAAGCCCACATGTTATTTGGGGATTTAGAAGAGGTTATGATACAAGAACTCTATGGAAGATTCAGAAGACTTCCCAGCTGTGACTTTCTTGCTTTGTTAGCATCCTGTCTGTGATTCTTATACTAAATGACTCCTGGAGTTCCTTGTGATGTTGTCACTATGAGAAGTGAAAAGGAATATGCATTTCTTGAGTGCCCACAAAGTAAAACTCCCATCCAGAAGCAGATAATTAAAAGATACAGCTTTGGACTCTGATAATCATCTGTAGCGGTGGGGTTTGTTAACCAATGTGATCCCTGCTTTAGAAGGACGGAGGTGGCCCACTTTTTCCATAGTTTGGTAGCATTGCTTTAGTTGAGTTTTAAATACATTTGGACCTGTGGGCAATTGGTATTCATTTCAGATCAATGTGTTGAATTTGAATTCACTCAATAAAAATGTAATTATATGAATAGGGAGAGAAAATGAATTATCATTTGTGAGTCTGTTCTCAGACAGCATTATGGTGAAGTATATATTTTAGAATGATTGATAATACATATTTCTTTCTACACTGTTACCAATCCTATTCTCATTCAAGTGTTTTCCACACACTTAAAAGACTTATTCATGAAGAACAATCTAATAATTTGTATACAAATACAAACTCCCAGTCATCCTCAGCAGACAATAAAACAAAAATGTTACCACCAAAATTTTCCACTGAATTCCCCTAGTACATTCAAAAACTGAACTTCTTTCCATGAAAATGTTAACATATAGAGTTAGTGAATTTGTATCATTTAAATATTTCCAAGTGAATAGGCTCATCAGACCACAGAGTTAAAACACACACACACATATGCACACACACACACACACACACACACACACACACACACACACACACACACACACAAAGCTTAAGTCTCTGAGAACAGGTTGTACTTTAAGAGTATTTCTTCATAGGATAGATACATCCAGAGAAACTTAAAATGAACCACTCATAATAAATGTTGTTTTTCAATAGTAAGACATATTGACCAAATTGAAAGAAAATGTGTCTTAGCTATAGGCTAGTGTATAGATAAGCAATAGTTTAATTGTTTTAATAGTGATACTATTTAAGAGTACTATGTATGTATCCCTACTGGTCTTAAGAAATGCATTTCAAGATTTCATGTTCTGTTCATCCAGAACATCCATTCATCACTTGTCATTTCAAAGTATTTCTCCTAAAGCCCCTTTCTTGAAACTGATGTCTTCAATCCCAGAAGATTTCCACATCACTGTTTTCAGAAGCAGTTCTTACCTTTGAATTCTAAGTGATGAATATAATAAAGCCATGTTTCATTATGTATTATAGCAAAACTATTAACTATAAATTCTATCTCAGGGTATCTCTTTAGAAATGTGCCGTATTTGTTTAATGAACATGTTTTCTTCTGTAAATACATCATTTATTTCTAATGAAAACTCATTTCATTTTTAGGTGTGTATACCAACTCTCATGTTTCAGAGATACTTAACTTTCTGTACAATAAGCAATTAACAAAAATCCTATTGTCTATAAATAATGTGCACTGGTCCTAATTTAGTTAACATGTGTTTGTTTTTTTGTTGTTGTTGTTTATTATTTTCTTATCTTGAGACAGAGTGATAACTATTTCATTATTTAACAACTTTTTTCATAGTGGGGTTTGAATCTTCATTTTGGTTTATTCTAAAATTATTTGCTTTACTTAAGGCTTCCCTGGTGGCTAAGATGGTAAAGAATCCTCCTGTAATGCAGGAGACCTGGGTTCAATCCCTGGGTTGGGAAGATCCCCTGGAGGAGGGCATGGCAACCCACTCCAGTATTCTTGCTTGGAGAATTCCCATGAACAGAGGAGCCTGGTGGGCTACAGTCCATGGGGTTGCAAATAGAGACATGACTGAGCAACTAAACACAAGAAAATGCTTTGCTTTACTTAACCAAACAAGCAAAGGGAAGAAAACACCCACCTAGGATCAAATGTATTATTTTAGGTTTTACATTTTCATTTGTTTTTCTAATAATGTGAAATAAATATTAATTTGGTGTACAAGTTACTGAGTTAAGTAATACAAGGGAATAATTATGGGGAAATGTTTAGAAATAAGAAAAATGCAGTGTTGTTTTTGCAGGGTTTTTAAGGGGCGACAACAAACTTTTTCCAGAGATGATGACATGTTGTCTTAGCAATATTCATATTTTAAACTTTACCATACAGAAATGAGGTCTTGAATTCACAAGTCTGACTACTTGTGCCTCACTGCCATTTGTCTCTTATTCAGTTCATCCTTCAATACTTCAAGCAGATAAGTGTTATGGGTGTAGGAAGGGACACATCTTTGCTTGTCAAAGAATGAGGCATCCACTGCATTTCTGTACAAGCAAACTTCAAAAAATTTATCTTATAAGCATAGACAAATTAAAAGATTATAACACTTAATAATGTCGTTCATTACTTCTGTAAGATTTTAGTTTTCTTCTTCTCTTAAAAATGCTAGTTATCTAAAGTTAAGTAGGTTGCTTCCATGTCCTGGCTATTATAAACAGTGCTACATGGTACATATACCCAATGGAGTATTACTCAGCCATTAAAAAGAATATATTTGAATCAGTTCTAATGAAGTGGATGAAACTGGAGCCTATTATACAGAGTGAAGTAAGCCAGAAAGAAAAACACCAATACAGTATACTAATGCATATATATGGAATTTAGAAAGATGGTAATGACAACCCTGTATGTGAGACAGCAAAAGAGACACAGATGTATAGAATAGTCTTTTGGACTCTGTGGGAGAGGGAGGGGGGGGGATTTGGGAGAATGGCATTAAAACATGTAGAGTATCATATAAGAAACGAATCAACAATCCAGGTTCAATGCAGGATACAGGAAGCTTGGGGCTTGTGCACTGGGATAACCCAGAGGGATGGTATGGGGAGGGAAGTGGGAGGGGAGTTCAGGATGGGGAACATGTGTACACCTGTGGCGGATTCATGTTGATGTATGGCAAAACCAATATAATATTGTAAAGAAAATAAATAAATAAAAATTAAAATAAAAAAATAAATAAAGTTAAGAAGGTATTTTTAGATTCAAAAAGAGAGGGAAAGAAAATAAATGGAAAAAGATATGGTTGTTCAAAACTAAGATAAAGAAGGATGATATTTCTGGGAAACATATAGTTAATATTTATTTTTTTATCCAAAATTATACCAAGTACTATAAATATTCATCAAGATTACATTCTCATTGCTGTCTGAGCATCTCTTACTGAAGTTTTCATTAAAATGCACAGTAAATGCCTTCATTCTCAAAAGCTACAATTCAAATCATTAAAGATATGTTTAATTTTTTTCTTTATTTCAACAGAAGTAATCCATGCCTTCCTTAATAAACGTAAAATACTTTATTCAGATCCAATGGAAGGTATCATTACCCAACAATCATGTATTTGATAAAATTCCAAGTGAATTATTAGTAAGTAAAAACTCTCTTTAATATCAATCTCTATCTACGAAAAATGTCAGTTTAAAAATTAGATGGAATTTTTGGACATACCACATGGGGGAAGAATTATATTTTAAAATATTTTCAGAAGTTTAATTTGAAAATATGATAAATTATTTGACACTAAAACTCGGTTAGAAAATACATTGATTCTAAGGAATTATAAGCAAATATTTTGAAATGTTATTTTTATTTTATTTTGTAAACATAGACAAATTAAAAGATTATAATAATACCTAGTCATTATTCAAACTTGGTAAATTGCTGACTAGATTTAAACTTACAGGTATGCCTTTTAACTATGTAGTTAGCAGAGTCTGTTAGCTCTTCTTTTAATGATGAGTTTATTTAAGTTTGCTGACAGACCTGGAATTTCTTGAGTTCCAGTATTAACATATATAGTGATCAATTCATAGGACTAATAATTACATTATCTCTTTTTGTATGGTGTTTAAAAAAAAATCCCTCATTGTTAAAAAGAAGTTGAATCATATCCTTATTATGGGTTCTGAAAGAGAAAACAGAAGGAGGTCTAGAATGGGGAGAGAGCCATTACTCTGCTTTTACTTTTATATCATAGTTATGAAAAGCAGATTTAGCTTTATAATGGCACAGAATTATAAGACACATCATACTTTTAGCAACTTCATTCTAGATATTCTACAAAACGGGAGAACTTTAATACCATCACTTTTTATAGGTGAGAAAATTGAGGCTTAGAAAACTCAGATATCTTGACAAGTATCACATAACTAAATGAGTGTTGGGTCTCCCAGTCACCAATGTTTCTTCCTCTCCAAACTGGTAGCTCCACAGATGTGAGTTTCACTGCTTTGGGACAAGGAAAAATGAAATCATCCTTTTAATGTTCTGTTTCTTTTAACTGACTTTTTTTTTTTTTTTTTTTTGCTACCTAGATGTTTATAGTATTTTAAGAAATTTTCTGTTTTCTGTGCTGTGCTCAGGCATGTCTGACACTTTGCAACCCCATGGACCACTGGGCTCCTGTGTAAGTGAATTTTCCAAGCTAGAATAGTGGAGTGGATTGCTGTTTTCTATTCCAGGACATCTTCCTGACCCAGGGATCGAACCTGCATCTCCTTCATCTCCTGCATTGCCAGGTGGATTCTTTACCACTGTGCCACCTGGGAAGCCCATTTTAAGAAATAAATATTTAAAATGCTTTAAATAAATCAGTATTTTACCAGATTATTTCTACATGTTGCTCTATTTTTATTGAATTTTTGCCTGGAATGTGAAGGGACTATAATAATTGTAGGGAACTAAGTATGTACATTTATTGGATTCAGTAGCTTCATATATACATATACATGCTGAAGACAACTTGCTTTGTCTGTCTCAAATGGTATTGTACCCTTTGCTATGGTATTCTCTCTGTGTTATAGCTGCTGTATTACAAATCTGTGAAAAAGTTGGCTTAAAACTCAACATTCAAAAACCTAAGATCATGGCATCCAGTCCCATCACTTCATGGCAAATAGATGGGAAAAAATAGTAACAGATACAGACTATTTTCTTGGGCTCAAAAATCACTGTAGATGGTAACTGCAGCCACAAAATTAAAAGACACTTGCTCCTTGGAAGAAAAGCTATGACAAACTTAGATAGTATATTAAAAAGCAGAGACATTTTTTTTTTACTGACAAAGGTCCATGTAGCTATGGTTTTTCCAGTAGTCATGTATGGATGTGAGAGGTGGAATATAAAGAAAGTTGAGTGCCAAAGAACTGAAGCTTTTTTTTTTTTTTTAATGGATAGACTTTTATTTTATTTTATTTTTTTTTTACAACTGAAGCTTTTTAAATGTGGTGTTGGAGAAGACTCTTGAGGGTCCCCTGGACAGCCATTGAAAGGACAGATGCTGAAGTTGAAGCTCCAATAATTTGGCCACCTGTTGCAAAGAACTGAGTCATTGGAAAAGACCCTGATGTTGGGAAAGATTGGGGCAAGGAGGAGATGGGGCTGAAAGAGGATGAAATGGTTGGATGGTATCACCAACTAGATGGATATTAGTTTGAGCAAGCTCTGGGAGTTGGTGGTGGACAGGGAAGCCTGGCGTGCTACAGTCCACGGGATTGCAAAGATTTCAACATGACTGAGTGACTAAACTGGACTGATTACAAATTTGATTAATGTGGCAGAGATCGTTCTCCTTTGATTTTTTAAAAAAATTATTCTCATATAGATTTTCTCATTTGTTTCCCCCTAATTTCACTCCAGTAGTCCTGCCTGGAAAGTCCCATGGGTGGAGGAGCCTGGTAGGCTGCAGTCCATGGGGTCGCTGAGGGTCAGACACAACTGAACAACTTCACTTTCACTTTTCACTTTCTTGCATTGGAGAAGGAAATGGCAACCCACTCCAGTGTTCTCTGGCCTGGAGAATCTCAGCGAGAGGGGAGCCTGGTGGGCTGCCATCTATGGGGTTGCACAGAGTTGGACATGACTGAAGCGACTTAGCAGTAGCAACAGCAATTCCACTACAATTTTTAGACTCTTAATCTCACTTCGCACCCTTCACACTGCAATCCTGCTGTACAAATCTGGGGCAAAAAGTTTTAAATGTCAGTGTTTCTCTGCTAGTTATCAGCCTAGGAAACAATTTTTATTTCTTCTGGTTTTTAGAAATATTTACCAATCTCGATAAATATGCTTCCCACCTTTGTAATTGCTATGATGCTACTGATATATGTTTCCCTTAGTTGATTTCTGTTTTAAAAACTCTATTTTAGTCTTATCTTTAGGTGTAATATTAATATTTATGACATACAAACTAAAATAAAACACAATTAAAGGTAAAAGATAATTCTTCACATACTATCTAAATCATCACTTAAGTTTTACTTTCAATAGTTGTATGTCATAAACTCCACAATTATTCTTTCACCTACTATAAGAAATCCAGTTTTCTAACTTGAGAGTCCCTCAATCTGATAAAACTTTCAAACTTTATAGTTTGTTCTACCTAGCACTCAGAATCCTGGGCACTGGACATATCTCTCTATTTTTTTTTTTAATCTATTTTTTTTCCTTATTATTTTCCACTTATTTTTTTCCTGTTGCTGCTACTACCTAGACACTCTTTTTTCGTACTTGTTCTTTCCTCTTCTTTCTGCTTTCTTTTACCAAATGTCAGTATTAGTGAAAGCTCCACCCCAAGATCCAGAACTTTTGCGAATTTCCTTTGAGGACTGCAGACCACAAGAGCATTTTCATTTTGCATGTACTGTGTCTTTTATCACCTAGCATTTCTCTAAATTGTTGTATTTAAGTGTTTCTTTAGTTGGTCAGTTTGAGCCTTGAGTAGCAGATGAGAGATGACTAGATACACAAAACAGTAATTAGATATGCAAAAGGAAGCACCTAAAAGGATAAAGAGAACCCGAGCAGCAGCAGACAGGTAGAGCCTTCAGATCACAGTGCACGTAAAACACCAGTGAAAGGAATGGGTACTTAAAGGGTGAGTAGTGGGGGCTGAGTAGGAAAAGAATCCAACAACCATGCAATTCTAAGAAAGCCTCAGCCAGGCCAGTGGGTTGGCACATTGTAATCATTTATTGAGTGGAAGCTGCCAGGCACGTGTTTTCTCCACTGCTTGAAGGCTGTAGTAGGTCCTGTGTTCTACACCTTTTGAAAACAACTGTGAAAAATCTGGTTTCCCAGCACCACACCCTCTCTTAGCAATGATTCAAATTGACAAGAAATGGAAGAAAACAGACTGAAACATTATTCTGGAATTGTTTCAGTCCTAAATATATTTTATGGCTCAACTCTAGACCAAGGCCTCTTATCTACCGTTAATAAAATTTATGAGACAGATGTAGTTCATTGATTTCCATACAACTTTAGAATGGAGGAGACAGACCATGGGGGGAAAGCCTAATAATTGAATTTAAGATGAAATTTTAGTAATGAGTAAAACTGGCTTCATAGATGGTGCTAGTGGTAAAGAACCTGCCTGCCAATGCAAGAGACATAAGAGACACCAGTTTGATCAGAAGGTTTGATCTGGGTCAGAAGGCAATGGCAACCCATTCCAGTGTTCCTGCCTGGGAAATCTCATGGACAGAGGAGCCTGGTGGGCTACAGTCCATAGGGTTGCAAAGAGTCAGATGTGACTGAAGTGATTTAGCATATAAAATTGAGTAGCCATTATTATTTAGGATAGTTAAATTGAACTAAAGACTGACATTTTAAATTTTTTGTGTGTATTTATTTCAGTAAATTTTAATTATTTAGACCAATTAGAATATGTAATATATTATAAACTGAATTGAAAACATTAGAATTTTGATGCAATGATAATTCTCTATAAATAATTTCAGTTGTAATTAATTTATAACTTTAAGTAAAGTTAGAGTGAGGCTGGTAAAGGTTAATGCTAACATTTTATGGGTTAAAATGTTTTCTCTATGTATAAATATATTTACAGGGGAGCTACATTTCCTGAGACCTCTGGGATTCTGTGTGATAAACTGCTACTACAGTGCATTATCCATGAAGGCATTAGTATCTTGCTTATATAAATATAGTAGAAAGCAAGGATGATAGAGAACTATGAAAATGGAGATATTAGCTTTAAGACATGAAATGAAGTATGAAGACTATGGTAACCACAAAAGAAAATAATATGCATCTGAGATACAGAGAAATAGTTGTCTGTTCCAACAGAGACTTACATCTTGATCTAATAAAATTTAGGATTAAGGACAACAAAATATAACTGTTGCATAGAATATATGAATAGCAGTCTGGAATAAGGACTCTGCTTCATAAAATCTGTGTGTGCTAACTAAATAGCTTCAGTTGTGTCTGACTCTTCGCAACGCTGTGGACTGTAGCCCACCAGGTTTCTTTGTTCATGGAATTTTCCAGGCAAGAAAACTGAAGTGGGTTGCCATGCCTTCCTCCAGGGGATGTTCCTGACCCAAGGATCCAACTGGCTCTTGCTTCTTGCATTGGCAGGCAGATTCTTTACCAGTGGTGACAATCAAATGTACACCTTTAAGAAATAATGAAAACACCCTTTTCAAGATTTACACTTCATATTTGGCAAGCCACAGAAACCAGTTAAAGAAAACAAAGGACATTAAATAAAAACACGTGATATATGCTCATTTACAGTATATGTATGTGTGTGTGTGTGTATGATAGGCAGAAAACGGACATAGTAGATCTCACTGAATTTAAACACACACACACACACACACACACACACACACAAAAGAAGATCCCCAAATCCACTGCTTTTCAACTTATTTCTAAATACCTGCTTTATTATTTTGCAGTCCAGGTCACTCTGCTCTACCATCTGGTCTCATTGTGATTGGAAGATGATGGAGCCTCCCCAGCCCTGAAGTTTGTCATTTCTCTGATAGGCTGTTTCTCAGTACTAGTTCCAAAGTCTGGGAAGGGGGGCGGGGAACAGCTTCATTTTCTGAGCTTTCAGTTGCCCATGGTCAACTACAGTCTAAGACTATTAAATGGAAAAATTACAGAAACAAACAATTCTTAAGTTTTAAACTGCGGGCCATTCTGAGTGATGAAATCTTGTGCTGTCTTGCTCTAGGTCATGAATTGTCCCATATCTGGTGTGTCCACCATGAGCTGGTTAGTAGCCTTTTTGCTCATTGGAGCAACTCATTGAATCTCAGTGCTTGTGTTCAAGTCACCATTGTTTTACTTAATACTGGAATCAGAATGTCAGAGTGGAACTGGTGGCAGTTCAAATATGCCAAAGAGATGATATATGGGGCTTCCTCTAAGTGGAAGGGTGAAAACTAATAATATGGCAAGAAAAAACTCCTTGGCTAAAGCTGCTAGGATCCAAGGTAAGAATGAATCCTCTATGAAATTTTGAAAGAGTTATAGCCATAAGGCATGGTAAGTGTCTAGTTAAGATGGAAAAGGCATTAATGTGTATGGTAAGATACTAGCATACCTTGTGTTATTGCGCTTGTTCTTACTGCACTTTGGAGATACTGTATTTTTTATAAATTGAGGGTTAGTGGCAACCCTGCATAGAGCTATTGTATGGTGCCATTTGAGGGTACGTACCTGCCTTTTTTAAACATACTGTTATTATGCACTTAGTAGACCTTCAGTATAGTGTAAAGTGAGCATTTTTAATGTACTGAGAAATGAAAAAAATCTTGTGTCTCACTTCATTGATATGCCTGTTTTGTTGCAGTAATCTGGAACCAAACCCCGCTATCTCTGAAATATGCTTGTACTTGGGGTGGGGGGCAATACCACACTCACATAGCTTGTGTTAGATTATATTATTCTATTTTATTATTAGTTATTGTTGTTAACTTCTTACTGTTCTTATTTTATAAGAAGTTTTTTTCATAGGCAGGTATTTATAGGGAAAAAACAATATATATACAGGGTTTTGCACTATCTAAAGTTTCAGACATATGCTGGGGGTCTTGGAATGTATACCACATGGATAAGGGGGGACTACTTTATCCGGCTGCCAAGTTTAAGTCACATGTAACTTACTGAGACTGTCCAAATAGAACCAGGGATGCAGAGACACAAAGCATCTCTTAGCCATTTCAAGCTTGCTTCTGGAGGAAGGCAAAATTTTTCGAGATGATGCTCACAACCTAAATGCAATAGATAACCACTTTTATCAAACTACATCTACCTGAAGAGGAGCAAAGATAGTATATATATTGCTGTCAAGGTATGGTACTTAGCATTTTAGAATTTAATAAACCAATATTATCTTTTTAATAGCATGCAAAGGAGAGCAATTTCTGTTCAATATTAAATTAAAATCAAATCAGATCAGATCAGCTGCTCAGTTGTGTTCGACTCTTTGCGACCCCATGAATCTCAGCACCCCAGGCCTCCCTGTCCATCACCACTCCTGGAGTTCACTCAGACTCATGTCCATCGAGTCAGTGATGCCATCCAGCCATTTTATCCTCTGTCGTCCCCTTCTCCGCTTGCCCCCAATCCCTCCCACCATCAGAGTCTTCTCCAATGAGTCAACTCTTCCCATGAGGTGGCCAAAGTACTGGAGTTTCAGCTTCAGCATCATTCCTTCCAAAGAAATCCCAGGGCTGATCTCCTTCAGAATGGACTGGTTGGATCTCCTTGCTGTCCAAGGGACTCTCAAGAGTCTTCTCCAACACCATAGTTCAAAAGCATCAATTCTTCGGCGCTCAGCCTTCTTCACAGTCCAGCTCTCACATCCATACATGACCACAGGAAAGACCATAGCCTTGACTAGGCGAACCTTTGTTGGCAAAGTAATGTCTCTGCTTTTGAATATGCTATCTAGGTTGGTCATAACTTTCCTTCCAAGGAGTAAGTGTCTTTTAATTTCATGGTTGCAGTCACCATCTGCAGTGATTTTGGAGCCCAGAAAAATAAAGTCTGACACTGTTTCCCCTGTTTCCCCATCTATTTCCCATGAAGTGATGGGACCGGATGCCATGATCTTTGTTTTCTGAATGTTGAGCTTTAAGCCAACTTTTCCACTCTCCACTTTCACTTTCATTAAGAGGCTTTTTATTTAGTTCCTTTTCACTCTCTGCCGTAAGTGTGGTGTCATTTGCATATCTGAGGTTATTGATATTTCTCCCAGCAATCTTGATTCCAGCTTGTATTTCCTCCAGTCCAGCATTCCTCATGATGTACTCTGCATATAAGTTAAATAAACAGGGTGACATTATACAGCCTTGATGAACTCCTTTTCCTATTTGGAACCAGACTGTTGTTCCATGACCAGTTCTAACTGTTGCTTCCTGACCTACATACAAATTTCTCAAGAGGCAGATCAGGTGGTCTGGTATTCCCATCTCTTTCAGAATTTTCCATAGTTTATTGTGATCCACACAGTCAAAGGCTTTGGCATAGTCAATAAAGCAGAAATAGATGTTTTTATGGAACTCTCTTGCTTTTCCCATGATCCAGTGGATATTGGCAATTTGATCTCTGGTTCCTCTGCCTTTTCTAAAACCAGCTTGAACATCAGGAAGTTCACAGTTCAGTTATTGCTGAAGCCTGTCTTGGAGAATTTTAAGCATTACTTTACTAGTGTGTGAGATGAGTGCAATTGTGAGGTAGTTTGAGCATTATTTGGCATGGCCTTTCTTTGGGATTGGAATGAAAACTGACCTTTTCCAGTCCTGTGGCCACTGCTGAGTTTTCGAAATTTGCTGGCTTATTGAGTGCAGCACTTTGACAGCATCATCTTTCAGGATTTGGAATAGCTCCACTGGAATTCTATCACCTCCACTAGCTTTGTTCATAGTGATGATTTCTAAGGCCCACTTGACTTCACGTTCTAGAATGTTTGGCTCTAGGTCAGTGATCACACCATCATGATTATCTGGGTCGTGAAGATCTTTTTTGTACAGTTCTTCTGTGTATTCTTGCCATC
Source organism: Tragelaphus eurycerus (assembly GCA_935064755.1). Lineage (NCBI taxonomy): Eukaryota > Metazoa > Chordata > Mammalia > Artiodactyla > Bovidae > Tragelaphus > Tragelaphus eurycerus. Next base: position 732,878 of record CAKXYN010000132.1, on the reverse strand, counting down.
TCTTCTTAATATTTTCTGCTTCTGTTAGGTCCATATCATTTCTGTCCTTTACCGAGCCCATCTTTGCATGAAATGTTCTTTTGGTATCTCTGATTTTCTTGAAGTGATCCCTAATCTTTCCCATTCTGTTGTTTTCCTCTATTTCTTTGCATTGATCGCTGAAGAAGGCTTTCTTATCTCTTCTTGCTATTCTTTGGAACTCTGCATTCAGATGTTTATATCTTTCCTTTTCTCCTTTGCTTTTCACTTCTCTTCTTTTCACAGCTATTTGTAAGGCCTCCCCGGACAGCCATTTTGCTTTTTTGCATTTATTTTCCATGGGGATTGTCTTGATCCCTGTCTCCTGTACAATGTCATGAACCTCATTCCATAGTTCATCAGGCACTCTATCTATCAGATCTAGGCTCTTAAATCTATTTCTCACTTCCACTGTATAATCATTAGGGATTTGATTTAGGTCATACCTGAATGGTCTAGTGGTTTTCCCTACTTTCTTCAATTTCAGTCTGAATTTGGCAATAAGGAGTTTGTGATCTGAGCCACAGTCAGCTCCTGGTCTTTTTTTTTGCTGACTGTATAGAGCTTCTCCATCTTTGGCTGCAAAAAATATAATCAATCTGATTTCGGTGTTGACCATCTGGTGAAGTCCATGTATAGAGTCTACTCTTGTGTTGTTGGAAGAGGGTGTTTGTTATGACCAGTGCCTTTTCTTGGCAAAACTCTAATTACAATAATAAAACCCAATTAAAACATGCTCTAATTTTTATCATCATCATCTATGAGAAATTTTAAGAGTGCCTGAAGTAAATACTGCTACTTGTTGGCGGAAACCTCTTTCAACCTCTAACCTCCTTGGTCTGTCATTGTCGCTTTTAATGACATTACCTGAAGTGAGACAGAAAAATATTATGATACTGGGGTTGCAAGACCAAGATGATGTCTATTAAAGGTTTTTCTATTCTACTTAGAGAGATCTATGAATACTTCAGTTGTGATAGAATTGTACCCATGGTTATAGTAAATGAAAAAATGGATCAAGAAATCTTATAATAGATTATTTATCCCTGGTGATTTTCAATATTATAGAGTTTTAATGTAGGAATTAATGCAGGGTGAACTAGTAATAGATTCAGGGAGTGTCACCTGACTGCTGGTAAATCATAGTCTCTATTTGGTAATTTAAATATAAAACTATTATTACCTATGGATAGAATAGTGCTTCAGAAAGCAAACTCTTAAACAGGTCAGAACCCTAATGTGTATCCATTTATTTTACTTAGCAGGGGGTTGAAAGGAAAAATGTAACATTAAAACACATTCTGCAAGTGAGATACAAATTGTAACCATTTTATGAAATTGAAGCCGAAGACCCATTGTAATAATACTTTGCCTTATATACAGCTTTTGGACACCTAAGTACTTCAAATTGACATTTAAAAATATAAGTTAATTAGAGGCTGTGTACCTTGGGAAAAAAAATGTCCATTTTAAAATGCCTCCAAAACAGGTGAAATTCAAATTTAATGTAATGTTTTAAGCTTCTTAGCTCTCTTAGCTACTTATTTTCATTATATTTGGATTATAAATCTACAAAACTTTTTACTTTTAAAATCTAATGCTTATGCAAAATTACATTGAATCCAGGTTTATTACATGTTATTAGTTTATGGACCTAATTCTGAATACCTTCAGGGGAAAAATTAGATTGTTAAATTCAAATAGAAAATAATTTATTCTTGATTAAGAAAGCGATTTTAAGATAACCTTCAGTAAAACTGTACCAAGCCTCTCCAAATTCCTGAACTTAGTGGTCACTGTTTGAAAGGCTTTCCATACTCAGAGGAAAAGGCCTGTTATCGCTTCTCATCCTGCCGGCTACACCAATTGCATTGCTGACCCTATTCATGACACCAATTGTCTTGCTGTTCACACTATCCACACTGCACCATTCATCAATCCCAGGGTAGGAAAGGCTTGAGCCAAGAGGATGGAAGAAGATGAGAGGAGCTGTAAGAATTGCAGACACATTTATTTGCTCCTGACTGGCATGACAACCTTAACACACCCTCTATCCTGGCTGACACACCAGTCATAGCAGCAGGCACAAGATAGCCATAATATAGCCATTATGTAGTAACAACATAACCTCTTATAACATAACCATGATGTTGCACCAGTGTAGCTCCAATGCAGCAGCAGCCAGGGCTTTCATGGGGAAGCTCACATAGGCTTACTGAGCACAGTAGCCTGTGACCAAGAGTACCTCGTGATGCACTTGTGCAGTGCTATATGTGATGTCAGCTGTTGCAGAATCATGCAAGTCACTGTTTACAGAACATGGGGTGAGAAGGCGTGAGAGCATGGGGTGAGAGAGCCTGGCTGACACCATCTTGTTAATCCCCCTACAGGCCTTAAGCAAAGCGATGCCCTGTAACAGGAATGTGTCTGCTATTGGACTTAAAGCTCCTAGTCTGCAGGAAAGTCAGTCTTGTCCACAGCAAAATTTTAAATCCCCTAAATAGCTCGTACTCAGTAAGTACAGTAAGCAGTAGCCCTATGTTAGAAACTGCTGCACAGGATCATTCCAGAAGGTGTTGAGAATCTAAAAACTTGTTCAGGAAATTTATTAGTAGACATAACTCTTGAATGAATTGGAATTGACAGAATTAGAGTTTCTGGTTTCTTTCATAGAGAGGTGTGAAAAAAAGAAAGACAGGAATACACACGAGTATAGACTCTTTCTAAAGTTGCTTTCTCTTATCAGAAGACTGTGTTTTCAGGGAAATTGAGGCTGTACCAAGTACTGGAAAGGGAAGAAAAATATTAGCAATCAAAAACCACCAGTTTTAGAGAGATCTAGTAAATTGATCCGGAGAAGGCAATGACAACCCACTCCAGTACTCTTGCCTGGAAAATCCCATGGACGGAGGGGCCTGGTGGGCTGCAGTCCATTGGGTCACTAGGAGTTGAACACAGCTGAGCGACTTCACTTTCATGCATTGGAGAAGGAAATGGCAACCCACTCCAATGTTCTTGTCTGGAGAATCCTAGGGACGGGGGAGCCTGGAGGGCTGCCATCTATGGGTTCGCACAGAGTCAAACACAACTGAAGCGACTTAGCAGCTGCAGCAGCAGCAGTAAATTGATCAGGCTCTTCATGGTTTAGCTCCTAGTTTTTTTTTTTTTTTTTTTTTAACCAGCCTCACATTATTCCATGTTCTCTCAAGGTACATGCATTCTAGTTTTCCCAACAAAAAAGTTTGAGTTCAAGCTGCTACTGTCCTTCACATGCATTTCAAAGAATTGCTCATATCACTATTTACTTAACTGAATAGAACATTGCCTGAATAACATGCCAATCCTGTTTAAAAAGAAAAAAGAAAAGAAAGATGCATGTGAGGGTAGTACTGCAAGGCAAAAACACACCTGCCTATATATTTTGATTGAAGAGTTTAAACTCAGATGAACTGGTTGTTTGCCTAATAGTCAATTAGCAATGTCCTTGGATGCTTACCAGAAACAGGTTACTGGGCCAGGTGATAGGTAAAGATGGGCAAGTAATTAGATACTGTGCTTCAGTTGTCTTTATATGTCTTGTTCAGAAATTAAAATTGTATAATATTCCAGAAAGATATTAATACTTATTGGGTAAGCATTATGCATTATTCTCTACTTTGAATACTACTTATTGTCACTTTTTTATAGGTTAAAAATTAGAGAGAGATGCAAGTAACTTTTTTCAACTCTACAGAAATAGTAATATTTTAAACACATATTTGACAGAGAATCTCATTGTGTAAGACACATGAATGTCTTCCTCTTGCTGTTAAGATAAAAACCAACATTATCAAAAGTCTCTTCATGGTTTATCTCCTAGTTTTTTGTACTAGCTTCATATTATTCCATTTTCTCTCAAGTTACATGAGCTCCAGTTACACTCACTTCCTTATACCTGGACCTGGAATGCTTCTTCCTACTGTGCCCTAACCCAGTTAGTGCACTTTCTTCTTTAGAACTCAGCTTATCCTCACTCTCCCAGGCAATACGTGAATAGGTTCAAGATTCAAGCTTTCCCATCGCAGGAGCTTCTGCTCTAAGCATCTCTTACAGCTGATTGACTGTTGTGTCCACAGTAACCTGAGCTTGCTGAGGTCTGTGTCTAGGTCTGCATTTGGATCGGTAAAGGTACCATCAAACAAGAGTGTCCATACGCACTTATGACAAACACTGTTCTAGTTACCACTAGGGTTTTTAAATGCTTTTTACAAACTTTACCCAGTGAAGTTTTTAATTCCTTTTGTGTGTGTGTGTGTGTGTGGTGAAATTCATCAGATAGAGTATTGTACAGCAGAATAAACATAATTCTTTATATTATTTTATAGTCCTGAAATGGTGAATCCTTTTATCTGGCTTAACTGAAATAGCAACTCTACTCTGTCATACTATTGCTGTTATCTGTTTTTAAACTGCAGCCATAATATTATCATTCTAAACCATGTTTACAGAAATTGGCTGTGTAAAAAAAAAAAAGCATCAGGAAATCAGATTTCAACTTGAATTCAAGTTATTTCTTTATAACTCTAATACTGAAATACATTAATTCATATTAAAGCCTATTATTTTGTCACTGGCCATTTGGGTGACCTTGGGTAAGTAACTTCATCTTTGCAGATGAGATTTCTGCATCTGTAACATGAAGGATTGGAAAAGATGATCCCTAAGGTCTTTTTCAGTTCTTAAATTCTGCGTCTTTTAGTTCCTCTCAAAGGAATTGTAACTCTGAAAACTGCTGCCATCACATCCTACTCTCTTTGCAAATGAGAGATTTTCAATTCCCAGTGATGAAATGAATCTACATACACACTTTCATTTTATTATACCAGAGTAAAAGGATTTAGAGAAAAAAATATATTTTTTCAAACTCTTTTTCTAAGACAACCCAATTTGGTTGGATCATAAATATAAGTGAGGATAAGTGTATTCAACATTTACCTACAGTACCTTTTTCCCAACTGTCTGGTTTCAATTTTTAAACCACAGTAACATTTTACTAAGAACCCATAGTAACTCTTCTCTAACTTGTGAAGAGTACATCGTGAGTGACACGCACAGGTATCAGCATTTCAGCACAGTTGTTTCCCCCCTTCCTGTTTAGTGGATGTTTATGAGTCCTTTGGGTTTAAGAACTCTATTCATTAGTTAGTGTGATGTAGTAGAATAGACTCATGAAAATATTTCAAATCCCTTTAGCGACCATGTACCTTTGTACAGAGGCAGGCTCCACAGAGATTATTTGAATTATAAATATTCAAAGTATTTTAGAAAAAAAGTCACCTTTGTGACCTTCCTTGATCCCCATCTTCTGTCATGTATCTTGTTCATGTAGATTTTTATATTTTCTCCCACTCTGACTTGTCTTTTTACTGTCATTATGATATTAATGAACAATTCTGAACTTCAGTGCATTGGAATTTATCAAAGATTTGCATTATGATTGGAGTTTCTGTATCTTAAGAAATTATTTGTAATACTGATAACATATTGCTGCTTGTTTGTACAAATATAAAGTAAACATCCTTTGTATACACTTTTTAAACACAGCAGTCTTGGTAAACTATCTTATTTAATTCTAATTATTAAACTATAGGGCTTCCCAGATGACATTAGTGGTAAAGAACCTGCTGGCCAAGGCAGGAGACTCAAGAGATGAGCCTTTGGTCCCTGGATTAGCAAGATACCCTGGAGAAGGAAATGACAACACACTTTAGTGTTCTTACCTGGAGAATCCCAGGGACACTGGAGCCTGGTGGGCCACAGTCCACGGGGTCAAAAGAGTTGGACATGACTGAAGCGATTTAGCACGCATAGTTTTGTAGATTTTCTGCATAATCATATTATTTGCAAGTAATAACAGTCTTATTTCTTCCTTTCTGTTAACATATTCTTAAATAGCTTTCTCATCTAATTGCAATGGATACATTATTTTGAATAAAACTTGAATGGATTTGGTAGAAGGGATGATTCTATCTTGTTTCTAATTTTAGGATAACATTTTTTAAAGATTCTTCATTGAAAACAATAATTACTATAGTTTCTTTCAGGTAATTCTATATTTATAAAACTTTCATTCTATTCCTTCTTTGCTTTTATTGAAATCAATGATAGATGTTGAAATACAGTCAACATTTTCTCTGTATCATTTGAAATAAAGATGCCTTACCTCCTTTGGTGTGTTAATGTACTGCTGCTAGGGCTGCTGCTGCTCAGTCACTTCAGTCGTGTCTGACTCTGTGTGACCCTATGGACTAGAGCCTACCGGGCTCCTCTGTCCTTGGGATTCTCCAGGCAAGAGTACTAGAGTGGGTAGCCACGCCCTCCTCCAGGGATCTTCCCTACCCAGTGATGGAACCCAGGTCTCCTGGCAGGCAGAGTCTTTACCACTGAGCCACTCAGGAAGCCCATGTTACTGTAATAAATACATTAATTTATTTTTTAATGTCAAGTAATCTTTGCATTCCTGAGATAAACAAAGTGAAGTGAAGTTGCTTAGTCATGTCCGACTCTTTGCGATGCCGTGGACTGTAGCCCGCCAAGCTCCTCTGTCCATGGGATTCTCCAGGCAAGGATTCTGGAGTGGGTTGACATTACCTTCTCCAGGGGATCTTCCTGACCCAGGGATTGAACCTAGGTCTCCCACATTACAGGCAGGCGCTTTAACCTCTGAGCCACCAGGGAAGCCCTACATAAACAAACTTGGTCAAAATTTTACACATTTAATATTTTGACCAAATAATACTTTATATAGGATTTGTGCATCACTAATTAAGTTGCTCTTTAAGTTTCTTTGTTTTCAAATAATGTGTATTCTTCAGTTGTTTGATACAATGGTTAGTAGATTCAAAGTAAATGTAAAGTTTAAGATCATGGTATTCACATCATCCTCTACCTTTACTGATTTTTTTGTCTGCTTCTTCTATTAATTATTGAGAGAGATATGTTAAATTATGCCAATGTAATAGCAGAGTTCCACCTTTGCATTATTTTTGCAATTTTCCATTATGTATAAAACTATTATTTTGATGCTTGCAAATGTTAACGTATCTTTCTAATGAACCTGAACATTTTGTAGTCCTCATCTAGATTTAATAATAATGCTTTTCAAACTTTATGTCCATTTTGTCTAAGATTAATATAAAAACACTTGGACTGTTATTATCTGCCAGGTTAATCTTTTCCATCATTTACCTTTCAACATCACTTCATCCTGATGTTTTAGACATATCTTCTGTTGATAGAATACAGCTTGATTTTTTTAATCCATTATGATCATCTTTGTCATTTAACTGGATCTTTTTTTCTTTTATAGTTATTTGAGTATTGAGAAGCTTAGATTCACCCTTTCATTGTATTTTAGACATATTACATTTTAATCTTTTATATGCTATATTTTATCCTAACTGTATCTTTTCTCTATCCATTTATTAGTATAAGATTAAAACTTGTAATATCTATAACTTTAATGCCTATTTCATTTATCAATGTCAAATATCAATCTATATTCTTATATTTTTTCAAGTAATAAAAACTTAAAATACAAACTACCAGCAACTTTGATTTATCTTTTATACCATTTGGTTTAATAATTTATTCTAATTTTATTTTTAATAATTTTGCAGTATATTATTGTTTATATATAAAATTATATCCAATTCTTATTGGCCATTACTTCACTTTACTGAGAATATGCTGATGTTTAGCTTTCTTGTCTATAATTTCTTGGTTCATAAAATCTTTTAGATTTATATTTATATTTCTCTAGACACTGAAGATAAAGTTCCACTCTTTTGTTTTTATTTAGTTATAAGGAAATTATGTCTCTGTTGTCATTTCTTTGTGGATGGGATTACCAGTTTCCTAGGACAGTATCCATGTATGCCAGTTATCATGAAATAATAATATTTACTCTTTCATTTCAAAATTGCTTGGACAAATAATTATGATATCTTTGCCTAATCTAGGTACTATTTTTCTAAATTCGTTAAGAACATTATCTTTTTGGTTTTGTTGTTTCTACAACCAATATCTTTTTAGTTGGTTGTTTCTAAGGTTTCAGTGTACCATGCCCAAGATCGAATTTCTTTGTATATTTCCTCCTCCTTTTCTTGTGCTTCCTGTTCTGTGTATTGATGTATTTTATGAAATATGAAAATTTATTACTCATTATCTTTTCTAATAATCCTTTTCATTCTCTCTCTGTTTCTTCTCTTTCTGATTAGTCAGTTAACTTTTCCATCATAACTCTTGTCTTCATTGGTCTTAACGTCCTTTCATATTTTTTAACTCTTTCTTGGCTATATTCAATATAATACCTGTAGATTTATTTCCAGTTCATTAATCCACTGTTAAGTTTTACATGTTAATTAGCATATTTTAAAATTTCTAAAATATCTATATATTTTTCAAGTGTACTTGTTCCTTTTATAGTCAATTGCTTTTTACTCATTTTTATTTTCTTTTATTCATCTTTATACATATTAGTTTATCAGATAATTTCACTACCTGAAATCTATTTTTGTGAAGTCTTCATATTCTATGTATTATTTTGCCAGTTTCTTACTCATGGTTGCTTGATTTATTGTGAGTTTAGTACTTTTCATTTTTACACATAAGTTATTATTACTTAAAACTTTATCTACGGAGATTTTTTTAGGATTAAATGGAAGAGATTAGTCTAGAGAAGATTTTCAGAAACTTCTACCAAGGTGATTATAATGTGGGAATATTTCAAATTCTTAGTTTGAGATTTCGGTGGTTGTTTTTTACTGCCACTGGTTTGTTTTGTAGCTTGTTTTGTTATTGTCACTATCAGTAAATATAAGACTACCACCACTCTTTAGTAAACAAGTCCAAGAACCTATGTCAGAGCAGGATAGTGGTTGTGAATTTTCACCAGCAGTTTTCTTCTCTATCTCCTTGCAGTTGGATTTATTTTTATTTTGTCCTTTACACTCATAATGTAGCCTTTTGGTGTAGTCATTATATCAAGGGAGTAAAATGATCTCCTTATGTGGGTCTTTGTTTCACTTTTGATCCCTGTTTTCAGAAGACCTTTAAAGCAGTTAGTCACCTTCACAGTTGTAGGGAAGGAAACTTTTCCTTTTGTCCCTTTTAGGTTCTTTGGCTGATCTAATGATTAAGTTGACATAAGACAAATTAACAGGAGAATAAGAAATTTAATGTATTATGTATTTTGTTGCCGTTCGGTCGCTCAGCTGTGTCTGACTCTTTGCAACACCGTGAACTGCAGCACATCACGTTTCCCTGTTCTTTACCATCTCCCAGAGCTTGTTCAAACCCATGTCCATTGAGTCAGTGGTACCATCCAACCATCTCATGCTCTGGCGTCCCCTTCTCCTCCTGCCTTCAATCTTTCCCAGCATCAGAGTCTTTTCCAGTGAGTTGGCTCTTCACATCAGGTGGCCAAAGTATTAGAGCTTCAGCTTTAGTATCAGTCCTTCCAATGAACATTCAGGATTGATTTCCTTTAGGATTGACTGATTGGATCTCCTTGCAGTTCAAGGGACACTCAAGAGTCTTCTCTAACACCACAGTTCAAAAGCATCAATTTTTCAGTACTCAGCCTTCTTTGCAGTCCAGCTCTCACATCCATACTTGACTACTAGAAAAACCATAGCTTTGGCAGTACAGACCTTTGCCAGCAAAATGATGATTTTGTTTTTTAATATGCTGTGTAGGTTTATCATAGCTTTTCTTCCAGGGAGCAAGCGTCTACAAATTTCATGGCTGCAGTCACTGTCTGCAGTGATTTTGAAGCCCAAGAAAATAGTCTGTCACAGTTTTCATCTCCCCCACCCCATCTTTTTGCCATGAAGTGATGGGACCTTATGTCATGATTTTAGTTTCTTTCTTAGTGTATATGAGGACTCATAAAAATATGAGACTCAAAGAAGTGACCAAAGTAGGTTGCTTTTATATCCTTTAGGCAAAGACCCAATAAATTTGTGAAGAATTAATAAAACAAAAGAGTTTGGGCTTGGCTAATTAGTGGAGAGGTAACAAGGTTTGTTATATGGATTTCTTCATCCTACATTCGCTATCTCTAGTGATAATCATTTCTCTGTATCTCTGGGAACAGGGAAAGCACATTTCACATGAGGGATTCAAATCTTGCTTCAGGGATACAAAGGAGGATCAAATTGTCCTTCCATCTGCTAATTTTTAAGTAACTTAATTCGAGATCATCAGTGTACCAAAGTAGCATAATTTGGGTTGGCATATTTTACTTCTCTTCACCACAGTCAGCAAATATCCACAATATGTATAATGATGTCAGATGCCCTTTAATTCTCTATTTTCCTTCATTTTCTTAGTCTTTCACTTCAGAGTATTCCCTACTGTCTTACCAGATCTAAATATTTATACTTTTCAGAAAGCTGAATTAAAAACGTTAGTTGCTCTTTTATGTCTTCCAAAGCTGCAATGTTAAATTTATCATTAAACAAAATTAGAAAAAAAGCTACATTTTCCAAAATATGTTATACATAACAATTTTAGTCCTCTTTTTAATTTTCATCCTAAAATTTAAACATAAGTATTTGGATGTAAGGTAAGGATGGCTCAGTAGGTAAAGAATCCACCTGTAATGCAGGAGACATGGGTTTTATTTCTGGATTGGGAATATCCCCTGGAGGATGGCATGGCAACCCACTGCAGTGTTCTTGCCATGAAAATCCCATTAACAGAGGAGACTATGGGGCTACTGTCCATGTGATCATGAAGAGTCAACACACTGAAGCAACAGAGTACATACACACAATTTTGACCTAAGTAATAAGATAATAAAATACTTCCCTGATAATCCCTAGGAAGATATTATAGATGATATACTTGAAGTAGACTACAGATAACTTTGATTTAAAAATGGTACACTGATAAAATATATTCCCATTAAATATTCTGATAGAATATTTTTGTATTCAATGTCATTTTTAAAATTCTACTTGCAGTGGAAGAATGAAAACATAATAGTGAATTAGCAGTCATATAAATAAGCAATGATGAAAGGTTAAGTCTGCTAACCATGAATTACAAATCATAACAAAATATACTGCATTTTATGAATAAATGATTGATTTTCTTGTTGTTCACTCACTCAGTTGTGTCCAACTCTTTGCAGTCCCATAGACTGCACCACAGCAGGCTTCCCTGTCCATCATCAACTCCCGGAGTTTACTCAAATTCATGTCTATTGAGTGGGTGATGCCATCCAACCATCTCATCCTCTGTCATCCCCGTCTCCTGCTGCCTTCAATCTTTCCCAGCATTAAGGTCTTTTCTAATAAGTCGACTCTTCATATCAGGTGACCAAAGTAATGGAGCTTCAGTTTCAGCATCAGTCCTTCCAGTAAACATTCAGGGTTGATTGACTAGTTTGATCACCTTGCAGTCCAAGGGACTCTCAAGAGTCTTCCCCAACACCACAGTTCAAAAGCATCAGTTCTTCAGTGCTCAGCCTTCTTTATGGCCAAACTCTCACATTCACACATGACTAGTGGAAAAACCATAGCTTTGACTAGATGGACCTTTGTCAGCAAAGTAAAGTCTCTGCTTTTGAATACACTGTCTAGGTTTGTCATAGATTTTCTTCCAAGAAACATGCATCTTTTAATGTCATGATTGGAGTCACCATCTGCAGTTATTTTGAAGCCCAAGAAAATAAAGTCCCTATTTCCTTTGTTTCCCCATCTGTTTGCCATGAAGTGATGGGACCAGTTGTCATGATCTTAGATTTTTGAATGTTGAGTTTTAAGCCAATTGTTTCACTCTCTCTCCTCTTTCAACTTCATCATGACCATGGTAATTAATAAATGTTAAGAAAATATTATCATTTTTTGCCATATATTTCATTTTGGGCTTCCCTGGTGGCTCAGTAGTAAAGAATTCACCAGCCAGTGCAGGAGACATGGGTTCGTTGCCCGGGTCAGGAAGATCCCCTGGAGAAGAAAATGACAACCCACTAAGTATTCTGGAGTAGGAAATGACAGCCCACTCCAGAATTCTTGCCTAGGAAATCCCATGGACAGAGGAGCCTGGTGGGCTACAGTCCATTGGGTCACAAAAGAATCAGACACAACATAGCAACTAAACAACAATCTTTCATTTTACATAGATTTACCACATAACAAATATTAGTTTCTTATAATTGTTAGTTTTGGTAAGATTGGTAAATTCTCTTTTAAAACTTAATTCTCTTCAAGAAACTGAACAAAAGTAGCTAAAATTTTATGACTGGAGCATTTGAGTCATATAAATATTCCAAGATGATCATGCATTGAAAATCTGTATCAAGGTTTATCTGAATTTACATCACTTTTGAGTTCTGTGGTTAATGCTTTGTAACAACCTGTACTTCGAATATAATTTGAAATTTCTTTTCTTTTTATGAAACATACTTACATAAGCATTACATGGCTTTGCTAAGAAATCTTTTATGTATGAGTCTGAGTATATTTTATAGGTCTGAGAGAAAATGTAAAATTGAAGGCTTATATGGATTAAGAAGGGAGACTCAAAATGTTCAGAGGCCCCAAGTCATCACTTTGCTTCTCATGTTAATAAGAGAATGTTCTTTGCTTGTATTACAGTGCTTTACATTTCCAAAGTGATGAACAATGTGCTTTGTTATTTCTTAAAATGTCCTCTTTTCTCAGGCTAAAATGCCTTAATTCTTTTAATGTTAGAACACAGCTATTGCTCTCTTAAAAAGAAATAGTTTTATTTAAAGAGCTGATGATCTGATAACCTCAATAAGTATAAAGCACTCTTGAAGTACCTGCATCTTGGTTTTAAAATTAAAATGCACTTTAGGTGAAAAATTACTTTCAAAGAAATTATGTGAATGTAACTTTTCTCTCTACCTCTAACTACATCATTCCCAAACTAGTCCACCTACTTCCTTTTGGTGCCTGTTATGTTACTAAGGACAAAGCTGGTATCACTTTTCATTTCAAATACCGGCTGAGTCTCTATTACATAAAGACAAAAAAAATGCTCTAGATTAGAAAATGATATAACTTTTATCTCCAGATTTGTTTTTGTTTTGTTTACATTCCTATCTATCACATATCCTCTGCTAATTGTTTTATTAATCTCAAAATCCCATTTCAATAGAATACCTTTTCTTTAAAAATGTATATCTATTCATTCTTAAAATCAAATTTATATTAAAATTCTTTCATGAAATAATTTAGCCATATGAATAGTCCTGTGAAGTGAACTTTATGAAAAAGATGTTTTAAAATATTTTCTTTTTATATGGGATCAATATGGAATGTTTTCAGTGATTGAAAATTTGAATCAATTTTAAGAATCCAAAGAGAATCCTTTACATAATTGCTATCCTTCCTTTGTAGCTCAGTTGGTAAACAATCTGTCTACCATACAGGAGACCTGGGTTCAGTTCCTTGGTCAGGAAGATCCCCTGGAGAAGGAAATGGCAACCCACTCCAGTATTCTTGCCTGGAGAATCCTATGGACAGAAGAGCCTGGCAGACTATAGTCCATGGGGTCGCAAGAGTCAGACACTACCGAGCGACTAAAGCACCACCAGTTGTTATTTAGGACCAAATGGAATTGATCATGCCAATCTCAACAGTATTCTTCCTCTGTTTCCTGAGTACAACTCTATCTACCTTTTGTGATTAATCTCAAACACCAGTAAAGCTTCAAAAAACAAACAACTCCCCCCTTCTCCACCCAACACACACACACACACACACACACACACACACACACACACACACAAGGCAAAAAACCTTTCCTGATCTTTTGGTTTGGTATCTCCACCACCTTTTAAAAAATATATATAACAACATTTTGTATTGTTCCAAGTTCTTTTTAATGAGAATACCCTGGTAATTGTCTAATTCCTCTATCCCTCCCCCCATGCACACCATGAAATTTTAAACTAACATATCCTAAAGCTTGTAACTTCTCAGTCATCTTTATACCTTTCCAAGTGCTTAGTTCTGCAGTGTCCATTGTAGAGTCTATGATAATCATTTTTACATGGTACATGGGAAAATATACTTAAAATTGGCCAGAGCAATTATCAGACTTCTCTGGACTTCTAAGAATAAATACAGTATTTATGTATTTTACCACTCTCATGTAAATGAGCACATATGCGTGCAGATGTTTGTATGTATCTATATTGCTCATATAAGCTCCAAGGAGAAAAAAATAAAACAGTGTGTTTAACATCTCATAGATATGGAAGAGTATGTAGCCTCTGAGAAACTAAAAATAATGGCTTTCATTTTAATGATAGCCAGTTGAAGTTAATGAGAAGCAGCTTGAAACTCCATTTGGTAAAAACATAAAAATATGAGGGAAAGTGAAAAGAGAGTGTATCTTAATGAGTCTGATAATATTTGGTAAGTCAGTTTCCTTATCATAAAATGAGAGTTGGCTTAAAAATTCTTCAAATTTCTTCTGTTTTAAAAATGCTGTGAGATTAAACACATTATATAAGAACAAAGGAATACCTTTCTGTAAAGTGTAGCCAATTTGGTTTAAATCCCAAACCAACAGGATGAGTTGGTTGAACTCATTGAACAAATTAACTACCCATCCCTTCTGCTGGCCCACCACAATGATTGGTATTCATTTTGGAGGATAGTTAATTTTCTCAAAAGACTGATATTTGGACTATCATTACCAGATGTTCTACTGAATAAATCAGTCAAACAGTTCACTAAATAGTCCCTTGTGTGTCATGGAAGGTGATGTACCTCTGAAGTCCCCTAGGAGTAAGTTACTTGGCAGAGTCTTATCCAATAATTATGGCTGCTGCTGCTGCTGCTGCTGTTGCTGCTAAGTCGCTTCAGTCATGTCTGACTCTGTGCAACCCCGTAGACAGCAGCCCACCAGGCTCCTTTGTCCCTGGGATTCTCCAGGCAAGAATACTGGAGTGGGTTGTCATTTCCTTCTCCAATGCATGAAAGTGAAAAATGAAAGTGAAGTCGCTCAGTCGTGTCCGACTCTTAGCGACCCCATGAACTGGAGCCTACCAGGCTCCTCTGTCCATGGGATTTTCCAGGCAAAAGTATTGTGGTGGGGTGCCATTGCCTTCCCCGAATAATTATGGCATTTAAGACAAATATATGTATCCTGTGTTGCAGTGAGTCTCCCTTGCTGACTTAAAATGTCAAGTTTTGTTTTTAAAAATGTTAAAATTAAACTAAGGGGAATATGGTCATTATAATGATGCAGCTCAAGTACTTAAAATCATTGTTATCTTTTATGGAGAAACTGTGACTATTATCCAGATTAATATTTTAAAGTCTCAAGGCACTAGCATGGGCCAGAGTTTCAGAATTTGCATTCCTAGATGATTTTAGATCAAAGATACAGTGGCTTGAATGTTCCAGATTGTGCCATGTGTTCCTGGAAATGACATGGACCCTTTAGAAAGCTC
Organism: Tragelaphus eurycerus; assembly: GCA_935064755.1. Taxonomy (NCBI): domain Eukaryota; kingdom Metazoa; phylum Chordata; class Mammalia; order Artiodactyla; family Bovidae; genus Tragelaphus; species Tragelaphus eurycerus. Next base: position 717,379 of record CAKXYN010000132.1, on the reverse strand, counting down.
TTTTAGGCAATAAGTAGACAAAACAGTTAAAAGCCCTCATTTTCCATAGTCAACTACTTCTATGGATCTTGGACTCTTGCAATATTTTGAAAGCTGTCCCACCCTAGGCTATGCTTATTGTAATAACAGTTACTTTTTTCATCTCTGGATCACTCTGACTTGACAATGAACTTCAAGAATTTAGAGACTATTTTATTCATTTCTGTAACTCAGATGCCAATCTTGTGCTCAGCTCAAGCAGAATCTGTGAGATTTGTGGAATAAATTAAATGAATGCCATTTCCATATGTTTATATTGCACTGTATGTGCCTACTTTATATTATAAGAAGAAATGATTTAAAGAAACGAGAACCTGACAGATTTAAGAATTTTTATTTCATATTTTTGTTCCATCATAAGAAAGAGAAGACAATTAATTTAAAACTGTAAAGTATCACAGTTCATGAGGACTGAAACAACTGTCTTCCCATGAAAGAGCAAATATGTGAACCATCATAGTTCCTCTTTAACCATAGTTTGAGGGAAAAAATAATAAAAGATGAGGGAAAGCAGAAGGCAAAAACAGAAGCAAAACTCAGAAATGATTTATGATTTTCCCATTAGTATCTTTAGATAAGTGTAGAAAAGCCTCATCAATACAATTAGCAGGCCACCATATGTATCAGTCTGGGTTTTGGTTGTAATAACTGAGAATTACACTACCTAACTAATGGAGAGAAGGAATTTATTGAAAAGATAGCTCAGAAAATTGACTGGAAGTTTGGAAAAGCAGATTAAAATCAAAAGACGATGTCACTGATTAAGGTAACTCTCTAGACACTTGCCAGTCATGAATAACAAAATCAATGAATGTCTGCCACACCTTAAGGAAAACATTATCTGATGAGCAAAATATATACTGGGTTTGCTCTAAGAAAGCAAAGGATCACTTCAAAGATGAAAAGAAATATATGTGGACAAAATTTTTTAAAATGTGGTTTACTTTTTAAAAATTCAAAACTTCCATATTGTTAAATTTAGACTAAGAGATGGAGGAAATAGTGCTGAAGATTACTGCTTGAATAGATTGTTTTTCCCCAAATTTAGGACATTTGCCCATGGTCCATGCAGTATATGACTTTTTTACAGTAATTTTCTTATTAAAGGAATTTGTGATCCAGACAGACTATAGAAATGACTCATGATTTTCTTTCTAATTTTATTGTGATCTAAAGACTTTCAAAAATCAATCAATAGCTATTTATTGTGCCAAATTCATAGTATATACTACTTAGTACTTCAGGTACCATGTGTAACCGAACTCCCCACAGGATTTATGAATTAGTCAAAGAGGTGAAAGTTATGAACCCAAATCAGTAAATAACAATCAAACTAACAAAAACAAGTTAGTCTATGCTTAAAGTGGAGTGTTGTTAAAACGTGGCTATTATACCAAACTTGCTTTTTTTTGTATCATGTATACATGCATTTTGTTAGCATTATGGTAAGGAATTTAGAGAAAAAAATAGTTCTTGTAAGGATCATCATTACTTAAACTTAGAAGATTGTTTTGAACACTGCTATTGATGTAACTCAATGTCCAGAAAATATTTAGTGTATGAAATTATGTATTCAATACAAATACATGTTAATTCCAGTGCCAGCTTTACCACCACTTACATATTTTACAATTGTCTATAAAATACAAGTGTGTAAGTCACTCAGTTGTGTCCAACTCTTTGTGACCCCATGGACTGTAGCCCACCAGGCTCCTCTGTCCATGGAATTTTTTAGGCAAGAGTACTGGAGTGGGTTGCCATTTCCTTCTCCAGGGGATCTTCCTGACCCAGGTGTTGAACCTGGGTCTCCCGCATTGCAGGCAGACGCTTTACCACCTGGGCCACCATGGAAGCCCATCAAAATACACAAAGGTATATGAATGTTGCTTCAAAGTAGAGTTCCAACGCGGGTTATCAAATCAAGCCTTAAGACACGTACTTAAAGGTTATATGATGTATAAATAAGAAGATCGGGTGTGTGGACTACTGAATAGGTGGGAAATGGTGACAATTAAGAGGTGAAACTGGTTTTAGTTTTGATTATTATTTGGTTTGTTGTTTTCTTCAGAGTTTTCAGGTCTGGAATACTAAAAATAGTTTCCATTAGCTATGCAGTTTGTAAGAATTGTACTCAAGGATACAATAGAAGAGAAAGAAGTCAAAACTGCTTCCTCAGGGAAATAGAACAGTAATCAATGCATAGGCTTCCCTGATGGCTGAGTGGTAAGGAATCCACCTGCCAATGCAGGAGACTTGGGTTCAATCCCTCGGTCAGGAGAAGGAAATGGCAACCTACTCTGGTATTCTTGCCTGGGAAATCCCATGCACAGAGGAATTGGCTGGTTACAGTCCATGGGGTCACAAAGAGCTGGACACAGCTTAGCAATTAAACAATAACTGATACATGCATTCAGCAAGTCCAAAACCTAAAGCTGTGGAGACATTTGTACATGAACCAGTGACTTCTGTATCTACTTCTGTCACTTGGAACCTATAGCTACCTAGTCTGACCACAAGGATCATAATTTTAAGAACAATTCCCATTTATTAACACTCATCATCTGTTTATATCTGTGCTTTTTGAGATAGCATTTAATGTAACTGAGAAGAAAAATTACTTAGATGACAAATATTTTGTATCAAGATGACTCAGTCCTTAAAATGTAATGAACAAAATACTGTACATGGTGGTAATATTCTCCACTTAACTAATGCCTCCCCTGTATGATATGGTTATCGCTCATTTCCCTTTGTGTTTTTCATGTATCTTAACCACATTCCTATCAGATAGAAATTATTATCCCCAATCTGAGACACAAAGATGTTAAGTCATTTGCCAAGGTTACTCTACAAACAGGAGGCTGACATTTATTCTTAAGAAGTCCAAAGCCTGTACTCCTTCCCTAGGTTTTGCAGAGGTTACAGCTGACCTAATAGATTGCCTTGCCCAGCAGAGCCAGAAATTGCTTCCAGAAGCATGTCTATATTAGCAGCATGAAGTTTATCTACATGTGATAATTGTGTCATTAATGTAATCTGAATATTGAGCCACTCAGATCTTCCTTACCCAGGGCTAAAGGGGAAAAGTGGAGAATGATAATAGCTGCCTGCTGGTTTCAACTGGGGTTATTTCCAGGACATTGTTTAGACTGGACGTTGAGAATCAGATACAAAATTCTAGCAATCTTCTTTGACATGTGTGCAAGGCACAAATGGGTTTATGAATACCTTTCCTTTAGCTTAGTCAGTGTGTTATGGAAGTCAGACAGATTCTTTTCAGCCCAACACTCAACAAAACAGTATGGAATCTAGAACAATGTTGTCATAGAGCAGTACCATGGGCTTCATGTGATCTATTGACCTCTTTTTATTATAATTTTATAGTCATAATTGAGAATACAATTTTATAATCTAGGAACCATATTACCTCTTATCCAGAAGACCATATACCATTGGTTCTATAGAATATTTTGGAAAATACTTTTTTACAGGTCAATCAAGTTTAGTGATATATTTGCTATCCAGTAACACACACAACATAGACATTTTAAAATTAGCATATGAACTTAGATAATATATTCTACTAGGAAAGGAAATAATTTATCAAATGACATGACCTTGATTTATTAATCTAACACATTTGCCATTGTAATATCTATTCCATGTTGAAAAAGCCTGCTTGTCAGACTTGTCACATGCTGTTTGTATAACTGGTAATTACAGAATCAAGATGAATTATCCTCTATTTTTAAAGGGTATGAAATAGCCACCAACCAATTAATATATCTCTCATTCTTTGAACAAAAAAAGAGAAAACTAAATCTTATTTTAAGGTCATTTGTTTATTCCCCTCCTTCCCTTCCACCCATCTCATCAGATCAGATCAGATCAGTCGCTCAGTCGTGTCCGACTCTTTGCGACACCATGAATCGCAGCACGCCAGGCCTCCCTGTCCATCACCAACTCCCGGAGGTCACTCAGACTCACATCCATCGAGTCAGTGATGCCATCCAGCCATCTCATCCTCTGTCGTCTCCTTCTCCTCCTGCCCCCAATCCCCCCCCAGCATCAGTCTTCTCCAATAAGTCAACTCTTCGCATGAGGTGGCCAAAATACTGGAGTTTCAGCTTTATATGTAATAACTAATGGCTTTCTGTTTTTTTTTTTTTTTTTTTTTTTTTGTTCTATTTTTTTTTTTTTTTGCAGGGGAAAATGGACAAAGGAAAGGATCAATAAGGGTGGGAGGGAAATGGGAAGAAAGAAGGGGAGTGATGGTGGGGAGGAGTATATGTAATTTCTTAACTAATGGCTTTCTGTTTTTAATCACAAAGAACACTTAAAAAAAAAAAAAAACACGTTGAATTCATCCTATATTAGGAGGTTTGATCTGGAAATGAAAAGTTCAAGAAACTAAAAGTCCAGTTTGGGTGTCCTCATCTTAGGCACATCTTGGTATTTTGCATTGGTAGGTCTGTCTTTACCACAATATATTATTTAGGACAGGATCACATTTGTCACTTCTTCTTCTCTACTACTCAAAGTGGTACCAGTCCCATAAAATAGTCAATAAAGCTTTACAGAGTGAACAAATAAGTCAATATATTTTTTTTTTAACTCTCCTGAGTGAACTGAATTTTTTGAGGCTCATAAGTGAATATGTTTTCCTCTTTACTTTGTCTATTACAGCCAGATTGTATGAGTGGGGTATTAAAGTCTCCCACTATTATTATATTGCTGCATATTTCTTCTATCATATTAATTAATGTTTGTCTTAGACATATCAATGCTCCAATGTTGGGTGCATATGTATTTATAATTGTTATAACTTCTTTTTGGATTGTTCCTTTAAGTCATTATGTATAACCTTGATTGTCTCCTTTTCAGGATCTTTAAAGTCAATTTTATCTGATATGAGTATTGGTACTCCTGTTTTCTTTTGGTCCATAATTGAATAGAAAATCTTTTTCCAGCCCTTCATTTTCAGTCAGTATATATCCCCTATTTTAAGGTGGTTCTCTTGTAGACAACATATATAGGGGTCTAGTTTTTGTATCCATTTGACGCATTTTAGTCTTTTGGTTATCTCTTGTAGACAAGATATGTAGGTGTCTTGTTTTTGTATTGATTCGGCCAGTCTTTGTCTGTTGATTAGGGCATTCAGCCCATTAACGTTTAAAGCAATTATTGATAAATAGGATTTACTTTATTGTTTTGGGTTCAAATTTATACACCCTTTTAATGATTCCTATCTAGGGAATGTCCTTTAGTTTTTGTTGGAGAAATGGTTTAATGGTGCTAAATTCTCTCAGCTTTTGCTTATCTGTGAAGCTTTTGATTTCTCCTTCATATTTGAATGAGATCCTTGCTGGATACAATAATCTGGGCTGGCTGTAAGTTATTTTCTTTGATCACTTTAATTATGTCTTGCCATTCCCTCCTGGCTTGGAGAGTTTCTATTGAAAGATCAGCTGTTATCCTTATGGGAATTCCCTTGTGAGTTATTTGATGTTTTTCCCTTGCTGCTTTTGATATTTGTTCTTTATATTTAATCTTTGTTAATTTGATTAATATGTGTCTTGGGGTGTTTCGCCTTGGGTTTATCCTGTTAGGGACTCTCTGGATTTCTTGAACTTGAGTGGTAATTTCCTTCTCCAATTTAGGGAAGTTTTCAACTATTATCTCCTCAAGTATTTCCTCATGGTCTTTCTTTTTATCTTCTTCTGGAACTCCCATGATTCGAATGTTGTAGCGTTTGATGTTATCTTGGAGGTCTCTGAGATTGTCCTCATTTCTTTTGATTCGTTTTTCTTTTTTCTCCTCTGATTCATTTATTTCTAGGATTCTATCTTCTAATTCACTAATCCTATCTTCTGCCTCTGTTATTCTACTATTTGTTGCCTCCAGGGTGTTTTGGATCTCATTTATTGCATTGTTCATTATGTGTTGACTCTTTTTTATTTCTTCTAGGTCCTTGTTAAACCTTTCTTGCATCTTCTCAATCCTTGTCTCCAGATCCTTTAACTGTGATTCCATTTTGATTTCGAGATTTTGGATTAATTTCACTATCATTATTTGGAATTCTTTATCAGGTAGATTCTCTATCTCTTCCTCTTTGGTTTGGTTTGATGGGCATCTATCCTGTTCCTTTAGCTGCTGGATATTCTTTTGTCTCTTCATTTTGTTAAAATTGCCAAGTTTAAAGTGTCCTTACTATATTCTGGTAGTTTGTTGAATTCTCTTTCTTGAGGCGGTTTACTGGTCTTCTCAATATCTGATCTCTGCTCTGTTACAGAGGGGGCAGAGATGAACACCCAAGTTTAAGCCGGACAGATTCAGGCACTCGGATAATCCTCAGAAGCACAGACTCGGTTGAGTATGCATTTTATGCCCTTCCCAGATCCGAGTAGCGCAGGTGATGAAATGTTCAGCGAGCGCAGCTGTTGCGGCTTATCGCCTCCCCGTCGCTCAGTTTTCTGGGTATACAACTGGCACACTTCCTCAGGCAGATGTTGACCATCCAGAGCCCCAAGAAGCGTGAGTCAGCACAGAAACCTACCCAAAGTTCTGTAGACAGTGTCTCTCTAGGGCTGTGATTGCCCGCCTCCGGCCCTGGCTGCCTGTCACTGGAGTGGGACGGCCTGCAGCCGGCTATCTCCATGCAGTCCTTTGTTCTGTAAGTAGTGCTGGTGGTGTCTTAAGTTAAAGCTGGCTTTTGATGTAGTAGGTAAGCGACAGTTTGGTTATTTCGCTCAGATAGCGCTGGAGATAGCCAGGCCAAAAACAATGGCCTTTCTCAAAATAATGCAGGCCGCACCGCTCCTCTTAGTCCAGCCCCTGCTTGCTAATAGCAAATGCTGGTGTCTGAGCTGCTTCTCCGCAAAAGGAGTTACCGCAGGGCTCGTTTTCTTGTTTTGAAGACAATGAATTGTCTTTCTAAGTGCCTGATGATCTCTGCCGGCATTCAGAAGTTGTTTTGTAGAATTTATTCAACATTCAAATGTTCTTTTAATGGATTTGTGGAGGAGAACGTATTCTCCCCGTCCTACTCGTCCGCCATCTTAGCTCCTCTCCCTGGAGTTTCAGCTTTAGCATCATTCCTTCCAAAGAAATCCCAGGGCTGATCTCCTTCAGAATGGACTGGTTGGATCTCCTTGCAGTCCAAGGGACTCTCAAGAGTCTTCTCCAACACCACAGTTCAAAAGCATCAATTCTTCGGCACTCAGCCTTCTTCACAGTCCAGCTCTCACATCCATACATGACCACAGGAAAGACCATAGCCTTGACTAGGCGAACCTTTGTTGGCAAAGTAATGTCTCTGCTTTTGAATATGCTATCTAGGTTGGTCATAACTTTCATGGGGTGCACATTAAAACATGTAATTCCACTTCTTATCATTAAGAGAAGCTTCCTTAACACAGGGTGTCATAGAATTCTCACACAAAATTCTTTTCCTATGAATTGCTAATCACAAACTCTCTTACAACCTGAAATATATTTGGTAGCAATACCCAAATTCACTTTCCTTAATTTTTCAGATTTGCTTTGTGGATAAAAAATTCCTTTTCCTAAGTTAGTTATATTGCTGATGCTAGAAATTAGGTCAAAGTAAAGAAAGGACTGTTTAACCTCTAAAAGGCCTAACTTGTAATTTTTGCTTAGCTTGTGTAAATGACTAACCACAGGTTAATTCTGGAGTTCTAGATGTTTTGAAAAAAATACTTTATTATCAGGAAAGACATTAACTCATGAATAAAGGTCATGAAATTGATAAAAAAGTTTTAATATAATTACTGCTTATAGAATATATGCTCTTAAATCACTATAAATTTGAGGTTAAATTATCATAAAGGGCAATTGAAAAATTGGTAGAAAAATTAAATCAAAGGAACATTTCATGCAAAGATGGGCTCGATAAAGGACAGAAATGATATGGACCTAACAGAAGCAGAAGATATTGAGAGGAGATGGCAAGAATACACAGAAGAACTGTACAAAAAAGAACTTCATGACCCAATAATCACGATGGTGTGATCACTGACCTAGAGCCAGACATCCTGGAATGTGAAGTCAGGTGGGCCTTAGAAAGCATCACTACGAACAAAGCTAGTGAAGGTGACAGAACTCCAGTTGAGCTATTCCAAATCCTGAAAGATTATGCTGTGAAAACGCTGCACTCAATATGGCAGCAAATTTGGAAAACTCAGGAGTGGCCATAGGACTGGAAAAGGTCAGTTTTCACTCCAATCCTGAAGAAAGGCAATGCCAAAGAATGCTCAAACTACCACACAATTGCACTCATCTCCCACGCTAGTAAAGTAATGCTCAAAATTCTCCAAGCCAGGCTTCAACAATATGTGAACCGTGAACTTCCTGATGCTCAAGCTGGTTTTAGAAAAGGCAGAGGAACAAGAGATCAAATTGCCAACATCCGCTGGATCATAGAAAAAGCAAGAGAGTACCAGAAAAGCATCGATTTCTGCTTTATTGACTATGCCAAAGCCTTTGACTGTGTGGATCACAATAAACTGTGGAAAATTCTGAAAGAGATGGGAATAACAGACCACCTGACCTGCCTCTTGAGAAATCTGTATGCAGGTCAGGAGGCAATAGTTAGAACTGGACATGTAACAACAGATTGCTTCCAAATAGGAAAAGGAGTTCATCAAGGCTGTATATTGTCACCCTGCTTATTTAACTTATATGCAGAGTACATCATGAGGAACGCTGGACTGGAAGAAAAACAAGTTGGAATCAAGATTGCTGGGAGAAATATCAATAACCTCAGATATGCAGATGACACCACCCTTATGGCAGAAATTGAAGAGGAACTAAAAAGCCTCTTGATGAAAGTGAAAGAGGAGAGTGAAAAAGTTGGCTTAAAGCTCAACATTCAGAAAACAAAGATCATGGCATGTGGTCCCATCACTTCATGGGAAATAGATGGGGAAACAGTGGAAACAGTGTCAGACTTTCTTTTTCTGGGCTCCAAAATCACTATGGATGGTGACTGCAGCCATGAAATTAAAAAACGCTTACTCCTTGGAAGGAAAATTATGACCAATCTAAATAGCATATTCAAAAGCAGAGATGTTACTTTGCCAACAAAGGTTCATCTAGTCAAGGCTATGGTTTTTCCTATGGTCATGTATGGATGTGAGAGCTGGACTGTGAAGAAGGCTGAGTGCCGAAGAATTGATGCTTTTGAACTGTGGTGTTGGAGAAGACTCTTGAGAGTCCCTTGGACTGCAAGGAGATCCAACCAGTCCATTCTGAAGGAGATCAGCCCTGGGATTTCTTTGGAAGGAATGATGCTAAAGCTGAAAGTCCAGTACTTTAGCCACCTCATGCGAAGAGTTGACTCATTGGAGAAGATTCTAATGCTGGGAGGGATTGAGGGCAAGAGGAGAAGGGGACGACAGATGATGAGATGGCTGGATGGCATAACTGACTCAATGGATGTGAGTGTGGATGAACTCCAGAAGTTGGTGATGGACAGGGAGGCCTGGCATGCTGTGATTCATGGGATCGCAAAGAGTCGGACACGACTGAGCAACTGATCTGATCTGATCTGATATGTTTATATGCATATATATATTTTACATACATGTAGTATACATATAGTGGCAAATAGTAGCAATTCTCTTAGAAATTTGTATTAGCAATCTGGCATTAGGAAGCTTTAGCAATTTTGTTCTACAGGCTTTTCCTCTTCTTGATATTAAAAATAAGTGTTTTTTGAAAAATACAATAGAATATTTCTTTGAAAATTTGAGAACTCAACTAGATAAATAATAAAAGTAAAATTATAGGCATAAGCAAAGATAATTACTGCTCTTTAGTATTGGAAAAATTTGCCAGATACTGTGTTTTACATTCTTTACATGCATTCTCTTCTTCAGTTCTTACAGACAAGGTGCAGATATTATTCTTATTACTCATAATTCATAGCTGAAGAAACCGTTGCAGAAAAAGAGGACCCCTTCCAGGGCCCAAGAGTGGATTCTTGTTTAACACTCAGAAATGAATTGTCCAAGGAGATACATGTGCTGACAAAGCAAGAGACTTTATTGGGAAGTGGCACCCAGGTGATGAGCAGCAGAGTAAGGGAACCCAGGAACACTACAGTTGTTGATTAAAAGACAGAATTCCTTCTTTCCCTAAAGGTCATTTTATTACATTATTATTACATTCAGACCAAAGTTTACATATCTTATACATGCAAATGTGCATATATGGGAATAGTTACCTGGCACTAAAATGCAAATATCAAAGTCTTGACAATAAGGAAAATGAGAAGTAAAAAACTTACAAACAGCAATATATTAATTGTTATTAGAAAGGTAATTTAAACAGCTGTAAAGTTTAAATAGATATAATTTTAACTGAATAGTAAACAATTGTTTTTGCCACATGGCGAAAACCAATTGGGCAGAATGCACAAAGGCATGAGTCCTTACTGTAAATGGTGCATGTAGAGAATAGGGAGAAATTTGCTGTGGATCTTGTGGTTTAGAGAAGGTAAGCAGGGCTATGTTTTGTGTACAATGTATGTAAATTGATACATACATTGTATATATTTCAGCATCATCCAACAGTTTGGTAAGGACTCTGGTCAGAAAACTCTGTAGCACAACAGCCCCTTTGAGACTTGATGGTGCCTGGCTCATCTTATCTGTGAATAGTAGATGGCAAGTATAGTTTTCTGGGATATGCAAAGCTAGCAAGTTCTAAAAGTCTCAAAATCTGCATACTTGGGCTCTAAAACAATTGGATATGTAAAAATAATGAATTTAACATTGGTGGACTTTTGACCTAATATGTCTTGCTGCTGCTGCTAAGTCGCTTCAGTCGTGTCCGACTCTGTGCAACCCCAAAGACAGCAGCCCACCAGGCTCCTCCATCCCTGGGATTCTCCAGGAAAGAACACTGGAGTCGGTTGCCATTTCCTTCTCCAATGCATGAAAGTGAAAAGTGAAAGTGAAGTCGCTCAGTCGTGTCGGACTCTTAACGACCCCATGGACTGCAGCCCACTAGGCTCCTCTGTCCATGGGACTCTCCAGGCAAAAGTACTGGAGTGGGGTGCCATTGCCTTCTCCAATATGTCTTCAGATCAGATCAGATCAGTCGCTCAGTCGTGTCCGACTCTTTGCGACCCCATGAACCGAAGCACGCCAGGCCTCCCTGTCCATCACCAACTCCCGGAGGTCACTCAGACTCGCATCCATCGAGTCAGTGATGCCATCCAGCCATCTCATCCTCTGTCGTCCCCTTCTCCTCCTGCCCTCAATCCCTCCCAGCATCAGAGTCTTCTCCAATGAGTCAACTCTTCGCATGAGGTGGCCAAAATACTGGAGTTTCAGCTTTAGCATCATTCCTTCCAAAGAAATTCCAGGATTGATCTCCTTCAGAATGGACTGGTTGGATCTTCTTGCAGTCCAAGGGACTCTCAAGAGTCTTCTCCAACACCACAGTTCAAAAGCATCAATTCTTCGGCACTCAGCCTTCTTCACAGTCCAGCTCTCACATCCATACATAACCACAGGAAAGACCATAGCCTTGACTAGGCGAACCTTTGTTGGTAAAGTAATGTCTCTGCTTTTGAATATGCTATCTAGGTTGGTCATAACTTTCCTTCCAAGGAGCAAGCGTCTTGTAATTTCATGGCTGCAGTCACTATCTGCAGTGATTTTGGAGCCCAGAAAAACAAAGTCTGACACTGTTTCCACTGTTTCCCCATCTATTTCCCATGCAGTGATGGGACCAGATGCCATGATTTTCGTTTTCTGAATGTTGAGCTTTAAGCCAACCCTTTCACTCTCCACTTTCACTTTCATCAAGAGGCTTTTTAGCCCCTCTTCACTTTCTGCCATAAGAGTGGTGTCATCTGCATATCTGAGGTTATTGATATTTCTCCCAGCAATCTTGATTCCAACTTGTGTTTCCTCCAGTCCAGCATTTCTCATGATGTACTCTGCATATAAGTTAAATAAACATGGTGACAATATACAGCCTTGACGTACTCCTTTTCCTATTTGGAACCAGTCTGTTGTTCCATGACCAGTTCTAACTGTTGCTTCCTGACCTGCATACAGATTTCTTAAGAGGCAGATCAGGTGGTCTGGTATTCCCATCTCTTTCAGAATTTTCCATAGTTTATTGTGATCCACACAGTCAAAGGCTTTGGCATAGTCAATAAAGCAGAAATAGATGTTTTTCTGGAACTCTTTTGCTTTTTCCATGATCCAGCGGATGTTGGCAATTTGATCTCTGGTTCCTCTGCCTTGTCTAAAACCAGCTTGAACATCAGGAAGTTCACGCTTCACATATTGCTGAAGCCTGGCTTGGAGAATTTTGAGCATTACTTTACTAGCGTGTTAGATGAGTGCAATTGTTCGGTAGTTTGAGCACTCCTTGGCATTGCCAATATGTCTTAGCATGCTGTAAAGATATAAGCAACCTGGAAGTCAATATTCAGAGGTCATCTTTAACTAATTTCTATAACAATGCTGAGACTTCCCTGGTGGCTCAGACGGTACAGCGTCTGTCTACAATGTGGGAGACTGGGGTTCGATCCCTGGATTGGGAAGATCCCCTGGAGAAGGAAATGGCAATCCACTCCAGGACTATTGCCTGGAAAATCCCATGGACAGAGGAGCCTGGTCCTGGTCCTCTTTCAATGCTGAAAGACTGTATTTTACTTGTATAATTTTATTTAGTTTCATGAAAGGTAGTTTTACTGCAGAATTAAAACTAGAGTTTCCCCAAAATGGAATGAACTGCTTTAAAGTTTTTATAGAAGGATTTAAAGATGAGATTCAATGTAGTATAACACTATTCAGTTTACTTTTGTGATTCTGTTTATTATATACAGTAACCTAAGCTGTTGTTCAGTTGCAAAGTTGTGTCTAAATCTTTGTGACCCCATGGGCTACAGCAAACCGGGCTGCCCTGTTCTTCACTATCTTCCAGAGTTTGCTCAAACATTATTTCCATTGAGTCAATGATACCATCCAAACATCTCATGCTCTGTCACCTGCTTCTCCTCCTGCCCTCAGTCTTTCCCACAATCAAGGTCTTTTTTAATGAGTCAGCTCTGCATCAGGTGGCCAAAGTATTGGAGCTTCAGATTCAGCATCAGTTCTTCCAATGTATATTCAGAGTTGATTTCCTTTAGAATTGCCTGGTTTGATCTCCTTGCTGTCCCAGGGACTCTCAAGAGTCTTCTCCCATACCACAGTTTAAATGCATCAGTTCCTCAGCTCTCAGTCTTCTTTATGGTCCAACTTTCATATCCATATATGACTATTGGAAAAACTATAGCTTTGACTATACAGGGCTTCATCAGCAAAGTGATGTTTCTACTTTTTAATATTTCTGTCTAGGTTTGTCAAAGGTTTTCTTCCAGGAAGTAAGCATCTTTTAATTTCATGTCTATAGTCATCATTCACAGTGATTTTGGAGTTCAAGAAAATAGTGTGTCGCTGTTTCCATTTTTCCCATTTATTTGCCATGAAATGATGGGACCAGATGCCATAATATTAGCTTATGAATGTTGTGTTTTAAACCATCTTTTCCAGTTACTACTTTCATTTTCAAGAGGCTCTTTAGTTCCTTCTCACTTTCTGCCATTAAACTGATATCATCTGCATATTTGAGGTTGTTGATATTTCTCCTGGCAGTCTTGATTCCCCTCGTCATTCATCCAACTCAGCATCATTACAAATTTTAAACATGAACACATAAACATAATTTCATCACTAAAAAATTTTTAGTGATGATCTCAGAGGATCCCCTTATCATTATATTTTGAGTTAAATGTTTAGCAATTCTTAATTCTGTGTAAATATTGGGGTAGAATTGTATGCCTGTGTATGTTGATAGCTTCATGTCATTAAATTGTTGATATTAACTGTTTTGACCCAGTTTGTTGTGACATTCTTAAAGTTTTAATTTCATCTGCTTTTGCTAAGAAAATTCCTTAACACATAAAATGTATTAGTGTTTTCCCTTTTTTATATATTTTATGTTAGGGATCCTGACATAAAAAGACCCTGAGTCTCCATGTTTCCTTTCAAAATAAAATAAAAAGGAACGCATAGACCTATTAAGTTATTTAAGTGCTTCCAGGGTGGTGCAGTTGTAAAGAATCCACCTGCCAATGCAAGAGACACAAGAGATGTGGGTTCAATCCCTCAGTCAGGAAGATCCCCTAGATCTTCCTGTACTGCAGTACTCTTGCCTGGAAAATTTCATGAACAGAGGAGACTGGTGGGCTACAGTCCATAGGGTCACAAAGAGTTGAACAAGATGGAGTGTGCGCGCACACACACACACACACACACACACCCTCAACTTAGGTACATTTATGATTAAAATTATATAGAATGCCTAGAGTTTTTTTGTTTTTTCACTTAGTGACCTCAAGGTAGAATATATATGTATATGAACATATATTATAAAATATGTGATTATATTTTAGTAATACTGCTTACATTGCAAGGCAGTTTCAGTGTTTGTTTTCTAGCATTTTAATGCAGTGTCATGAGTAGCCAGTACTGTCAAACCTGACCAAAGTCTGTCACATAGTAATAATACTGAAAACTGCATTTCAGTGTGCACATTACAAAAATATATCTGAGGTTTCAGAAATATTACTAACAACAAAATCCATATCTTAGCAATTCTCACTTCTGTTGTAAAAGACACAGTCTCACACCCGGATTTGACATAAACATCCTGTAACAGTGAAAGGTCTTAATGGCTGTCAATTTGGCAGTGTGTTGGTGAAGAGTCAGACACGACCGAGCGGCTTCACTTTCACTTTTCACTTTCATGCATTGGAGAAGGAAATGGCAACCCACCTCAGCATTCTTGCCTGGAGAATCCCAGGGATGACGGAGCCTGGTGGGCTGCCATCTATGGGGTCGCACAGAGTCGGACACGACTGAAGCGACTTAGCAGCAGCAGCAATGCCTTGTTTTGCTTTGCACCAGTACATATTTCCCAACTGTTTCTAGCTAGAGAAAAAAATTGAGCATCTAACTTAGAAGGCAACTGAGGAAAAATTGGACAATAAAGAGAAAAAGGAATGTATGTGTGTATATAAAAGTACATTAACTTAATACATAAATTCATATGTATATGAATATATATGTATATATTAGTTCATATATATTCCAATCTTACCAAAGAAAAACTAGTCTTAAGAAATGCTATTTACACTTCATTCCTGGATCTCTATATAGCTAGAAATATCTTGCTGGCTGGAAAGGTGTAGTTTAAACCTCACATAAGAGATTGTAATTCTCTGCACTAGTACTTAGTCAGTCATTGATTATAGGAAGAATTATATATATATATGTGACAAGAGGATGAGGTGGTTGGATGGCATCACTGACTTGTTGGTCATGAGTTTGAGCAAGCCCTGAGAGTAGGTGATGGACAGGGAAGCCTGGCATGCTGCAGTTCATGGGGTTGCAAAAAGTCAGACACGACTGAGCAACTGATCTGAACTGAACTGATAAATGACAATATTGTCTGTAATGTATGTGATATTGCTACACACACAGTGGGTCTACCGGTTAGAATTTCTTAGGTTGTATTCATCAGAAAACTTAACTTTAGAATTGATGTGCTCTGCCAGGTAGCATATTATTTTAATGATCCAGTTACTATAATTATTTTTCCTGATTCAACATTGTGATGCTTTAACATTATCCTAAGTATGGTACCACTGCTGCTAAGTTACTTCATTCGTGTCTGACTCTGTGTGACCCCATAGACAGCAGCCTACCAGGCTCCCCCGTCCCTGGGATTCTCCAGGCAAGAACACTGGAGTGGGTTGCCATTTCCTTCTCCATGGTACCACTGGATGGCATAAAATAACTGCCATCAGCACCAGGAACTATGCATGCATTTTACACAGAGCAGAAACGTTCTTCTTCCAGAGGTAGATCTCAAGCCTGGGAACTTACTCTGATTAAATCAGTTGGGTCCTAGTAACTGGATTAGGTAGTCCAGTTACTCTGTGTAAGGAATGGGATTATCATGTTTTTTTAGGCCAGTTAGAGCCCACATCAGATGGGACTGAGCAAATTATGATCAAGAATTTAAACATTAAGCATCATCCAAAAGTAAATATGGTTTTCATTACTTTTTCTTAGGTATTAAATTTAGCCTCTCTTCCTGTAAACCTGTCTTAGCAATAGTTACTCATACTGTAGAGCTGTTACTTACATGTATATTTCATTGTTTAGGCTCAACTAGGCTCAATATATAAATGGAATATTTATTTATTGTTATGCTAGTCCTAAACAGGGGTTTCTCTAGCACTCTCTTTGGTTTAGTGAAGCCTTGATAATAATCTGATAGTCTATAGAAATATAAACACAAGAAAATTAGGAGAATGCACTTAGACTGCACTTAGACTACTACACTTTGGGACTTTGATAACTGCCATATTGCTTTGAACATGTTACTAAACCTCTATGGTTTTATGTTTTTCGTTGATGAAATGGAAATGATAATACCAACTTCAACAGATTGTTGAATTTATATCCTATCGTATTTGGAAGTACATAGGCTGCTATTTTGCATGTAATGATTACAACAATTTCATAACCTATTGTTGGTGGAAGCCTATATTATTAAAAGTGTTTGTCAACACTTGGAAATAAAAAATATTATCATAAAAATATGTATATGCTTTGACCCAACCAATTCTTTATTAGGAATTTATTTGGTGAATATGATTAGAAATGTACACATATATTTTTATGTGAGAAACTAGATGTTTATTGCATTTTGTATAAACATTTTTATTACAAGGAACTAAAGGTAAAATAATACATATGGCACGTATTTTAGTCATTGTCACGTTAGCAAGTTTTACTATGGGCATAGAGTTTTATAAGCTAAGTTTGTCTTATTTATGTATTTTTCTCTTTGCCATTTCCACAATTATAAGGTAAGAGAGAAGGGATCTTATCCTTCTTATTTCTTGCTGTATCCTCAATACTCAGAATAGATTACCCATTTGTAACTAACAATCAATAGATTTACAATAATTAAATAATTATTTATAAGGCATGAATATATAGACACTTAATGAAGTCATAAATAAGTACTTAGCAACTGGAGAAGACCCTGCAATGACAGGTAAACCATTAAGGTTTAAATAACATCCACCACCGTATGAAATTTGAAATTTTATTTTGCAATTATTTAAAAAATCTTAACAGTGGTTATACTGGTAGAGTCTGGTTTCCCCTTTACATGTTTCCATAATTTGTAGATTTGCTGCAATACATTTTACTACTTTTGTAATAGAAAAAACTGTTTAAAATTCAAGTTATAATCTTCATGCTTTATTTCTATTCTTTCCTCATCTAAACTCACCCGTTTTGCCAGTTAGGTACCTAACAGGCTTCAAAGGAAGAAGTCAAAGGAGTAGTGAGTTTTAATTAGGGGTTGGAAAAATCTAGCACTTGTTTAGCCAGGATTGTGGAAGATCTGAGTAAAGCCAAGCCATTTAGTGATCCAAGAGGCAAGGAGAGAAGAAACGACTGCCTTTCTGGGAGGTAACGTGGAAATAAGATGTGAGGAGAACTAATGTGTGACAACATATATTTTTTATACCTACAGTTGTTATTTGAAATCATGACAGTGTATAATTCTATATAATTCAATTATATTATTCAATTTTTATTGATCACTGACTCTGAACAAGACACTGTCATAAACCCTAGGGAGACTAAGATAAAGAAGACAAAGTTCCTGCCCTAAAAGCTCAGGGTCTATTTGTTGCAGACAAGTAAAATCAAACAAAAAATCACAGGTTGGAATAATAAGTATGACTGTATGCACAGGTATGCTACACAGAGTGGTAGCACAAAGGAAAGAAAAGTACTAAGTGAATGGGCTTGTGCTTAGTCACTTCAGTTGTATCCAGCTCTTTGTGACTCCATGGACTGCAGCTCACCAGTCTCCTCCGTCAATGGGATTCTCCAGGCAAGAAAACTGGAGTGGGTTGCCAGGCCCTCCTCCAGGGGATTTTCCTGACCCAGGGATCGAACCCACATCTCCTGTTTCTTCTGCACTGCAGGCAGATTATTTACCACTGAGCCCTTGGGAAGCCGACTAAGTGATAAGAATATATTTTATCAAATTAGGTTATTGAACATATAAACTTGTGTATCATACACCTCCTCAGCAATGCTCTGGGATTACCATTTATTTTGCAGGGGCTCCTGAATGCAAATCGTGAGTACTCAGTACATGTACAGGTCAGTTTGAATGGGACAATTTTTATGGAGTCACCACTCCTACACACACACACACACACACACACACACACACACACACACACACATACTCTACCTCTTCATCATTCTCAGTGTTATTACTTTGCTTATCAGTTTCTCAATATATTTGTTTCTTTACTGAGATAACCCTTCCTCACAAACTTCTCCAGCTCCCAGTTCACATACTCACACATCTAATGTATTTAACCTTTGCAATTCATCCCTCAAATCAGCAAAACTCTTACAATAATGTAAGCCAGATGTCTGCAGACAATAGCCCTGGGCCAGATTTGACCGTTCTCACCTCCTGTTTTTAAATACAGTTATACTAGTATTCCGGAGAAGGCAATGCCACCCCACTCCACTACTCTTGCCTGGAAAATCCCATGGATGGAGGAGTCTGGTGGGCTGCAGTCCATGGGGTCTCTAAGAGTCGGACACGACTGAGTGACTTCACTTTCACTTTTTCGCTTTCATGCATTGGAGAAGGAAATGGCAACCCACTCCAGTTTTCTTGCCTGGAGAATCCCAGGGGCAGGAGAGCCTGGTGGGCTGACGTCTATGGGGTCACGCAGAGTCGGACACGACTGAAGTGACTTAGCAGCAGCAGCATACTGGTATTCAGCAATGCCCATTTCTTTATGTACTGTGTGTGGGTGCATTTGCATTATAGTGAGGCAAACTTGAATAGCTGCTACAGAGACTGTATGGGCTCTGACCCTAAAATATTTACTCCCTGACCCCTTACAGAAGAAGTTTATGCTCCCTCATCTAGGCCATCTGGGTTTCTTTCTTTTTTTTTTTTTTTTTTTTTATATTGAATAATATATAATAATTAATATATTTTTTTTTTTTAAATAATTTTTAACAAAATTCAACTTCTCTCTCCTCCCCTTTATGACTTTAAAGATTATGACAAGTCCACAGTCTGAAAGTGTTGCTCTTATAAAAATATTTATGTTTCCTCACTCTACTGCTGCTGCTACTGCTGCTAAGTTGCTTCAGTCGTGTCCGACTCTGTGCGACCCCATAGACGGAAGCCCACCAGGCTCCCCCGTCCCTGGGATTCTCCAGGCAAGAACACTGGAGTGGGTTGCCATTTCCTCCTCCAGTGCATGAAAGTGAAAAGTGAAAGTGAAGTCGCTCAGTCGTGTCCGACTCTTTGCGACCCCATGGACTGCAGCCTACCAGGCTTCTCCATCCATGGGATTTTCCAGGCAAGAGTACTGGAGTGAGGTGCCATCGCCTTCTCCATTCCTCACTCTAATAAAGCATAATAGAACTAAAAGAAAATATAGGATAGGTGATATGGAGGTATCACTTTTGAAAACATGTCAGGGAGAGATATACATTTAGAAAGTTAAGGGAGAATCTCATGACCCTACTGACTTAAAAAAAAAAAAAATGTTCACATTCAGATTTAAAATTGAGTGGCTAGTAGAGTCTCTCAGTATCAATATGCCAAATTAAAACGTTAAGTGCTTAAAAAGCAATGCCATCCCTAGGAATGGAGTGGTATATGAAATTCGAACTTTATATTTAAAATAAGTTATTGGGAAGGCATAAATTTGTTAAAATTCATTTTAATATTGCTTCAAAAATAATTTCAGGATTCATTAAAACACTCTAAGTGGAGCAGATGCACGGAGAGCAGTTGAGCTCACGTCGCATCCAAAGTTTCACGCCAACTGCACTATACATTTGATTGTATTGATCCTGAAATTCCTCTATAGCACCACCCCTGTTAAATTGCACACATCCCTCTATAAATACAATCTGTTTTGAAGGAGTAAGTCTTTTAGTTATTTTCTAAAATTTGCCAAAGGGGCATGTGCATCTGCCAAAATGACAAACATGGGACAATTCTGTGCCTCTAGGTGGCTCTAAAATGGCATGCCACCATCTGCCACTGGGCATGTTCTAACGATAAACATTTAAAACACTGTCTCTAGTTTTACAAGATTACATATTCTGAATCTTCATCTACTTTGGAGCCATAAATGCAGACAGTTAAAACACACATACACACAGACATGCATGTACATATACCCAGGAACAAACACACAAAATGAAGCTTTTACATCACCTGCTTTACTTATGAAGCTTAAGGAGAAAAGTTATTTTAGTATAAAGCATTGTTTTGTATGTGATGATAATAAGGTAACATGCTATCAACAAGAAGATTGGTAACGTGGTAACATGTCTTCTCAGGATAGATAAATTTAAATTAGTCTCTTATTCAGAGTTACTAAATTTTGCAGTTTCAAAATTTGTAAAAATTGAGATAAGATGAGACTTTTGTCTGACTACATGCTAATTTGGGCTTTCCAGGTGGTGCTAGTGTTAAAAAAAAAAAAAAGCCTACCAATGAAGGAAACTTAAGAGACATGGGTTCCATCGATGGGTTAGTAAGATTCCCTGGAGGAGCAACCCATTCCAGTATTCTTGCCTGAAGAATCCCATGGACAGAGGAGCCTGGTGGGCTATAATTCATAGGGTTGCAAAGAGTCAGACACTACTGAAGCAACTTAGCATGCACACACACATGCTAATTTAGATTTCTATACTGACATAGGTACTCAAACTTTCTTGAAAAAATAAGTGCCAGCATTTGAACCACAACTGACATGAGAAAACTATTTTGCTTCCTTGTATAATTATGCAATATAATGACTTGCATTTATGAAGAGAGAAGAATGAAGTATATTCTCATCATGGACATTCTGTGATTCAGTTTCTATACCATACATTGGTTCTTAGTTTTTATTTTAGTGAAAACAAGAGTTGCAATATTTTTTTAGGACTTAAAAAAATCTTTTGTTTTAGAATACAGGCCTAAAGTATTGTATCACAAATTGAACACACTCATGTGACATCACCCCAATAAAGAAATAAAATGTAACTAACACCCCAGCCTCCTTATTCCAAACACTACTCCTCCCAAAATTGTAATTGTTATCTTGATGTAACAGCCCAAATGAGTTTTGTCTGGTTTGGTACTTTAAGTAAATATAGTCATATTGGAGAAGATGCTACTGCTGCTGCTGCTGCTGCTAAGTCGCTTCAGTCGTGTCCGACTCTGTGCAACCCCATAGATGGCAGCCCACTAGGCTCCTCTGTCCCTGGGATTCTCCAGGCAAGAGCACTGGAGTGGGTTGCCATTTCCTTCTCCAATTCATGAAAGGAAAAGTGAAAGTGAAGTCGCTCAGTCATGTCTGACTCTTAGAGACCCCATGGACTGCAGCCTACCAGGCTCCTTCATCAATGGGATTTTCCAGGGGAGAGTACTGGAGTGGGTTGCAATTGCCTTCTCCTAAGGAGAAGATACAGTTTCTTCAAAAGTTTCTGAGAACATAGATCGCTTATGGAAACTCTGTCATTTTAAAACTTTCTTAATACCATTAGTTAAACTTTTCGTTTTTTCTGTAGTAGGTAACCAACTGACTTGGTACTGTTTATTGAATAGAGCATTCATTTTCTCAGTATTTAATAGTTTAAAAAATGGAAAATGCTCAAACTTTGTTAAAAGAAAAATTACGAAAAATCTTTACCAGTTGAATCTTTACAGAACAATGTCATTTTTTAATAATTCCATTAATTAATTTTAAGAGACTGTTATTTTATTTACACTTTTTACTTTTTCCTCAAAATCTTCTAGAGCTATATATCCTGTTTTTATTTCATTATTTTTTTTTAGTTTCTTAAAATGTTTTAATTGAAGGATAATTGCTTTACTATTTCATTATTTTTTGATGTGCTCCTTTTGTAATCAAGAAGAGACTAAAAGTTATGATTACCTTTAACGCCATGACTCTGCAGTGCAAGAAGCTGCCGCTAATTGATGTTTTAGGGTGCTCTGGTGGCTTAGTTAAGAGCTTTATTTGCAGCATCTTATACAGTTCTCTCACAACACTATAAGCATAGAAATAGTATGATCCTGGGATTACAATGAGGAAACTGAACTTTAAGCTAATAGCTTATCTAGGATATGAGTTAAATTCAAAGCCACATTTATCTGATCTAAAGTCAGCTGTGTGACCTCATTTGTACATTTGTGGCCTGAGATTAAGTGCGATCAACGCCACTCCCATATTCATTGGTAATTTGATGGAAAATAGAAAGGAATTTTGAAGGGCTGCAATCTCCCAACTTTCCAAACTGGAAGTTATTCTATGTTTTATTTAATTTTGTATTCAATATAGTTATATGTAATAAGGGTTGTTTGAGAATGCACTCATAAATGAATAATGATATAATAACCATACTCTTCCATATGTATGTAAGTATAAAATTCATATCATTAATACTTTTAATATATCTAAAATTTATATTAGGAAAAATATTTGGAAAACACTTCATGGTAGATAAGAAAACTGCATATAACTTTCTTATCTAAACAGAATTTTATTTGATTATCTGGTAGGGTTTTATTGCTGCTGCTGCTGCTGCTAAGTCACTTCAGTCGTGTCCGACTCTGTGCGACCCCATAGATGGCAGCCCACCAGGCTCCCCCGTCCCTGGGATTCTCCAGGCAAAAACACTGGAGTGGGTTGCCATTTCCTTCTCTAATGCATGAAAGCAAAAAGTGAAAGGGAAGTCGCTCAGTCGTGTCCGACTCTTTGTGACCCCATGGACTGCAGCCTTCCAGTCTCCTCCATCCATGGGATTTTCCAGGCAAGAGTACTGGAGTGGGGTGCCATTGCCTTCTCCAGAGTTTTACTACTAGATTTTATTGAATGAATAGATTTTTCAATAGAGTTGTAATTATGTATTGTTTATCTTTTGTCTGCGAATTTACATTAAGTAGTAGTTTAGTTGGAAGCTTGGTCTGTTTAATTACTGCTCTTTTATTTTGGCCATTGGTTAGAAGTCTCCTTCAAATAAATCCATCCCCTATAACTTCCCTCTCTGCTTCCTTCTTTCACTTCCTTTCCCCTCCCCTTTCTCTGATCCTCTTAGTGATGTATACACACAGCACACACATACATATACAACACACCAGAACAGATCCTTTTTTCTAACTTTTTGATGGTATATGAATGAAAATGCTTTTGTTTATACAGGAAAACATTTTATGTACTGTCATGCTGACCTTGTTTTCCTCTCATATCCCATTTTCTTTTACCTTTTTGAAGGTAATGATCACTACCTTTGTTCACTTCCAAATGCCTTTAACTATCTCTCCAATCTCCCCAATGTTATATCCTTCACAAGTCTAAAGTTTTGCATGCACCAGGAAACTGTTACCTGAAAAAATATACACAACCTTGTGGATTGGTTCATTTTGCATTTATGGCCACAAATCACAAATGAGGGTCTCAGTATTGCCAGGTACTCCTACCATGTTATTTTAATGAATTTGTTTTTGCACTTTCAAATTTAGCTGCATCATGTCTTTCCTACTATCCTACCTGATCTATTCAGACTGAAATAGATGGGAAAACAGTGGAAACAGTGTCAGACTTTATTTTGTAGGGCTCCAAAATCACTGCAGATGGTGATTGCTGCCATGAAATTCAAAAACGCTTACTTCTTGGAAGGAAAGCTATGACCAACCTAGATAGCATATTCAAAAGCAGAGACATTACTTTGTCAACAAAGGTCCATCTAGTCAAGGCTATGGTTTTTCCAGTGGTCATGTATGGATGTTAGAGTTGGACTGTGAAGAAAGCTGAGTGCCAAAGAATTGATGCTTTCGAACTATAGTGTTGGAGAAGACTCTTGAGAGTCCCTTGGACTGCAAGGAGATCCAACCAGTCCATTCTGAAGGAGATCAGTCCTGGATATTCATTGGAAGGACTGATACTAAAGCTGAAACTCCAATACTTTGGCCACCTCATGTGAAGAGTTGACTCATTGGAAAAGACTCTGATGCTGAGAGGGATTGGGGGCAGGAGGAGAAGGGGACAACAGAGGATGAGATGGCTGGATGGCATCACCAACTCGATGGACATGAGTTTGGGTGAACTCTGGGAGTTGGTGATGGACAGGGAGGCATGGCATGCTGCAATTCATGGGGTCACAGAGTCAGACACGACTGAGCGACTGAACTGAACTGAATCATTACACTTAAGCGAGCTGCCGTTATAGCAGCCCTGATATTCAATCTTATTTTCTTTTCTCTCTTAAGTGTTTCGTTCCAGCAGTTGTCTTATTTATCATCTAAGCATCAGTCCTTAACTCTCTGTAGGATTCTTTGTTTTAGCACACAAACCTACTGTGATATTATCCATCTTAGAGAAAAATAATGCATTTTTACTTCATGATTCCCATTTATCTACCCTTACACTTAGCTGTATATATAAGATGTCTATACTCTATGGATTTCCTTTCTCACTTTCCATTCTAACTCTGCTGCTGCTGCTGCTGCTGCTGCTGCTAAGTCACTTCATCTAGTCCACTCTAATTGGACTAGAGCTCTCATAACATAGGTGAAAAGTCTTTTAAAGAAAATAACCCAGAGTCTTACCAAGTCAGTGGTCAGGTCTCTAAATTTGTCTTCTTATACCTCTCAGTAGTAATTAAAACATGACATTTTCCTCTTTCTTGAAAGTTTCCCTTTTCTAAACTTCCATGACATGACACTAATCTGTTTTTCTGTCTGTCTTTCTGGTAGTTTTCTCTTTAGTTTATCTTATCTTTGCCAGATGAGATTTTAATATGTTCAGGTAACCTGGGCTTTTCCCCCTCCAGTTCTCTTTTCTTATGCTTTATTCTTTCTATAAGCCATTTCTTAGTTTACAGCTCTGTATGTAAATCATACATTGATGATTCTCAGATTGGTATACTGAGCTTGAACCTTATCTCTTAGAGTCATACTCAATGTCCATTGCCTTATTGAGGTCTCCACATGTATGAAGATTATGCTTCCAAATGTAATAAGGAAATACTAGAAGAGGTAAGATCGGGAATGTATTTTAGAGGTACATCCTTGCCATCAGTAAGTGCTATTGGCTATATATCTAAACTAGATTCCCAATCTTACCTTTTCTAATATTTTCACTGCTACAGTTGTTGATCAAGCAACCATCATCTTGTCTGGACTACATACACAAACTCCTACTTGGTTTCTCTGCCTTCTCTTTGAACCTCCTACAAGTCATAACTGATTCTTCTAAAGTATAAAACAAATAATTTGATTTCTCTGCCTAAAATCTTCCAGTCGTGCTTATTTCAAGTTAGAATGAACTCTAAACGTAATGTCAGGTTCTACTTGATTTTATCTATGGCTCTAAAATCCTATCCCTCCATTTTCCTCTTTATTCTCTGCATATTTTATTTTTTTCATTCCTAAGGCTTCTGCCATTGATTTTCCTTTAAATGTTTATCTCCCAGATGTGTTCATGGTTATCCCCATTCCTCCTTAATGACAAAACTCAAATGTCCTCTGATCACCCTCAAATACATAGCTAGTCCATCTACCACATTGTTTGCTTGATCCATAAAATCATTTATTAATTAAAATTGTTTATTATATTTGTATGTGTGTCAATTGTCCCTAGATCCCCAAATCTATAAACTCATTGAAGACAAGAAATCTATTTTTTATTCAATCATTTTTTTGTTTTTAAATCAGTGCCTGGTATACTGCCTAGCACATACTAAATGTTCAATAAATTTAGTTGCTTGACTGACTAGAACAAAGTAGATTAATTATTCCTGGTATTTTTATTAAAAATTCTGTTGTCACTCACAAACTGCCAGATAAAATATTAATTGCCTTTCCTTGTTGGTACTTATCTAATTTTCCTTACACTAAAGCATGCTCTGATAATTTGCTTTTGTGAATATTTTATTCATGGAGTGCCAGTTTCATGACAAAATTCAGTGTTTTAAAACAGTAGAATTTCTTGAGGAAGACAGAAGGCTATATATAGTTACATATAGATCTCAGAACCGGTAGCCTAGAATCCAATACAAACTTAACATGGCTTGTTTTATGAGGAAGGAAGTTACTTTGCCTTCCTATAACTATTTCTTTTCTACTCAATAATATAAACTTAATATCATCCAGTTTCCAAGCTCACAGAAAGGGATGTTTGAAGATTAATTAAAGAATGTCTGTAAGGTTCTTTTATTTTATTTTAAAATGTGTCATTTAATTGGTAAAAGATGATTTGCACATTACTATAATAGGAACATTTTTCATCACTTACCAGCTAGTTTACACTGTCAATATTGAAAAATAATAAATACCATTGATGTACCAAGAATGGAGAGGTTGGAACAGTGAGCTCCAGGTGCAGGCAATAGGGAAAAGCACAGTCTATAGAAAAATTTTCAAAATAATAATAAAACTGGCTAAAAATTAGCCAGTTTTAAACTATCAATTTGTGTCAGCAATTGTAAATAATGTCAGTGGTATAATATTTTTCCCAGAAAAAAAAGATCTATCTTTAAGCAATTGCTGACGTTATTGCATAATTTTAGCATATTTTATACCTAATACCTTTAGCATATTTTATCCCCAGGTCAGTAGGGAAAAAAAAAAAAAAAAAAAAAAAAAAAAAAAAAAAAAAAATATAATTTAAATTTTAACCTAACTTCATTTATCCCCAGGTCAGTAGGGGCCCAATATGCTACTGGAGATCAGTGGAGAAAAACTCAGAAGAATGAAAGGATGGAGCCAAAAAAAGAAACCCAGCTGTGGATGTGTCTGGTGATAGAAGCAAAGCCGGCTGAAAGAGAATATTGCAAAACTGGAATGTCAGGTCCATGAATCAAGGCAAATTGCAGTGGTCAAAAGAGATGGCAGAGTGAAGTGACATTAAGAACTGAGGGGAATAACTCGGATGACATTATATTACTACTGCGGGCAGGAATCCCTCAGAAGAAATGGAGTGGCCATCATGTCAACAAAAGTCCAAATCAGACTTGATGCAATTAAATAATCTCTTCGTTCAGGCAATTCTTCAAATAATCTATGCCCCAACCAGTAACCCAAGAAGCTGAAGTGAAAGGTTCTATAGATAAAGACCTTTTAAAAAACCCAAAAATGTCCTTTTCATTATAGGGGACAATGCAAAAGTAGGAAGTCAAAACCTGAGTAAGGAACCTATACGGATGAAGCAGGGCAAAGACTAAGAGTTGCGAAATACTTCTAAAACCCTCTTCAAAAACAAAGAAGACTTATAATGACATACAATATAAAAAATAATGAAATTTTTGCACAAAATGAGAAGCTCTATCAATCAAAAAAAAGACAGGAGCTGACTGGGCTCGACCATAACTCCTTATTGCCAATTAACTGAATTGAAGAAAGCAGAGAAAAACTAGACCATTATATGACTAAATAAATCCTTGTGATTAAAGTGGAAGTGAGAAAGATTTAAGGGCCTAGATCTGATAGTAGAGTGCCTGATGAACTATGGAATGAGGTTCGGAATAGGAGAAGGGATAAATCCCATGGAAAAGAAATGCAAAAGCAAATGGCTGTCTGGGGAGGCCTTACAAACTTAAAAGAAGAGAAGCGAAAAGCAAAGGAGAAAGGAAAGATAAAAATTAAATAGAGTTCAAAAAAGGACTTCTTCGATAAAGAGAAAAAACAGAAGGTAGGATCTTTAAAAAAGAAACAAAGAAATTTCATAAATGGGCACGATAAAGACAGAGATGGTGTGGACTACAGAAGCAGAAGATAAAGAGGGGGCAAGAATAAAGAAGAACTGTAAAAGAGCTTCACGACCAGAAATATGATGATGTGATCATGACTAGACAGAATCTTAATGTGAAGTCAAGTGGGCCTTAGAAAGCATCACTAGAAAAAGCTATGGAGGTGATGGAACCAGTGGAGCAAGTCCTGATTGATGCTGTGAGTGCTACACTAATATCAGAAATGAAAAGGGCCAAATTGGAAAGGCATTTTCATCCCAATCCCAAAAAAGCAATCAAATGCTCAACTCCCATCTATCTACGTAGAATCTCTTCAACCGGCTTCAATATGTGAAGTGAACTTCCTGATGTTCAAGCTGGTTTTAGAAAAGGCAGAGGAAAGAGATACAATCGTGATCTGGAAAGGATCATTGCTTTTACTATCCTTGATGGGATCAAATATACTAGGAACTTTTTTGGCGAAGCAAAGAAATGGTCATAAAAAGATGGTTCCATAAAGAGAGTAGGCTGAAGTCACTTTTATTAATTAATAGAGTACATCTGAAATGCTGACTGAAAGTGGAACAAGAATTAGATGACACCACTTTATCAGAAAGGAAGAGGGGCTAAAGCCTCTTGATGAAAGTGAAAGTGGAGAGTGAAAAGGTTGGCTTAGCTCAACATTCAGAAAAGAAATCATGGCATCTGGCCCCATCACTGCATGGGAAAAGATGGGGAAAAGTGGAAAAGGTCGATTTGTTTTTCTGGCTCATACTAGATGGTGACTGCAGCCATGAATACTCCTTGGAGGAAAGATGACAACTAGATAGTATTAAAGAAAACGTACAAAAGTTCGCTATCAGGCTAGGTCTTTCCTGTGGTCATGTTGATGTGAGAGCTGGACTGGAAGAAGGCTGAGCGCAGAGCTGAACTGTGGTGTGGAGAAGACTTTGAGAGTCCCTTGTCTGCAAGAGATCCAAAGTCCATTCTGGGGAGATCAATCCTGGAATTTCTTTAGAGGTGATGCTAAAGCTGAAACTCAGTATTTTGGCCACCTCATGCGAAGAGTTGACTCATTGGAGAAGACTCTGATGCTGGGAGGGATTGAGGGCGGGAGGAGAAGGGGACGACAGAGGATGAGATGGCTGGATGGCATCACTGACTCGATGGATGTGAGTCTGAGTGTCCTCCGGGAGCTGGTGATGGACAGGGAGGCCTGGCGTGCTGCGGTTCATGGGGTCGCAAGAGTCGGACACGACTGAGCGACTGATCTGATCTGATCTGATACCTAATACTTTAATAAGTTTTATAATCCTAATGGAAGTTAATTTGGAAAACTCCTAATTACACAGTAGGACACAGCTACACCTATTCATTTTGAAAGTCAAGTCATATTGGCTTTGAATTATTCTAGCTCCCTTCAGGGGCAGTTTGAATATACTCCACAGGGTTACATATTCCTACATTTAAATAATAAATTGGAATAAGCAATAGTACTATGGAATTGTCAGTAGAAAAGAAAATAATTTGTTTCTTCAGTTCTATTCTCTGTGAATGCTTCGAAGTTTTGTGCTTTGTATTTTTCAACTGTGAAGACAAGCCACTAGAATAGAGTTTGGGGGAAAAAAATGGACAGTTATTTATAATTTCTGTAATTTATAGTAAAATGAATTTTTATTAATGTCTGTCAGAGTTTTATTTTTGTTTTTTATTAGTTTTTCTAACTATTAGTTTTCTTACAAATAGTTTCTAGCTATACATGTATGTGTTCTTTCAGGTGAAAGAAACAGTTTAATTTAGTAAAAATGTATGAATGAATATAGATTGACAAGTCTATTTATCTACCAACTGAACATAGATATGCAAAGTTTTTGCCAATATTGTGGAAGTTAAGCCTGCTGCTGCTGCTGCTGCTAAGTTGCTTCAGTCGTGTCCGACTCTGTGCGACCTCATAGACGGCAGCCCACCAGGCTCCCCTGTCCCTGGGATTCTCCAGGCAAGAACACTGGAGTGAGTTGCCATTTCCTTCTCCAATGCATGAAAGAGAAAAGTGAAAGTGAAGTCGCTCAGTTGTGTCCAACTCCCAGCGACCCCACGGACTACAGCCCACCAGGCTTCTCCATCCATGTGATTCTCCAGGCAAGAGTACTGGAGTGGGGTGCCATTGCCTTCTCCTAAGTTAAGGCTAGAGAAGTAAAACTCTGATGATATTATTAATTACTACAATGGAATAATATATACTGCATCCTTGTTCAAAACTCAATCTAATTATGTTAGTCATTACTTTTTTGTGCTTTAATTTTTTTAAATGATAATTTTATTTTATAAACAATTCAGGAAGAGAATATTTTTAATCTATGTCTTTTTGGCCATCATTATTGTTCGCTTTATTTTATGATTGTTACAGAAAAAAATTTTATATAGAGAAAAGATATAAAATGTGAACCTCTTTAGACATTTGGTAATCTAACTGTGCTACTGACAAACACAAAAGAGTCATACTTAATGTTACGCTTTCTTTGCAGTTTTACCAAATCCATACAGGTTGTTTTCTTACTAATGGCCAAATTTTAGTTTTTAAGTCCAGAGGAAAAAAAATTATTTGACTTCAAATCATTATTATTAATCAATATCTTACACTTGCAGGAAACTGAGAATAAATGAAAGTGAAAATGAAGTCGCTCAGTTGTGTCCGACTCTTTGCAACCCCATGGACTGTAGCCTCACAGGCTTCTCTGTCCATGGGATTCTCCAGGCAAGAATACTAGAGTGGGGTGCCATTTCCTTCTCCAGGGGATCTTCCTGACCCAGTGATCGAACCCGGGTCTCCCACATTGGAGGCAGATGCTTTAACCTCTGAGCCACCAGGGAAGCCCTGAGAATAAATACCTGTGTATAAAAGCAAAGACTAGTTCCCTTTGTTCCCTTCATCTTTTAACTTTAATGAATATTAATTTTAAACATCCAAACAATGATTTCATTCATTTATCATATTCTAAGTTACTTTTTCTTCTTCTTTTTTTGTTTTAAACTTACATAAGTGTTCTACTAAATGACAAATCTCCTGAAGTATTTGAACCTATGGCTTGGTCTGATCTGATCAATTTTAGGTTCTGGAATTTGCATGCCTATAGAAAGATTTGCAATAAGTACAAAGAAGTGCTGATCAAAATGTCATTTTAGAATAAATATTATAAACAACAAATAATAAAAACAATAAAATAATTACCCTAGATACTAGAAATTATCTATGCTAAATTGACATATCTTCTATATTGTCATCTAAAATTATTTATTCTTCAAGGGATATTGCCAGCTATTTGCTATTTGCTTATTTATGTGAACATTTGATTTTGCAACATATTGTAAAACTTAACTATTTTTTTCCCTCATTCTACTCTTGTATAGAAAACAGGAAAAAACAACAACAACAATCTTTTCTCAAATGGTTAGTTTTGTCTCTGCCTGCTCATCACTGAGGGAAAGAGTTGACTCTCTAATACTTTGTTTTGGCTTGTGTCAATGTATTGGAAAAGTCTATTATGTATACTTCTGTTTAATAAGGGGAGAAAGAGAGAAAAAACTCAGTGCATTTGCACTGTGAGCAAGTTGTATAGAGGTAGCTCACTAGGTATCTGAACTGGATGAATGAACATGGCCTGCATAATACCTTTCAAGGTCAGTTGTATTAATCGCCTTGTTCACTCTTTTCCTGGGCACTCTCTAACACCTTATCAAGTTATATATAGGATGAATACCTCAAGAAAGAGAAAGCTGCCAAAAGCATGCCTGTGTTATTCCACTCACTTCTTCCCCATCTCCATGTACCTCAAGGAAAAATTTGATTAGTTTTTGGACTTGCGAGGTTCCCAGCAAGAAACAGATGGAGCACTCAAGTGCAGATAATTTGAAGACTATATGTGAAAGGGACTACTGACAAAGGGATTATTTTAAAATGTAAAGGTTTAATGTAACAATCCAAAGGGATGTTGGTTATATTTAAACTCAAGAGGCTATAATAATTTTTAATTTATATATTTAATATTTTATATGTAGAATATATGAAATCAAGAATCTTTTATTTGCCAAGTGATTTTGATTTCAGGAAATGATTTAGCAAAGGGTTCCTTTAGAAAAATATAAATGATTATTTCTCAACCTCCAAGGTTTAACATGATAAGTTAATGAGGTAATCTGTTTATGAATTTCTTTGAAACTGTAATGGTTTATATTCAAGGTGAACATGATAATGTGGCAGATTTTTACTATTACTTTAAATATAATTGTTTTTAAAGAAAAATATTGGTCCACGCACAATTTGGAGGAATACACATTTTGTAACAAGAAGAATAACAAGATTGCTACTTTTCATTTATAAAAATGAGTCATAAACATTTTTTAAAAGTTAGATTATGTTTGGATAGGACTTTTTCAAGGACTCTTTTTATTATTTTTTGGAATAATAAATAGTCTTTGTTCTAGATTAACTCCCTTTGCCTGATATGTGGATAATACATGCAACAAACTGGCTATTTTTTCTTGACAAGAATTTGAGTCATCATTCCGTTAATGCATATAGTTCTCCAGATCAATTGGGGTTGAACTAAATCAGTCAATCACTAATATAAGTCTCTCAAAATATATTTTGGCATGTGAGACAGCAAACTACATGTCACACAGATTGCCCCATATAATACCAGGGAGCATGTTCATTTCTCAGATATTATCATGGAGGCAGCCCAGGTTGTGCTTTGTATGTCTCAGCCCAGTAAGAAATTTGACTGCACAGTCAGTGCAATACTGTACAAGCAGGGGGTAGGAATTTCACTTAAAATGTAGGGAGTTGTCAATGAAAACTCAGGGGGTGGTCAGATACCCACAGTGTGTCAGGGCAAAACTGAACTGTTCTTGGAAATGAAATCCACCTCTGAGGTACAGTGTCATATTTTGATATTATTTTCTATTTTTATGATGAAGAAAGAACTCTCTCCTCCTGTTCTGTTTACCTGTAAGTTTCCAAAAACAAAAACTATGTGCCAACAAGAAAGGGTAAAGGAAATAAGCTTATTGAGCTTGAGCCTACAAAGTAGATTATTTGACTGTATTTTCCAGATGTACAAAGACAAATCCAGTTTATCTGTATAAAGGAGTGTTGTAATTGGAACTGTTTCCAAAATCAGCTCTCACCTGAATCCCAGAGGCACATAGTGTTTACAGAGAGTGCTGCATGCTAGGCTCTCATTTATAAACTTGGCAATTTCTTCTAACAGAAAAGAAGTCAACAAGGCAGGTGTACGATTCCAATTGCCTGGAGTTTATTAAAATAGTCTATTTTTCTGTTGAATGTAATAAAAAGAATTTACCCGAGCATATGCCACATGACAGGACACTTTTGATGTCTTAGAAATTGTTTAGGTGTGGGGGAAAGACAGACTTAGGAGCTAAATCTTCATTAAATCTAGCAGGTTTTGTCAGCAGACAAGCAGTCTCAATTAAAGGTAGATGAAAGTGTTTTATTAGCTTGTCCCTTTAGATTTCAAGGAATAGTATCTCTACAACTACCCTCACTCATATTAGCATGATATAATTTCAGTTTCAACTTAGCATCGATAGGTTTGAGAAGGTGATTCTTTAACAGTACTTTATTCAGCTCACATAAACCATAAACACACGTTTTAGTGATGGAGAACAATTTGACTAACATGTTTCTGTGTGGAAGGCTGCAGCCTGATAATAATGTGGATGGACAGTGGGCTTCAGCCATTATTTGAATAGACTACTCTAAGACAATAAATTATTTTCATTTTGGAATGACAGAGTCACACATCTTCCATGCTGTGCCTCACCTGGTTTTTATCACAAACTCTTCTATTCTGTAACAAATTATGGCAAATGGAAAGAGCTTTATAGTGATGACATTCAGGTAATGTCTCCTGCTAATAAGGATGTAACACTTGCTGCCACAACAAATGTAATTCCTGCTGGCATTTTTTATATGATGTTGCCTGCCGTTTTGCTCATTGCCCTTAGACGCAGGAGACGTTCATGTAAGGTCTGACAGGTGGACGAAGATAATATATCCTGTGAAGCACTTTTCACGTGAAGAATATATCATCAATCATATGTGAACTTGGATTGGTTTCATTCTCATTTTCTTCTTCCTGGTATAATTAATCTTCTGCAATTAACAATGTGTCAGGTCAATCATCGGCTTTTAATCAGGAGAATTTACCACCTTAAAACAACATTAAGTCTGATTTTCAAGCTCATGACTCACAGGCTTGACTTTGACGAGTTTTAGCAAATCTCAATGGACACAGAAATATTTTCATGGTATTAAAGTTACTCTGTGATCTGATTTTACCAACAAACAAGCTTCTTGTAGCTCTGGGCATCCTCCCAAAGGAGGAAACTGTGCCTAAGACCTGGCTCCATCACTTCCTGTCAGTCTCTGAGGGTGACAGCATGGAGAAATGCCAGAGGCGTTGGAGGGTGTGGACAGCATGTCAAGAATTTGTTTGATGCAGACAAAAGTCAGAGTTTGATCAAAAGATCTCTGAAGGGAAGAAATCAGACTGTGTCATACGGAAACGAAACAGAAAAATGAAACAGATCAAGCTAGAAGCTTAACCCCAATTGCCTGTATCGACTGTATATTTTTATTGAGTTAATTTGAAATTGCACACAATGTGAGATATTTGGGCCAATAAAATAGCCAGTTGAATCAGAAGGCATCATTTGTTGTTTTAAACTGAGATAGTTTGGATTTTGTTGTGGTTATTTTGTTTTTATTTAATTTGTAACTTTAAATTTTAGGAGAACTATTCTATATTGAGATTGTACTTAGTTTTAAACTTATTTATGTGGTTAAGTAAAATGTGATTAAAAATATTTTATGTCAGTCCAGGGAGTTTGACGTTTTCTCTAAAACTATTCATGTATTACTGAAGTTTGAGGAACTTTATTATAAACGATACTCACAAAGTAAGATAATTAAAATATATTTTGGAAAAATAGGCATAAGTAGGCATTTAATGGCTAGGCCAATTCTCTAAACACCATTTGGAACACTATTTCTGCAGGAAAGTAGTGTTTAAACTTCTGTGTTAACCCTAATGAAAATACAATGAGTATGTCTATGTTTGATTTTACCCAGTGTAAAATACTTAATGAAAAACAAATTAAAAAAGAAGCAGTGTCTGTCACAGAGAGACATGCTAATTTGAAAAATCCCTAAAGAAAGAGCTCAGGTGGGACAGACTAAGGACAAGGTAGACAGGAAAAAAAAAAAAAAAAGACTTGCTTATTCAGATATTCAGAAGTGCAAACTGACTCATGATGTAAAATCTACTGAGCTTAGTTCAGTTCAGTTCAGTCATTCAGTCATGTCCGACGCTTTGCGACCCCATGAATTGCAGCACGCCAGGCCTCCCTGTCCGTCACCAACTCCCGGAGTTCACTCAAACTCATTTCCATGAAGTTGGTGATGCCATCCAGCCATCTCATCCTCTGTCATCCCCTTCTCCTTCTGCCCCCAATCTCTCTCAGCATCAAAGTCTTTTCCAATGAGTCAACTCTTCGCATAAGGTGGCCAAAGTATTGGAGTTTCAGCTTTAGCATCAGTCTTTCCAAAAAGCACCCAGGACTGATCTCCTTTAGAATGGACTGGTTGGATCTCCTTGCTCAGTGTGATACTATATAATGGATTATGGAAATATAATGGAGAAACCATTTGCACTGGAAAGCTCCTCATTTAAATACTGGAGTGGGATGCCATTTAAATACCAATTTCCTTGCCTCAGTCCTAAAGTTGGTCTACTGTCCAGGGCCCCATTGCAAATTTGACCCACATTATTCTCCAAATATTAAAAAATAAACTAGCAATTAAACTAAAGAAAAGACACAAATACTTCTTTAAGCTACTTGTTTGCATGTTAATTGTCTTTCTCTCCCAAGTTGATCATAAATTTTCAATTATGGGCAGGTTTTAATGTCTTTGGCCATAAAATCATGGCATTAATAGAGTATTTCCTTGCTACTAGTCCAAGTAGATCAGGACTCAGACCCCATCCACACCTCACAGTAACTTCTTTAACTCCTATGCAACCAGAATGCATTAAAAATATTACCAAGTAAGGTGCCAAAGTTTGCACTTTCTCCTAAAAAATATTTTTTTTTATTTTGCTTTATTTTTAATTAATTTTGTCTGTGTTTCCTCAAACTAGATGAATCAAAATATTACATACAGGTTAGACTTTGTATATGGATACAAGGAAATGGCAACCCACTCCAGTGTTCTTGCCTGGAGAATCCCAGGGACAGGGGAGCCTGGTGAGCTTCCATCTGTGGGGTCCCACAGAGTCGAACACGACTGAAGTGACTTAGCAGTAGCAGATATAGATCAACTTATTAGATGTTTATCAGCTCTATTTAGAATATTCTCTTGTTGATTTATGTTTTCTCATGGTTACCAATAGAAGTTTCACTCATGGTTTTACCATTTCTTAAATCTTAAACCTGTGCAGCTATAAGTACACTCCTATGAAATGGTTTTGATAAAATTGAACTCACAGCTGGTTTGTGACAACTAATAATATGACTTTATTTGAAAAGCATTGGTAAGATGTCTTAGTATGGAGTCTCCCCAAAGCACACTGTAACACAAAGATCCAAGTGCAAGCAGTTTGAGAGTTGAGCTGGGCTAGCCAAATGGATGATGAAGGCAATGGCACCCCACTCCAGTACTCTTGCCTAGAAAGTCCCATGGACGGAGGAGCCTGGTAGGCTGCAGTCCATGGGGTCACTGAGGGTTCAGACATGACTGAGCAACTTCACTTTCACTTTTCACTTTCATGCATTGGAGAAGGAAATGCAACCCACTCCAGAATTCTTACTGGAGAATCCCAGGGATGGGGGAGCCTTGTGGGCTGCCATCTATGGGGTCGCACATAGTTCGACATGACTAAAGCGACTTAGCAGCAGCCAAATGGAAATATTGGCACAGTAAAGTGATCAATCAAGTACATGTTACAAAGCCTGCTGTCACAGTGGGTGCCTGTAGCTTACTATCAAGAGCAAACTGGGAAAGTGTTATAATACGTGCTTCTGAATTAAACTAGAGTTGGGGGGTTAGGCTTTAGTGCACAAACTTCTGTCAGTCATTAGTTTAGGCTATTAGGGGAAGGTGTTGATTTTTTGGAACTTACAGATTTCTTGAGTGGACAGGGTAGCTCTATTTGGTTCCTGAAAACAGCCCTTAGACACAGAAATGCAGATATCTACCAAATGGATCTTGGGAGTTCACCGAATGGTCCAAGGGATATAAGTGAATTTTTTATAGTGAGGACAACAGTTGCTATCTGCTGTATAACAGGTGTTTATTATAGTTAATTCACTGTTACTTGTTACAAGTCCTAGTAGTAGCTCTCTGAAAATATGCCAACTTATTTTCAAGAAGGAAGGGAAGATAGGAGTCTATTTTTCATAATTTAGAGAGTATTTAAGATTGACTAATTTAAAAAATATTTTTCTATAATGAACTTGGGCAATAAAATAAAATCACAAATCCTACATTTCTTAATAAACTGTTTTCACAAATGCCATCTTTATATTAAAGTGCATGTGCTTCTTAATCATGATGCATTTTATTTCCGAGTTGCTGCCAATATAATTTGAAAAGACAATGATACAAGTTACTCAAATTTCAGTACACAGGTTTTCATAGTTTAACACAGTTTGAACTAATTACAACTGTTAAAGAATTGGCAGAGAACTGAAGCATCCACTCACTTAGCATTTCTTAAGAAGTCCCATGAAAGTTTAAAAAAAAAAAAAAGAAGGAAATAAGCCATTTCCCCCACTCTGTTTATTATACAGATGGCCAAGCTATTTTGGCTCTGGGCATAGTAAAGGGAAAGTAAAAGTGAAGTCGCTCAGTCCTTTCCAACTCTTGTGACCCCATGGACTGTAGCCTACCAGGCTTCTCAGTCCATGGAATTTTCCAGGCAAGAGTAGTGGAGTGGGTTGCCATTTCCGTCTCCAGGGGATCTTTCCAACCCAGGAATCAAACCGAGGTCTCCTGCATTGCAGGAAGACGCTATACAGTCTGCCAAGAAGACATAAGTCATTATTTATTTTTATTGCTAGTTCTTGGTTTATTCCAAGTAAACAAAGAATACCAGATAGACTTAAACGGCTGCATGTTTTCAGAAACCCACATATATGGTAAAAGTGGTTATAGGGCCAACCATCAAAAGTATTTTGTCCAGTGTTGGCAAACCTACTAGCAAATATTTCATGGCTAATACTATTTCTGGCTTCTACCACTTCATCCAATTCACAGTATTCGTTTCTTAGCATAAGTCTTTTCTATTTCTCTAAAATGTGACTTTTGTAAATAAAGTTGTTTACAAATTAAAGAATTATAAACATGTCAAAATCATTTTTCTAAACTGATGTCCTAGTGAGTTGGAAGTCTAGTAGATAACACAGTTTGAACTAAAAAATGTTTTAAGTATTTTTCTATTTAAAAATTACTGAAAATGAATCAGCAGGTTCAAATAAACTTAGCTGGAAAATGGAATCAAAGGATACATATGAGATGTCAGTTCAGGAGGATATTTTCAAAAATAAATTTATGACAGCAACATGAGTTAAAAGTAAAATGTTCCAACTATTAAGGCAATTGGATCAGAAAAATTCAGCTCAAATTATCAGATGAAATGAAGGCTTAGATTGTCAGACCCAAAGTGTTGGTAAATTCCTTGTTTATATGTAAATTTCTCAAAATTTCACATAGCTAGTTTAAAAAAAATACAACTGAGTAAATTTTAAAGATCTACTTGGATCCTGATGCTGGGAAAGAGTGAAGACAAAGGAGAGAGGGCAGCAGAAGGTGAGAAGGTCAGATAGCAGCACTGACTCAAGGGACATGAATTTGACCAAACTCCAGAGATAGTGGAGGACAAGATCTTAGCATGCCGCAGTCAATGGGATTGCAAAGAGTTGGACATGACTTTGCAACTGAACAATAGCAACAACTTGGGTTTATTGACTAATTCGTGCATCAGGAAGCATTCCCTTTAGCAAATAAAGGAGAGCTTCAAAGGGCTATAGAAAAGGGAAGGTTTGCGGAATCTCCATACTGTTCTCCATAGTGGCTGCACTAGTTTGCATTCCCACCAACAATGTAAGAGGCTTCTCTTTTCTCCACACCCTCTCCAGCATTTATTGCTTGTAGACTTTTGGATCACAGCACTGTTTATAATAGCCAGGGCATGAAAGCAACTAGATGTCCATAAGCAGATGAATGGATAAGAAAGCTGTGGTACATATACACAATGGAGTATTACTCAGCCATTAAAAAGAATACATTTGAATCAGTTCTAATGAGGTAGATGAAACTGGAGCCTATTATACAGAGTGAAGTAAGCCACAAAGAAAAACACCAATACAGTATACTAACGCATATATATGGAATTTAGAAAGACGGTAACAATAACCCTGTATACGAGACAGCAAAAGAGACACTGATGTATAAAACAGTCTTTTGAACTCTGGGAGAGGGAGAGGGTGGGAGGATTTGGGAGAATGGCATTGAAATAAGTATAATATCATATCTGAAACGAGTCGCCAGTCCAGGTTCGATGCATGATACCGGATGCCTGGGGCTGGTGCACTAGGACGACCTGGAGAGATGGTATGGGGAGGGAGGAAGGAGGAGGGTTCAGGATGGGGAACACATGTATACCTGTGGCAGATTCATTTTGATACATGGCAAAACCAATACAATATTGTAAAGTTAAATAAAATAAAAATAAAATTTAAAAAAAAAAAGAAAAGGGAAAGTTTTAAAGGCAGGACAAGACTGTCATAGAGGAAAGTGTTAATTCAGATTAGTTCATCTCCCTTTTTTTGATTCCCTCATAGCTCAGTTGGTAAAGAATCCACCTGCAATTGGGCTGCCCTTGTGACTCAGCTCGTAAAGAATCTGTCTGAAATGCGGGAGAACTGGGTTCAATCCCTAGGTTGGGAAGATTCCCTGAAGAAGGGAAAGGTTACCCACTCCAGTATTCTGACCTGGAGAATTCCATGGACTCTGTAGTCCATGGGGTTGCAAAGAGTCAGACATGACTGGCCAACTTTCATTCATTCATTCATTCATTTCCCTTTTTGGGGAAAATAAGTCTCATTAGGTGGGTTACCTCATCTTCCTCTTGGGGACTGAGAGGGCTCATGTGACAGATTACCTCACTGGTGCTGACCAGGAAATTGCTAACTAAGTGATTAAAGCTGCATTTCTCTGGGATTTGAAGCTTCAGTTATGTTGGGTAGCAAGCCAGGGATTGGTGGTGTGACTTAGCATAAGTGTCTCCATTTTGGGCCTGTGGCTTCCTTTTTAACAGCTATAAAATTCTCAGTGTTATTGAGTTTTTTAGCTACTGGAAAATTTAGAATGTTAAATATGGAGTCAAGATAAAGACTCCTCATTATTTTTATACTATGTGTATGTTTCTTGGTAATCTTTTCCATGTCATTTTTTTTAATTCCTCAAATTGTTTACTCATTTGAGAAATTAGCATAGTAATAGTAGTAATAGTTAATGAATGTAGGGCTTCCCTGATAGCTCAGTTGCTAAAGAATTTGCCTGCATTGCAGAAGACCCTGGTTCAATTCTTGGATTGGGAAGATCCACTGGAGAAGGGATAGGCTGCCCACTTCAGTATTCTTGGGCTTCCCTTGTGGCTCAGCTTGTAAAGAATCCTCCTGCAATGTGGAAGACCTTGGTTTGATTCCTGGGTTGGGAAGATCCCTTGGGGAAGGGAAAGGCTACTTACTGCAGTATCCTGACCTGGAGAATTCCATGGACTATATGGTCCCTGGGGTCACAAAATGTCAGACACGACTGAGCGACTTTCACTTTCAGTGAATGTAAAGATGCAAATTGTAAGATGTGTAAACAAGTAGGAAATTTTATTATATTATTATTACTTGTAAATTGTCCTTTTAATATTTATTCTTCTGGGGGTATTGGGCCTAGAGCCTCAATTAATTATTTTGTATTTCTGTAACTAGGAGATCAAAGTGTCATATAATCGGATAACTTTCTTAATATAGATTTCATTTATTTCTGTTGAATTCTTGAGAATCTTCCTTTTCACTTTTCACTTTAATGAATTGGAGAAGGAAATGGCAACCCACTCCAGTGTTTTTGCCTGGAAAATCCCAGGGATGGGGGAGCCTGGTGGGCTTCCGTCTGTGGGGTCGCACAGAGTTGAACATGACTGAAGCGACTTAGCAGTAGCAGCATTATATAGTTAATTTTATTGTTTAAAATTTTCATAGTGAAATTATTGTTTTAAATACAATGTGAAGAAATAAATACCCTGTCCAATTTTATTGTTGTCTTATTTCAATTTTATAATCAATCATCTTAAATCATCATTTTGATTTCTTGGATAAAAATGTTAGAACCTAAGCATATATGTAGTATAATTTTTAATGTCATATTTTATTTTTATTATCAAAATCTTTCTTGGTATATGTATATTTTTCTTGTCTTCTTCCATTCTGTTTTACATCTAATTCTTGATTCTTTATTAAGTTTAGTTAGAGAATAACACTAATCTTGCCTGGAGAAGTCCATGGACAGAGGATCCTTGCAGGCTACAGTTCATGGAGTTGCAAAGAGTTGGACAGGACTGACCAACACTTTCACTTTTCCTAAACATTTAGTTTGATGATATTTCCTAGATAACTAAGCTTAATGAGTAAATTTCCCAGATCAATAGTTTTCTTTTATGCATCTTACTATTTAATTTTTAGAGTGATACATTTGGTGGAGATATGTGGATTTTGTTTTGTGTTTTAAAGAGACAATCTTATGCAAAACACACTGCGCCTAAGGTCACATTGAAAGTGTTAAAACCAATTGTGGCCTAGAAAGCAATAATAGTAACTAACAGAAAACAAATTTTGCAAGAACTTTTAATAATTTATTTCTCCA
Source organism: Tragelaphus eurycerus (assembly GCA_935064755.1). Classification (NCBI taxonomy): domain Eukaryota; kingdom Metazoa; phylum Chordata; class Mammalia; order Artiodactyla; family Bovidae; genus Tragelaphus; species Tragelaphus eurycerus. The sequence goes on along the minus strand of CAKXYN010000132.1, from coordinate 675,445 downwards.
AACTGATATCTAAGTCACCACCTACTATCACCTGCTATAAATTTCTCACTTTAGTTTTATGGTCTGTGTTTTCACAACATTTAATTTGTAATTTACCACATATGTTCACACGATTTTTGCCTGAAATGCCCTCCTATTGTCTAAGTTCCACGTTTTTTAAAATCTCAACTGAAAAGCTAGTATTTTTACTTACAAGATTCATTGTCTTCAGAGTTAATGGATTTGTGATGAAGATTGTGTGATTCTGCTTTTCTTTACTTGCAATTATATTCAGATATGCCACCAAGTATACTTCTGTGATAGGGTTTATGCCTTTGTTTTTGGAGACATAAATTATAACCATCCAGTGATGTGTCATATGATAGCACAGGCAAAATATCAAGGAAGCATTTGGAAAATGAAGAGTAGTAAGAAACTGAAATTTTCGATTTCTCATTTAAGGCTTTTCACCCTAATGTTTATAGATATAAGGGAGAAACACATGTGTTTGTCTATTTACAGCAACATGAAGAAATGTTTTACAAAATATCGATAGTTTAGTTATAGAATGGTTTAGGTCTTCCACACACTTCCCTGGTGGCTCAGACAGTAAAAGCGTCTGTCTAAGATGTGGGAGACCTGGGTTCAGTCCCTGGGTTGGGAAGATCCCTTGGAGAAGGAAATGGCAATCCATTCCAGTACTATTGCCTGGAAAATCCCATGGACAGAGGAGCCTGGTAGGCTACAATCCGTGGGGTTGCAAAGAGTTGGACATGACTAAGCAACTTCACGTTCACGTTAGGTCTTCCACTAAATGTAATTAACATGACATTACTCTACCTATTACACTTTATAATAAAACATTCTAACTAGTAAATCATTGTAGATGTATTGGCAAAAAGTACAGATAATGGTGTTATGTTTTTTTTTTTTTTTTTAATTATTTTACTATTCCAAAAGAAGTAAAGTCTTTTGTTGGATTTTTGGGGAGGAGTGTACATGTCACCCTTGCTTAAGCCACAGGTTAAGATACAAGCATGTGTGAGAAATGGAGGCATGCATGAGTGATGCACATTAAGTTGGTTTAAGGGCAATGATGTCCAGAGTCTGCATTCATAAATCATTATATGAAAAACATCTTTTCTCTCACATGGGCCCTTTGCCTAATGCACATTTTTCTTATACAACCAGCTGACTTAAATGTTTGCAATGAAATAGTTTATCATATGAATTTCACTTATGGAAGCTTGAATTCTTTTCTTTCTCTTATTTTTCCAATTCGTTTTAACCCAACTCTCCTTGTTATTATGCCTTCTGTTTTTTCATCTCACAAATGTTGTTTCAAAGAAAAGAAACTGAAGAAAAAAGAAAGAGAGAAGGTTTCTGTAAATATTTCATCCAATGACTTGGTGTAAAGTGTAGAAAGTTAGAGCTCAGGAAAAGTAATCTTTGTCTTGAAATGCTCAGATAAACTGTAGGGAATTATTACTTTAAAATAGCTGCTCAGACTCTGGCTTTTCAACGTGATGTAAAGCTGATTCTAAGAATAAGTACAAGTTTGTGTGGCTGCTTGAGGAAATCCCACGGCCATCATTCTTTAATGGTGTGTAAACAGTGATTTTTATTTGCTAAGTAAATCCTGACCGAGTTCATGGAAAACTTGATGCAGTATTCCATGGATGGATTCCCATAGATTTCATAAACATCCTATAAAATACAAGGAAAATGTATTTTTGTATAGGATAGTAGAATAGTATAGTATATAGTATAGTATATATATAGTATACTGTATAGTATAGTATATATATAGTATACTGTATAGTATAGTATATAGTAGAATCAGTTGCTAGTATGATCAAAATAGTTTGTCTTATTTATTTATGTTATTGCTATATTATGTGTTTAGCATATTGTATTGATAGAACCACAGAAATTATTGATCATCTCTTTTCTGGTATTCTTTTGTGTGTATTCATGGAAACAGTCACAGTTTAATTGCCAGTCCCATGGTGCATGCAATAAGGTTTTGAGTAAAAAATCACAATTTCTGTTATTTGCCAACTTTTGTTGTTATAGGCACATGATTGATAAGAACATTTTTGCTAATATGTAAAATCTAATGAAAACATTTAATTTCAATTCAGCATAGTATATTTTTGAGCACTTACTTTATGTCAACCACTGTGCCAAATATTCAGAGCACAGTGGCCACTGACTTTTGAGTGCTTACAGAGTAGTGGAGTAATTTTGTCAGTAAAAAGCTATTGAAATGGTATAAATGCTATCCATTTTGTGTGAATATCTAGACACTAGAAAAATTTCAAAGTAAGTTCACATCTAAAGTTAGGTATCAATGATAACTAATAGTTAACCAGGCTATGGTAATAGAAACTGGCTAGACAGATGGATGAGGAATGGGAGACTGGAAAGGATAATGTGCCCAGTACAGGCAGCTTGTGCAAATATCAGTAGGAAGGAGAGATAAGGGCATTTTTACATGACATTAAAGATTGAAGCAGCATATGCTATCTTATTTGGTGATGGAGGTGAGCCATTAACTCAGGACCTCATGTCAGACTAATGAGTTAAAACAAAGTTTGCTATAGAAATGAGCAGATTTCTAATCAAAAGATCAATTTTTAAAAATTCTGCCTTATGTTTCTTTACTTTTTCAGGGACTAGCACAGTGTTCTGCTTCAATCTATTATAATTTAGGGATTGTTTATGTTTTTATTATTAGGAGGGAGAAGGCAATGGTACCCCACTCCAGTATTCTTGCCTGGAAAATCCCATGGACAGAGGAGCCTGGTAGGCTGCAGTCCATGGGGTCTCTAAGAGTCGGACACGACTGAGCGACTTCACTTTCACTTTTCGCTTTCATGCATTGGAGAAGGAAATGGCAACCCACTCCAGTGTTCTTGCCTGGAGAATCCCAGGGATGGGGGAGCCTGGTGGGCTGCCATCTATGGGGTCGCACAGAGTCGGACACGACTGAAGTGACTTAGCAGCAGCAGCAGCAGAATATTTTAAGTTTATCTTGTCATTTTCATAAGGACAAATAATTAATGTTCTTGGGAATATTAATGATTATATACGGTAGTCACTGGCTCAGTCCTAGAGATATAAAAATAATGGACATGGTCTATGCTCTTAAGTAACTTCTCACTTACATACAAATGTCTAATTAGCCTTTATCACTCACAAACATTCCCAAACATTGTAAATATACATTGTTAGAGGAACTGTGTCCTTATTCTCACTCCTGAGTCTCATGTTTACTTTTTCAAAATCTTTCCAGTCTTTCATTATTGTTCTCTAGAAAAACAAAATCAGTTCTATTCCCAGTTTTTTGAGGAATCTCCATACTGTTCTCCATAGTGGCTGTACTAGTTTGCATTCCCACCAACAGTGTAAGAGGGTTCCCTTCTCTCCGCACCCTCTCCAGCATTTATTGCTTGTGGATTTTTGGATCGCAGCCATTCTGACTGGCGTGTAATGGTATCTCATAGTGGTTTTGATTTGCATTTCTCTGATAATGAGCGATGTTGAGCATCTTTTCATGTGTTTGTTAGCCATCTGTATGTCTTCTTTGGAGAAATGTCTATTAAGTTCTTTGGCCCATTTTTTGATTGGGTCATTTATTTTTCTGGAATTGAGCTGTAGAAGTTGCTTGTATATTTTTGAGATTAGTTGTTTGTCTGTTGCTTCATTTGCTATTATTTTCTCCCATTCTGAAGGCTGTCTTTTCAGCTTGCCTGCCTTATGACCCAGCAATCCCACTGCTGGGCATATACACTGAGAAAACCAGAATTGAAAGAGGCACGTGTACCCCAATGTTCATAGCAGCACTGTTTACAATAGCCAGGACGTGGAAGCAACCTAGATGTCCATCCACAGATGAATGGATAAGCAAGCTGTGGTACATATACACGATGGAGTATTACTCAGCCATTAAAAAGAATACATTTGAATCAGTTCTAATGAGGTGGGGGGGAAAAGGGGGCCTATTATAAAAAGAGAAAAAAAACAAAAAAAAAAAAAAAAATACAGTATACTAACGCATATATATGGAATTTAGAAAGATGGTAACAATCAACCTGCTTATGAGACAGCAAAAGAGACACTGATGTATAGAACAGACTTTTGGACTCTGGGACTGGGAGTGGGTGGGACGATTGGGGAGAATAGCATTGAAATATGTATAATATCATATCTGAAACGAGTCAGTCCAGGTACGATGCCCGATAACAGATGCCTGGGACTGGAGCACTGGGATGACCTGGAGGGATGGTGTGGGAGGGGGGAGGGAGGAGGGTTCAGGATGGGGAGCACGTGTATTCTGGTGGTGGATCCATCTCGATGTATAGTAAAAGTAATACAATATTGTAAAGTTAAGAAAAATTAAAATAATAATAATAATAATAAAAAATGTAAAATTAAATCTCTCTTTTAAAAAACTGTACTATTTAAATGTCTTTCTATATTTGGATTAAAGAAATTATATCCAAAAAAAGAAAAACAAAATCAAAAGTAGAAATATGAGGAAGTGACAAAGAACTTGAATGGAATTAATTATCATAATTATAGAACTGAATTTCAATAGAATCCTTCTTACTGTAATACTGTGTCTTCTCAGAGATGTTACTTTGAGGTAAGTTTTCTTATTGGTCTTTCTTGCTCTTTCTCTTTGGTGCTACAGGTTTTTTCAAACGTTCGGTAATGCCTGCTTTTACACTGTTAAAAGTGTTGGAAAGTAACCTGCATGGGAGTTATGATGCTTATGAGCACAGTGTGTAGATTGGAAAGCTTTGACAGGCACTGAGGACTATGCTGTAGTCCAGAAATTCCACACTGACAGAGCCTCTCTTCTGATGTACCCTGTGCTAAGTTGCTTAAGTAATGTCCAACTCTTTACGACTCCATGGACTGTTGCAATGTAGCCCGCTAGGCTTCTCTATCAATGAAATTTTTCAGGCAAGAAATACTGGAGTGAGTTGCCATTTCCTTCTCCAGAGGATCTTCCTGAACCTGGGATTGAACCCGTGTCTCTTAGGTCTCCTGCATTTGCACTCAGATTCTTTACCACTCCACAGTTTTTTCCTAGTTCTTCATAGATCATTCAATTAGTTTATATTTCTTAATTTCCTTACAGTTAAAGGTTTAAATTTTTTGTTTTTCCCTGAGGAAAACTGACTGACAGTCAACAACTCTGCATAAATATAATATACAAAGAGTAGTAAAGGGGTGAAATATTCAGCCTTCAAATCATTACCCTGTTTTCACCCTCACTTTCTCTCCTGTCCTCCATCCTACTTCCTGTTTTCTAATCTAAAATTTCAGTGTTTGGGGTGGGGAGTGGTCAGAAAGCTCGCTTCTCTGCCCTAGTCCTCTCTGTAGACTTGGGTCACAATTCTCCTCTCAGGCATCTCTCTATATTCTTTAATCTCTTTTCTGTCTTCCATAATTTTGTGAAGTTTTCTTGTTTGTGTTTCACCTGCATTCCTGCCTTTTAAAACCTATATATTTCACCCCCCACCCATTCTCATTTCAAAATAAGACTATCTCAATAACAGAGCTATAGAAAAAGGATTTAACCCCAGTAAAAATTTTAATTTCCCCACCTTTAACCCTGCCCCTGGACCAGCAAAACATATGGGCTAAAAAATCACTGTTCAAGCCTTTCTGCTCATATACTGCTAAATTGGGCCAGGCTTCGTACAGACTATAAAACCTCAATGTTTTCTACCAACCTGTACTGGCCTCTTCAGCCTTTGCTCAGAGACAAAATAGGAGATCAGTTTCTCAAGCCACCATATTGAATTAGAAGCTGGCACAGTGTTTGGAGGGAATATATAGAAGAATGTTAAGTGTACAGTTTGGAAGTAAGAATATTATTCTTTTTGTTATAAACGATTGTTCTTCCTGAGGAAGCTCTGTACCTGTGCACTTCAGGAGAGTAAAATAGGTGAAAATTTTGACTCCTTATTTAGACCTATTTTTAAAAACAATAAATTTAGTCATAATATCCTGAATACAGTAAAAGGCAGAGACAGCACAATATTCCTGGAAGAATCCAGAGGTCTAGGATAAGCACCTGATAAGCAAAGGGATAATGGTAATTAGGGCATTCTCAAACATGAATAGCTGCTTATGAATAGCTGTTTAATGTTATTACTATTTATTCATAAAAAAGGTGCAGTTTTATGCAGATAAGAACCCACCTTCTCCCTCTCACACAATAAATAATAAAAAGTGATTCAGTGATATCAACCAACCTAGGGTGGAGGAGGGAAAGGAAAGGAACCATAGATTATCGACCAATACTGACATTAGTGAGTTGAACAATTTGAAGATATGAAGGTAGAAGGTATAGTAATGGATGAAAACAAAAGTACAATACACATAGAAGTTGGAGGGGAAACAAAAACACATGGATGAACATTTTAAGCTATGATTATTAAATGATGGAATTTTAAATATAATTTGACTTATTTTAAAATCATTCTTTCACTGCAGTCAGATACTTATGTGTGATAGATATAATAGAGGTTTTTCATGCTGGGCCCAATTTCCAAAGACTTTTTATTTAGATACTGGCAGATTTTTAGCCCCAAAGTGCCTTTACAGTAATGTACTCAGCCTACAAAATCTATGGAATGAAGTTTTATCAGATTTAAATTATTTAAGAAGTTGAAAAGTTGAGGGAAATTGCTGTTAATTATTACATACTAAAAGAAGAAAGAGAATTTTTTTTTATTCAGGTTAAAAGCAATTTTACTCATCCATCTTCAGCACAGAATCTCAAAAAAGCATGTCATATGATATTTGTTTTTCTCTTTCTGACTTACTTCATTCTATATGACAGATTCTAGGTCCATTCACATCTCTACAAATGATCTAATTATGTTCCTTTTTATGGCTAAATAATATTCCGTTGTACATATATATGTATAAAGTACCTTTGTATCCACTCATCTGTCATTGGACATTTAAGTTGTTTCCATGTCCTGGCTATTGTAAATAGTGCTGCAATGAACGCTGGGGTACGTGTGTGTGAAATCTAGAAAAATGGTACAGATGAACCTATTTCTTGGGCAGGGATAGAGACACAGACAAAGAGAACAGACAGATGGACATAGGGAGGAAAGGCAAGAGTGGGATGAACTTGGACTTTAGGATTGACATTTTATACACTACCATGTGTAAAACAGACAGCTAGTGGGAACCTACTGTATAGCACAAGGAGCTAAATTCAGTGCTTTGTGATGACCTAGTGAGGTGGTACTGGGGGGAGTGGGGAAGGGAGGAAGGCCCAGGAGGGAGGGGATATAAGTAGATATATAAATGACTCACTTCATTGTACAGCAGAAACTAACACAACATTCTGAAGCAATTATGCTATGCTATGCTATGCTAAGTCACTTCAGTCGTGTCCGACTCTGTGTGACCCCATAGACGGCAGCCCACCAGGCTTCCCCGTCCCTGGGATTCTCCAGGCAAGAACACTGGAGTGGGTTGCCATTTCCTTCTCCAATGCATGAAAGTGAAAAGAGAAAGTGAAGTCGCTCAGTCATGTCCGACTCTTAGCGACCCCATGGACTGCAGCCTACCAGGCTCCTCCATCCATGGGATTCTCCAGGCAAAAGTACTGGAGTGGGGTGCCACTAATAAAAAATCATGTCATAAATTTAATTCTTGTAATAAATACTTATTTTATATGTCATTAATATTTCTTATTTTTCTAGAGGAAAATGTGAGGGAAATTCCCTGCCTAAAAGGAAAATATTAATAACATTTTAACAAAGCTTTGTCTCTAACGATTTAGTTGTCATTTTAGTCATGAAAGGGTTTCCCTTGTGGCTCAGATGGTAAAGAATCTGCCTGCAATGCAGGAGGCCCAGGTTCAATCCATGAGTCATGAAGATCCTCTGGAGAAAGGAATGGCAACCCACTCTAGTATTCTTGCCTGGGAAATCCCATGGACAGAAGAGTCTGGCAGGATACAGTTCATGGGGTTGCAAAGAGTCAAACACAACTGCTGCTGCTGCTGTTAAGTCACTTCAGTTGTGTTCGACTCTTTGTGACCCCATAGATGGCAGCCCACCAGGCTCCCCCGTCCCTGGGATTCTCCAGGCAAGAACACTGGAGTGGGTTGCCATTTCCTTCTCCAATGCGTGAAAGTGAAAAGTGAGAGTGAAGTAAACACAACTGAGCGACTAACAATCATGAAAATATGAACTTTAAGACAATAACCTCTGCTTAGGCAATTGTGACTGCCAGCTCCATTTCTCAGTAATCTTATAAATATATGGCCTGCTGACCCTACATAAGTTATTGAGATAATTTGTTGAGATTTTCTTCACACCTTTATTGAGGATAAAGTCCCCAATCTATTTTCTTCTGTTACAGTAACTTATCCCTTGTTTACTAACCTACAGAAATGTAGTGCTGGTTAACAGAAATCCATCAACCTGAATGACATATCTTTATCAACAATGATTTCTTCCAACCAATACCCTTCTTCATTAGATACCATAGAACAAATGGTCATATCTTTGCTTTATCACGAGCTTTCGATTCTTCCCTTGACATAGATTGGTCCTAAATTTCATCTAGATTAAAATACCAAACTTCCCTGGTGGTGCAGTGGATAGGAATCCACCTGCCAATGCAGGGGACATGCGTTTGATCCCTGATCTGGGAAGACTTCACATGCCACGGAGCAGTTAGGCCCCTGTGCCCAAACTTGAGACTGTGCTCTAGAGCTTATGAGTCAAAACTACCGAAGCCCCCTAACAGAGAGCCTGTGCTCTGCAACAGGGGAAGCCACCACAAGGAGAAGCCTGTGCACTGCAACAAAGAGTTAGCCCCGCTCCCTGCAACTAGAGAAAAGCCCACGCAGCAATGAAGATCCAGTGCAACTCAAAATAAATAAATACCAATGGTTTGAGAAAATAAAAGAGATGATCATAATTTTCTCCTGTTAGGCTTTCAAATTTAATCTCAAATTAAAAGTCACCCACTGTGCCTCTATATACTCAGTTCTTCATAAATCTGTCACCTAGCTACAATGATGCTTGATGATTAACAGACAGGGAACTCCTATAGGTACTTGTCATCCTTCATTGAAAATAATCCTACGAAAACTATTAAAACATCACCAAATGACCAGTCCTCCACTGGCTCTTCCTTTCATAGTACTTTCTTTGAAAAAGTATACCATCAGTAGCTTACAGAGTGAAAGCAAGAAACTTCCACCATTTTTTTCTGTCTTTACATTATCTGTTTTCATGTATATACTACTCCTCTTATTTAAACAAATTTTAATTTTAGCTCTACACAATTTATTAGACATACCAGTAGCAACTTAACACTGATAATCCATCTCTGGTAAGAGTAAATGCCTGTCATCATTCTTTATGATTCTTCTTTGTCATGTCCATTATCTCCTCTCTATTCATACTGTATTAGAAATTTCACTAAAAAGAAAATGAAGCAGGCTGCTATTTATTGTCTATTTAAAAATGATATTTTGTATACTTCATAAAATCATGTTTCATAAACAGATAATAATTTGAATATTTAATATGAAACCTTCATATCAGTTCATAATCATATAGCAATTTGAATATTTAATATGAAGTCTTCGTATTAACCTGGGTTGGTAATGAGTTATCTACTGCTGCATAATACATTGACCTTGTAAAATTTATCAACTGCTTCCCCTATGCCAATCAATCAATACAGATTTATTTTCAGTTAAATATTATTTTCTGATGAATCACTCTTCAGCTGATTGCATTGCCAAGTTGGTGTGACTTCAAAAATAATGTTTTATTTTTGAATGTAAAATAATGTTTTATTTTTGAAAATTAAGATACTTTATGGATCATGGGGCTGGAACTGGGATTCAGGGCAATAATCTCCTCTGAGTACTGAGGCACAGAACAACTGATGCTTTTGAACTGTGGTGTTGGAGAAGACTCTTGAAATCCCCTTGGACTGCAAGGAGATCAAACCAGTCAATCCTAAAGGAAATCAGTCCTGAATATGCATTGGAAGGACTGATTCTAAAGCTGAAACTCCAGTACTTTGGCCATCTGATGTGAAGAACTGACTTACTGGAAAAGACCCTGATGCTGGGAAAGATTGAAGGCAGGAGGAGAAGGGTATGACAGAGGATGAGATGGTTGGGTGGCATCATCGACTCGATGGACATGAGTTTGAGTAAACTCTGGGAGCTGGTGATGGACAGGGAGGTCTGGCGTGTTGCAGTCCATGGGGTCACAAAAAGTCGGACACGACTGAGTGACTGAACTGAACTGAAGAAAACAGAACATGATAGTCTGGATTTTCTATGCTTCATCTGAAGCAAAGCCTAATCTGAGGTATTATTAAAATAAACTACTTCAGAGAAAGTTTAGGGCCCATTTCACAAGTGTTTGCTCAATGAACTCATTCTCTGGCAGCCAATGGGATTTGATGATTATTGTGTGCTTAGTACAACCATAAGTTGTTTTGGAATTATAGAACTTAGATTACAATATTTTTCTGTGAACATAGTTCTGAGTTTCTAGTACTACAAAACCAGAAACACTACAGTTCTGGTCATATCTTGCCATCTTATGGCTGCAAACAATCTATGAGGAGAGTAGGCTTCATGGAATTTATAAACAGTACAGACACATGGGACCTTGCATATGGATGGATCTCATACTTGGGGTTTGATCTTATGTTGTCACATTCTTAAAAGCTTAATATCTTTATCTATGAATTTGTATTTTGCAGTTGAAGTCCAGTGAGATTATAGAATGTATGTGTGTGTGCCTGCTTGCTCAGGCCGAACACTTGTGAACACATGGACTGTAGCCCCCATGCTCCTCTATCCATAGGAGAGGAGAATACTGGAGCAGGTTGCCATTTTCTACTCCAGGGAATCTTCCAGACCTAGATATTGAATCTGCATCTCTTGAGAATCCTGCATTGCCAGGAAGATTCTTTACCACTGTGCCATGTGGGAAGCCTGAGATTATAGAATATGCACTTCATTTCACAAGCAAACTGCCAGATCCCATTGGATCCTTGGGTGCCTGCCCTCCACTTCCTGCCCTAGCCTACCTGTCTACTGATGTGGCGGGGAAGAGACCTACATTCTGCTATCACTCTGCATCCTCAGTGGAGGCATGGGTGCATGCCTCAGTGAGGATGCAGAGAAGGTTAGAGTATCTACCCTGCAGATTTTTGGGCAGAGCAAAGCAGTCATCACCCCTGTCCTGAGCTGGCAGCAAATGGCACATGTCATAGATGACTCATTGGGAACTTCTTACCCGCCCCTATACCAAGCACATCAGTTGCAGTTCCTTAAGGTTCACCTCTCTGCATGGGATGAAATAGAATGGTAGTGGGAGAGGAAATTGACTTTCTCCTCCCAACTGAGTTCCCACATCCTTTATTTTATTCCTTTGTCCTGGAAATTATGTAGCTTAAGATATCTGTGACTTATGTTGTTTGATTTTTGTAATGAAGCCTGAATAAATAAAAAGAAAGCCCTTGATATTATCATGCCCAATATTTTCCTAGAGTTTCCCTTAGATATTGCATTATTATTTAAATTAGCATTGTTTAGTATTTATTTTTCAACTTGGTAGGCTGATTCCTAGGTGATTTGACTTTTTAGTAATTCACAATTAACTAATTTTGTAATTAGTTGTGTATTTGGAATATTATTTTAATAGAAACTACAAGAAAGTTTGGACTTCCCAGGTGGCACCAATGGTAAAGAAGACACTTGCTAATGAAGGTGATGTGACTGACAAGGGTTCTGTTCAATCCCTGGGTCAGGAAGATCCCCTGGAGGAGGGCATTGCAACCCACTCAAGTATCCTTGCTTGGAGAATCGCCATGGACAGAGAAGCCTGGTGGGTTATAGTCCATAGAGTCTCAAAGAGTCAGATACAACTGAAACAAATTAGCATACACAGCACAAGAAAATTTAATTAAGTATTACAAAGGTAGTTACCATTTTTTAAACCTGTTTTTTTCAGTTAATGATATGTTTTAAAATTTTTGCATGTTGTTAAGGGTAGTTATAGGTCAGCCCTTGTTTTAATCAAAGAATATCTATACATGATTTTTTAAAATGTGAATACCTCAGATAGATTTATAGTGAAAAGCAATAGTTTCCTTCTCAACTGCAAGCCCAATATCCTGAGGCAAACACCGAAAATCATTAATTTTTCTGTCAGGCAATATCATAGCTTTGAATTGTGTTCCTATTCAAATTTATCCCCAGGTTGTATCCTTATCTAAAATATGAAAATTTAGCTCTTTTACTCCATTTCCCCCTCCTCTACAAAATGTATAGTCTGTGGAATTCTCTAGGCCAGAATACCGGAGTAGGTATCCTCTCCCTTCTCCAGGGGATCTTCCCAACCCAGGAATTGAACCCAGGTCTCCTGTGTTTCAGGCAGATTCTTTACCAGCTGAGCCACAAGGGAAGTCCAAGAATATGGGAATGGGTAGCCTTTCCCTTCTCCAGCAGATTTTCCCTACCGAGGATCGAACTGGGGTCTCCTGAATTGCAGGTGGCTTTTTACCAACTGAGCTATCAGGTCTTACTATATGAACATTTTCATTTATTGATAATTTGCCAAATTTCCAACCATAGTGCCATCACAATTCAGGCTTCAATCTGCGGTGTTTAAGGATGACTATTTCTTGAAAACCTTACCAATATTGAAGTCTACCAAATGTCTTTACTTTTCTATTTTGAATGCTGCTGCTGCTGCTGCTGCTAAGTCGCTTCAGTATGTCCAACTCTTAGCAACCCTATGGACTGCGCATCTCTCAAAAACTCACCATTGTTTCATTTGAATTTCCATGATTTTTATTGATTGAAAATATTTTCACATTATTCTGGCATTTTTGTCTTACAAATTGACTGTATGATAATATATGACATAATTATATTTAGGTAAGTAAAGAGTTTTCATTTAATTACTAGTTCATGTGTTGTTCACATTTATAATTTCAAATTATATTGTGTGCATTCTCTTTGCCCAAAGCTCTGAGGCAAAAAGGACACAAAATTCACTAACATAATCTGAGGGAAGTGAGAATATACAACTCGGAGGAAGACTTGACCCTTGATAGGAGCACAGAGACATTTCATCATTGCATCAAAGTGAAAATGGAGAGAATATGATGTTTGCAGTTTTAATGGTTGAAATATGATGGGGTTTCTAGTGTAATTCTACTTTTACAGTAACACATTAAGTGCAGTTATCAACTGAGGGTAGGGAAGTATAGGATATTGCCATTTCCTTCTCCAAGAATCCAGAAGAAGCTAACAAATGTGATTTCAAAGCAATATTTAGATTCATACATATGTGTGTGTCAGTACATATAAAAATGTATGAAGAATGCGCATCATCAAGCTATTTAAAGTTTTGATCTAGGAATGAGAAAGTGGAAGGTGGCAGAGACAGACTTAGACCACGCTTTTTACTTTCTAATTTTATATATACATATATATATATATATATATATATATATATATATATATATATATATTTAAATACAGTATCTGGTATTCATATGTTGCCTTTATAGTAAAAAAATAAACTTTATTTTAAAATTTTATTTCCACCAATTTGATTGTCTTATGGTTCTAGGGTTATAAGTTTTTTAGTGCATAAAGTAACTTTTTAAATACCAATTTTAAGTTGTTCCTATGACATTTAAAATATTATTCATTATTGGAATTATGAAAAGCTTGGCCCTCTAAGAGAATTGGCAAGGTACATGGGTTTTTTGTTTTATCCCATGTGATTTTTATTTTTTTCTAGCTGCTATGCTATGCTATGCTAAGTCACTTCAGTCGTGTCCGACTCTGTGCAACCCCAGAGATGGCAGCCCACCACCAGAGATGGAATCCCCGTCCCTGGGATTCTCCAGGCAAAAACACTGGAGTGGGTTGCCATTTCCTTCTCCAATGCATGAAAGTGAAAAGTGAAAGTGAAGTCGCTCAGTCGTGTCCGACTCTCAGCGACCCCATGGACTGCAGCCTTCCAGGCTCCTCTGTCCATGGGATTTTCCAGGCAAAAGTACTGGAGTGGGGTGCCATTGCCTTCTCCATTCTAACTGCTAAGAAGGCTAAATAACTATATCTGGTACTCATAGCCTTCCTGTGCATAGGAATAAAAGACTGTAGTCAGTCATTCCAAATACACTTTTGTTCTAAATAGCTTTGATAAAACCAAAGGAAACATTCTATGATGAAGATCTTAGGTAGACAGAGAGAAATTATTTAGATTATTATGCTTTATGCAGTTTCAAATTAAAATATTTATTTTATTTTGAACTTGTGAATAAGCTGATTAAAAGATTTTTGATCATTATGAAAAATATATTTATTTTTGTCTGTATTCAATTAACATTTTGTTAGTGTACCCACTTTATAAATATTTATATCAAATTCCAGCTTTTCATATACCAACTCATCCCTTATATAATATAGTTGAAAACTTGGTTATTTACATATGTAAATTTTCTAATATCAGAACTGTATACTTCTGAGTTTAATTTTATATAAGTTAATATTTAATTAAATTTTTCTATACTATATCTAGGTCCTTGCTAATTAATATAAGAATGCTTGCAAGGTAATATTTCTTGCTAAAAATAAATATTTCTACATCACCTATGTAAATAAATATCTTTTGATGTATCATAATATTGAAAGAGCTGAATTCATTTTTATAATTTCTCTCTTATAATTTACTTTAGAAGTAATTTTGAGACAAAGAAATGTCCTAATTTCATACAGTGATATAAACTCCCCTCCCCAAACATAAAGAGCTAAAAAATGGGTGATCATGATATGGTGGATTTGCAGGGTTGTTTTTATTTCAAATACCGCAGTACACCCTAGAATTCCTATGTGGCAGAGATAGGAGAAATGGACAAGTAACTCTTCAGGGAGTGGTAACTTATCTTCTGTCCCTAAACTTCAAACATGAGTTCCAAAAAGATTTCAAGATAGAGTAATATTCATATGTTTAGCTATTATTGGACTGCCCATTACTTAAAATTTATGACTCATTCTATTTTTGTTCAAGTAACACATTGATGAAGAAAATGCTATGAAAGTTTAAAAACAGAATATTAGTTTATCTTTTCTTGAATAAATTGTTGCTTTTCTTATTGCAAATGACAAAACCAGACAATTTATCCTCTAAATAGTGTTTCCTACTCTTTTTATAAAATTTGTATTCAAATATAGTTTATTTACAATGCGTTGTTAGCCTCAGATATATAGCAAAATTATTCAGTTATACATAATATGTTGTTCAGTTGCTCAGTTATGAATGACTCTTTGCAACCCCATGGACTGCAGCATGCCAGGCCTCCCTGTCCTTCACCATCTCCTGAAGCTTGCTCAACTCATGTTCATTGAGTCAGTGATGCCATCCAACCGTCTCTGTCATCCCATTCTGCTCCCACTTTCAATCTTTCCCAGCATCAAGATCTTTTCAGATGAGGCAACTCTTCACATCAGGTGGCCAAAGTATTGGAACTTCAGCTTCAGCATTAGTTCTTCCAGTAAATGTTCAGGGTAGATTTCCCTTAGGATTTACTGGCTGGATCTCCTTGCAGTCCAAGGAGTGCAGTCCATGTATGTAAATATATATTCTTTTTTTTTTTTTTACATTCTCTTCCATGATAGGTTATTATAATGTATTGCATATAGTTCCCTGTGCTAAATTGTAGGTCCTTGCTGGTTATCTATTTTATATATAGAAGTGAGTATATTTTAATCCCAATCTCTTAACTTCTCCTCTCCCCTTTAGTAACTGTAAGTTTCTTTCTATGTCTGTGAGTCTATTTCTGTTTTGTAAGTAATTTCATCTGTATCATTTTTTAGATGCCATATATAAGTGTTACGATATTTATCTTTGTCTGGCTTACTTCAGTTAGAATACTTATCTCTAGGTCCATCCATATTGCTGCTATGGGTGAACTTCTCTATGAATAATTTTCATCTTTTTTTATTCATAATTTTCTATGACTGAGTGATATTCCATTGTGTATGGCTTCTTAGGTGACTCAGTGGTAAAGAATCTACCTGAAAATGCAGGAGACACAGGTTTGATCTCTGGGTCAGGAAGATTCACTGGAGGAGGAAATGGCAACCCACTTCCACTTTTTGCCTGGAAAATTCCATGGACAGAGGAGCCTGGCAGGCTATAGTCCTTTGGGTCACAAAGAGTAGGACACAACTTAGCAAATGAGTGCACACACACACACATACCCCGTCCTCTTTATCCATTCATCTGTCAGTGGACATTTAGGTTGTTTTCCTGTCTTGTCTCTTGTAAAAGTGCTGCTATGAACATGGGCGCATGCATCTTTTTGAATTATATATGTATCTTTTGAATTATATACATTTTTTCTGGATATATGCCCAGAAGTGGGATTGCTTGATCATATGGTAGCTCTATTTTTAGTTTTCTTTAAGGAAACGCTGTACTGTTCTTCATAGTGACTATACCAATTTACATTCCCATCAACAGAGTAGGAGGGTTCTTAATGCATAGCTTTTATCAAAGCCTCAAAATAGGAAATATACTGGCTTTCTTTTTCTTTTAAAAATTGATTTGTACCATAATATATGCTGCATGTATACAATATCAAGTTTAAACTATGACATATACTACAGTATGCTCACTGCCAAAGGCTTAGTTCCCACTTGTCACCGTATAATAGAACCCGTTTATCCATTTCATACTGTCTCTACTCCCCCTTCCCCTCTGATAAGCACTACTCTGTTTTCTATATCTACGAGTTTGTTGTTTGTTTTATTTACTTGTCATCATATGAGTGAAAGCACACAGTGTGTATGTGTATGTGCACGTGTGTGTATGTATATTTCTTCACCCATAGATGAATGCTTAGGTTGTTTCCATATCTTGGCTGTTATAAATAATGCTGCAATGAACATGGGGATTCATATATCTTCTCAAATTAGTGTTTTTATATATTCAGATAAATACTCTGAAGAGGAATAGCTGGATCATATAGTAGTTCTATTCTAAACTTTTTGAGAAGTCTCCATAATGTCTTCTATAGTGAAGTGAAAGTCACTCAGTCATATTCAACTCTTTGGAACCCCATGGACTATACAGTCCATGGAATTCTTCAGGCCAGAATATTGGAGTGAGTAATCAGTCCCTTCTCCAGGGTATCTTCCCAACCCAGGGATTGAACCCAGGTCTCCTGCTTGGCAGGCAAATTTTTTTACCACTGAGCCACATGGGAAGCCCTTTTTAGCCCTGTATAGTGACTACGTCAATTTACATTTTAACCAAAGTATATGAGGCCTCCCTTTTTCTCCCCTTTTCACTGACACTTGCTAATTTTTATTTTTTTGATAAAATCATTGTAACAGGTATGTTATAATATCTCATTTGGTTTTTATTCATATTTTCCTAATAACTAATGATGTTGAAAAGCTTTTTATATGTCTATTAACCTTCTTATGTCTTTTTGGAGAAATGTCCATCCAAAGCTATTAAGAAAGAAAAAGAAAAAAATGCAGCCACATTGGAAAAGCAAAACTAAAACTGTCAGCATTTGTAGATGATAGAATATTATTTGTATAAAATCCTAAAGACTCCACTAAGACCTAGTAGAAATAATAAGCAAATAATACCCTAAAATTAAAGGGAACAAAGTCAATACACAAAAATCTGTTGTTTCTATAGACGAACAACAAACTACAGAAAGTAAAATTAAGTAAACAATCTCATTTACAATCACAGCAAAAAGAATACAATTTCTAGGCATTTAATAAAGTAGGTAAAAGACCTATATAATATAAACTATAAGACATTGTTGAAAGATATTGAAGAAGACATAAAAAAATGGAAAGTCTGTGCTCAAGGATTGGAAAACTAACATTGTTGAAATGTGTATGCTACCTGAAGCAATCTACAGATTCAATGCAACCCCCACTGAAATCCCAATGGCATTGTTCACAGAAATAGAAGAAACAATTCTCAAATTTATATACAACCACAAAATACCCCTAATAGCCGAAGCAATCTTGAAAAATGAATGGAGATGGAAATATTACACTCCTTGGTTTCAAATTATGTTAAAAAGCTATAATAACAAAAACAGAATGGTATTCCCAGATAAAGAGACAAACAAATCAATGGAACAGACCCATTCACATGTGGACAATTAGTTACAACAAATAAGCAGAGAACATATAAAGAAAATTCAATAAATGGTGTTGGGAGAATGAGATAGCCATATGCAAAAAAAAAAATTACAAAGAGAAAAGAAAAATAAACAACAAAAATAATACACAAAAACACTATCTCATACTATACATAAAAATCAAATCAAAATGGATTAAATTCTTGAGTAAAATACCCTGAACCATAAAACTCTTAGAAAGAAAAAAAAAACAAAAACTCTTTGAAGGAAATATAGAAAGTATGGTGTTTGACTTCAGGCTTAGCAATATATTTCTGGGTATGTTTCTCCTCAGGCAATGGAAATAATAGCAAAAATAAATGTGTGAGAACTGCATAGGCAAACAACTTCTTCACAGCAGAGGAAATCATCAACAATGTGAAAAGACAACCTACTGTATGGGAGAAGATATTTGCATACCATATATCTGATAAGGGGTCGTTATTTAAAAATATGAAAGAGCAGATGCAATTCAATAACATACAAACAAATGACAAAGAAATGGAATAGATTTTTTTTCCCAAATAAAACATAATTTCTTTTGAAATGTGTCAAATAGGTGAAGTCTTCTTTCACTATTTCTTCTTATATTTCATCTCTTCTTCCATTTATGTCTCTAAATAACTGTCGTCTATTGATCTATTTAATTTGGTGGTGGTGGTGTAGTCGCTAAGTGTGTCTGACTCTTGCGACCCCATGGAGTGTAGCCTGCCAGGCTCCTGTGTGCATGAGATTTTCCAAGCAAAAACACTGGAGTGGGCTGCAATTTCCTTCTCCAGGGGATCTTCCCGACCTAGGAATTGAACCCACATCTCCTGCATTGAAGGCAGATTCTTTCCCAGCTGAGCTACAAGGAAAGCCCAGAGAAATAGAAATAGATCATATATTGATCTATTTAATTGAGTCTAGCCTTTTTAAACTCTAGCCTTATTATTTTTTATTTAAAAATTGAATAATCTGTTTTAGGGTTTCTTTGCCAATACGTTAGAGTCTGTTCACTATTTGAGAGAAAAGGAGTTCCTCTACACTTACATTTACCCAGAAATATCCTGCTGTTAAAACTCATTTCCATCTTAGTTCTCTGGTGTCTTAACTCACTCAATTGCTTTGTGAGGAGTCTGGCTGGTAGCTATATGGTGCTCTAGAGTCTAGCCTAGTGGAAAATTTTAAAAGATGTGAGAAAAAAAATCCCTATTTGATTTTTTAAATAGATTTGCTAAGACCTTTAAGAAAATGATTTAGCTTACATTATTTTTGGCCTTACCAGTGATCGAAAACTGAGTTGTTTGTTCGAAAGTTTATTTTTAAGGAAGCAAACACTTCAAGGAATGTCAAAACAAACTTTGACATGTGCCAAGGACATGAGTTTCTTCTCTCTTCTTTTCTTAGTTAAAAGACTTCTAAATAAATTGTATTGTAATCCCAGGTACATGACTTCAGTTTTAAATATCTATTTTAGAGGTAACTACTGAAAAGCGTTTTCCACATTTCTTTATTCTCAACCTTCACATTGTAGATCAAGTTATAAATTCACTTTTCAGTGGGAACACCAGGTTTCCACCCCTCACCCTAAAAAAGAAAAAAAAAAAAAAAAAACCTTCTCATCAACAGCTATCACAAATAAGTCCACCCATTTCAAGGGATTTACAGTTTAGAAGTTTGTAATAGTAAAATGTGAGTGTTCCTGGCCAGTGGAATGCAATACTCCACATAGTGCTTCATTGACCCAAGCACCGTCATTCTTGTAGAATTTACTTCCTTGGTGTCTCGAGAGTTTCTTGCATCTAACTAGAATATGAGAGAATAACAGTGGAGAAGGAATATTTGATTCTTAATTAACCTAACTACAAATGACTGACTCATCTCTCTCATATCCCAGTTGCAAAAACCAGTCAAATGTTACTACATAGATATAGGTAAGGTTTCTACTATGAAATTCCTTCTTGGACATATGCTTCCCAGAAAAAATTCCACCCAATGGCTGGAAACAGAAAGAGTTAGTAAACAGTCAAGGTCCTTGCTACTCCAGAATGAAAATAAGTTTTCTTTATTTATTTTTATGGCTTCTCTGGTAGCTTGTATGGTAAAGCCTCTGCCTACAATCTGGGGGAGACCTGGGTTTAATCCCTGGGTCGGGAAGATCCCCTGGAGAAGGAAATGGCAACCCACTCCAGTATTCATGCCTGGAAAATCCCATGGACGGAGGAGCCTGGTGGGCTACACAGTCCATGGGGTCGCAAAGAGTCGGACATGACTGAGCTTCTCTTCACTTCACTTCATAGGGAAAGGGAAGTGTTTCACAGTATACAACATATTACAGAAAGATTCATGTTAACTTATTTCAGTTTTGAATATGTAGTAGATAATGTGCAAGCTTTATGTCACTGTGAAACTATAATGCTAGTGCAACTTTGAATTATAGTATAAAGATTTAAATTTATTTTAAAAGTCTCCATTAAATGATGAAAACATTTCTTGCTTCTGCTTTTTTATTTTAATTTATAATTTGTACAACGTTTTAAAGGAAAATTTTTACTTTTTAATGGAATAAAGAACTAACTTAGCTTGATTCAGTATTAATTTCTGTGGTAAAACTAGAATTTTATGAAATAATTGTGATCATTAATTGAAGTCTGAAGTCATATTTTGAGGTATAGACATTTATAATTTGGAGGGGAGGATACTTGTCACACCTTTGTAATTACCCTCCCATAATGATAAATGCATATGTAAAGCAAGTGTGGGAAATTGTTGCTTACATGTCATGCAAGCAACCTTGTTTTTTTTTTTTTTGAATTTATCATCTCCTCTCAACACTCAGCATGCTCTAATTAGATCATATTGTCAACTTTTGTGATAATATTCCAGGCCTGAAGACCAGAATATTAAAGTAATGCCTAGATCTAATAGAAATTGCACCAGATCTTATGAAGTGAATTTTTAGAGAGGTAGAGAGTAGCTACAAAATCTGTCATACCTTCTTTCTCCTCATGGAAATAGAGTAATTTGGTATGAAGGACATTTCATTTATCTCAATTACTAAATGCATTTTGTCTCTCATTTGAACAGTGGCTACTCTGAGTTCACTCTTTTTCCAGTCATAAGACTAATTAGCTGGTCTCATTTACTATCTTACTGTAATATCACTGCTACTCTATAAAGATAATTGCCTATATGGCTGCAAGGCAAAAAAACATAAATAATTAATTTTTTAAGTCAAGGGAATGATATGGATCTTTGGAAATGACATAGAATAATGACAATTATTTCTATTTGGAGCCCAAATATCTGCCTACGTCAGAATTTACAGATATGGACTTTTAGATAATTGTCATATTAGATTCTCTGGAAATAAGTAGTTATTGGTTAAGAAAATAGAAAACTATTTTAGACCTTATCTTATGTTTATGTTCTTCCAAAAGAAGTAACACATAAATACATGCTTTTTAATTTTCAGGACTAAAATAAGTAGCCCAGGTCTCTCTAAAAATTCAAATATATATTATACCAAGTTAAGGATTCACTCTAAATTCGTAACACCTTGTTTTCATTCCCTGAGAGCAAATTTCAATGAGAAGGATTTAATCATAACTTTATTAACTAGAATAATGTTCAGAATATATGTTGATATAATGAAAGTATTGCTTGAGGCCTAAAGGAGCTCTCTTCCTGCCCCTAACTTTCAAAGATACTATGAGATATATGTTATACAGAATAAACTCCTAATAATAGAAAGCAAATATATAATTATCAATATTGAGTATGTTCTCAAATAATTCATTAAAAATTA
Source organism: Tragelaphus eurycerus (assembly GCA_935064755.1). NCBI lineage: Eukaryota > Metazoa > Chordata > Mammalia > Artiodactyla > Bovidae > Tragelaphus > Tragelaphus eurycerus. Next base: position 653,412 of record CAKXYN010000132.1, on the reverse strand, counting down.
GAAGATTATATGTGCCTATACACTAAGATTGACTACAAGTTTACATGTAATTTGGAAAAATGAATTTTGCGAAAAATACATATGACAAATATTCAGTTCAGTTCGTCAGTTAATCGTGTGCAACTCTTTGTGACCCCATGGACTGCAGCACACCTGGCCTCCCTGTCCATCACCAACTCCTCACTCAAACTCATGTCCATCAAGTCGGTGTTGCCATCCAACCATCTCATCCTCTGTCATCTCCTTCTCCTGCCTTCAATCTTTCCCAGCATCAGGGTCTTTTCCAATGTGTCAGTTCCTCACATCAGGTGGCCAAAATATTGCAGTTTCAGCTTCCAATGACTCAGTTCAGTTCAGTTCAGTCAGTCAGTTGTGTCCAACTCTTCGCAACCCCATGAATCACAGCACGCCAGGCCTCCCTTCCATCACCAACTCCCGGAGTTCAACCAGACTCACGTCCATCAAGTCAGTGATGCCATCCAGCCATCTCATCCTCTGGCGTCCCCTTCTCCTCCTGCCCCCAATCCCTCCCAGCATCAGAGTCTTTTCCAATGAGTCAACTCTTTGAATGAGATGGCCAAAGTACTGGAGTTTCAGCTTTAGCATCATTCCTTCCAAAGAAATCCCAGGGCTGATCTCCTTCAGAATGGACTGGTTGGATCTCCTTGCAGTCCAAGGGACTCTCAAGAGTCTTCTCCAACACCACAGTTCAAAAACATCAATTCTTTGGCGCTCAGCCTTCTTCACAGTACAACTCTCACATCCATACATGACCACAGGAAACTATTCAGGACTAATTTCCTTTAGGACTGACTGGTTTGATCTCCTTGCAATCCAATGGACTCTCAAGAGTCTTTTCCAATCCCACAGTTCAAATGCATCAATTCTTTGGCACTCAGCTTTCTTTATAGTCCAACTCTCACATCCATACATGATTACTGGAAAAACCAGAGGTTTGATTAGACAGACCTTTGTTGACAAATATTAAATATGAAGATTTCTTTATCATGTGTAGTAATTATCTGTAGGGGAAGTAAAGATTTAATTTCTTAGGGTCTCAGGCCCTGAGAATTAAATTGATGTAAGAAAGATTAACAGGAGAAAAGCATACAGATTTAGGTAACATAAAATTTACTTGATGTGGAAATACTAATGGGGAAATAAAGAGCCAAAAAAGTGACAAACTATGAATTATTTTATACTACTTTAAAAAAACAAGGCAATCGGGGAAGAGTAAAATATATGGATATCATAATGTTGAATAATCACAACGGTGTGATCACTCACCTAGAGCCAGACATCCTGGAATGTGAAGTCAAGTTGGCCTTAGGAAGCATCACAAGGAACAAAGCTAGTGGAGGTGATGGAATTCCAGTTGAGCTATTTCAAATCCTAAAAGATGATGCTGTGAAAGTGCTGCACTCAATATGCCAGCAAATTTGGAAAACTCAGCAGTGGCCACAGGACTGAAAAAGGTCAGTTTTCATTCCAATCCCAAAGAAAGGCAATGACAAAGAATGCTCAAACTACCACGCAATTGTACTCATCTCACATGCTAGCAAAGTAATGCTCAAAATTCTTCAAGTCAGGCTTCAACAGTATTCAAACTGTGAACTTCCAGATGCTCAAGCTAGGTTTAGAAAAGGCAGAGGAAACAGAGATCAAATTGCCAACATCTGTTGGATCATCGAAAAGCAAGAGAGTTCCAGAAAAAAATATCTACTTCTGCTTTATTGACTATGCCAAAGCCTCTGACGTGTGTGGATCACAACAAACTGTAGAAAATTCTTCAAGAGATGGGAATACCAGACCACCTGACCTGCCTCTTGAGAAATTTGTATGCAGGTCAAGAAGCAGCAGTTAGAACTGGACATGGAACAACAGACTGGTTCCAAATAGGAAAAGGAGTACGTCAAGGCTGTATATTGTCACCCTGCTTATTTAACTTATATGCAGAGTACATCATGAGAAACGCTGGGCTGGAAGAAGCACAAGCTGGAATCAAGATTGCCGGGAGAAATATCAATAACCTCAGACATACAGATAAAGTCACCTTTATGGCAGAAAACAGAAGAACTAAAGAGCCTCTTGATGAAAGTGAAAGAGGAGAGTGCAAAAGCTGGCTTAAAGCTCAACATTCAGAATACCAAGATCATGGCATCTGGTCCTATCACTTCATGGCAAATAGATGGGGAAATAATGGAAACAGTGACAGACTTTATTTTGGGGGGCTCAAAAATCACTGCAGATGGTGACTTCAGCCATGAAATTAAAAGACGCTTTTAATAAAGCAAAGTTATGACCAACCTAGACAGCGTATTAAAAAGCAGAGGCATTTATTTGCCAATAAAGATCTGTCTAGTCAAAGCTGTTGGGTTTTTTTTTTCCAGTAATCATGTATGGATGTGAGAGTTGGACTATAAAGAAAGCTGAGTGCCAAAGAATTGATGCTTTTGAGCTGTGGTGTTGGAGAACACTCTTGATAGTCATTTGGACTGCAAGGAGGTCCAACCAGTCCATCCTAAAAGAAATCAGTCCTGAATATTACTGGAAGGACTGATGCTGAAGCTGAAAATTCAATACTTTGGTCACCTGTTACGAAGAACTGACTCATTTGAAAAGACCTTGATGCTGGGAACGGTTGAAGGCAGAAGGAGAATGAGATGACAGAGGATGACATGGTTGGATGACATCGCTGAGTTTGAGTATCTCCAGGAGTTGGTGATGAATAGGGAGGCTTGGCACGCTGTAGTCCATGGAATTGCAAACAGTGACTGAGCAACTGAATGGAACTAAAGATATTTGGAGACTAAAATAAGGTAAAAATTATTTCTACAACCTCTGTTTGTACAGAATTTTCTTAACCTGGAATCCTTGTCTCTGGTGATAAGAATGTTGTCTTCCTCTTGGTGTAGGGAGGACATAAAAGTTTCATCTGTTTTTAGGAAGTAAAATGATGCAAATGTGAAAAAGGTCTTCCCTGGAGGCTCAGGCAGTAAAGAATCTGCCTGTAATACTGGAGGCCAGGGTTCACTCCTTGGGTTGGGAAGATCCCCTGGAGAAGGAAATGGCATCCCACTCTGGTATTCTTGCCTGGGAAATCCCACGGACAAGAGGAGCCTGGCAGGCTATAGCCCATGGGGTTGCAAACAGTCAGACATGACTAACTCTTTTAGGAAATAAAAGGGGAGGTTGGAGTAACCTTCCTGTTACTAATCTTTTTAAAGTGCTCAAAATAATTCTTATGCCATCTAAAGGATAGTATCTCTTTGTACTCTTGCTGCTTTAATTTGTCATAATACAGTTTTCACTGGGATGCAAATAAACAATATCTGTTATTATAATATGTACCTAAGGATTTATAAAAACTTTCATCTACTTTTTAAAAATGTGAGTGAATTTATGATTTTATCAATCTCTCCATACTAATTACAAATAATTCATTGAAAATTCAGTTCCTGAATGTCAAGTGAAAAGAGCGTTTGTAATATCTTGGGAAATAGGCAGTAGGAATTATTTGTCGCAGTTTATTTTTGTATTTACTTTCTCCATTAGATATAGTTTATTGCTAATCACATAAAATTGTGAATTGTTTCTATTCTTTAAAGTTTTATAACACTTCTAAGTGATTTTTTTAAAAAGTGAGTTTGCTATAACTATGATTCAGTTAACAGTTCTTAAAGATTTGTTTGTTTTTCTCAAAACAATATTGAAGATTTATTTGGGAAAGGGGATTTTTTTCAACAAAACAAGTTATATTTCCTTGGCAAGCAGTAGCTAATATTATAATTAGTAATATTTCAGTAGAGCTAATGCAATATAAGTTCAAAGTTATTACAGTCTTAGTTGATTTGTTTTGTTATTCAATCAAAATTCAACCAAAAAATGTTATAAACACTATGTAGGGACCATATTTTTCATGAATAATAATGGCTTTTAAGTTTGTGACATGTGAGAAAGAATATATGACCTACACACAATTATTAAAAATTCAGATTATTTTAAATATTGTAAAATATGATTTTGCAATGAATATGCACCAACTTATGAATCAATTAAAATAGAATTAAGATGCAGAAATCAGATAAAAAATATTTTAAATGTATATACTTAAGCCATGAAAAGGAAAAATTTATCCATAGTTCACTGTATTTTTTATTTATTATATTAAATTTTTAAAACAATACCCAGTCTTAGAATATTCTAAGATAAATTTGTTTTATATATTCTTTTTGGTCTCATTTTTCAAATCCACAAAAAGTTTGAAGGATTAGTACAAATCAACACCTCTATGTCTTTATCTGAATTCACTAATTTTCAATGGACACTTGTGTCTTTCTCTATTTTTATTATTGTACAGATAATACACGGAAACATTTGGAAGTTGCACACATCCTGAAATTCTACCTCTAAATAATTTCTAAAACTCTAGACATTCTCTACATGAATAAAATATCAGTGTCACACCCAAGAAGTTCAGTGTTGATCAAGTAATCCTATCTATTCAAAACTTCCAATTTAAATCTGTGATTTCCAAATATTGTCCTTTGTAGCTTTTAATGTGGCACTTTTTTTCCAAGTCAATCAAGGATCACACTTTGCACTTAGTTGTTTAGTCTTTTTAAATCTGGAATAGCAGCCCCAAACATATTTTATTTTTCTTTCCTGACACTGATAATTTTTTAATGTCTCGGCCAGCTGTTTTACTTCATGTCCCCCAATCTGGATTTGTCTGACTGTTTCATATTATTTAGACTCAGGTTAAAAACTTTTGGCAAGGATTCTGCATGTACTATATTACATTCAGTTGTAAGACATAACATTGTTATTTCTGATTTGATGCTTTCAAGATTTCCCCATTGTAAGGTTGCCACTTTTCTTTTATTACTAATGATTGATACAGGGCTTGATATTTTGAAACTATGTATAATAACCTTCTCCCCAACCAAAGATTTTAAATCCAATGATAATCTTTGTTTGAATAAATTATTACCCTGGTGGTTACAGCATGGTCATTTTCTAATTCTGTTGTTCTTTTTATTTATTTGTTTGCATAATTATGTAAATAAAGCTTTTCTTCTCATCTGACCCTTTTTGGAAAATTACTATTAATTTAGTGATTTTTAGAAATGGTATATCTTTTTATATTGTTACCCTCAATTTGTGCAAAATTTAAATTGTGACATGTACTTATAGTAGAATAGTATACACCAGTTATAACAAATGACCTACAACATAAAACAAAATGTATAAATCTCACAGAAACAATACTGATTAAAATGAATATGACACAAAAGACTATTTTCTGTATCATTCCATTTATGAAGTTGCAAAACAGCTGTTGGAAGTCAGGCAAGTTGTTACTCTTGATGGTCTGAGTGTAGCTTTAAATGTTCTTATAATATTCTGTTTCTTGATCTGAGTCTGGTTAAGAGAGTGTGTTTTAATAACAAAAAGTCAAGTGATTCACTTATTAAATTGGCACTTCTATATTGAGGTATCATATATTAGTAGGAAGTTAGAAAAATTTGACTTAACAGTATTCAACTGAGGTAGCTTATTTGATTTTTTGATATATTCCCATCAGTCATTAAGAAGTTCTTTCATTTTATGGCCTCCAAGTATACTTATCTTGTGCTTTTTACTGCTCTGGCCTGAAATCAGCATTTCTCCCGAGAGTTCTGAATCTTTTAGAAGCCAAGATGAGGGCGCTAAGCATGCTAATTGCTATTAGAATGTCATTACTTTCAGATTCTTTTAATGTTTAGAGAGAGATAGAGCACACGTACACTTTGTTGCATCTTGCTTCTTATGATCTGGTCATACTGATAATTCTACTTCAAATCCAGTAATAAGGTTTTCTCCCCTTTTCCATTTCATTTATATTTCCTTTTCTCACAGTGAAAACTCTATCCAAGAATATTAATGCTATTCCCTCATTAAATCTTTCTTACTGCTGCTAAGTCACTTCAGTTGTGTCTGACTCTGTGCGGCCCCATAGATGGCAGCCCACCAGGCTCCCCCATCCCTGGGATTCTCCAGGCAAGAACACTGGAGTGGGTTGCCATTTCCTTCTCCAATGCATGAAAGTGAAAAGTGAAAGTGAAGTCGCTCAGTCGTGTCCGACTCTTAGCGACCCCATGGACTGCAGCCTACCAGGCTCCTCTGTCCATGGGATTTTCCAGGCAAGAGTACTGGAGTGGGGTGCCATTGCCTTCTCCAATCTTTTGCACAATATACACCAAATAGTTTTAGGATTATTTCACCGATGTGACTACCTGAAACAAGACTACAGAGAAAAGTTCAAAGCAATAATCAGTGAGTTCTTTCTAAGTTACCTGTTTCTATACTGTTATTTATTTAAGGTGTTTCTATTTTGTCAGGACCTTGCCCCACTTTTGTTTTGATCATAAATCTGAAATTAATGCAATAAATATTTATCTTTAGTAATTTGACAAGTTTTTCCAGACTGTCATTTAAATATATGAAATAAGTTTTCTAATAGACTCCTCAGAAAGCACCTGTACTCCAGGATTCCCTAAATTCTTGAATGTTTCAGAATGTTTTTGTGTAGCCTTGATGCTTGAAGGAAACATTGGCAGGAAATAAGGCCTTGGCTCCTTCTTTCCTTAAGTTTTGTAAAATGTGTTAATTCAGTGTTATCTTGCTTTGTATGTTGCTGTTGGGAAATATGATGCCAACATTATTTTTATCTCTTGATGAAAAGTAACTTATTGACTTGTTTTATTCAATAGCTCAGATACTTTTCCCTTTATTTTTACATTCTAATTGTTCTATTAGAATGTCTCTGAGTTAGCTGTTCTGGATCAATTTTCCCCATTATATAGGTTACATAAAAATGTTAGAGGTTCTTAGGTTTCTAGAAAGATTTCTTAGATTACTATTTTAAGTATTGCCTCTTCTATTTTTTTTTTTTTCCGTTTTCTTCTGAAAAACTAATTATATATAATCATTTAGGTCTATTTATTATTTCCAACATTTTCTCGCTAATCACCCTGAGGTTTCTTTATGTAGCATTTACTTTGTTTTTTTTTTTTTTTGTCTCTATTATGTTACTTAGTGCTCTTTATTATAATTTGTCAAATCTATTCTCCTTTGGGAACCTTGATTAGTTTCTTTGTTCCTCAGATTTTTTTCAGTTTCCTACCTAAATTGAGTCAACCCATATGATGGCTTCATTTTTTTAAAATCCATTTTATTTCAGATGTTTTGAACTTCAGATTCAAGGTAACATACATACACATACATATAAGAATATTTGTTCTTTACTTTGCAGACTATCAGGAAGGCTTTTGTTTCTCCATCTGTGTTTATTATCCCCAGAAGTCAAGCCTGATATGCTTGGAGCACTTCTGGTCCTGTGCCCTTTTGAGCCCTGTCTTTCAGTTCCAGAGTAACTAGAACATCCATCAAGTTTCCGACATGTTCTTATAGGTACTTTCTCAGAATGACTCTGTGTTTCAACTGCTAGGCTCTGTTTCCTATCCTTTTTCCCCACACACTTCATTTTATCACATGCTTGACCTGGACTGTCCTCATTAGGATACTTCCCCCTACTTTCATATCATTTGAAGTTTTTAGTACTTTTTTAAATTTAATTAGAGTTGATTTACAATGTTGTCTTAGTTTTAGGTGTAGAGCAAATTGATTCAGTTATACATACACAATATTAATTCTCTTTTAGACTCCTATTCATACAGGTTATTACAGAATATTGAGTGGAGTTCCCTATGTTATACCCTAGGTCCTTGTTCATTATCTATTTTACATATAGTAGTTTTTTGTATGTTAATCCCAAGCTCCTAATGTATCCCTCACCACCACCTTTCTTCTGTGGTTATTGTAGATTTATTTTTTAAGTCTCTGAGTTTGTTTCTGTTTTGTAAGTAAGTCATTTTTAATTAGATTACACATATGAGTGATATCATGTGATATTTGTCTTTCTCTATATGACTTACTGAAGTGTGTAGTATTTTTAAGCTCCATGGAAACTGTGGGCTTCCCAGGTGGCGCTAGGGGTAAAGAACCTGCCTGCCAATGCAGGAGACGTAAGAGACGTAGGTTTGATCTTTGGCTCAGGAAGATCCAGGGGAATCTTCCACTCCATTATTCTTGCCTGGGGAATTCCATGGACAGAGAAGCCTGGCAGGCTACAGTCCATAGCGTTGCAACGAGTTGGATGCAACTGAAGTGACTTAGCTTGCATATACATATGCAATTGCCAGTTAAGGGTGGTTTTATTTTCTCTTCTTTTTGATGTATATGTCTTTAAGGTGAGTAGAGCAATTCAGATCTACATGACCTCTACAATCTTATATAGACTAAAAATTTTTCAAGGAAGTTAAAATTATGGGTTCATCTATTTTCAGTAATGATATTTTTGCATGCATGTCATGTTCTATTATATAAAATCTTGTGTGATTTAACATTCAATGAACTTATACTGAAAACGTATTACATGCCAAACACATAGATTGTTTCATTTTACTAGAATTCTAAACTCTTTTGGTGGATATAATTCTTTAGCTTGGAACTGAAGCATAAGAGTTATTATTCTCATTTGTTGGTAGACTATTTATTATGTTTCTAAAGTGTTTTGAAATAATTTTATCCATTCCCACAATAACTGCTATTAGGAAAACAGTTTTTGACTATTAGATTTAAGAAAAAATAAGAACTAGTAATGTTCATTTAGTAAATGAAAAATGAAAGAACTGGATTCAAAAATAGTCTTTTTATAAACTGAGCCAGGGCTTCTTTGATAGCTCAGTTGGTAAAGAATCTGCCTGCATCGTGGGTCTCCCGATTCCTGGGTCGGGAAGATCTGCTGAGGAAGGGATAGGCTACCAAGTCCAGTGTTCCTGGGCTTCCCTTGTGGCTCAGCTGGTAAAGAAGCCGCCTGCAATGAGGGAGACCTGGGTTTGATCCCTGGGTTGGGAAGATTCCCTGGAGAAGAGAAAGGCTACCCACTCCAGTACTCTAGCCTGGAGAATTCCATGGACAGACGATGGGGTCCCAAAGAGTTGGACACTTTACTTCACAGTGTGAAAACCTAAGAGAAAAGGAACAGTTCAGGAAATATACAATTTAAGGCTCTGGAAGTCAAACATCCTCTACTTTAATGTGTGGCAAAATGGAAACATATGAAACAGGAGTTAATAGTGAAAGATTCTGAGTGTTCAGTAAACTTCAGAGAAGGTCAAGTGGAAGGAGGGCATCAACATTCAGTTGATTTTTGTGGCAGTAGTAGGACCTTTTTGGTAGGCCTTCTGTTCATTAGAAGAATAAAAGATGATTACAACTATTTTTTTTGAGTTTCAAAATCCCAAATAATTAGTGACTGTTAGTCATTGAGAAGGCAATGGCACCCCACTCCAGTACTCTTGCCTGGAAAATCCCATGGACAGAGGAGCCTGGAAGGCTGCAGTCCATGGGGTCACTGAGGGTCGGACACAACTGAGCGACTTCACTTTCACTTTTCACTTTCATGCATTGGAGAAGGAAATGGCAACCCACTCCAGTGTTCTTGCCTTGAGAATCCCAGAGACCGGGGAGCCTGGTGGGCTGCCGTCTACGGGGTCGCACAGAGTCGGACACGACTGAAGCGACTTAGCAGCAGCAGCAGTCATTGAGGGATAGGTTTTCCTAGTAAGAATGATGAATTTTGTGAAGATGTTACAAAGTAAAACAGTAAAGGTCAGAGTAGAACTGACAATTTTGATGACAAAAACAAGATAAAGTTATTACAGTAAGAAATAGAAAAGATTTAACTTTTAGTCTGGAGAATGCTATGATGAAAGCAGATCATTAAGAAGAAAAGACTGAAAGTATTTTACAGCAGCAACTCTCATATTTTTTTCACCATGACATACATGACATAGTTTTTTTCCAGAGGAGACACATCCCCACCTACGTCTTCTAGAGCAGAGATAAGAAAGGTTGGATTTGTGCTTAATTCCTGCACATCCTATTCTGGCAGCATCTTGTTTCCTGTTTCTTCTTGTCTTGAGAGAAAGTGTGAAAGCAGTCAGGCAAGAGTGATGTTTCTCCTCTATTTATAAAACTATATACTTAAAAGAGTAAAGGTACTTGCCTTCAGAAACAAATACTTTTCATAATTATATGTGTATGTGGGTTTGTTTTAAAAATACTTAAACACATTGGTCCCTTTTATTATTAATGATGGTTAGCAGCTCTTTTCTGTTGAACTTATGGCAACCCTCAGAGTGTGGTTTGTTGATGTAGAGAATAGTGTCAATTGTGAAACTTGAGAATTAAGACTGGCAGCTAGAGGTAAATATGTTCATTAAAATGAGTAACCACTCTAGACAAACAGCATTAATAGTGGAGAGGAAGAATGAAAGTGAAAGATATTTTGAAAGAAAATAGACAAAAAGGGAGACTGAAAATGAACAAGGGGAAAGAATAATGTAGAGCTGTATTCTGAACTCCAAATTATTATTATGACTTTGAAATTACAAAATCTAAAAAGGCAGAGGAACTAGGGATCAAATTGCCAACATCCTCTGGATCATCAAAAGAGCAAGAGAGTTCCAGAAAAACATCTATTTCTGCTTTGACTATGCCAAAGCCTTTGACTGTGTGGATCACAATAAACTGTGGAAAATTCTGAAAGAGATGGGAATACCAGACCATCTGACCTGTCTCTTGAGAAACCTGTATGCAGGTCAGGAAGCAGTAGTTAGAACTGGACATGGAACAACAGACTGGTTCCAAAGAGGAAGAGGAGTATGTCCAGGCTGTATATTGTCACCCTGCTTATTTAACTTATATGCAGATTACATCATGAGAAATGCTGGGCTGGAAGAAGCACAAGCTGGAATCAAGATTGTCGCAAGAAATATCAATAACCTCAGATATGCAGATGACACCACCCTTATGGAAGAAAGTAAAGAGGAAGTAAAAAGCCTGTTGATGAAAGTGAAAGAGGAGAGTGAAAAAGTTGGCTTAAAGCTCAACATTCAGAAAACGAAGATCATGGCATCCAATCCCATCACTTCATGGGAAATAGATGGGGAAATAGTGGCAACAGTGTCAGACTTTATTTTTCTGGGCTCCAGATTCACTGCAGAAGGTAATTGCAGCCATGAAATTAAAAGACACTACTCCTTGGAAGGAAAGTTATGACCAACCTAAATAGCATATTGAAAAGCAGAGACATTACTTTGTCAACAAAGGTCCATCTGGTCAAGGTTATGGTTTTTCCAGGAGGTGTGTATGCATGTGAGAGTTGGATGATGAAGAAAGCTGAGTGCCGAAGAATTGATGCTTTTGAACTGTGGTGTTGGAGAAGACTCTTAAGACTCCCTTGGACTGCAAGAAGATCCAACCAGTCCATCCTAAAGAAGATCAGTCCTAGGTGTTCATTGGAAGGACTGATGTTGAAGCTGAAACTCCAATACTTTGGTCACCTCATGAGAAGAGTTGACATATTGGAAAAGACCCTAATGCTGGGAAGGATTGGGAGCAGGAGGAGAAGGGGTTGACAGAGGATGAGATGGCTGGATGATATCACCGACTCAATGGACATTGGTATGAGTTAACTCTAGGAGTTGGTGATGGACAGGGAGGCCTGGTGTGCTGTGAATCATGGGGTCGAAAAGAGTCGAACATGACTGAGTGACTGAACTGAGCTGAACTGAACTGAAAGGATTTAAATTAAGTTGTATGATTGCATAAATGCCTTCTTTATTCAAGAAATGTTATGGAATAGTATATAGCAGTCACTGTTGAAAGCACTAGAATTTTATGACTAACAAATCAGAAAAAATCCTTGCTTTCTCATTTAATAATTTACAGTTGTTTTCAACTATAATTTCTATGGTTACTGTTAATAAAAGAAAACAAAGGATATTTTACTAAACTTCAGTTCATCTCTTTGATTAGAATACATTTGAACTTTCTTTTTAGGGGAGGAAAAGAGGAAATTTTTATGTATGTGATAAAACTTCGTATAACCAATATACTTCAGGAATTTGAGAATTGAGAAATTTAATACTTATTTGGTATTCAGCATTCTGCCAGATATTATGTGTGCCCACATTTTTACATATAACTCTGATAGCATTGTTTTAATGTTGAAATTATATCAACTATTTCCAAATGAAAGTAAATCCTTGTGTAATGGGCAGCTTGCCTGAAGGCACATAGTTAGAGTGTAGGTAAGGATCAGAATACAGAACTGATCTTACAGGTCCATATATTTTCTAGTAAACTAAGTTTTACAGTAAGTCACCTTGACAGCTTTCCTTATTTGAATGTATGCATGAAAATATTTTAAAAATGTCTAAATCTGTCCAGACTTATGGATATTGTATTGTTAATATAACCCTATTTGAATATACTTTTCCTTTGAACTTTTAGAATATATTAGAATTCTTCTGAACATGGTTCGGTATTGTATATAGCACCAGGTATAGATGGTAAAGAACATCACTGTCCAGTATGGTAGCCATCAGCTACATGTCATTATTTAAATTTAAAATAATTAGAATTAAAAATTCAGTATTTTAGATAGCAAGATCAAGATGATCACAGTAGGAGGTTCCTGACTTTTTCCTTCTCCCATGAAGGTGGAAATTTATACACACACACAGACACACACACACACACACACACACACACACACACACGTGTACATACATACATATGTATATGTGTGTGTGCTTAGTCACTCAGTTGTGTCCGGCTCTTTGCGACCCCATGGACTGTAGCCTGCCAGGCTCCTCTGTCCTTGAAGATTCTTCAGGCAAGAATACTCAAGTGGTTTGCCATGCTCTCCTTCAGGGGATCTTCCCAACCCAGAGATCGAGCCCAGGTCTCCTGCATTGCAGGGAGGATTTTTTTACTGTCTGAGTCAACAGGGAAGCCTATATGTGTGTATATATATATACACATATATACCTACACAAACACATACATGCACACACATATACATATAGCTTCACAGGAATCAATTCTCCATAATAAAAATACAGAAACTAGTTGAATGACTCCTATACCTCACACAACTTAGGAAATAACCCACATCAAAATGGTTAGGAAAAGCTGATACACACTTGTGCCACAAAGCCCTCCCTCCATTATAGTGGCTTACAATCTTGAGGGAACCCCTAACTTCCAGTTTCTCCCTGAGGAGTGAATGGTTTTCACCACATGTCTTATACCTAACTTTTATGACTGCTGCCCAAGTGACCTGCTCCTAAGTGACCTAACCCAGAGAACCAGTGGGGCTGGGCATTCACAAGTCCACCACGACCACAGTCAACACAGGAATTTTTTTAAACAGGTTCTTGAGCACTTCCTAAGACTGTTCTTCTAACTCAGCTCAGCGCAGAAGGAATAGGCAGACCCTCAAAGCTCCCAGTTTCTCGCTGGAAGGAATTTGCATATTTTCACAGTAACTTCCTGAGGAGCAGACTTCTACCTTGCCTGCCTGTGGGAGCTGACTGCATCCTCTTAGGAACCTGTAAAGGCTTGTGGAAATTTTCTCAGTCTCCTCTTCCAAGCTTGCTCCAACGATAAAACCAAGTTTCCAGCTTCTTTCTGGAAAAGCTTGTCCATGTGTCTAGAACCCTTTGTTTTATGGCTACTGCCTGAGTGGCCAGCTGAGAAAGCCAACAGGACTCAACATTTGTCAGTCCTACTGCTGCTACTAAGTCGCTTCAATCGTGTCCAACTCTGTGCGACCCCATAGATGGCAGCCCACCAGGCTCCCACATCTCTGGAATTCTCCAGGCAAGAACACTGGAGTGGGTTGCCATTTCCTTCTCCAGTGCATGAAAGTGAAAAGTGAAAATGAAGTCGCTCAGTCATGTCTAACCCTTAGTGACTCATGGACTGCAGCCTTCCAGGCTCCTCTGTCCATGGGATTTTCCAGGCAAGAGTACTGGAGTGGCGTGTCATTGCCTTCTCCGGTCAGTCCTACAGAACCGCGTTAAACAAGAAAGTGATTTTGAAATGTGTATGTGGACCCTTCCTACAGCCTTCTCCCTGAGCTCAGCTCAGAGGAGAGAGGCTGAATAAGAAGGCTCCATGTCTCTTTCTGGAGGAGCTGAACTGCATACTTTTCCAACTACTGCCCAAGGTCAGACTTCTAATCAGCCTGTGTCTGGTCACTATCAGACCACATCATTTGTTGTCCTTAGGTGTTTGAGTGGGCATGCCAGATTTCCTGTGCCTTCTTTTCCTAGGCTGCCTCAATGTTAAAACCAAGTCTCCAGCGTCTCACTGAAAGGAGTTTGTCCATACATCTAGTGCCCCAACTTCTGTGGTTACCACTCAAGAGGTCAGCTACTTAAAAACTTAGCTTAGGGTGCTGGCTACTCAGCTTTTGCAATTTCTCTGGGACATAGGCACTTCCAGTAGCCCTTTATTCTGGCTCAGCAAAGAGTATGTAGGCAAAAACACCCATCTCCTATTACTACCTGATAAAGGATAGGATGCATATATCATATGCTGACTTTTTTGTCCACTGTCCAAAGTTTGAGCTTTCAATTAGTCTGCTGTCAGAACTGACAAGACAGGCAGTTAATGGTCCAAAAGGAGCAAGAACAAAGACAACTGTTTGAAAAAGAACAGAAGTTTGAGTGGTACTTAGAATCTTGGGCTACGCTGATTAGCAAGGTTAACCTGCTATATAAGGCCATTCTGTTAAAGCTGAGAGATTGCGTCTTTTATCTAATTCATAGAAACCAACACAAAAACTCAAGTAAAATAAATAACCAGGAGAATATGTGGGAAACAAAACAGAACTCCACAAGCCAACACAATGAAATCGTGACAGGCGATTTACCAAACAGAATTCAAGATAGTGGTCATAAAGGTGCCCACAAGATCACAAGGACAGCATAAAAACAAAGACAATTCACAACAGAGATAGAAAATATTTGAAAGTACCGAACAGACATCATACAGCAGAATAATACACTCAGATCAGATCAGATCAGTCGCTCAGTCGTGTCCGACTCTTTGCCACCCCATGAACCGCAGCACGCCAGGCCTCCCTATCCATCACCAGCTCTCGGAGGTCACTCAGACTCACATTCATCGAGTCAGTGATGCCATCCAGCCATCTCATCCTCTGTCGTCCTCTTCTCCTCCTGCCCTCAATCCCTCCCAGCATCAGAGTCTTCTCCAATGAGTCAACTCTTCGCATGAGGTGGCCAAAATACTGGAGTTTCAGCTTGAGCATCATTCCCTCCAAAGAAATCCCAGGTCTGATCTCCTTCAGAATGGACCGGTTGGATCTCCTTGCAGTCCAAGGGACTCTCAAGAGTCTTCTCCAACACCATAGTTCAAAAGCATCTATTCTTCGGCGCTCAGCCTTCTTCACAGTCCAGCTCTCACATCCATACATGACCACAGGAAAGACCATAGCCTTGACTAGGCGAACCTTTGTTGGTAAAGTGATGTCTCTGCTTTTGAATATGCTATCTAGGTTGGTCATAACTTTCCTTCCAAGGAGTAAGCATCTTTTAATTTCATGGCTGCAGTCACCATCTGCAGTGATTTTGGAGCCCAGAAAAATAAAGTCTGACACTGTTTCCACTGTTTCTCCATCTATTTCCCATGTAGTGATGGGACCAGATGCCATGATCTTTGTTTTCTGAATGTTGAGCTTTAAGCCAACCTTTTCACTCTCCACTTTCACTTTCATCAAGAGGCTTTTTAGTTCCTCTTCACTTTCTGCCATAAGGGTGGTATCATCTGCATATCTGAGGTTATTGATATTTCTCCCGGCAATCTTGATTCCAGCTTGTGTTTCCTTCAGTCCAGCATTTCTCATGATGTACTCTGCATATAAGTTAAATAAACATGGTGACAATATACAGCCTTGACGTACTCCTTTTCCTATTTGGAACCAGTCTGTTGGTCCATGACCAGTTCTAACTGTTGCTTCCTGACCTGCATACAGATTTCTCAAGAGGCAGATCAGGTGGTCTGGTATTCCCATCTCTCTCAGAATTTTCCACAGTTTATTGTGATCCACACAGTCAAAGGCTTTGGCATAGTCAATAAAGCAGAAATAGATGTTTTTCTGGAACTCTCTTGCTTTTTCGATAATCCAGCGGATGTTGGCAATTTGATCTCTCGTTCCTCTGCCTTTTCTAAATTCAGCTTGAACATCAGGAAGTTCACGGTTCACATATTGCTGAAGCCTGGCTTGGAGAATTTTGAGCATTACTTTACTAGCGTGTGAGATGAGTGCAATTGTGCGGTAGTTTGAGCACTCTTTGGCATTGCCTTTCTTTGGGATTGGGATGAAAACTGACCTTTTCCAATCTTGTGGCCACTGCTGAGTTTTCCAAATTTGCTGGCATATTGAGTGAAGCACTTTCACAGCATCATCTTTCAGGATTTGGAATAGCTCCACTGGAATTCCATCACCTCCACTAGCTTTGTTCCTAGTGATGCTTTCTAAGGCCCACTTGACTTCACATTCCAGGATGTCTGGCTCTAGGTCAGTGATCACACCATCATGATTATCTGGGTCGTGAAGCTCTTTTTTGTACAGTTCTTCTGTGTATTCTTGCCACCTCTTCTTAATATCTTCTGCTTCTGTTAGGTCCACACCATTTCTGTCCTTTATCGTGCCCATCTTTGCATGAAATGTTCCTTTGGTATCTCTGATTTTCTTGAATACACTAATTGAGTTCCAAAAGTCAATCAGATCAGATCAGATCAGTCGCTCAGTCGTGTCCGACTCTTCGCGACCCCATGAATTGCAGCACGCCAGGCCTCCCTGTCCATCACCAACTCCCAGAGTTCACTCAGACTCACGTCCATCGAGTCAGTGATGCCATCCAGCCATCTCATCCTCTGGCGTCCCCTTCTCCTCCTGCCCCCAATCCCTCCCAGCATCAGAGTCTTTTCCAATGAGTCAACTCTTCGCATCAATAGAGGGGTTCAACAATCAGACTAAATCATACAGAAAATATTATTTGTCAATTGTATCTCAGTAAACCTGGGGAAAAATAACATTTCTCAGTTTTACTAGGCATATTTGGCTGCTCAGTAGCTATACATGACTAGTGCCTGCTGTAGACAACAGTGTAGATATATACCATTTCCATTATTGCCAAAAGTTCTATTGAGCAGTGCCACTATAGGATGAATACCAGTTGTGTTCCAGACACTGAATGATTTTTGTTTCAATAATATTTGATAAAATCTACAATCAGACTTAAATTTCTTATTTTCTTGCATCCTTGAAAAGGAGTATAACAAAATAGAACTGATGTTTCCTATTAATTAGGCTTTCATTGTATGCTTAATATGTAGCTTTCTCATTTAAAGCTTTTAGAGAGTTTTTGAAATTTCTACATAAAGGCTTTCTATCCATCAATGATTACTTTGAAAGATGGACCTCATGCTATTAGCTAACTAAAGATGTTACTACTGTTGATATTTTGCTTTTTTGTCATTGTTGTTGTTCAATCACTGAGTCCTGTCCGACTCTTTGACTCCATGGTCTATAGCATGGCAGGCTCCTCTGTCCGTATCTCCCAGAGTTTGCTCAGATTCACATCCATTGAGTCAGTGATGCTATCCAAACATCTCATCCTCTGCTGTACTGTTTTTTTCCCCTTCAAACTTTCCCAACATTACAGACTTTTTGAATGAATAGGCTCTTAGCGTCAGCTGGCTGAAGTATTGGAGCTTCAGCTTAGGCAACAGACCTTCCAATGAATATTCAGGATTGATTTCCTTTAGTATTGACTAATTTGATCTCCTTGAAGTACAAAGGACTCTCAAGAATCTTCTTCAGCACCACAATTTGAAAGCATCAATTCTTGGGTCTCAGCTTTCTTTATGGTCCAACTCTCACATCCGTGTATGACTACTGAGCAAAACATAGCTTTGACTATACGGACCTTTGTCAGCAAAGTGATGTCTCTGTTTTTTAACTATGCTGTTTAGGTTTGTCATAGCTTTCCTTACAAGAAGCAAGCATCTTTTAATTTTATGGCTGCAGTCACCATCGTCAGAGATTTTGAAGCACAAGAAAATAAAACTTGTTACTGCTTTCACTTTTTCCCCTTCTATTTGTCATGAAGTGATAGAACTGGATGCCATGATCTCTGTTTTTTGTGTTTTTTTTTTTTTTTTTTTTTTATGTTGAGCTTTAAGCCAGCTTTTTCACTCTCCTCTTCCACTCTCATCAAAAGGTTCTTAAGTACCTTTTCACTTTCTTCTGTTAGAGTGATATCATCTTCATAGCCAAGGTTGTTGATATTTCTCCTTGCAGTCTTGATTGCAGCTTGTGATTCACACAACCTGGCATTTCACATGATGTATTCTGTATATAGGTTAAATAAGCAGGGTGATAAAATACAGCCTTTTCACTCCTTATCCAGTTAGCTGTTCTATGTAAGGTTCTAACTGTTGCTTCTTGACCTGCATACAGGTTTCTCAGGAGGCAGTTAAGGTGGTCTGATATTTCCATCTCTTAAAAATTTCCAGTTTGTTGTGATCCACACAGTCAAAGGCTTTAGGGTACTCAATGAAGCAGAAGTAGCTGTTTTTCCAGGGTTCCATGCTTTCTCTGTGATCCAACGAATGTTGGCAAATTTGATCTCTGGTTTTTCTGCCTCTTCAAAACCCGACTTGTACATCTGAAAATTACTGGAGCCTGGAGGGCTACAGTCTATGGGGTCGCAAAAGAGTCAGAGAGTTCTTAGCGACTAAACAACAAAAATTTTGCTCCTTATACTTACTTAAATGTGGCTGCTAATTTCACCAATTTTTATACATTTAGCCCTTGAGCATTATCATAATCATCACCGATTACTTTAAGAAATGAGAAAAATTACATGGTATAAGTCCTTAGTTTGCTTGACTTGACAAATCCAGTTTTAATTTACTGAAATCATATTTCCCATGTCTTTCATTCAATAACAGAAACAGATCAGATCAGTATTTCTTCCCCACTGCTAGTCTGTTTATCAACAATATCAAGAGCCTTATCCTTAGTGCTCAGCATTGTGAATAAATCATTAAGTTTTTGTTGTCTATTCTTGCATAGTACAAAAATGACAGGGTGGATTTTACCAAATTTGGAACAGCTGGAACTGAGGAGGAACAAGAGGCATATATGAATACTAAATTTGAAGAGTCATGCTGTATGAATTTTGATGCTTTGAACAGAGGAAACAATAGTAGTTTCAAATTTGAAATTCAAATCAAAAGTCACAGGTACAGATGGTTGAAATTACAAAAGTGAGATTGTTGATCGGACTGCTTCTAACCTTAGCAGCTCTCTAGTACATACTAGAGTGAGTAGCACTGGAGATTTAGTATTTAATAATATTCAAAGATTTGCTGAGCAACTCTTACATCATAGTTACCAAAACTTATTCTAGTCATAAAATAAAGAAGGAAATGGGTATTTAAGTTCTAGTATTTGAATAAAGACATTTCTATATAGGCATACTTCATTTTATTATACTTTGATTGGTTGAATTTTGCAGCTATTACATTGCTTTTGCAAATTGAAAGTCTGTGGCAACCCTGTGTTGAGCAGCTCTACTGGCACCATTTTTCCAACAGCATTTTCTAGTATCCTATCTCTGGGCCATATTTTGGTTATTCTTACAATATTTCAAACTTTTTCATTATATTTTTTATGGGAATCTGTGATCAGTGATCACTTTTTTTTATATTGTTATTGCAAGAAATATCACTGGCTCAATGATCATATAGTATTTAGGGCTTTTAAACCATGAAGTATTTTTAATAAAGGTATGTACATTATTAGATGCAATATTGTTGCACACTTAATAAAGTAAATATGGTGTAAACATAACTTTTATATGCACTTAAAACAAAAAAAATTAATGTGACTCACTTTGTTGCAAAATTCACATTCATCACTGTAGTCTATAACCAAACCATCAAATATCTCCAAAGTATGCTTATAGTACTCCTCAAGAATTTGATAGAGTAGATGTTGGTAGAAAATGGTTCACAAGACTGAGAAGGACCATGTTAAATGACTGCCTACTTGGGGGTGATGGTAAGAAAACATCTGTTAATAAGGGCTTAATGTTGCAACTATTTCCCAAATTAGCTGCTATTTGTTTTATTGGCAAGGCCTGGGATATACAAATGAGCCATATTTTCTTATCCTTCTCACAGAGAATTAAACCTCAATTTGTGAGACTTGTTTTTCTCCTCTTTAAATCATTTAACTGAATTTACACACACAGAGACAAGTTATGTTCTGGAATTGAAATTAAAGGAGTATCACACAGTGCTTCTCATGCCTGTCTGAATTGTGAGAAGAGGACTGCACCCAGATAGAGGCTTAGTTTTCTATTATGATACTGTTATGTCAGTCATATGAAAAAATGAGTTAGAAGTTGGATATTATAAATTTCATTATAAGCATAATGCCTGTAAAAGTGTAAATGCTGACACTTTAAAATTGAATAGTATATGACTGGGCAATGGCAATTCCCTCTAGTTTCCTCTCAAAAAGTAAATGATTTTGCCAGATTAAGGAATCTTAAACTTTACATAAGTTAATAATTTATTTATTTGCAAACATATACTGTAGCAGAAGTAGTCATTTCTGTGAATACTATCTTTTTTCCATAGAAGAATATATGTTTAGTAAAATTAATTTTGTACCAATGTTGTCAAAGGTAGATTTCTTTAAAACTAAAAGTAACCTTGGAGGGCATCCTATATATACCTATCATTTCAAAACAGAAAGCCAAGATTCAAAGAAGTTTCATGAATTATACAATTTATTAATGAAATTAGAGATCAGTATCATTAGGATTGGATCCCCAAACTTTATCTTTGCCAAATTCCTTCTATTAAATTTCATTTCTTCTGTATCTGAAACATTCTTAAATTATTTCTTATAAGAATCTTCCATTTCCTTAGGAATTATGTAACATTCCTTCTCAATGACCAGTCAACATGTGGCTATTTATATTGACCTTAGGGATCCTAGAAGACCTAATGGAATTAGGGAATTCATGAAAAACTTACTTCCCTCCATATCCATCCACTCCACAGATACCCCAAGCAAGAACTCTGACTTTCAATTCAGTTCAGTCGCTCAGTCGTGTCTGACTCTTTGCGATCCCATGAATTGCAGCATGCCAGGCCTCCCTGTCCATCACTAACTAACGGAGTTCACTCAGACTCACATCCATGGAGTCAGTGATGCCATCCAGCCATCTCATCCTCTGTCGTCCCCTTCTCCTCCTGCCCCCAATCCCTCCCAGCATCAGAGTCTTCTCCAATGAGTCAACTCTTCACATGAGGTGGTCAAAGTACTGGAGTTTCAGCTTTAGCATCATTCCTTCCAAAGAAATCCCAGGGCTGATCTCCTTCAGAATGGACTGGTTGGATCTCCTTGCAGTCCAAGGGACTTTCAAGAGTCTTCTCCAACACCACAGTTCAAAAGCATCAATTCTTTGGTGCTCAGCCTTCCTCACAGTCAACTCTCACATCCATACATGACCACAAGAAAAACCATAGCCTTGACTAGATGGACCTTTGTTGGCCAAGTAATGCCCTCCCTTTGCTTCCCTCCTCTCCCCTCCTCTTCTCTCAGCTTTCTTTTAATTTCTTTATAATTTCCTCTCCTTTTATTTTCCTCTCATTTACTTTTTTCCATCTATTAAATACCAAACAGTATTGTGTTTGGTCCTAAAATGTGAGGAAGTCAAAACATGTTCTCCATTCCTATGGAACTGACAGTCTCCTAGATGTTTTATTGGCAAAAATGACTGTATATCAAATAGCACTAATATTGTTGTATTTTTACATTAATTTATTCATGTATAAAAATAAATGTAAATTTTATTTTTACATTAATTTATAATTATTTTATTATATTATTTTATTTTTATAACTTTAGAGAATTACCCCATGCAGTTAAATATAACATCCACCACCTCACATACTTATCTTTTTTTGTTTGATGAGAATATTTAAATTCTATTCTTTAAGCAAACTTCACTTATACAATATGGTCTTATCAAATATAGTCACCATGTTTTATATTAGATTTTCACATCATGTGCATCTTTTTCTTTTTTAATTTTATTTTGCTTAAACTTTACAATATTGTATTGCTTTTGCCATTCATCAAAATGAATCCGCCACAAGTATACATGTGCATCTTATAGCTGAAATCTCGCATCCTTTAACAAACTTCTCCTGGTTTTCCCCAACCCTCCCAGTCCCGGGCAATCACTTTTCTAGCCTCGTTTCTGTGACTTTTCTTTCAGATTCCACAGATCAGTGATACCCTGCAAACATATATCACATCTTCTTTATTTATTCATCCATTAGTGGACATTTAGGTTACTTTAATATTTTAAATCTCAGGCACTGAAATTACTGCTTTGTCATTTTTTTAACTTTATTGAATAAATGATAGCTCCTTTATATATATTGTCTTGGCCAGAAAGTTTGTTCAGGCTTTTCATAGCATCATTTGAAAACCAAATGAACTTTCTGGCCAAGCCAATATCAGTTTTACTGTATGTAAATGCATATAAAGACTGTGACCTCTTCACATTGCTTTTTAACAGATGCATTTTAGAATCTATGAAATTTGTTAGTTATTTTTACTGCTATAGTTTATTGTTCTTCAGAAATAGATTAAATGTTATTTTTTCTATTTAACCATATTAATTCGAAAATATCATAAATTTATAGATTCTGGGGGGTACACTAGCAATGAAAAGGTGGGGAAGACTTTTTTTTTCTTTTCTCAGTTTTGGACTTTTCTTTGCAGAGACTTAAGGGATGAAGGACAATATTCTATGTAATTGTTGAGAGAAGGGATTTCTATTCCTTACATCAAAATAAACATATTTTGAAATCCCTGACAGAACTGTCTCTATGGGCCCACCTCCAGGTTGGTCACTAAAATCCTCAAGGACAGGACTGCATACCTGTCCCTGTTCTTCAGCCCTGTTCAATGGGATTAAATAAAGAATCATTTTTCATTGTGAAAAATACTGACAGCAAAATAAGAAAGCTTAAAATTTACATCCACTGTGCCAGAAGATTTGAGTTTAGTTTAATCTATAGAACACAACACATTTCATTGCAAGACACTTAGTGTAGAGGAAAAATGAAAATTTGAGTTCATATCCCAGTTCTACCATCTTTCTTGTATGGACTTCGATTAGCTCATTTAACCTCTCTTAGTGTTAGGATACCAACAGAAATGAAAATAGTATCTGTCTCATAAGATTAAGTTTGAGTTTAAATGTGGAATTCATTTGTAAAACCCTTAGCACAGCACGTACTAGGCTTTCAGCAATGTGGTTCCCCAACACTCTCTTCCCCTCTTTTTTGGGTTAAATTTCTACTTATGGTACAACCTTGGTAAGTCCTGATGAGTTCTTTCATAAATTCCTTGGAAGACAAAATTCTCTTTGTAATTAATCAAAAAGAGAGTAATGAAGAAAGGGACACAAAAATGACAATGCAGAGAAAGGAAAAAAACAAAACCAAGAGGCAAAAAGATCTTGATATAGAAAGATAATGCCTCTTTCCCAGGACTGCTTTAGGCTGTTGAAACAGTAATGTTTCACAGGTAAAATAAACATTTCTGTATTATTTTAATGATCCAGATTTTCATTAGCAAAAAGAAGATGACCTATAAATACTGCAAATAGAGAGAAATAAAGAAACTCTGTTTTGGTGTATGCTGTATTAATGGTATACCACCACATTCTTCCCCTTTGATAAGTTTCTCTTTTTCTTTTGGTCTCATGATTTTAACATGGAACACATGAGATTGGGTAGAAGAACAAATACACAAAATGCACAGTTCTAATCCTTGGAAATTAAAAGTAGTTTAATTTCGGAGAAGGCAATGGCAAGCCACTCCAGTACTCTTGCCTGGAAAATCCCATGGATGGAGGAGGCTGGTGGGCTGCAGTCCATGGGGTTGCTACGAGTCGGACGTGACTGAGCGACTTCACTTTCACTTTTCACTTTCACACAATGGAGAAGGCAATGGCAACCCACTCCAGTGTTCTTGCCTGGAGAATCCCAGGGATGGCAGAGCCTGGTGGGCTGCCGTCTATGGGGTCACACAGAATTGGACACGACTGAAGTGACTTAGCTCTATTGCTTCATGAACTTGAGGATTTAATTATCAGTTTTAATCTCAAAACCCTATTTTAAATGAATTAAAATGCAATTTGGTTCTTTAGCACAAATAGCTCCACTAAACTCTTTAACAAAGCTAGTGGAGGTGATGGAATTCCAGTGGAGCTATTCCAAGTCCTGAATGATGATGCTGTGAAAGAGCTACACTCAATATGCCAGCAAATTTGGAAAACTCAGCAGTGGCCACAAGATTGGAAAAGGTCAGTTTTCATCCCAATCCCAAAGAAAGGCAATGCCAAGGAGTGCTCAAACTACCGAACAATTGCACTCATCTCACACGCTAGTAAAGTAATGCTCAAAATTCTCCAAGCCAGGCTTCAGCAATATGTGAACCGTGAACTTCCTGATGTTCAAGCTGGTTTTAGAAAAGGCAGAGGAACCAGAGATCAAATTGCCAACATCCGCTGGATCATGGAAAAAGCAAGAGAGTTCCAGAAAAACATCTATTTCTGCTTTATTGACTATGCCAAAGCCTTTGACTGTGTGGATCACAATAAACTGTGGAAAATTCTGAAAGAGATGGGAATACCAGACCACCTGATCTGCCGCTTAAAAAATCTGTATGCAGGTCAGGAAGCAACAGTTAGAACTGGACATGGAACAACAGACTGGTTCCAAATAGGAAAAGGACTACGTCAAGGCTGCATATTGTCACCATGTTTATTTAAATTATATGCAGAGTACATCATGAGAAATGCTGGACTGGAAGAAACACAAGTTGGAATCAAGATTGCCGGGAGAAATATCAATAACCTCAGATATGCAGATGACACCACTCTTATGGCAGAAAGTGAAGAGGGGCTAAAAAGCCTCTTGATGAAAGTGAAAGTGGAGAGTGAAAAGGTTGGCTTAAAGCTCAACATTCAGAAAACGAAGATCATGGCATCTGGTCCCATCACTGCATGGGAAATAGATGGGGAAACAGTGGAAACAGTGTCAGACTTTGTTTTTCTGGGCTCCAAAATCACTGCAGATGATGACTGCAGCCATGAAATTAAAAGACGCTTGCTCCTTGGAAGGAAAGTTATGACCAACCTAGATAGCATATTCAAAAGCAGAGACATTACTTTACCAACAAAGTTTCGCCTAGTCAAGGCTATGGTCTTTCCTGTGGTCATGTATGGATGTGAGAGCTGGACTGTGAAGAAGGCTGAGCGCCGAAGAATTGATGCTTTTGAACTGTGGTGTTGGAGAAGACTCTTGAGAGTCCCTTGGACTGCAAGGAGATCCAACCAGTCCATTCTGAAGGAGATCAATCCTGGAATTTCTTTGGAAGGAATGATGCTAAAGCTGAAACTCCAGTATTTTGGCCACCTCATGCGAAGAGTTGACTTATTGGAGAAGACTCTGATGCTGGGAGGAATTGAGGGCAGGAGGAGAAGGGGACGACAGAGGATGAGATGGCTGGATGGCATCACTGACTCGATGGATGCGAGTCTGAGTGACCTCCGGGAGCTGGTGATGGACAGGGAGGCCTGGCGTGCTGCGGTTCATGGGGTCGCAAAGAGTCGGACACGACTGAGCGACTGATCTGATCTGATCTGAAACTCTTTAACATTCATAATAATTACAGGACTCATCATTTATACTTGGGAATGGTCAGACACATTTTTCTTGCACTTGATTGCTTACCCCAAACTTAACTTTTCCATGGTTGATATGTGTTTAGTTGCTCAGTTGTGTCAAACTCCTTGTGACACTATGGACTGTAGCCTGCCAGGCTCCTCTGTCCATGGGGATTCTTTAGGTATCCCCACTGGAGTGGGTTGCCATGACCTCCTCCAGGGGATCTTCCCAACCCAGGGATCAATCCTCATTGCAGACAGAATCTTTACCATCTGAGCCACCAGGGAGGCACAATTGTTGATTTGGTTGAAATTTAACCATCACTGTATTAATCATCTATTAGAGTTTTATTATGGTGATACAGAGCTACATCAGGGTGCTGCTGCAGGAGGATAGGCTTGTATTTCTCCATCTTTGCTCTGCAGACTATGAAGGGAATAGTGGACCCAGTCTCTTGGGGAGTGTGTCAATGGTGTGTTTTCATTTTTGTTGTAATCTCAAAATCAACATAAATTTATTCCAAGTTATTCATATGGCCATATTATAACCAAGTATTTCCACATGATTTTGGTGGTTGAAATTTTATTTGCAGTTATGATAACATGATCACCAAACTCTAGTAAATTAATGTTTTAAGTCAATGAGGCAACGTCAATGAGGCAACTATAGCAGTGGGGTTAATGTATCAATAATATGTATTAGCCAACTGAAGTTTGAAACAAGTTTCTATAGGGAAATTAGAGCTGAGGTAGTCTTACAAATCGGGGAAGGCGATGGCACCCCACCCCAGTACTTTTGCCTGGAAAATCCCATGGACGGAGGATCCTGGTAGGCTCCAGTCCATGGGGTCGCTAAGAGTCGGACACAACTGAGCGACTTCACTTTCATTTTTCACTTTCATGCATTGGGGAAGGAAATGGCAACCCACTCCACTGTTCTTGCCTGGAGAATCCCAGGGACGGGGGAGCCTGGTGGGCTTCCTTCTATGGGGTCGCACAGAGTTGGACACGACTGAAGCGACTTAGCAGTAGCAGTAGCAGTAGTCTTAACAAATACCAGAGAACATACATGATGCAGCTAATTCATATTCTCATCTCCATGAGAAGTTTTATATTAGCATTATTTTAGTATCATTTTAAATGTTTTATTTTGCACTTTAGTTTATATTCATTTGCAAATTTGTTTTGGATTGTGACCATATAGCTATCAACACAGGCATTTATATCTAGATTGGTACATGTTTAAGTTACAATATGAAAACATAATTTAGTTCAACACTCAGAGTCTATAGTTCTGTTTTTCTGTTTGTAACATTTGAGAAATAATAGTAGACAATTTTATTTTGTCCCTCTAATTTTTGAATATCTACAAGTTGATGGTGAAAACTGTTAGTGGCAGTAGGAAAGGAAAAGTGGGAAAGAATTATCGAGACAGGGAGAAGCCTTTGGCAATTAGCCTGGAGTGGCTTCCAGCTCTGGGGGCTTGGAAATGGTCTAGACACCTGCCAAAATATGGAAATACTATGTTGGGGGAGTTAAGCTAACTAGTTCTATTTGGTGCGTGTTCACAGTGAGGTTGTGCATACTCAGTTGTATCCAACCCTTTGAGACTCCATGGACTGTCACCGCCAGGTTCCTCTGTCCATTGAACTTTCCTAGTAGGAATATTGGAGCAGGTAGCCGTTTATGCCTCCACAGAATCTTCCTGACCCAGGAACTAAACCTGTGTCTCTGGCATGTCCTGCCTTGGAAGGTGGATTCTTTACCACCATGCCACCAAGGAAGCCTATGCATGCTAAGGATGAAGCTCTAATAGATTTCCGGATGCTGCTGCTGCTGCTAAGTCGCTTCAGTCGTGTCCGACTCTGTGCGACCCCATAGACTGCAGCCCACCAGGCACCTCCGTCCTTGGGATTCTCTCGGCAAGAATACTGGAGTGGGTTGCCATTTCCTTCTCCAGTGCATGAAAGTGAAAAGTCAAAGTGGAGTCACTCAGTCATGCCCAACTCTTAGCGACCCCATGGACTGCAGCCTACCAGGCTCCTCCGTCCATGGGATTTTCCAGGCAAGAGTACTGGAGTGGGGTGCCATTGCCTTCTCCAGATTTCCAGATAGAGTCCTGTAAAACTAAGATTCAAGAAAGAACAATTAGGATTTAAGAAGAGAAGCTTCAAGGGACATTTGTGAAGAAAAGATAGTTGAGCTCATGACAGTAGATGAACTTGTCAAAAAGTGAAACTGAGCTTACCAGTTCCAATGATGAAAACTGCATTCAGGGATGTGAATGAGAAAAAGCTAAAATAAACTACCAGACACTTCTTATTCAGAATTTTTATCCACTTTAGGAATTTTTACATTTTTAAAAAAGTTAACGTATACAATATTATTTTAACAGAGTACAATATAAAATCTGTTTACTGGGAGGAAAGTGAGGAGCCAGCTTGTGTGGGATGGGAAGTGGCATTTGAAATGGGAAAGGATGAATGTAAAATAAAGAGAAACAGAGACTATATCAAGGACCTAGGTACCAGATAGCCTGATTGTAGGTCAGCTTTTACTATGAAGACTTTTTCCTGTTGAATGTAAATAATATTTATCTTGTCAGTTTGCTGTGAAGATCATACCACATGTGATAATACATATCAAAATGCTCTGGAAAAAAGTCATTACTGTAGAAATATTTGGTAGAATTTTCCCTGAGCAACCTTCTTAAAATTGATATACTGCCCTGCAAACATTTTTCTTAGTGTTTCATTATTTTTATTTATATTTCTATTTTTACCATCTAATTATTTTTCAATATTTAATATTCATGAACATCAAGAATATTCTATATCATCTTCTGCTTTTATTATATAGATTGCACATTGTGAATTACCCAGCATGATGAAGCCATTAACTTCATTAACTAGAAAAATGGCTCAGGTTTGAAATATAAATGATTTGTAAGTGGTAGGAGGAAGAAAAGTAAAGGTAAATTGCTTCTCCTTGCCATCTTAAAAAATTTTTTCAAACTATTTAGGAAGCTTAAAGATTTAAGTAATTTAGTCACATTGAGTTTTATAACCAAGATGAATAATTCCATCAATATGGTAGAATTATATAAGAATTTGACATGTACTGAATACAAAACATCAAATACAGTGAATATAGCCTTATTGGAGAAATAGCTAACTTTTGGGACAGTGGCACACAATTACTAGAACATGTATCTTTTTTTAAAGTTTTTTTTGATACAGATCATTTATTTTAAGTATTTTATTGAATTTGTTACAATATCCTTTCTGTTTATGTTTTGGTGTTTTTGTCTGTGAGGCATCTGGGATCTTAGCTCCCAAGCCAGGGATCAAATCCAGGTCCCCTGCAGTGGAAAGTGAATTTTTAACCACTGGACCACCAGGGAAGTCCCACAAGAGCAGGTATCTTATTTTTGAAAGATCATCTAAATTTGTTTTTAAGGTTTAGCAGGCATCAATACATTGGGTCAATGGAATGATGAACTAAAATATGGGAAGACAACATTATTGCAGTCAGAGTGTTGATTTTGACACATGCGTGATATATGAATGAAAGAGTTTTTTTTTTTTTTAAGAAAACAAACATATAATTAAGAAACACAGGTTTACTTGGTACTTTGTTATAAAGCCTAACATTTTGAAGCATTATCTTCTTATGATAAAATGAAAAGGATGCTTAAGTACTGCACATTGTGAGAGAAATGTAGAAAAAAAGAATCTCACACTAAAACACCTGCCAACTTTCTTTTCAACCGTCATGTTTTACAGTAATACCCATACTGAAAATACTCTTAAAATCTTATGCTACTGCTCCCTGCTACTGTATGTTAGTGCATACACAGTTTATGCACTAACTTGGCGAACAATTTGAGGAAGAAAATTTGTATTTCCATTCCTAAGTCATTTATATCTGTCATATTTAAGAAGAAACCAGAAAATAATTCTGTTTCTTGTGATCTTTATCTTAAATATGAATGTATTGACTTTTCATGACCTAAGGGTTGCTGAGATGAACACGGTATCTTCAAACAGCTCCTAGAATGTTTTCAGGAGGTAGAGATATGAGAAGAAAGAGTGATACTGAGGTTACCTTTTCACATCTGACCCCAGGAAATAGTGCAACGTATCTCAAGGATCAGAGTGTCAAAAATAAAGAAAGAAAGAAAGAAAGAAAATGCAGCATGATAGACATTAGGAATATTTAAAGGGAAAACAATTATTGGAGGAAAAATATTTCAGGAAGATTTTATTAGTATTTGTGTGTGTGTGTCTTTTTTGAGTTAGCTCAAAGTTATGGAAAAGTTTGAAAAACAGAAAAAGGAAGGCTGAATTCACAGAAAGATGGATTGTTACCCCTGTGTGTGTTCTAAATCGCTTCAGTTCAGTTCAGCTGTCGTGTCCAACTCTTTGTGACCCCTTCAACTGCAGCACGCCAGGCTTTCCTGTCCATCACCAACTCCTGGAGCTTCGTTGTGTCCAATACTTTGCAACCCTATGTACCGCAGCCCACCAGGCTCCTCTGTCCTAGGGGATTCTCCAGGCAAGAATGCTGTAGTGGGTTGCCATGTGCTTCATGAGGGGATCTTCCCAACCCAGGGATTGAATCTATACCTCATTATATTTCCTGCATTGGCAGGCAGGTTCTTTACCACTAGCACTACCTGGCAAGCCCCCTAGAAGAAGGTAGTCTTGAATGACTGACTCTTCTGCTGCTAATTATTCTGGGTGCTATTTCTGATATTCTTTCTCCCTCTGCCTCCTCTTCTTCTGCCTACTCTCCAGCCTGCCTCTGATCATGGCTGTTTTGTTCTTTCTTCTCTGTTTATGTCTTGTTTTGATAATAATAATTGTATTCATTTCTTATAAGTTATGTCATCTTGAGGAAATTTCATAATGTCTTAGAGTGCCAGATACCCCATTAATAAAGGTTGATGACAAAGTCTAGCATAGTCTATTGGTAACAGTATACAAGACACATAGTTCAACACCTGATACATTTACTGGCACATGGTTTATTATGTGTTGGAAAATTGGTGTGCATTTATCATTGTTAGTGTTATTATTGTACAGTGCACCAAGCCAACACCCAAATTGAAAATAATAACAATGTTCCCAACAAGTAAGTTCCCTGAGAAAGGAAAGGAGTTTCATAATTTATCCTTAAATTTGTGTGCATGGCTGTATCTGCTTCTACATTTGCATTTGACTCCATACCTATATTTGGATATATCTTTATATATCTAAATTGGTATCAGCATGAATTCATTCATTCAAAAGCATATATTTAATCACTTGTGTCAAGCAAGGTACTAAATATTGAAGATGCAATTGAGAAATGGTTTGTAACATTAAGGTATTTATGATATACAATGAAGAAATATATAAATAAATAATTATATGCTATAAATTATGGAAGTTTATAAGATGAAAATCCATAGAAATTAAGAACAGATACCAAAATTGAAACAAAATGATCCATTCTACATGAACATGAGAGTAAAGAGCAGTTAGGAAAACCTACTCAAATGATCTGAGTTACTAAAACTTGACAGTCAAAATATAGCACACATTTTTTTCCTGATTATCCTAAATATAAGATACTGTGACATGATAAAGACAAGTCAAACTTAGAAGAAGGGTTTGAATTAGGCTACCTCCTTAAGTCATTTCTAAATATATTTCAAAATTAGATGTAAAAATGATGCCTTGACCTAAAATTCAACCAATATCCATTTTTTTCAATTATTTCTGTGGACCAGATATTGTGCTATTTAAGGATCTTAAATATAATATGGAAGATCTATGTACACATAATAATCTAGTTTTACATGTAATAGTACAGATAATACAAAATTGGAAAGTGGTTTATTTTCCTCTGGGGCAGGGGATAGGGTTAAGGAGACTTGAATCTACATCTTAGTAAGCGAAAGGCATTCTTCTGTGCAAGGTTACAGAGAGGAATAATGCCAGGCGTATCTCAATAAGTGGGCAGGGACTAGCAAGTTTGCGAAGACTTTACATGTATCAGAACTGAACTTATCTTGGTAGACTGTTACTGTTAAGTCGCTTCAACCTTGGGATTCTCCAGCAAGAACACTGAGTGGGTTGCTTCCGGTGGTGGTCGGTCTGGGGGGGGGCCTGCCTTCCCGAACTTGGTAGAAAATAAGACCTATTTGCAAGTTGTTTTGTTGTAGTTTGATTTTAAAGCCCAGAAGTGATATGCATTTTCTAAAATGGGAAGAAAAGAGAATGGAGGAAAGGAATCTAGGAAGTAGTCACCTGTAATATTCCAATTGTGTGATGGCGAAGGCTTATGGTAACACTGTGGAAATGAAAGAGAAAAAAATAACTGGAAGTGGAAGCTGAGAAAGAAGCAATAATGAAGATAGACTTTTCTGTTTCTAATAAGAGATCAAGCAGCAACTATTGCTAGAAGAAGCAATTTAAAGCAGAAAAATGACTCTGGTTGAATGATTCTTATGTAACAGGCCCTGTGGCAAGTGACTCATGTATATCTTGGAAGATAGCCCCACAAATAACCTAGAAATATAGAGAATCATTTTCACAACTCACAACTGCAGAAATTGAAGTCTAGGCCATACAACTAGCAGGGATTCAAACCCCAGCTACTGGCTTCAGAGTCTTCTGACATATACCACAGTAAGTAAATTTAAACAATATAAACAAGGAAACAAATAATCATGAATTTGAACAAAATGCCAGGCCTGACAGGAACTAAGAAGGGTGTTTGAAATGGGGAGCAAGATCTGATTTTCATTATGAATCTCAAGATGTGCCCAATTTTGCATTTTGCTTGTAATCGTGAAAGAAGTGAAATTCATTTAGTAATAATGTGTGCTCTCTATTCTAATGTGTATCACCATGCCCTTTTGGCCTTGTTTTTGTACTTTGGGTTTCCATCTTAAAAAAACTGTGAAAAACGTTAATACTCCAGAGAATGGTAACAAAAATAAAGACTAGATAACTTGGTTCTGTGAGAAAAGGGCTGAAGTTTTTGTGTTCAGGGCTTCCCTTGTGGCTCAGCTGGTAAAGAATCCACCTGCAATGCAGGAGACCTGGGTTCAATCCCTGGGTTGCGAAAATTCCCTGGAGAAGGGAAAGGCTACCCACTCCAGTATTCTGGCTTGGAGAATTCCATGGACTGTAAAGTCCATGGGGTCACAAAGAGTCAGACATGACTGAGCAACTTTCACTTTCACTTTTTTGTGTTCAACTTTAAGAAGTTGTGGTTGGGGAGTGATCTATTTATTGCTTTCAAACACTTTGATGGTTGCTTGGTGAACTGTGTTAAGGAGGGGTTCTCTATATCTGAGGAAGCACAAAGACACAAGAATAAATGGGGTTCCTACTTACTAGAATAACTTAACTCTTGCCTCAGTGCTGGATGATATATCCCTTTGAGGTCCCTTATAGCTATACTTTGAAACTCTTAGCTTATAAAATTGCTAGAATGCAATTATTTCATTTCTCAGCAGCAAGATTTGCATTTTATATAAATCGAAGATTTTTGGACAGGCTATGCTTTTCTTTTGCCAATATCTGAGAAACTTTGGTACATATTTGTAAACATACAAAATGTAATTCAAGAAGGTTGCATAAAATGAAAAACATTTATCACTAGAAGACATTTTTCATATATAGTATTTGCTTTTACATAGCTTAAATAAATTCTTTTTGGACGAGAAAGGAGGGCACTTAAGGTAATTGTCTTTGCATTTACATAGCACCTTCAGTTAAGATACCTGGGTATTTCAGTTATTGCTGTAGGTGTCTTGCTTAAACTGTTTTAATTTATGTGATAAAGTATAATTATTAGCAATAATTTTTACTTTCAATATAAATTTACTAACAAAATTAACTTTTATCAGTTCTTATGAATGGAAATTCTGGGTTTTATTTAGTTATTAGCTCAACCAAGTACTTCTGAAGTACTTATTCTATGCCAAGAACTGATATTATAAATAAACAATTTTAAAAATCAACATCAATTGTTTTGGGGCAGGGGGAATGGAGGAATTGTCTACTTGTTTTCTATGTGATTTTTATATTCAGTTCAGTTCAGTTCATTCACTCATTTGTGTCTGACTATTTGTGACCCAGTGGGCTACAGCATGCCAGGCTTGCCTGTCCATCACCAACTCCTGGAGCTTACTTAAACTCATGACTATCGAGTCGGTGATGCCATCCAACCATCTCATCCTCTGTTATCCCTTTCTCCTCCTGCCTTCAATTGTTCCCAGCATCAGGGTCTTTTCCAGTGAGTCAGTTCTTCACATCAGGAAGCCAAAGGATTGGCGTTTCAGCTTTAGCATCAGTCCTTCCAATGAGTACTCAGGACTGATTTCCTTTAGAATGGACTGGTGAGATCTCCTTGTAGCTCAAGGGACTCAAGAGTCTTCACCAACACCACAGTTCAAAAACATCAATTCCTCTGCACTCAGCTTTCTTTATGGACCAACTCACACATCCTTACATGACTACTGGAAAAAGCATAGCTTTGACTAGACAGAACTTTGTTGGCCAAGTAATGTCTCTGCTTTTTAATATGTTGCTTAGGTTGGGTGTAGCTTTTCTTCCAAGGAGCAAGCATCTTTTAATTCCATGGCGGCAGTCACCATCTGCAGTGATTTTGGAGCCCAAGAAAATAGTCTCTCACTGTTTTCATTGCTTCCCCATCTATTTGCCATGAAGCAATGGGACGGGATTCCATGATCTTAGTTTCTGAATGTTGAGTTTCAAGCCAGCTTTTTCACTCTCCTCTTTCACTTTCATCAAGAAGCTCTTCCTATTCTCTTTTTGCCATAAGCATGATGTCATCTGCGTATCTGCATAACTGAGGTTATGATATTTGTCTCAGCAATCTATTTCGAGCTTGTGCTTCATCTAGCCTGGAATTTCCCATAATGTACTCTGCATATAGGTTAAATTAGTAGGCTGGCAATATACAGCCTTGATGTACTCCTTTCCCAATTTGAAAGCAGCCCGTTATTCCAGGTCCAGTTCTAACTCTTGCTTCTTGACCTGCATACAGATTTCTCAGGAGGCAGAAAAGGTGACCTGGTATTCTCATCTCTTTTAAGAATTTTCCACAGTTTGTTGTGATCCACACAGGCAAGGGCTTTAGCATAGTTAATAAAGCAGAAGTAGATGTTCTGATGGAGAAGGCAGTGGCACCCCACTCCAGTACTCTTGCCTGGAAAATCCCATGGATGGAGGAGCCTGGTAGACTGCAGTCCATGAGGTCACTAAGAGTTGGACACAACTGAGCAACTTCACTTTCACTTTTCATTTTCATGCATTGGAGAAGGAAATGGCAACCCACTCCAGTGTTCTTGCCTGGAGAATCTCAGGGACGGGGGAGCCTGGTGGGCTGCCGTCTATGGGGTCACACAGAGTCGGACATGACTGAAGCGACTTAGCAGCAGCAGCAGCAGCAAATGTTCTGAAATTCTCTTGCTTTTTCTGTGATCCAACAGATGTTGGAAATTTGATCTCTGGTTCCTTTTGTAAATACAGCTTAAACATCTAGAAGTTCTTGATTCACATACTGGTGAAGCCTCACTTGGAGAATTTTGAGCATTACTTTGCTATTGTATGAGGTGAGTGTAATTGTGCAGTAGTTTGATTATTCTTTGGCATTGTTTTTCTTTGGGATTTGTCCTGTGGGCATTGATAAGTTTTCCAAATTTGCTGGCTTATTGAGTGTAGCACTTTCACAGCATCATCTTTTAGGATTTGAAATAGCTCAATTGGAATTCATCACCTCCGATATCTTTGTTCATAGTGATGCTTCCTAAGGCCCACTTGACCTCACACTCCAGGATGTCTAGCTGTAGATGAGTGATAACACCATCATGGTTACCTGGGTCATGAAAATCTTTTTTATATAATTCTTCGGTGTATTCTTGCCACATCTACTTAATATCTTCTGCTTCTGTTAGGTCCATACAGTTCCTGCTCTTAATTGTGCCCATTTTTGCATGAAGTGTTCCCTTGTTATCTCATTTTCTTGAAGAGATCTCGTTTTCCCCATTTTATTCTGTATTGATCACTTAGGAAGGCTTTCTTATCTCTTCTTGCTATTTGGAATTCTGCATTCAGATGGATGTATCTTTCCTGTTTTTAACTTTGCCTTCACTTCTCTTAATTTCTCAGCTACTGGTAAAACCTCCTCAGACAACCATTTTGCTTGTTTGCATTCTTTTTCTTGGGGATGGTTTTGATCACTGCCTCCTGTACAATGTCATGAACGTTTGTCCATAGTTCTTCATGCACTCGTCTATCTATTTGTACCTTTAATCTATTTTTACATTAAACCCCTCTATTCTATGGCCAGGGTAGATCCTAGAACCTTTAACAATGTCTCCCAGTCCCATGTTGGGGATGGCAGTGATGGCATAGGTTTGTTCTTGTAATGCTGCTTCTGATCCACATCAGAAGCTTTAGGATGTGAAGTCAGTCTCCTTTAAGTTTTTTCAACATTGAACATCATTTACACAAATCATTCATAAGTTTAAAAGACATTTATTGGTCATCTTTTAAATCACATTGTTATGTGCCCTTGTTTTTTTTTTTTTTTTTCCCTCTAGACTGTGTTAGAATTCCACCCCACGATTATACTTCAGTGTGCTCAGCTCTCCCAATTCTGTTATGCCAATAGGTCATCAATCTTCAATTTCATTTCAAAATTTGGAAATCTTGTTCCATTAAGGTGCTTGACAATAAAGATTCACTGTTTTTAGAAAGCAAGTTTGTTTATAAACAGTAGAAATCAAAGAAAACCTTATACCTCTTTATATCAAAATTCAAATTCTTAATGAGTATCTACTCTTAAGTGGCCATTGGAAGCTTTGAATAGCTGCTTAATACTTGGAAGCAATCTACCATTTTCACAAAAACATGCCAAAGAGATGGAGGATTTGCTCAACTGCCACTTTATCCCTAGTACTTTCACCCACTCTTGCCTGTGCAATAAGGAAAACAAAAGTTTAGGTAACTTATTCTTCTACAAAGTTTGAATTTATTCTTAATCTGCTATATAATCACATTACTTATGTTTATATAAATTTATATATATATCTCCTTCTTGAGGAGTCTTTCTTCTATAGAAATTGCAAACAATGGGCTCCATTTTTTTTTAGCTCATTTTTGTCTCTGTCAGTTTAAAAAACAAAACCAAAAAACTTAGACATGCTGTAGAGAGAAGACAATGAGCATAGATAATATATTTAAAATTGTGGAAAATAAGTACAGGTTATTAACATCGTTTATATAATTCATTTTATTTATTCATACATACTATCCATTTTTTTCTCATATTTTTCCACTTTGGGGACTTTTTTCTCAATTTTCCTACTATATACTGTGGCATCCATATTTTTAAAACTAAGGGTAAATATAACATTTCATTTAATATTCCAAAATGATTAACAATGGGTTAGCTTATCTTTCCCACAAAGTGAATTTCAGCAGATGTGTAAAGCAGGTGTAGATCATCAACACTTTATGATATGCCTGCTTTCAATTTTTATCTAATGCTTTGATTGCCTATGAGTTAGTCATGTTTGGTGTTAGAAAAATTTTAAAATGCCGCCTAAACAGTTGTTAATTAGGAATAAATCATCACATTTTAAAGAGGTGGTAAAATACCCTTTTCTCATGAAATGGCAATTGCTTTTTCTTTATTTTCTTTGGTTATACACAATTGAGCTCTGAGATTTAGATGATTAGAGATTACCAACCACAATTATGATGATGTCTTATATCTTTGTGAGATAGAGGGAACTTGTTGATTCATTTAAAAAATAAAAGTGCTTCTTCAATGTTTATATGATAAATATCAGTCATGATTGATATTTAGAAATTAGTTCATGGAAGGGCTTACATGAATGTAACATAATTGCATTTCTTTTTTGTGCCAACTGATTTTACTGTGATGTTTAATGGTTTGTTGCATACTTTTCAGGATAATGATTTCATTTCCTTATATTATCTTATAAATAACCTGGAAGTTTTTTTAATTAGAATAATCACAGTAGCTGTCTTAATTCTAGCAAACATTTATGACTCAGTGCCTTTTAAAATTGGAATATATGCCTGCCTCAAGCCATACCAGACATAATGCATATACATTTACTTGTATGTGTATGCATGTATTCAAAATGTTTTCTGGAAAAAGCATACTTTATATCTATTAGATAGTGTTTCCTTCTACTTGTGTTTGCTATGAAATTTGTGTACCTACATAAATAGAGATGTCATTTTATGCTAGTTTCCTCATTAATTTTTATCAGTTCATTTGACAAGGGCATAATTGTACATTGATTTTTCAAATAAGGAGAAGAAACTTCAGCCTAAATCTGAAGCCCACGAACACACAACTAATGGTGAATACATATAATTTGAGTTGATATATAACTTTAAGATATATATATATATATATATATGGCTATAATTAAGCCATATATCGGAGAAGGCAATGGCAACCCACTCCAGTATTCTTGCCTGGAAAATCCCATGGACAGAGGAGCCTGGTAGGCTGCAGTCCCTGTGGTCACGAAGAGTCGGACACAACTGAGCAACTTCACTTTCACTTTTCACTTTCATGCATTGGAGAAGGAAATGGCAACCCACTCCAGTGTTCTTGCCTGGAGAATCCCAGGGATGGGGGAGCCTGGTGGGCTGCCGTCTATGGGGTCACACAGAGTCGGACACGACTGAAGCGACTTAGTAGTAGTAAGCCATATATATATGGCTTTTGTAACTATACCAAAACTCTGTAACATGTATCTACACTTTAAATATTTGATTATGGCAAAGAAAGAAGTACTTTGTAGTGTAATTGAAAATATAGAAAACATTCATCTGTTCAAACTGACAAAATAGTAGCATAAACAGAACAGGCACAATTGAAATTCAGTATTAAAATTTAAGGTACATTCTATTGCATAATTCTTCATAATTATAATATTTTGATATTTTAGTCAGTCAGTCAGATGATGGCAATCAAAATTTCAAGAAAATACTGTTTAAGATATTTATATTCCAAGTATTGGAATCCCAAGTATTGGAAGGATGACTGCACCCTCAAGGATTAAGTGAAATCCTTAATACCAAGATTGAAGAACCTATATATTTTAAGCTTGGTAGAATATATATATATATATATTAAGCCTATGAGTTTATTTTTTCATACTGTTAATTATTTAGACAAGTATTGCCAATCTCCAGATATATTAACATTGACATAATAAAAAACTGTATTTTAATGTATGTTATTTCTACAGGAAGCAGACTGTATCATTGTTTTTTATTATTTTCATTATTTATATATTCCATATAGAATATCTCTATACTACCTAAATTGGAATTAAAATAATAGATCTGTCCAATTATTAAACAAATATATTTTGAGCTTCAACTCTATGGCAATGATGTATTTATCATTTAATCTGTACTAGTTTTTAACTTCTAAATAATACCTAAAATGCCCTACTCACCTATAAAATTAATATATATGCATATGTTTCAGTTTTATATTACTATTTTCAATTTTAATATTTTATTCAAATATTTGACCCATGTATAATTTTTTTGTACAGTTTAGCTTTTTTTTTTTTTTTTAATTAAGGACTAGCTAGCTAGCTGAACCCAGAGAAGGTAATGGCTCCCCACTCCAGTACTCTTGCCTGGAGAATCCCAGGGACGGGAGAGCCTGGTGGGCTGCCATATATGGGGTCGCACAGAGTCGGACATGACTGAAGCAACTTAGCAGCAGCAGCTAGCTGAACCAGTACACTATGGA
Source organism: Tragelaphus eurycerus (assembly GCA_935064755.1). Classification (NCBI taxonomy): domain Eukaryota; kingdom Metazoa; phylum Chordata; class Mammalia; order Artiodactyla; family Bovidae; genus Tragelaphus; species Tragelaphus eurycerus. Next base: position 613,807 of record CAKXYN010000132.1, on the reverse strand, counting down.
ATAATCTTTATTTTCTCAAATGACCTAAAATATTCCCTGTATTATAAACCAAATTTCCTTATATGTATTTGAGCCTCTTCCCATTTCTGTTCTTTTCCATTGACCTATATGTCTCTTTTTTCACTAAAAAATTTATTACTTTTTAGTATTTTGTGATAATTATTATCTCATATGTTAATAATGTATACTGTTAGCCATTATATTTCTATTTGTATTGTACAGTTATCTAAACCACTTATTTGACCTTTATCAACCCTTCTAAAAATTTTATTATATACATACAACTATTTTTATTATTAAAAATAAATTTAAAAGTCCTCTTAACTACCAAATACATGTTGAATATACATTCAAAGAATATTCATTTCAAAGAATACCAAGTCAATAACTACCCAAGCCTCAAGATGAAATAATAGGTATTTTATCATTAAACATAAACTTTTTGTGATAAGAACCCATCTAAAAAAAATTATGCTATTTTATTACACGTTGAATTCAGTTTAAATGAGTGCTTCCCTGGTTGCTTAGACAGTAAAGAATCTGCCTGCAATGCAGGAGACTTGAGTTCAATCCCTTGGTCAGGAAGATCCCTTGGAGAAGGGAGTAGCAACCCACTCCAGTACTCTTGCTTGTTGAATTCCATGGGCAGATCAGATCAGATCAGATCAGTCGCTCAGTCGTGTCCGACTCTTTGTGACCCCATGAACCACAGCATGCCAGGTCTCCCTATCCATCACCAGCTCTCGGAGGTCACCCAGACTCACATTCATCGAGTCAGTGATGCCATCCAGCCATCTCATCCTCTGTCGTCCCCTTCTCCTCCTGCCCTCAATCCCTCCCAGCATCAGAGTCTTCTCCAATGAGTCAACTCTTCACATGAGGTGGCCAAAATACTGGAGTTTAAGCTTGAGTATCATTCCTTCCAAAGAAATCCCAGGTCTGATCTCCTTCAGAATGGACTGGTTGGATGTCCTTGCACTCCAAGGGACTCTCAAGAGTCTTCTCCAACACCACAGTTCAAAAGCATCAATTCTTCAGCCCTCAGCCTTCTTCACAGTCCAGCTCTCACATCCATACATGACCACAGGAAAGACCATAGCCTTGACTAGGCGAACCTTTTGTTGGCAAAGTGATGTCTCTGCTTTTGAATATGCTATCTAGGTTGGCCATAACTTTCCTTCCAAGGAGTAAGCGTCTTTTAATTTCATGGCTGCAGTCACCATCTGCAGTGATTTTGGAGCCCAGAAAAACAAAGTCTGACACTGTTTCCACTGTTTCTCCATCTATTTCCCATGCAGTGATGGGACCAGATGCCATGATCTTCGTTTTCTGAATGTTGAGCTTTAAGCCAACCTTTTCACTCTCCACTTTCACTTTCATCAAGAGGCTTTTGAGTTCCTCTTCACTTTCTGCCATAAGGGTGGTATCATCTGCATATCTGAGGTTATTGATATTTCTCCCAGCAATCTTGATTCCAACTTGTGTTTCCTCCAGTCCAGCATTTCTCATGATGTACTCTGCATATAAGTTAAATAAACATGGTGACAATATACAGCCTTGACGTACTCCTTTTCCTATTTGGAACCAGTCTGTTGTTCCATGACCAGTTCTAACTGTTGCTTCCTGACCTGCATACAGATTTCTCAAGAGGCAGATCAGGTGGTCTGGTATTCCCATCTCTCTCAGAATTTTCCACAGTTTATTGTGATCTACACAGTCAAAGGCTTTGGCATAGTCAATAAAGCAGAAATAGATGTTTTTCTGGAACTCTCTTGCTTTTTCCATGATCCAGCGGATGTTGCCAATTTGATCTCTGGTTCCTCTGCCTTTTCTAAATCCAGCTTGAACATCAGGAAGTTCACGGTTCACATATTGCTGAAGCCTGGCTTGGAGAATTTTGAGCATTACTTTACTAGCGTGTGAGATGAGTGCAATTGTGCGGTAGTTTGAGCACTCTTTGGCATTGCCTTTCTTCGGGATTGGGATGAAAACTGACCTTTTCCAATCTTGTGAGTTCATCTTAGTGCACTGTTGGTCTTTTTGTTTATCCTAACTACTTTTCTTGGGGACCCTGTTTGATTCATTTACTGGTTCTTGTTTGGTTGGAGAGAGGTAAAATGAGAGTATTGAGGGGATCTCAACTTTACTTGATAGAATTGTAGCTAATCTTTCAAGTATGTCAGGTTTGGGAACAAAATGAATTTCAGGGCCGTAACTTTAAAACTGGAAGTTTGTATGATTTATCAAATTTAGAAAAATCTACCCAAGATAAAAATTCCACTCTCTTGAAGGAAATTGCTAATCAAGAAAATTTAGCATATTATAGAGTTCATTTACAGGAACATGTGTTTTTCCATATTGGGCTTCACAGGTGGTGCTAGTGATAAAGAACCCACTTACCATTGCAAGAGAATTAAGAGACTTGGATTCGATCCCATTCGATTTTCCTGACCCACTCAGATGGGTCAGGAAAATCCCCAGGGAAGGGCATGGCAACCTACCTTAGTATTCTTGCCTGGAGAATCCCCATTGACTGAGGAACCTGGCAGTCTACAGTCTGGATTCACGAAGAGCTGAACACAAACTGAGTGACTTAGCACGCACATGTCTATCTGGCAGTAGGTGAACTGACTGAGATGTGGTGAAAAGTTCTTAGAGGAATACAAATTCTTTATGGCTATTCTTTGGGACGTCATAGAAAAACTAAAACAATAGCACATTCCTATCCAATCTGGAACTGATTTACTGCCTTTCAAGATGTCTTAGGTACTCATATATCCATTTGATGTTTTCACTGCTTTATTTGATATGCACATTTCCTGGGAGATCTAATTTTATTTGTGCGTTGCTAATGCATTGCATTTCAAGCTGTGTTTTGATTTCTCAAACTGGCAAATTTTCACACAGCTCTATAAATTTCTTATTTAGAGGAAAAACTATAGAATAAAGCTGAATAAGCATATTCATGAGCCCACCCCATTTAAGGATGTAGCAGAATAGGAAATAACATTTGTGAAAGATCCATAAACTATGTTTGTGTAAAGGGGTGGGAGGTATTGTATACACACTTAGAGGAAATGTGATCATCAGGGTGGTCAAACTCTTGACTTTGCCAGGAGTTTGTGGAACAGTTACTGCTTCACCTCTTGCCAAATGTAATGTTACCAACTTATTCATATATTCATTTGAGAAGAAGGCTTTCACAATTTTTCTCTTTCCAACATTTGCAAAATAAATATATGCTAGTGACTTTCATGCTGTTTTATTCACCTCTGTGGAGCCTAAGAAAAGCTAGAAATAAGAAGTTAAAGTCAATTTGTTAATCAAAATTCATTGTTGAGGGCTTCCAGATTCTTTCCACTAACCTCTCACTCTTTGTGAAGAAATTTTATTGTGAGTAGTTAATATTTTATGGGAATGCTGTCAGTTTCTTACAGAGCCCAAAGGAGTTATATATTTTTCTGACATATGATCCTAATTCCCATCAGTATGTTTAATGTCAGCATCTGTAGAATTCTTTTGATTTTTAAGGAGAAAAAAATTAAAAATTCCAGACTTGTCAAATAAGGATAACTGAGCATGCTTCAGGAAATGCTTATTACTCTGGGTGAGTGCTTGGGGATCAGAGAGACAGATATGCCAAAGGATGCCTCTTAGTGGTTTTCTGGTTAATGTATTTTTTCTCTACTTATTAAATTCTTCCTGGAATGAGAATTTTGAGAACTAGTTTTGTACACCTACAGATAAAATATTTTGTACTAGAGCAAAACACACACGTATCCATATGTGTATGTGTGTGTATGTGTCATATGTGTGTGTGTGTGTACTAGTCACTCAGTTGTGTCTGAATTTATGTCCCCATGCACTATAGCCCACCAGGCTCCTCTGTCCATGGGATTCTCCAGGCAATATATAATATTATAAAATATGTATATATATTGTTATACACATATAATATAATGAAATATCCAATCCCTTCCCTGGTGGCTCAGACGGTAAAGTGTCTGTCTATAATGCAGGAGACCTGGGTTCAATCCCTGGGTTGGGAAGATCCCCTGGAGAAGGAAATGGCAGCCCTCTACAGTACTCTTGTCTGGAAAATCCCATGGACGGAGAAGCTTGGTGGGCTATTGTCCATGGTGTCGCAAAGAGTTGGACGCGACTTCACTTTCACTTTCACTTTCATATATAAAGTATACGATACTATATGTTTCAGTATTATGAAAATTGATCATGTATTATTGATAAAAATGAAATAAGAGTTTTAGTTAAAAAGCCAGATTGAGGAAAATCCAAAATGTTTAATATTATACATGATGGATATTTCTATATTTATTTTATTAAAAATAAAATCTTTCCAGAATACTACTCATGTCACAAAGTGCAAGACCAAACAAGAATTTTGGATCAGATCAGATCAGATCAGTCGCTCAGTCGTGTCCGACTCTTTGCGACCCCATGAACTGCAGCACGCCAGGCCTCCCTATCCATCACCAGCTCTCGGAGGTCACTCAGACTCACGTTCATCGAGTCAGTGATGCCATCCAGCCATCTCATCCTCTGTCGTCCCCTTCTCCTCCTGCCCTCAATCCCTCCCAGCATCAGAGTCTTCTCCAATGAGTCAACTCTTCGCATGAGGTGGCCAAAATACTGGAGTTTCAGCTTGAGCATCATTCCCTCCAAAGAAATCCCAGGTCTGATCTCCTTCAGAATGGACCGGTTGGATCTCCTTGCAGTCCAAGGGACTCTCAAGAGTCTTCTCCAACACCACAGTTCAAAAGCATCAATTCTTCGGCTCTCAGCCTTCTTCACAGTCCAGCTCTCACATCCATACATGACCACAGGAAAGACCATAGCCTTGACTAGGCAAACCTTTGTTGGCAAAGTGATGTCTCTGCTTTTGAATATGCTATCTAGGTTGGTCATAACCTTCCTTCCAAGGAGTAAGCATCTTTTAATTTCATGGCTGCAGTCACCATCTGCAGTGATTTTGGAGCCCAGAAAAATAAAGTCTGACACTGTTTCCACTGTTTCTCCATCTATTTCCCATGTAGTGATGGGACCAGATGCCATGATCTTCGTTTTCTGAATGTTGAGCTTTAAGCCAACCTTTTCACTCTCCACTTTCACTTTCATCAAGAGGCTTTTGAGTTCCTCTTCACTTTCTGCCATAAGGGTGGTGTCATCTGCATATCTGAGGTTATTGATATTTCTCCCGGCAATCTTGATTCCAGCTTGTGTTTCCTCCAGTCCAGCATTTCTCATGATGTACTCTGCATATAAGTTAAATAAACATGGTGACAATATACAGCCTTGATGTACTCCTTTTCCTATTTGGAACCAGTCTGTTGTTCCACGACCAGTTCTAACTGTTGCTTCCTGACCTGCATACAGATTTCTCAAGAGGCAGATCAGGTGGTCTGGTATTTCCATCTCTCTCAGAATTTTCCACAGTTTATTGTGATCTACACAGTCAAAGGCTTTGGCATAGTCAATAAAGCAGAAATAGATGTTTTTCTGGAACTCTCTTGCTTTTTCCATGATCCAGCGGATGTTGCCAATTTGATCTCTGGTTCCTCTGCCTTTTCTAAATCCAGCTTGAACATCAGGAAGTTCACGGTTCACATATTGCTGAAGCCTGGCTTGGAGAATTTTGAGCATTACTTTACTAGCGTGTGAAATGAGTGCAATTATGCGGTAATTTGAGCACTCTTTGGCATTGCCTTTCTTCGGGATCAGGATGAAAACTGACCTTTTCCAATCTTGTGGCCACTGCTGAGTTTTCCAAATTTGCTGGCATATTGAGTGCAGCACTTTCACAGCATCATCTTTCAGGATTTGGAATAGCTCCACTGGAATTCCATCACCTCCACTAGCTTTGTTCCTAGTGATGCTTTCTAAGGCCCACTTGACTTCACATTCCAGGATGTCTGGCTCTAGATCAGTGATCACACCATCATGATTATCTGGGTCGTGAAGCTCTTTTTTGTACAGTTCTTCTGTGTATTCTTGCCACCTCTTCTTAATATCTTCTGCTTCTGTTAGGTCCATACCATTTCTGTCCTTTATCAAGCCCATCTTTGCATGAAATGTTCCTTTGGTATCTCTGATTTTCTTGAATAGATCCTTAGTCTTTCCCATTCTGTTGTTTTCCTCTATTTCTTTGCATTGATCGCTGAAGAAGGCTTTCTTATCTCTTCTTGCTATTCTTTGGAACTCTGCATTCAGATGTTTATATCTTTCCTTTTCTCCTTTGCTTTTTGCTTCTCTTCTTTTCACAGCTATTTGCAAGGCCTCCCCAGACAGCCATTTTGCTTTTTTGCATTTCTTTTCCATGGGGATGGTCTTGATCCCTGTCTCCTGTACAATGTCACGAACCTCATTCCATAGTTCATCAGGCACTCTATCTATCAGATCTAGGCCCTTAAATCTATTTCTCACTTCCACTGTATAATCATAAGGGATTTGATTTAGGTCATACCTGAATGGTCTAGTGGTTTTCCCTATTTTCTTCAATTTCAGTCTGAATTTGGCAATAAGGAGTTCATGGTCTGAGCCACAGTCAGCTCCTGGTCTTGTTTTTGCTGATTGGAATGCGTTCTTTATTCTGTGACAGGTTTTAAGTCAACCAGGATCTGATAAGTTTGTTTTGCTTTTTAAATTATTTTTCTAAGAACCATGAAAAGAAGCATAAAATGACCTCTACTGGCAAGGTAGAGTTGGACAGATAATTAATCCTTGCAAAAGACAGCATTGGTTTAAGAGTGAAAGATTATTCAGTCAACTAATTTGACTGACCTTTTAGCTAACTTGAATGAATCATCCAGGTTTGCCATAAAGTAAACTCGGAAGCTAAGCATATAGTAATTAGTTATTCTGTTGATGGTTTTGTTATTGGAAAAAAATGTTTTCCCAATTCAGCATCAGGGAAGATGTTAGCAAATGTTTTCTTCTAAAAAGCATGTTAAGCCTTCACTCATATCAGCTTTACTTCAACAGCTAGGTTCTTGGCCATCATTTAGCTGTGATTTCTAGAATCAGAGATTTAAAGTGAAGTCTTATGGTCGGTATATATTTCCCATATGGAATTTTGAAGTACTAAGGTCTAACTATAAACTTTTGATGTGGCTATGAGTTCTTAGTTTAGAGTTTTCCTTAGTTTAATGTCTTTCATTTGAATTGCTTAAAGATTATAGTTAGTATAAGCCACAAGTTTAGTCCAGGAAATGTATTTTTCTATGTAAAATCCTCATTCCCTTTTTTTTCATGTGATAAGCATATTCCATATTGATTATTATGAGATATTTTAGACAATCAACACATATTTCCTTAAAAGGGTGCTATGAGGCAATAAGGGTGCAATTGAAAAAAAAAAAAACAGAACTAGTTTATAATTAAAGAAATCATCCTCAGAATTTGAGAATAGGATATTTCTTTGACATGTTTTTAAGATCTATGTTAAGTCAAGGCAAACAGTACAATTAAGATGTAAAAAGCTGGTGATAATATGAATAATTTGATCATGAACAACCAAAAATGCCTACAATCATAATTCATATTTCAAGGGACATGAGTGGTGGTCCAGTAGTTAAGACTTCACCTTCTAAGGCAGGGGGTGCAGGTTCAATCCTTGGTCAGGAAACTAAGATCCCACACATGCCTTGCAAACAACAAAAAAATAAAGAAACACAAAATGATAGATTGAGACAAATTTTTAATTATTTGTAGACAATGTGATTATACACTAAAAAAACCCCAAGAGAGTCCACTGAAAAACTTTTAGAATTAATGAGAAAATTTAGCTAAGCATTGCATACAAATTATGGAAGCCTGAATAACTAAAATAATTGATATCAACAAGAAAATGGACACTCAGATCAGATTATCACCCCCTCAAATAATGATTTAGTGAGTTAAAGTTTCATTACCATGAATTAAAACTGAATACAAGTAAAATGAAAAAATTTTTAAAATGAATTATATTTTCATAGGATCTTTGCTATACAAAATTTATTTTATCATAATCTTCATGCAATTACATTTATTGAGTACCTACTATGTGCCAGACACTCCTATAGGCATCTAGATGAAGTCAGTAAAAGAGATTGGCAGATGATCATATCTGTGTAGACTGCCATCTGTTCCTGCAAAGTCCTTCTGATGTTTGAATGTGTTATATATTTTTCTTTTGTTTTCCCATCTCAGTCACTTCACCCTCCCAGCATGGGTATCCATTCTAATTTCTGTACTGTTGATCTTTTCATTCCACAAGCTGTTAATATATTTGTATGCATATTCTTGAAATTACACATAGTGCTTCGATGGGTATGTTTATTTTTAATCCACCCAATTGGTTCATTATAAATTTCATGCTCTTTCTTACGTGTTTTTAATTCTACATTTTATTTTTAAGACCTGCATTCAGCTGTATTTCTCCCGGATGATGCCTGACTGTGTGTGTGTGTGTGTTAGTCGCTCAGTAGTGTCTAAGTCTTTGTGACCCTGTGGATTGACGCCTGCCAGGCACGTCTGTCCATGAGATTTTCCAGGCAATAATACTGGAGTGGGTTGCCATGCCCTTCTCCAGTATCCCATTGTATGGCTATATAAATATCATATTATTTTCCACAGGTGCCTGTAGTGATAGACATCTAAGTTGAAAACAATATTTTAATGTAAATACTGTTATCACAACTATCTTTCTGTGTATGATATGCCTAGATTGTTTGGTTTGCCTAAGACATATCTGGTCTATGTCTGTGTCCTAGAATATTTAATCTTCTCCTTTTACTCTCTTCCAGTGTCTCTCTACGAGAGACTTCTCTGGGATGTATACTCAATGTTGGAATTGTTTAATATTGAATATATACAAAATATTATTCTTCAGAATGAATAGCTTTACCAGTTTATAGTCCATCCAGTTTTTCTTGACGTTATGTTATCCCAATCCTCACAATTGATATTTATTTGTCATTTACATTTTGACAGTCAGAAATATTTATTATGTAACACATTTTCCTACTAGTGATGTAGATTATGTACCTATATTCTTTAAATGCATTTTAGCTCCTCTTTTCACAGATTGCTTATTCATACACTTCGCTCCTTCCATATTGACATAAAATCTTTGTTTTATAATTTGAAAGATTCTTTTATTATATAAATCATCTTTGTTTGATTTTAAATGCTGTAAATTATGCACTTTGCAGAGATGTGGGTGGACCTTGAGACTGTCATTCAGAGTGAAGTTAGAAGGAGGGAAACTAATATCATATAATATCACTTATATGTGGAATCTAGAAAAATGTTACAGATGAGATTATTTACAAAGCTGAAATAGAGGTACAGACATAGAGAACAGACGTATGGATATTGAGGGGATAGCAGGGTAGGATAAACTGAGAGATTGGATTGACATATATGTACCACTGTATATAAAATACATAACTAATGACAACCTATGGTGTAACACAAGAAACTCTACTCAGTGCTCTGTGGTGACCTAAATGGGAAGGAAAATAAGAATACACACACACACACACACCCCCCCACACACACACACACATATGTACTGATCCCTAGGGCTCAGTGGTAAAGGATCTACTTGCAATGCAGGAAACCATGGTTCGATCCTTGTGTTGGAAAGATCTCCTGGGGAAGGGAATGGCAGCCCACTCCAGTATTCTTGCCTGGGAAATCCCATGGAGCCTAGTGGGCTAGCTTGGGATTGCAAAGAGTCAGACACAACTGAGCTACTAACACACTTTCATACACATATGCATATATAGCTGAATCACTTTGCTGTGCAGGAGAAACTAACACAACATTGTAAAGCAACTTATATACCAATAAAAATTAATCATAAATAAATTAAATGGTCTAAATAACTTTCACATTTTGTCCATGGTATCATCACATTAAAATCTGTAATTGTGCTCAGTTATATCAGTTATATCTCCTGAGACTCACAAAGGCATTCTCATATTTTGAACTTCATTACCTTCACATTAGGTAGGACTGAAGCTTCTTCTTTTACATGACGTTAGATAATTTCTTCCATGTAGTGAGATAGAGTCATTTTTTTTTTTTACCCAATATCTTTAATTAATGTAACATTTACAAAATAACCCATTCAGGTTTTTAATTGTATCAAGTTGCCTTATGCATACGAGTCTGTTTCAGTGCTTTGTATTAAGTTCTATGGCATTATATGATTTTTTAAAACTATCCTACCTCTTTTAAATATAATACTTTATATACTTAATCACCTTCATGTTTGACTCTTTGCGACCCCATGGATTGTAGGCCACCAGGCTCCTCTGTCCATGGGGATTCTCCAATTCAGTTCAGTTCAGTTCAGTCATTCAGTAGTGTCCGACTCTTTGTGACCCCATGAATCGCAGCACGCCAGGCCTCCCTGTCCATCACCAACTCCTGGAGTTCACTCAGACTCATGTCCATCGAGTCAGTGATGCCATCCAGCCATCTCATCCTCTGTCGTCCCCTTCTCCTCCTGCCCCCAATCCCTCCCAGCATCAGAGTCTTCTCCAATGAGTCAACTCTTCACATGAGGTGGCCAAAGTACTGGAGTTTCAGCTTCAGCATCATTCCCTCCAAAGAAATCCCAGAGCTAATCTCCTTCAATATGGACTGGTTGGATCTCCTTGCAGTCCAGGGGACTCTCAAGAGTCGTCTCCAACACCACAGTCCAGGCAAGAATACTAAAGTGGGTTGTCATGGCCTCCTCCATGGGATCTTCCCAACGCAGGGATCAAATCCAGGTCTCCTGCATTGCAGGAGGATTCTTTTTTTTATTTTTTTTTAAGTGTTCTTTTACTCCTTTTATTTTCATTTTTATAACCTACTATTAACTTGCAAAAAAAAGATCCTATTTTTGCACTTCATATATATTTATTTTTGTGGCTTTGGGTTTTTTTTTTTCTCAAGGTTTTTTTTTTTTTTTATTTTCTTAACTTAATATTGTATTGCTTTTAATACATCAAGATGGATCTGCCGCCAGTATACAGTGTTCCCCTCCTGACCCTCCTCCCTCTCCCCTCCCCACACCATCCCTCCAGGTCGTCCCTGCTCCAGCCCCAGGTTGTTCGGGCATGTACCTGGACTGATGACTCGTTTCAGATATAAATAAAACAAGCTATCAGCTGAGCCACTGGGAAACCCAAGATACTGGGAGCCATCCCTTCTTCAGGGATCTTCCTGAACCAGAAATCTAACCAGGGTCTCCTGCATTGCAGGCAGATTCTTCACCATATGAATCATACAATATTTGATAGGAAAAAAAATCATCACTTTGTTTCACTTTGAAAATTGGTTTTAGCCTTCTCTCGACCTATTTGCTTCCATAATTTTATTTTGGTTAAATCAATTGTTAAGTTTCAAAACACTGCTGGTATTTTGAATGAAGTTGAATTGGTCTCATAAATTGCTTTGATGAGAATTTGTTATCATAATAGTCATATCATACATGAATACATATATCTCTCCACTTATTCAGCACTATTTAAGAGTTTATTCATGATGACCTTGTGCATTTATTATTAGATTAATTCTTAAAAATTCTATATTATGTTGTTACAGTAAATGAAATCTTTTTAGATAGTTGGTGAAACTTCATTTTTTTGTGATTTTATTTTTTAATCTCACAAGCTTGTTGAATTCTTATTAATGCTAATAGTTTTAAAAATACATTCCTTATGTTTTCTATATAAGTGATCATATAATTTGCAAAAGTGAAACAGAACAAAAGGATAAAACAGTAATCTCTTTCAGCTTTGTGTTTATTCCTATTTTTCTTGTCTTGTTCAATTACCTAGAACCTTGGGTAACATATCATCAAAAGCAGTCTCATTCACAGAATTTCAAAGAAATATATAAAAAATTTATTTTCTAAATATGTAGTGTACTATATAATTTTATAAGTAACATTTTTCTACTTAAGAAAAATGCTATTTTTAGGTTTTAATTTTTTTAAGTTCTTGAGAAAAGTTCAAGATGTTGAGAATGCCAACTAGTTGTAGGCCAAACATGAATAAATTCTGGAAATTCCAAATTCATTATTGTTAAGGTACATCTTTATTTAACTTTATAACAATGTAAGACAATGAGACTTTTCTCCAGTAAAATCTAAAATGATGATGCTGGAAAAAAAATTGTTCTAAGACAAAGAGGTTTCAGGAATTTTTATTCTATATTTTTATCATGTATATTGTAATTTGGTAGATAAAATCAATATTGCTTTTAAATTTGACATAAATAAGTTTGCTCATTCACTCATTTATCTGAAAAATGTTCATTGAACACCTACCATACACATATCACTGTTATTAAGTGCTGGGTTATTGTCAATGACACAACAGAAATTGTCACTGTTTCATGGGGCCTGTAGGTTGGTAAGAGAGATAGTAGTTCAATGATTATTACAAATACGGTTATTTAATTTCAGTTTTAATAGTAGCAGAAATGGAAGAGCTTAGAACCTTAAAAGCGAATTGAAGCTGGAAGAAATAAACTTTTGGTGAGCAGAAAATGAGGCTTCTCTGAGTAAAATTTAAAGCTGGACCTGAGACATGAGTGAGAGCTAGCCAGGAATTAGGTAGGGAGCAGGGTAAAAGAGAATTTTCAGTCTCCTAACCTATAACCCTAGTGAATTAAAAGGGTGAGGGCAAAATGTAATGGTTACTATTAGCTTTTCTTCCTGGTTCATTTTCATTGCTGCTAAGGGAATAGGAAGGAAAGAATGTGTCTAAATAGGGTCTAAAGCAATCTGTGATGAAGGAATGAATAAAGTCCTTAGGATTCCCATTTGTATTGGTAGGTTTAAATTGTCATCCCTGCTGGCTAGTGTTATTATTCCGTGAATAAAGCATTAGCTGAGTAAATAAGGTGAAGAGCATACAATGTTGCCTGTGGCCTAGCCACTCAGACTGACTGCCCCAGAAAGGAGGCCAGTGGTTAAAAGGATTTGGAAATTTTCTGCCTCCAACTGCAGGTCAAAAACTGGACAGTTAGAACTGGACATGGAACAACAGACTCATGCCAAATCAGGAAGGGAGTGCATCAAGGCTGCATATTGTCACCCTGCTTATTTACCTTACATGCAAAATACATCATGTGAAATGCCAGGCTGGATGAAGCACACACTGGAATCAAGATTGTCAGGAGAAATATCAATAAGCTCAGATATGCAGATGACACCACCCTTATGACAGAAAGCAAAAAGAACTAACAAGACTCTTGATGAAAGTTAAAGAGGAGAATGAAAAAGTTGGCTTAAAACTCAACATTCAGAAAACTAAGGTCATGGCATCCAATTCCATCACTTCATGCCCAATGGATGGGGAAATAACAGAAACAGTGAAAGACTTTATTCTTTTGGATTCCAAAATCACTGCAGATGGTGACTGAAGCCATGAAATTAAACAATGCTTGCTCCTTGGAAAGAAACCTATGATCAACCTAGACAGCATATTAAAAAGCAGAGACATTACTTTGCCAACAAATTTCCGTCTAGTCGAAGCTTTGGTTTTTCCAGTAGTCATGTATGGATATGAGAGTTGGACAGTAAAGAAAGCTGAGTGCCAAAGAATTGATGCTTTTGAACTGTCGTGTTGGAGAAGACTCTTGAGAGTCCCTTGGACTGCAAGGAGATCCAACCAGTCCATCCTAAAGGAAATCAGTCCTAAATATTCATTGGAAGGACTGATGCTGAGGCTGAAACTCCAATACTTTGGCCACTTCATGTGAAGAACTGACTCATTGGAAAAGACCTCAATTCTGAGAAAGATTGAATGTGGGAGGAGAAGGGTCCGAGAGAGGATGAGATGGTTAGATGGCGCCACTGACTCGATAAACATGAGTTTGAGTAAACTCCAGGAGTTGGTGATGAACAGGGAAGCTTGGTGTGCTGCAGTTCATGGGGTCTCAAAGAGTCAGACACGACTGAGCAACAGAGCTGAACTAAACCCTGGGAAAGCTCAGTCCAGTAGCATGCCTCTTGATGTAATATACTTTGTCTTCTTGTTAAACTCGTGTTTAAATTGGAGAATAATATCTGCTATAGGCTGTTTTCACATTCTCTCTTTGATACTTCTGATTTATTAGGTATGAAAAGGGTGGTCAGCTACAGAGAAAATATTTTTCCATTGTATTATCAAGATGGCATAGGTTTTTAATCTGTAGATTATTTTTTGTCCCTCAAACAAAAGTTTTATAGAACATAGATGAGCTGTACCATCATGATGTTAGATTCTTATTCAGTGCACAACTTAGTTTGTGATCATGCATTTAATTAAAATACAGTCATTAGCCTTGGCATTATCTTATGTACAATATGGTTAAACAATTTCTAAAAGGTTCATTGGAATTACAGGGTGACCTCTTTAAATGAATGGAATTCGAGACAGCCTCATTCTATAACAAAGATGAATTATATATAACCAAATCCTATTTTACCAATGTATTTAAGTGCTTCATTCCAGAGTATTGTACTATCTGAATAGTACTGCAAAAGCCTTTCCATAAAGGACAGGGTCAAAAATATTTCAAGCGCATTCCTAAATATAGCCTAAATATCATGTGTGAAATAGTCATTAAAGCAAAGAAGAATAGAGGAAACCATCTGAATATAATAAGGAGCTAAGCTTTTTAAAGAGATTTCTAGTATATATTCAAATAGGCCAAAAACATTGAGTTGTGTGTCTAATTATTCTTATTTTAATAATAATTAAATATTTTGCTATATATTTTTAATATTTATTCCTATTAAGCCATGGTGTTAGTTTTCAAATGATTTACCTTTGATATGAAATATTTCTAGGATTTTACTTGAAGTATTTATTGTAACCTACTAATAAAATAAGGTTTATATAATTGATCAGAACTCTGTTCAGTTCAGTCCTCAGTCATGTCCGACTCTTTGCATCCCCATGGACTGCAGCACGCCAGGCTTCTCTGTCCATCACCAACTTTCGGAGCTTACTCAAACTCATGTTCATTGAGTCGGTGGTGTCATCCAACCATCTCATCCTCTGTCGGTCCCTTCTCCTCCTGCCTTCAATCTTTCCCAGCATCAGGGTCTTTTCAAGTGAGACAGTTCTTCGCATCAGGTGCCCAAAGATTTGGAGTTTCAGCTTCAGCATCAGTCCTTCCAATGAAAAGTCAAGACTGGTTTCTTTTAGGATGGACTGGTTGGATCTCCTTGTAATCCAAGGGACTCTTAAGAGTCTTCTCCAACACCACAGTTCAAAAACATCAATTCTTCAGTGCTCAGCTTTCTTATAGTCCAACTCTCACACCCCTTCATGACTACTGGAGAAACCAGCGGACATTTGATGGTAAAGTAACGTCTCTGCTTTTTAATATGCTGTCTAGGTTGGTCATAACTTCTTTTCTGAGGAGCAAGCGTCTTTTAATTTCATGGCTGCAATCACCATCTCCAGTTATTCTGGAGCCCCCTCCAAATGAATTCTTCCACTGTATCCACATCTATTTGCCATGAAGTGATGGGTCCAGATGCCATGATTTTAGACAAAGCAAGAGAGTTCCAGAAAAAAAAAAAAATCTACTTTTGCTTTATTGACTATGCCAAAGCCTTTTACTGGGTGGGTCACAACAAACTGTGGAAAATTCTTCAAGAGATGGGAATACCAGACTACCTGACCTGCCTCCTCATAAATCTGTATGCGGGTCAAGAAGCAGCAGTTAGAACTGGACACGGGAAAACAGACTGATTCCAAATCGTAAGAGTATATACAAGGCTGTATGTTGTCACTCTGCTTATTTAACTTATATGCAGAGTACATCATGAGAAATGGTGGACTGGATGAAGAAGAAGCTGGTATAAAGGTTGCTGGAAGAAACATCAATAACCTCAGATAATGCACCACCCTTAGGGCCGAAGCAAAGAAGAACTAAAAAGGCTCTTGATGAAAGTGAAAGAAGAGAGTGAAAATGTTGGCTTAAAACTTTCAACATGCAGAAAACTAAGATCCTGGCATCTGATCAGAATTAGTTGTGCACAGAAATCCCATGGACAAAGGAGACAGGTGGGCTACAGTTGATGGAGTTGCAAAAGAGTTGAACACAGCAACTAAACAGCAACTTCTTGAAATGTATCTGGCAATCTTCAGAGATATTTATTGATTAAATGAGCAACCTTTCTTGGAAAAATATTTAAACTGCAATAAATAGTAGTACTCTTTCAGATTGTTTTAATCCATCCAGTTATTAATTCCAAAACATTAATTAACCATTTACTTTGTGACACTCATTATATTATGATATAAATAAAATAGCTAATAATAAAATCTAACATTAATTAAATACCTATTTAGTCAAGAACACATCAAAACATTTTATTTGCAATAAAGTATCCAATCCAAAAACTACCATGTAAGGCAAAAACTATCATTAATACCTCCATGGGTAAGGAAGGCAATACTGAAAGAGACATGAAGTGATTTGGCAATGTTTACCCAGGGACGGGGGAGCCTGGTGGGTTTCCATCTATGGGGTCACACAGAGTTGGACACGACTGAAGTGACTTAGCAGCAGCACCTAACACAAAAGTGGTAAAATTCGTATTTTGCAAAACTCTAGGTTAGAATGCTTTTAATAGTTAAGATCTTCTTTCTCTATGAAGGAGAAATCCCTAAGGTTTTGCATAAATTATAACACATCATGAACTTTTGAATTAATATAATAAGGAATACAAACACATGAGTAGATAATTACAGTTCACTGTGATAAAGCTTTTATCAGCCAGTTATAGGTGTTTAGGCAGGATATAGAAGCAGTCAGTGGTGACTTTCAGAGTATAGTCTCTTGCAACAGCAGTTTTCTCCCTTAAAAAAAAAAAAAAAAAGTCTTCCAGTTAGCAACCAACTCTTAAGATACTAAATACAACCTAATGGAAACCTACACAATTTGTAGATCTCTTCTGTAAGAGAAACAGATTCCTTAGTTTTAGGTTTTTTTCCCAATGCTTTTTACTTTTTAATACTTGCTGTAGCACAGGGTTTGCCATCCTGCAGGCCACAGACCAGTACCTCCTGTGAGAACAACAGCAACATTAGATTAGAAATAAAGTGCACCATAAATGTAATGTGCTTGAATCGTCCTGAAATCGTCCCCTACCCCAGTCTTAGGAAAAATTATCTTCCATGAAATGAGTCCTGGTGCCAAAATGATTGGGACTGTTTTGGTCTTTCAAAAATGAATATATATTAATACTGATGTATATGTGTGGCCTTTTCATGTTGACATATGGAAAACCATCACAATGTTGTAAAGTCATCATCTTCTAATTAAACTTAATAAATTAATTTGAAAAGAATAATGCATATACACAGCAAAAATTAATATATGTTAATCAGATCAGATCAGATCAGTCGCTCAGTCATGTCCGACTCTTTGCGACCCCATGAACCGCAGCACGCCAGGCCTCCCTGTCCATCACCAACTCCCGGAGGTCACTCAGACTCACATTCATAGAGTCAGTGATGCCATCCAGCCATCTCATCCTCTGTCGTCCCCTTCTTCTCCTGCCCCCAATCCCTCCCAGCATCAGAGTCTTCTCCAATGAGTCAACTCTTCGCATGAGGTGGCCAAAATATTGGAGTTTCAGCTTTAGCATCATTCCTTCTGTAATATGTAAACTCTATTTATACTTAGATTGGTTATTGGAGAAAGATGTACATTTATTATTGTGTTTTCATGCCATAATATAATATATTTTAATTATTATATGCTTAATAATTTCAGCAGGTAACACTCTTGCTTCTATTACATGAGGAAATTAAATATGGCATGAATCCATCTTTTTCTCCAAGGGCATGATTACTGATAGATTTTTTTCAACTAGCTAAATCAGTTTTATAGTCACTTACTGTCTTCCATGTATGGTTCATGAAGTCCTGGTTGTTGTTTAACTATTACTACATCATGTCATTCATCCAATTTTCAAGCAAAAGTATAATAATAAAAAAAGCACTATTACCTGGAAAGGCATTAATAGCAGTGAAGCTGTAATTAAATACAGAAGATAAAAGATGGGGAAGGGGGCATTTACCAAAAAAGTCAGACAAAGAACTCTTCCGATATGCATACATAAGGAAAATATAGTTTTGTATTGTTTTCCAATTTAACACTCAATTTTGCAAATGTAGATATATATTTCTGTTATATAACAAGTTGGAATCTGCTGTTATTTGAATTATTTTTATATCATCTATAAATTTATATCATTTTAAAATAAGGCAGTCATTTTTATATCCAAGGATTATAATCATTTCATAATTAAAATTTAAGTTATTTTGTACTCATAGGAGTATCATTCAACTTATCTAAATTTTAATTAATTCCATCACTGCTTACCATTGGTCCAACTAGAACTACTTTATTTTTAGAGCTATTTTAAAGTTTCTTTTAAAAAATTATTGGAATATAGTTGACTTACAATGTTATGCTAGTTTCAGATGTACAGCAAAGTGAATCAGTTATATGTATACATATATCTACTCTTCTTTCGTATTATTTTGCCACATAGACCATTACAGAGTATTGAGTAGAATTCCTTGTGCTATGCAGTAGATCTTTATTAGTTGTCTATTTTATATATAGTAGTGTGTGTATGTCAATCTCAGTCTCCCAATTTACCCCTTGCCTACTTTGAACGTGAACGTGAGGCTCTCGGTCCCCCCCGCTGTGCCTCCGGCTCCTCTGTCCATGGGATTTTCCGGCAATAGTCTGGGTGGGCCTTTCCTTCTCCAGGATCTTCCCACCCAGATTGCCCGGTCTCCTCATCATGGCAGACGCTTTACCTCTGCCACCAGGGAGTCCTTTGCCTACTTTATCCCCTGGTAACTATATGTTTGTTTTGCACATCTGTGACTCTATTTCTGTTTCATCAGTAATTTCTTTTGTACAGTTTTTATCAATTCCACATATAAGTGATATGATATATTTGCTTTTCTGTGTCTGACTTACTCCACTCAATATGATGGTCTCTAGGCCCATCCGTGTTGCTGCAAATGTGTGTGTACAGTCACTTCAGTCATGCCCAACTCTGTCCATGGGATTCTCCAGGCAAGAATACTGGAGTGGGTTGTCCTGCCCTCCTCCAGGGGATCTTCCTGAACCAGGGATTGACCTGCATTTCCTACATTGCAGGCAGAATCTTTACCCACTGAGTGCTACAGTTGACATTATTTTGTTCTTTTGATGGCTGAGTAATATTCCATTATATATGTGTACCACATCTCTGTCTATTTCTGTGTTAATGGACATTTAGGTTGCTTCCATATCCTGGCTATTGTAAACAGTGTTGCAATTAAACATTGGTATGCATGTATCTTTTCAAATTATGGTTTTCTCTGGGTCTATGCCTAGGAGTGGGGTTGCTGGGTCATATGGTAGCTCTATTTTTAGTTTTTAAAGGAACTTCCTTACTATTTTCCGTGTGACTATACCAATTTGCATTCCCATCAACAGTGTAGGACGGTTCCCAAAGGCTTCTTTAAAGAGAATGCTCATTTGAAACTATACTACCTTAACTTGGAATCTACTGAAGGACAACTAGCTACTTTGTTTTAGAGATGTATTAATTCTAAGACCATATACCACATAACTGGTATAAATATTTTACTTGTGGTTGGAAAATGAAGTTACTTCTGAAAGAGAAAACAAACAAACACTTTCCCACCCGGCCCCCAGAAGCATTAGGATCAACATTTGTTGTTGTTGTTGTTTAAATAAGGAATTGTAGGTACTTGTCATTAAGAAATGTGATTTTATAGAGACAGCCCATACCTGGATTGTAATAGTGACCATGTATAACAATCATTTTGAGAAATTTCTTTAACTCTGTTGAGGGGGTACACATCCATTAAGTTATTAGTAATCTTTCAATTGAAGCCATGATTAAACTATTTCTCTATCAAGTCAGACACAGTTTTGCTTTGGTAATTTTTTTCTAGCAATCCATCTGGTTAGAACACTTTTCCCCCAAATAACCCTTTGGCTGAGTAAGTCATCTCCTTCAAATTTATATCAATTTTTACTTTACCTCCACACTCCGCCCCCCACATACTCCCAGCAATCCCTGCACCCCTCTTTTATTCTTATACTTATTTTTTCCTACAAAATCTACCATAAGGTTGCTAAATTTAGCAAATAAAAATATGGTGTGCCTCATTAAATTGAATTTCAATAAACAGCAAATATGTTTTTAGTGTATGTATGTCTCACAACACATGCAATAAAGGACATACATATACCAAATAGTTATTTCTCATTTATCTTAAAAACACATTTACTTTTATGAGTTTGATAGTCCTGTATTTTATCTGGAAACTCTAACTTGTAACCATCAAATATGTTTATTGACTTTACAAATGTTAATTCCATATTTTTTGTCTACCATGAGACCTCGAATATCTGACTTTTTAAAAAAATCAATTGTCAAGTAGCTGAAACAGACTGGACTTGAAGCCTACGCTCAATAAACACTTGGAGGATAAAATTTGTTTTAATAAAGATAACCTAAAGGTTTTTTTCCCCCCAATATAATCTCAGTATGTACATTTGATTCAATTTTAAAATTCACTTTAATAGTTAATTCTTATTTTATATGAATAATTAATGAGCATGAAAAGTATTTATTTTAAAATTCATTACTTAAAATGAATTTTAATGAAAAGTATTAATTAAATTCAAATCTTCTATGAACTATTTTTTGAGATGACTAAACTAAAGCATGGGTGCAATCCAAGAATGAGGAGTTCTTTCTGGAAGGCACAAATACTCATTTCAGTACTATTAATTTTTTTATTCAACAAATTCTGAGGAGATTCAAGTATGAGGATTATTATAATAGTGAATTATAAATGTCTTTCATTTGGCTACTTCCCATTATGGCACCCCACTCCAGTACTCTTGCCTGTAAAACCCCATCGCCGGAGGAGCCTGGTGGGCTGCAGTCCACGGGGTCGCTGAGGGTCGGACATGACTGAGCGACTTCACTTTCACTTTTCACTTTTATGCATTGGAGAAGGCAATGGCAACCCACTCTAGGGTTCTTGCCTGGAGAATCCCAGGGACGGGGGAGCCTGGTGGGCTGCCCTCTATGGGGACGCCCGGAGTCGGACACGACTGAAGCGACTTAGCAGCATTAGTTTATGATGGTGAGTAAACAACTGATCTGTGCTTTTTTGTTAGGATCAATCTATTGTGGGGACTTTCCAGAAAGATCTGTGGTAGAGAATCTGCCTGCCACTGCAGGAGATGTTGGTTTGATTCCTGTTTCATAATGATACCTTGAAGAAGGAAATGGCAACTCATATCAGTATTCTTGCCTGGAAAATCACATGGACAGAGGAGCCTGGCAGGGTACAGTGCATGGCATGACAAAAGAGTCAGACAAAGCTTAGCAACTAAAACACAACAAATCTATTTTGACTTCTAAAATTCAAGTCAGATTAAGCAATGTAATTATTTTTTCCTAAGTTAATATCTATAGGAACTCTTTCGAGTTAATTTCCCTTCTCAGTTCAGTTCAGTCGCTCAGTCCTGTCTGACTCTTTGCGACCCCATGAATCGCAGCATGCCAGGCCTCCCCGTCCATCACCAACTCCCGGAGTTCACTCAGACTCACGTCCATCGAGTCACTGATGCCATCCAGTCATCTCATCCTCTGTTGTCCCTTTTTCTTCCTGCCCCCAATCCGTCCCAGTATCAGAGTCTTTTCCAGTGAGTCAACTCTTCACGTGAGGTGGCCAAAATACTGGAGTTTCAGCTTTAGCATTAGTCCTTCCTAAGAAATCCCAGGGTTGAACTCCTTCAGAATGGACTGGTTGGATCTCCTTGCAGTCCAAGGGACTTTCAAGAGCCCTCTCCAACACCACAGTTCAAAAGCATCAGCTCTTCGGCTCTCAGCTTTCTTCACAGTCCAACTGTCACATCAATACATGACTACTGGAAAAACCATAGCCTTGACTAGACAGACCTTTGTTGGCAAAGTAATGTCTCTGCTTTTGAATATGCTATCTAGGTTGGTCATAACTTTCCATCCAAGGAGTAAATATCTTTTAATTTCATGGCTGCAGTCACCATCTGCAGTGATTTGGAGCCAAAAAAAAAAAAAAAGTCTGACACTGTTTCCACTGTTTCCCCATCTATTTCCCCTGAAGTGATGGGACCAGATGCCATGACCTTCATTTTCTGAATGTTGAGTTTTAAGCAAAGAATATAATCAATCTGATTTCAGTGTTGATCATTTAGTGATGTCCATGTGTAGAGTCTTCACTTGTGTTGTTGGAAGAGGGTGTTTGCTATGATCAGTGTATTTTCTTGGCAAACTCTATTAGTCTTTGCCCTGCTTCATTCTATATTCCAAGGCCAAATGTGCCTGTTACTCACAGTGTTTCTTGACTTCCTACTTATGCATTCCAGTCCCCTATAATGCAAAGGACATCTTTTTGGAATGTTAGTTTTAAACATCTTGTAGGTCTTCATAGAAATGTTCAACTTCAGCTTCTTCAGTGTTACTGGTTGGGGCATAGACTTGGATTACTGTGATATTGAATGGTTTGCCTTGGAAACGAACAGAGATCATTCTGTTGTTTTTGAGATTGCTTCCAAGTACTGCATTTCAGACTCTTTTGTTGACCATTATGGCTACTCCATTTCTTCTAAGGGATTCCTGCCCACATTAGTAGATATAATAGTCATCTGAATTAAATTCACCCATTCCAGTCCATTTTAGTTCACTGATTCCTAGAATGTCGACCTTAACTCTTGCCATCTCCTGTTTGACCACTTCCAATTTGCCTTGATTCATTGACCTAACATTCCAGGTTCCTATGCAATATTGCTCTTTACTGCATCAGACCTTGCTTCTATTACCAGTCACATCCAAAACTGGATATTGTTTTTGCTTTGGCTCCATCCCTTCATTCTTTCTGGAGTTATTTCTCCACTGATCTCTAGTAGCATATTTAGCACCTACCGACCTGGGGAGTTCCTCTTTCAGGATCCTATCATTTTGCCTTTTCATACTGTTCATGGGGTTCTGAAGGCAAGACTACTGAAGTGGTTTGCCAATCCCTGGAGTAACAGGCAAATTTGGCCTTGGAGTACAGATGAGGGAAGGCAAAGGTAAATAGAGTTATGCCAAGAGAATGCACTGGTCACAGGAAACACCCTCTTCCAACAACATAAGAGAAGGCTTTACAAGGATCAAGACCATCGCCATGGAAAAGAAATGCAAAAAGGCAAAATGCCTGTGTGGGGAAGCCTTACAAATAGCTGTGAAAAGAAGAGAAGTAAAAAAAAAAAGAGAAAGCAAAGGAGAAAAGGAAAGATATAAGCATCTGAATGCAGAGTTCCAAAGAATAGAAAGGAGAGATAAGAAAGCCTTCCTCAGTGGATCAATGCAAAGAAATAGAGGAAAACAACAGAATGGGAAAGACTAGAGATCTCTTCAAGAAAATTAGAGATACCAAGGGAACATTTCATGCAAAATGGGCTCGATAAAGGACAGAGATGGTATGGACTTAAGCAGAAGATATTAAGAAGAGGTGGCAAGAACACACAGAAGAACTGTACAAAAAAGAACTTCACAAACCAGATAATCACAATGGTGTGATCATTGACCTAGAGCCAGACATCATGGAATGTGAAATCAAGTGGGCCTTAGGAAGCATCACCACAAACAAAGCTATTGGAGGTGATGGAATTCCACTTGAGCTAATTCAAATCCTGAAAGATGATGCTGTGAAAGTGCTGCACTCAATATGCCAGCAAATTTGGAAAACTCAGCAGTGGCCACAGGACTGGAAAAGGTTAGTTTTCATTCCAATCCCAAAGAAAGGCAATACCAATGAATGCTCAAACTACCACACAACTGCAAGCATCTCACACACTAATAAAGTAATGCTCAAAATTCCTCAAGCCAGACTTCAGCAATATGTGAACCGTGAACTTCCGGATGTTCAAGCTGGCTTTAGAAAAAGCAGAGGAACCAGAGATCAAGTTGCCAACATCCTCTGGATCATGGAAAAAGCAAGAGAGTTCCAGAAAAACATCTATTTCTGCTTTATTGACTATGCCAAAGCCTTTGAGTGTGTGGATCACAATAAACTGTTGAAAATTCTGAAAGAGATGGGAATACCAGACTACCTGACCTGCCTCTTCCTATGTAGGTCACAAAGCAACAGTTAGAACTGGACATGGAACAACAGACTGGTTCCAAATAGGAAAAGGAGTACGTCAAGGCTGTATATTGCTACCCTGCTTATTTAACTTATATGCAGAGTACATCATGAGAAATGCTGGCACTGGAAGAAATACAAGCTGTAATCAAGATTGCTCGGAGAAATATCAATAACCTCAGATATGCAGATGACACCACCCTTATGGCAGAAAGTGAAGAGGAACTAAAAAGCCTCTTGATGAAAGTGAAAAGTGGAGAGTAAAAAGTTGGCTTAAAGCTCAACATTCAGAAAACGAAGATCATGGCATCTGGTCCCATCACTACATGGGAAATAGATGGGGAAACAGTGGAAACAGTGTCAGACTTTATTTTTCTGGGCTCCAAAATCACTGCAGATGTTGATTGCAGCCATGATATTAAAGATGCTTACTCCTTGGAAGGAAAGTTATGACCAACCTAGATAGCATATTCAAAAGCAGAGACATTACTTTGCCAACAAAGGTCTGTCTAGTCAAGGCTATGGTCTTTCCTGTGGTCATGTATGGATGTGAGAGCTGGACTGTGAAGAAGGCTAAGCGCCGAAGAATTGATGCTTTTGAACTGTGGTGTTGGAGAAGACTCTTGAGAGTCCCTTGGACTGCAAGGAGATCCAACCAGTCCATTCTGAAGGAGATCAGCCCTGGGATTTCTTTGGAAGGAATGATGCTAAAGCTGAAAGTCCAGTACTTTGGCCACCTCATGCGAAGAGTTGACTCATTGGAGAAGACTCTGATGCTGGGAGGGATTGGGGGCAGGAGGAGAAGGGGATGACAGAGGATGAGATGGCTGGATGGCATCACTGACTCGATGGATGTGAGTCTGAGTGACCTCTGGGAGTTGGTGATGGACAAGGAGGCCTGGTGTGCTGCAGTTCATGGGGTCGCAAAGAGCCGGACATGACTGAGCGACTAATCTGGTCTGATCTGATCACATAAACATGAGAAAATATGAAATGGATATGATTTATCTATGATAAATATATGTCTATAAATAAAACTTATTTCCTCTGTTCTATTTTTTCTCCTTTTCCCAAAGACCTCATAGTGTTTCAATTTTTGAAATCTTTCCTCTAACCAGGAAAAATTAAGCAGCTGCTACAGATAAAATGAGCATCACCAGCAGATATTAAAACTGTCACCTGATGGAAACTGGGGCTCAACATTAGGCCTTCAAGCAATAACCAGCAGTATAATTTTGTAACTCATATATCAATTAACTTTATATTACTGTCACACATGACACTAACAGCTAACAATATTTCTTCATGCTGCTATCTTAATTGCAAAGTATGGGTGCTGAACGTGAATATCTCAAGATGAAAATATGTCCTATTAAAAAGTATCTAAGCTGTTTGGCAAAATGTATTGGAAATCTATAAATCTAATGGTAGGAAGAGTTTTATCTTAATTTTTAAATAATCTTCAGAATTAATGCAGACTTTATAGTATATAAAGTGATTTTGTATAATTTGAAAGTTTAAAAATATGTTTGCACCTAGTGATTTTCTATAAAATCATTAATTTATCTATGTAAATTCAACATATTATGGGAATCAAGCAATGTCTAGGGTTTCAACAATTCATTATTTTAGGATGGTAGCAGTGTTTGAGAACTTAGAGAAATGTGATTTTATTTGAGGTTAATGTTATTCAGACCAGTAGTTATAGAAGATTGGAAAAGACAACCAGCTTTAGAATGTTTGGAGACTACCTTAAGGAAATAGACTGTCAGGTAAAGATAGTAGAGGTGATGTTTGTTTTAAGGGTAATGAGAATGAGGAAGGGGAAACTTTAAAGTTGAATTGATAAAAGTTTTTATTAAAGGGAAATACATTAAAATTAATAGTGATTGGCTGTGAAAAGACTTTTTCTTTTAAGATTGCCCCTTTTTATCTTTAAAATAATAAGTGTTTTAAACCAAATTAGAAGGTTTTTCTTAATTTTCAACCCCTGGGTAAACATCTATTTTTCTGTAAATCATATGAAACAATAAAAATAAACAATATATGTATACTTGCAATTATGATGAGAATATCATTAGCTCTCATCATAATCTTCAGGCACTCCTGACCTTAAAAAGGTTAGAAGCACTGGTTGATTATTATCTTTGCATTTCCGCCACATGTTCTTGATAATGAGACTTTTGCAAAGATAGACCAAATAAGCTTCGTAGACTGAAAGTTCTTAGAAGAAACTGTTTTTCTTCTGCCCAAGCATCCAGTATCATGTTTTGTACATAGTAAGTGGAAGTTACTGAATGCTGTTTGAATGAAAAAATGGATGAATGAGTAAAAATAAATGGCTAGATGGATGACCCAATAACTTTTTGTCTTGGTAATATTAGAATATTAATCCTTACCAACACATTAAACCTGAATGTTCTCTGGTAAAAATTCAGCTAAGAAGTTAATTTTCCTACATCAAACTCCCAGAGAAGTCTTTGCAATGTATATGTAATTGATGTGATTAAAATATATTACAGATAGTTGTGGATAGTCAAGGAAAACTTAAACAAGGAGCCCAAGGGAGAAAGTAGGAGTATTTGTTGACCCAATTAGTTTCCCAGGGGTTTAAGCAAACAAAGAATTGTCAACCCACAATAAACCATCTCATATTACATTGCATTGATTAACTAAACATATTTATTGGGCATTGCATATATAACAGATCTTAGGCTAGAAGTGAGGTATATAAATATGTAAAATCAGTGCAATCCACAATCTAAGCTATCTCATAGTCTGGTGGATACAAAGACAGGAAAATCAATAAATCAAATAACTACCATTGGAGGCATAAACAAATTGATCCTTCCTTCTCATCACTCTACTAAAGTATGATAAGCCTGGATTTCTTTAAGCCTTTGGGAAGACAAAATTAAGGAATAAGTGATAAGCACACCGTTAAATATATTTCTCCTTTATAGTCAGCATATTTAGACATTTGACTTCTCACATACATACTCATTGATCCTCCTGTAAAGAACATTTCTCTGTATTTTGGCTAAATGTTTCTGCATGCCTCAATGATATGATAATTGGGCACTAATACACAAATTGTAAGCTTTTAGGATGAAATTTACTTATTTGTTTTTTTACTGAAGGAACTATTTCTCAAGGCAGGCTGAATTTATTCAGTACAGAAATTCATTCCTTTCTAGGATACAAAATGTTTCACAGTGGAGTTGGATCACAAACCCTTCTAGAGCAATAGAGAACAGGATATTTAAATAGCATGGGTGGAAATATTGATTGTGAAACTTGAAATTCAGACTAGCATTTGTGCTTTCCATTCTCTGTTAGGAATATCACAATCAGATCAGATCAGTCACTCAGTCGTGTCCGACTCTTCGTGACCCCATGAATCGCAGCAGGCCAGGCCTCCCTGTCCATCACCAACTCCCAGAGGTCACCCAGACTCACATCCATCGAGTCAGTGATGTCATCCAGCCATCTCATCCTCTGTCGTCCCCTTCTCCTCCTGCCCCCAATCCCCACAATGCGGCTTCAAAAAAGCGGAAGGTGCATAATTACAGCAGCAGTGTATTTCCAGGGGACTACTGAGCCAGAAGATCTCAGATTTCTGAGTTTGGACAGAGAAAGATTATTGACTTGGTTTTGTTTATTTTTTTCTTTTTATAATCTTTATATTGATAGGTACAACCAGAATTATAATGCACCGAAGATGGTTCATCTTGGGGAAAAAAAAAAAAAAAAAACACTTCATGCTATTCTTACTGGATTTAATAAAAGAAAAAGAAAGTGAAGTCGCTCAGTTGTATCTGACTCTTTGCGACCCCGTGGGCTGTAGCCTACCAGGCACCTCTGTCCATGGGATTTTCCAGGCAAGAGTACTGGAGTGGGTTGCCATTTCCTTCTCTAAGGGATCTTCCCGACCCTGGGATCAAACCCAAGTCTCCTGCATTGCAGGCAGACCCTTTACTGTCTGAGCCACCAGGGAAGCACTTATATGAGAGAAGATACTGTATGGGAAATAAATGTTGTGGCACTACTGCTAGCCGTGTATCTTTTCAAATGGGATCACCAGTTAATAGGGAGGATATATTAAGTTATATCAAGCAAAAATTACAAGTTCTACAACATATGTAACTTACTTCTCATATGTGTACAATCATACATGTAGCACTGAGCATTGTTAAAAGTTGTAAATGCAGTCCAGATGCTGAAACAAGACGATATATGACACAGGAGATTCCAAATTTATTTAGATCATTTAAAAAAAAAAAAAAAAAAAAAACTTCTCAAACTGAGACTTCCATGGAAATCTTCTTTTGCTCTGGTCATCAAAAAAAAAAAAAAAAAAAAACAACCAAAACCACTAAACGAAGCCATACATCGAACTACTCTATCAGTTCAGTCCTTAACAGTCTTAAGCAGGGACTCATTGTCCTGACTATTTTTAGACACTTGAAGTACCAAAGATTGTATTTGAATTTTAGCAAGATCAAGGCAAATTGGAAGTGGTCAAAGAGAAGATAGCAAGAGTGAATGTGGACATTCTAGGAATCAGTGAACTAAGATGGACTGGAATGGGTGATTTTAACTTGGATGACCATTATATCAACTACCGTGGTCAAGAATCCCTTAGAAGAAATGGAGTAGCCATCATAGTCAACAAAAGAGTCTGAAATGCAGTACTTGGATGGGATGCAATTCAAAATTGACAGAATGATTTCTGCTCATTTCTAATGCAAACCATTCAATATCACGGTAATCCAAGTCTATGTCCGGACAAGTAATGCTGAAGAAAGCTGAAATTGAATGGTTCTATGAAGACCTACAAGACCTTTTAGAACTAACACCCCAAAAAAGATGTCCTTTTCATTATAGGGGACTGGAATGCAACGTAGGAA
Source organism: Tragelaphus eurycerus (assembly GCA_935064755.1). Classification (NCBI taxonomy): domain Eukaryota; kingdom Metazoa; phylum Chordata; class Mammalia; order Artiodactyla; family Bovidae; genus Tragelaphus; species Tragelaphus eurycerus. Next base: position 584,670 of record CAKXYN010000132.1, on the reverse strand, counting down.
GTCAAAAAATACCTGGAGTCAGTTCAGTTCAGTTCAGTCGCTCAATCATGTCCGACTCTTTGCGAGCCCATGAACCACAGCATGCCAGGCCTCCCTGTCCATTACCAACACCCGGAGTTCACTCAGACTCACGTCCATCGAGTCAGTGATGCCATCCAGCCATCTCATCCTCTGTTGTCCCCTCCTCCTCCTGCCCCCAATCCCTCCCAGTATCAGGGTCTTTTCCAATGAGTCAACTCTTCGTATGAGGTGGCCAAAGTACTGGAGTTTCAGCTTTAGCATCATTCCTTCCAAAGAAATCCCAGGGCTGATCTCCTTCAGAATGGACTGGTTGGATGTCCTTGCAGTCCAAGGGACTCTCAAGAGTCTTCTCCAACACCACAGTTCAAAAGCATCAATTCTTCGGCACTCAGCCTTCTTTACAGTCCAACTCTCACATCCATTCATGACCACAGGAAAAACCATAGCCTTGACTAGACAGACCTTTGTTGGCAAAGTAATGTCTCTGCTTTTCAATATGCTATCTAGGTTGATCATAACTTTCCGTCCAAGGAGTAAGCGTCTTTTAATTTCATGGCTGCAGTCACCATCTGCAGTGATTTTGGAGCCCCTCAAAATAAAGTCTGACACTGTTTCCCCTGTTTCCCCATCTATTTCCCATGAAGTGATGGGACCAGATGCCATGATCTTTGTTTTCTGAATGTTGAGCTTTAAGCCAACTTTTTCACTCTGCACTTTCACTTTCATTAAAAGGCTTTTTAGTTCCTCTTCACTTTCTGCCATAAGGGTGGTGTCATTTGCATATCTGAGGTTATTGATATTTCTCCCGGCAATCTTGATTCCAGCTTGTGTTTCTTCCAGTCCAGCGTTTCTCATGATATACTCTGCATATAAGTTAAATAAGCAGGGTGACAATATACAGCCTTGACGTGCTCCTTTTCCTATTTCGAACCAGTCTGTTGTTCCATGTCCAGTTCTAACTGTTGCTTCCTGACCTGCATACAAATTTCTCAAGAGGCAGATCAGGTGGTCTGGTATTCCCATCAGAGGCCATTTAATTTAGGAAAATTTGTACTTGTGTTTATCACCAGTTCAGTTTATATATGAATATTGTTCTGAATTTCCTGATATTCTACTTCCCACATAAAGGTGAACGTGGTTCGACCTATCATGTAGACAATCAGATAAAGAATATTTTTGTTACAGGATTAAAGTGATAACCTAACAACATGGTCTCCTCATGTTTCATTCAAAGCAATAGCCAAACCAACTTTTTTTTTTTTTTTTTAAGTATTTAAAAAAAAAATTACATCTGTACTGGAATCCTTTGCAAAGCAGTTGAAGGGAATTCCTTCTACAAAGAGAACAAATGATATTAAACATCTTATCTTTTTTCTAACAATTTCCACAGAGTTACTAAAAACGGTTTCCTATTCCTCTTCCCCATTCTCACACTATCAAACTTTTCATTTTTGCCCTCCTTCATTCACCTTCTCAATCTATTCTCACCTTCATCTAGTAGCTTTCCTAAAGTAAACCAGTTTTGGTATATTTTGGTTTCCTCAATTCTTCAAATCTAGCTAATTCTGTGTTGAACAAAACAGAAAGGAACGGGGCATGATGACTCTCTTGGGCAGATGGAAAGGGTTGAGGCATCAATGAACACTAAAGAATGGTATAGTAGTAACTTTGTCCCAGCAAATGTTACATTGTTAAAAAGGAGACATCTGCAAAGAGAAAGTCTACAAGTGTTTATAGGTAGAATTTATGCATTGGCTCCTATATTTAACTATACTCTTTATCCCAGTTGATCCTTCCAATAGATAATATTCCTACAATTTCTAATAATGACCAAACAATTTAAGGTAACTGAAAGATGCAGAACAAGTAAATGTAGGTGCCAAATCTAAACGTAGATCTTCTAATGCCATACTGTCCATGCCAAGCAGAGTCAACTGATATTCTTTGAGGGATTACATAAATAATAATATATTTACTATTATAACAATGTGTTCTATGATATGCAAAGATCAGTAATTCTCATAGCCATGTAAACGGAAGAGGAAATATAGAGAAAGAAATAAATATTTTGGTAGAAATCAGCCCAATAGGGCAATGCTACTGTTGCTACTGCTAAGTCATTTCATTCGTGTCCGACTCTGTGTGACCCCATAGACAGCAACCCACCAGGCTCCCCCGTCCCTGGGATTCTCCAGGCAAGAACACTGGAGTGGGTTGCTATTTCCTTCTCCAATGCATGAAAGTGAAAAGTGAAAGTGAAGTCGCTCAGTCGTGTCGGACTCTTAGCGACCCCATGGACTGCAGCCCACCAGGGTCCTCCATCCATATGATTTTCCAGGCAAGAGTACTGGAGTGGGGTGCCATTGCCTTCTCCAATAATATAGTTCAAAACATAGAGTTGTTAGAGTTTACCAAACTCTATCTGAAAAATATTCATTCAGTTGGGTGAACAAATGCTATCAATGAATCAAGAGGTAAGATTTATAATGCCATTTTATGGCTGTCATTTTCCAGAAATATTTTGAACAAGAGCTGTTTCAAAGTTTTACTACTTTTTTCAAACCCATTGTCCCAATTTACCTTTAGTATAAAGAAAATAATTCATCAAATATGAATTTTTTCAATTTTCTTCTACTCTATCATTATTAATCATACTTTAAATTCTTATCTAGATATTCATTTGTCTTTGGAAGAAAGATCTCTTATAAATTATGCTTTCAATGATTTCTGTTTTTCTCTGTGATTTTTTTTTAAACATATTAACTCCATCATGATCTTCCTTTTAAGCTATCTACTAATCTTTATACATCCTTGGCTTTATTTCCTCAGTTTAAAGTTTTCCCCATGTTTATATTCATTGAAAAACAACAAATATGGCAAATAAGCAGCTACACTTCCACTCCAAGTTCAACTCTTATTTTCTCATTCACTTGGAGTTTTCCACTTTATTCTGGAAAATGTCACTCCACCATTGTTTTTTATCATCTTAACCTCCTTTTGCTACTGTAAATAAGATTTTTCTTGTTTTGTCAAAATCATTTCAAAGTTTGCCAGTTACTTTCTTTCTAACTGTGCAGTTTCCTCTCTTTCCAACCCTTGTGAAATTGGACACTATGAACTGACATGATGGCTCCAACTTCCCACCTTTATCAAAGAATCACATTTCTAACAGCTTTTGGACATTTTGCCCTAAATCTGGCATATCCTCTTCAATCTCGTATTCTTGAAACAGAGCTTATCTTTCCCACTGATTTTTTGCCCCTCTATGTACTTCATTGAATGGTGTATCCACTCAGGAGAACCAGGTACAACTTCATTTCCTGCAGTGTTTTCACACTGATCTATTTGATGCCGTCCATTTCACCTCTGAAATGGCAATTTTACTTCCATCTCTTCTTTCTTTTTTCATTATCCAAGTTTAGGTAGGCCCTTTTAGCTATATGGCTGAGAAGGTGTTGTGAAAGGGAAAGTGTTAGTTGCTTAATGATACTGGACTCTTTGCAACCCCATAGACTGTAGACTGAGGAGGGCTTGGCAACTCACTCCAGTATTCTTGCCTGGAGAATCCCATGGACAGAGGAGCATGGAGGGCTATAGTACATGGGATCATAGAGTGGAACACAACTGAGCAACTAAGCATACAGACTGTAGCTTTCCAGGCTCCTCTGTCTATGGAATTCTCCAGGAAAGAATACTGGAGAGGGTAACTATTCTCTTCTCCATGTGATCTTCCTGACCCAGGGAATGACCTGGGTCTTCTACAGTGGAAACGTTGTATTATCTCATTAATTCATTTGCCTACTTTCTTCAAGATTTTCTATCTCTGAGTCATTCACCAAACTGCTGACAAAGTTCTTCTTCTGTCACATAATGAGATGTTTCTTTTTTAAAACAACGTTTAAAACATTCTTTAAATCATTCAGTGCCAAACCTCTAACACACGGTGAATACAGTGAAGTCGCTCAGTCATGTCTAACTCTTTGCGACCCCATGGACTGTAGCCTACCAGGCTCCTCTGTCCATGGAATTTTCCAGGCAAGAGTACTGGAGTGGGTTGCCATTTCCTTCTCAAGGGGATCTTCCCGACCCAGTGATCGAACCCAGGTCTCACACAACGCAGGCAGACGCTTTACCATCTGAGCTACTAGGAAAGCCCCGAACAAGAACCAGAGAAACTTCTAACAGTGAAATCCAAAACATTTGAGCATGTTATTCTCAATAGTATGCCTTTTATTTAAATTATTTCTTTTTTCTGAAATGCCCTTATCTTCCTAAACCTCTTCAAGTGGTAAACTTTACCTCTTTCATCATCCCCTTCTTTGCCTGGGAAATCCATGTCTATCTTTCAAGCCAGATCGAAGAGTTTCTCTTTTGAGCCTTTATTTTATTCCACCTTTCTCTACTCCTGATAAAAAGGGAAGAGCATTTCTCTTTCTATCCCCTTAGCCCTTGGCACACACATCTGTTTTTAAAAAATTCATCTATTTCTTCAGCTATCATTTACTGAATGCTTGTCATGTGCTGGGTGTCAGAGGTATGATAGTGTCATTTTCTTGTCAAATGACTTGTTCTCTGAAATGTGCATTGCTGTTTTTATTTATGATTAATTTTATTGCTAAATTGTTATTGTCTTAAGGTATTTCATGTTTGTATGAGACTAGGACAGCATTTGACTCTAAAAAGTTATATAGATGTTTATTAATTGATAAATATACTATTCTTTTCACTCTGTAACTATTATACTCTGAAGTATATTGGGTGAGACTTTTTCCTATAAAATTCATATTGCCTTGAAATTACTTTTTCTTGAGGCCCCAAAATACATTAATAGTACCTTCATTTCCTACATTAGTGGTGAAAGTGCTATAATAAAAAGCAGATACAAAACTAGTAACATTCTTTAAGTAACAAAAACAAACTTTGTTCTAAATTTAGTGGTAGGGGCAATGTTCAAAATAATAAACTTTATAATTTATCAAACAATTAGAGACTTTTAAAGAGGAAAAATATATGTGTTGTTGCAGGATTGAATTCAGAGGAAGAAATTGCACATTTATTAGATAATTATCATTTTACTGAGTAGAACAACTTTGATTTAGTGATAATTACATAAGAAAAAAATAATCAAGAAACTTTATTTGTGAACCTATAATTTTAGGTATCTTAGTGTGTGCATCTTGCTTTTTATTTAGAATGTCTTATTTGCTTTTAAAGGAGAGTGATATTGCCTATTTTCAAAATAGTATTTATAATAAAGTTCAATGCATAGAATTTGTGGGAGAACTTTGAGATAATGCAAAAAGAGTAGTATTTTTTCACCGAACTGTGAAATGAAAGGTAAACTTTTCTTTAAAAATATCTGGTTCAATTCATTTTTGTAATGCAAATGAAAAAGACTAAATTTGAATGGACAGTTGAAGCTGTGCACATATACCATGTGCTGTATATACATTTGGTTAGGTTTCATAGAGACTAAATGCAAAAACAAGTTATAGTAGTTGAAATATGACTTACATCTCTATTATTATTTACAGCCAGTAGATTTTTGACAATTACATTGAGAATTATTTTTTACAGTATTAGATGTACCTGTGACTGCGATTCTGCCAGAGAAACTAGTGGTCACAGAATGACTGAACCATTTGATTGCATTGTCAAAATAGTCAACACAGTAATTTCAATTTACCAGAATAGCACAATCTTTTCAAGCTCATAGAAAGACAATTTGAATAAGAAAAATACGTATTTTTCTGAAAGATTATGTTGCAGTCCATTTACCTCAATTCATATACTATTGTTTTTATTTACCTACTCACACCTTTTTTTATAAGTGATTCATTTTGTTCACTCAAATTGTGTGTGGGTGTGTGTGAGAGAGAGAAAATAGTGATTGCTCATCAAGTGGTCAATTCTCTCTGTCAATTTCAGCTGGCAGAATTTTATTAAAAAAAGGAAAATATGTAATTGTGAAAATGGATTCATTCTTTAAGAAAAAAGAAGTGAACCAGAAAAAAGGATTTTTTTTTGAGAGATAATCATTCTAATAGTGCCCTCATCAGAAGCTGTTGTTTCTTGTAAAAATAATATACAGAGGAAAACCCTGGTCAAGAACATAAAAGCATCTGAGAAAGATAAAAGAATATCACAGTGTAATGTAAAACGACATTTTCCTATTGGTCAAAAAGCTATTCCCATTGGACTATCCATTGACCAATATTTCCAGCATAGAAATTCAATGAACCAAGAGAAAAAAAAATGAGAAAAGTTAGGATTTCTTGATGAGTGGTTTCACCAATGAAACGATTGATAGTATTTTTAGCTAGCCAAAGTGAATATGCCAAAAAATAAACTTCAAAGTTAATGTGAAGAGATAAAAACCTCATTAATGAGAGTATACTTCATTTTTGAGTGCTCCCAGTGCACATACTATGGACTGTTCATTATTTATATGTATTATTAATAATTTTCACAACATATCCATGAGGTGTATATCATTATTCCTTGTTTATACATTGGAAAATTTATGGACCGTTTAAATAACTTTACTGATACCATAAAAATGCCTCCTGTGTTTGATTCCAAATATTTTTATTTATTTCAGTTTCTTTGCTCATTCTAATAAATTCTTATTGGGTTTAATGTATGTGGTAGAAAAATAATGAGCAAGGCATTGCTTCTAGTTTCAATTAGGCTTATGATCTAGGGGAAAAGGTAGGCAATTGAACAAGGTGTGAGAGTAAAATATGCTTAATATCATGAGAACAGAAAAATCAAAGTTCCATTGAAAAGTACAAGAGTCATTTCTCTTATAATATCTGACTTGTAAATTGAGATGTAAGATAGATCCAGTATAAGAAACAGGTGAAACGAGCAGAGTGGACTAAGCAATGGTTCAGAATCTATCAAGACACTGAGGGAAGAAAATACATATTGCAGTGAAAGACCAAATCAGTCAGCTTTGGCTAGATCTCTGGGTTTGAAGAAGAAAGGAGGAAATTGTGGACAAGGATTCAATCCTGAAGATCTTTTGCACTGTGTTTACTGCTGCTGCTGCTGCTGCTAAGTCACTTCAGTCGTGTCCAACTCTGTGTGATCCCATAGACGGCCTCCTACCAGGCTCCCCTGTCCCTGGGATTCTCCAGGCAAGAACACTGGAGTGGGTTGCCATTCTCTTCTCCAATGCATGAAAAGTGAAAAGTGAAAGTGAAGTCGCTCAGTCGTGCCCGACTCTTAGCGACCTCATGGACTGCAGCCTACCAGGCTTCTCCATCCATGGAATTTTCCAGGCAAGAGTACTGGAGTGGGGTGCCATTGCCTTCTCCGCTGTGTTTACTAATGTTGCACAAAAACTTGATTCTAAGTTTTTGGAGAAATTAAGCAGAGATTTTAAATGACTAAATGCACATTCTAATGATGAGAACAGTCTAGAGAATGAGTTGGGGTGCGGGGGACAAAACTTGATGCAGGAGGAGGCTGCTATGGTTCTCTAGGAAGGAGATGCTCTCGACAGACTACGGAATGGAATGGAAGAAGAGATGAGATTCTAGTGCTAGATAGGAAGTAGGAAATAAAATTACCATAATTTAATGACTCATTGTATATGTGAGTTGTTTGAGAAGCAGAGGTTTAAACATAGCCCCAGGTCTCTGCCTAAAAATAGTAATAGAATTTGAGGTTAAATTTTAACTACCAAGAATTTTTTTTTCTTCTTCTGTCTCCATAAAATCAAACCAAATAGATATCATTAATACTTGGAAAGCACAATTTGAGCAGATGGGTGAGTTGTAGTGCTTACCAGTGAGAAAGGTGAAATTAGAGATGAGAATAAGTACTGGAATGACTGTAGACATTTTTGGAGTCTGATTTGAGATAATTGCATATATAATATACTTAATTTGTATTTAGTAAGATAATTTATATGATTCAGTCACTGTTATGTGCAGTTATTTGCAGCCACTCTAATGTATGATTGGCTTCTACTTATTGTGATGACATACCCAATATCATGATCCATAGGTGCAGGACCAGTAGTCTTGTCACAATACAAATATGCTATGGCATCTGAAGTAGGTGGATAGTGAACAATAAGCAAGAAATTAGTCTATGGAAAACTCTTCCAAATCTTGCTGCTCATATATAAGAAAAAGCTATAGAGAGATGTCCTGCAAACTGACATCCATTTCCACAACACTTTCAATAAGTAATAAAATTGAAAGAAACTTTTCTAAGCTAATAATGATAATGAAAATTTGATCACATACTCATGAGAAAAGATTGGATTAACTTTTTATTCTCTCTGTATAAAATATAATTAAAAAGATGATTCATGTATCTGTAGCTTAAAACTGTAGAGGGAAAGGTATTATAGAGTTATGTCAATCAATGAATAAAAACATATTATTTTGGATTAATGTTTTATGTATTGCCAGCTTTTTTAAATTTGTAAGGTGTTGTAATTTCTTTCACATTTAAAATAAATATCCATTTCCTTAATAAGTGGAAGGCGAATCAATGGCGAGAGGCTGACACTTTATTCAGGAGCATGACTGGGCACATTAGACTATATTGGAACCTCACATTAACAAGAGATACGCTTGTTCCAAATTGAGAGTCTAGTATTCACTGTAAGACACATGATAGCTTACTTAGAATATAATGAAGATAAGAAACCCTTTAAATTATAGGCCTGACTTTCATAAAGATATGATTCAGAATTGACAAATAAAGACAGACACTCTGGGTCAGAGGACCTTAAAATTTCATAACCTAAAGATTATCTGAGGAGTTTTATAAAATTCTGATTTGGGGACCCTCCTTCCAGAGATCCTAACTTGTAATCAGAAATTCCTTTTGTTTAACCCACATTCCAGTTATGTGGAATGTAGAGCCCCCAAACAACTGTGTTAACTCTTCCTTTTAGGGCAGTATGGATTTCTGTGATGCAAGTGGATCAGTGTATTATCTCTTATCAAAAATTTCCCCCAGCCTCCTCCCCAAAAATTCCCCTTGCCATTTTGAGGAGCTGAAGTAGATTTAGATTGCTGACTAGAAAATATTCTCTAAGAAGTTTCTATAAAAAATTTTAAAGCAGTTTATAATCATGGGAACATAGCAAAGGTGTATATGAAAAAATAAGTGGACTTGTTACATGCCATCATGAATGGTTTCATCTTAGAAGCCTCAGAAACCTTAGTTATGGTGCTAAAAAAGGGGGAAATCTAGTACGTACAAATATACACAGTTACTCGGTTCAAATGACTACATGCTTAGTCACTCAGTTGTGCCCAACTCTTTGCAACCACATGGACTGTAACCCTGTCAAGCTCCTCTGTCCATGGGGATTCTTCAAGCAAGAGTTCTGGAGTGGGTTTCCAGCACTCCTCCAGGGGATATTCCCCATCCAGGGATCAAACCCAGGTCTCCCTCATTGCAGGTGAATTCTTTACAGTCTAAGCCACCAGGGAAGCCTTCAAATGACTACATATATATATATACGCCGCTCATAAGGTAAAGATCCACCTACAATGCAGGAGACCCCAGTTCAATTCCTGGGTCAGGAAGATCCATTCGAGAAGGGAAAGGCTGGTGCTGCTAAGTTGCTTCAGTCGTGTCCAACTCTGTGCAACCCCAGAGACGGCAGCCTACCAGGCTCCTCTGTCCCTGGGATTCTCCAGGCAAGAACACTGGAGTGGGTTGCCATTTCCTTCTCCAATGCATGAGAGTGAAAAGTGAAAGTGAAGTCGCTCAGTCGTGTCCGACTCTTCGCGACCCCATGGACTGCAGCCCACCAGGCTCCTCCGTCCATGGGATTTTCCAGGCAATCCACTCCAATATTCTTGAGCTTCCCTGGTAAAGAATCTCCCTGCAATGCAGAGACCTGGGTTCGATCCCTGGGTTGGGAAGATTCCCTGGAGAATGAAAAGGCTACCCACCCCAGTATTCTGGCCTGGAGAATTCCATGTGTGTATACACACACACACACACACACACACACACACACACACAAACATACACACAAATTAGATGTGTATTATATGCCTTGAGAAAATCAGCGCAGGATATACCATCCTGTTATTCCAAAAACTAATGTCTCAAAATAGTTTACAATAAATATACTAATATTTAGTTAGGAACCTTTATCATGTTATTACTAAATCAGCTTTAGTGAGGTATAATTTATTTCATCAGATTAATCTGAATGTAAAAGATGGTGTCTATTTTTCAGTTTTTGAATGTACAAATGAATCTTTAGAAATTCGTAAGAATAACTTAGAGCGGTTGTGAAATAAAAAAGGTAGAAGTCAATTTCTAAAAAGCAATATAAGTATATTAAGTAATGAAGTTAGTGTATTTAAATGAAGCAAATATGCTAAGTTTTCAATAGGAGGAATTTCAAAAGAGAAAAGTCAAAGATTTAATATTCATTTATCCAGTGTATTATGTCTGCATAGTACAGTATTCAAATATAAGATCACTAAGATGATTTTAAAGATGCTATTAGCTAATATTTGGCTTTCTAGAAGAGGAAAATCATGACCAAAGCCATGAAGAAAGCATCAAGCTGAAGCTGGAGTCTGGTGTCCAAAGCCCTAAGTTGCCCAGCTTTCCTTTTTTCTTCTCAGTTACACCAAACTTTTGAGGAATGATATGTATCCAACTTGATTTTAAATTTATATCAATGTAAAAATCCACTGAGTTCACATGTTTTATCTTTATTTAAACTAATGAATCACTTGTGCAGGTGTAATCTACACTCAAAATTATAGATTGTCCCGCCAAAAGAGCTATTTCAGACACTGGTAGGAGTAAGGTAAGAGAAACACAGCTAGCTGTGTTATTTGTCAGTGCAAGTAGCTATTTGAAATAGACATTTTTTTTTTTTTTTTTTTTGGTAAAGAGAAGATAAAATGTTTTATGTACTGTGTACATTTATCAGATTCTTAGCACGTGGTCTGAGTTGGGTGATATGCTGAGAAAAGAATTGTTGTTTTGTCTGTTCTGTGGTATAGATATATTTAGTCAATTCATTTACTTTTAAACCTCTGAAATAATAAATATTTTTTCATGACAGTAAATAAGAAAGGCGGGAGGTGGTAAGGTTAGAAATTGCAGAAATGAGGGAAGGAAAATAACTCAGGCTACCAAAACTTTTAAGTATCTGCTACAAGTGATTTGTCTACTACAAGTGACTCCTGTTATTAAAATCAGTATTTTTATTCAGTTTTCTTCTATAAATACTCAGGTTAGGTATAGGGAAATTTCCAAGGCTGCAAAATTTTCATGAGAGAAACAGCACTTATAAGTGAAGTGAAGTCGCTCAGTCGTGTCCGACTCTTTGCGACCCCATGGACTGTAGCCTTACCAGGCTCCTCAGTCCATGGGCTTTTCCAGGCAAGAGTACTGGAGTGGGTTGCCATTTCCTTTTATCAATTAAGTATACAATATAATGTTAAATGGGCTTCCCTGGTGGCTCAGTGATAAAAGTCTCTCAGCCAGTGCAGGAGAGTGGGTTTGATCCTGGGTCAGGAAGGTCCTTTGGAGAAGGAAATGGCAACCCACTCCAGTAATCGTTTCTGGGGAATCCTATGGAAAAGGAGTCTGGCAGGGTTGCAAAAAACTCTGTGAGGTTGCAAAGGAGTCAGACATGACTGAGTGACTAAGCAAAAACACCAAATAATGTTAAACAGATGAGATATTAGTGAAGTAAAATGCAGATTTTTGGCTTAGACTTTTGATTTATAGTATTTCTTGTATGTGACTGCTCAGTATTTTCCTTCCATTGTGAAAAATAGCATCACTTTCATTTTGTTTATGATAGGCCATTCAAACAGATTTCTGAACATTTGTTCCTAACCCCAGACCTCTTCAAGTTATACATTCTCTTTCCCTTGTTCTCTTATTCTAAATCTTTGCAGTTATAGGAAATATTTGAAATCAAATTGAGTAGAATTCTTGATTATTTACTTTAGATATAATAAAGTATATTACATATGCATCAAAATAATTTTATCAAAATGTTTAAGAGTTTGTTGAAAATATGATCAACTAAGTAAAAGAGAAAATGACCCAGAACTGAACATGGATATAACCCAAATCTCTTTGCGGAAGGTAGAGAACATATGACATAAAACAACAGAGAAAATACCAGGTGTTCACAACTTTTGGGAACTAATTTGCATTTCTTATTGTTTCATAGTCCACAAATCTCTAACTTGTAATTCATCCATTACAATACTAAAACATTCAACACAATAATTCCCTATAATTTATCTACTTCAAATATCTGCATGTTAAGAAAAACTGTGTGCATGCTAATTCGCTTCAGTTGTGCCTGACTCTTTGCGACCCTATGGTCTGTAGCCTGCCAGTCTCCTCTATCCATGGACTTCTCCAGACAAGAATTCTGGAGTGTGTTACTGTGCCCTCCTCCAGGGGATCTTCCTGACCCAAGAATCAAACCCCCATTTCTTATGTCTCCCGCTTTGGCAGGTGGGTTTTTTACCACTGGCACCACATGGGAAACCCAAGAAAAACTTTAAATATCCACAAATCAACTTCCATGTTCAAATTAGAAGCAAAGGAACAAAAACTGCTGCTAGAAACAAAATAGAAGTGCTTTTTTTTTTTTTGGTAAATCTCATCCTTAAAATGCTTTTTCCTATTATGTCTTATACACTTTTTAGAACAAGAAAGAGTTTTGCTCACTCAAGTTAACTCAAGTACATATGAAAAGAAGAGTAATCATGGTCACATTTTTGAAGTTAAGCCTTATAAGTATCCAGGAACAATTGTAAAATTAGGTTTGATGGAAATACAAGAATGTCTAAACAGCCTTTTCAATGTGGAGAAAAGAAAGTAATTGGAGGGCAGAAGCATCATCCTGTATCTACTACTGTATCAGTGTTAATATTAATAATAGATAACATATATTGCTATCTACTTTTGCCAGGTGGTAATATTAGGTGCTTCATATACATTATTCCTTTCAGCCCTTTTCACATAGATTTTATACACTTGTTAATATTTTCCAAATTCCCATTTTAGGGAACTAAAATGGAACAAAGTTTAATGACTAGACCAAAGTAATGCAATTAACAAATAAATGAGTCATGCTTTTACCCTTAATCCCAAATCTATCCTTACTAACCACAGGAAAGGATGCTATATTGCAAAGTTGCTTATTGTCATCCTTATTGGGCAGAATTTTTATATTAGACCACTTCATTGGCTGTCTGGCATCAGGTCCTTAACACTGGTGCAATCAGGTATGAGTAGAAAAAAATGAGTATGTAAAACTAGATACCATCATTTGATAAAGAGCCCACTTAGAAAGAAGTAGAAGTTTGAAACATCTTCAAAGGATGTTATGATTTTGGCAGGCATACTGAGACTTGATGGACCTCCCAGGTGGCCCTAGTGGTAAAGAATCGTCCTGCCAATGCAGGAGACTTAAGAGATGCAGGTTCAGTCCCTGGGTTGGGAAGACCCCTGGAGGAGGGCATGGCAACTCACTCCAGTATTCTTGCCTAGAGAATCCCATGGACAGAGAAGTCTGGAAGTGACCATCCATAGGGTCACAGATAGTTGGACACAACTGAAATGACTTAGCACACAGGCACTGAGACTTGAAGCCTTGGAAATCTAATTGCTCAATCTTTCCTCCAATCTTTAGAGATACCTCCATTTCCCTAACATTTGTTCTCTACACCTTAGTTTCTTCCAGAATTTTTTTATGTTGGGTAAAATTTTATAGTTAGGTTGAGCTCTCTAGTATGTACTAAATAATCTAGCTGATAATGAGGAAATTAAAATTGCTTTTATTTAAATGTTTAAAACTTTCAGATTTTTAAATTGAATTACAACACTGCTATCATTTAAATATTGAGATATAAATGTTTTCCCCAGTAAAGTTTTTCAAAATAAATTTTTCTTCTTAATTAATTAAGCATTTATTGAATAAAGTCTAAGATACATAATGATATTTACATAACTACGTTTATAGTTTCAGATGAAAGAAATGATAAATATCCTTGGGAAACAAGAGCATAAATGTATATAATGAATAATAATTAGTAAGGTATATAATTAAAACATAATGAGATATTGTATTAAAGTACCAATATTTAAATTACAAGAATTGGAATTAATTAGTCTTCTTTAAATATACAAGAGTAGTTTGGAAATTTCAAAGATGTAACAGAAATAGGAAATGGCAATTACATGTATATTTTTATCTTGGGTGTTTATTGTCTAAATGTTAACTCTTTATTATGACTAATATTTTTTCTAAGTACATTTTAAGGTAGCTTAAACATTTAAAGTACTTCAAAGAGGTTATTTAATCATAGTGAAAGATAGTCACTGTAACTTTTTAGAAATCAGGACTTATTCATAGGTAATATCAATCAAAACACAGAATCCCTAAAATTTTATTCTCCTCTCATGTTTGCTTACACTTTCACCTCCCCAATCATCTGCTAATAATTTCTCAAAAGATGTACCTATGGGTATCACATATTTGAATTTTGTTCCATGAATACATTTATAAGGCTCATTATCTTTTCTTTTTTTTTAATAGAACACATATTTCTGTTATTGATCCAGATCTTTGACCACAAGCCAGTAGGCTTTTAAAATATATTTATTTACTCCTCAAAAAGTAAAGATACCTCAGTTCACAAGTGATATCTAGATTTGGCATATCTTAATGGCAATAAAACATGAATCTTTGTTATGATCCTAAGATTTTTAGGAATGTTTTCATACCTTACCAAGCTCTGAGGGGAAAAATATAAGTATGCACATTAGAAGACTGAAAATCCAAATCCTACAAATTAAAAAGTTGAAATGGTTAATTTTTTTGACACCCTGAGTTGTCTGTAACTGAAGAAGAAAGTAGAACGCCTTTCTCCTGATAAGATGACAGAACTTTCATGTTACTTTTGTAGATAAAAATATACTTATGCATACTTTTATAATATATGACAATTATACATAAATTACATATATATAAATATATTTTTAAGCAATGGGTGAATATGTGTATTTTTAAAGAAACTGTGATGAATATTAAAGTAAATTCTAGCTTTAGGATATGTCAGAACTTGCTGTGCTTCCCTTCTTTGAATTAGATTATAATTTAAATACACTAACTTTAGTGCAGTATAAATTTTGAGGTGTTAAATGAAAGAAACACTCCATTAGTTCTCTATCAGTATTGATGCCCAAACAATACTTGAATATTGGCTATATAAGTTCCATTCTCTGTTGAAGGTGGTGGTCTTCCATTAACATCAACTCTCTTGAATTCCAGCCCTGTAGTTATGGGGTCGCACAGAGTTGGACACGACTGAAGCGACTTAGCAGCAGCAGTTATCAAAAAGGCAAGAGAGGAAGATTATTCAACATAGTGATTGTTAAACAAAGGAACTTTAATTATTGCACATGTACTTAGGGGCTTCCCTCATAGCTCAGTTGGTAAGGAATCCACCTGCAGTGAAGGAAATCCTGGTTTGATTCCTGGGTTGGGAAGATCCACTGGAGAAGGGATAGGCTACCCACTCCAGTATTCTGTCTTGGAGAATTCCATGGACTGTCAGTCCATGAGGTCGTAAAGAGTCAGACATGACTGGTTGTAGTTAATTCTCCTTCAAGGCTGCTCTGGAGTAGCCTTCACAGAAGATACTTAAAATGCATTTTAAGAATACACCATCAGAATGAGGTCACACTGAACCTAATTTTCTAACACATGGATTATTTGGGTGGTGGGGATCAGGATGTTCAGGCCTCATAAGTTTTTCCAAATTTCCTGTCATCCCTGGGTCTCCTTAACTAATATGTTCCTGAAATTAGTCAGAAAATATGAAGAAAATGAGGGTCATAGGAACATAAGTATTTAAAATGATATAAGCTCTTGCACCAACAGATGAAAAATACTAACAAGTGTAGCTTAGGATGTGGGATAAAATGAGGTTTGGGGTTTACATTTTGACATTATATTGGAGGGCAACTTGTTTAAGTAACTCAAAAGTTCTAAAAATAAATTGTTTTGCAAAATCTCACTTTTAATCATTAAATCGCATTTTTAAAGTAAAACAGGTAACCAAAGATTACCTACAGAGTGGTTTATTGCAACTTTTAATTTTACCTACTACTTTATTATAATGAAAAAAATTGTAAAAATTTAAAAAAAAAAAAAAAAAAAAAAAAAAATATATTTTTTTTTTTTATTATTATTATTAAGAGGAAAAAAAAAAAAAAAAAATAAAAAAATAAAAAAAAATAAATAAAAAAAAAAAAGGAAAAGGAAAAAAAAAAAAATAAAAAAAAAAAAAAAAAAAAAAAAAATAAAATATATTTTTTTTTTAAAAAAAAAAAAAAAAAAAAAAAAAAAAAAAAAAAAAATGATTTTTTTCCGAGGGGAAAAAAATAACATATTTTTTTTTTTTTTTTTTTTTTTTTTTGGCTTATAATCACATTTATTTTATTTTTTTTTTTTACAATATTGTATTAGTTTTACTATACATCGAGATGGATCCGCCACCAGAATACCCGTGCTCCCCATCCTGAACCCTCCTCCCTCCCCCCTCCCACACCATCCCTCCAGGTCATCCCAGTGCTCCAGTCCCAGGCATCTGTTATCGGGCATCGTACCTGGACTGACTCGTTTCAGATATGATATTATACATATTTCAATGCTATTCTCCCCAATCGTCCCACCCTCTCCCAGTCCCAGAGTCCAAAAGTCTATTCTATACATCAGTGTCTCTTTTGCTGTCTCATAAGCAGGGTGATTGTTACCATCTTTCTAAATTCCATATATATGCGTTAGTATACTGTATTTGTGTTTTTCTTTCTGGCTTACTTCACTCTGTATGATAGGCTCCAGTTCCATCCACCTCAATAGAACTGATTCAAATGTATTTTTTTTAATGGCTGAGTAATACTCCATCGTGTATATGTACCACAGCTTGCTTATCCATTCATCTGTGGATGGGCATCTAGGTTGCTTCCACGTCCTGGCTATTGTAAACAGTGCTGCTATGAACATTGGGGTACACATGCCTCTTTCAATTCTGGTTTTCTCAGTGTGTATGCCCAGCAGTGGGATTGCTGGGTCATAAGGCAGTTCTATTCCCAGTTTTTTGAGGAATCTCCATACTGTTCTCCATAATGGCTGTACTAGTTTGCATTCCCACCAACAGTGTAAGAGGGTACCCTTCTCTCCGCACCCTCTCCAGCATTTATTGCTTGTGGATTTTTGGATCGCAGCCATTCTGACTGGCGTGTAATGGTATCTCATAGTGGTTTTGATTTGCATTTCTCTGATAATGAGTGATGTTGAGCATCTTTTCATGTGTTTGTTAGCCATCTGTATGTCTTCTTTGGAGAAATGTCTATTAAGTTCTTTGGCCCATTTTTTGATTGGGTCATTTATTTTCCTGGAATTGAGCTGTAGAAGTTGCTTGTATATTTTTGAGATTAGTTGTTTGTCTGTTGCTTCATTTGCTATTATTTTCTCCCATTCTGAGGGCTGTCTTTTCAGCTTGCCTATAGTTTCCTTTGTTGTGCAAAAGCTTTTTAAGTTTGATTAGGTCCCATTTGTTCATTTTTGATTTTATTTCCGATATTCTGGGAGGTGGGTCATAGAGGATCCTGCTGTGATGTAAGTCAGAGAGTGTTTTGCCTATGTTATCCTCTAGGAGTTTTATGGTTTCTGGTCTTATATTTAGCTCTTTAATCCATTTTGAATTTATTTTTGTGTATGGTGTTAGACATTGTTCTAGTTTCATTCTTTTACAAGTGTTTAACCAGTTTTCCCAGCACCACTTGTTAAAAAGATTGTCTTTACTCCATTGTATATTCTTGCCGCCTTTGTCAAAGATTAGGTGACCATATGTGCGTGGATTTATCTCTGGACTTTCTATTTTGTTCCATTGATCTATGTTTCTGTCTTTGTGCCAGTACCATACTGTCTTGATGACTGTAGCTTTATAGTAGAGCCTGAAGTCAGGCAGGTT
Organism: Tragelaphus eurycerus; assembly: GCA_935064755.1. Lineage (NCBI taxonomy): Eukaryota > Metazoa > Chordata > Mammalia > Artiodactyla > Bovidae > Tragelaphus > Tragelaphus eurycerus. Next base: position 566,629 of record CAKXYN010000132.1, on the reverse strand, counting down.
GATTCCTCCAGTTCCGTTCTTCTTTCTCAAGATAGCTTTGGCTATTCGAGGTTTTTTGTATTTCCATACAAATTGAGAAATTATTTGTTCTAGCTCTGTGAAGAATACTGTTGGTAGCTTGATGGGGATTGCATTGAATCTATAAATTGCTTTGGGTAGTATACTCATTTTCACTATATTGATTCTACCAATCCACGAACAAGGAATATTCCTCCATCTATTAGTGTCCTCTTTAATTTCTTTCAGCAGTGTTTTATAGTTTTCTAAATATAGGTCTTTAGATTCTTTAGGAAGATATATTCCTAAGTATTTTATTGTTTTTATTGCAATGTTTCTTTAATACCTCAACATAATAAAAGCTATATACGACAAACCCACAGCAAACATTATCCTCAATGGTGAAAAACTGAAAGCATTTCCTCTAAAGTCAGGAACAAGACAAGGATGCCCACTTTCACCATTATTATTCAACATTGTTCTGGAAGTTCTGGCCACAGCAAAAAGGAAAAAAAAAAAAAAAAAAAAAAAAAAAAAAAAAAAAAAAAAAAAAAAAAAAAACTATTTGCAGAAGAAAAGATCCTCAACGAAAAAAACAAAAAAGATTCCACCAGAAAATTACTAGAACTAATCAATGAATACAGTAAAGTTGCAGGATATAAAATTAACACACAGAAATCCCTTGCATTCCAGATCTGATTTTTAGTATCCTCCATTTTCTTACATTTTAATTAAAGTACAGTTAAAATATCACCAAAACTTAAACTATTGGAAATAAGAACACTCTAATAGATAATCTAACATGACTTAATATGTATTTTGTTATTTAATTTTGCAGATTTCTTAATTGTAGAAAGAAAGCACAAGCACTGGTATGTTAGAAAAATGTGTGCATTTATATTTCTTCCTGAAAACATTATGCAGCTTAATTTATATTCACTTAGGCTCCCATGGCTACCTTTTCTAATTTTTACTAACATGAAATATTCCATTAGACCTTTTCTTTGATATAGTAATAATTACTTTCACGTGGATTGATTTAAATTCTCATGACATGTGTCTTCTGTAGAGAAGTACTTAACTATCTGTGTTACTTATAGTGATGTTTATGACACCCATTGAACTTTTATTCATATTTCACAATTATCCAAATAACACAAGCCCACCTAGCTAAGACATCTGTCCTATATCATATTAACTAATTAAGACGCTCTTCTCACTTGATAGTTTGGAGTTTAGATTTTATATCTACAAAATGATAACTATTCTATGAAAACCACTATCTCACCATCATTTTTGTTTTTCTACTTGGAGGACTTTCATACTTTTTAAATGTTTATTTGATTGTGAAGGTAAAATGAAAGGAGCTGGAAAATTTATTTACTCCATGCCTTTGATTCCAGAGAATTCTAGGGTAGGAAGTTCTTCACAGTGTCGTAAAGGATGTTTGCCTATGGTGCTTCCAATCTCCTTTGTGTTAATATTCAATATTTTAATCAGCAGTATACTTTCATGATTGCTCCCATTTCCACAAATATCTTCCTTTTATCTTTAATTCACAATGTTGTAAATAAATGATGAGGAAAGTTTCACTTCTTCGAGGGACAGTTGCTACTTGTATAGATCTGAGACTCAAACACACAGAATTTTAGTTAACATCCAACAGGTGGGAAAGATTTGAGAAGTAAACATTGAGACCTGTTTTGAAAGTATAAAGTTGGAGCAAAGTTGCAATAACTTGAAGTAATATGAATAAAATAACTGCTTATATGATTTGCAAGTAGGTTTCTTTAGTCCAACATCTGTATTAAATGCACATTGATATGTGGGATGTCTTGGTGAGTTAAGATGACTAAAGGCATTGCTAGCATTTAATGCCTAGAGGTCAATAGTGATAAATGCACTCCCGATAAAAAATTATTGTTCTCAAAATGACAGTGATCCCTAAATTGAAAAACAAAAACAATTCGTCTCATGGTTATGAGAGCAGGCTTTGTGTCAATAGATGAGTGTTTTTGGTCTTGACTGTGCCCACTTTCTGGTTGGATGATATTAGTCATTTAGCTTTCCAAATAGCCTCATATCTGATATGCAAGATGCAAACAGTAGATTTTCCATGACTATTAAGAGAAATACACAAAGTGTTTAATTTAGCATGTGGCACATAGTGCACATTCAATAACTATTATCACTTATAGTATTGTTTTATTATCTTCCATAAAAGAAGTGTTTTCAAAATCTAGCAACTTAACACAGTAAGAAGTCGTACTAAATGGTTGTGAAAAGCATATTAAAATATTGACTATATTTAAACCAAACTGTAAATATTGTCTATTTTCGAGACTATTTTTGACACAAACTAAACTCCAGCTCTGTTAGTCACTTGGTATTATGTTGATATTCAGTATTTCCCTATGTGATCTTTCTTTTGTTTGGAATGACATTCTCCTTCTTGGCAGTTTGGCGATTTCATATTCATTTATTAAAATGATTAAAAATTACCTTTTCTGGAAAATTTCCCTCATATTTGCATCAGTTCTTTCTGAATTGTAGTGAAATTACCCAGTATGTGTGTATGTTAGTTGCTCAGTCATATCCAACTCTTTCACAACCCTATGAACTCTAACCCACCAGGTTCCTCTGTCCATGGAATTCTCCTGGCAAGAATACTGGAGTGGGTTGTCATTCCCTTCTCCAGGGGATCTTCCTGACCCAAGGATTGAACCCCAGCCTCCTGTACTGCAGGCAGATTCTTTACTGTCTGAGCTACCACGGAAGCCCAGTATTCCATGGTTAAGTAATTAATGATATTAATTGTGCAACATAAAAAAATGTCTACAGATTAGCAGGCTGGAGTACAGGGGCACCTCGGGGTAGACCTGGAGAAGAAAATAGCAACCCATTCCAGTATTCTTGCTTGGGAAATCCCATGGATAGAAGAGCCTGGAGGGCTACAGTCCACGGGGTCACAAAGAGTCGGACACTACTGAGCAACTTTCACTTCACTTCACACTTCAGGGTAGGCAAATGATATGACTGGAAATGCAAGCAGTGTGTGTCTTTCCACTTTGCCATTCTCAGTATCTTGGCCTTCAGTCTTAAATATCCTCATTCTTTCAAAATGGCTATAGCTATTCGAGATTTCAAATGCTCACAACCTAAAGCAATGCAGGAGAGCTCTTCCTTCAAGTCTATTTGTAGTAATATAAGCACACTTGATTCCTTAGTTTCATTAGCCAACAATGGGGCCCATGTCCATATCCTAGCTACAAGAATGACTGGGAATGCAAACATGTGGCCTTCTCTGTCTTGATAGTACAAAGTGGGATTTTCACACATGGGAGAGGTAACTATCAGGTAGGCAGCTAAAAATATCTTCTGCATGCCCACTCCTCATCTTAGCCCCTGACCCCAGTTGCCCATATCAGGAATTGCTCTTTCAGCATTCTAGTTACAACTGTATTAGCACCTACCACACATTATTGTAAATACCTATTTTCATCTGCCCTGTCAGCAATGTGTGGGTAGAACTACTGTTGTCTCCATCATTATGTTCTCAGGGTCTCTTTTGGTAAATGGACATTAATTAAATCAATAAGTTTAAAGTCTTTTAGAATAGAGAACACGAAATTTTTATTGAAAAATACATGTAAAAGTCAAAATATGGATTTGAGAGAGATAAAATTGTAGTCTTTGAAGAGCCCTTAATAGTTAAAAAAAAAAAAAAAAAAAAAAATAAGGAATAGGAGATATTGCATCATCCCTGAAAGAGCCAAAGCCTAACCATCTGCTTCATATCTCACTAAGCCTAGAGATGAGAAAAAATATGTGAATTTTGTTACCCCCTGGGAGATTGGATGAGAATCACACAGGATTCAGAGAATAGAACTTGCAGGGAAATGTCAATAATTTAGGTGTTTTTTTTTTTTTTTTCTTTTTCAATTATGAAGGAGAACTGTCAAAACTGTTTCATTCCTTAAAAATATAGTATATGAAATAACTCTGCAGATTCATTTCAGTGGGCTTTTGAGAAAAGGAAGGTAAAAAGGAAATAGAGCATTTCTATTGAAATTTCAGAAAAGAACTCTGAACTGCAAAGTGTTAGTCTAATGATAATAAAAACTTGACTCAACCATGTTGAATGTACCAGTTTTTTTCAACTGAAAAACATATCCTATGCCTCTTGCTAAATAAAGAACAAGGTTTTTAGTCTGGGTACTTTTTGTTTTTTCTTGGTAAAGAAGCAGTTCCAAATGAGTCTATACTGAAGTCCTTTACAATTTTTCATATCACTGCCTGAAAAAAATGAGGAGGCAACCAATGTTAAATGATCAAAAAAAAAAAAAAAAAAAAAAAAAACCTTTCTCTTTGAAAATTAAATGTCAAATTTAATTTGAAATGTTTACAGAGATACTTCTTATTGTTCATTATGATCGAAATGATAAATGAGCAAAGCTTCATCCTGGGGATAATGTACTTCTTAAAATTTTCAATTTTGTCTTGATTTTATATAAGATGTCCTTGTAAGTATGAATTGCCATTTGCAGCACCAAAAGCACTTGGTGCTTAATAAGGCAAAGAATTGGCTACTAATTTAGTAGCCAATAGATAGCATACAAATATACAATTAAGTACAATTTTCTCATAATAGAAAGATATTACATTTTTGTACTTTCTCATCTAATGAGAATAAAAGCCTGTATATACACCCATGCATACCACGCTCCCCAGTTCACATATTTCCCAATCAGGTACATCATTTATGTGAGCATTTATAGTGATTTTTATAAAATCTTGTCATGAACTTCTAGTAATTGTTACTAGCCTTAGTCCTGTGCAGATTTATTTTGACTGTCATTTGACATTAAGAAAAAAATGTGTTTTATTTAAGTAGTGTTGAAACTAACAGAAAGCACTTTAGGAGAAACAGCCTTTAAAATAATGGTAAAATAGCTGGTGATTTGTTTGTTTCATACTAATTTAAACAGGTTTACATAAGTAATATCTGGACCATGAGGTGAACTGGTGTCTGATACTAGTTTCTTATTGCTGTTGTAACACATTGCCACAAAACTTACTGGCTTTACAGCAACACAAGTTTATTATCTTACAGTTCTTGAAGTCAAAGCTCTCAGTAGTGTCCACAGGACTGAGTTATTTTTGAAGTTTTGGGTGAGAATACATTTCCTTGCTTTTTCCAGCTTGTAGCGCTGCCCCTATTTCTTGGCTTATAACTGCTTCCTCAGGGCATGGCAACCCATTCCAGTATTATTTCTTTCCTGGGGAATCCTATGGACAGAGGAGTCTGGCAGGCTACAGTCCATAGGGTAGCAAAGAGTTAGACACGACTGAGGTGCCTGAGCATGCCAACACACACAGGTCACTCCAGCATCTGCTTCTGTGGTCTCATCCTCTCTCCTGACTTGTCCCTTATAAGTACTCTTGTTGTTACATTGAGTTCACCTGGATAATTCAGGATAGTCTCCCCACCTCAAGATCCTTAATCACATCTGTCACATGTCACCTTGCTTTGTCACCTTACAAAGCAAGGTGACACATTAAGAGGTTCTAGAAATTAGGATGTGAACATATTTGGGGTATCTTTATTCAGTCTACCACTGGGCTGTTATTCAAGAATTTGATTAGTCTCTCTTAAAGAGTTTTATCTTCAGGGATAACAGAGCTCCAGGTTGAGCTGTATGAAAAATGATACATTTATATAAGAACATAACATTCTTACATACATGATGTGTGTGAGGAAATATGTATTTAGAAAAAGAAATTAAATTATCAGTAATGAATGACCCAACAAACAATGAAAGTTATTAGTTAAAAACCATGTTATCATTGTTGAAATATGGATACTCTTCATTACTATCTGACTCTCTGATACAGGCCTGGGCAGATTTTTAAGGATGGACTTAGCATTGATAAATGAGACAATGAATTATAATTTTATTGTGTATCAGTTCAGTGCAGTTCAGTAGCTTAGCCGTGCCCGACTCTTTGCGACCCCATGAATTGCAGCATGCCAGGCCTCCCTGTCCATCACCAACTCCCGGAGTTCACCCAAACTCATGTCCATCGAGTCGGTGATGCCATACAGCCATCTCATCCTCTGTTGTCCCCTTCTCCTCCTGCCCCCAATCCCTCCCAGCATCAGAGTCTTTTCCAATTGAGTCTTTCCCAATTCTTTGCATGAGGTGGCCAGAGTATTGGAGTTTTAGCTTTAACATCGGTCCTTCCAAAGAAGACCTAGGACTGATCTCTTTTAGGATGGATTGGTTGGATCTCCTTGCAGTCCAAGAGACTCTCAAGAGTCTTCTCCAACACCACAATTCAAAAGCATCAGTTCTTCGGTGCTCAGCTTTCTTCACAGTCCAACTCTCACATCCATACATGACCACTGGAAAAACGAGAGCCTTGACTAGACGGACTTTTGTTGGCAAAGTAATGTCTCTGTTTTTGAATATGCTATCTAGGTTGGTCATAACTTTCCTTCCAAAGAGTAAGCGTCTTTTAATTTCATGGCTGCAGTCACCATCTGCAATGATTTTGGAACCCCAAAAAATAAACTCTGGGCCCTGGGAGGAGCTAAGATGGGGGACAAGTAGGATGGGAAGAATACTTTCTCCTCCACAAATCCATTAAAAGAACATTTGAATGCTGAATAAATTCTACAAAACAACTTCTGAATGCCAGCAGAGGACATCAGGCACTTAGAAAGACAATTCATTGTCTTCAGAAGGAGATTACAAGCCCTGTGGTAACTCCTTTTGCGGAGAAGCAGCGCAGACAGCAGCATTTGCTATTAGCAAGCGGGGGCTGGACAAGGAGGAGTGGCGCGGCCTGCATCGCATTGAGAAAGGATTTGGCCTGGCTATCTCGGGCACTATCTGAGTGAAATAACCAGACTGTTGGTTATCTACTACATCAAAAGCCAGCCCTAACTTAAGACACCAACAGGACTATGTAAGGAACAAAGGACTGCACAGAAATGGCCGGCTGCAGGCCGTCCCACTCCAGTGACAGGCAGCCAGGGCTGGAGGCAGTCAATCACAGCCCTAGAGAGACACTGCCTACAGAACTGTAAGTAAGTTTCTGTGCTGACTCATGCTTCTTGGGGCTCTGGATGGTCAACATCTGCCTGAGAAAGTGCGCCTGTTGTATACCCAGAAAACTGAGCGGCGGGGAGGTGATAAGTCGCAGCAGTTGCGCTCACTAAACACTTCATCACCTGCGCTACTCGGATCTGGGAAGAGCATAAAACGCAGACTAAACCGAGTCTGTGCTTCTGAGGATTATCCGAGTGCCTGAACCTGGCCGGCTTAGATTTGGGTGTTCATCTCTGTCCCTCTCTGTAAAAGGGCAGAGATCAGATATTGAGAAGACCAGTAAACCACCTCAATAAAGAGAATTCAACAAACTACCAGAATATAGTAAGGACACTCTAAACTTGGCAATTTTAACAAAATGAAGAGACAAAAGAATACCCAGCAGCTAAAGGAACAGAATAGATGCCCACCAAACCAAACCAAAGAGGAAGAGATAGGGAATCTACCTGATAAAGAATTCCAAATAATGATAGTGAAATTAATCCAAAATCTCCAAATAAAAATGGAATCACAGTTAAAGAGTCTGGAGACAAGGATTGAGAAGATGAAAGAAAGGTTTAACAAGGACCTAGAAGAAATAAAAAAGAGTCAACACATAATGAATAATGCAATAAATGAGATCCAAAACACCGTGGAGGCAACAAGTAGTAGAATAACAGAGGCAGAAGATAGGATTAGTGAATTAGAAGATAGAATCCTAGAAATAAATGAATCAGAGGAGAAAAAAGAAAAACAAATCAAAAGAAATGAGGACAATCTCAGAGACCTCCAGGATAACATTAAACGCTACAACATTCGAATCATAGGAGTTCCAGAAGAAGAAGATAAAAAGAAAGACCATGAGGAAATACTTGAGGAGATAATAGTTGAAAACTTCCCTAAAATGGAGAAGGAAATAACCACTCAAGTTCAAGAAATCCAGAGAGTCCCTAACAGGATAAACCCAAGGCGAAATACCCCAAGACACATATTAATCAAATTAACAAAGATTAAATATAAAGAACAAATATTAAAAGCAGCAAGGGAAAAACATCAAATAACTCACAAGGGAATTCCCATAAGGATAACAGCTGATCTTTCAATAGAAACTCTCCAAGCCAGGAGGGAATGGCAAGACATAATTAAAGTGATGAAAGAAAATAACTTACAGCCTAGATTATTGTATCCAGCAAGGATCTCATTCAAATATGAAGGAGAAATCAAAAGCTTCACAGATAAGCAAAAGCTGAGAGAATTTAGCACCACTAAACCATTTCTCCAACAAAAACTAAAGGACATTCCCTAGATAGGAATCACTAAAAGGGTGTATAAATTCGAACCCAAAACAATAAAGTAAATCTTATTTATCAATAATTGCTTTAAAGGTTTATGGGCTGAATACCCTAATCAACAGACAAAGACTGGCCGAATCGATACAAAAACAAGACCCCTACATACCTTGTCTACAAGAGACAACCAAAACACTAAAATGGGTCAAATGGATACAAAAACTAGACCCCTATATATGTTGTCTACAAGAGAACCACCTTAAAATAGGGGATATATACTGACTGAAAATGAAGGGCCGGAAAAAGATTTTCTATGCAAATATGGACCAAAAGAAAACACGAGTAGCAATACTCACATCAGATAAAATTGACTTTAAAGATCCTGAAAAGGAGACAATCAAGGTTATACATAACGACTTAAAGGAACAATCCAAAAAGAAGTTATAACAATTATAAATATATATGCACCCAACATTGGAGCATTGATATATCTAAGACAAACATTAATTAGTATGATAGAAGAAATATACAACAACACAATAATAGTGGAAGACTTTAATATGCCACTCATACAATCTGGCTGTAATAGACAAAGTAAAGAGGAAAACGTATTCACTTATGAGCCTCAAAAAATTCAGTTCACCCAGGAGAGTTAAAAAAAAAAAAAAAAAAGTAGACTTATTTGTTCACTCTGTAAAGGTTTATTGACTATTTTATGGGTCTGGTACCACTTTGGGTAGTAGGGAGGAAGAAGTGACAAAGGTGATCCTGTCCTAAATAATATATTGTAGTAAAGATAGACTTACCAATACAAAATACCAAGATGTGCCTAAGATGAGAACACCCAAACTGGACTTTTAGTTTCCTGAACTTTTCATTTCCAGATCAAACCTCCTAATATAGGATGAATTCAACATGATTTTTTTTAAGTGTTCTTTGTGATTAAAAACAGAAAGCCATTAGTTAAGAAATTACATATACTCCTCCCCACCATCACTCCCCTTCTTTCTTCCCATTTCCCTCCCACCCTCATTGATCCTTCCCTTTGTCCATTTTCCCCTGCAAAAAATAAATAAATAAATAAATAAATAAATAAAATAAAGCTATATATATGATATCAAAACAATAAATAAATAAAATCTGACACTGTTTCCACTGTTTCCCCATCTATTTTCCATGAAGTGATGGGACTGGATGCCATGATCTTCGTTTTCTGAATGTTGAGCTTTAAGCCAACTTTTTCACTCTCCTCTTTCACTTTCAGCAGGAGGCTTTTTAGTTCCTCTTCATTTTCTGCCATAAGGGTGGTTTCATCTGAATATCTGAAGTTATTGATATTTCTCCCAGCAATATTGATTACAGCTTGTATTTCTTCCAGTGCAGCGTTTCTCATGATGTACTCTGCATATAAGTTAAATAAGCAGGGTGACAATACATAGCCTTGATGTACTCCTTTTCCTATTTGGAACCAGTCTGTTGTTCCATGTCCAGTTCTAACTGTCGCTTCCTGACCTGCATATAGGTTTCTCAAGAGGCAAGTCAGGTGGTGTGGTATTTCCATCTCTTTCAGAATTTTCCACATATAGTAGGGTTTATATTTCAATCAACCACAAATTTTGTGAAGGAGATATATTTCCTTGCCAAAATTAAACTACCAATTTTGACCCTTTGGGATCTACCTTTCCTTCTCTCTAAGTGTGCATAATCCAAATTATTTTGTATTCTTTTCAAGCAAGGACTTAAAATGCTGTTTCACTTTATCTTACACTTACAATAATTATATTCCTAAAGGAATTATCATTTAAAAAAACTATTGTTAAAGCATTAGGCTAAGTTACAATTGTATAGCCAGCTATTGTAAAAGTGTAATTTTCAGTATAGTCTTTAAGAGACTCTGGAGGATAACATTGAATCTCTCTCAAATTTGAGTTTTAGTTTTCATGGATGCTTTAGTTTTATATAGTATAATCTTTGCTATTCAGAGTATTTTATTTTAAGCATGGGAAAGCTTAGCTTTATTTTGGTGATTAACTAAATAAAGCTATTTATCATTCTGATAATAAAACAAAAAACACCAGAATTGCTTTGGTTTTTCATTTCCCCTCTCTTTCCAAAAGTAATGTATAATTCTTTATAGAAAATTTGACTTTTTTCCATTGAAAACTCCTTGTTATATCAAATGTGAAGTCTAAGACAGAGCCCTCTGCCTTCCAGAAGCTCAGCACCCGGTAACTACTGTACTAATGTGAAATGTTACAATAAGATCTTTTGGGAGGTTTGAGTGGAGTGCTATGAAATCAGTGATGAAGGAAGAAAAAGTTTGTTGTGAAAGTTTCAATTAAAGGAGGTAAAATGTCTTTGGACTCTAGAGCAAGTATTCTTGTTGTTCAGTCACTCAGTTGTGTCCCACTCTTTGCAACCCCATAGACTGCAGCATGCCTGGCTTCCCTGTCCTTTCACTGTCTGGAGTTTGCTCAGACTCATGTACATTGAATCAATGAGACCATCCAACCATCTCACCTCCTTCTCCTCCTACCCTTAATCTTTCCACCCATCAGGGTCTTTTCCAATAAGTCAGCTATTCACATCAAATGGCCAAAGTATTGGAGCTTCAGCTTCAGTATCAGTCCTTCCATGAATATTCAGGGTTGATATCCTTTAGGATTGACTAGTTTGATCTCTTTGCTGTCCAAAGGACTCTCAAGAATTTTCTCCAGCATAACAGTTCAAAAGCATCAATTCTTCAGTGCTCAGCCTTCTTTATGGTCCAACTCTCAAATCCGTACACGACAGCTAGAAAAACCAGAGCTTTGACTAGATGGACCTTTGTCAACAGTACTAGTTTTGTTACATAGAAAAGCCATTCCAATCAAATAAATAAGCAGATAAAGTAAATACAAAAATACATACAATGATGTATCTAAGGAAAGTGAATAAAACAGTATGGAGAGCTTAAAGTATATGCTGAATGGTGAAAGAGTGGTAGGAAAAAACATTGGAGAAGAAGAAGTTCTCTCAATATCTTATAAAAAATAAATGGATTCTGATGATATTCTTCATTTACATTTGCATATTTTTCTGGAGTAGATAAATATAAAGGGAAAAGAATCATGGTGTTTACTGATTCTTGATAGCTAATTTTACATGAGCTTTATCAAACTTTGAAGTTGAACAGGCAATGTATTATGTAGGTCTCTATAAGAATTCTTTTCTGATAATGAATTCATTACCTATTACATGAAAAATATATAACCATATTTTCTTTTAATAATTATGTTTAAGTTAGCAATGAGATATAGACATAAGATATAGTACTCCAATATTCTTGCCTGGTAAGTCCCATGGACAGAGTAGTGTGTTAGGCTACAGTCCATGGAGTTGCAAAGAGTTGGACACAATGGAGCATACACACACACACACACACACACACACACACACACACACACACTATAATAAGTAAATATTTTTCATGTTAACTAAGTTTGAAAACCTAACTCGGAGCATTTTCTTCATACTTAACTTGTTCAAGCTGCTGCTGCTGCTAAGTCGCTTCAGTCGTGTCCGACTCCGTGCGACTCCATAGACGGAAGCCCACCAGGCTCCCCTGTCCCTGGGATTCTCCAGGCGAGAACACCGGAGTGGGTTGCCATCTCCCTCCCCAATGCATGAAAGCGAAAAGTGAAAGTGAAGCCGCCCAGCCGTGTCGACTCCCAGAGACCCCATGGACTGGAGCCCACCAGGCTCCTCCGTCCATGGGATTTTCCAGGCAAAAGCACTGGGGTGGGGGTGCCTCAAGAGGCTGTATCTATTTCTTCCTTAACTTAACTAGGTTTAGTATCAGACTTCTCAGTAATTTGTCTATTGAGTGGGTATTATCCCTCCTTTACATTTAAGTTGTAATTAGCTACCATAGCTCATCATGTATATGTCCTTCGAATGTTCCCATATACTCAGTACACAATTTGTTGGTAAGCTAACATTCTGATTAGTATTGAAGTAGCAAATCAACTTTTAAGGGAAATTCAATGACAGTATTATAACTTAATTATAATAAAATACTCAAGGACTTAGTAGAGACTACACAATTGACCCTTATTGACAGATATCAGTTTTAGTATTTGACCTGTATGGTTTCTGAGTAGCAATTTCTCATTATATTAAAATGAGAAAATATAAATTAGCTAATATAGGCCAACTCATGTATATAAAATCTTTTAGCTAAGGCCATCGACATCCAAACTCCAAAAGTATTATGTTATGTTATGTTATGTTATGTTAAGTCACTTCAGTTGTGTCCGACTCTGTGTGACCCCATAGACAGCAGCCCACCAGGCTTCCCCATCCTTGGGATTCTCCAGGCAAGAACATTGGAGTAGGTTGCCATTTCCTTCTCCAGTGCATGAAAGTGAAAAGAGAAAGTGAAATCGCTCAGTCGTGTCCAACTCTTAGCGACCCCATGGACTGCAGCCTACCAGGCTCCTCCACCCATGGGATTTTCCAGGCAAGAGTACTGGAGTGGGGTGCCATTGCCTTCTCCGCCAAAGTATTAGTATACATGTTTATTAAGACAAGTAATTAGATGTATTAATACAAGTGTAACAGGATTATTACACAAAGATTTCCTCATGCCAGGATGAATCCAAACTCAGTAAACTTCATAGGCTATGGTTGTCCTAATCTTCTCATGTCTTTTGACTGCAAGAATCTATTGTTATGAAGAATCGCAGTATTAGCTTTGATCTTCTTCCTTATGAATGCAAGCAAAATGGCCTGCACATTCTCATAAGCTTCTTGTTTTAATTACAGTGTATAATATTACATTTCATACAATAGGAAGACATGTAAAATAAGATTAGTTTGGCTATCTCAGAAGTGTAACATGAAACATTAAAAAAGATAAATGGAAAATGCACATAGACATATTTAGCTTCTGATTCAAAGAAATCAATCCAGTGTATGTATTTTAAAATAAGCACCTTAAAATGGTAGAAATTCATTTATTTGAATCCAATAATCAATGCTTTAAAAACTGACCTTGAAATGGAATATGTAGTAGAAGAATAAATAGGTGGGTTGTAACAAGTTATTCTTAACTGCTGTTTCCTAGAGGGATAATATAAAACTGTCCTCAAAATTGCAACAATGCAAACTCCCTTTAAAGGTTGGAGCTTGCTGAGCAAGCTGATAACGTAGGCTCATTAGATAAACTCCCATAAGTATATCTTACTTTAAAAAAAAAAAAGTTTGCATCATGATGATTTTGTATATGTGTCTATGTATCAATACATCTGGGGCTTCTCTGGTGGCTCAGACAGTAGAGTCTGCCTGCAATGCAGGAGACCCAGATTCAATTCCTGGGTCAGGGAGAAGGAAATGGCAACTCACTCCAGTATTATTGCCTGTAAAATCTACAGTCCATGGGGTCTCAAAGAGTCAGACATGACTGAGGACTTCACTTTCTTCTTTCTTTTCTATCAGCACATCTGCATATGTATTGAGGAAGAGTGGTTTACGTATTTTCCCTAGGGTCTTTCTTATGGCATTTTCCCAAAGAATTATTTGTATATATGGTTCAATGCAGGTGAACATTTGGACACTCATACAAAACAAATTAACTGTCAAATATATACTTTCCAACTTAATTGGATTCCCATTGCTGTTAGAAAGACATCCTTTCACAGATTTCTAGTTGACTTCCTTTTCATTTTTCTATGCATTCTGAGTCCTTACCACTCTTTCCAATTCTACCTTCTTTAAATTCCAAAAGTGAATCCTGCTTTTCAGTTTTTTGAGAAAACACAACCAGGTAGGAATACCTTAACCTTCTTCTCTACCAGCTAATGCTTTATCTATCTCATTTTTCTATCCTTTCTTTCTCAGGGCAGATGCTCCCACTGTTGGTTAGGTTTGCATCAAAGTCCTCTGAGTTCTTAGGAGCTGCTGCACTTTCCTATCATTTTGGAACCTCCAGTCTCTCTCCCTTCAGTGACATGTATCCCTTGACCTTCAATTATGCTCCATCTTATTATAATTTATCCTACTTGTGCTTGGTCATTGGTGAACACCTTTGTTAATCCATTCTTAAAATTTTCCATGATTTTAATGTATCCCTTTCCCCCTTGTCCTTCTCTTGTATCTCTGGCTAAACTTTCTATCTCCTTGCCTGACCTGCTCTTTTTTTTTTTTTTTTTTTAATATTCATTTATTTATTTACTTGCCTGTCCAGGGTCTTAGCTGTGGCATGTGGGCTGCAGTCCATGGAGTCACAAAGAGTTGGACGGGATTGAATGATTCAGCACAGCACAGCAGACTCTTAGTTGCTACATGTGGGATCTACTTCCCAGTCAGTGATCGAACCTCCCCACCCTACACTGGGAACTTGGAGTCTTAGCCACTGGACCACCTGGGAAGTCCCTGACCTACTCTTACTTTGTTGACTTTCTCTTCCTATCTGTCTTTCTCTCTTCCTGCACCTGTCTTTAATTTCATCTAAATATGTTCTTACACTTTTCAGTGTTTTCGTACAGCTCCAATTCTTTTCTGTATCTTCAGTTTTGAACTTTCTCTTGAATTTCAGACTTCGAGTTGTCACTGCCTATTGCATATTTATTCTTGGATGTCTCCCAAGCACCTCATAGTCAGTATAATACAAAAAAAAATGTTGAAAAGTTATACATTTGGGGTCAGAGATCTGAATTTAAGATCCTGACATTTAATAAGATGGTGAAAAGACATTCAACTTCAGTTTCCTCATCAAATCATCTTGAAACTCCATTTCACCAACACATTTATCCACACAACTTTCCCCTTTCACCCACATTATTGCAATAATATCCTAGTTGACCTCTCTGCTTCTACCTTCACTTCACTTCATTCTATTTCAACACAGTAGCCAGAGTGATCCTTTAGAAAGAAAGTCACTTAGACTGTGTCTCTCTACTCAAAATATTCCAGTGGTTTCCCATCTTTTTTTTTTTTTGTAAAACGCAAAGCCTTCACCTGCCACCCTCAATCCCATATTTATTGATTCCCTGACCTCAATTCTTCTGCTTTTTGATTTTTCTCCAGCCACTCAGAGTTTCTTATTGTTCCTTAAATTTGCTGGGTTCTCTCTTGCCACAAGTTATTTTATCAAATTGACTTTTCTTGGAGTATGGTTGATTTAAAGTGTTGTGTTAGTTTCAGGTATATAGCATAATGAATCAGTTATGCATAAACATATATCCACTCTTTTATATTATTTTCCCATATAGGTCATTACACAATACTGAATTCTTTGTGCTATACACTAGGTCTTTATTAGTTATCTATTTTATATATAGTAGTCTGGATATGCCAAACCCAATCTCCCAGTTTATCTCCCTCTCACCACACTTTTCCCTGACAGTAAACTTAAGTTTATTTTCTACCTCTATAACTCTATTTCTGTTTTGTAAACAGGTCTGTTTATATATATCTTTTTTTTTTTTTTCCTTTAGATTTGACATGTAAGCAATATCATATATTTGTCTTTCCTGGTCTTACTTACTTTGCTTAGTGTAATCATCTCTAGGT
This sequence comes from Tragelaphus eurycerus, assembly GCA_935064755.1. Taxonomy (NCBI): domain Eukaryota; kingdom Metazoa; phylum Chordata; class Mammalia; order Artiodactyla; family Bovidae; genus Tragelaphus; species Tragelaphus eurycerus. The sequence goes on along the minus strand of CAKXYN010000132.1, from coordinate 550,695 downwards.
CCATCCCTGTTGCTAAAAATGATGTTATTTCATTCTTTGTTATGCCTGAGTAATATTCCATTTGGGGGTTTCCCAGGTGGCTCAATGGTAAACAATCTGCCTGCCAATGCAGGAGATGCAGGAGATATGGGTACAACCCCTGGGTCAGGAAAGTCTCCTGGTGGAGGAAATGTAACCCACTCCAAAATTCTTGCCTGGAGAGTCCCATAGACAAAGGAACCTAAAGGGTTACAGTCCATAGGGTTACAGAATCAGACCTGACAGTGAGTGAGCATACACACAGGCAATATTCTATTATATACATACTGGAGACAAGAGTGGAGAAAAGGGAACCCCTCCCCACTACATTGTTGATGGGAATGTAAATTGATGCAGTCACTGTGGAGAACAGTAAGGAGGTTTCTTAAAGAAAACTAAAAATAGAGCTACATATGATCCAGCAGTCCACCCCTCGGCATATATTCAGACAAAATGATAATTCAAGAAAATACATGCATTCCTATGTTCACAGCAGTACTGGAACTTAGAAGCAACCTAAATGTCCATTGATGGAGGAATGGATAAAGACAATGTGCTACATATATATGCAATGAAATATTGCTGCAGGTTCTTAACACATGGCCTTTTATTCAAGTGTATGTCACTCTAATCTTCTATAAGCCTTTACATTCTCTGTGACATATTCTGACTACCTGATTCTATATCAATCTTCTATATCAAGATTCTGTATCTGTCTTCCCAGTCTCTAACACTAATCCCCATTCCTGTTTTACTTTTTTCCCATAGGGTTTATCTTCTAATACATTTTACCATTAACTTACTTATTTTTGTTTCTATCCTCTACTGTAACATAAACTCCATGTTGGCAAGGAACTCTGCTTTATTTACTATCATGTCCTCAATTCCTAGAACATAGTAGAAGCCCAGTGATATTTTTTGAATAAATAAATGAATGAAGAAATAAAAATGCCAGGGATGGAACTGCTTTTTGAGCTGCAGAGCACTATAAAAATACTGATTACTCCTTACTATTATTATTCCACTTGTCCCCATGATTAGGCTCATATGCAAATCTACAGTCACATACACAATATCTTTTCTTTGTTTCCCACCTCTATATCCTGTCTTTGTTTTGAGACACCATTTAATCAATTTCTGTGGCTATTTACTTGGAGGCATATTTGAGCCCTTCAACCATTTAGTCAGCAACTCCTAACTCTTACATTACATCATTTAGAACAGAGTTTCCATTTTAGCCCCCACTGCTTTACCTGTCATCTTGAACTTTTTTCTAGACAATTGCAATAGTCTCTTAACAGATCACCTTAAGAATACCCTTTCTTAAGTACTTTTCCATAACCTCAAATTATCTACAGAATGCTTCCTACAGTACTTAAAGTCTTTCATTACTAAATATGACCTATGTTTTTGAGACATTATTTTTCAGCACCCATAAATTGTTCTGTATGGCCCTTTTCATTTCTTTATACTTCAAATTCTTATTGATTATTTACTTAGTCTGGCACTATATAATGGCATTTAGCAAGGCACCATTTTTTCTTTCTTTTCTTATAGCAATTATAGTTTGGGAAGAATGAAGGATGGGCCAACCTAGCATCTCAAAAATCACCAAATACAGAATAGCTATAGTTATAATCAATAGTCATTCTAATTTTTCTGGTTGAGATTTGGTTTATACTTGTTACCCCAGGGTAGTTATTAATGTCTTCCTTCACTCTAAGATCTCTCCCTGTTTGATAATAAATCATATAGTCTCTGTCTCTTTGTATTAACTACATGTACATGACTGCCTAAAAGCAAAGTTTAAGTCCCCTTCCTCTAGCATTGGAACATATTTATAAACATCACACATAATGTTTGGTGGAGAAAAACCTAGATCTTATAACATGAATGTCATTTCAATTACAATATAAAATATTTGTCTCAAATGCAATTTAGTTATTAGGGCATTAGCATTTTTTTTTATCCTACCTCTTGTCTGGAATGTCTTATGTTTATTCTCCATTTAGCCATATCCTACTTACCTTTAAAATAATACTTTAGTACATCCCCCAAATTTTCTTTGTCTCCATCTGTCTCTTCTTGTGAGCTCTTCTTTTAGCAGTTATTCTCTACATCATTTATTTGGCACCTTTTTGTATACGGTGTACTTTTTTTTTCTTTTGGTTCTGTTGGTACAAGTAAGCTGGTGACTTTTTCAAGACAAAGACTGAGACTTCTACATCTTTGATTCTATAGCACCAACTCTAAGGCCAAATTCACAATATACAGAACCAGCCTGATGTTAGAAAAAAACAACAATTATGATAGCAGTCGTAATGAGTGTGGAATTGATAGTGAATTTATTGAAAATGTAATAAGGTAAAAATGTATGAACTTTGAGAAAATATCATAGTGTAGAGTAGGAAAAGTTAATTATGGATGTATATTTTATGGATATGTGTGAACTGTAAGTGAAGAGAAGTCACTTAGTTGTGTCTGATTTTTTGTGACTCCATGGACTGTAGTCTACCATGTTCCTTTGTCCATGGAATTTTCCGGGCAAGAGTACTGAAGTGGGTAGCCATTTCCTTCTCCAGAGGATCTTCCTGACCCAGGGATCAAACCCAAGTCTTCTGCATTGTAGGCAGACGCTTTACTATCTCAGCCACCAGAGAAGTCTTATGAACTGTAAAGTATTATTGTTTTAAGTTACTTTGAAGTTGGAAAAAGGGGCTGAGGGAGAGAAGGGAAAGACCTACTATACTTTATCAAACCATTAAGTGAAAAATGTCAATTAAGCTAAAGTGTAATGCTTTCATATCACCTAGAATATGTATTTGATATATATCCAAAGACATATTTACTGATGAATTTCTTATATCTTGACTCACATATATATATATATATATATATATAAAATAAAGAATAAGTGATATCAAATGTCTAACACTCTTAACACTCCTTTACACTCAGAGGTCATCAATTGTAAGAACATTTTTATATCAGACATATTTTAAAACTATTTTAAAAAGGAAATATTTTGTTGAATAGACTTACAGGACACTAATAAGACTATTGCAAAAAGCAGCATCTGATGAATTTATTAGGACTTGATGAAAGACAACAGATCCTAAATATTCTGAAACAATGGAAGGAAAATAATGGAATTTTGAATACAAACAAATGTAAAAACCTGAATTAGAGCAAAGCTTTATAGAATATTCTATCACTCTCATTGTCCAGACGCAGAAGCTTTCAGTTGGGAAGTTTCAGTGAAAAAGAGAAGAGAAAATAAGATGATATGGGGTATCTAATAGATAAAGAGGCATGAAGTTCCAGCAGCAGGGTGAACAGTTAAGAACTGAATACCAGGAGATGGTATTTATGTAAAAAGTTTCACTTATTTGGCTGATTTTTCCATTTCTTGGGCCAGAGTAGGAAACTAAAAGATTCTGCTTAAGAACTTCTGCTTTGGATCAACATCTATTAACCTGCTTGCTGGAATATATATATAACTTAACTGATCATAAGAAAGATTATAGCCCCCAAGACAAACAGAATTCTTAACTATTTTTAGGATAGGTTGTGTGAGACTACAAAAAAGTTCAGTCTTTCAAATTTGAGTGCTTGAGCTGAGTGGGTAAAATGAAGAGAAATAATTGATCTAGCTTTGTTGCTGAACAGAAAATGTGGATCCCATTCATGTACCTTTTATGCATTGCTTTCTTACATTTCATCTTTGTACTGTTCTCGTGTTCATGTTCAGATCATTCATATTTTATTTTGAAACACTTTCATTTTCAGATCAGCAGTCCTGTGATCCTGGTGAATTTCTTTGCCACGATCACGTGACTTGTGTCTCCCAGAGCTGGCTGTGTGATGGAGACCCTGACTGCCCTGATGATTCAGACGAATCTTTAGATACCTGTGAGTAGAAAGGTTCTCTTGCCATTCAGATTTACCTTACATGTGAAACTAAATGTCAGTTGTTTTCATGGATGACTGCTATTTTACCTTATTCTTTTTTATTTTCCAAATAGCCTGACAACTTAGAAAACTTTTGTTTGTGTTTCCTTTAAAATGACTATGTGAATGAGAGCATTAAATGTGGTTTTGTTGTGTGAATTAACTCATGAAGGGAACAAAATGTAAGGTTAATTCTTTCAATGTGATTGTGTTACTCTTAGGAAAATTATACTTGAAGAGAAAAAAATCCATTAAAACACAGCACTAAAAGGGAATAAAATCCTCTCCACTAATTTATCTCACACATTTTGAGGCAGAGGAACACATACAAAGAGTAATGAACTAATCAAGCTTTAGCTCCCATATTATTTCTATTAGTGTCTAGAGCACTACACAAATTATTGAACATATTTTCTTTTGAACTTGAAAGATTAAAAACTACATTTGTCCATTCATGCAGTGAATATCTTTGATTTTATAATATCAAATTCAGAACTCTTAATACAAGAGTCTTAATTCTAATTGTACCACTGCATGTAACTCAGAGTCCATTAAGGGTTTTGTCATAAGAAAAATGCCATTAAATCAAAATTGTAAGTAATAACAGGACCCACAGCTAAATCTTCTACATTTTCTTTTTAATATCCTTTATCATGAGGAGTATGGAGAGTCTCCTAGATTTTCACATTGATAAATCTGGCATTACTAGTATCAGTCTTTACTACTCAGGCAAACAGGCATATCAGCTTATCAGTATAATTCTCAAAGCAACTACACAGTTCTGTGAAGTCAACATGAAAAAAGAAAATCCTTCATTGTTATTGCTTGATATTACAGAGATAACAATTATGGTTACCATTCTCCACTATTATCTACTTGTTTATAAGTTCTTTAGATGGAAACAATATGTTTTGATGAAGGCAGAAACAATGCTTATTCACTGTTTTCATGTTTCCTGGTATTTTAAAGTTTCTCAACATATGAGTTCTTGAATATCTACACTAATTGCCTTTCTCCAATTTGAATAGATCAGTTTTTTGATAGGAAGGAGTTGTACTTGTTTATTGTATTTCTAATTTTATATCAATTTCATCAGTTTAATTCTGAAAACTTTTTCTTGACTCCTATAGCATAGATAATGCTCCAAGAATGATAAAAGGAAAAAGTATAATAATAAGAAAATAGTGGATAAATAAAATGTGGTAACTCCATAGTAAGGAATGTTATTTAACAATAAAAAATTGAAATACTTACATGTGCTACATGGATAAATCTTGAAAACATCATGTGAGGGAAAACAAGCCAGTCACAAAAGATCACATATGATATGATTCCATTCATGTAAAATATCCCAATAGGCAAATCTATAGAGACAGAAAGTAGCTAAGTTGCCAGTGGCCACTGAGTTAGAGGGGATCGAGGAGTATCTTCTAATGAGTTGAAGTCTCTTTGGAGATGATAAAAATGTTCTAAAATTAGATTGCAGTGATAGTTGCACAACTCTTGTTAATATATTTAAACACATTGAACTATGTGTATTAAATGGGTGAATTGTATGGTATGTGAATTACACCTTCAAAAGTTTTTTAAAATGGAAAATGAGAGAAATCTCAAAAGCATGCATATGAATGTGGATGGGTATAATTATGTGAAAGGCAACAATAACAAAATACTCTGCCCATGAAAAATATAAATAGTTGGACTATATTTCTTCTATATAAGAAGTGGGACTTAACTTTGTTTCAGTCTTAGGCTTCCCTTATTGAAGTGCCATAGAGGAGTTCTCTCCTCATTAGATGCAAGGAAAAATTGTCATGGCATAATCAGACTAAAAAATTAAATTATTGAGTTTTGGAGGCTTGCATTTTAACCCTGATCATATCATTAAATTCCTGATGAGAAACATGACAGAGACATGAGATAGCTTTGTGGAATCCATTTGTAGGAAGACAGGTTGAAGGAGAAATGCCCTGAAACTTATACCTGTCACAGTGTAAAAACGATTGAGATGAAAAGACTGCATAGCCTCTCCCTCCATGCTGCTGAAGAAAAGAGAATAATGATGTTCCCCCTTGTATTCAAGAAAGAGCTCAGTAGGAGAATCAGTTTGGAGAGGATTTGTGGTACAGAGAACGAGCAAGACCTTTGTGGTCAAAGCTCAAACCCAGAGAAGAAAGAGACTTAAAAGTGAATGCCAAAGTGGGTGGATGACAAATATTCCACTCCCCCTCCCATGCCAGCTCTTTGCCTCTAGACCCCTGCCTCTAGGAACAAGATCGATAGCCAACAGGGCCACACTAGTAGACTTATGTTTGTCAGCTGGCATCTGCCCTGATTGATTGAGTACCTGCTCTGAATGGCCAGTTTCTCCACCACAATGTTTGGAAATACTTTGAATATACATCTTGCCCAGAAGGTAAACACCACTTGTGTTTGGGAGAAAAAGGTAGGTCCTTCAGTTCACAGAGATGAGGGGCTTTGGCCAGACTAAAGCCTCAAATTAGAAATTACATATGGTTTCATTGAAAATAGAGATAGATTTTCTTCTTCCTTAGTTTTTAAAATGAAATTTATACCTGCTCAAGATATTTTTGCAATTTTAGGTATATAGTTGTTTTCCTCAATGAAATTTTGTGTTTGACTTTAAATGTTTTCTCATTTTGGCCATTCTTACTGTACTCTCTGATACCAAAATTGCTGAATATTCTCAAGAGCAACACTAAAAAAATTCTTATACCAAAGTAGTTACATAACAAAGAGAGAAAAATACTTTTTCAAAAACCTGGGTGTTTCATCTGAGTGACATATTTGGATCTACATTTAATTAGCCTGTCTCAGATAAGTGGTTTCAGTCAGTACCAAATGAAATCTGGACAAACACTGAGAAAAGGCTTTATGAAAAATATCAGACTTTTTCAGATTTAAATTTCTCAATCCAGATGTTCACAATTACCATTTTCCCTAATCATAGTGCTTTGTAATGTGTTGTTTTATAACATTTGTATGCAGTCATCACTGATCTACATAAAATAATTGCATAATTTTATAATTATATGACTGTATATACATTCATTGTGAAAGATAAATACCAGAAATCAAACCTTGAAGATTGATTCTTAAGAAGGCTAATTCTGTGCTCAGTGTATGAGCAAAAGTATCTTATCTTTGATTTGAAGACAAAGTATGTTGTATCTACAAAATACTAGGTGAAAATCGCTGATGCAATGCCTTATTTTTCCTAAATCCATTTACTCTTTAAAATGATAAGAAGACCAATATAGCATAGAATTTATTATGACATTGTGAAAGCTCTGCAATGACAAAATTCTAACAGAGAAAAAATTGGATGTTACAGAGTAAGAGTAAAAGCTTGTCTTCTGAGAAGGTGATGACCAAAATGCTTTAGAAGGTATACATGCATACAGAAAAACAAAATGAAAATCAAATGAAATTGAGATATTTAGGGATCTGCAGGGTAAACAGGCACATATTTTCTTCCTCTTCTGTGTTTGTGTAGGTCCAGGTTGTAAGGGTATTTTCTACTATTCATGAGGCAGAAGTAAGCTTTCACTAACAGCCATATAAGGTCAAAGAAACCCCTCTTGAATGGGGTTGATTTACCAATAAGCTGATTGCATGTTGGGATGAGTTTTTTAAATGTGAAATGAGAGAAATTTAATAATTTATATCCTTAGCATTGACTATGAGAAATAGTTCTTTAGCCTTATATTAAAAGTGAAAGCCTTTTTGCACTACATTATTTGAAATAATTTGCCAAGTGTCTAAACAGCTAACCATCTTTCAGGCCCTATGAAGCTGTGAGAATTGAAAATCACGAAAATCATCATCTTTCTCCTTAGGGCTTTCAATCCAGCTGTTAGTCTAGCATTTTATATGATGAGAATTAAAGTGAATAGTGGAAATGTTATTGTGGAATGAAAGCTTAGTACCACCTGTGGCAGGGAAGTCTTCCTGAAAAGTGCTTTTATTCTGAGGCATTCAATATGTAATTCCTTGTAGAATTTTCTGTTGAATGCTTAATGATACTTACTTTTCAACAATCCGTGGTCAGCAAATGTATGTTCTATTCTGGCAATCTGATGTTTATATACATAAAACTAGATTTTTTTCTTTTAAGTCAGGAGGATATTTGTTCTGATCTTTTTCCTTCTTCCTTATCATCCTCCACTAACTTCCTTCAGAAAAGCATTTAGAGTTGTTCTACTATAGAATATGATGTGGATTTGGTGACTCATTGACCAACCAGGGAGTATAAAAATGGCATTATGGGAGGCTAAGATTTGAAAACTGGATAGTTGTGATAATTTTCATATTGACTCTACACTGTCCTATCCTTCTGCAGGGACCAGTAGACTCTTTCTGTAAAGGATCATATAGAAAATATTTTAGGTTTTACTGAGCTTATGTGAGCTCAGTTGTATATTCTTCTTTGTCTTCATTTGTTTGCAAAATAATTAAAATGGAAAAACAAACATACAAATAAACATTCTCAGTTTATACTCCATACAAAAATAGACCACAGGTTGCATTTATCTTAGTTAGTTAGTTCAATCACTCAGTTGTGTCCAGCTCTTTGCGATCCCATGAATCACAGCACACCAGGCCTCCCTGTCCATCACCAACTCCTGGAGTTCACTCAGACTCATGTCCATTGAGTTGGTGATGCCATCCAGCCATCTCATCCTCTGTCGTCCCCTTCTCCTCCTGCCCCCAATCCCTCCCAGCATCAGAGTCTTTCCCAATGAGTCAACTCTTCGCATGAGGTGGCCAAAGTACTGGAGTTTCAGCTTCAGCATCATTCCTTCCAAAGAAATCCCAGGGCTGATCTCCTTTAGAATGGACTGGTTGGATCTCCTTGCAGTCCAAGGGACTCTCAAGAGTCTTCTCCAACACCACACTTCAAAAGCATCAATTCTTTGGCGCTCAGCCTTCTTCACAGTCCAACTCTCACATCCATACATGACTACTGGAAAAACCATAGCCTTGACTAGATGGACCTTTGTTGGCAAAGTAATGTCTCTGCTTTTCAATATGCTATCTAGGTTGGTCATAACTTTTCTTCCAAGGAGTAAGCGTCTTTCAATTTCATGGCTGCAGTCACCATCTGTAGTGATTTTGGAGCTCAAAAAAGTAAAGTCTGACACTATTACAGGTTGTCTTTTGCCAAATTCTACTACAGTGCCATAGCTAAACCATATTCAGTGTATTCTTGTGAAGGTAGGTCTCTGTCTAGATCCTGCAACCACAGGAGCAGTGTAACTACACACAGTGGAAGAAAGTGGCATAGAGCTCTGTGAGTACCCACTACATGGTGCCAAACTCAGGCAAGGTGGTATTCTCTGCAAGAGCTGGGTTTTCTTCTATTTTTGCATATCCCCTTATGTGTTAGGATTGCACTTGAGCACAGGGAACAGAAGAAAGAGCTCAGACAAAAGAGAGTTTACTTTTAGAAACTCATAGAAAGAAAAAAATTGCCAAAGTGGGCAATCCAGGATTGATATGGCTGCTCCAGAATGACACCAGGCTTCCTCTGCCATTCTTAGCATGGAGCTGTCAGTCTTTTAGCCACAGTAGGGCTTTTCCACCTTCCCTAGCAGGTGAATCCATTTCCACTAGAGAGATGGGAAAGAAAAAAGGGAAACAGCAAGAGCCAGCTGAGTCTGTTTGTCGGGAGGATGATAGCTTTTACAGAAAGCAAACTCAGTAGGTTTCTGCTTAGATCTTGTTTGCCAGAACTGATCACCTAAGGCATGAGGCACTGTGTATTTCCTCAGGGTTTCCCAAAATAAAATATATGGTCCTGCTAGTAAAGAATAACAGGAGACTGGATATTGGCCAGGCAGAGGACCCAAGTAACCTGAGCCACAGTGCTCTCTTCACTCTCTTTTCCTCTCTTCATCTGTGGCAGGGGTTGGGGCAGTCACAGGGCATGGTGTGAATCCCAGCTGCTTGACACCAAAGCCAGTTCCTCCAAATGAACATCTTTGCTCTTGTGCAACAAAGTACTCATTCCAGGTCTCTATTACCTTATCTGTACAATGGACATGATAGTAACCGTCCCACAGTAAAGTGCTTAAAATACTGTCTTTTCCATAAAATCTTCTCTCCACCCAATACCCCTCCCCTATATTCTATCTGTCCAGAGCTCTGACCAAACACCTTATCCTGAGGGTCTTTTGATAGAGCACCCTAATTGCCGCGTCTCCCATTCTTACTGAAAATCAGTTTTATTCTGTAAGGTTGTGGCTAGGGGTAGGAATAATTTAGCATATACACTAATTCAAGTAAAGTTGCTAACAGTTTTTAGTACTTAGGCATATCACACTCAAAATTAAGACAAGTAAATATAGAGATTATTGGGGGACAGGTGACTTTTCCTAGGAACTCCTCCAACACATTATGTTGCAGAATTGATTAAAGTTAAGATATATGGTTAAAAAAAGTTTAGTTCATAATTTTTTATTGTTTAATTGACATGGCAGTCCTGAAATGTGGATGTTTTCTCATTTTAAGAGATGAGGAAATTGTTTACAGTCTTTCTCTGCCTTCTGATTTGACTGTTATTGGTGAAAGCACAGTTTGCATTTCTTTCAACTCACCCTTGTTTTTATATACACTCAGGTAAGGAAGAATTCAACTCCTAAAAGGAACCCTTAGGCCACCTAATTTAAAAATACAGTGTCATTTGAAAAACAGACACTATCTCAGCAGAGTTATCTCACTCTGACTTTGGAGATGATCAGTTCTGATTGAAAAATGCAGTAAACTCACCATGTCTCCTGGGTAATAGGAATAGAAGCATTTGTGAAAAATGAAAATGGCTCTAAGTTATTAGGGTTAGATGTGTCTCTGTATGAACTGACCATTGCTTTGATTGTATTTCCATTGTTGTGGAGTTTGAGCTTTATTTGGATGGGAGGATATTAACGAACTTCTTATATTCATAGGCTGACCTTTCCCCTAGGATGAAAGGTAGAAATCCTTTTACAGTTTCCTTCTATCTTTCTTTAACAGAGGTCAGGGAAATAAAATTAAACTCATGTGGGAGGTTATTAGCAAACAGATATTGCCCTTTAAAAATAAATAGCAGTATAGGGCACTGAAAGGAGACTCTAGGAACAATAAAATGAATGGAAGTATGGTCCTTGTTTCTGAGTAATAGTGATTTAGAGGTCATTTTGGAATGAGCTAATATATGAGAGCTACAAAGCTAAGCTTTTCGTTAGGTAGAGAAGCTGAAATGATCTTGCAGATTAAAGGTAGCACATATGAGGCCCAAGAGAGCAGTTTATGTCTCTTTCAATTCTTTTTGTTTTGCTCTTCATTTTATTCCGGGGCTTCCCTCTTTTGCAATGAAGAGGCCAGAAACATTGACCCTCCTTTAATAATAAAGAGACCTCCACTTAAGAGTTTCTATGAAGGGGAGACCAGAAGGTGAGGAACCGTATAATTGTGAATCGAAAGGGCCTGTTTCAGGTTGGTTCATTTCCCCAGCACAGTGGGGATGGGATGGAGGGGTGACATTTCTCTTCATACCGCCCTGTTATGTGCTAACAGATCTCTGAAAGTCTGCCTCTGCCATTTTAAGCAAGTTTGATTGGAGGCAGAGGTGATAAACTGAGTGCACTACAATTCACAGAGGTGGAGCAAAACCAGCATTACAAAAGGCCTCACTCTTCTTCAAGAAGTCACTGCTTTCCAGCTTTGATTCAAGTTCAGAGGTCATAGGATAAAAAGGGACTCATGTCCCTCAGCCTGAACTGGAAACTATAAGGAATGAGAACTTTTAAATGATGGAAAATAAAGGGGATAAAGTAAAATTATTGAATTCTAGCGACAACTCTGATAAAATCTCCATGGCTTAAGGGATGAGGTACAGTAAACAAATGGTCTTGCAAGGCTCTCTAGGGACCAGGCTTAAGGCTGAGCAAGGAGCCTTCTCAGAAATGATACAATCCATCATTTATCCACAACTAATCTAGCAGTTGGGGTTGGGGATGAAGGCTTCTTACCTTTCATGGGTGAGTAAATTTCTTCCCAGAGGATGTTTTATTCTTTATAGTCAGTGTATAAAATTTTCATTTGACTTTCACTCAGAAGCACTTTTGAAATGACATATTTTGCTAAATGAAGCACTGAAGGATGTTTTGTTCTAAGAACTTATTTAATGACAGTGGCTTTTTTCTCTCTCCCTTCCCCCATATTTTCCATTATCCTTCCCTGAAAGCAAGATATAAAACCCTACTATAATATGCCTATGGAATTCTTAGGGCAAAAGTATAATCCTTCTACTAATTGCTATATTGGCCCTTTTCAGGATCAGGCAGAATAATTGATTTGGGGTTGACTATTTTAAATTAAATCTCTGTAACATTAGCTTTTTTGATTTGAGGGTAGGATAAATTGCTCACAAAAAGTAAAGTTCATAAAAAGATGAGTTAAAAACAGGGCTTAGGAGGCAGTACACAAATTCAGTAAAGGTAGCTTATAGCAATCTAATCATCTTGAATGATTTGTTTTTTCTTTCCTTTTTTTTATAACTTTTCTGAAAAATCATAGAGGGCAGGGTGTGATTAAATTTTACATTGCTTGATCAAGGATCAGATAAGAAAGGGGAAAATCTCTCAGCTTGCACAGATCTTTCTGGGTACTAACAGTAAGATAGAAAAACAAACAAGTAAATGCTTCTCAACAACTTTGATGGAGTTAACAAAAGATAAGTAATTATTAATTAAAAAATTCTTGTCTTGTACTGTAGCATATAGTTATAAGACTAATAATTTATATCTTACACAATTAGGATTATAGAAAGGACTCTTACTTGTATAACACTTTGATAATTTAAGGACATGTATGTTAGAATCATTAATCTTTTGGCCTTATAGCTATTTTTTGAGAAAAACAATCCAGGTATTAGGGTCATTAAAAATAATAATTCTAAAGCACAAACCAGTTGCTTGGTCAAGAGTCTCATAACTATTGGGTAAAAGGCAAAAATTGGAATTCAGAAATTACATTTCCTAATAATAGAAGTTATAGCATCAGCTTTGGGATGAACTGCACCACCTCAATATTCATGTATCAAAGTCCTAAAACTATACCATCTCAGAATGTAACTGTACTTGTACCCTATGGAACATGACCATCCAGGCTCCTCTTTCCATGGAATTTTCCAGGCAAGAATACTGGAGCGGGTTGCCATTTCCTTCTCCAGGAGATCTTCCCAACCCAGGGATTGAACTGGCATCTCTTGTCCTCTGCATTGGCAGGCAGATTTCTTTACCACTAGCACCTGGCACCCCACCCCAGTACTCTTGCCTGGAGAATCCCATGGACGGAGAAGCCTGGGAGGCTCCAGTCAATGGGGTTGCTGGGAGTCGGACACGACTGAGCAACTTCACTTTCACTTTTCACTTTCATGCATAGGAGAAGGAAATGGCAACCCACTCCAGTATTCTTGCCTAGAGAATCCCAGGGACAGAGGAGCCTGGTGGGCTGCCGTCTATGGGGTCGCACAGAGTCGGACACGACTGAAATGACTCAGCAGCAGCAGCAGCGCCACCTAGAAAGCCTATTAGAGTGGGTCCTGCAGAGTGGACCCACAGTGGGTCCACACAGACCCACCTACAGTGGGTCTACAGAGTACAGCATCTGTCTGCTGCTACTGCTAAGTCATTCAGTTGTGTCTGACTCTGTGCGACCCCATAGACGGCAGCCCACCAGGCTCCCCTGTCCCTGGGATTCTCCAGGCAAGAACACTGGAGTGGGTTGCCATTTTCTTCTCCAATGCATAAAGTGAAGTCGCTCAGTCATGTCCGACTCTTAGCAACCCCATCGACTGCAGCCTACCAGGCTCCTCTGTCCATGTGATTTTCCAAGCAAGAGTACTGGATTGGGGTGCCACTGCCTTCTCCAACCATCTGTCTTCTGTCCTTATAGAAGGAGGGACTTTAGAAAGATTGAGGGCAGGAGGAGCAGGGGACGACAGAGGATGAGATGGTTGGATGTCATCACCTACTCAATGGACATGGGTTTGAGTAAACTCCAGGAGTTGGTGATGGACAGGGAGGCCTGGCGTGCTTCAGTTCTTGGGGTCACAAAGAGTTGGACATGACTGAGAGACTGAACTTTACTGAGGGACACCAGGGAAACTTGTGTACAGAGAGAAGGCATATGAAAAGACAGTCAGAGCTGGGTGGGGAGATCTACCCTCCAAGGAAGCCTTGAGGGAAACTAAATCACCAACACTTTGATCTTGGATTTTTAGCCTCAGCACTGAGAGGAAATAAATGTATACTGTTTAAGCCACTTAGTCTATGATATTGTGTTATAGAAGACCTAGCAGATTAATATAGCATCCAACTTATATCTATTAAAATTCCATGCTTTTTTATATTAAAATGTCCTTGTTTTTAATATAAAGAAAAATGCAGCAATTTAACCTCACCCCTGCCCCCCACCCAACCACCACCACTTTCCTCAAAGATATTGCATTAACCAAAAAGTTTGTTTGGGTTTTCCATATTATGAAAAATTGGAATGAGTTTTTTGGCCAACCCACATACACTGAAACTAACTACCAGAGTACTGAAATTATAGGCTTTATTTAGAATTATGAAATTAAATTACCCATTTCTGATGGAATAAAGGGCCTATAGTAGTGGTTCTAATCTTCTGAGCTGTGCCATGCTTAGTTTCTCAGTCATATCCGACTCTTAATCCTCTAAGTACACCTAATTAGAGTAACATAGTATGAATCTTATACAAATGAAAAGAAATTTTTTCAGTTAAAGAGCAAATAGATAACTACTATAGATTTTTAAAAAATATTTGTGGATGATGGATTTCTCCAAAATTAAAAAAAATAATAGCTTTGCATAAAAGTTTCTCCTGGTAATCTGGGATACTCATTTAGCGGTGTAGTTGATAGTCATATTTGCAATGCTACCTACTTGCAACATAAAATACAAACTTAGATTAATAATATAATTATCATTATTTTCTGAGGGAAACAGACATAACTGGTATATTACATATATGCATATAGTGTGTGCTAGTAATATATATTCAGGTCAGTTCAGTTCAGTCGCTCAGTTGTGTCTGACTCTTTGTGACCCCATGAATCGCAGCAGGCCAGGCCTCCCTGTCCATCAACAACTCCCGGAGGTCACTCAGACTCACATCCATTGAGTCAGTGATGCCATCCAGCCATCTCATCCTCTGTCGTCCCCTTCTCCTCCTGCCCCCAATCCCTCCCAGCATCAGACTCTTTTCCAATGAGTCAACTCTTCGCATGAGGTGGCCAAAATACTGGAGTTTCAACTTTAGCATCATTCCTTCCAAAGAAATCCCAGGGCCAATCTCCTTTAGGATGGACTGGTTGGATCTCCTTGTAGTTCAAGGGACTCTCAAGAGTCTTCTCCAACACCACAGTTCAAAAGCATCAATTCTTTGGCACTCAGGTTCCTTCACAGTCCAACTCTCACATCCATACATGACCACTGGAAAAACCATAGCCTTGACTAGACGAACCTTTGTTGGCAAAGTAATATCTCTGCTTTTCAACATACTATCTAGGTTGGTCATAACTTTTCTTCCAAGGAGTAAGCGTCTTTTAATTTCATGGCTGCAGTCACCATCTACAGTGATTTTGGAGCCCCCCAAAATAAAGTCTGACACTGTTTCCACTGTTTCCCCATCTATTTCCCTTTAATTGATGAGACCAGATGCCATGATCTTCGTTCACTCACCCTTAAAAATATAATTTTGTTTTTCAAGTTGTTCTATGTATAGTTAAGTCTAAAAGAAGCATAAAATCAGTCACTACCATTTAAGTAACAAGTAGTATAAATCCTTCACTACACTGTTAGCATTCTTAAGGACAGGCATCTTTTCCACTCTTTTATATCTATACATTGTGTATTGTTCTGCACACAGTGAGCAGCACATATATCATTGTCTGTCAGAAATTTAAAAGATGACTATGTATGTAGGCCATTTATATACACACACATGGGCTTCCCTGGTGGCTCAGATGGTAAAGAATCTGTCTGCAATGCAGGAGAACTGGGTTCATTTCCTGGGTTGGGAAGATCCCTTAGAGAACGGAATGGCAACCCACTCCGTATTCTTGCCTGGAGAATTTCATGGATAAAGGAACCTGGTGTGCTACAGACCATGGAGTCACAAAGTTACACACAACTGAGCAACTTTTACATATATGCACATATATGATTACTTTTAAAGTCAAACATTAATTGCCAGTTTATTTGAATAGTTGCCATATTTATGGGATGCATGAGTTATACAATTATATCCAATGGGATTTAATAAGTCTACACTATTGCTCTATGGTTTAATACATTTACAACCTGTTTTCTTCACATAAGTAAGTAAAAAGCTCTTTGAAGCAGGAAGAATCTACTTCTACTATTTACAAATTTTTAATCCAATCTTTCTTTTACTGCTGTCAACAAGTATTTTTGTATTCAGTTAATTGGTTCCCCAACGAAATAATTGAATGTAGCATTGGCGGAGGAAATAGCAACCCACTCCAGTGTTCTTGCCTAGAGAATCCCAGGGACGTGGGAGTGTGGTGGGCTGCCGTTTATGGGTCGCAGAGAGTCGGACACAACTGAAGCGACTTAGCAGCAGCAGCAGCATCTCACAAAGGAAGGTAAATGTAGATCCTGAAGAATGTATTATCATTTAACACACACACACAAATTCCTCTGAAAGTCATTTATATAAGACACTACACTTTGGTGTCAGTGAGAGAAAATATTTGAGTCTGTTTTACAACTGCAAGTGAAAGAGAAAATGTTTGCAAGTGGAGGAACTTATAACTACATCTGTTATGTTTGATAGCTCATCCCAATGGAGGAGTGATGATTCTGAATTCCCACTTGAACTTTTTCACATGTCATCCAAGTTAAAAACAAACAAACAAAAATTATCTATAGGTTCAGCTTAAGTTGAAGTTATAAAAAGAAATAAAGAAAGAAAAAGAAAAAATCCACACCAACACTAGTTATAAAACACCCTACTATAACAGCATCCAAATTAAGGCAAAACAGGTCACACACATTCTGACAATGTTTAAACAAAAAGCAGTTTATGAATTCAATTAGATGAGTCCTAACTTCAGTAATGATTGATATGTTTAGAAACAGTTGACTTTTGAGGTAAGTAGATTGAACATGGAATTTCTGCACTCTGATTGGAATAAAATACTAGAGATTGCATTACCACTCAACTATTTTTCTGGTTATCTTTAAGTATTTCTTCCACTGATGAATAAGAATATAAATATATAATAATTTGTTTCAAAATTTCTTGGCATCATGAATATTTGAGAGAGTGGGAGAATTTGCTGTTCCCCCAAATTAGAGCTGATTTATTAAATCAGATAGAGATTAATTCTAGGCTCAAGGAATCACAATGATTGGATTGGTTGTATAGGATATATAATTAAATGGCCAAGACTGGCTTCTGTTTAAGGTTTAACCAAGAAAAACTGGACCTGGGCAGCCAACCATGAGTCACAGCTTTTATGATGGGGATTCACTCTGCCAGATTTTTATTCAATTTTTTCTTCAAGATGGATTTTTCGCCTTTCATTCTCTGATTCTTAACAGTAATATGTTGATTTACTGTGCACTCAGAGATGCTAGGAACTGAAATAGGCTCAGCCTCCAGATGAAAAACCAAAAACTATAGTTCAGTGAGGTAAAACAACTGGCTTGAAGACACATAGTTAATAAATCTCAGAACTGTGACTGAAACTTAGATACCCTTGACTTGTACCCTCTTTTTCTTTTCTTTTCTTTTCAATTTTCATGTGTTCCTCCCAGTAATATAGTTCTACATCCCTTCTATACTTATTGCATCTCATTATTTAACAAATAGTAACAAAAACAACAACAAAAAAGCAGAATCTGAAGTAATGAATTTAACTACTTTTCAAAAGTTTAAACAAAAATAAAGGTGTATCTCCAAACTAATATTGACAACTGCTTCTATCTTTCTTCAAAATCTGGTGTGTATATGCACATGGATGCATCTTCATGCATGCATGCACACATGTACACACACACACCTATGCAATATTTTTCTGTAAAAGACAGAGATATGTTTACTTAGTATATGTGTGATGCCTTTTTTATGTGATAGCATGGAAAGTGGGATGGTATGATCACTAGGGGGAAAAAAAATAGAAGTATAAATGTTATTCTCCTTGCTTCACTTCCAAAGAAAGATCCCAATACAAGAGATGAATATCTGAGCCAAAAGCAATTAGATCGCTTTATGCCTGCCAATATTCTTTCAGGCTGTTTTTAACTTACAGTCAACACTTCAGAAAACACTATAGATCAATTAGCTTTTATTTAAATTTTCAACAACCTAGAAAGTAACCATATGAATCTCTTGGAAAATCTATGAATAGTTAATTACATTTAACCCAAGGTCCCATTATCAGGCCTTTGCTCAAAGCAGTACTTTACAACTCCATCATTTTCCTCAATGTACAAGTTTGTGACAGAAATACTGATGGACCTTAAAAAGAATATTTCCAGGTTTTGATAAAATAATACAGCCCAATACACTTATATGTACTTTCCCTAATATGAAATGTACTGTACATATTGAGAATGCTTCACTTTAAATTTTTGACATTATTACTTGAAGTCTAAGTACTATTCTTTTGACTAGTCAGAGAAATTAATATTGCTATACTATAGTACCATATAATACAGATTATATACTTTATTAAATGTTTTATTAAACATATTTAAACTTGCAGGAAAGGGATATAAAAGACTATTTGCCTTTCTTGAGAATGTAGACTATTTCTCAAATATCTTTTTACTCTCATACCTTACATATGTGATGTATTACATACTGTGGATCTTCAGTCATTAACAAAATAGTCTACAAATTTAAAGAAATAATATGTTGATTTTTTTATGAATAGATACATTCATTCAGAGAAATTCACACTCAAAGAACTGATTAGGGCAGATTTTTGCAAGAATTACAGCTAAAGCTGAAACTCCAGTACTTTGGCCACCTCATGCCAAGAGTTGACTCATTGGAAAAGACTGATGCTGGGAGGGATTGGGGGCAGGAGGAGAAGGGGATGACAGAGGATGAGATGGCTGGATGGCATCACCAACTCGATGGACATGAGTTCGAGTGAACTCCAGGAGTTTGTGATGGACAGGGAGGCCTGGCGTGCTGCAATTCATGGAGTCACAAAGAGTAGGACATGACTGAGCAACTGAACTGAACTGAAAAGTCTTTCAATCTGAACAGATTTTAATCAAGCTTGACAGCAAAACAAACAAACAAACACCTTCACCTGATGTTTTATTTAATTTGAGATTTATAATTAGATGATTTATAGAAGGAGTTTGCTGTTGCTGCTGCTAAGTTGCTTCAGTTGTGTCCGACTCTGTGGGACCCCATAGATGGCAGCCCACCAATATATGAATGTGAAATATTTTTCTTTCAAATATTGAAAGACAGAATGTGAAATATTTGTCTTGATATAATAAGAAACTACTCCCAGTGTCAATTGGAGTCAACACTATTGTTCTTCTGACTTCAGAGATGTAGAGATGCAAAGGGAAAACATTTTCATTAGTATTCCTGTGGCTTAACCTATGACATTTCACAGAGATTTACATTAGTTAAGGTTAAAATACATTCTTTAGTGCCATGCCAGCAATCAAGATATAGGGAGATAGTTATTTGCTTCCAGACTAAAATATCCATTCCAAGCATGAAAGTGAAAGTGAAGTCGCTCAGTCATGTCCGACTCTTTGCGACCCCATGGACTGTAACCCACCAGGCTCCTCTGTCCATGGGATTCTTCAGGCAAGAATACTGGAGTGGATTGCCATTTCCTTCTCCAGGGGATCTTCCCAACCCAGGGATCGAACCAAGGTCTCCCGCATTGCAGGCAGAGGCTTTAACCTCTGAGCCACCAGGGCCTGGGACTAGACTAAGAAGTGTGAAGACTAGATGATCTAAAAATTAGATCTAAAGGGCTCTTTAGAGATTTTTAAATGAGTACTGTCTGTATTATTTATCTGATATCTGCTGCTGCTGCTGTCACTTCAGTCGTGTCCGACTCTGTGCGACCCCATAGACGGCAGCCCACCAGGCTCCCCCGTCCCTGGGATTCTCCAGGCAAGAACACTGGAGTGGGTTGCCATTTCCTTCTCCTGTGCATGAAAGTGAAAAGTGAAAGGGAAGTCGCTCAGTCATGTCCAACTCTTAGCGACCCCATGGACTGCAGCCTACCAGGCTCCTCCGTCCATGGGATTTGCCAGGCAAGAGTACTGGAGTGGGGTGCCATCGCCTTCTCCGTGTCTGATATCTACTGTACAATTATTAGCTTGTTTTTACTTCCTATCTTACTTTTTTCATCTGTTCCATCTTTGTTTATTCTACTTGTATTCCTAGCATTTCCATCTTTTTTATTTATACTGGTTCTTGTGCTAAATGACTCCTGCCTTAATTTTTTCCTTCATAGCAGTGCATTACTGATGTGTTAAATCTTTTTAAGAATTACCTTTGGCCTTGCTTCTCCACTGTCCCCACTCCATTCCTTCTCTCCCTTATTCTAAATGTCTTAATTCTGTTAGTATTCATCACATCTTGCTGTCAATTTATTTTTAAGAGTTTTTTATTTATTATATTATTTTGCCCACTTTTACCTCCTTCAGATAGTTCTATTGCTTGTAATAAAGAAATCATAGCTACTCAACCAACTACTAACTCAGTTTCAATAATATTCCAAGTTAATTTGGATCAGTGGGGATTTAGAAATTATATTTATGAATAAATATTAGAAAAATAAGGAAGAAAATTAAACTTAAATTTCAAAGAGCTGACTCAAATTCTAATATAATTGCAATTGAGGCAATATATTAAAATATATATATAAGTAGAGAGTTTGAAGCTTCCTAAAACAAATAACTCTCAACATATCTAACAGTACAGAGCAAAATATGTTACATGTATATACATTTCAACAAATGATTTGTATACTTGCAATAAAAAACAATTATATATTGTAAAGAGTTTTATTTGCTATTCTCTACGTGAAAAAAAGTCGAGATTTAGAAATTTGGAAGTATTAATTTTTATATGAAAATAGGTGTGATAACTATGAATGATCTTTAAATGTAAATTTTCTTTGATTTTTTTTTTTCCTGTAGTCCTGTGATTTTACATCTTAACCTTGGAACTTAAGACCAGATAAATCTGTTAAAGAAATTCTTATTATAGTAATGACAGTTCAGCTTTTAGGTACTATTAAAAAAAAAAAGTGTATTTAAATAATAGTTGAATACTGCCCTTTATTCCAGTAAAAGTGTTTTAAAGTATAATTATTGTTTCTCTTTAGAATTACTCATGACACTTATTGTCATTTGAAAGCAGATGGTCTTTTAGAAAGAAGAGCATATCACTCTTTTATAAAGAAAAGTTGTGATTTAAAATAAGTCTTTTAAGGTTTCATAAAACATGTAACGTGAAGCTATTTTAATTGGCAAAAAGATACTTGACTATAAAGAAAGAAAAAAGAATCAGCTATTGACAATGTGCATAACAACAAAAGAAAAGCATAACTCTATGTAACCAGCAGCAGGAATTTAGTCTTTTTATTTTTATTTCTTTGAATTTAGCCTTTTTAACAAGGTAACTGATATGTATCTAAAATGAAAGACAAGTAATTTTCTAAAATATTATTTACATTTTTGCAATTATCAATGAATATCTACCTCAAAGGCATATCATCATAAATGTTATTAAAATATTTTACTGAACACAGGAAGAATTAATATTTCTCTTGACTTCTTTCTCCTCTATTTTGGTAAAAAAAAATTAACTAGATCTAAATTTGACTAAGCAGAATGTCACTGCATTATTTGTTCCCTGTGAAGCAAATAGTCTTTTGGATTAAATAATTGACTCTGTACTGAAGTCTTTCACTGGTAGTTTTTCATGATAAAATGTAGATGGAGATAAATGCAAGGTACACAAGTGGTTACTCCATTTTATCACTGACTATCTGCACTTTCTTTATAAAGAGATGTAAATGTAGATCCATAATTTTTTATTTCAATAACCACTAAAAAGATTCTGATGTATGAATGTTAAAACTGTGGATTTGAAATCACTGTCTCTGCACAGTATTTATTTTCCTTTTTCATTATCCTTAGTTCATTCTTTCTTCTAATCCTGTGTTCTTGTATGTTATATTAACTATTTATTGACAAGAGCATTTATTTTGTTGCATTTGTGATTTCCATCCTTTTAAAAATATAGGCAAAGTGAATATTAATGATAAAAAAGGAAGTTGGGAGAAGCTGGATTTTTTTTTTTTTTTTTTTTTTCTTGGAATTTGTCATTTATATCAAGGAAAACATACAAAATAAATGGCACATTATGGTGATTGTCATGGAAAACTTCAACAAAATACAGTAGCCAAATATGTCACATTATTGAATTATTTTAACTCACAAGAAACCATGTAACTATTCAGGAAAGGTCTGGAAAACAGGAATGTGGTGCTTTAATTATGATTCTCTGAGTAGCTAGATGATCTTCTGTTAATGAATTCAACCTTTCTGGAACATAATGCATTTATTTATTAATTAACCATTAAAATTTGAAAGCTCAGCAGAAGTGGGCAGGACTGCTTTGGCTACCATGCTGTGGTGGTTGTAGTTTTCTGAGCCTACATCTGTTATATAGTTCCCTTCTCATTGGTTCTCATGCTATAATGGTTCCTAATCATTCTGAAATTCACCAATGTAGTGAACAATGATGTTGCAACCTCAATGTTAATTTGGAGTTTGTCCTTTTTAACGGTATACCAAATTAAAATAGAGAAGCAAGTATAGGCATTAAACATTACTGAAGATTGGTTGATGACATTACTGAAGATTGACTTGGTTGAAAATCAAATCTATGATACAAGACAATAAAATACAATGATATTTTTTCCTCTCCTGCAACTTTATTTTTTTTTATTTGGAGGGTAATTTCTTTACAATTGCTTTACAAATTGTTGCTTTCTGCCATACAAGAGCAAATAAAAATGAAAGCTATACTTTATAGGAACTTTGCTTTTGCATAAATGATTATCATGGGCAATGTATTAAAAAGTTTTAAAATACCTATGCACCATCTCTGTATAAGTTCTCAGAGTTTGTGTATATATATAGCTTCAACCAATATAAACAGAATTCTGATTAAGTTGGAAAAATGAGTTTTCAGTGTTTTAAAGTTTATTTTTGTTAGTATATTTTTGTATATAGTATCATTTTGTTAGTATATTTTTGTTTGTAAGTATGCTACTTTTGAAAAAGAAGAACAGTTACTGTACTCATCTATGTATATATAATTTAATACATTTTCATGATTTTCTGAATGTCTTTGGGGATGTAGAAGTTCTATAGTTAACATACTTCATTGTTTGTGGTATTTTAAAGTTTTTAATCAAAAATTTCAAGAATAACTTCAGTAAAAACTACATTTTTAAAGGAATAATATATAAAAACTAATGTATGTATTACTTTTCAATAACAGATTTTCTCTTAATAACAGTTTTATACCAATGACAGGTTTTTAGAGAATTTACTAATATATTTCCAGTATTCTGTTAAACCAATTTCTCTATTCCTTTTATCTTTAATATAGTACTATAATGCATATAAAATTAGTATCCTTATTTTTTCTAAATAATTTTAAATGCAATGAATAAATATGAATTTTTTATGGAACTCATTATTATTGGACTGGAATGCAAAAGTAGGAAGTCAAGAAACACCTGGAGTAACAGGCAAATTTGGCCTTGAAATATGGAGTGAAGCAGGGCAAAGACTAACAGAGTTTTGCCAAGAAAATGCACTGGTCATAGCAAATACCCTCTTCCAACAACACAAGAGAAGACTCTATACATGGACATCACCAGATGGTCAACACCGAAATCAGATCGATTATATTCTTTGCAGCCAAAGATGGAGAAGCTCTATACAGTCAGCAAAAACAAGACCAGGAGCTGACTGTGGCTCGGACCATGAACTCCTTATTGCCAAATTCAGACTTAAATTGAAGAAAGTAGGGAAAACCACTAGACCATTCAGGTATGACCTAAATCAAATCCCTTACGATTATACAGTGGAAGTGAGAAATAGATTTAAGGGCCTAGATCTGATAGATAGAGTGCCTGATGAACTATGGAATGAGGTTCGTGACATTGTACAGGAGACAGGGATCAAGACCATCCCCATGGAAAAGAAATGCAAAAAAGCAAAATGGCTGTCTGGGGAGGCCTTGCAAATAGCTGCAAAAAGAAGAGAAGCAAAAAGCAAAGGAGAAAAGGAAAGATATAAACATCTGAATGCAGAGTTCCAAAGAATAGCAAGAAGAGATAAGAAAGTCTTCTTCAGTGATCAATGCAAAGAAATAGAGGAAAACAACAGAATGGGAAAGACTAAGGATCTATTCAAGATAATCAGAGATACCAACAGAATGGGAAAGACTAAGGATCTATTCAAGAAAATCAGAGATACCAAAGGAACATTTCATGCAAAAATAGGCTCGAAAAAGGACAGAAATGGTATGGACCTAACACAAGCAGAAGATATTAAGAAGAGGTGGCAAGAATACACAGAAGAACTGTACAAAAAAGAGCTTCATGACCCAGATAATCATGATGGTGTGATCACTGACCTAGAGCCAGACATCCTGGAATGTGAACTCAAGTGGGCCTTAGAAAACATCACTAGGAACAAAGCTAGTGGAGGTGATGGAATTCCAGTGGAGCTATTCCAAATCCTGAAAGATGATGCTGTGAAAGTGCTGCACTCAATATGCCAGCAAATTTGGAAAACTCAGCAGTGGCCACAAGATTGGAAAAGGTCAGTTTTCATCCCAATCCCAAAGAAGGGCAATGTCAAGGAGTGCTCAAACTACCGCACAATTGCACTCATCTCACACGCTAGTAAAGTAATGCTCAAAATTCTCCAAGCCAGGCTTCAGCAATATGTGAACCATGAGCTTCCTGATGTTCAAGCTGGATTTAGAAAAGGCAGAGGAACCAGAGATCAAATTGCCAACATCCGCTGGATCATCGAAAAAGCAAGAGAGTTCGAGAAAAACATCTATTTCTGCTTTATTGACTATGCCAAATCCTTTGACTGTGTAGATCACAATAAACTGTGGAAAATTCTGAGAGAGATGGGAATACCAGACCACCTGATCTGTCTCTTGAGAAATCTGTATGCAGGTCAGGAAGGAACAGTTAGAACTGGTCACGGAACAACAGACTGGTTCCAAATAGGAAAAGGAGTACGTCAAGGCTGTATATTGTCACCATGTTTATTTAACTTATATGCAGAGTACATCATGAGAAATGCTGGACTGGAAGAAACACAAGCTGGAATCAAGATTGCCGGGAGAAATATCAATAACCTCAGATATGCAGATGATACCACCCTTATGGCAGAAAGTGAAGAGGAACTCAAAAGCCTCTTGATGAAAGTGAAAGTGGAGAGTGAAAAGGTTGGCTTAAAGCTCAACATTCAGAAAACGAAGATCATGGCATCTGGTCCCATCACTACATGGGAAATAGATGGAGAAACAGTGGAAACAGTGTCAGACTTTATTTTTCTGGGCTCCAAAATCACTGCAGATGGTGACTGCAGCCATGAAATTAAAAGACGCTTACTCCTTGGAAGGAAAGTTATGACCAACCTAGATAGCATATTCAAAAGCAGAGACATCACTTTGCCAACAAAGGTTCGCCTAGTCAAGGCTATGGTCTTTCCTGTGGTCATGTATGGATGTGAGAGCTGGACTGTGAAGAAGGCTGAGGGCTGAAGAATTGATGCTTTTGAACTGTGGTGTTGGAGAAGACTCTTGAGAGTCCCTTGGACTGCAAGGAGATCCAACCAGTCCATTCTGAAGGAGATCAGCCCTGGGATTTTTGGAAGGAATGATGCTCAAGCTGAAACTCCAGTATTTTGGTCACCTCATGTGAAGAGTTGACTCATTGGAGAAGACTCTGATGCTGGGAGGGATTGAGGGCAGGAGGAAAAGGGGACGACAGAGGATGAGATGGCTGGATGGCATCACTGACTCGATGAATATGAGTCTGAGTGACCTCCGAGAGCTGGTGATGGACAGGGAGGCCTGGTGTGCTGTGGTTCATGGGGTCGCGAAGAGTCGGACACGACTGAGCAACTGATCTGATCTGATCTGATTATTGTTTGTGAAATAGTTTTTCATTATTAATGACAATAAATGAAGGAGGCTATAAGATGGTACAACTGGAGACTCAATTTCCAAAATATTTTCTTTTTACTCAAGGAACATTTTTTACTTTTAAAGAGAGATTCCCATTACATAAATTAGGTACAGTCTTAGTTACTGTTATTCAAGCTGTGTGGAAATGAGGGTCCCTGATCTCTTGTCCTCTAACCACACTTCACCCCACAACAGTCTCTGGAATCCATCCCAAAATTACCAGAACACTGAAGACACAGTCTGAAACAACTGCTTAAAATGTATCTAATATCAGAAGATATTGTACATTGTTTATAGGCAATTAATTATTTGTGGAAATTATTTTAAAAATCTTAAATACAAATAAAATCAAAAGATATATATTGTAGGCTTCATACTATTCGTTAACAGACTATGTTTATTTTAATTAAATAACAATCTCTACTGGAGGCTTTCACTGATGATTTTTCATGATAAAATATACATGAAGATAAATGCAGGGTTTATCTTCAGAGACAAACCATGCATCAATAATAGTGAGGTAATGATTCAAATTGTGTGTGTTCAAGCTATTAACACCTGAAAAATGAATCCGAAGTGCCACGAGGAGGATATTGTTAATGTGGAAATGTTCTAGGCCTGAACTGTTTCTTTATTCCTAACTTGAATTCTTCAGTGGATCTTAGCCATTCAGCTTCAAGGACTATGGTGTACTTGAAACTATAATGTAGCCCATCAACACTGGTTAAGTCATCAATAAAAGGGACAAATGAAGGGCATTTGGAAGCATTTTAGTCACCTCCAAGTAGAATGCACCTATTTAAAGCAGATCAAAGGGAACCTGCACAGCCTTGAAAATATTATTTCAAAAATCATTAGACCACCTAATTGCCCAGACCTTGCTCACATTAGCAGTCCCACCCCCTGAGTTATTCTTACCCTCTTTCTCCCCTTCCAGCTATGTGAAAATGGAAAGTGACAGAAGCTGTCTTCAGCCAAATCGCTCAATGAAAGTGAAGGTGGTTCAGTCCTGTCCAACTCTTTGCAACCCCATGACCTATAGACTCCTTGGAATGCTCCAGGCCAGAATACTGGAGTGGGTAGCCTTTCCCTTCTTCAGGGAATCTTCCCAGCCCAGGAATTGAACCCAGGTCTCCCACACTGCAGGTGGATTCTTTACCAGCTGAGCCACAAGGGAAGCCCCTCTCTATAAAAGCAATTTCCATTCTATACCTACCACAAAGAAAACAAAGAATAAAGCTGGCACATTTCTTATTAAACCAATTCATGATTTTATCCATTTATCTCCTTTTTTTATAAAAATCCTAAACCTCAGGCTTACAATCACTGCTATGATTGGATTGATAATGTAATCAACCACAAAGCTACTGCTCTTTTCTTCTGGATGAATTGTATGGGGGCCATCTTACTGTCTCTGTTATTATTTTATAGTAATGAAATATTCTTTTCTTAATAGCTAACATTTATTGTATTTTCAACATGTACAGTTAGTATTCTAACTGTAGTACTGAATTCTTTTGTAACAACCTTGTGAGGTATTAGGAGAGTCCCAGTTAGAAAACTGGACAACCCCCAATTTATTAGAAAACTATAAAACATTTAGTTTTCATCATCAGTTCTTATTTAGCTTTCTTCATCAATTTATTCATTAGTTATTATTAAGTCTGAAGAATAATAGAATGATAAGGTCCGACTCTTTGTGACCCCATGGACTGTAACCTACTAGGCTCCTCCGTCCATGGGATTCTCCAGGCAAGAATACTGGAGTGGGTTGCCATTTCCTTCTCCAAGAATGATAAGGAGTGATAATTTAATGAGTGCAAAATCCCAGGTATTACTTTAATAGGTTTGCATTGTTTCTAATTACATAATTTAGTCATCAATATATGGTGAATGGGGTTTCCAAGGTAGCTCAGTGGGTAAATAATCTGCCTGCAGTGCAGGAGACTCAGATGTGGGTTCACTCCCTGGGTCATGAAGATCCACTGGAGGAGGGCATGGCAACTCACTCCAGTATTCTTGCAGAGTAGTACTCTTGCCTGGAGAATCCCATGGATGGAGAAACCTGGCAGGCTACTTCCCATGGTGTCGCGAAGAGTTGGACACGACTGAGCGACTTCACTCACTCACTCACTCACTAATCTCATAAACAAGACTGGTGTGCTACAATCCCTGGGATGGCAAAGAATCAGACATGACTGAAATGACTGAGCATGCATACACATATGGTGAATATAAGACAGCACCAGTATTATTGTAGTTCCTGCTTTTAAAAAATTCAGTTTCTGAAACTCTAGCAAAAACATACAATAGAATAACTCACAAAATCTCCCCAGGTTAGAAACTATCACATGAGTGTTAGGAGAGCTGACGAATTAAAACTCAGCAATGCCAAGGTTTCTATACAATGATTTCAGATGGTACATAGCTCAAGTCATGAGTCTGTTACAAACAACAACAACAAAAATACTACTTTTATCTCTCTTTGGAGAGTTATAAATGTGGGCCTGTCACATGAACCTTGCAGAGGCAGATGCGTTATATTAAAGAGTATTTGGCAGAGAAGAGGAAAGCTTATTTTCTGTCTCAGATATCAGGTTCAGTTCAGTTCAGTCACTCCATCATGTCTGACATTTTGCAACCCCGTGGACTGCAGCACGCCAGGCTTTCCTGTCCATCACCAACTGCCAGAGCTTGCTCAAACTCATGTCCAGTGAGTCAGTGATGCCATCCAACCACCACATCCTCTGTCATCACCTTCTCCTCCTGCCTTCAATCTTGCCCAGCATCAGGGTCTGTTTCAGTGAATCAGTTCTTCACATCAGGTGGCCAAAATATTGGAACTTCAGCTTCAGCATCAGTCCTTCCATTGAATATTCAGGACTGATTTCCCTTAGAATGGACTGGTTGGATCTCCTTGCAGTCCAAGGGACTCTCAAGAGTCTTCTTCAATACCACAGTTCAAAAGCATTAATTCTTTGGTGCCTAGCTTTCTTTATGGTCCAACTCTCACATCCATACTTCACTACTGGAAAAACCATAGCTTTGACTGTATGGATCTTTGTCGGCAATGTAATGTCTCTGCAATTTTTTTTTTAAATGTCTGAAGTAAGCCAGAAAGAAAAACACCAATACAGTATACTAACACATATATATGGAATTTAGAAAGATGGTAACAATCACCCTGCTTATGAGACAGCAAAAGAGACACTGATGTTTAGAACAGACTTTTGGACTCTGGGACTGGGAGAGGGTGGGACGATTGGGGAGAATAGCATTGAAATATGTATAATATCATATCAGAAACGAGTCAGTCCAGGTATGATGCCCTATAACAGATGCC
The DNA here is from genome assembly GCA_935064755.1 of Tragelaphus eurycerus. NCBI lineage: Eukaryota > Metazoa > Chordata > Mammalia > Artiodactyla > Bovidae > Tragelaphus > Tragelaphus eurycerus. The sequence goes on along the minus strand of CAKXYN010000132.1, from coordinate 521,036 downwards.
TGGGACTGGAGCACTGGGATGACCTGGAGGGATGGTGTGGGAAGGGGGGAGGGAGGAGGGTTCAGGATGGGGAACACGTGTATTCTGGTGGTGGATCCATCTCGATGTATAGTAAAAGCAATACAATATTATAAAGTTAAGAAAAATTAAAAAATAATAATAATAATAAAAATTTAAAAAAAAAAATGTCTCAGCAAAGTAATGACTCTGTTGTCTAGATTAGTCATAGCTTTTCTTCCAAGTAGAAATCATCTTTTAATTTCATGAGGGATTTTCTCCTATTTATGAAAAACTAGCCAAAAAATAGGTCTTTGACAGCTCAAATTTAGGACAAAAGTTATATTCATTTATAGACATTTTAAAGTATTCCTTCAGAATATACTCACAGGGGTAATTAGATTAATAGTTTTAAATAAACTTACTGCAAAGGAAGAAAATATATACACAGGAAAAGGTTTTGATAAGAAAGACTAGTATATTTTTATTCAAAATCAGTACTCTTAATTATGAGTTACATTTTTAGAATATGTAGCCAACTATCTTTGGAAGGAATGATGCTAAAGCTGAAACTCCAGTATTTTGGCCACCTCATGCGAAGAGTTGACTCATTGGAGAAGACTCTGATGCTGGGAGGGATTGGGGGCAGGAGGAGAAGGGGACGACAGAGGATGAGATGGCTGGATGGCATCACTGACTCAATGAATGTGAGTCTGAGTGACCTCCGAGAGCTGGCGATGGATAGGGAGGCCTGGCGTGCTGCAGTTCATGGGGTCGCAAAGAGTCAGACACGACTGAGCGTCTGATCTGATCTGATCTGATACTTTCAATACTTCATATCATCTGGAAGCACAATATTTTGTTGTTGTTATTAAGTTAATTAAAGTGTAGTTTATATAGAATAAAATTCGTACTTTTTAATGTACAGCTCTATGAATTTTGACAAATGCATTCCATTATGTCACATCAGCTTATCCAAGACTTAAAACATTTTCATCACTCCTAGAGAGTTCCCTTTTTCCCATTTGTAGGCAACTTCTTCCCATATTTTTGGCCCCTGAGACAAATTTGCCTTTTGTGCTGATTATTTTACGTTTTCCATTATGGCAAGTAGGTAGAACACAGTATACAGCCTTTTATATAGGACTTCTTTCACACAACATAATGTATCTGAGATTGATCATGTTGTTGTGTGAAACATTAGTTCATTTTTTTTTTTTTTTTTGCGAATTCCATTGTATGGATATATCATAGGTTTTTTACACATTCCCCAAGTTGGAAGACATTTGGGTTGTTCCCAGTTTGAGGTGATTATGAATAAATTACTATACAGTTTCATGAATAGATTTTAACATAAATTTGCCTTTCTCTTGGTTAAATTTCTAGGAGTGGAATTCCTTGGTCATTTCAGCAAAAGCACCAATTCTAAGAAACTGCCGATCTGTTTTCAAAAGTAACTATCATTTTGCATTCCTCTTAGAAACATGTGAGTGTTCCAATTGCTTTGCCTCCTTACCAGAACTTGATATGGTCCCTTGTAAATAGAGACATGATAAAAAAAAAAAAAAAAAAATCATCAGCAAAGTATTTTTAAAATGATAATACATCATAACCAACTGATATTGATACTGGGAATACAAGATTGTTTCAGTATTCAGAATCAGAATGTTCAGATCAATATTCGGAATCAATATAAGTCACCATTTCAAACAGTTAAAGAAGAAATGCTCTATTATTTAATTATAGATAAGGCATTTGAGAAAAGTCACATGCATTCATGACAAAGATACTCTCAGAATCTAGGAATTAAAGTGAAAAATTTCTGCATAAAGAAAGACATTTTTAAAAAATGACTCTTTGCGACCCTATGGACAGCAGCACGCCAAGCTTCCTTGGAGTTGGTGATGGACAGGGAAGCCTGGTGTGCTGCAATCCATGGGGTTGCAAAGAGTCAGACACAACTGAATGAATGAACTGAACTGAGAGCTAATGTCATTCTTAATGACCAAAGATTGAATCCTCTTCTTCCTGTAGAATCAGGGAAAAGACAAAGATATATGCCCCTCATAAAATTCAACATCATATTGAAATTTCTGGCATGTCCACTAAGACAATAAAACAAAATCAAAAGAAAATAGGTTGGAAAGAAAAACTATCTCTATTTTTAATTAACAAGATATTTATTCTAAGTAGAAAATCCTTAAAGAAATGAGAAAAAAATTTCTTGGTTAGCAAGGTTGCAAGATACAGGATCAAAACTCAGTTCACTTCTATATTTCAAATTGATTTTGACTTTCAGTTAAAACCAGGGTAGACTTCTTTCTATTTTAACAACAACTACGATTTGAGCCTCATCCTTATGTTTCTATTCATTCTGTACTTCTCATTTATCTATAGCACAAGCACAGTTGAGGATACACAAATAGGTCAGTTATAATCCAGTAACTGATATTGAAGTCTTCAATTTTTGTATTTTCATTTTAGAAGAAAGGAAGCATTTTCTGTTGAATTACCATTACCATTACCAGGTTACCATTATGTATCCCGTACCTAAATCACTTTAATTTCTTCTTGCACAAAAATATAACATGTTGATTACACAGTTGAGAGGTATCAGTCTACTTGGAATTCTTCCACTGTTACGTGGAAGGCAAATCTTCTCTAATCCCTTTCCAGAGATTAAAAGGGAATAAACTGCATCTCAGTCACCTCCAAAACATTAATCTGGTACTTAAATTACTTTTTTATTTTGAAAACATTTGTTAATTAAAATTGTCTTTACCTGCCACATAAACTTTATCTCCTATATGTCTATGAAGCTAGAACAAAATGTACTTATCACTCTCTCCTTGAAATGCAGATGTTAACGTGAACATAGCATTCTTCTCAGTTGAAGCTGATGACCTAGGTGATAATTTTTGCAAAACTTCTATTTTCCCTTTTCCCAAAGAAAGGCATTTTGTTTATCCATACATTTGGACCTTGAGCTCTGATAGTTTCAAGAGTAGATCAAAGTATAAAATGAAGATATAGAAGTACATTTTGGTCTTCCCAGGCAATGCTGCTGGTAAAGAACCACCTGCCTAATGCAGGAGACATAATAGATGTAGATTCTATCCCTGGGTCAGGAAGATTCCCTGGAAGAGGACATGGCAATCCACATTAGTATTCTTCCCATGGGAGAATAGCGTGGACATGGGAACCTGGTAGGCTACAGTCTATAGGGTCACAAAGAGTGGGAAACAGCTGAAGCAACTTAGCACGCACACAAGTAAATTTCTGGCCCATTTCTGCTAAATTGAAGACGTATTAGGTGTACTGGATGTGAAAGAATATTTACCTTTTCTTCTTTGGGACATTGTAACATTCTGACTATCCTCATTCTTACCATCTCTGGGATTGAAGGACTTTGATCTTGTTAGCTCATTTAGCTCCTCTACATCTCTTGTAGGGAGTTGTAGTTATAAACCACATTTTGACACATGGAAATAATCACCTTTATAATTGATTTTCTAGAACCAATACTGTGATGCATGCTATATGTGAGGGCTTGCTGCCTTCTCTGTGGTATCACATATTTCTTACAGATGGTCACAAATGTATTAGTCAGAGTATATAAATAAATATCCATAAGAGAAACTAGGTCAGAATTAAGAAAACACTGTCTTAGGGGTGATAATGATAAAAGGGGTATAAGCAATCATTTTGAAGTGAGTGCCATCTCATTAATATAAGAATTTTTAAATTACCATATAGTATTTAAGAGAATGGAGATAAAATGAACTATTATGTAATCTCCATGTTCCTAGTGTTTAAGTTCAAGAATAAGGAGAAAGAGAGATAAATTGAACAATCTGGCATTTGGTTGTTTGACATGAGAAAACCAGATGTCCTATATTTATTTTCTCTATAAATCAAACTACATTCTAAAGTAGTTAGATACTAACTGTTCAATCAAAAATAGAAGTTTGTAAACCAGTTTTTTATATGAAAGGTGTTACTTTTATGCTTAGATATACTGCTGGTGAAAAGACTAATTACTTTACTAAAGATCACATAGCTAGTGGTATAGAGCTGAGACCAGGATCTGAACATGTTCAGACAATTTTTCATTAAAATATCTAATTCAGAGTATACAGAAATGTGAATTGTGTCATCTGTCCTATGAAAATTGAGTTTAAAAGTATATATGCACACTATATACATGTTTAATCTGATAATTTTGTTGTTTGGTCACTCAGTCATGCCCGACTCTGTAACTCCATGGATTGCAACATGCCAGGCTTCCCTGTCCTTCACCGTCTACCAGAACTTGCTCAAACTCATGTCCATGGAGTTAGTGATGCCATTCAACCATCTAGTCCTCTGTCATCCCCTTCTCCTTTTGCCTTCAATCTTTCCTAGCATCAGGGTCTTTTTTTTTTTAATAATTCAGCTCTTTACATCAGGTGGCCAAAGTATTGGAACTTCAGTTTCAGCATCAGTCCTTCTAATGTATATTCAGGACTGATTTCCTTTAGGATGGACTGGTTTGATCTGCTTGCAGTCCAAGGGACTCTCAAGAGTCTCCTCCAATGCCACTGTTTGAAAGCATCAATTCTTCGGTGCTCAGTCTTCCTTATGGTCCAACTCTCACATCCATACATGACTATGGAAAAAAAACTGATAACTATGTAAATATTAAATGTCTAGCTCATATTTATCTCCAACTGTTCTTTCCACCTCCAGCATAAGTAATTATTTCCTCTTTGGGAAAATAAAATTAGCAAATGGAATTGTTCACATTTTTTAATTGCTTTTTAAATGTTCACCATGTATATATATATCTGTACTATATGATGCAGACATTTTATATGTCTTACTGTAAGATAAATAGGATCATTTCTTACCTGCAAAATTATGCGTGATAACTTAAGTACCAACAAATATGATCTCTTTAAAATATAACTAGAGCTGAATAAATTAGTTTTATCATCAGATCAGATCAGATCAGTCGCTCAGTCGTGTCCGACTCTTTGCGACCCCATGAACCGCAGCACGCCAGGCCTCCCTGTCCATCACCAGCTCCCGGAGGTCACTCAGACTCGCATCCATCGAGTCAGTGATGCCATCCAGCCATCTCATCCTCTGTCGTCCCCTTCTCCTCCTGCCCTCAATCCCTCCCAGCATCAGAGTCTTCTCCAATGAGTCAACTCTTCGCATGAGGTGGCCAAAATACTGGAGTTTCAGCTTTAGCATCATTCCTTCTAAAGAAATTCCAGGATTGATCTCCTTCAGAATGGACTGGTTGGATCTACTTGCAGTTCAAGGGACTCTCAAGAGTCTTCTCCAACACCACAGTTCAAAAGCATCAATTCTTCAGCGCTCAGCCTTCTTCACAGTTTTATCATAGTAGCTGTTTTAGCTATATATTGGAAGGTCATAATATCTAATTTTCAAGAGATGCATTTTTTAATATGTCTATTAATTAAGTGTTAAGAGTAAACATTTGTCTAACATATTTCAGAAAAATAACACTGAAGATGATATAGAGATATCTATTTATTGATAATTAACATTTTATTGGTAATTTGTATTTTATTAATGATTGAATATCTGTTCATTAAACAGCAGATATAATTCTCAAGAGATTAATATCACTATTATCTGATATATAAAATCTAGCACTTAATCTAACATGTTATCTCCAGAGGTGTAATGGAATATTTTGTTAGGTCTGCTAGAGAATGTATGTCATTAAATGCTACAGATTTCAAATAACACAATATTTCACAACTAAGTAAAATCATAAAGTTATAACAGTAGACAAAATTCATAGATTTAGAGACTAGAAAAATAATGAGAACATAAGCAGTAAGTCTAGTTCCATTAATAGATTTTTGTATAATAGGAAAATTTTCAACATGTCAATCCAGTAATTCAAACTATGCAGTCAAGTAAAATTTACCATGTGATAAAAGAGATTAATTTCACTTATTTTGACTGTAAGATCTTTGGACATTGTAGAGTAGAGTGCTAAAGAAATCTTTTTTCTTTTTTCATTGATTCTTCCCTGCAAGTGAACTCCAGAAATGAACTCCTTTCTCCCTGACCTTCTATTATAGTAATATCTCAAGTCACAGAACTGCGTACTCTAAAGAAACTATGCTCATACTTTGTGCACCTACCAGAAGAGTGCTAATGTGTGACTGCAGATAAATTCAATTCTAGGTTTCCTGTGCTGCCAGGACTAACTGTATTTTGCATACAGGGGCTACCATGCCATACTTTGTGGTCTATAAATCCTGACATGTACATAGGGCTCAATAAATATCTATTAATTACATCAGTGGATAAATGAACAGATGAAGTAAATGGTTTCTACATTTCTCCCTAGGTTTACATTTAATATTCTCTGGTTCTGTGCTTTTTTGGGAGAGTCCACTTACTTTTGGGAATCTGCTCTTACCTGTTCCTATCTGCCCTGGTGGTGTGAAAGCAGCTCTCAGTTCTCTTCAGAAAGGATTTCTAACACAGTGCCTTATATAGAGTAAATGTACAAATAAAATGTGTTGATCTGAATTGAAATGGGGGGGGAAAAGCTTGTGTGAAAAGCTGACAGTGCAATTACTTTACCTAGATCACACATTCTTCATTGACCATATGTTCAATGTTCATGAACATATGTTATGTTTGCTTTTGGTAATTTTGTTCTCTAACTATTGTACAATGGTGAGTTTTGCTCAATCCCCATATGATCAGTGTCTAAAACACTGTAATTCATCTATCCTTCTTCTGTTTTGTTTTTTGGTATAAGTGCTAGTTATTCCCATTCAGAGTTGCATATTTAGGACACTGTGTTACCAGAAAAGAAGAAAAGTAGGACATGGAAAGAATTACAGTCATAAACCAAAGAAACTGAACTTTATAAGGATAAAAGGGATTAAAGGATAGTCTGAGATAATTGAACTAAATGGGTAAAGGAAAATGCCACTTTGTCATAAATATACAGAAAGCAGAAACTGGGACCAAGTTTTATTAATTAGAAATAATGATTATGAGGTAAAATCCATTACTGTTTAAATGGGCGGGGTTGACTTCAGTCTGAAATTTTATTATTTAGAATATTTGAAGATGGTTTTAAAATATATGCTTCAAAATTAAATCTTCACCCATGACATTATAAGCAGCTTCCAATCATATCAGACAAGTACACTTTGATTATTAACAACCCATTGAGGGGTGGACACTGTTATAGAACCCACGGCAGCATTTTTCTGGAAGAACAATTTAGTCTGTAAATATCAGAATAGTAGCAGAAATTATGTCTTTCCAGCCACCCTCAGTGAGAAGATAATTAGATAATATTCCCCAACCTTGATGTGTTTTTGTATTATAAAATGACCCAAGGACTGATTTCCAACAGAAAAGGTTATGAAATGGAGAGACAGGAAAATAGCTGCTCAGATGGGAAAAACAAAACATAAAGATTGCTCTATACTTTAAGATTTATTTTTAAAAAGTGTTTTAAGAAATCGAATAAAGAAGGGGGTGGGAGGGAGGCTCAAGAGAAAGGGGGTACATGTATAAATATAGCTGATACACAATGTTGTACAGCAGAGACTAACATGACATTGTAAGACAATTATGCCCCAATAAATCAATAGAAATCAGATGAAAACATCATCATTATCATCATCATCCCACTGAAAACAACTTGCTTGCTTAGCTAGCAAAAATAGGTTTTTTAGCTCCTTGGAGAACTTTGGAAAACATACCTAGGTATCTTTTATCTGTGTCTGGGTGACTAGAGAGACTTCATGTATTTTGAATAAAACCAACTAGTGCTATTTATAATTCTCAGGAAGGGAAGTTTAAAGAATGTATTAAAATTCCCTTAAATTATGTACTCTTCTTCCAAACTCCTTCAAATAAATGCTGCTTTCTAGGCTGTTTTCTCATTTTCAATGCTGCTTTGTTGACCAAACCTGTGAGAAGAGAAAAAGACAGCCTTACTCTCAGGAGCAGCTAAGTAAGATGCTCTCTACTTTTGTACTGATTTTACTTTTGTCCACAGAAGATCTACTCATTATATAGAAAGACTGCCATACAAAATTAATTAGAGGCTTAAAGAACAGTACTGGCTAACTAACTAAGTAAATAGGGAAGGAAACAGATTTAATATCATTTGTTCAAACTTGTTCACTGAAAGTATAGGATTTAATAGTATTATACTACCAACATTATACCCTTGGCATAATGCCTAGTTGGACTGTAATATAGGCTTGTTTTAATCCTTTTGCATTTATTTTGCCCTGCTTCATTCCGTATTCCAAGGCCAAATTTGCCTATTACTCCAGGTGTTTCTTGACTTCCTACTTTTGCATTCCAGTCCCCTACAATGAAAAGGACATCTTTTTTGGGTGTTAGTTCTAAAAGGTCTTGTAGGTCTTCATATAACCATTCAACTTCAGCTTCTTCAGCGTTATTGGTTGGAGCATAGACTTGGATTACTGTGACATTGAATGGTTTGCCTTGGAAACGAACAGAGATCATTCTGCCGTTTTTGAGATTGCATCCAAGTACTGCATTTCGGACTCTTTTGTTGACCATGATGGCCACTCCATTTCTTCTGAGGGATTCCTGCCCGCAGTAGTAGATATAAAGACTAACAGAGAGTTTTGCCAAGAAAATGCACTGGTCCTAGCAAATACCCTCTTCCAATAACACAAGAGAAGACTCTGTACATTGACATCACCAAATGGTCAACACCAAAATCAGATCGATTATATTCTTTGCAGCCAAAGATGGAGAAGCTCTATACAATCAGCAAAAACAAGACCAGGAGCTGACTGTGGCTCAGACCATGAACTCCTTATTGCCAAATTCAGACTGAAATTGAAGAAAGTAGGGAAAACCACTAGACCATTCAGATATGACCTAAATCAAATCACTTATGATTATACAGTGGAAGTGAGAAATAGATTTAAGGGCCTAGATCTGACAGATAGAGTGCCTGATGAACTATGGAATGAGGTTTGTGACATTGAACAGGAGACAGGGATCAAGACCATCCCCATGGAAAAGAAATGCAAAAAAGCAAAATGGCTGTCTGGGGAGGCCTTGCAAATAGTGAAAAGAAGAGAAGCGAAAAGCAAAGGAGAAAAGGAAAGATATAAACATCTGAATACAGAGTTTCAAAGAATAGCAAGAAGAGATAAGAAAGCCTTCTTCAGCGATCAATGCAAAGAAATAGAGGAAAACAACAGAATGGGAAAGACTAAGGATCTATTCAAGAAAATCAGAGATACCAAAGGAACATTTCATGCAAAGATGGGCTTGATAAAGGACAGGAATGGTATGGACCTAACAGAAGCAGAAGATATTAAGAAGAGGTGGCAAGAATACACAGAAGAACTGTACAAAAAAGAGCTTCACGACCCAGATAATCATGATGGTGTGATCACTGACTTAGAGCCAGACATCCTGGAATGTGAAGTCAAGTGGGCCTTAGAAAGCATCAATACGAACAAAGCTAGTGGAGGTGATGAAATTCCAGTGGAGCTATTTCAAATCCTGAAAGATGATGCTGTGAAAGTGCTGCACTCAATATGCCAGCAAATTTGGAAAACTCAGCAATGGCCACAAGATAGGAAAAGGTCAGTTTTCATCCCAATCCCAAAGAAAGGCAATGTCAAAGAGTGCTCAAACTACCGCACAATTGCACTCATCTCACACGCTAGTAAAGTAATGCTCAAAATTCTCCAAGCCAGGCTTCAGCAATATGTGAACCGTGAACTTCCTGATGTTCAAGCTGGTTTTAGAAAAGGCAGAGGAACCAGAGATCAAATTGCCAACATCCGCTGGATCATGGAAAAAGCAAGAGAGTTCCAGAAAAACATCTATTTCTGCTTTATTGACTATGCCAAAGCCTTTGGCTGTGTGGATCACAATAAACTGTGGAAAATTCTGAAAGAGATGGGAATACCAGACCACCTGATCTGCCTCTTGAGAAATCTGTATGCAGGTCAAGAAGCAACAGTTAGAACTGGACATGGAACAACAGACTGGTTCCAAATAGGAAAAGGAGTACGTCAAGGCTGTATATTGTCACCATGTTTATTTAACTTATATGCAGAATACATCATGAGAAATGCTGGACTGGAAGAAACACAAGCTGGAATCAAGATTGCCGGGAGAAATATCAATAACCTCAGATATGCAGATGATACCACCCTTATGGCAGAAAGTGAAGAAGAACTAAAAAGCCTCTTGATGAAAGTGAAAGTGGAGAGTGAAAAGGTTGGCTTAAAGCTCAACATTCAGAAAACGGAGATCATGGCATCTGGTCCCATCACTTCATGGGAAATAGATGGAGAAACAGTGGAAACAGTGTCAGACTTTATTTTTCTGGGCTCCAAAATCACTGCAGATGGTGACTGCAGCCATGAAATTAAAAGACGCTTACTCCTTGGAAGGAAAGTTATGACCAACCTAGATAGCATATTCAAAAGCAGAGACATCACTCTGCCAACAAAGGTTCGCCTAGTCAAGGCTCTGGTCTTTCCTGTGGTCATGTATGGATGTGAGAGCTGGACTGTGAAGAAGGCTGAGGGCCAAAGAATTGATGCTTTTGAACTGTGGTGTTGGAGAAGACTCTTGAGAGTCCCTTGGACTGCAAGGAGATCCAACCAGTCCATTCTAAAGGAGATCAGCCCTGGGATTTCTTCAGAAGGAATGATGCTAAAGCTGAAACTCCAGTATTTTGGTCACCTCATGCGAAGAGTTAACTCATTGAAGAAGACTCTGATGCTGGGAGGGATTGGGGGCAGGAGGAGAAGGGGATGACAGAGGATGAGATGGCTGGATGGCATCACTGACTCGATGAATATGAGTCTGAGTGACCTCCGAGAGCTGGTGATGGACAGGGAGGCCTGGCGTGCTGCAGTTCATGGGGTCGCAAAGAGTCGGACACGACTGAGCGACTGATCTGATCTGATTTTACTTTATCTCAAAATTAAGAGCCTTTAAACATATAGTGTTAGTTGAGTACAGGGTTTGGCAACTAATTGTTTATGGAAGAAAAACTCTAGGTAACCTGTATATGTGTTTTCCTAAGGTGCATTGGAATTTGAGTTTTAGGAAAAATTGAGAAGGAGGTAGAACTTGTTTTTAAAGCCACACCTTCCCTTTTTACAGAACATGGGACTGTTCTCGTGGTCTCCACATCCTACCCTTTTCCCCATGTCCAATTTCTTCATTCTTGCCTGCATTTCCACAGTGGCTTGCAATTCAAAAGGACAAACATCAGTTGTTCCTCTATCTACCACCCAATGCAAATTATCTATTACTTAAAAGATTATTTTAATGATGTAATGTAAGATGATTTGAATATCTGAAAAAGCAATCTATGGTAAGGTGAAATGGAGATAAACTGTCTAGGAATATTTCACTTGTAGTCTTGTCACCATTCTTCTTAATTCAAAACCGTCTCTAATATAGCTAAGAGAAGGAGAACAAATGGAAATATATGTTCATTTAACCTCCCTGAGGTTAAAATTCCCCATTTGTAATATTTGAAGGATGATTACCACTAGGCTGTTTCTAGAATTAAATAGGATCATGTAGGAAAAGTGCCTAAAAATATCATGCAATATAGTAATAGGTATTTTAAATGTTTGAGAAGCTTTTTTCTTATATGTATATATACATATATATGTTTGTGGTATACAAACACATATATAAACACATTTGGATAGTTCATTATAGAGGGCCAGTGTATCTTACATAAAATTCTTTTTGGAGAAAAATAATTTGAACCTAGCTAATCTGAAGCAACAGTACAAGAAAATTAGCTCTGGCTCAGAGAGTAATACAAACTAGAAAAGTATTTCATGTAATCATGGGATTTTAGAATCAGGTGAATTAATAGAAATGAACTAATCCAACAGTTCATTTGACATATGAGGACCAAGACAGTTAAGGATTAAAGAATTAATCCATGCAAATACAAATCTAGTTTAAGTGATTTGGCCTTACTTTGTTACATTAACTCTGTAAACTTTGTACAGTGGGGATAATTATTACTGCACAGGTTTATTTTTCAGACTAAATCAGATAGTACAAATGATCAAGTAGCAACCATAGCCCTGACATTATATATTGAAAACAATGTGATAAAAGTCATGGAATCTTGCTTTCCGGATCACTCGGTGGTAAAGACTCTGTCTGCCAATGCAGGAGACTAAGGAGAAGCAAGTTTGATCCCTGGATCAGGAAGATCCCCTGGAGTAGGAAATGACAACTCACTCCAGTGTTCTTGCTTGGAAAATTCCATGGAGAAAGGAAACTGGAGAGCTATAATCCATGGGCTCACAAAGATTGGACCCAACTGAGAAACTAAGCACACACATACATACTTGTAGCCGACCTTTGTGACTCTGTGCATTGAGGAACTTGTGCTTAATCATTTATTTCCAAAATATTAAGCAGTGAAAGCATTCTTTCCTATAAATAATGACGTGATTGTTGATCTAAATATAGTTCCTGTTTCTCCATGTATTGTTTGCTATACTGCTGCTGCTGCTGCTAAGTCGCTTCAGTCGTGTCCGATTCTGTGCGACCCCATAGACGGCAGCCCACCAGGCTCCCCCATCCCTGGGATTCTCCAGGCAAGAACAGTGGAGTGGGTTGCCATTTCCTTCTCCAATGCATGAAAGTGAAAAGTCAAAGTGAAGTCGCTCAGTCGTGTCCGACTCTTCGCTACCCCATGGACTGCAGCCTACCAGGCACCTCTGTCCATGGGATTTTCCAAGCAAGAGTACTGGAGTGGGGTGCCATTGCCTTCTCTGTTTTCTACACTATGCATACAAAAAAAAAAATGCAAGGATTGGGGTGGAGAGTTATTTCTGGTCTCAAAGTTTGCTAGAATGAGGACGAGAGAAATTTCAAGTGCGTAGGAGTTAAAATAATGTGTTTCAGCGTTTTCTGTTCCATTGCATTTTGTAGTTCATGGTCATATCATAAATTCATTTTGCGATGTATTACACCATGGTAGGAAAATGCAGTCGGCTCTTTGGTGTCCTGAGGTAGGAAATGACAATGACAAAACACAAAGTTCTAAATAAATACAGACAAGTTTCCACTTTGCCTGTGAAGCACAACTCCCACCATTTCAGCTTCTCTTTGCTTGTCTCTAACCTGCAGGCAGTGAAAAGGATAGATACACTGTGTCTACAAGGTGGAAAGTCTACTAGAGATAGGACTACATTGAGAGCAAAGATTTCAGAACCCTATCATGAGCTTGCCTGCCTCTTTGAAATCTTTTAGCATCCTCAGAGTCCCTGAGATAGTGTGTAAACATGCCTAGATCCTGAACTCTTTTTATAAGACAAAGAATTCAAAGATCATCTTTAATCTCAAGTATGGAAAATGGATGCATGTGAATCAAATCATACAATATAATCATCTCTTATTCACACTACAGCAAATTGACTAAACTGGAACTATTTTGAAAGATGATTAATAATATTAAATACAAAACAAAACAAAAATAACATCAAAGCAATGCAAAATAAAGAAATTATAATTCCAATTCTCCCAAGGTTGTTCGATTTCCCAAAATGATCACATTTCTAACTCTATCACAAATAATTTGTATTTGGCATACTTACAATTTTATATAGCTATTTATTTAAATGTGGTTTGCTATATCTATGTGAATCAGTTCAGTTCAGTTCAGTCTAATCGCTCAGTCATGTCTGACTCTTTGCAACTCCATGAATCACAGCACACCAGGCCTCCCTGTCCATTGTGGCTCCTGGAGTCCACCCAAACCTATGTCCATCAAGTCGGTGATGCCATCCAACCATCTCATCCTCTGTTGTCCCCTTCTCCTCCTGCCCTCAATTTTTCCCAGCAGGGAAATTTTCAAATAAGTCTGCTCTTTGCATCATGTGGCCAAAACATTGGAGTTTGAGTTTCAACATCAGTCCTTCCAATGAATACCCAGAACTGATCTCCTTTAGGATGGACTGGTTCAAGCTCCTTGCAGTCCAAGGAACTCTCAAGAGTCTTCTCCAACACCACAGTTCAAATGCATCAATTCTTCTGCGCTCAGCTTTCTTTATAGTCCAACTCACATATCCATACATGACCACTGGAAAAACCATAGCCTTGACTACTGCTAAGTCACTTCAATCGTGTCCAACTCTGTGCGACCCCATAGACGGCAACCCACCAGGCTCCCCTGTCCCTGGGATTCTCCAGGCAAGAACACTGGAGTGGGTTGCCATTTCCCTCTCCAATGCATGAAAGTGAAAAGTGAAAGTGAAGTTGCTCAGTCATGTCCGACCCTCAGCGACCCCATGGACTGCAGCCTTCCAGGCTCCTCCATCCATGGAATTTTCCAGGCAAGAGTACTGGAGTGGGGTGCCATTGCCTTCTCCGATATCCTTTACTAGATGGAGCTTTATTCACAAAGTAATGTCTCTGCTTTTTAATATGCTATCTAGGTTGGTCATAACTTTCCTTCCAAGGAGTAAGCGTCTTTTAATTTCATGGCTGTATTCACCATCTGCAGTGATTTTGGAGCCCAAAAAAATAAAGTCTGACACTGTTTCCACTGTTTCCCCATCTATTTGCCATGAAGGGATGGGACCAGATGCCATGATATTAGTCTTCTGAATGTTGAGTTTTAAGCCAACTTTTTCACTCTCCTCTTTCACTTTCATCAAGAGCTTCTTTAATTCTTCTTCACTTTCTGCCATAAGGGTGGTGTCATCTGCATATCTGAGGTTACTGATATTTCTCCCGGCAATCTTGATTCCATCTTGTGCTTCCTCCAGCCTAGCGTTTCTCATGATGTACTCTGCATGTAAATTAAGTAAGCAGGTTGACAATACACAGCCTTGACGTACTCCTTTACCTATTTGGAACCAGTCTGTTGTTCGATGTCCAGTTCTAACTGTTGCTTCCTAACCTTCATAGATTGAAATTTGGCTCACTGGAAATTTTGAGTATTATTTTTAGAAAACAATTCATTAAGAGTAACTTTAATATTTTTGTTATCAATACTTTAAAGTCAGTAGTCGAACATTTTATTTCAATTAATAGCTGAGTAAGATTACAGAAGGCTCTCATTGTCTGATTGAACTCATTTTTACTTTTTAGAAATTCATTTCTTGCTTCACTTTTTATAAATTTGACCAAACTTTTCTGTTCTATTCCCATTTCCTGCTTCACTATATCTTGGCATAACGTATTTAATAACTTCTTTATCTAGTATTTGGAGTTAGATTTTCTTTATTCATTTTAAAATTACCTTGCCCACCTGTCAAAAAGTGTCCTTCATTCTAGTAGTTCAGGATTTAATGAACAAACCCATATTCACTATTATCTGCACCGTTTGTGATTAGGTAGATGTCAATCATGTCACCTTTTAGCCTCTGCTACTCCAAAGCCTTTTTGTCAGTTTTCATTCCTTCTAGTCTGTTGCCACATAGCAGTTCTGACCTCTCCTCCACTCCCCTTATCAAGTTAAATTTTTGTAAACACTTTGAATCCACTGTTGGTTTCCCAGGTAACAAGAACTGTGTACAGTAACCCATGGCACACTTAGAATACTTATAGACTTTATAGCACCTTACATAATGATAATGATGAAAAATTTAAAAATATAGTACATAACAATTATAATGATATCTGGTACATAGTAAAACTTCCAGTAAATGGAAGCTTTTATCATCTATTATTAGTTTTAATTAATTAGGTCCTATTCTTTTCCAAACAGTTCATACATAACATCTCATTTAATTAGGATCTTCATGTATAGCATCCCATTTAATCTTCTTAGCATTTAAAATAGGTACTACTTAAAGAGATTTAGTTACTTATTTCAGTTACACAGCTAGTAAGTGCCACATGGGGTTCAAAACCTGATCTTGATGATTTCCAAAGTGCAATCATGCTCATTTTATGTACTGTGCCAACACTGATTCTCCTAATCGGCCAATCAAGCAGGTGTCGTTAATCATTTACTATGTCTGGTGTTGCACAAGCTACAAAAAGGATGATGTTTATGTCCATTTCTTAATGCTCTTGAGAACATTAAGACTATATGGAGCCATGGGATAAATATATACAAAACAATAGCATATGAATAAAACTTCTGCTGGACATGAAGTATTGCATGGTGAACTCTAAAATCTGTTGCAATTAGGATGGAACCATGAGTGTGGCCGGGCTCTTACAAAGATGACTTAACTAGGTCAGATTCAGTTTTGTGGAATTTAGAGAAAAAAATATATTAATTTTCCATCTTTGTATTTTTCCAGTGTCTTTAAGTCAGCCACACTTTGGAAATAAAGTACACTGATATATAACATGAACACTTCTGTTACCAAGAACTGTGAATTTTGGAATTAAGATATCAAGGCTTAGATTGTGGATGGGCAAAAGATAGGACAACTTGATGAATATGTTAATAAATACATATCTAGATTCCATATTACTCAAACTATTTGTTTTGCTTTTAGTAAAGTTTTCTTTTTTTAATATTCAAAAGGACAATTGTCTAATTAAGGAGAAGAGCAATTAGTCCATTTTAGGTTTGTTATTTTTCTAACATTCTATCAGAATTTAAACTTAATACCATATATGTTTTCAATTCTTGAGACTATGATTTCTGTGTTAGCTGGCATTTAGTGAAAAAGAGGGTATAATCACAGTTCTCCTACTGATAAACAATGAACACACATCATAGATTTTATTTAGATCATCAGTTAAAGAAAGAACTAGTGAGATGTTACAACTGTTTCTAGGAAATCTCGACTATGGATATATAGGCAAATAAGCAATAATGAACTGAATTTACAAATATATGCAAAATAGGTCTATACAGGGCAAAAATTAATTGCATTCCACTCAGCCAATTGGAATATATATGAACAAGAATCAGTTGCATTAATCATTAGTTTTCTACACTTTACAGAACTGTGAAATAGATACTAAAAGACAATAGAAGATTGAGATAACCATAAGTTTGTGCTAGGTGGGATATGCAGTAATCATTTTTTTTTTCCCCTTCAGTTCTTGCAATGTTGTTTACATTATTTTCCTATAAGGTGATGAAGAAAGACTCCTCCTATGTATCCTGTGGTTTTTAATAGACCATAGATATTAAGATTATGCTTAGAGTGTATAAAACTGATACAGACCAAACTATGGTTTCCTCCTGAACATTTTTGTTACATTAGAATAAAGTTCATTTTTAAAGGGCAGCAGAATTGGAAAAGAAAATGTGGCTTAAGGATGTAACTTGATTCGGGTGGGTTAGGAGAAGGCAATGGCACTCCACTCCAGTAATCTTGCCTGGAAAATCCATGGACAGAGGAGCCTGGTGGGCTGCAGTCCATGGGGTCACTAAGAGTCGGACATGACTGAGCGACTTCACTTTCACTTTTCTCTTTCATGCATTGGAGAAGGAAATGGCAACCCACTCCAGTATTCTTGCCTGAGAATCCCAAGGACGGGGTCGCACAGAGTCGGACACGACTGAAGTGACTTAGCATTAGCATAGCATTAGAGTTTCCTCTGAGAAGGTGATGGCACCCCACTCCAGTACTCTTGCCTGGGAAACCCATGGACGCAGGAGCCTGGTAGGCTATAGTCCATGGGGTCGCGAAGGGTCGACACGACTGAGCAACTTCACTTTCACTTTTCACTTTCATGCATTGGAGAAGGAAATGGTAACCCACTCCAGTGTTCTTGCCTGGAGAGTCCCAGGGATGGGGGAGCCCGGTGGGCTGCCATCTATGGGGTCGCACAGAGTAGGACACGACTGAAGTGACTTAGCAGCAGCAGAGTTTCCTCTATGAGAGATTTTATGAATGGACCTTAGCCTCTTTAACTGGAGTGAAAGGCAAATCAGAGAAGCAGTGAGGGTCAGAACTTTTCCCTTAATCTCCCCGGGTAGATTCTTGAAGTATCAAAAATATTGTCTATACAAGATCTATGAGGGGTTACTACATGGTGGTAGAGATTGGGTGAATTCATATAAAAAGGTTTATGTAAGGTGGCATTTGAAGGGACAGTGTTTTCTGAGTTGCACATTATAAAAAGATGGGTACTTTCCAGCTCTGCTGAATACAAATTCATGCCTTACTATGTCAGCCGGAGAAGGCAATGGCACCCCACTCCAGTACTCTTGCCTGGAAAATCCCATGGATGGAGGAGCCTGGTAGGCTGTAGTCCATGGGGTCGCTAAGAGTTGGACACGACTGAGCGACTTAGCAGCAGCAGCAGCAGCAGCAGCAGCAGCATGTCAGCCACTTTTTGATCAGTTCTTTCATCCTCATGAATCAAAGATTCTTATGTAGGTTTAAAAATATGATTTTAATTATCATGTGAGCCAAAGTGTGGTGGGAGTGTTGTAAATTTTTGGAACAAGAAGACATATGCTAAAATTGAAATAACATCACCCATCATATCTTGTTTTTTGTAGTCTGACTACAGTATCTTTCAACACATTTCTGAGAATAGCTAAAGGCTTAGAGTTTTGGTTATAAACCCTGATACCTAGATTTTTATTCTTCTCTTTTGATATAAAGCAGTGAAGCTTATGCTACTTCCACTCGCTTTGTTTTGTTTTTCAATATTGTCTGTTTCTACTTGAGTGCACGTTCATAACCCATCATCTTGCCTTTGTATTGCATGTACCCTGCAAAATCCATTTTCTTCTATAGTTGTAGGTTTTTTTTTTTTTTTCCTCAAGACTTTAGTCCAAAACAGAAATTTAAAGTGTTGTGGTTAAACACTCTCTGGCTGATATTCTGAGTGGCCCATATTTTGTGGAGTTAGCAGAGACAAAATATTAAGTATAATGCTAAGAAACCAAAAAGAAATACCCAACCTTAGTTTCTACCAGCTTGGGTCATGTTTTCTCATTCTATACATGTTTTTTTCCTAGTTACCTTGTCTTCCAATTCTTTCCTGCTTTGTAATGATGAACAGTCTTCCTCATTTGGGATACCCTGAAGCCTTATAATTTCCTTGACTTTCCTTCCAGCAAAACATGCTTGACCTTGCTTTTGTTCCTGTAGCATCTGGCTCTGTGATTAGCTACCTATTGACAGACTAAGTAAATTTAGGGCAATGTGGGTTTAATGATGTATTTCCCAGAATGTTAGATTTCACGGACAGATTAAATTTTAAAAATTACAAGAGAGAAACTGTGGCACAGATAAAGGAGTGTCTACTTTGAATTATATCAAATCATGACATAAAAGGAAAATAAAATAAATCCTAAATTATGCTACATCTACAGTGTTATAACATGAAGGAAAGTTAAGCACATAGGAGAAGAAATCATCTAACTTCACAACAACTGACAGCAGTTAATATTTTAAATTAAACAAAATTCATTTGGGGAAAAATTTTTTACTATTTCCTCATTTACTCCAGTTTAAAATATTACTACCAACTAGTTAGTGTTTTTGTTTCAAGTATTGTTCTTCAAGAACTTTACACCAAATATATCTTTTGGCAAAGGAAGACTGTGGATAACTGTGGGCTCCCTTAAGTCAAATGAGGTCAGCCCTGACAGGTAGTCATAACTGAGAGACCTTCTTGAACTTTCTCACTTAAGAACATCTAGAGACAGAAAAGACTGGATGACTATGGTCAGGAAGTCTAGGAACCCAATCTGATGTAGAAGACTCCAACAAAAATTTCCTTCATGCCTTACCCCTATTCTGTGTTCCCCAAATATTGTTCAGTCATGTCCAATTCTTTGTGACCCCATAGACTGTAGCCCACCAGGCTCCTTTATCCACGGGGATTCTTCAGCTAGAATACTGGAGTGGGTTGCCATCCTCTTCTCCAGGGAATCTCCCCAACCCAGGTATGGAACCCAGGTCTCCTACATTGCAGGCAGATCCTTAACTTCTGAGCAACGAGAGAAGTCCATATGAGAATCTAGGGTTGAGAAACACAGGAGAAACACAGGAGAAACAATTTATCAATGATGAATAGCTTGTATATGCTGTACTGCTGCTGCTGCTGCTGCTAAGTCGCTTCAGTTGTGTCTGACTCTGTGCGACTCCATAGACAGCAGCTCACCAGGCTCCCCCGTCCCTGGGATTCTATGTTTGGACAAGGAATACTGGAGTAGGTTGCCATTTCCTTCCCCAATGCATGAAAGTGAAAAGTGAAAGTGAAGTCATTCAGTTGTAGACTCTTAATGACCCGTGGACTGTAGCCCACCAGGCTCCTCCATCCATGGGATTTTCCAGGCAAGAATACCGGTGTGGGGATATGCTGTACAGTCAAATTTAAAAGACAGCCAATCCTCTAAAACAGTGACTCTCAAACTTTAGCATGCATCTTTAGCAAGTAGGGATCCAGTTAAAATAACAATGCTGGACTCCAACAGAATCTGCTAATTCATTGAGGTAAAGCTAGAGAACGTGCATTTTCAACAAGTTCCAAGTGAGACTGATGCTCTGGACCAAGGAACCACACTTTGGGAACATTGTACTTTTATTAAATCTTTTTATCTTTGTCCAAACATAGAACCTTATATGTCCTTCAACACAAATTTGTGAAAGAAGATTGGTTTTAGAGGATAACTATGAACAAATTAAAATTAATAGATGTCTTAGTTCAGGCTACTATAAAAAGAAACCATCAACTGAGTGACTTAAACGACAGACATCTATTTCTCAGAGCTGTGGAAACTGAGACATCCAAGATTAGGGTGCTGGCTGATGTGGTATTTGGTGAGGATCTTCTTCCTAGTTTGTGCAAGGCCATCTTTTTTAGTGTATCCTCACATGGGAGCAAGAAAGATCATCCCTCTGCTGTCTCTTCTTATAAGGACACTAACTCCATTCATCAGAGCTCTGCCCTTATGAACTTCTTATTTCCAAAGGCTCATTTCCTAAGACCATCACACTGGAGATCAGGGCTTCAACATAGAATATGGGGGAGACACAAATATTCAGCCCGTTGTAATAGGGGATAAAAATCAGGGTCTTAAGAAACATGTCCTAAAATATACAATTTTTTTCCAGACAATATTTTTTATTTTCAGATTGTTTCTGATGTCATTAATTCAGTTTTTTTAGTTCATATTTTAACTTGGTTAGACTTCTCTTTTACTTAGGAATAAGTGTTTCATGCATGATTAGAATCCCCATTGGAGAAACAGTTAATAGATTAACAAAACAGCTGACTTGGGTGGATTTAACACATGTAAAAATCAATTAAGTTTATGTAAAATTTTAATAACCTCATCATTTCCAGTCAGACCCTGGCACTTTTGGGGAAGTTAGGCACTAGCCTTGTACCTTGTCCACATAGTTTGTTGACTAATTAAGAAGTAACATTCAAGACACTTAAAATTTTTAAGGATTCATGACCATCTAGGAGGAGTTACCTCTTATTTCCTCCAAAAGCTATTAACTCCTCCAGTCAGTCAGTAATTCTTAGAAAGTCTAATTACCACTGGCCAAAAAAAAAAAAAAAAAAAAAATTACAAGAAATGGAGTATATGTGGGTTTTTGAGGGGATGATGTTTTGTTATTTCTAACAAAGTATTTTTTAGGTAGTAATATAAGACTAGAAGTCAGTCCAGTGGCTTAATTCATTACTCACAATTTCAGTCTGTTTATAATTAAGCAAGTGACCCACACATTAGCCTTCTCTTAGCTGTTAACAACCAACTGGAGAAGCGAGGGCTATTTTTGCAATTATAATCTGTAAGGATTGAAAAGGACTAAGTTAAATAGTCAACCTATTAACAGGCAACTATTTTCCACACATGAATACATATCAATAGGTGTCCTAGGTTCAGTCTCCTTCACTGACCTCTTCCAATTCTTTAAGAACAGACTATCGGAAGGTAACATCTAACTATGCTTTCTGCTGGGCTTCACATTCAGTTTGTAAAAGGCTGGGGCTGGGGGTTGGTTCTTGAAATGATAGCATATGACTAAACACTTTCTAAACCGCTTTGAAAGAAAACATATTCAGAGAGAGACAAAATGCATTTCTGGCAATATAAAAAGAATACTTCTCTATATTTATAGCTATGACAGTCAGCTATGGTGCTGTGTTTCGAACCAGCAGTCTAGATATTAGTGAAGTAGCTGTGACCTTGAACAGATCAAAATTAGTTCACAACTATTAAATACTCATGGGGAGCATGTCATTTGTCAGATATAAGAAGTATTCTCAAGTCTAAGCTTTGAAGTAATGTAGTGTCCAATTCTGTCTGATTTGACCACTTGAAGAAGTAAGAATAGAGATGCTTTTGTATGATTACTTGACAGATTGAGTAGTGAGGAGTTGAAATCAGCATAAGAGGATCCATCCTTTTGCTGAAATTGAATAAGAGAGGTGCATAAAAGAATGCATAGAAGTAAAATACAAAAAGAGCACATATATATATGAGCACAGCTATTGTGGGAGACGAAAAAAATAGCTTTTCTGGCAAGTAAAACAAAACTGAAATTGAGGGAGGGGGAAAGTTAGAACCAGTCAGAAATCATCAATTGACTCAGTTTGATATTTCAGGACTGAGCTACCTTTTTATTCCCTTCTGATTTTCATTCCATGCTTTAATATATCATATTCTTTGTCTTCAAGTGGTCTTCAATAGAGAGGAATTAGATATGTGTCCAGCATTTTGCTAGTAAGTCTCTGGGTGACTTGGAACTCACCACTAACCTTTCTTGACATTAACTTCTCTATCCACTAAAGGAACGGAACTATGTAATTTTCAAGCTTCTATATTTCTCTAACATCCTCAATAATACACTTTATAGTGGATTAACTTTAAAATACATAGTGAGAATTTTAAAGTTGAAAAATAGTGGCATAGTAAGTCCAAAATGTAATTCCAACTGAAAGGTCACTGGTAAAATATGCCTATTGTCGAGCTTCAAGGCAAAAAAAAAAAAAAAAAATCTACTTTAACTCTCTGATTAAATATCATTGGTTAGAATCATCATTGTCCTCAGGATTGAATATGAAAGATGATAGTAATCTTCATGACTCTCCCATACCATTTCTAACTTCACTTCAGAGTCTCATTATCCTTACCATGCAAAGTCACCTACTGTTGAATTCTGCCTGGGACATCACCTCCAGTGTTAATGTGCCAAGTTCTACATCTGCCCTAAATCTCTGCTCTGACCCAAATCAACACCATGTGTGTACCATTTCCTTAAAGCACTGCTCTCTGTCTAGTGAGAATGACAGAATCACAGAAGTAAATCTCTGTTGACTTTGCTTCTCTGTTGCTATGCTATGCTAAGTCACTTCAGTCGTGTCCGACTCTGTGTGACGCCATAGACGGCAGGCCACCAGCCTCCCCCATCCCTGGGATTCTCCAGGCAAGAACACTGGAGTGGGTTACCATTTCCTTCTCCAATGCATGAAAGTGAAAAGAGAAAGTGAAGTCGCTCAGTCATGTCCGACCCTTAGCGACCCCATGGACTGCAGCCTACCAGGCTCCTCTGTCCATGGGATTTTCCAAGCAAGAGTACTGGAGTGGGGTGCCATTGCCTTCTCCATGCTTCTCTGTTACCTCTTGAGAAAAAAATCTGCCAGTTTTCACAGAGGCTCTTAGACAGTGCCTTAACTTCAAGAGATATCAATGGTATTAATAGTGGGGATTTCAGTTAGCATTCCCAAGTAGCACAGAGATGACTTGCCTAGTTGAGCAGGCAGATAGCCTGGGCTGTCCTTCAACTCACAAAGTTTAAATGGCCAATGACTTTGTCTATAATGCAGATCAGGCCTAACTCCTATCATGTGAGATTGAATTACCCAACAAAACAAAGTGGTTAAAACATGGCCTCTGAAATAAGATCCTCTGAGCTTTGAATCTCACCTTTACCTACATATAGCTATGTGACCTTTGTGGATTACAGATGATTGTAATCTCCCATGTATACAGGAATTTCTTTAGAAGTAATGATGCTAAAGCTGAAACTCCAGTACTTTGGCCACCTCATGCGAAGAGTTGACTCATTGGAGAAGACTCTCATGCTGGGAGGGATTGAGGGCAGGAGGAGAAGGGGACGACAGAGGATGAGATGGCTGGATGGCATCACTGACTCGATGGATGCGAGTCTGAGTGACCTCCGGGAGCTGGTGATGGACAGGGAGGCCTGGCGTGCTGCGATTCATGGGGTCGCAAAGAGTCGGACACGACTGAGCGACTGATCTGATCTGATCTGATCTGATGTATACAGTCTTTCATTTTTTCCTCCTGAATAAAATGGAGATAATAATAGTGTATTAATTGTTCAAACTAAACACTATCATGTTACAATTTGTTCATACTAGATGTTTGTAATGTTTCTGATAATCAATAAAAGAGATTCTTGATCAAAAAAAAAAATAATAGTGTCTAGCTCTTATGATTTGGGGAGATAGTTAATAAATATAATATTTTGTATATAAAAATCAATCCACATCCCAATTCCCAAGAAGGGTAGCACAAAATAATGTTCAAACCATCGGACAATTGCACTCTCCACCCATGGTAGTAAGGTCATGCTTAAAACCTTGCATGTTAGGCTTCGGCATTACATTGAACCAAGAGCTTCCAGATTTCCAAGCTGGGTTTAGAAATTGCAGAGGAAACAGAGATCAAATTGCCAACATTCACTGGATCATAGAGAAAGCAAGGGAATTCCAGAAAAACATCTACCTCTGTTTCATTGACTATGCTAAAGCCTTTGACTGTGGATCATAATAAACTATGGAAAGCTCTTAAAGAGATGGGAGTGCCAGACCATCTTACCTGTCACCTGAGAAACCTGCATGTGGGTCAGAAGCAACATTTAGAACCTAGTATGGAAGAATTGATTGATTCATGATTGAGAAAGGAGTATGACAGGACTGTCTACTGTTATCCTGTTTGCTTAACTTATATGCTGAGCACATCATGAGAATGCCAGGCTGGGTGAGTTACAAGCTGGAATCCAGATAGGTGGGAGAAACATCAACAACCTCAGATATGTGGGTGATACCACTCTAACGGCAGAAAGCAAAGAGAAACTAAAGAGCCTCTTGATGAGGGTGAAGGAAGACAGTGAAAGAGCCAGCTTAAGACTAAATATTAAACAGACAAATAAACAAAAAAAGAACTAAGATCATGGTATCCGGCCCCTTCGTGGCAAATAGAAGGGGAAAAGGTGGAAGCAGTGCCAGATTTCCTCTTCTTGGGCTCTAAAATCACTTGAGGATGGTGACTGCAGCCATGAAATCAGAAGATGATTGCTTCTTGGCAGAAAAGCTATGACAAACCTAGACAGTGCGTTGAAAAGCAGAGACATTGCTCTGCTGATAGAGCTCTGTATATCAAGCTCTGGTCTTCCCAGTGGTCACATACAGTTGTGAGAGATGGACCATAAAGAAGGCAGGGTGCCAAAGAGTTTGAAATTGTGGTACTGGAGATGACTCCTGAGAGTCCTTTGGACAGGAAGGAGATCGAACCAATCTTAAGGGAAATCAACTCATTGGAAGGACTAATACTAAAGCTGACTAATACTAAAGTTGACGCTGCAGTATCTTGGTCACCAATGCTGACTCATTGGAAAAGAACCTGATGCTGGGAAAGACTGAGGACAGAAGGAGAAGAGGGCATCAGAGGATGAGATGTCTGGATGGCATCACCGATGCAATGGACATGAACTGCGGCAAACTTTGGGAGATGGTGAGGGACAGGAAGGCCTGTCATGCTGCAGTCCATGGGGTCACAAAAAGTCAGACATGACTGGGCGAATGAACAGCAACAACAGTATAAGATTTAGTACAGTGATACTATGATAAATATTATAATCCTGGTAATTTTTAGTTAAAAAATTAATCTACTCAAACAAATCAAATAGACATCTTGATAAGTTTTTAGTTAAATTCAGTTATTATGGAGGAAGCATTCTCCTATGAAGTACAAGACCTCAGTTTGATTGTTTCTGTTGCTGGATAAAAGTCAACTGATGGAAGGATGACCATGATTGACCATAAATAGTTTTCAGTGAAAGCAAGTGGCAGCCATTCATTAAATAAGGAGCAACAAATTAATTTATCTTCATTTCTGAACTGGAAAATCACCTAATTAAAATATGACTTAACCCAAATTTATGAAATAAGGAAGGTAAATTCTCTTTAAATCTTATACTGAAAATGCCACCTTTTAAATGGATAATGAAACTCTAAGTTGAGTATGTCAGTTTGATGAAGGATAAAGAGATAGATTATTAGAAAATAAGAGAAGTTTCAAGCATAAAAATATCTGCCTAGGAAATCTATACCATTTAGATACAAGTATTCTTCCTAAGCAAAATTTTGAAAACAAAATAGATCTACATGACAAGCCATTGAAAGATAAATTGCATGTAAAGAATATTTAATGACTTTTTAAAACATTGAAACCTCTGAAACATGTCATTGACACAATGCACACACTCTTAATTTGAGTTTCCTTATACCCCGGGGACATTTATTTTGACATTCATTGGACTGTTTACAACTTCAATGGAGTAAGCATCTCAAGGAGATCAAAAAGTTTTATTGTTCCCAAGTCCTTCTCTCCCACTGTTTCCTGATTGGTGGGTTATTGTCTTTTTTTGATTTTGTGAACAGAATAACCAGCCATGCAAATGATTTCTGAATATGTGCCAATTGGGGCCTACCAGAAGTTTAACAAATTAGCTTCTTTTCATTCAACAGAAATTGCCATGGAAGAGAAAACTAAGGCATGTTTTCACCCAGATCTCTGATTAATATTCTTGTGCCTGTGGGTTGAACTTGAAGTAAAGGAAATAGGTAAACTATGTTTTCTCAGTTCTCTGGCTCCCACAGGCCATGGGTTTACTATCAGGTTTATTGGTCCATTCATTGAACTCACACTTTTGTACAGACTGCTCTCAGAATCTTACAGTCCAGCTGTTTATTTTATATTTAGTAACCCTAGAGAAAGAATGAGTGACAGAAGAAATGTATAAGATTAAGGGCAGGACAGAAAGTATAGTAATAGAAAATGAAAATTCTATCCGTCAAGTCTGTAGAGTCTATAAGTCTTAAGAGAAGATAAAAAATATGAAACCATTTGAGGAGGTTTAAGGGACATACTTGCTTCCCAGATGGTACTGTGGTAAAGAATCCCCCTGCCAATGAAGAGGACATAAGAGACACGGGTTCGATGTGAGTCAGGAACATCCCCTGGAGAAGGAAATGGCAACCCACTCCAGTATTCTTGCCTGGAAAATTCCATGGAAAGTGGAATGTGGCTATAGTCCATGGGGTCACAAAGAGTTGGACACAACTGAGTGACTGAACACACACGCGCCCACAAAAGGGATATGAACTGTTTTACCCGAACCAGCCCAGTAAGTGCAGCAATTTAAATGCTCTTGTTTTCTCCTACTTGGTTTAGAAGCTGTTATAGACAAAATGCACAGGTTTTAGCAGGATACTGCTTATGCAAGCTCTGTCTTAGAATAAAAATGGTGACTCATGCAACTCTACTTAATACTATAGCTCATTAAACTTTGCTTGTCTAGCTTTCTTCAAAGTCTAGCCACATTTTAGAAGATGAAGGCATGAATCCTCCAGAAAGTTGTGGTTAATTCTCTCTTTGAGCCTAAAAGCTGATGTTCTTCTGTTTGTTGTTTATGTTTGTGTGTGCAAACCACTTTTGTTCTATCAAGGTTTTTTGTCTTAAAGCTTTATTATTTCTATAGTTAATCTATAGTGGAATTTCTATTTTTTCCCTTTAAGTAAAGTCCAGCTCAGAATAATAAAAACTATTCTGTTTTCTCCTTTTGTGTGAGACTTGTGTAAAGAGGTAAATAATTAATCAAACCATATTTGAGGGGTTTGTTTTCTTGTACTCTCTCTCAGGTTCAAACAGCTGGGATAGGTTGAGGAGAAGGATCAAACATAGCATGTGTATGAGGCTTCTTGTTGTCATGGTAGTTGCTAATGTGGTTTAAAAAATAGTAAGAGAGGGATAATGACTTTCTACTATTGGGGGGAAAAAAAAGAAAGAGAGAGAGATAGAAAGATGTGAAGGACATTCACACAGAGCCAAAAGGATTTTCACTGCCATGATTGAAGCCCCTTGTAAGCATCAAAGCAGGTCTTTGTAAAGGCAGTTTTTTCTGTCCTCTTGTGCATTAGTGCATTGGTTTTGATTTGCTTCTTTTCATTTTCTGATGGAGAGAGGCATCTCTGTTCTTGAGGACTCTTGAGGAGAAACTGAAAGACTTCCATCATTCTTGCTTGGGAGATGAGTTTTAAATGAAGTCTTCTAGAAAGCTAGTTCCTGGTTTCTGCTCCGGTTCTTCTGAGCTAACCACTTTACACAACTCCCAGTGCTGAGAACATTAGCTGAAATGTAATACCAGCCCTGAAAATGCACCTGTCCCCATTTGAAGGTAGTACCTTATTACAGGGAAGCTTCTCCTGTAACTAGAGCAACACTAGAAATTTCACAGAAACCAGGATACACGAAAGACAGCCTTTTGTATTATCAGTAGATAACATGTATAATCACTTTCTCCAAAATTTTTTGGTTGTCCTGGGCTTTTCTTACTTTTTGTTAATTTTTGCCTCAAGATAATTTGGCCAAGTTTAGTTGAACATTCATCCTCCTCTTTTTCCTTTTGATTTCTTGATTTCCTTTCTGTCCTTATTTGATTGTCTTTCGTGAAAAAAAGATCAGCTAATTACTCAGAATTTAATTTTGTATTGTGTTCTTATAAGCATAGCTAAGAAATCCATAATAGAATGTAAACAAGGAACTAAGGGAATGATGTAGGAACGGCTAGGGAAAAAAAGGAATAGAGTGTTTTGTTTTGTTTTTTTTCCACATCCTTCTTGAGAGGAAAAATTGGGTTCCCTGAAAATTCAACTCAGGCAGTACTTTTCAAACTTGATTGATCATTAGAATCACCTGGAGGGTTTGTTAAACCAAAAAACACTAGGCCCACCCCCAGAGTTCCTGATTATTTAAGTCAGGTGTAGGCAAGCACATAGTTAGGCAAGCAAGGGTTGGGGGCTTGTAACAGGTTCCTAGGAGGTGCTACTGGTCGTGGTCTGAAAACCACACTTGAGGGTCACTGAAATGAGGGAGTTGGTGATGATGCACAGGGAAGCCTGATGTGCTGCAGTCATGGGGTCGCAAAAAGTCGGACATGGCTGAATGACTGAACTGGAACTTGAAATGAGAAAGGAAAGAACCACCATTAATAAATTCTCTCTGAAGAAGCTGCCCTACCATAAGTGCTTTTCCTGCCTTACGAGTTAAACACCTTGAATGGTCCTAGAATAACAGTTCCTGTGAGTAGAAGTTTCTTCTGGGCAAGTGGCCCAATTTAACCATTGTCTCACTTTTGATTAGCTCCTAATATATGTTTTATGAGATTTTTACCTAATAATTTTCCAGACATCATGTAGAATTTGGCCTGGTCTCTTTACTTTTTGTTGGTTGGTTTGATTTTGTTTCCAATTTTAATGAGAAATAATATACATCATAAGTTTAATATATACAGCATGATGGTTTGACTTACGTATATTGTGAAATAGATACTACCATAGGTTTAGTTAACATGCATGATCTCATATGCATATAGTAAGAAGAAAAAATTGTCTCCTTGTGATGAGAAAAAACTCATAAAATTTACACTCTTAACTTTCCTAGAGTTGTGTAACTATAGTTGTCATGTTCTACTTTATAACCCTAATGCTGCTGCTGTTGCTAAGTCACTTCAGTCGTGTCCGACTCTGTGCGACCCCATAGACGGCAGCCCACCAGGCTCCACTGTCCCTGGGATTCTCCAGGCAAGAATACTGGAGTGGGTTGCCATTTCCTTCTCCAATGCATGAAAGTGGAAAGTGAAAATTGAAAGTGAAGTCGCTCAGTCGTGTCCGACTCTCAGCGACCCCATGGACTGGAGCCTACCAGGATCCTCCGTCCATGGGATTCTCCAGGCAAAAGTACTGGGGTGGGGTGCCATTGCCTTTCCCGTATAACCCTAATATATGTTTTTTAATCTTATAAGTGGAAATCTATACCTTTCTTCAATCCCCATCCCATCCCCCACATCTGGTAACCACAAACCTGATCAGGTTTTCTGAGTTTAGTGGTATTGGTTTGGCTGGTTGTTTTTTCTAGATTTCACATCTAAATGAGATGTTACAGTATTTGCATTCTCTGACTTTTTCACTTAGCATCTAGTTAAGGCTATGGTTTTTCCAGTAGTCATGTATGGATATGAGAGTGGGACTGTAAGAAAGCTGAGCTCTAAAAATTGATGCTTTTGAACTGTGGTGTTGGAGAAGACTCTTGAGAGTCCTGTGGACTGCAAAGAGATCCAACCAGTCCATCCTAAAGGAAATCAACCCTGAATATTCATTGGAAGGACTGATGCTGAAGCTGAAATTCCAATACTTTGGCCACCTGATGAGAAGAGCTGACTCGTTAGAAAAGACCCTGATGGTGGGAAAGATTGAGGGCAGGAGGAGAAGGGGACGATAGAGGATGAGATAGTTGGATGGCATCACTGACTCAATGGACATGAGTTTGAGTAAACTCCCGGAATTGGTGATGGACAGGGAGGCCTGGTGTGCTGTAGTTCATGGGGTTGCAAAGAGTCAGACACGACTGAACGACTGAACTGGATGCATTCAAAGTCTGTTAATGTTGCAAATCCTAGGATTTCCTGTTTTTTTTTTTTTTTTTTTTAATGGCTGAATAGTACTCCATTGTGTATGTGTATGTATCAGTTCTCTGTATTGCCTCCACCTGATACTAGAGGTTTCTTAGTCCTTGAAGTGAAGACTGAGCAAGTTGGCCTTAATTAAACTTGTGTGACCTAAGCAGAGAAAGCTTGATATAATGCCTGCAACTAAAAAAAGAAAGCTATTAATAAGTGAAAACCTGTTTGACTAAAATAAGTGAAAAGATTATAAAATATTCAGAAGATCATAATTCTGCTCTTGGCTCTATAGTATCTTTAAACATGGATGATTTGCTTTTAAAATATTCTAAATATATATTTTTGTTATTGTCAAGCTGTATATTAAATGCTAGATAATTTTACAATCTCAATTTTGCAGATGTTATATGAAATTTATTTCACCTGTGGGGAAAATCTTACCTATGATGTCTTCCTCAATTCCTGATGTAAAATGGCAGCCTTGGCCTCATTCTCCTAGGCAGAACTTGCGTCTCCAGTTAGAGCTTTCCCAAGGAACTCATTTTATAATCTTAACAGGATTAGGAGGATTTGCAGTCCATTTTGATGATATTATTCCCTAAGCACCAAAGCACCAATTTCTTAAAATATCATTATTTTAAAATAGAAAATAAAAAGCTGATCAGATACAATAATTTGTTATCAAGTTGTAGCTATAAATATGCACACTATTATGGGATTTTTTAAACTGACTTTGTAACATTTCTATGTTTAACCAAAATGTGTAAAACTATGTATAAATAAACTATTTATTTAAATTAACTGAGATAGAGATAATTTTCTTAGGTCTTTGTTTTTCCTTTTTCATTTTTCACCATGATTTCCCCTCTATATCTTCTCTAGGTCATTTAGGCTGAGTACTTGTTTTTAATGTAATCTATATTTATTAGTTCCAAAGTATTTCCCCCTATAAATGCCCCATTAACCTTCTAGAGAAGGGTACTTAAAAGAAAAATTATACTTAGGCCAAAATTAGCCTTTGTATCTTCAACCTCTAGTACATATATACAATGATGCACTTGCACACCTGAGAGATTTCTCATCAAGAATTGTTGGGAAGCACACTCATTCTCTCCCTCTGGATATCTTTCCTGCATCTAAGTTAAAGGCATGCTCTAGCTTACACATTTCTCATTTTATACACTGGGAATAAAAGACATGTCTATAAGACATAAGTGTTTACATATGTATGTTGGGCCTATTTTTCTTTCATTTGAAAACTCAGAGGCCATTGTGGTGTTATTAATTGGCTTAATTTCAATATTGCTGTCTTAAAGAGTAGGCAGAACAGAGAGAGCAAAATAGGGAATGGCCAGTTGATGGAGCAGTCAGAAAATACATAGCATTTATTAATTAAATTTACCATATAGTTCTGGTGCCTCAGAACAATTATAGTAGTGACATTAAAGATCAATGATAGCTGTGGCAAATGGTATAATGAAAATACCTGAAATTTTCTAAAAATATGATACAGAGACTCAAATCAGGTAAATGCTGTTGGAAAAATGTTAACCACTAGACTTGCTCAATGTGGGGTTGCCTCAAAAATAAAGCACAATGTCTGTGAAGCACAATAAAGTGAAATGCAATAAAAAAGAGGCCTATGGGTGGACAATGTTTATGTCCAATCACTATTCAATTGTATAGTGAATTCATAGAACAAGTATTTTGCTTTCACTTCCGTTTTATAACAATCATGAGAAGTAGAATTACCATGTAAAAAGGAAGCAAATTTTTTATGGATAGTCATGGATGTTATCAAATTAACTTCCCTTTTCAATGTTAACTCCATCAATATTGTCAATTTATATGAAAAAAAATCTTTTCTGAAAGGGTTCAGTTCAGTCATTCAGTCGTGTCTGACTCTTTGCGACCCCATGAATCAAAGCACGCCAGGCCTCCCTGTCCACCACCATCTCCCGGAGTTCACTCAAACTCAGGTCCATTGAGTCAGAGATGCCATCCAACCATCTCATCCTCTGTTGTCCCCATCTCCTCCTGCCCCCAGTCCCTCCCAGCATCAGACTCTTTTCCAATGAGTCAACTCTTTGCATGAGCTGGCCAAAGTACTGGAGTTTCAGCTTTAGCATCATTCCTTCCAAAGAAATCCCAGGGCTGACCTCCTCTAGAATGGACTGTTTGGATCTCTTTGCAATCCAAGGGACTCTCAAGAGTCTTCTCCAACACCACAGTTCAAAAGCATCAATTCTTCGGCGCTCAGCCTTCTTCCCAGTCCAACTCTCACATCCATACATGACTACTGAAAACACCATAGCCTTGGCTAGACGGATCTTTGTTGGCAAAGTAATGTCTCTGCTTTTGAATATGCTATCTAGGTTGGTCATAACTTTGCTTCCAAGGAGTAAACGTCTTTTAATTTCATGGCTGCAGTCACCAAATGTAGTGATTTTAGAGCCCAGAAAAATAAAGTCTGTTTCCACTGTTTTCCCATCTATTTCTTATGAAGTGATGGGACCAGATGCCACGATCTTTGTTTTCTGAATGTTGAGCTTTAAGTCAACTTTTTCACTCTCCTCTTTCACTTTCCTCAAGAGGCTTTTTCGTTCCTCTTCACTTTCTGCCATAAGGGTGGTGTCATCTGCATACCTGAAGTTATTGATATTTCTCCCAGCAATCTTGATTCCAGCTTGTGCTTCTTCCAGCCAAGTGTTTCTCATGATGTACTCTGCATATAAGTTAAATAAGCAGGGTGACAATATAAAGCCTTGACATACTCCTTTTCCTATTTGGAACCAGTCTGTTGTTCCATGTCCAGTTCTAACTATTGCTTCCTGACCTGCATACAGGTTTCTCAAGAGGCAGATCAGGTGGTGTGGTATTCCCATCTCTTTCAGAATTTTCCACATTTGATTGTGATCCACACAGTCAAAGGCTTTGGCATAGTCAATAAAGCAGAAATAAATGTTTTTCTGGAATTGTCTTGCTTTTTTCCATGATCCAGCGGATTTGGCAATTTGTTTGGTTTTGTTTAAAACTCAACTTATCTTTCTTTTTCAAAGTCACACTTACTGTACTTCAGTTGTCACAATAAAAATAAAGTTGTAATTCTAGAGATTTTTCTGTTTGAAATAAGTTATTATAAATAATTATATTTTCAATCCTTCCATAATCTACTTCTGGTTCTTATGGATATAATTAGGATTTCATAATAAAATAATTATATTAAAATATTTTTATTTGTCAAAACTTTTAATTGGCTTTTGTCATAGCTAACTATATTTATAACACATTTTTATAATTAATGTGCTTGGAGGGCATACTACCATTTGGTAGCAAGCTCTGTTTTCAAACTCTAAATTTTATAGGATTTTCCTTTTCTTTTAAGTGCATGTATAGTTTGATTTCTTATCAAAGTATATTCTTCCATTGCTTTTGGCATGTAGCTTTCTCTAAAGTATCTTGAAGATTTTACTTATAACCTCAATAATGTCTTAAAGACCATTCTTTATTTTTTTGTTCCTTGATAATTTGCTTGTTTTTATCCTACCGAGAGACTTAGTTTTGTTTAATATTTCCCATGGTTTATTTAAGATTTTCTGTTCAATTATTTTGCCTCGGTTTGACTATTTAAATAGCAGATATTTAAAGGCTTAACTTTCTTCTATTATGTCTTTGAATATTTTCATTGTTCAATATTTCCAATTATTTCATCAATAACACTAATAATTCACAAGGGATTGCCTATCCATATTCAGAACTCTGATCTAATTCCTTAATTTATTCATTTTTCCCTTTCTATTCAGCATTCTAGTAGAACATCTCAAGGTTATGTTTCATATTCTTATTTTGTTGTTCTGCAACACAAGCTTTACCTTTCATTAACATTTTACCTCTGCAGGAAAGTTTAGAACTTCCTTTACTTTTCCTAATTTCATTCTTTGCTTTGCTTCCTTTCATATGACCTTTTCATCTCAATTTCTTTTTTCATCATGACTTTCTGTTGTTCAACAGTCTCTGAATTCTTTCCTTCTATTAAGGGTTACAAACATTTTTTGGAGGATATTTTTTTTAATATTCAATCTTCACAGTGATGGTACTTGTCTGATATTTGCATTTTTTCAAAGCCCTCTTGGATATTTATCAGCTTATTTAATTTATGATTTGGCTTGCCACAGCAGACTGAGGTTTGATTTAAATTCTGCTCTATGAAATTTTTAAAATGGAAGTCTAGTTGGTTTACCGTATTAATGTCTACTGTACAAATTTCCTAGTTATGTGTAAATATGTACATTCTTCATATTGTCCACTACGGTTTATCACAGGATAATGAATATAGTTCCCTGTGCTATATAGTAGGATGCCCCTTGAACCTTTGATACATGAAAAGCCTTTATTTTTTAAAACAGAAGTTTAAGGGGAGAATGAATTTCTCAACTCATTTAAAATCCATTTTCTTGTGGGTACTTATCTTCTTTCCTATAAATGTTTCCAAAAAAATTTTTTTTGTCATTACATACAACTAAAAGGAAAGAATAAATTAAATAAAAATATCTGTTAAACATCAAATGAAAGTTATCTCTATCAGGCTATACATTTCTCAAAGGTAGGACTTTTTTCTGATGTTTGTTGTGAGTCAAGTAGAATATCTGGTTTATAGCAAGCAATCAATAGATAAAAAGATGAGCAAATGTACACTTAGTTACATCACTGAATTTGTGAATTCAAGATTTCTTGTAGTGATTAATTATTGATACTTATTTTCACATGTTTATAATTTATCATTGAGTTTTTCAGTTTGTGTATATATGTACATATATATTCTCTAACATAAATGACTAATTTAGAATGGACTTGTGAAAAACTTCAGAATTGATTAAATAAAAATACATCTTGATCAGCTTTGAAAATTCAGACTTCTAGATTTTTTATACATGGTTCTGAAATTCTAAGAAATATTGAAGCTAAAATAGCATGAATTTATAAAGTGGATTATACAAAGCAATGTGACTTGTGATTTATTTTTAGTTTGAAAGGAATGTATAATATTGAGTTGTTATAAATTTAATAATCCTACAATGCTGGTTAAAAAAAATAAACTGCTTGTCTAGGTATGAATATGTAGGTCAATGACACACTTAAGGGGCTTATAATCTTTGTAAATTGCAACTGTTGAATTTGCATAACTTAAATATAGCCACACCCTGTTTGATTCACTTCCTGGCTCTAAAGAAGCTTAAAATGACCTCAAAATTGTGTCACTCTTGAAGTCTTTAAGTTGTTTTTTTTTTGGCAGTGATGGTGGGGGGCAGGGGTGGGGGGGGATTAACACATTGCCTTTCTGGTATGTATTGCAAGGACTTGGAAAGTGGCAAGTAAAAAACAAGACCAATAAGCTGTGAGGAACTGTTGTAGGGTAAAAACTAAATGAGAATTAGTACAGGAAACAATGACTACTCCTTAACTAATAAATGCACCAAATCTCATGAATTTGTTGATCTTTAATTTTACTGTCATTGTTATTACTCTCTCTCAGTATTTCTCAGACTTTAAACTGCATCAATTCCCGGGGAGATCTTGTGGAATGCAGATTCTGGTTCAGTAGATCTGTGTGAGGCTGATTGTACAGCTTACAAATTCTCAATCATCTGTTGCTGATCAAGGAAGCTCACTCAGGGAGTGTCTGGGTCTCCTGAAATGTATTGAATAGCCAAGGATTTTTAAGTAGTTTTTGTTTTAAATTGATAGTAAGAGCTTTGAAAAGTTCTTTTTGACATATTTCCTTAGAGTTTTAAAAATACTTCTGCTAGTAATTACTACTGCTTTTCATTTGTCATTTAATTAGGGTGAAGGTTAACATAACTTGTATTTTAAATATTTTTATTTGTAAAATTGAAACTAGAAAATGTATAAATATTAAATATAATTCTAAAAGACAAAAATAATAGCTTTATTTTCTGTCCACACTGAGTAATGAATGTGTGCATATACTATGTGTATATATGGATTTGTGTGTATGGATATGGATAGATACACATTAATATATGTGCATATATATATATAAATTGAGAGATTGAATCACTTATCAAATAAATAAAATACTTTACTACTTTAACATTGCTTTTCATTGCAAAATACTTAATTTAAATAAATTGAAATTTAAGTCTTAGATGAATGTCTTTGGGAAATTGACTTAATTCCCAGTTCTAAAATTTTTACATTGTTTCAGTTCAGTTCAGTTCAGTCGCTCAATCGAGTCCAACTCTTTGCAACCCCATGATTCGCAGCATGCCTCCCTGTCCATCACCAACTTCCGGAGTTCACTCAGACTCACGTCCATCGAGTCAGTGATGCCATCCAGCCATCTCATCCTCTGTTGTCCCCTTCTCCTCCTGCCCCCAATCCCTCCCAGCATCAGAGTCTTTTCCAATGAGTCAACTCTTCGCATGAGGTGGTCAAAGTACTGGAGTTTCAGCTTTAGCATCATTCCTTCCAAAGAAATCCCAGGGCTGACCAACATCACGGTTCAAAAGCATCAATTCTTCAGTGCTCAGCTATCTACACAGTCCAACTCACTCACTTAGAGCCAGATATCCTGGAGTATGAAGTCAAGTGGGCCTTAGGAAGCATCACTACGAACAAAGCTAGTGGAGGTGATGGAATTCCAGTTAAGCTATTCCAAATCCTGAAAGATGATGCTCTGAAAGTGCTGCACTCAATATGCCAGCAAATTTGGAAAACTCAGCAGTGGACACAGGACTGGAAAAGGTCAGTTTTCATTTTAATCCCAAAGAAAGGCAATGCCAAAGAATGCTCAAACTACCACACAATTGCACTCATCTCACAAGGCAATGGCACCCCACTCCAGTACTCTTGCCTGGAAAATCCCATGGATGGAGGAGCCTGGTAGGCTACAGTCCACGGGGTTGCTAAGAGTTGGACATGACTGAGTGACTTCACTTTCACCTTTCACTTTCATGCATTGGAGAAGGAAATGGCAACTCACTCCTGTGTTCTTGCATGGAGAATCCCAGGAACAGGGGAGCCTGGTGGGCTGTTGTCTATGGGGTCACATAGAGTCGGACACAACTGAAGTGACTTAGCAGCAGCAGCAGCACACACTAGTAAAGTAATGCTCAAAATTTTCCAAGTGAGGCTTCAGCAATACATGAACCATGAACTTCCAGATGTTCAAGCTGGTTTTAGAAAAGGCAGAGGAACCAGAGACCAAATTGTCAACATCCGCTGGATCATGGAAAAAGCAAGAGAGTTCCAGAAAAACATCTGTTTCTGCTTTATTGTCTATGCCAAAGCCTTTGACTGTGTGGATCACAATAAACTGTGGAAAATTCTGAAAGAGATGGGAATACCAGACCACCTGACCTGCCTCTTGAGAAATCTATATGCAGGTCAGGAAGCAACAGTTAGAACTGGACATCGAACAACAGACTGGTTCCAAATAGGAAAAGGAGTACGTCAAGGCTGTATATTGTCACCCTGCTTATTTAACTTATATGCAGAGTACATCATGAGAAACGCTGGGCTGGAAGAAGCACAAGCTGGAATCAAGATTGCTGGGAAAAATATCAATAACCTCAGATATGCAGATGACACCACCCTTATGGCAGAAAGTGAAGAGGAACTAAAAAGCCTCTTGATGAAAGTGAAAGTGGAGAGTGAAAAAGTTGGCTTAAAGCTCAGCATAAAGAAAACAAAGATCATGGCATCTGGTCCCAACACTTCATGGGAAATAGATGGGGAAACAGTGGAAACAGTGTTAGATTTTATTTTTCTGGGCTCCAAAATCACTGCAGATGGTGACTGCAGCCATGAAATTAAAAGACGCTTACTCCTTGGAAGGAAAGTTATGACCAACCTAGACAGCATATTGAAAAGCAGAGACATTACTTTGCCAACAAAGGTCCATCTAGTCAAGGCTATGGTTTTAAATTGTATGGTGCTGGTCAAATCATTTGAACTCATTAAAGGCAAGGACTCTTGTATTGGGGAGATCTGCATGGTTGGGTTGCTAGGAAAATGAAATCTGCTTATAGCCACAGTTTGATAATTTCAACTCAAATTTGTTTTCAAATATCCACATACTGATTTAAACACTTGACATTTATGGAGACATTAATAATCCTGAAGATTCTGGTAAAATGGATGCACAAGAAGGTTAAGCGGGGACAATTGTTAATTAACTGGGATTTTTGCAGGTAATATGTTTTGTTGAATAAAAGCTATTATTTCCAGCCATCAGTAATGTAGAATAGAAATTCAAGGCAAATTAGTAAGTTTCACAAAATTCTACCTTTTTATACATTTGTCATTTTCCTTAAGAAAATCAGAGATACCAAAGGAACATTTCATGCAAAGATGGGCTCGATAAAGGACAGAAATGATATGGACCTAACAGAAGCAGAAGATATTAAGAAGAGGTGGCAAGAATACACAGAAGAACTGTACAAAAAAAGATCTTCACGACCCAGATAATCACGATCGTGTGATCACTGACCTAGAGCCAGACATCCTGGAATGTGAAGTCAAGTGGGCCTTAGAAAGCATCACTACAATCAAAGCTAGTGGAGGTGGTGGAATTCCAGTTGAGCTATTCCAAATCCTGAAAGATGATACTGTGAAAGTGCTGCACTCATTATGGCAGCAAATTTGGAAAACTCAGCAGTGGCCACAGGACTGGAAAAGGTCAGTTTTCATTCCAATCCAAAAGAAAGGCAATGCCAAAGAATGCTCAAACTACCGCACAATTGTACTCATCTCATACGCTAGTAAAATAATGCTCAAAATTCTCCAAGCCAGGCTTCAAACCTGCATTAGGAGTCATATATTTCATATTGAAAATGAGATATTTGGAGATAATCTGCTACCCTTAAAAAGAAGTAAATAAAATTCCTAGCTTCCAAATTCCTAAATTTCTAATCTAAACGTCTAGAATATTGAATATTCCATCTATCAAGGTATATGATTTCATATTAAGTTCCTCTCTAGAAAAGCTGAACAGGAGGCAAGAGGAAGCCCAGTAGAATGTGACTAGTCTAGAACCAGATCTGTTTTAAGTTCTTTTCTGAGGATCAAGATATATAGTTGTTTCATTTTAGTCTTTCAAAGGTTGTAATTGATAAAATTAAGGTTGAATATTTCAATGTTTCAGACAGACAATCAATTGCAGGTTAGAGTTACTGACACTTTTGTCTAATTTGTTCACATCTATTGTGTTTAAAGAGTCTTATTTAGTGCCAGTAAAGAGTGGAATTGCTGATTTAACCCTGTGTCTTTAGAGGAATCCACATAAACTATGTCAACAGGGAGACTTTTGGAGACTTTTGAAACATACATAGTGGGAGTTATATCCTAGGGCCAGTTCCCTTTTACATTCTAGTATAATTATCATTCAGTGGTTGGACAAAATTCTAAACTTTCTCCTAAATATGATCGTATTATATGTTGACGAGTGGGTATTTGGAGAGATACATAAATGTTTGAGTCATCCAGTTGTCAATACATTCTTTGAAATCTTTATTTTTTGAATTATTTCCTGCTGACTACAAGAATCCATGCCAGTTGCAAATCTGTAATGTCTTTTTAATTGCTTAAAGGAAGTAACTTGGTCACCTGGAAAGACAATAGTGCCTTGTTAACTCTCAATTATCTGTGCTAATGTGAAGTAATCTGATGGGATTTATTCACTGCCATACAGATCTTAGAGGTCAGAAATGTAAGAGCCTGGGGACAATCTCCAGGAGATGAGATTCTCAGGAAGACTCCAGGGATATGACTTATAAATTCAGTTTCTTACTTTGCACTCATGGATAAAAATAAGAAGCAAAAAATTATAAATTCTCTGGTGACCAACAGGTAGCTATGTTTGCAATGATTGAGATCATGCTGGAGGGGCTGTGACTAGGTAGCTATGACCTGGCATGGAGAAGTCTGAATTAGAACTGACTGGGACGGAAGATCCTGGTAGGCTCCAGTCCATGGGGTCGCTAAGAGTCGGACACGACTGAGCGACTTCACTTTCTCTTTTCACTTTCATGCATTGGAGAAGGAAATGGCAACCCACTCCAGTGTTCTTGCCTGGAAAATCCCAGGGACAGAGGAGCCTGGTGAGCTTCCGTCTGTGGGGTCGCACAGAGTCAGACACGACTGAAGAGACTTAGCAGCAGCTCTTCTCTTGGAGATTATCAGTTGAAGTACCTATTCTGTGCATGCTCAGTCTCAGGTATTAGGATCACAAGGTGAATGAAATGGACAGATTACCAGATTTCATGGTGATGAATTTCTATGAGATTTGAAAAAAAGCAAATAAGACATACTTATTTAGATATCACTGCTATGAAGAAAATAGGATGATTTTATACAGTGATCTCAATTGAAGGACAGTGCTAGTCAGTGGGTCAGTAGGACAATGCTCACCATGGAGTCTGTGAATTGAGATCTCAGTGGGAAGTCATCTGGAGAATTTTCAATAAGGATGTGGCTTAATGCTATTTTCACAGTAAAATGTTACCCTCACTGCTGCGGGGGAATGGCTATATAGTACAAGAGTGAAAAATGTGAGACAGGTTACCACACTATTGCAGTAGTCCAAAGAAAACAGTTCAAGTGAAAAAGAATTAGCTGCTCTTTGGGACAGGGCTTCCCAGATTGCTAAGTGGTAAAGAATCCACCTGCCAATGAAGGAGATACAGGAGAAGCAGGTTCGATCCCTGGGTCAGGAAGATCTCCTGGAGAAGGAAATGGCAACCCACTCCAGTATCCTTGCCAGGAAAATCCCATGGACAGAGGAGTCTTACAGGCTACGGTTTATGGGGCCACAAAGAGTTGGACATGACATGTTTCCATGTGTGCCTAGTTGCTATGTCATGTCCAACTCTTTGTGGTCCCAGGTGTGGACACGTGTGCACACAAGCCTGAGCCTAAGAAGCCAGGCTTGACCCAAATATGTACTCAGGATACAGATGAGATGAGTATTTTGATGAAAACTGGTAGACATACATGGTTGCAGATAAGAAAATAAAGCAGGTTATGGGGTCTTTGGAGAATGGAACTTGAACAGGAGAAATTAAATTTTAAAAATGTGTGTATATATATATATCTCCAGCCAGGGCAGTGATTCTGAAGCGGGGCCACACATCAAAATTATCTGGGATATTTTCAAAAAATATCAGTGCCTGACCACCCCCACTTCCAGCCCTTCCACCCACGCTTCACTACCACTACACACACAGCCACTCTTCAAATTTATTTGGAGTATGGGTTGCAAAGAATTGGACATGACTGAGTGACTGAACTGATGGAGTGGACAGTGAGTTTTTAAAAGCTACCTAGGTCATTCTAATCCACAGCTTCCTGTGAGAAGCATTAGTCTATGCAGAACTTCAAATAGACACCAAACTGAGGCAGAGGAAGGAAGAAAATTCAATTAAATGAGAATCTGGATGGTGGTACCCCAATGAGCAGTATCAGGTGTTTAAACTCTTACAGGACTTCATTCTGATGTTACATTCTTAACAGGAAAACAGCTTAAGTACACTAGGCCTCCAGAGTCAAGCAGATCTTGAAGTTTCTTACAAAAGATTTCTTCACTTTAGGGGCTTTTACATTTATGTAAATAACACCTTTAAATTCTCTTCTGCCCTTTAAAAATTCCCCATGTACTTAAAAAAGCATTTGTAACTACAGCACAGAAATTAAACTTACTACATAAAGACCTTTATGGATGCCATTAAATTTAAAATTAGTATTGATTTGTAAATACTTAGGTTAAGACTATTACCAATATAAAAACAAATTATATTCCTCTATTATATACAGAATAACAATTCATTTGATTTTTTTTTTTCCCCCCACTGAGCTTAATGTATACTGCTGGAAAAGTCATACTCTGTCATGTTTTTCCAGAAATTATGATACCCATTTTAATCAAAGATTAGTGTTTGTTGCGAAATTTGAAAATGTTGGAAAAAAGATGACCATGTCCTAAATAGAGTTAATTTGAAACAATTTAAATAACACAAAAGAAACTGCTCTTGAAAAAAATCAGTAATGCTTGGTATTATTCATAAAATATGAAATTGTTGCATCCCCAGTTTTCAAGCCTATGTAAATACTGTGCTTAGATCCTTACTAGCAAATATTTAAATACCTTTTCTCTTCAGTTATTTGTTTTTTGGGATGAACTTTAAAGTAATGTACTCTCTTCTAAACAGTCTGTCCAGGACTAACTGACAATGAAAATACTTAGTAGCAGATATGGGCAAAGTTGGAGAACCCTTCATTTGATATAGTTAGAGCAAATTTGATATTCCCTCTACTAGTATAGTTGCTGCTGCTGAGTTGCTTCAGTCATGTCTGACTCTGTGCGGCCCAACAGACGGCAGCCCACCAGGCCCTCCCGTCCCTGGGATTCTTCAGGCAAGAACACTGGAGTGGGTTGCCATTTCCTCCTCCAAAGCAGGAAAGTGAAAAGTGAAAGTGAAGTCGCTCAGTCGTGTCCAACTCTTAGCGACCCCATGGAATGCAGCCCACCAGGCTCCTCTATCCATGGGATTCTCCAGGCAAGAGTACTGGAGTGGGGTGCCATTGCTAGAGAGGAACTTAAAGACAAGTACACTGAGTTCAATTCCAAATACTTTGTTAATTTTTCAACATATGGTTCCATTAAAAATTTCAAAGGTAAAGCATTTTTCTATTGTCAAAAGGGTGAGTATAAAGAAAATGTAATTGCATGCATCTACTTCAGAGTTTAAATATTTCAGTAGCTAGTGGATAATCATAATATTGGTGATTTTATTAAAATGATTGAATAAAAAATAAATACTACAAAAATGTTATAGAAATTCATCTAAAAGTTGTGAAAATGCTGCTAATCAGTTACATAAGTCTTTTCTTTAAATCCCACTCATTATGTTTTTCTAAGGAATCTTTTTTCTAACACTAATATTCTTATATGTTATGTTAAAAAGATGAAGACTAGAATTTTAAA
Organism: Tragelaphus eurycerus; assembly: GCA_935064755.1. Lineage (NCBI taxonomy): Eukaryota > Metazoa > Chordata > Mammalia > Artiodactyla > Bovidae > Tragelaphus > Tragelaphus eurycerus. The sequence continues at coordinate 477,320 of CAKXYN010000132.1, read as the reverse complement.
ACTATTCTCATTTCAGTATCATCATATAACATACTTAAAATTTTTCAGTATTAACAAAAATACTGAGAGATATAATCATACTTTGCTCACAGATTCATCACTTTATTCAAACTATTGTGATCAAATAGTAAAACAGAATGTTTATGATGCTTTGAGAGTATGTGATGGAGTTTCTTTTCTTTAGATGTGTGAATGCTATAATATAATGATTACTGATGCTTGAAGGACCTGAAGAAAAGACTAGCAGCAGACTCAAGGAATGAGGAGCTTTTTTTTCTTTTTCTTACCCTTTTAGATTTAGAGGGAAGCAACAACTATATAAAGATTGGACTGGGAATTGATATCCAGCTTCAATATTGAGAATAAGAAATCATTTAAGTTCAGGGATGCCTGATGTCACCTGAGAACTTATTTTTTAATCAAAAGCATCTTTCTAGAAATGGAAGACCAATTGTCACAAGTAGAGTTGGGCTATCTTACACGTGGCGTGGACAGGAACACTGAAGTTATAGAAAATAATAACCTAGTGAAGACATCTCCAAGTTATTAAACCCGTAGAGATTCCATGAAGAGAATTGGTGCCTCAGTCTGGAAGCAGGTAAATTATGGTATATATCTATACTGAGAAACATACCAGACATGCTTTAGCTCTTCCTCAGAAACAAAAAAAAAATTGACACTGTGACTTTTGTAACCCTCTCTGTGAGGCTTTATTTAATTTTAGCCTAATTTGGGTTACTAGCTCAAGTCCATGAGTATTATGCAGTAGTTTCATTTCATATATTTTATGAAAAGTATCATTTCCCTGACATTCTGGTTCAGATAGTGACATATTTCTCAGGCATCTAGACATTGTCATCATTAATGTCCCCTCCAATCCCCAATATAGTTTAGCATGTGTAAAACCATGCCCCATACAAGGTTTATAACTTAGAAAGTCAGTTAACACCAGCCTTTTCCCTCTTGTATATATTAGCCAAGTTTCCTTCATACGTTCCGTCCTCCATCAGATCAGATCAGATCAGTCGCTCAGTCGTGTCCATAGGTTGGACTTAATTTAGTTCTTTATTGCTGCTCTTCCCAGATCACTGGTCTAAGTAAAATTGCCCTGTTTAAACACCAGAATATCTGTACATGCCTCACCAGTCAAGATCCTGACATGATTTCCTCTACTCATTTGTCAAATACTGTCATTCAAGTTTAGGTTTGATAGAAATACTCTGGTATTTAGATTCAGTTATATAATGATTGGTATTTACCTACTGTATCCTCATAAATAGTGTCATTTTTTGGTGTTAATATAGACCTCAGATATATCCAGTAACACAATGGATTTGTGTTTTCATCTCTGGAGTTGCTTAAATTAACCTGTTCATGTTAATGAAGTAAATTAATGTAAATCTAGAACAAGAGGATTCCTCTTATAAATTACTGCATACCTATATATTAGAAAATCTAGTTAAAAGTTTAAAAGGCCTGCTTTCTCATATCAAGCTTTAATTGAAGTAAAAGTCTTATTCATTTCAATTTCCTAAATATATAATGAGGGAATGAAAAAAATCATTCTTTGGAATAAAAAAATCATTTGGAACATTTGGAGAACTTATTATAAAGGTCCAATTTACTTTTTTTGTGTAAAATTTGTTCTTGTCTAAACTTGTTTTCTAAAAATATTTCTGTTCCGCTCTGATTACAAATTTAGACAATAAAATAAAGATTAGTACAAGGATTTGAGCATTCATGTTCATGTTGGAATCTCTCCTTTCTAAAAGAATGCAGCAATCCCTTAGCAATAAAAGCCAGTATTTCTGGGTGTTAACAGATTGTTGGATCAAGGCAGAAGTAATTTCAGCAATTCATTTCATTCCCAGACATCACTGCACTCAACCTGGGTCTTTTCTTCTGTTTGGAGGTCTACAGCCCAAAGATATCTTATTTGGGAAAAACCAGATTGCTTCTAGAATGGAAACTGTTGTGTCCTCCCAACTAATGATAAAGAATGAAGATTTCATATCCCATGTGGATTCATTCCAGTGGTACCACATCAACAAAGTTTATAAATATTAAACTCCAGAATATCAGAATGATATTAATACCTGGGGTGAGACTGATGGGACTAGAGTGTTCCTCCTCCCAAAGCTCATATATAGGACCCTGGACTGTGTTCAAATTTGTTCAGGATTGATAAGTGAGTCCTTATTAAGAGAAGTTCCACTTATTTAAATATTTTACAACTATGTTCTATAATAAAGGAGTAACATAGAATATTTGTTAGGAGATATTATATAAAGAGTCATGGGGACAGTTTCTAACATGATAATACAATCATTAATATAGGCCTTATATATATATTATTATAAAAGCTCTATGTGGTTTGTTTTTATTTTCACATGAAAAATTTATTCATTGTGAACAGTATGAAAAGGCAAAATGTTAGGATACTGAAAGAGAAACTCCCCAGGTCAGTAGGGGCCCAATATGCTACTGGAGATCAGTGGAGAGACAACTCCAGAAAGAATGAAGGATTGGAGCCAAAGCAAAAAGAATACCCAGCTATGGATGTGTCTGGTGATAGAAGCAAAGTCTGATGCTGTAAAGAGCAATATTGCATAGGAACCTGGAATGTCAGGTCCATGAATCAAGGCAAATTGGAAGTGGTCAAACAAGAGATGGCCAGAGTGAATGTCCACATTCTAGGAATCAGCGAACTAAAATGGACTGGAATGGGTGAATTTAACTCAGATGACCATTATATCTACTACTGTGGGCAGGAATCCCTCAGAAGAAATGGAGTGGCCATCATGGTCAACAAAAGAATCCGAAATGCAGTACTTGGATGCAATCTCAAAAACGACAGAATGATCTGTGTTCGTTTCCAAGGCAAACCATTCAGTGTCACAGTAATCCAAGTCTATGCCCCAACCAGTAATGCTGAAGAAGCTGAAGTTGAACGGTGCTATGAAGACCTACAAGACCTTTTAGAACTAACACCCAAAAAAGATGTCCTTTTCATTATAGGTGACTAGAATGCAAAGGTAGGAAGTCAAGAAACACCTGGAGTAACAGGCAAATTTGGCCTTGGAATACAGAATGAAGCAGGGCAAAGACTAATAGAGTTTTGCCAAGAAAATGCACTAGTCATAACAAACACCCTCTTCCAACAACACAAGAGAAGACTCTATACATGGACATCACCAGATGGTCAACATCAAAATCAGATCGATTATATTCTTTGCAGCCAAAAATGGAGAAGCTCTGCACAGTCAGCAAAAACAAGACCAGGAGCTGACTGTGGCTCAGACCATGCACCCCTTATTGCCAAATTCAGACGTAAATTGAAGAAAGTAGGGAAAACCACTAGACCATTCAGCTATGACCTAAATCAAATCCCTTATGATTATACAGTGAAAGTGAGAAATAGATTTAAGGGCCTAGATCTGATAGATAGAGTGCCTGATGAACTATGGAATGAGGTTCGTGACATTGTACAGGAGACAGGAATCAAGACCATCCCCATGGAAAAGAAATACAAAAAAAACAAAATGGCTGTCTGGGGAGGCCTTACAAATAGCTGTGAAAAGAAGACAAGTGAAAAGCAAAGGAGAAAAGGAAAGATATAAGCATCTGAATGCAGAGTTCCAAAGAATAGCAAGAAGAGATAAGAAAGCCTTCTTCAGCGATCAATGCAATGAAATACAGGAAAACAATAGAATGGGAAAGACTAGGGATCTCTTCACGAAAATCAGAGATACCAAAGGAACATTTCATGCATAGATGGGTGGGCTCGATAAAGGACAGAAATGGTATGGACCTAACAGAAGAAGAAGATATTAAGAAGAGATGGCAAGAATACACAGAAGAACTATACAAAAAAGATCTTTATGACACAGATAATCTCAATCGTGTGATCACTAACCTAGAGCCAGACATCCTGGAATGTGAAGTCAAGTGGGCCTTAGAAAGCATCACTACAAACAAAGCTAGTGGAGGTGATGGAATTCCAGTTGAGCTATTCCAAATCCTGAAAGATGATGCTGTGAAAGTGCTGGGCTCAATATGCCAGCAAATTTGGAAAACTCAGCAGTGGCCACAGGACTGGAAAAGTCAATTTTCATTCCAATCCCAAAGAAAGGCAATGCCAAAGAATGCTCAAACTACCCCACAATTGCACTCATCTCACACGCTAGTAAAATAATGCTCAAAATTCGCCAAGCCAGGCTTCAGCAATATGTGAACCATGAACTTCTTGATGTTCAAGCTGGTTTTAGAAAAGGCAGAGGAACGAGAGATCAAATTGCCAACATCTGCTGGATCATGGAAAAAGCAAGAGAGTTCCAGAAAAGTATCTACTTCTGCTTTATTGACTATACCAAAGCCTTTGACTGTGTGGATAACTATAAACTGTGGAAAATTCTGAAAGAGATGGGAATAACAGACCACTTGATCTGCCTCTTGAGAAATCTGTATGCAGGTCAGGAAGCAACAGTTAGAACTGGTCATGGAACAACAGACTGGTTCCAAATAGGAAAAGGTGTATGTCAAGGCTGTATATTGTCACCCTGTTTATTTAACTTATATGCAGAGTACATCATGAGAAAGGCTGGACTGGGAGAAAAACAAGCTGGAATCAAGATTGCTGGGAGAAATATCAATAACCTCAGATATGCAGATGACACCACCCTTATGGCAGAAAGTGAAGAGGGACTAAAAGGCCTCTTGATGAAAGTGAAAGTGGAGAGTGAAAAAGTTGGCTTAAAGCTCAACATTCAGAAAATGAAGATCATGGCATCCGGTCCCATCACTTCATGGGAAATAGATGGGGAAACAGTGTCAGACTTTATTTTTCTGGGCTTGAAAATCACTGCAGATGGTGACTACAGCCATGAAATTAAAAGACGCTTACTCCTTGGAAGGAAAGTTATGACCAACCTAGATAGCATACTCAAAAGCAGAGACATTACTTTGCCAACAAAGGTTCGTCCAGTCAAGGCTATGGTTTTTCCTGTGGTCATGTATGGATGTGAGAGTTGGACTGTAAAGAAGGCTGAGTGCAGCAGAATTGATGCTTTTGAACTGTGGTGTTGGAGAAGACTCTTGAGAGTCCCTTGGACTGCAAGGAGATCCAACCGGTCCATTCTGAAGGAGATCAGCCCTGGGATTTCTTTGGAAGGAATGATATTAAAGCTGAAACTCCAGTACTTTGGCCACCTCATGCGAAGAGTTGATTCATTGGAAAAGACTCTGATGCTGGGAGGGATTGAGGGAAAGAGGAGAAGTGGCCGACAGAGGATGAGATGGCTGGATGGCATCACTGACTCGATGGATGTGAGTCTCAGTGACCTCCGGGAGTTGGTGATATACAGGGAAGCCTGGTGTGCTGCGATTCATGGGGTTGAAAAGAGTCGGACACGACTGGGCGACTGATCTGATCTGATCAGGATTATTGTCACTAATATTATAGTAATGATCCAGTCCATGGGGTCGCTAAGAGTCGGATACGACTGAGCGACTTCACTTTCACTTTTCACTTTCATGCATTGGAGAAGGAGGTGGCAACCCACTCCAGTGTTCTTGCCTGGAGAGTCCCAGGGACAGGGGAGCCTGGTGGGCTTTTGTCTATGGGATCGCACAGAGTCGGACACAACTGAAGGGACTTACAGCAATGATACTAAGTGTTCAGTCACTAATCTAGATAGATTCATGCATCTCAGTTTCTTTATCTATAAAAATAATTGGAATAACTTTCATGATCTCTTAGGATGAATTAAATGAAATAATGGCACAGATAATGCAAGTAGAGCAGCAAGTATGATACATACAAATAAGAATCAATGTTATTGTCTTTGTTTTTATAAAATAGAATTTAAAAATATATAAAAGAAAAACAAAGAAATCACTCCTTGCCTGCCACCCAAACACAATATTTTAAAGGCTTAAGAATACTTTTCAAAACACTTTTAGAAAGTTTCTCTTGAGAGCATATTCTAGCAGAGTTGAGGGCTTGGTCAAGAATCGGCCTGCAATGCAGGAGACCCTGGTTTGATTCCTGTGCCGGGAAGATCTGCTGGAGAAAGGATACACTACCCACTCCAGTATTTTTGGGCTTCCCTGGCGACTGGTAAAAAAATCTGCCTGCAGTGTGGGATATCTGGGTTCGATCCCTAGATTGGGAAGATCCCCTGGAGAAGGGAATAGCAACCCACTCGAGTATTCTGGCCTAGAGAATTCTATGGACTGAATAGTCCATGGGATTACAAAGAGTCAGACATAACTGAGCGATTTTCACTTTTACTGGCAGAGTCGTCATCATAGTCATATATACAGTTTACTGTCAGTTTTCAATTGCTTTTACTACATAAGAATTTTTAATATTTTGGTAGGTTTCAAAAACCTCCTTATCCACTACAAAATATTAAACAAAACATTTCTACTCCATTTGGGGAACTGAGGTTTTAGACCAATTTTGGCATTTTATTTTAATATATAACATGTCTAAAGAGCTTTGTCCAGCAAGTGGTTTCCACATTTAGGATGGATGTGGAAAATAACAAAATAACACACAAAATAATATTTGTGTGTTATTTATATTTTTTCCAGTTCTCTTTTGGTTCCACTTAGTGATTAATATTTTGTAATAATTTAGCCTGACTTAGCTGTGGCACAGAAGAATAGGAGAGGGGATTCCTTCTTGGGAAAGACATTACATATATTTCACAAACTATGGCCTTTGGGTTTCTTCCAACATGAAGGATGCTCAGCAAAATTATTTTCGGTGTTTTTAAGCCAATTATGATGGGGTTAGGGTCATTGCTGTTTGCAAAAGAAGGGGTATCATTCGTGTTTATCTCTTTTGGCTGCCGTGCCTTAAAGGTATTAATCTCACATTTGAGTTATACTTTTTAAGTTAAATATAAAACTTGACATTCATGTTTAATCTTATATTTGGCTTTTAGTTCTCTTAGGACTTAAAAAAAATAATACTGTTTTTCAGCACATGATCTATTGCCCTAGTGTTATATTTGCAAATTTGGCAAGGCTATTGTCTATATGCTCAGTCACATTACTAACCAGTGTCCTCTACTGCCTACACTGAAGTATAAAATGTGAAGTGAACTTACTAGGAGAACCCCATTGTCCTTACTCCAGACTGTTGGTCACTATTGAACACTTACCAACCTTGTGATAAGTATTATGGGAAACTTTATTGGATATTTTACTAAAATAAAAATAAACATCATGCCCATGAAGTGAAAATATAGTTACATTTCCAAAGATAATATGGCATTAGATTGACTTTATCAATTAATGAAATAATAATAGTTATCAGGTTCTATAATTCCTTCTTCCAAGTATCTACAAGGCCATTTTTTAAAAATTCTTTTGTTTTTTTATTATGCCTTACCTCTTTCTAAAATTGATTTATGGTGAATTTCAAAAGATATCTTCATATATGCTCTAGGAATGTTGCCAATTATTTGATTCATACAGTGTTTAATCTGGACAGACTTCATAAAGGAAATGAGTCTTGAGCTATTCCTTGAGGAGGAGAAGACACATAGTTTCCTAAGCTCAGCCAGAAAATGTTTCAGGAAGGGTGAACAAGTCAGGTTCAGTGGAGCCCAGGCATGTGAGCAAGTAAGTATTCTCTGAGGATAAGTCTTTCCATTGCTATAGTATTTTAAGTAACTGCTATACATCCTTAAATATTTAGTATGGATCAAAAAATTTAATAGTAGTAAAAATGCCAGAAAATTTTCATTATATTATGTACTTTAAACAATTTTACAAGTGAAAAAGTGTTTTACCTCATTTTCTATATAAGAAAACTGAGATCTAAACAGGTTTAATTATTTCCTAGGAGTCACACCAGTGGTTTATACTAGAAACAGAATGCACACCTGCTTTCAGTTCTCTTTAGAGTCCGTGTCTGTTTGTTTGTTTCCCCCCTCTGAAAGCCTCCACTTAACATCCATCGAGTCAGTGATGCCATCCAGCCATCTCATCCTCTGTTGTCCCCTTCTCCTCCTGCCCCCAATCCCTCCCAGCATCAGAGTCTTTTCCAATGAGTCAACTCCTCGCATGAGGTGGCCAAAGTACTAGAGTTTCAGCTTTAGCATCATTCCTTCCAAAGAAATCCCAGGGCTGATCTCCTGCAGAATGGACTGGTTGGATCTCCTTGCAGTCCAAGGGACTCTCAAGAGTCTTCTCCAACACCACAGTTCAAAAGCATCAATTCTTCGGTGCTCAGTCTTCTTCATAGTCCAACTCTCACATCCATACATGATCACAGGAAAAAACATAGCCTTGACCAGATGGACCTTTGTTGGCAAAGTAATGTCTGTGTTTGAATATGCTATCTAGGTTGGTCATAACTTTCCTTCCAAGGAGTAAGTGTCTTTTAATTTCATGGCTGCAGTCACCATCTGCAGTGATTCTGAGATTTAGGGGGTTGTTTATCCTATTTTTCAGTCAAGGTCACAAGTGATATTTTAGCTTTTTGTTTTTGCTGCCCCTAGTTCTGGATAGAAAGAAGGTATTTATTTATATTCCTATTTTAAGTGTGAGTGTGCATGTGTCTGTGTGACGGTATGTGTAATGAAAATTGAATGTTGTAGTGGTTTGGTCCAAATCAAAGAAAATATTAAAAGCAGACCCTCTTACATTTTACATATTTATTCGCCTTTTTTTTTTTTTTTCAAATGCAGATGGTTACTAATTACATGCAATTTGAATAGGATTGAGTACGAAGAAGGAAGAAGTCAGTATTTTTCAATAGATATTTTTGCAGTTCTAGCCCTTTAGTAGTTTTATATGAAAGAGATTCTTACCAAGGTATTAAGATTTAGAAGTGGAAGAACAGTTATGAAGTCTTCTCATCCTGGTTAGGAATGACTTTTTCTAACAAAACTTTAACCTTAGAATATTATGTAGCTTATTATCTTAAAGTGTGTCATAAAATTGTCTGTTCTTTGAAAAAAGTAAGATTCATCTGAGCTCTATTTTCCTTTTGTTCAGATATATATTTCATAAGGCCACTGTGACATGCTTGTTGGTTGTGAGATCTCCAACAGAAAGTGATACATTCTCATTATGACTGTGATGAAAATACTGTGCCCTATAATTGTGCAGTGTATAACCTGCTAAACTGTACACAGAAGCTCTGCAGTGTCTATGTGTGATATGTTTTCTGATTTCATCTGATGATTGAAACATCTCATTTTGTGTGCACATTGAAAATATATCTCTATTATTGTGAGACTAGGCAAGCCAGAAATAAACTTGCTAGTTGTGAGAGAATTAGGCTTAATTTACCATAATGTAACTTTTTTTTTCCTTTTCCTTTTACTGTTTTGAATACCTGTTTCCAGGACTCATACAAAAATCTGAACGTACACATGTACATTCCCATATGTACATAGTAACTTTGTATTTACTAAAACATTATTGTAAGTAATATTGCTTTGTGGGTAATGAGAAACATAGCATAAGTTTTCCTTCTTGGAGACTGTGTCTTTGCAAGAGAGGATCAGCTGGTTTTAAAAAAAGAAATTATAGCAATTCTGCTAATTAGATTTTAAAACTAGCCTAAAGAACTCTCTGAATAGTGATGTAAGCTCAGGTTTATTGAGAGGACCCAAAACTCTATTACAATGACTCAAAGCAATGGATCTCCTATGAAAAATAAAAATAAATGGACTTTTTAAGTTAGGTGCTTCTGTCTAAGATATTTTAGTAAAGTACCAGGAGAATGTTTACTTCTCGGGATGACTTAATACAAGCTAGTGTCAATAACTAGAATATTAGCATCAACCAGAAAAGATCTAACGTGATTTAAAGTGAGATGCTTTCAATTTTCACTTTCATGCATTGGAGAAGGAAATGGCAACCCACTCCAGTGTTCTTGTCTGGAGAATCCCAGGGATGAGGGAGCCTGGTGAGCTTCCATCTATGGGGTCGCACAGAGTCGGACATGACTGAGCAGACTTAGCAGCAGCAGCAGCAGCTATACTATGAATGTGAGAAAGCACAAGACAAAGTCATGTTGTTTAAAATGATATAATTCCACAGCCCTTGGTTTTCCTACGTATATCATGGGGTAAACTAGACCAAACTGGGGGTCTGCCAGTATTATTACATGCATTTCCCCCTTATGTCAATAATACATCTTTATTGAACTTGAAAAATACATTGGGAACTATTCTCAAAATACCCTGAAGGGGGTTTTTCTGACTTTGAAGACACTCTATATCCTGATAAGCACCAAGTCTTTAGTAAGCCATAGCTGGGATATTGGCAACATGTACATCCAGAAAAATCCATCTACCTAGGAAAATATGGTCCCCTCCCTACCTCAGAGAAGACTGGCCTTTTTGGTAAGATTTAGATGAAGACTCCACTACTCAGAGTCCAGAGAAAATCTAAGTTCTCTTCCCAAGCTGCTTCTATAATATTATTCTGCATCTCATAAGTCTCTGTTAAGAATGTTGTGTCTCTCCCTTGGGGTCTTTCCTCTAGTAAATTAGACGTTTCCTGGTGTCACTGGAATTCTTAAAAAGAAATCACTTCCAAGGAGGTAGATGTCTTAACTACTGTCACCACTTTGAGAAGAAGTGATAGAAATGAACCCTGGGAAGCTCTAAGAGGTTCCTCTGCTGATCTCTACTGCTGCTGCTATAGTGAGTTGCTCTTGTCCCTCTGATGTTGGCATCTATAATGAGTTTCCTGGGGCTGCTATAACAAAGTAACACAAACTGGATGGCTTAAACCAAATGAAATTTATCATTTCATAGTTTTAGAGGTTACAACCTAAAATAAATGTGTTGGCAGGGATATGTTCCCCCAAAGCTTTTAGGAGAGCATCCTTCTTTCAGCTTCTGAGAGCCCCAGACATTCCTTAGTTTATGGCAGAATAAGCCAATCTCTGTCTTTATGTTCATATAGCTGTTTTCCTTTTTTGTATTGTGTTTTCACATCTCTGTGTCACTGTCCAGATTTTCCTTTTTTCATAAGGACACCAGTCCTATTTGATAAGGACTAACAACCCCACATTAACTTGAATATGTCTGAAAAGACCCTGTTTCTAAGGTCACATTCACAGGTACGGGGTGTTACAGTTCCAATGTAACTTTTTGAGAGACAAAATTCAACATGTAAGAGCACCCATGATTTGCTTCACTGCCATTGCCACAAGTACATATCATAGCCCTGTCTAGAGTCATGATGGAAGGAGGAAGGCAGTCTTATACTCAGCCTGGGCAGTACACACCAGTTAAGTCTGGGTTTCACTGTTACGTTCTTTAACTCTGCCTCTCTCAGGCAGGTTGTTTATAGAACAGAGGCTGGTTGAAGAGAGCTGAAAGAAATTTGTGATGTATTTCCAGCATCATAAATTCAGATGCCCTGTTCCCTCAATAACTCATCTCTTTCTACCATTACATAATTTAGGTTAGTTTCAAGCAAGCAGTTGCTCAGTTTTGACTGAAAGCATTCTTTTCAAACGGCTTTTTTGTTTTCAGTGCCATGCTGGCCTTCACAGTGGCCGAGTCTGGATCCAGCCAACATGCTGCTTCTGCTTGGTTTCCCCAGCTGTGGAATGGGAAATTAAGGTTTCTAAATATCCATACTTGCTCAGACTTCAGGAAATCAAACTCTGCAGAAGGGAAAAGAAAAGTTGTTCTTCACTGAATACTCTGCTATGTGAGATTTTAACAGGATTAATTACATAGTAACTGATCACATTTTACTTTGATTTTTCATTGAGTGACTGTGGAATACTCTCACTAAATGCTTTCCTTAAAATTGCATTACTCAAGCTTTGCATCACTGTGTTTATTTAAAAAAGAAAGAAAGAAAGAAAACTCTTGGTTCTGAGTCTACTAGAATTGCCTTGGTTTACTTAAATCTCCATTTTGTAACAGGAAAATACTGAGTGGATCCTACTAACAAACCTCCTAATCTCTCACTCAGACTTTCTTTACTGGCTTGAAGATATTGGACAAATCCCCCTTAAAGTCTGCCCCACACTGGTTTCTTCATTCTGCCTTGTGATTGTCTTACCCGTTTTTTTCTCTACGCTGTCTGCATTTCATTGCTATACCCTTTCCTCTGACTAGTATGTCCCAACATACCTATCTCTGTGTGTGGTTTTGTCTTTCAGATGATCGTTTCATTTCTTAAAAACTAATCACCAGCATAGAAAATGATTTTTAATGTTTCGAAGGTCAAACCCTTTCTACCTACCCAAGCATGTGGCTGGAGTAGAATTAGTTGTATGGTGAGACTTTAACCTTCAAAACAGGTATTGGGGGAAAGTAGCATTTCAGTTGTAGTAATTTAAGGTAATTTATGCTTTTGAACTGTGGTGTTGGAGAAGACTCTTGAGAGTCCCTTGGACTGCAAGGAGATCCAACCGGTCCATTCTGAAGGAGATCAGCCCTGGGATTTCTTTGGAAGGAATGATGCTAAAGCTGAAACTCCAGTATTTTGGCCACCTCATGCGAAGAGTTGACTCATTGGAGAAGACTCTGATGCTGGGAGGGATTGGGGGCAGGAGGAGAAGGGGACGACAGAGGATGAGATGGCTGGATGGCATCACTGACTCAATGAATGTGAGTCTGAGTGACCTCCGAGAGCTGGTGATGGATAGGGAGGCCTGGCATGCTGCAGTTCATGGGGTCGCAAAGAGTCGGACATGACTGAGCGACTGATCTGATCTGATCTGAAGGTAATTTAGCTGTAAAATAAACACACATAGTCTCTATAGACATCAATTCCAGCCAAAAGTTACCATCACTTCTTTTCAAACAACCCCAGTTTAGGAACTGGAGAGCAGGCACTTAATAATACATTCATAAGGACTCCCTAGTCTCTATCTTTGTTATTATAAAATGCTTTCCTTTGCTGTTTGTGTGATTCTAAGACTCATTCACCTGCAGTTTGCAGCACTTGTTATCATCCAAACAGCTCTCAGGAGCATTTCATAACACCGAAGAGGTAGACAGAAGGGCCCTTAAGAAATATTAAAATTTTTAAAAAAGGACTGAAACTTACCACAAACACAAATGCCCAGAAACCAAATAAAAGCAAATGTCATTTAAAAAAATTAAAATCATGATCTCATTAAAAATAATGGCCAGAATAAAGCATATTGACAATGGAAATTACCTTTTAATTGTTTTGCTTAAGTATCTTTTTTTCCATTCTCACTCTCTGTTTTTAATAGAATGTTTTAAATATCTTTTGTAAGGAAGGATTCTGGTGTTAAGAAAAATCTAACTGCTAAATATAGTCATGAATCTGTACAATTTATATAGCTTAAATTGCTTTCATTTAATTAAATTTATTGCTATTCTTGTTAGTGTTTATTTTACTTTACTAGATTTCCAAAGTTGATTATATTATTAGAATTTTTATACAGTGTATTTATTGTCTTTCTCTTCCCAGATAATCTAGAGATTAATTCATCAATTAATTAAAATGGATTCAGTGTTGCTTTTGGCTTACAGTAAGCACTTAATGAAGATTTTTATTTTCTCATTTCAATATCTAATTGCCAACCTTTTTAGTTATTTAAGTCCATCAACAAATATTGAGTTCCTACACTAGGCAAAATATTGTGACAGATTCTGGGATTATAAAGATGAGTAAGACATGGTCACTAGACTCATGAAGTTGTAATAAAGGCAGATATATAAAGTAATAAGTGCAACTAAGCATTATAGGTTCTAATTTTGAAGTACACACAAAAGACATGGATTGGAGAAGGGAATGGCAACCCACTCCAGTGTTCTTGCCTTGAGAATCCCAGGGACGGGGGAGCCTCGTGGGCTGCTGTCTGTGGGGTCACACAGAGTCGGACATGTCTGAAGTGACTTAGCAGCAGCAGCAGCAGCAGACATGGTGAAAATAATGATCTGGTAGTTGAGTGTTTATGAAATGCTTCATAATCATGCCAAGACCAGCATATTTACTTGTGTTGAGGCAAGCAGAAAAGAGAGGAGGGCCATTCAACATTATCAACTGCATGAAGCACGCAGTTGTGAAAAAGCATAGAATATTTGAGAGCCCCAAGTCAGATGATAACTATATTAGTGTGGGAGTTATCTCCTGAGATATAACTGAAAAGGTAAGTGATAGCTAGGCTCAAGCTCCTCCTGATTCATCTAAGCATTTTAAGCTTAACTCTTTAAGCAGATGTTGAAGGGATTTAAGCAAGTGTGTAAAATGACAAGATTTGCATTTGAAGAAGGCCATTCTGAAAACATTGTGAATAACTAGTTGAGAGTAGGACCAAGGACAAAAGCTTGAAGGCTTTCAATAGTTCATGTGAAAAAACTAAGGCCCAGAGCTAAGAACTAAAGCTATAGAGTAGATCTGAGTGTTGTATACCTTAAGTCAGTTGATAGAGCGATGGAGCCAGTGTATTCTCTGTGGGCAATTCTTGACAGGAAGATGACCATAAATCAAACATCAACTCACAGCAATCAATGAAATTCAAGGAACTAGAACCTTGTGTTCTCATGTGTGTGTGTTTGTCACTCAGTTGTGTTCGACTCTGCAACACCATGAACTATTGCCCTAATAGTTCCTTGTCTATGGAATTCTCCAGGCGAGAATACTGGAATGGATAGCTGTTCCTGTCTCCAGGGGATCTTCCCTGCCCAGGGATTGAACCCGGGTCTCCCACAGTGAAGTCAGATTCTTTACCATTTGAGCCACCCAAACCATTACTTGCAACAGAAGAAATGTGAAATCATAACCAGACCGTTGATCCAGAATTAGAATAAGTGGAGCTAAAATCATAGGATATTTATTAGCTTTAGGCCAGCATAGCCTGATACAACCATCCTGCAAAAAGGTATCAGAATACTTTCTCCTTGAAAATGGCTACAACTCCCGCCATTCATCTTTACATCAGGTATGACTTTGCCATAGGCATTGGAATATAAAATATTCTAAGGCCAATAACTAAAGGTCTTGCTTTTTTTAATACTATGTTGGTTAATGATGCCATAACATCACTTTTACTTTTTCTCTGCTTCCATTGCTCCACAATCCACTTTATGATTGATAGTTGTTTTTTGTGTTTTTTTTTTTTTTTTATTTAATAATAATTTGGCTTTCCAGGTAGTATGCTGATAAAGAACCTGTCTGCAATGCAGGGGACTTGGGTTTGATCTCTGGGTTGGGAAGATCCCCTGGAGGAGGAAATGGAGAATTTACATGTCAAAAAAGTCCTTAATTTAGGAAAATCTGTAGGTGTCTAGCCCCGCCCCTCCTCCCCCCACTGCCCTCCAGAAAACTCATTCTGTACTGTGAAAAATATCAAGCTTTATCCCTGGGGAGAAGGTTTGACTTTAAGTCAGATCATAAGGCAATTTCTGAGTCTAAAAACTAGTTGACTCATGTATAAGTAAGTAAGTTTTTATACTACTGTTAATAATGAAAAGGAAGTGTCTTGTGACTTGTAAATACTATATTTAGTGATATGGTAAAAGGCTAGCCGTACCTTTTCAGGCACAAATGGTACCTATAAAAATTGATTTTTTAACTAGCATAATGGGCAGTTGGAGATACAAGGACAAAAAGAATGCTGAAATACTAATTTGGAAAAGAAATGCAGAAAGCAGTAGCATTAGAACGTGGGCAGAGCAGCATGTATTAAATGAGTTAAAGCAGCACTTTCAAATATTTTTGCATGGAAAGCACTTTTTCCTTTTCCTCCCTGGCATTCAGATATAATTCAAATCTGTAGAGAGCTCAGCTTTTCCCCTTGGCATCTCCTCAGTACTCCTTATGCAGTTTGAATCAGTAATGATGATGCCAGCAAGGATGTGTCTGGCATTCTGTGCCCAGACCCTGGTTCTCACTCAGCCAATTAAAAGTCTCTCCCATCTGGAGTACAGACTCCCTGTTCCATGTCTTCTCACAGCGTGGTGTCTGAGACTGAGGTTGGGCTCCTCAGGCTTCAGATTCTGCTAGGAAAGCCCAGACTAGCCAAGCCACATGATGTTTGACAAAAATTGGCTCAGCTGGAAATTGCTTTTCACGTGTTTTTCAAATGTCTGCCCATGGTTCTTTGAGACAGTTTTGCCTTTGTATCTGCTGGGTGGAGGAAGTGGGGCATAGACTTCAAACTTCAATTAAATAAAAATACTGTCATTTAATGCCCACTCTCACCCAGACCTTTCTGCTTATTCTGTGAAAAATATGCCTTGTACCCCCTCATTTCTTGGCTCATTCTCAGATTCTTGCTCAATTGGATCCTGTGTGAAGAATCTCTAATGATGGTTTTCTATAAAAATGGATGGGTTCTATTTTTCCCCCCTCATTTTACTCCACCTATGGCATCACCGAAGCATGAACAGAATAGGAATAGAAAATGTGCTTGAAGAACATTTTGAAACTGTAAATCCATTTTAAGCAAATGTCTGAGTCTAGTAAAATGTTCAAGCAATTTAGATGATTATTTTATTCATTGACAAAGGCCTGTCTGTACCATGCCCTTGAGCTGGCCTGGAATTATTATGGCTAACCAGTAGGGGAGCCATGAAATTAAAAGACGCTTACTCCTTGGAAGGAAAGTTATGACCAACCTAGATAGCATATTCAAAAGCAGAGACATTACTTTACCAACAAAGGTTCGCCTAGTCAAGGCTATGGTCTTTCCTGTGGTCATGTATGGATGTGAGAGCTGGACTGTGAAGAAGGCTGAGCGCCAAAGAATTGATGCTTTTGAACTGTGGTGTTGGAGAAGACTCTTGAGAGTCCCTTGGACTGCAAGAAGATCCAACCAGTCCATTCTGAAGGAGATCAGCCCTGGGATTTCTCTGGAAGGAATGATGCTAAAGCTGAAACTCCAGTATTTTGGCCACCTCATGCAAAGAGTTGACTCATTGGAGAAGACTCTGATGCTGGGAGGGATTGAGGGCAGGAGGAGAAGGGGACGACAGAGGATGAGATGGCTGGATGGCATCACTGACTCGATGGATGCGAGTCTGAGTGACCTCCGGGAGCTGGTGATGGACAGGGAGGCCTGGCGTGCTGCGGTTCATGGGGTCGCAAAGAGTCGGACACGACTGAGCGACTGATCTGATCTGATCTGATCTGATCTGAACCAGTAGGAGAATACATCCTGAGGCTGCAACCACCACTAATGTACCATCTAACCCTGTGATGGATTATTGGTGATTACAGATCCCTTTAGACTGAACTTGGCTTTTCCTGGTAAGATGTGATTATCTGTAAAGTCTCTCTACTAAAACTTTCCTTCAAAACTAACAATGCTTAAGCCAGGGTGCTAATTGCTAAACATTTTTAAACTCAAAATTAATGATTAAGCTTAAATATTATGACAGAAGTATTTTTGTCTGCAGTATCAAGCTTCATGGGTGGTTGATACCCCAATAACATTATGTGGTAAAATTACCAGGAGAGCTGTAGACATGCACTTGAAAAACATAAAAAACAGATTGTATCTGAGGTCTTAACACATCTAATGGCCAGACTCCCTTTGGCTCACCTTGTTAAGCATCTGCCTGAAGCCCACAAAGAACCCAGTTAGAGGCTCAGCTGCTCTAATCAGCAGAATGAATTCGGAGAGACTCTCACTGACAGATGGGGACTTGCTGATTTAGAGACACCAGTCTAGTGGCTGGCTACCTGTTGACAGATACAACACTCCTGGCACCCCTGCCACGCAGCAAATTCAAACAGAAAGGAGATGGGGGAGAGCTGATGCTTTAAAGGAATAGATAGAAGAAAAACATGTATTAAGCCAAGCCTTGCATGTGAGAGCATATAGCTAAGCAAAGGAGATGGGGGAGAGCTGATGCTTTAAAGGAATAGATAGAAGAAAAACATGTATTAAGCCAAGCCTTGCATGTGAGAGCATATAGCTAAGCAAGGAGGCTACTTTATAAGAGCCTATGGACTCAAGAGTCTTTCCAGACCAAAGTGAAGTAAAAATGAATGATGTATCTTCAATATTTCACAATGGACATTTAATCACGGTACTAGTAGGGCATCAAAAGTGTTAAATTTGCTTCACTGGTGTTGCATTGCTACTGTCCAATTTGCTTCTGAAGATGGATGCAGAAGTCACATTTCAATAATGTATTTGTGAATCTCTGATTCTTCTGCCAGAGTGACTCATTCTCCAGTTTTCTTAACTTTGAGGCAATAAGAACAATTCTCTTAACTTGGATATTATTGTTCTTCAGAGCCCTGGGTTTCTACTTGCCTAAAACCGAAAGGAAAAGAAGAGAAAAAAAGTAATTTAGGCAGCCTTATCTTTTACTCGGGGAAGGCAATGGCACCCCACCCCAGTACTCTTGCCTGGAAAATCCCATGGATGGAGGAGCCTGGTAGGCTCCAGTCCATGGGGTCGCTAAGAGTCGGACACGACTGAGCGACTTCACTTTGACTTTTCACTTTCATGCATTGGAGAAGGAAATGGCAACCCACTCCAGTATTCTTGCCTGGAGAATCCCAGGGACAAAGGAGCCTAGTGGGCTGCTGTCTATGGGATCGCACAGAGTCGGACACGACTGAAGTGACTTAGCAGTATCTTTTACTAGGAGCTAGTGGAGGCTCTTGATTCAAGTCAGACTCAGGTGGAGGGTAAGGTCATGCCTAGGGGACAGTCACTCCTCTTCTGGGAACAAAGGAAGAGGTCCAGGCCATCGTTGCCTTTACTGACTCATGTCCCAGCCTTTAACAAGTGAGTGAGACTCTTCAGCTTGAATGAACTATTATGTAGAGAAGTACTGGGCAGTTGAGGTGACTTATTTTTGCAAGTTCTGCGCTAGCTCCACAGTATTCTTTACACAGTCTTCTTTGCAAAGTTCCTCCTCCTTAGATTTTTGATTTTTTCCACCATAGCTATTCCACCTTCAGAAGATTTTATGTCTCTTGAAAAATACTAGTATTCTCTAGACTATGGAGTTTTATTTCCCCCATTATAGAGTAAAAGTACTGTTTTCCAGGGGAAAATCATAGAGTAGAAATTTCAAAATAGAAAAAAGCTTATAAAGAAGTTTGACTCTCTCTCCTTCAAGCCTCTCTTACTGTGACAACTGGATAGCTTTTTTTACAAGGTGATGTGTCTCTATGGATGGCATTTCTCTTGTTTTGTCAAATCCAACTCAGATCTTTTCTTTTTTAATATAAATGTATTTATTTTAATTGGAGGCTAATTACCTTACAATATTGTAGTGGTATTGCCATACATTGACATGGATCTGCCATGGGTGTACATGTGTTATAACCCTTCCCCAGGAATCATATAACACATTTTAAAAAATTGCTCAAAGGGATACAAATTAATGTCTTTGAAATGAGGGTTATATATTAGACCTGGAAAGAGTGGTGAGATGATCACATTCCCTTTATTTTAGGGATGTAGAAAGTGAGACCAGATCTTAAATGGTTTGACCAAGACACACATCTTTTAGGTAATATACAGTACTGAAATTCAAATTCAATGTCAGTCTCAAGTCATGTTGCCTCAATCAATATAACTCCTTAGTTGTACTAGAAAAGTGGTGGGCAAGTTAGCTAGTGAGTCATACTGCAAACTTGGATCTAATTACTGCAGCACAGTGTGAAGGGCTATAGAAATTCAATTAGAGGAAAACATTCCAGGTAAACCAGATTTTGGCTCTGCTTCTTACTGTGTGACCTTGAGCCAATTATTTAACCTTTCTGTTCTTCAGGGTCCTCATCTATAAAATAGACCATAAAACTCACCTCTTCAGGCCAAATTGAGGATTTCTGAGTACATGCGTGTGTGGTCCTTAAGGTACTCATCTGTTGCCAGCTATTACCTTTCTCTAAACAACAGCTAGGTATTTTTACTTTGAATTTTCTTTCTTTTCTTTCTCTTTAAAACAACATACTTTAGCCCACATTCAATTTAGAGAATTAAATCTCTGTTTAGTGATTTTGCAGGAGTAAATTTTCCTGTGTCAGTTTTAAAGCTTTTCAAGTTGGTATTAACTATGCTTTCTTAAATAAATGTACTGTTTATTACCCAGTTCTAGATCACAAATTCAGGTGTAAAATCATATGATTTACAATATGTACTGCTTCTACCAAATAACTCTGCACGCTTCAAAATGTTTTCATGTATTATTACTTTCCATCTTCAATTTGTCAAGCAGAGCTTTGCATCCACTTGAACTCTGGATCAGTTCTCAGAGCAAATGCCATAAGTTATCCCATCATGCTTTGTTTAAATGTGTTTTTATAATCAGCTAATTCTGTTGCTGTTTTGGAGGGAAAATCTATTGAACTTGACTGTTCAGACTTATTTTTCATCAGCCACACTACTTTACTGCTTTTGATTTTAGTATCCTCTGAATAGTTTAACAGATTTTTCTTTTATAATGTGTATTTATTAGTGTATTAAGAGTTGATGTTACTGAGGACTGTTCCCAGAACTGTTCCTCTAATGATATTTGAAATGGATTATGGTGTTTGGTCTCACATGTTACCCTGTTTCACTGTAACTTCAAGAGTAACTAGTGCTATTTCTAAATTAACCAACCACCATGCTCCCTAGAATGTATAGGACAGGTAACTTGGTATTTTAAGACCCTTACTTTTTTTTTTTTTTTAAACACAATCATGGAAAATACATTCTTGTTATGAAAGTAATGTATGTCTAAATTTGTAAAATCAAGACAAGAAAAATTTAAAAAGCAAATCACCTCTTACCCAGAGATAATCACAATAATTTTATTAATAGTTCATATCTTTTCAAATACATGTATATGTTTATGTATTTTTTAAAGTGATAATGGATCACACTTCACATATTTTGTACCTTTTTTACCTAATAATAAAACATGAATATATTTCCATTACCACTTAAATATTTTTATGCTGTGATTTTAATATGTATATGATACTGGATAGAACTCATACTTCTTTTAGACCACTTATGTTTTCTATTTCCTTTTTATAAATAACAGTTGTATAATAATAAATCTTAACCCATATACAGAACAGTAGAACTTTTTTATTGAATGTCTATAATTTGCTAGGCATTTTATATATGCATGCCAAGTTGCTTCAGGCATGTCCGACTCTATGCAACCCTATGGACTGTAGCCTGCCAGGGTTCTCTGTCTGGGATTCTCCAGGTGAGAATACTGGAGTGGGTAGCCATTTCCTTCACCAAGGGATCTTCCCAACCCAGGGACTGAACCTATGTTTCCTGTGTCTTCTGCATTGTCAGGCAGGTTCTTTACCACTAGCGCCACCTGGTAAGCATTTTATATATTCCTTTTCATACTTTCTTTAATTTGCAAAGTAAGAATTATTACCTTCTCATTATAGATGAGGAAAGATAATAGAGATTAAAAATAACCAGATTTAGAAAGAATCAATCTATGACAAACACCTGGAAAGTAGAATAGTTAGAATTCAGAACCAGGCAGACTCATGCCAAAGCCTGAGTTATTTCTGCTTTATCATATTTGTTCCAAGACTATATTTTAAAGTAAAAAATAAAGTAACTATTTCACAGGAAAAAATCATCCTAAATCATTTGCTATACAGTCCCAACCAAAAAGACTATTTGTGTTCTTAGTTTGTATTCAAAAGACTTATTAAAACATTCTCTTTAACAAATTATAAAAAACAAAAAATAATCCCCTTTATGGCTAGTACAGTTCAAAATTCTTTATTGTTGTTTCTTGCAAGTTTAATTATCATATTAAAAATTCTGAACAATTTCTGTTCAACAATGATGGACACTTCTGAGATAAGATCTCTGATCAGTTAGCATTTCACACTGAGTCAGTTACTACTTGGAAAATCACTAATGTAGTAGATAGCAATTCTCAAGATTTCTCCTAATATTTGAAGAAGCTAAGTTCATTTTCTAAATTTTTGAGACCATTTATTTATTAAAACATATTACATTTTATTTGAAAAAATTAAATAGGTAAAACCAAAATAAAACGAACAATACTTAATTTCTTGAATTTATTAATAGATCCTCACACTATGAAGGAAACTAAAATTTACTCTTGAAAAGCTGATTTGTAGTTTGTGGGGGAAAAGATTGGCTTAAAATCAGTAGTCTCATTTAAGTTTAATTTTTTAAAAAAGGGGAACTCTGAATGTTACAGTTACAAATAAGCAATTTTCAAAAAGATTGTTTTATAATAATTGTGATGAACACAAGACAAAATAATCTAGAGTGCTTATGTCTTTTCTTCTCCCTACTCTGCTGCTGTTTCATAAGTTAAATGAAAACAAAAAAAACCCCAAAATCCAGGAAAGAATTTTCTATTTGGTCATAAACATATACATTTGAGTTTTCAATGTCATGATTCCTTAACCTAAAGTTTTGTTGGCCTTTTGGGTGAAAGTGGAGTACTTTTCCATCAGAAGTCTATAAGGAGCTCATTAGTGATATACTTCAGTATAATTTCTTGCTCAAGTATATATATTAAAACTCATATTTTTTAGAGCATCTGCTATATTCTTGGTATTACCAAAAGTTAGAACCATGTTTAAAACTCAAATATTAAGAACTTGCAGAAAACAGACATCCATCTCAAATATTTCATTAGATTTGAGGCTCATTCATTCTTATCTAAACATTCTATTACCTACAGTTCTAACACACTAATCTCTTAACCTAAATTGAGAGATACTGTGCCCTGCCTTATTAGAGACAATGTAACCTTGGGACTCTATCAGATGTCAGAATCTGCTCACCTTTGCTTCTGCTTCAGCTTTTAACTCCTTGAGAAAGGGAAAGTTTAAATTTAATGCTCATTTCACTTAGCCCACAGCAAGTCATTACTATCTTCCTGTTCCCCCTGCCATTCTTTTTCTGCCCCTAACTTTCTGGGTACTTAAGGAGAAACAGTCTCTCTTAACTAAAAAATGGTTAGAAGAAAAGGTCAACTGCACTCGTGACATTCAATAGCCTGAACACTATGACTATTTCCCACCTAGAAATTTCCTTACTATTTCACTGTGCCTCATTCTTCATAGCCTGTGTAATTTCCACTTATTTATTTAGTTTTATTAATATTGTCCCTATATATTTAAGCATCAAATATCTCCTAGTGTTTTTATTTGCTCCAGGTTAATACACTTATTGAGGTATTGTGAAGGGGAAAAAAATATTGCTTGTTCGGTCTTCGTCGCAGTCCTTAGAGCAGAGAGTATCAGCCTTAGATTTTTCAGTCTTAGAAGTTAGGTTGTGAATTTGGTTCAAATTAACATCATATAGATTATCTATCTATCAGTGTTAGACATTATCTGTATTATTACTTGTTTTGGCACAGAAAACACACTAGATAAATATTGAAGGAATATTGCATTATAAAAAACATTAATTGTCCCATTTATTCTGAACTTTGATCTTTTATGTTCCATATCTCTTTCATACAAAAAATTTGAACTCATATTTTTACTTCTCCATTTTTACCATGAATTCTGTGGTGGTAGGAAATTATACCAGATGACATCACTGACTCGACGGACGAGAGTCTCAGTGAACTCCGGGAGTTGGTGTTGGACAGGGAGGCCTGGAGTGCTGCAATTCATGGGGTCACAAAGAATCAGACACGACTGAGCGAATGATCTGATCTGATCTGAAGCTTCCAGAAGTAGATTTGATTAGGATGCATTATGTTTCCCAAAAAAAGATGATGTTTCTTTCATCACTAATTTTGAGGCAAGGGGATAGTCTTGTAGTTTGGTTTCTTAGTATGTGTCTATGTATTGATTATATAAGGAAAAAAAAATCTAGATATATTCTATCAAATTTCATAAAGCGCATCTTCTCATGAATTATATTTAGGTCAGTTTCCAAAGTATCTAGTTATAAAGGTACAGAATTATTTATTTTCTTATCTATCAAAAGTTCTATCAATATTGAACCTTTCCAGGAATCATTTGACTTTTTCTTTTTGCTTTTCTGGGAAACATGAGGATCAGACATAACTGGAAGTATTATAAAGTAAGATAAACTTACTGTGTCACTTGACCTGATTGATGTTGACAGTTTTGGTGAATTTTCAGTACACAGTGTGAGAATATGTAATTTTTGCTTCTATTGTTCATTTATAGTTTAGGATATTTTTTTGGAATGGCCTGGAAGTGATAATTAGAAATGACACTAGTACATGAAATAAAATTATAGGGAAAGAGTTTTCTCTACAGAAGGATTTAACTATCATATCAGTTTTATCAAAACATCTTTCTACAAGCCATTTAAATAATTTTAAATAATACTTTTAAGAAACAAGGACATTTAAAAGAAAGTCAAGGCCAACTTTAAAAGACAGAAAATTACATAATATTTCCAAACTCTATTCAATCTACTTTTTCTCTTTGGTCTCTGCTGCTTATGAACAAATATTTTAGTTGGGACACTTTTTATATCTGATCCTGAAAAATGTTAATCAGTTATGAGTATACTGCAATGAACCCAAAGAGTTAAGCAAATTTGCATCACTGCAATATGTGTGTAAACTATTTTTTTTCTTTCAGATGTTTATTTAAGTGCTATAAGTAGATTTTTCCTGACATAACCCTATAGAAAAAGAAATCATATTAATAGTTCAAGTAAAGAACATCAAACATATGAAAGGATGCTGCCCATCTCCTTAGTTATCAAAAGACTATGCATCTAAAGAATAGAGGGATATATAAATATACTAATATTTATATAAAGGGATATATATATATATATATATATATATATATAAATGCAAACAGGAGCAGGTTCTTTAGAACACTGGTTCACTGGGGACTCTGATGGGTGTGCTGGAACAGAGGAATGGAAATTCTGGTTTGGTTATTTTAATGGTCTGGATGGAAGATGTGGCTGATTTAGAATATGGCCATACACATTTTGGGAGAGTAGGATATTTTGCACTGTAGCAGTAATTTTTCACTATTTGTTTGCATCATGCAAACTTGCTAAACTCCAATCAGTTCATTATTTACATCATAGTTTTGTGAGGAAATTTATTTTTAACCAATATATGGTTTTTCTTAGTTGTTCTTTCTATAGAATAAAGTTTACTGACTACAGAAAAATCCCAACAATTCTGTTTTAAAGAATAATATCTAAATTTTATGTGTTTAAAATGGAAAATGTATTTAAGTGCCATCCATTGATACAAGTTAAAATTTTATAAATCAGCTATAAATCAATGCAAAGATGCAACATATTTTAAAAAAGCAGAATATCTGATATCTTAAATGAGTCTGATTAATTTGGTCTTATTCTTGAGGCTTTATACAATCTGCCTGGTAGTTAAGAGCCAAAGCACTGAACTCAACCATTAATAATAAATTAATGGTAAGCAACAGTCTATATAAAAATAAGATAATTTTTTTAGAAAAAAATAAAAGTAGTAATAGTATTAATGATTACTTGACTAAAACTGATTTTGTAAATTATAGAACAAAGGAACAAGAAAAAAATCTTTGTCACAAATGAACAGTGAAGACAAACTCCCTAAAGATTTATGTATAGTCAGTTTTATCATTTTTGCTTGTGAAATATAACAAAATAAATATTGGGTGCAGTCCAATGTCATATACATGATTGAATTGGTTTAGAATGAAAAGGAAAGGCAGTGAAGCCTAAATGAAAAAAATGGTCTTTTCAGATCATCTTAGTGATGGTAAGGTAGAAGCTAATGATTGAGCAAATTTGTCATTATTATAATTTAAGACATATATATTTTATCTGACAATTATAAATATGATGTTAGCTAAGGAAAAGTAGATATAGCTCTATCAATATATAAAGTTATACTATCAGAAGGAAAATTCTGGAAGTGGTAGCCAGTTCATAGCCTTAATTCCTGAGCAACCAATGTATCCTCACTAGAGAGAATGTGTCAAAAGTGCATCCACTTGATTATCTTTCAATGATCTTAATGTGATAATTAAAACTGTAACTTCACAGATATGCATTACCAAGCAAAGAAATGTACTGGAAATAGTTCTCCAACTCATTACTGACTTATTGCTTTGCATATGAGAGAAGAGGGGAACATACATGTTTATGACCTTGGATCAACAAATAAATTTATAATTCATGATAAAAACTGGCTCATTTAGTAATAATATTTCATTGAGCCAATCAGAACAAAGCAAACAACTTGAAGTCAGAATTGTGACTGTGAAAAGATAACAGTGGAAATGAAGCTTGAGATCTGGGTGAAGAAGTCATAGATATAAGTTGTAAGACATTTTCCACTTACATGTAATTAGAGCTGCTGCTGCTGCTGCTACTGCTGCTAAGTCGATTCAGTTGTGTCTGACTCTGTGCAGCCCCAGAGATGGCAACTCACCAGGCTCCCCTGTCCCTGGGATTCTCCAGGCAAGAATACTGGAGTGGGTTGCCATTTCCTTCTCCAATGAATGAAAGTGAAAAGTGAAAGTGAAGTCGCTCAGTTGTGTCCAACTCTAGCGACCCCATGGACTGCAGCCCACCAGGCTCCTCCATCCATGGGATTTTCCAGGCAAGAGTACAGTGGGGTGCCATTGCCTTCTCCAGTAATTATAGCTAGTAATGCTAAAATAAGAAAGAACTTCAGATCAGATGAGTCGCTCAGTCGTGACCGACTCTTTGTGACCCCATGAATCGCAGCACGCCAGACCTCCCTGTCCATCACCAACTCCCGGAGGTCACTCAGACTTACGTCCATCGAGTCAGTGATGCCATCCAGCCATCTCATCTTCTGTCGTCCCCTTCTCCTCCTGCTCCCAATCCCTCCCAGCATCAGAGTCTTCTCCAATGAGGCAACTCTTCGCATGAGGTGGCCAAAATACTGGAGTTTCAGCTTTAGCATCATTCCTTCCAAAGAAATCCCAGGGCTGATCTCCTTCAGAATGGACTGGTTGGATCTCCTTGCAGTCCAAGAGACTCTCAAGAGTCTTCTCCAACACCACAGTTCAAAAGCATCAATTCTTTGGCGCTCAGCCTTCTTCAAAGTCCAGCTCTCACATCCATACATGACCACAGGAAAGACCATAGCCTTGACTAGGCAAACCTTTGTTGGCAAAGTAATGTCTCTGCTTTTGAATATTCTATCTCTATATTGAAAAAAGTCTTTGGGTGAAATACTCCAGTAAAAGGAATCAGAAAAGATGGATGATCTGAGACATCTTGTGTCCATGGTATGACAAAACAAAAGCAACCTTACTGCTCTAAGAAACAACTTTTTAAAATTGCTAACAG
The DNA here is from genome assembly GCA_935064755.1 of Tragelaphus eurycerus. Taxonomy (NCBI): domain Eukaryota; kingdom Metazoa; phylum Chordata; class Mammalia; order Artiodactyla; family Bovidae; genus Tragelaphus; species Tragelaphus eurycerus. The sequence goes on along the minus strand of CAKXYN010000132.1, from coordinate 450,088 downwards.
TAGTTCTGAAAATGTTATACCATGCATTTTCTCCCTATGTTCAGGTCATCTCTCTTCAGTGACAGTTTACAAAGCAGTTTTAACAATGTACCATTGCCACTAGCATCCATGTATTTATGTAAACCAAAGTTCTAAGAAAACTGTAATACAAAGCCGATTAGAGAATCTATCTGAACATTGCCCCTGATTCTGGTAATGATTTTGGTAATTGATCATGGGTCAATACAATGAGAGATGAGTTGTTGAATGGGGATGGGATGTGGCTGGTTGTTGCAAACTACTTGTTGCCAGAATCCTTTGTTCTTTCAGCTGTCCAAGTAAGTCTGGTCACAATGTTCCTATAAACTCTCAAGGCACAAATGTTATTCTCTGTTCTTCAACTTTTGTCTGTATATAAATGTAAATGTGCTATGCCTTAAAAGTCAGAGACCTGCCAAGGGACTGTCCTGCATAATTTGGGCTATAGGCAACATTCTTTTACAAAGGTGCAGAATCAGCATGACTAAGCACAGGCAACAGAGCACAAGGGTTAGAGCTAAAGAAGTAAATCCAATATGGAATTAGGTTTGTTTTTCTCTGTTACAGTAATAGTGTTCTTTCATCCAGCACAATTTTCTAAAGTTTACCTGTTCTGAATTGGGAAAAAAAAAAAGATTATATATATATATATATATATAATAATATATATATGATAGATTGCAGCTCTTTGTTTATAAAGGCAATCTGAAACTATATTTTTATATACCAGTATATTGTAGAAGTGAATATAAATTTTATGTGAAAATATCAAAGAATTTGTCCTTTATTCATTTATTTTTGGCCTAGTTCTTTCCCTTGTCCTCTTATCATAAATCATGGTGCCTTTCATATCATTAGGTATATGTTTGTCAGTGCTTGAAAATATTGGTGTCAGATCAGATCAGTCGCTCAGTCGTGTCCGACTCTTTGCGACCCCATGAATTGCAGCACGCCAGGCCTCCCTGTCCATCACCAGCTCTCGGAGGTCACTCAGACCCACATCCATCGAGTCAGTGATGCCATCCAGCCATCTCATCCTCTGTCGTCCCCTTCTCCTCCTGCCCCCAATCCCTCTCAGCATCAGAGTCTTCTCCAATGAGTCAACTCTTCGCATGAGGTGGCCAAAATACTGGAGTTTCAGCTTTAGCATCATTCCTTCCAAAGAAATCCCAGGGCTCATCTCCTTCAGAATGGACTGGTTGGATCTCCTTGCAGTCCAAGGGACTCTCAAGAGTCTTCTCCAACACCACAGTTCAAAAGCATCAATTCTTCGGCTTTATCTAACCTTTTATGAATGGGCAAATGGAGTTCACAGAAGCAAAATGAATAATCTAAAATCTTAAAGTTGCTTAGTTAGAACACTATTAACATGTTTGTGTGCATGTGTGCTCAGTCGTGTCTGACTCTTTGTGACCCATGGACTGTAGCCTGTCAGGCTCCTCTGTCTATGCAATTTTCCAGGCAAGAATAGTGGAACAGGTAGCCATTTCCTACTCCAGGGGAACTTCCCAGCCAGGGATCAAGCTTGCATCTCGTGCATCTCCTGCAATGGCAGGTGGATCCTTTACCTCTGAGGCACCTGGGAAGCTCATCATTGACTCAGGTAGTTTCCTACTACATTGCAACTCTGTCTTGCTCTTGACATAGTAACTGGGAAGGCTAGATGACTTTGAGACAATAAATAAAACTAAAAGATAATGAAAATGTGCCTAGAAAGAGAGTGAGAAACAAGATTGCATTGAAGTTAGCTGTAAAAACTGTTGCTCTGAAACCCACTTGAAGAATGCTCAGCTCTTCCTATTACATATTACATTCTGGTATCATTAGACAATATTAGAGAATAGTGATTTCTGTATGAGGTACTGTTCTACAACATCCTTTTATGATTGAAATGTTTCCTCATGAATACTCAAAAAATCTTGGGAAAAGTAAAATTTATATTTTTTATTAAACTGACTGCTGAACTTCCATTAAAATTTTCCTATTTTTTATAAACATTCCTGGTAAAATACCCAATACTTATTTTTAGAATTTTCATAATAATTGCAATATTTACTCTAGTTATTGATGACATTAATCTCTTAGGGTTTTTGTTATTTTCTTTTTAGTCCCTCTCACCTCCCCACCCCTCATCAACTTCTTTCTGAGGAAGGTAAGCAAACTGTTGAATCTCCTTTTGTAGAGCTAATTGGCAGGATGTGAAATATTTCATCAATTCTTATCATGATCTACTCCTCTGTTACTAAGCTCTGCTAGAAGATAAGTTGTGCCCAGAATACTGTTTTAAATATCTGAGATTCACTTTCTCTTACTTCTGATCCTTTGACACCATTGATAAAGATATAACATAATTATAGGCTTTTGGTCATTCTTTATCCATTACTCTGCTTTTGATCCCAAGTCTCATCCCATACCATGGGTTGAAGAAAACTGTTTAAATGTCATTGAGTACCTGAGGTAAAGAAAATCTTCACAAACATTAGCAGTGCTACAGGCTTTCAAGACTATTCCTAGATGAACCCTGAGACTCAGGCAAAGAGGACTTAAAAAGAGGAGTCTGGAGTGGGGGGCGGTCATCGTTCTTTGAACGTGTACTTAGTGCCATATACTTGGTTGAACACATTAGGTAAGGATCTCATAACTGAGAAGGATGGGTTAAGCTATCACCAGAGACAAACGAGGAGAAAGAAGGGCCAGACAGGGCACACACCAAAAGAACTGCCAATAAACCTGTGGTTTAGGGAGAAAAAGGAGAGAAAATTAGTCCTTGGCAATTTGTAATTTTTCTCTCAGGGTGCATTATTTCTTCCTTCCCCAAAAAGTTCCAGAGGTGTCCCTAGTGTCACTCCTTCCTCTGATCATCCGGCCCCTCCACCTCACCAAAATGTAGAGCTAGTCTTGTGATTTACAAGCTGTGATAATTTCTTAAACCATCTTCTTTCAGACACTTTGTCCTTGGCCACTTTCTTTTTTTCATCTTCACTATCAGCAAAACTTGGATGGTTGCCCAAAGAGGCTAAATGTTATTTGTCCCCTATGTCTCATAGAAGGAGTCAGTGAAATTATACCTTTGTTTCCAAATTAGTCATGATTATATCCTTTCCTTAAATTCCCTACTTGTTTTGATACTTGAGTTATTATTTTCAGTATTACCAATAGACTGTATAATTTTGCTTGGGCTTTCCAGGTAGCACAGTGGTAAATAATTCACCTGCCAAGCAGAAGACTTGGGTTCAATCCCTGGGTGGAGAAGATTCTCTGGAGAAGGAAATGGCAACCCACTCCAGTACTCTCGCCTGGAGAATCCCATGGACAGAGGAGCCTGGTAGGCTACAGTCCATGGGATGAGGTCACAAAGAATTGGACACGACTGAGTGACTTCACTTTCACGCATTGGAGAAGGAAATGGCAACCCACTCCAGTATTCTTGCTTGGAGAATCCCAGGGATGGGGGAGCCTGTGGGCTGTCATTATTGGGTCTCATAGAGTCGAACACAACTGACTTAGCAGCAGCAGCAGTAACAGTAGCAATTGAGCGTGCATATATACTTTCATTAATAATTAATAGTGTACAAAATATGCCAAACTGAACTGAATTTAATATATTTGTACCATGACGTGTGACAAAATTTTAATCTGCATTTACTTTAGAAAGCAGTTTTCCTCAGTTCTAAGCCAGGGTGACATTTAATACCTATTGAATCCTTTATTAACAATTTCAGAAGCTTGGCCTTAGACTGAATCAGCTTTAACTACTGTTTCCATTTAAGTTACATTGAGTTATATTGGCAAGCCAAGGTGGCATGAGCTGATGCTGTCACTAACTGTGACACCTGATGTTTAAAAAAAAAAAACAGAGAAGCGCTGCCGCTGATTGAGTCAGTTTAACACTACTGATCAACTTGAGATGCGCAGCAGTAGTCCCCAGCCTTTTTGGCACCAGGAACTGGTTTCATGGAAGACAATCTTTCTACAGATTGGGGGCAGGTGATCATTTTGGGATGATTCAAGTACATTACGTTTATTGTGTACTTTATTTTTATTATTGTATCAGCTCCACCTCCTCAGATTATCAGGCATTTGATCCCACAGATTGAGGGCCGTTGCTCTAGAAGAAAGAATATTTTCAACCATTAAGAGCAATATTTGACATAAGCACAATAATTCAAATACACTAATGTTATTGTGTAGTTGCTAAGTCATGTCTAACTCTGCAGCCCCATGGACTGTAGCCCACCAGACTCCTCAGTTCATGAGATTTCCCAGGTGAGAATACTGGAGTGAGTTATCATTTCCTTCTCCAGGGTATCTTTCTGACTCAGGGATTGAACCTGCGTCTCCTGCATTGGCAGACAGATTCTTTACCACTGAACCCCCAGGGAAGCACACATTAATATGACACGTCTCCTAACATTTGACTTTTTCAGTAACTAAAATTGAAAAAGGACTACCTTAGTCCAGAATAATATTAATATATAGTTAATAGTACTAATTAGCCACTAAGGAAAATTGATTTCTGGGTTATTAAGGTAGACAAGGTCCTTTGGGGTAGGGATTGGACAGGTGTTAATTTTTGTTGACATTTATATCCTACCTCTGCGCATTCAGAAAATAAAAATGGAGTCAAATCAGGTCAAGCAAGTACAAATGAGAAGATATTGCTGAGAACTGCACGAGCACCTAAACACCTAAACCCAAATTAAACACAGCAATTCTGAATTGCAACCCCACCTGTGAATCACACTGGGGGAGAAAATACAGAGGATTTATTTAGAAAGTCTTGGCAGTAGGAAAGTAGGAGGGAAGAACTTCAAAATTACTATTTTGCTAAGGAGCTCATCAAGACTAGCAGACACAGGAAGGATTTCAGACTCTCATAAAGTGGCTTACAATCAGTTGCAAAGCTAGACGTATTAGTGTAGAATCAAAACGTTACTGCTTTTAGTCACAAGACATAACAGCACAGCACGCTATAGGAAGATTGCAGGCCACCCGAACTGCTTCGCTTTAGCAGATCTTTTAGCTTTTGCAAATGGCAAAAGCATGCAGAGCAGTAGCCATCCTTTCAAGCAAATTCATGCTAGCTGATCACCTTAAGTTGCAACTTATAAAACTTTGTTGCTGAAATAGTTTATTTTACTCTGGATCCTTCCTGAAACTCTGCTGCTTTACTTTAAGTGATATATTTCACACCAAGCATTGTATTCCTACTGGAGTTCTAGCACTAAAACAAGAGTTATTTCCCTGGGGATGTAGGGGCGCGTGCATATTGTTACTTTTGCAAAAGAAATTGTCATTAAAACACTAGCATCTGTGACTCTCAAAAGTGAAATAAAATATAAAGCTTGCTAAGGCATAAAAATACCTGTTCTCCAAATTACAGGACTTCAATGCTACAATTTTGCTGCCGAGGCTGTTGAACATTTTAAGGAGTGCTTCTAATCCCCTTTATAGCTCTGTGCTGAATGCAGAAACACTTCTCTAGTGAGAAAGTCATTTTAGAAGTGTTAAAAAGTGTCAGTTGGCTTTTGTAAGGTTATGGAGAAGTTTGTGAACTTCTTTTATTATTGTGTCCTACCCCAAAGAAGTGTGTTTCATCAGTGTTGGTTGAGGGATCATCTATGAGTCAAACTCAGATCCCCATCTTCAGAGTTGAGTGGCTGAGTTCCACCTGAATTCAGGTTCCTTGATGTTGACTATCAAACAAATAGTCCCTGAGTAGATGTACAGTAGAAGTAAACTTTCCAGACAGTCTTTGAAGCAAGAACCTGTTCTCTGCTTCAGTACTGCTCTGAATTAGACTGTTTTCGTATAAATGGAGAAACACTGCAGATGGTGACTGCAGCCATGAAATTAAAAGACTCTTACTCCTTGGAAGGAAAGTTATGACCAACCTAGATAGCATATTCAAAAGCAGAGACATTACTTTGCCAACAAAGGTTCGTCTAGTCAAGGCTATGGTCTTTCCTGTGGTTATGTATGGATGTGAGAGTTGGACTGTAAAGAAGGCTGAGCGCCGAAGAATTGATGCTTTTGAATTGTGGTGTTGGAGAAGACTCTTGAGAGTGCCTTGGACTGCAAGGAGATCCAACCAGTCCATTCTAAAGGAGATCAGCCCTGGGATTTCTTCAGAAGGAATGATGCTAAAGCTGAAACTCCAGTATTTTGGTCACCTCATGCGAAGAGTTAACTCATTGGAGAAGACTCTGATGCTGGGAGGGATTGGGGGCAGGAGGAGAAGGGGATGACAGAGGATGAGATGGCTGGATGGCATCACTGACTCGATGAATATGAGTCTGAGTGACCTCCGAGAGCTGGTGATGGACAGGGAGGCCTGGCGTGCTGTAGTTCATGGGGTCGCAAAGAGTCGGATACGACTGAGCGACTGATCTGATCTGATCTGATCTGATCTGATGGCAACTACTAACTTTGATGTTGTTTGTGAGTCTACTTCTCTGCTTTGATTACCATTACAAAAAGAACATGATTTCGGGAACTAACTTGGGTCGTATTATCATAGTATTGTCCGCTTTTGCTAATTGCCTTAGTAAAGGAATACCTGAAAAGCAATTAGTATAAAATAAAAATTATAATCAAAATGCCTTAGGTATTTTGAAATTATCATTTCTTTGTTTCAAGCTTGTTGAGGCTTCTAGTTGCTTTCCTAATTAAAATAACCCCCCCCCCCAAAAAAAACAACAAGAAACTAATGCCTTATTCTCTCCATATGCATCTGAACCGATCACATTATTCTTACATATTTCCAGTCTTAGTCTGATTTAGAAAATCAGACCTGCACTTCATCCTCTGCTCATATTTGGATCGTTTGGTCTCTGTCCTAGTTTACCTGTCTGAAAGTAGTTTCCATTCTCCTCTATTCCAATTTCTGATTCCTGCTCAAAATGCAGCTTCCTGCCAGATATGGGTTTCTAAGAGTCTCTGCCTATAGCACCTTGTCTGAAGCCTGAAGCTAAAAGTTGGGAGTTTCTTTAAAGAACGAAAAGTATAACTAAAAAGTACCTTTAGCTTAGAAAATAATAATAATAAGGAATTGGCAAGTAAAAAGTCATTTTACCTTTTAATAAGTTACAGAACCTGAATAAATACTCAAAACAGAAATTAACTGCCTGGAAAAAATAAGTTGTTTCAAGATTAAACAGTTCACTTACCACTGAAACAAAAGGAGTAACTTCATTTATTCAGAGAGCATATTGTGTTGGAAGTACTAGGGTCATTGCTAATAATATTCATTGATCTATTCATCTATTCATCCAACAGATGCCTATTAAGAACAATTTCTCATATCATTGAATGCGTTTAAATATAATGAATGTAAATATCATATGAAATAAATATAAATTGGGCTTCCCAGGTTTAGCTAGTGGTAAAGAACCTGCCTATCAATGCAGGAGACATAAGAAATGGGGTTTGTTCCCTGTGTTGGAAAGATCCGCTGGAGTAGGAAATGGCAACCCACTCCAGTATTCTTGCCTGCAAATCCCATCATCCAACAGATGCCTATTAAGAACAATTTCTCATATTATTTAGTGCATTTAAATATAATGAATGTGCCTAATGAATGAATGTGAAGTCGCTCAGTCGTGTCCGACTCTTTGCGACCCCATGGACTGTAGCCTACCAGGCTCCTCTGTCCATGGGATTTTCCAGGCAATAGTACTGGAGTGGATTGCCATTTCCTTCTCCAAGGGATCTTCCCAGCCTAGGGATTGAACCCGGGTCTCCCACATCGTAGACAGACGCTTTACTGTCTGAGCCACCAGGGAAGTCCAATGTGCCTATGTGCATGCAAAATCGCTTCGGTTGTGTCCAACTCTTTGTGACTCTATAGACTGTGGCCCACCACACTCCTCTGTCCATGGTATTCTCCAGGCAAGAGTACCAGAGTGGGTTGCCCTGCCCTCCTACAGGGGAATATTCCTGACCCAGGGATTGAACCCCTGTATCTTATGTCTCCTGCATTGGCAGACAGGTTCTTAATACTGAGCCACCTGGGAGCCAAATAATGAATGTAAATAAATATCAGTGCAGTTCAGTTCAGTCCCTCAGTCATGTCTGACTCTGCGACCCCATGAATTGCAACATGCCAGGCCTCCCTGTTCATCACCAACTCTTGGAGTTCACTCAGACTCACGTCCATGGAGTCAGTGATGCCATCCAGCCATCTCATCCTCTGTCATCCCCTTTTCCTCCTGCCCTCAATCCCTCCCAGCATCAGAGTCTTTTTCAATGAATAACTCTTTGCATGAGGTGGCCAAAGTACTGGAGTTTCAGCCTTAGCATCATTCCTTCCAAAGAACACCCAGGGCTGATCTCCTTTAGAGTGGACTGGTTGGATCTCCTTGCAGTCCAAGGGACTCTCAAGAGTCTTCTCCAACACCACAGCTCAAAAGCATCAATTCTTTGGCACTCAGCCTTCTTCACAGTCCAACTCTCACATCCATACATGACTACTGGAAAAACCATAGCCTTGACTAGATGGACCTTTGTTGGCAAAGTAATGTCTCTGCTTTTGAATATGCTATCTAGGTTGGTCATAACTTTCCTTCCAAGGAGTAAGCGTCTTTTAATTTCTAAAAATATACAAATATAGTTATAAGTAAATATATTTAAATATAGATATATAAGTTTATGTAAATATAAAACTTAGAAAATAAAGCCTATATGCTTAGCGTAGTTAATCACATGGAAGGTTGTTCAGCCTTTACTCTAAATTTTACCTCCTGTAACCTAGTCTTTGGTAATTCTATAAGTTCACAGATGAATTTGCAGACCAAAGAGGGGAGGGAATGTCAGTGGAACTAGACTATAGCTCTCTATTGACAAATATCATTGCTCAGTTTTAAAGCCAGCAAATCAGATAGGAAATCACCATTACTGGATTCTGTCTAGGCACCAAACATAAGTCTGGGTACCAAATATGTATAGTTTATGATGCTAATATGAGAAAAGATAGGACATATAGTTGACAAGGATCAGCAAATTGATAATTTGATCTTCAAGCAGGAAATAAAATACCATTAATAATTATATGACTAAAATATTTTCATAAGACTATGTTTCATAAGAATATGAAGGATATAAGTTCATTTGAAATACATTATTTTTCTATATTTGTATTGTGACATCTCATTCTATTAAGTTTAAATATTGTTTGGATGGTTTTATTCTAGCCATTTGGAAATTTACTAGAATAATATAAAGAATCCATTTTAACTAATAACTGCTCACAAAAGGTTTTCTATGAGTTTTTATTGAATTTGAACTTGGTCTGGCATTAATATTTCTGTTTAACAGATATAGCATTTGTTATGCCATATTATACTCATTTCCTGAACATTAGCCCTACCATTTCCTCAAATACACTTTGGAAAAATATTGAAAGTATTCATCTGGATAAAGTATAGGTTTATTTCATTAATAGCTTTGTCACTGAATTAAAAATATGTTTTAAATGTATACACATTTAAGAAAGACTTGACCATTTTGGGAACTTGTCTTTGGACCTTAAGATTCAAAATCAGTACAAAGCTGGATAAGATTCAGAATTGTCTTAGGAGTCATTGTTTCTTATGTTATTGGATGCTTAAAACGACCTTTTAAAAATTTAATAGTAAAAGTTTTAAAAGAGGTTAATAGGATTTATTTTTATATGTCCAAATGGAATTAGGACAATACTTCCAATGCATTTGTATTACAATACCTTGAGAATGTTTAATAATGATAGTTCGCACTTACTACATTTATAGACAATTATCTCATTTAATCTCTTTATATCAAATGAGGTAGGTACCAATTATTACACCCACTTTACAAGTGAGGACAATGAGATATAAAGCAATGCCCGTACAGTGGCTTGCTCAGGATAACATAGCCAGTTCTTTTTGCTTAAGATAACATAATCTTTATTTGGTTAAACTGTGCATCATGTAAATAGTAATTGGTTTGTGGAATTTTTAAATAACATTTTATTAAATGAAAAATATATTTCAGGGTAGGAGCCTACCTATGGGCTTCCCTGGTGGCTCAAACCTTCCCAGGGGCAGGTAAAGAATCGGCCTGCAATACTGGAGACCTGGGTTGGGACAATCCCCTAGAGGAGGGCAGGGCAGCCCACTTCAGTATTCTTGCCTGGGGAACCCCATGGACAGAGGAGCCTGACAGGCTACAGTCTATGGTGCCACAGAGAGTCAGACATAACTGATTGACTGAGCGCACACAGCCAACCTACATAATTCTCAAGAATCTTTAATTTTCTGATTACAAATTTTCTGAGTTCTTATTGGCATCATATTTAAAATTAATATTCCCAAATAGGAAAAATTAATTTTCATATTAATTATAATAAATTGAAAATAAACACCATCCATATGCTTTTCAAGTGATTTTGGCAGTCCTAACTTTTTCTGTGGGTGGGCTAAGCAACCTTACATAGCAATGCAAAGGAACTAATTAGAGCCCACTTTCCTCACAGCTGCAAGTGTGTGTTTGTGTGTGTGTATTAGAGACAAATCATACATTTAGAACGTAAATGCCCTTGAGACAGATAAAGTTGGTTTGAAATCCCGTTAAACTGTATGTGTTTGTGAATGGGGGTTTGCTTTAACAGAGGAAATGAGAGCTGAGCAATATATCCTAGGGCGTATGGATGGAAAGATCTAAGGGGGAAATCAGAACACTATGAATAGGACTTTAGTGCCTGAGAGGAAGGGAGCCTCTGAATGTCACTGAGAACTTTTATGGATTTCTGTATAATCTATGTTTAACATCTATTTTAGGTGGAATTTGATTTTAAACCTGCAGGGGGATTGTAGAAAACTCAAAGAACAGATGTGTTTCTAGATAGCCCCAAACCAGGAACAAGAGAGCTATCCATAACTAAGGCAGCTGCTTTCTCTCACTGGGTCTTGCTCTCTTTCTTCCTTGCCTTCTCCCTCTCAGTCTTTGCCCTGACGGACCTGCCTAGTCTGTCTTAACACTGAGGATTGATTTTCTCTGCTTCTTTGTACTTGATAACCAAATTAATCTAACTAGGAGAATTCTTTGTTGGTCTAATTAAGCTATTTACTGTTTCCTGGTTCTAATATTACTTGGTGAGAATGTGGTTGGTTAGCTAGGGTCAGAAGTATGCTACTTGTGAAATCAGCTGTGGTTGGATTGGCGCACTATATGTGGGCAGTTCCAGGGACCACCTGTGGGGGTACCAAAATGTTTCAAATATAGTTTGTCATTGAGATTATGTCCAAATGAAATTATAGGAATAAATAAGAGATGGTAACATTTGGATAACTGACAAGGTAATTTTCTTAAAGAGCAAGGATGAAAGGCTAAGAATAATTCCCAGATCATCCTGGCAAAGACAGTCAATTGGCTTAGCTAGGCAAAAATAAAACTAGGGTAAAATATATTTTTCTAGGTTTCTCTTGGAACTTATATGATAAGAAATTTGATGATAGAAAGTCAGTATAATAGAGAAAGTGATCATTCCTAACTTGGCTGATATTTTATTGATAAACAGTGCATGAAAGTTTATTGATATACAATGGATGAAAGTTTATTGATATTAACTAATCATTAATCTGAGTCAATCTTTGCTAAACCCAAATTAATGAATTTTCTGATGATCTGTTTGTAGCTAAATTCAAAGGTGACTTTCAGGTTAATTCTGTTTATTCTGTAGTCTGTACTTATGGTTCTAAGTCTTAGCTGCGAATATTTTCACTGTATTTTGTTTTCCCTTTCTTATCTGAATCTATGGCTACAAGTAATTCCCAGTTAAGCTTTATTCTAGAATGTGTAAGCACTTATACTATGATACAGATCTTTTTGCAATGTTCATAATGATTCTTTCTCTGGTTGTTTTAGAGACAAATTACTTTAACTTTCTTGGCTAAAACAACAGATGATACAACTGAGAGGAAAAAAACTGATCTTGAAATGTTTCATATTTCTATGCTCAGAAGCCCACTGGAATTCTAGAGCTTACTGTGTTGATGGTGGATTTGCTGTTGTTTGTAGTCACTGAAGGTGTTTGATAAGAATGATAACAACCATGTTTAGGGTTTTCTGAGAAGTCTGTTCTAGATTTTCCCAACCAAAAATCAGCATCCATATCCTTATTTACACTTAAAAGACAATGTAGAAGAGGAACTTAAAAAAAAAAAAAAAAGTGACATATTGAGAGGAGTAAAGAGTAGGAAAACATTCAGTAGGTTAGGATTGTGATAATAGTGTGAGAAAAATAGTACTCAGTTTAAAGCTTAGAGTTAGTGGCTCAGTCGTGGCCGACTCTTTGCTACTCCATGGACTGCAGCCCACCAGGCTCCACTGCCCATGAGATTTTCCATACAAAGATACTGGAATGGGTTGCCATTTCCTTCTCCAGGAGATATTCCCGACCCAGGGATCGAACCCGGGTCTCATGCACTGCAGGCAGGTTCTTTACCGACTGAGCTACAAGGGAAGCCCCGTTTTGATCATAGACCAGCGGTGAATTCTCTTAAAAAAAAACAAACAAAAAAAACAAACCTTTGATCTGGGGCTCTCACTTCACCCCTCCTACCTCCAGCTCTTTACAAACCCCCCACTCACAGGCTTGGCTATATTAACTAAATCCACCTCGTCTAAAGAGCAAGGTGAAAAGACAGCCTTCAGAATGGGAGAAAATAATAGCAAATGAAGCAGCAAACAACTAATCTCAAAAATATACAAGCAACTCCTACAGCTCAATTCCAGAAAAATAAATGACCCAATCAAAAAATGGGCCAAAGAACTAAATAGGCATTTCTCCAAAGAAAACATACAGATGGCTAACAAACACATGAAAAGATGCTCAACATCACTCATTATCAGAGAAATGCAAATCAAAACCACTATGAGGTACCATTACACGCCAGTCAGAATGGCTGTGATCCAAAAGTCCACAAGCAATAAATGCTGGAGAGGGTGTGGAGAAAAGGGAACCCTCTTACACTGTTGGTGGGAATGCAAACTAGTACAGCCACTTTGGAGAACAGTATGGAGATTCCTCAAAAAACTGGGAATAGAACTGCCTTATGATCCAGCAATCCCACTGCTGGGCATACACACTGAGAAAACCAGAATTGAAAGAGACACGTGTACCCCAATGTTCATAGCAGCACTGTTTACAATAGCCAGGACTTGGAAACAACCTAGATGTCCATCCGCAGATGAATGGATAAAGAAAGCAGTGGTATATATACACAATGGAGTATTACTCAGCCATATAAAAAGAATACATTTGAATCAGTTCTAATGAGGTGGATGGAACTGGAGCCTATTATACAGAGTGAAGTAAGCCAGAAAGAAAAACATAAATACAGTATACTAACGCATATATATGGAATTTAGAAAGATGGTAACAATAACCCTGTTTATGAGATAGCAAAAGAGACCCTGATGTATAGAGCAGTCTTTTGGACTCTGGGAGAGGGAGAGGGTGGGATGATTGGGGAGAATAGCATTGAAATATTTATAGTCTCATATCTGAAACGAGTCGCCAGTCCAGGTACGATGCCTGATAGTGGATGCCTGGGGCTGGTGCACTGGGACAACCCAGAGGGATGGTATGGGGAGGGAGGAGGGAGGAGGGTTCAGGATGGGGAACACATGTATACTTGTGGCGGATTCATTTTGATGAATGGCAAAAGCAATACAATATTGTAAAGTTAAGCAAAATAAAAAGTAAAATAAAGAGCAGTGAGTCACAAGCTCGATTAAAGCCATGGGAAGAGGGGTAAAAATGACATGTTATTTATTCACAAACAATGTTGGTCTCATTGAAAACTGTTGGGTTGCCTCAGTTTACCCTGTAGCCTTTACCCACCTCTTTCTCTTGCCCTTTTGGGGCTTTTACCCATCAATCACATATGGTGATTGGTATGTGGCTTTCCACTTCTTTCCTTCAGGTCTTGTTCTATTTAATCCACTCTCAGGAAATGATCTGATAACCTTATGGAGAACCAATAACTTAAGTAGTGAAGGCTAAAACTAAAGTATCTTCAGTCTTGGGCTTTAACAGATACTTAAAGAAATCATCTTGTCTTCCCTGGTGGCTCAGATGGTAAAGCATCTGCCTGTAATGTGGGAGACTCAGGTTTGATCCCTGGGTTGGGAAGATCTCCTGGAGAAGGAAATGGCAACCTACTCCAGTACTCTTGCCTGGAGAATCCCACGGACGGAGGAGCCTGATAGCCTACAGTCCACAGGGTGGCAAAGAGTCGGACATGACTGAGCGACTTCACTAAAGAAATCATGAGCACTTTTTGGAGACCCCTCAGAAGCTCTTATCTCTGCCAGCTTGTAACCAGACCATAGTGGGGGTGACTTGAGATCAGAAAAATCTGTTTTGGAGAACATTACCCAAAAAGGATCTCTCTCTTTTTTTAAATTATTTATTTTAATTGGGGCTAATTACTTTACAATATTGTAGTGATTTTTGCCATACTTTTTAACACTTCTTAAAGTTTACACATTGATAGGATGATCTATGGATTAACTTGCTAATGCTTCCTTAACAAAATATCACAGACTGAGTGTTTAAACAACTGAAGTTTATTTTCTCACAGGTTTGGAGACTTGAAGTCTTAAGATCAAGGTGTCAGCAGATTTTATTTCTTCTGAGTCCTCTCCCCTTGACTCGTAGACAGGGCTTCATAGTGTGTCTTCACGTGGTCTTCTCTAGTGCATGTGCACCCTGGTGCCTGTGTTTAAATTTCTCCCTATAAGGACACCCATCAGAATGGATTAGGCTCTACATTGGAGATTTCATTTTTCCTTTATCACCTATTTAAAAGGCTCTGTCTACAACTAGTCACATTCTGAAGTATTGGGAGTTCAGTTCAGTTCAGTCACTCAGTTGTGTCCAACTCTTTGTGACCCCATGAATTGCAGCACACCAGGCCTCCCTGTCCATCACCAACTCCCGGAGTTCACTCAGACTCACGTCCATAAAGTCAGTGATGCCATCCAGCCATCTCATCCTCTGTCATCCCCTTTTCCTCCTGCCCTCAATCCCTCCCAGTATCAGAGTCTTCTCCAATGAGTCAACTCTTCACCTGAGGTGGCCAAAGTACTGGAGTTTCAGCTTTAGCATCATTCCTTCCAAAGAACCCCCAGGGCTGATCTCCTTTAGAATGGACTGGTTGGATCTCCTTGCAGTCCAAGGGACTCTCAAGAGTCTTCTCCAACATCACAGTTCAAAAGCATCAATTTTTTGGAGCTCAGCTTAGGACTTAAACATACGAAGTTTCAAGAAACAAGATTATTGTTGTTCCTGAAGGCAGAACCTAAACTTACTGCTAGTTATTTGATCCCTTTTTTATTTTTATTTTTTAAAGTAGCTTGTGAGAAGAAAGTCTTTCTCACATCCTGAAGAGATCTGTGTTGTATTGTGATTCCTAAGATATCAATAAAATAAGACATTATAGAAACTAGAGCTTATATGTGTGTGTGTGTGTGTATTTATATAAACATTTTGTTTGAGTAGAGATGGTTATTTATTCTGGAAGACATAACCAGAATGATATTGAACAATAAAATACACCTTTTTTCTTTTTACCTTCCCATTTTCTTAACATTGGAGTTCTTAAAGTTGCCTAAACTGGCATGGTAATTACATGGCACTTTTCTTCAACATTTCAAAACTGCTGATTGAAGCAACACAAAGATTGCTCTAACTGTAGAAAAAAAATGTCTAGCCAATGCTGGAATATTTTCATTTTATAACATATTTTTGTGTACAAATTTAGTTCCTAGAATAATGCTAATCACTTTGAATCTTAATAAATACCTGTTGTTGAGTGAATCAGGCTGTCTCTTGTACTTGCAAAGCATTTTGCACCTGCCTCTCTTACAGCATTTTTACATGGCATAATGATCATGTGTTCCCATGTTTGTCATCTTAACTAGACTGCACACTTGATTCATTTCTGTGTCCATGGGATATAATGAAGTGCTTGACACATGGAAGATACTGAATAAATAAGTCTGGACCAAAGAAAATAAAGAACCTCTATTTTCAACACCAGTGCTGACACAACTAGCTTTCCATTGCACTGTACTTGCAGTGATTGTGGGAGTCCCTCTGGAAACCTAGCACAGCTTTTCTCTGATGCCACAAATCCCTTAAACAGTATTTCTGACATTACAGTTGGAACTCAAGGGTCAAGTATTCTCAGGGATGATAATCAGTTCAGTTCAGTTCAGTTGCTCAGTCATGTCCAACTCTTTGCAACCTCATGAACTGCAGCACGCCAGGATTCTCTGTCCATCACTATCTCCCAGAGTTCACTCAAACTCACGTCCATCGAGTCGGTGATGCCATCCAGCCATCTCATCCTCTGTCGTCCCCTTCTCCTCCTGCCCCCAATCCCTCCCAGCATCAGAGTCTTTTCCAATGAGTCAACTCTTCACATGTGGTGGCCAGAGTACTGGAGTTTCAGCTTTAGCATCATTACTTCCAATGAACACCCAGGACTGATCTCCTTCAGAATGGACTGTTTGGATCTCCTTGCCGTCCAAGGGACTCTCAAAAGTCTTCTCCAACACCACAGTTCAAAAGCATCAATTCTTCGGCACTCAGCTTTTTTCACAGTCCAACTCTCACATCCATACATGACCACTTGAAAACCATAGCCTTGACTAGATGGACCTTTGTTGGCAAAGTAATGTCTCTGCTTTTAAATATGCTATCTAAGTTGGTCATAACTTTTCTTCCAAGGACTAAGCATCTTTTAATTTCATGGCTGCAGTCATCATCTGCAGTGATTTTATCAGATCAGATCAGATCAGATCAGTCGCTCAGTCGTGTCCGACTCTTTGCGACCCCATGAACCGCAGCACGCCAGGCCTCCCTGTCCATCACCAGCTCCCGGAGGTCACTCAGACTCGCATCCATCGAGTCAGTGATGCCATCCAGCCATCTCATCCTCTGTCGTCCCCTTCTCCTCCTGCCCTCAATCCCTCCCAGCATCAGAGTCTTCTCCAATGAGTCAACTCTTCGCATGAGGTGGCCAAAATACTGGAGTTTCAGCTTCAGCATCATTCCTTCTAAATATTATAATGTACATTCACAATATAGTATGAATAATTGGTATCAGATTCTTTCTAGGAAATGGATTTTGGTGGCTCAGTTGAGGATGTTGAGAAGGAATGATGAGACCTTTTATGCTTAGCCATTGAGTGTTCACGACAAGGGGTAGAAAGGAGAGATCTTCAACAGGTGCTGGCCTTTGTCTTTGTCACTATAGGAGTTAGCCTGGAAAAAGTCCAGTGGTAGTGATATATAAGAGATCATGAGCAATAATCCAAATTTTCACCCATTCCAGAAGTCTGTATAAATATCTTTATTAATCCAAATGTACCTAAAGTGCACTTATTTTCCTAATGCTGGTATGTATTCAGAGATGTTTAATTTCTGACATCCATATTTGCTTGATCCCTATAATTCTTCTGATGCTTGTGTCTTGGCAATTTGATTATCTGTTAATAAAAAGATACTGTTCATGGGTTCTCAAGGCAAGAAAACTGAAGTGGTTTATCATTCCCTTCTCCAGTGGACCACAGTGACAGACTTTATTTTGGGGGGCTCCAAAATCACTGAAGATGGTGACTGCAGCCATGAAATTAAAAGATGCTGCTCTTTGGAAGAAAAGTTATGCCAACCTAGATAGCATATTAAAAAGCAGAGACATTACTTTGACAACAAAGGTCCATCTAATCAAAGCTTTGTTTTTTCCAGTAGTTATGTATGGATGTGGAAATTGGACTAAAAAGAAAGCTGAGTGCCAAAGAACTGATGATTTTGAACTGTGGTGTTGGAGAAAACTCTTGAGAGTCCCTTGGAATGAAAGGAAATTCAACCAGTCCATCCTAAAGAAAATCAGTCCTGAATACTCATTGGAAGGACTGATGCTCAAAATCCAATAATTTGGCCACCTGATGCAAAGAACTGACTCATTTGAAAAGACCCCAATGCTTGGAATGATTGAAGGCAGGAAGAGAAGGTGATAACAGAGGATGAGATGGTTAGTGGGCATCACCAACTGAATGGACATGAGTTAAGCTTCAGGAGTTGGTGATGGAAGAGGGAAGCCTGGCATACTGCAATCTTTGGGGTCGCAAAGAGTCAGACACAACTGAGTAACTGAACTGAACTAATAGGAAAATAAAAATAATTGAAATTAAATCTATACAGCGTATAAATTAGCTACTGAAAAGTTTGGTTATAAAGGATTTTATTGCATAATGTGGGATTTAGAAATTATCAGTAGACCAGGGTAGAATAGAATCAAATATTTTAAATATTTAAGAAGTGATTGGAATTACATATTAGTATAATTTATAGATATAATGAATTTAAAGGTTTATAATTATAGATATGGATTTAAACTATATATTCATTTTGTGGTCAAAGGAGTCTTACATAATTCATACTTTTATTGGCCCAGCAAGGTATTAGGAAGCAATATCAAAGAATTAGAAACTTCGTGCTGCGATTCATGGGGTCACAAAGAGTTGGACACCACTGAGCAACTGAACTGAACTGAATGTGTTGAGATACCATTGCTGTCTATATTTAAATGCCTTTCTTTCACATGGAAACTTCAGGGATGATGATTTTCAGGAAGAAATTGAGGCACAGAGAACTTAACTGATTTTTTTTTTCCATTCTGCTGGAGAACTTTGAAGAAAGTTGATATAATGGGAAACTCACCACCCTAGGAGTTAAGAGCTGTAGGATTTAGTCCAGTGACAGTACTCTATATTAACTACAGAGCATTCAGTTAACTTAAGAAATGTTTGCCAAGGGTTTATTAAACACCTTGCATAACACGAGGCACTGAAATATAAAGACGAATGAGAAACAGTCTCTCCTGTGTCTTGGCATCTGCCTTATTCATAGATGTGAACATTTTAAAGTGATAGATTGGACACTCCAACAGAGAAGGCAAGCTCCTAATGACTTGAGATTGTCCTAGTTTATTCATCAGTATTGCGATAAAATAAGTGTTCTATTCAAAATGAAAGATACAGTATATTTGAAAAGATTGCATTGTAGTTAAATGGGATAATTGATGCTTTTGAACTGTGGTGTTGGAGAAGACTCTTGAGAGTGCCTTGGACTGCAAGGAGATCCAACAAGTCCATTCTGAAGGAGATCAGCCCTGGGATTTCTTTGGAAGGAATGATGCTAAAACTGAAACTCCAGTATTTTGGCCACCTCATGCGAAGAGTTGACTCATTGGAGAAGACTCTGATGCTGGGAGGGTTTGGGGGCAGGAGGACAAGGGGATGACAGAGGATGGGATGGCTGGATGGCATCACTGACTCAATGGACGTGAGTCTGAGTGACCTCCGGAAGTTGGTGATGGACAGGGAGGCCTGGCGTGCTGTAGTTCATGAGGTTGCAAAGAGTCGGACACGACTGAGCTACTGAACTGAATTTAATTGATGAATGGTTTTGAGAGTCATTCTAAAGATTTTGAACTTTATTCATGCAAACTTTCCTACATTTCAACATAAAAGTTTATTTATATATATATTTTGTCATCTTCTATTTACCTGGGGGGAAAAAAAAAGGTTTTTATCAAATAGTGAAGTTGAATCCATTATTAGTAAAAGAAAAATGAGGCTGGAAATGTATATTGAGGGTATCAAATTCCATGCTGTGTTGTTTAGTTATCCAAAAATATCTTGAGAATAGACATGGCATGTTTAGCTCACAGAGTTACGATAAATATGGAGGGATGTTTAAAAGTGTGGAGTCGGTTTAGAGTCAAATAGAAATGCAGTTCAGTCTGTACTTTTCCAATTATTAGATATAGATGCTTCAGTTCTTTTATGTTTTACTTATTTTTTGCCATGTCGGGTCTTTGCTGTGGTGCGTGGGCTTCTCTCCTCTCTAGTTGTGGCGCATGGGCTCTATAGTTATAACGTGTGGGCTTGATTGCCCCAGGGCCTGTGGAATCTAAGTTCCCCAACAGGGATCAAACTCACATCCCATGCATTGGAAGACAGATTCTTAACCACTGGATTGTCAGGAAAGTCTTCACTTTATTTCTCTAAACTTCCTAGCGCATATATGAATTAAAGACAACATCTGAGTTAGTCAATACTGCCTGACACACAGTTAGCACTGACTGAATGGTAGTTATATCTTTCAGTTATTATTCCTACAGGTTTAATTGTGGGAATGAAGGGAATTGGTGAAAGAACTTTACAGAAGTAAAATGAACACACTATGTTATTAAAATGTATTTGATTAGGAAAACCAATTCATTAAGAATTACCTATATGTAAAGTTAGTGAAATGAAGTCGCTCAGTCTAGTCCGACTCTTTGAGACCCCAAGGACTGTAGCCTACCAGGCTTCCCCATCTATGGGATTCTCCAGGCAAGAATACTGGAGTCGGTTGCCATTTCCTTGTCCAGGGGATCTTCCAGACCCAGGGATCAAACTGAGGTCACCTGCCTTGCAGGCAGACACTTTAACTTCTGACCACCAGGGAAGCCGCATATGTAAAGTTATGGCTGCTTAATTGCACATTTGTCTAGGATTCTGGAGGTTCCTGTGACAGAGGTGTTTCAGTGCTAAAACTGGGAAAATCTTAAGTAAACTGGAAAGTGTTGGTCACTCTGTATAAAGATCTTTCTTCATAAAAGTCTTATGAGAAAATATGCTTGTCCAGTACACAGGTGAAAAAACTGAAATTCAAGGAGATAAGGTCACTGGCTCAAAGTCACCTATTAATAAATAGCAGAAATAGGGATTCAAACTTAGATTTCCTTGGTTATAGATAGGTATTTACTGTTAAATGTAGTGGTTCTAGAATCAAAATACCTGGCAAACATTCTACCGGATACTGATATATAGCTTTAAGAATTTTATTTAACATATATGCCTCAATTTTCATTATCAAATGTGTTTATTAGTATATTTCCTCATATGTTATAAAGATTTTTTGTTGTTCAGCCACTAAATCATATCCAACTCTTTGTGACCCCATAGCCTGCAGCACACCGGGCTTCCCTGTCCTTCACTATCTCCCAGAGTTTGTTCAAACTCATGTCCATTGAGTCAATGATGCTATCCAACCATCTCATCCTCTGCTACCTGCTTCTCCTTCTGCCCTGAATTTCCTGCATCAGGGTCTTTTCCACTGAGTTGGCTCTTCACATAAGGTGGCCAAATTATATAAAGATTAAATGCTTATAAAAATTAAATGAGGCAGTATATGTATGAAGTTTACAGCAGTACTTGGCACACAGTGAATTTCCAAAAAATAGATGTTATGGTTAAATCTACAGGACTCAGGTTGCTCAAGTGGTAAAAAAATCTGCCTGCCAGTGCAGGAGACTGAGGTTCAATTCCTGGGTTGGGAAGATTCCCTGGAGGAGGAAATGGCAACCCACTTTAGTATTTGCCAGGAGAATCCCATGGCAGAGGAGCTTGGTGGGTTACAGTTTGTGGGGTCACGGAGTTGGACAGGATTTAGCAACTGAACATGCACAGTTAAATATATTACCTTTCTACCATATAATCAGTGCTCTGCAAGATACAGCTTTAGGTGAGAAGGTAAGAGGGTATAGGGGCTCAATTTTATGTTCTTTCAGTTCCGGTCATCACATAGGTACTAAATGATCATGTCCAATAAGAAACTGAAAAAAGAAATGTGGAGCTTATATGAGCAGCCTGAATTAGAGATATAGGCCATTAGACCAGCTAATGATTGATGATATGGCAAGATATGCATGGATCCTTGAATGGATATGAGAAAAGAGCATGTAGTGAGAAGAGACCACTGGCAGGACACCAATGATGTCAGGAAGAAAGTATCAATTGGACACTTTCAGGCATCTAGTGTGGGATGATGGCTAAGCTGATTTTTAACCAGGGAGACAATGTACAGGCTCAGTATGCATTATGCATTTATGTAATGCTTGGAGATGAAGAGGTGGGCTGCAACTGTGTAGCAGTAGAGAGTAAGAAGCAATTGAACTGTTATGATTCTCCAAGGGCCTTAAAAAAAGTTTAAAGCTAAATTTCAAATTTAGGAACCTGGAGGGTTTTATGTGTTATATTGATCAAAGTATACATACCTCTTTGATAATTCATAAGGCACTTCAAACTATTGTGTTGTATTTCAAGTTGGTTTTTTTAAACCACCCGTACATGATAAGTTTAGAACTTCTGGTTAATAAAACACTTTAACTGATATCATTTTGAATAAGAGAAAGGTCAGTAAATGAAACAGAACAGAAATGCAATGGAATAAAATGCCAATGCATCAGGACATTACATGTACTTTCAAAAATATTCCTGATCTAAGCATTAATGCAAATAAGTCATTCACCAAGAACATTATATGACTTAACAATCCTTTGAGTTCACCATTTTTCATTTTTCTCATTAAAATGGACTACTTACTTGGCTTTTTTTTTTTTTTTTTAAAGAATGAGTCTAAGTTTCTGCCATTAGCCTATATGTGAAAACTCATCAGAATCACCAAGGACCTGCAAGATATTGGAGCAATCAACAAAATCTGGATGAGGAAATGTTAACACTGGAAAAGTGGGAGTGACTGCTTGAGACATCCTTTGTAGTGAGAGGTTTTTTGCATGAGAGTCTTTGAGGACAGTTTAGGAAGAATACTTTGGGGAAATTGATTTACTACCTGAAAACATAAGAGCTCATTTTCAAATGAGCATAGCCCATTAGGCCAACATGATCCCCTTTTCCCACACTTGGGTTTCCTTATATTCATCCTCAACAATACCAATGTGGGAAGTGCTAAAACCAGTGCATAATTAGGGATGAAATGACTCGTTGATTTTGCTAGCTTCAGGACATTTCCAAAAGCTCAAGACAGGGATTGGTGTGTGGGAGTTGAAAGGACTTTAAAAAATATTGAAAAATATCCATCTAAAACTCAGAATGAGCCAGCAATTTGAAGTGGCTTGGCACACATCCATAATGGTTTTCTCTCTGTATTGGGAGTAATGCACTTTGTTGCTGAGTTGAATGATGTTCTGTGAAAGCTTTTAATTTCATAAGAAAGAAAATTACCCATAATCATTGTTATTAATACATAAAAACAGACTAGTATGAGCCATAGATTAACCATTGCTTTTTAATTTAACACCCTAGAGAGGAAAAGCCAGGTAATTATGCTTTATCACTGAACAGTAAGCACAGATTTGTCTTTCCTGAATGTCTTTGTAACAGTATGCAAAATCTTCAACCAAGAGGTCCCTTATAAATTCTTATACATTTTACAATGTGATATTCTATCCATAGGTTGAAATGATAGCTGCTTATTTGTATTCACAATTTCTGAAAGCCTAAGTGTGAAGATGACTTTTATTGAAAACCACATATGATTGTACTTACTTGTTTAAGGACATAGGAAAAATAGACAGGACTACTTAGTACACAGATGTTGAAAATGTTCTGTTTATCCTATTATGTATAATCAGATTAACCTTTCCTTTTGTGCTATAATTATTACACAAAATGGCAGGGTTCATTTGGTGAGACACGTCTTTCTTTTAATGAGCCCACTTATGCAAATCTCTTGATTAAAGGAAAAATAAGAGAAATGGGAGCAATTAGCACAACTTGGGCAGACAAAAAATGAATTTTAATGAGCTAAAATTAGAGAGGGGCTCAAGTGGTTTGCTTTGAAACTTAAATCACTCCCTTTACAGTCTCCCAACTAACACCTTATTTTGGACCTTCATAGTTCAAACTGGATTAGAATAACTTCTAAACTGTAGTTTTGCTCTCAACCTTTGTTTTCAGTAATTCATCTTGCAAACAATACTCTGAAGCAGTCTGCTTAAAATATTCCTTAGCATGTAACACTTCTGTTCAAAAACCTTCCATGGCTCCCTACTAACATATGAATTATAAATGTCTCACCTGGCATTTAGACCTTACACATGGCCACTTCAAACTTTTCCAGAAGTTAATTGGCAGCTAGAGACAACATTTTTTGGCAAGCATAATTTGTTTGATCTACGTGGTGTTTTAAAATGTTGAAAATAGTCCTATTTAAAAATCAGAAACTGAAAGCTGAAACTGAAGCCACTCAGTCATGTCTAACTCTTTGTGACCCCATGGACTGTAAACTACAAGGCTCCTCCATTCATGGAATTTTCCAGGCAAGAGTACTAGAATGGGTTGCATTTCCTTCTCCAGGGGATCTTC
Source organism: Tragelaphus eurycerus (assembly GCA_935064755.1). Lineage (NCBI taxonomy): Eukaryota > Metazoa > Chordata > Mammalia > Artiodactyla > Bovidae > Tragelaphus > Tragelaphus eurycerus. Next base: position 425,821 of record CAKXYN010000132.1, on the reverse strand, counting down.
CTGACCCAAGGATTGAACCCAGGTCTCCCGCATTGCAAGTAGATGCTTTTACCGTCTAAGCCACCAGGGAAGCTCAGAAAAGATTTTGTTTTTATTTTTATTTTTTAAAAAATTTTTGGCAATACTGTGTGGCTTGTAGGATATCAATTCTCCAACCAGGACTAAGCCCAAGCCACAGCTGTGAAAGCCCCAAATCCTAAACATTAAGCCACCAAAGAACTCCCAAGATCTCATTTTTAAACATACGTTCTAGCCACATTGCTATACATTCCTATGGGTAACAATTTATTTATAGCTAGGAAATGACTGCCTCCTTTACTCAGAGTTGGCCCTCTTGTTTGCCAGAACCCACATATTCTCTCTGCCTAGACCTGGCCTGCTTTATTCATCTACTTTACCTGCCTATGAATGTTATAGTTTGCAACCACTGTTCTTTTTTTTTTTTTTTTTTTTAAGATCCTACAAGATCCTTTTGCATAAACCCCTTTGATCTTACGATGATCATCCCTATTTCCATGTCATTCTACCCAGTGCTCCTTACCTAAATGCCACCTTCATTGTGTGTGGTGGTGGTCTTGAGTTACTAAGTCCTGTCTGACCTTGAGTGTATTCCATCATTTTATCACTGCTTCCAAGATTTTCTTGTTCAGGCATATTTCCCAGTTTCTTTATCCTCAGGGATTGTGGCTGCCTTGACATCTCATGTTGTCTTGTGTGTGTAGAACTTGTTTTGCCATTTGGTTTTGGAAACAATTAGCATAATTCCTAATGTTCTCTGTAGTTTATTTCCCAAAATACATTATAAACTACTTAGAGATTGAGACAATTACATTTATCTCTTTATACATCCAGGAATGTGCTCAATCATGTCCAATTCTTTGTGACCCCATGGACTGTATCCCAACAGGCTCCTTTGTTTATGGAACTTTTTAGGCAAGAATACTAGAGCATACTGCCATTTCCTCCTCCAGGGGATCTTTCCTACCCAGGGGTGGAACCCCCATGTCTCTCATGTCTTCTGCATTTGCAGGAGGATTATTTCACCACTGCGCCACCTGTGAAGCCCCATGGGTAGCACCAAATTATATATATAATAGGCATTAAATGAATGTTGAAAATTGAATTATGCTAGAAACTGTTTGGGATATTAGACATAAAAGCAAAACACTGCCTTTTTCAATGTTAGTTTCCAGTCTTGCATGGATGAAAATTGTAGTGCTGTATAATATGAAAAAGACTGTAGATTATTTTTGAAAACAGTATATCTTTTATTAAATACCTACCTTCCAGGCACTGCTCTAAGTACCTTCCTTTATTAGCTCATATAATTCTCACAGTTCTATGAGGCGGGTTTGGAAAATCTGCAAGTTTAAGTACTTTCACCAGGATGTCTGGGTTATAGATGATAAACTCAAGATGTGAACCCAAACAGTGTTGAGTCAAGGGGCATAAGGATGGAATAAATTATTTTGTATTGTGTTTCTAGAATGCCTTCCTACAAGGGAGTATGTGGAGTGGTTCTTATAATGTCTAGATTCTGTCATACAGAGAAAGACAAAGCCCTCCAGGAGTGATGTGTGCAACATGATTAAAAGCAGAGTGGGTGGAAAGTGCCTATGTGTTTAGGGCTTGGTGAGCAGCTAAGTGTAATTAGAACACTGGAACTGATGAAATGAAGTGAGATATGTTAAGGAATCTGGATATTTCCCTGTGGCGTATAAAACACTGAACATTTATAAAGCTAGTATGGGAATAGATTAACTTCTGCCAAGGCCAGCATAATGTACTGGGGCTGGATGACTGATAACAATGCAGTAGCACAGGTCTGATAGGTGTGGATGGGGCAGTGAATTCAAATGTCAATCATGAAGCAAAGAAGTGTATTAGATTCTAGGAAACAGGGAGAAGAGGGTCTGATATGACATCAGAATCTCAAAATTAGTTGATGGTGCCCATAATAGAAGTAGGAAAGTAAGGAGATTTGAAGCAGTAAGAAAGGGGAGAGGGGTAGATTTTGCAAATGCCTCTCAGGTATCTTATCAGCATTTTTCCCCCTCTTCTACTCAGTAGCTCGGATAGAACCCATAATTCTCTGAGAAAATACCAGTTCTTTTTGGTATCAAGCACAAGTTCACCTTAAAGGCTGTTAATTTCCATTTATCAATTAATCTTATTCTGGTCAGAACCCTTTTGAATGTTCTGTAAGTACACACATGCATTGCGTTGGTAACTCAGAAATCTTCTAGATCACATAACATAGCATATTTAATTCTTTATGAAGTGTGTTGACAGTATTTCCAAAGGTTTTTTTTTTTTCTTTAAGCCAATTTTATTTAGAATCCCAGGAATAGGGGCCACCCTTTCTTATTTTCTAATAGGTCCCTTAAAATGTTTATGAAAGTCAAATGTTCAAAAGTTGATTACTAAACTTATATAAGGAGATTTGGTATACAAAGACTAGTTCCAGTCATGGGTTTATTATATGTCTGCACATAATATTGTGGATTAAATGTAAGAATTAGAATATGTTTCCAAAGAAGATTTAAGTCAATATAATTTGCTTAGGCCATTTAATATTGCAATTTTAGAAAAAATAAACTAATTTTTTTTCTGGATTGGAGGTAGTGACTACGATGTAGTTTAATAATGAAATATATAGACAGAAAGGAAAGACAACACTCTCCTACCCTGGTTTTTAATCACTTTTGTGTTTTCTTAGAAAGGTATTTAACTTCTCTCTTTAAAAAAAAATATTTGTATGAAACTTTTTTCTTTTTAAAAATTAAAAAAAAACATTTTTATTTTGTATTGGAGTATAACCGATTTTAAAAAGTTGTGGTAGAAAGAAAAACACCAAATAAAGTATATTAATGCATGTATATGGAATTTAGAAAGATGATAACGACAACCCTGTATGCCAGACAGCAAAAGACACACAGATGTATAGAACAGTCTTTTGGACTCTGTGGGGGAGGGGGGATGATTTGGGAGAATGGCATTAAAAAATGTATAACATCAAATAAGAAACGAATCACCAGTCCAGGTTTGATGCAGGATACAGGAAACTTGGGGCTGGCGCACTGGGATGACCCAGAGGGATGGTATGGGGAGGGAGGAGGGAGAGGGGTTCGAGATGGGGAACATGTGTACCGCCGTGGTGGATACATGTTGATGTATGGCAAAACCAATACAATATTGTAAAGTAAAAATAATAATAATAAATAATAATAAAAGAAGTCAGTAAGATTTTGGAAAAAAAAAAAAAAAGTTGTGGTAATTTCAGGTGAACAGCAAAGGGATTCAGCCATACATATACATGTATCCATTCTCCCCCAAACTCCCCTCCATCCAGACTGCCACACAATGCTGGGCAGAATTCCATGTGCTATACACTAGGTCTTTGTTGGTTATTCATTTTCAATATATCTGTGAGTGCATGTCCATCCCAAACTCCCTAACTATCCTTTCCCCCAATCTTCCCCTCCCTGCACCAGCAATGATAAGAAAGAAACTAATCTTTAGCATCAAGGATAAAGCATTCTCAGGTACATTTTCCTTTATTCTTTTGATAAATGTTTGCAGAGCACACATTCTATGATAAGTGCTGCTCTCAGCACTGGGGTATGGATGCGAATAAAATAGGTGTTTGCACTCGTGAGATTATAGTCTACTAGCTGAGATGAGCCACTGACATACAAGATACCAGACTTTACAAAGGGTTTGAGTTGCAAGTTGCAATAATATTGAAGATGTTGATATCATATCAGGTTTTTTTATTTGTTTGTTTCTGATGTCAACAGAATTAATAAATATACTACTGTTTTACTTGGTTAAATTTTCTCTAGCAAGATATATTCTTATCAAAAGTTGAATGGACAGGAGCAGTTTACCTTCAGATTGCAAGGAAACTGTATTTGTATTTAGAGCACTAAATTATTTTATTCTTCACCGACTAAACCTCACATTTAGCTTCAATGATATAGTTCCACATTAATAAGTTCTTTTGTTTATTCTTTCTCTTAACTTTTTTAGCATACAATAAATTAGTTGACTTCAAAAGAGTGTGTTCTAGAGACTAGTAATATACCTCATTTGTACCATCTAATGTCATCTTTGTTTAAGTTTTACCATGTCTACTGTCACAGTTTAATTTTTCTACTTGTCACATTTTTAGACTGTAATAAGTGAAAGTAGAACAAATATCCATATGCTTGTGAAAATACTACTAGAAAGGCCATTGTAAAACCTGACATTATTGAGTACAGGCCAAGCACTGTGCTACAAAAAATGATATAACACCTCTACAGTAGAACTTTTGACTGGAAAGCCATTCCACCATGCAAAATCATATGTTAGTGTTAGAGAGGTGATCTACAGTTATAGCAGATTACAGGTTAAATATAAAAAATAAAGAACAATTTTATTGGAGATAAAAACAAACTAAAATTATCATGGACATGGAATTAAGCAGATCAAATTGTCATTCTGACTCCCCCTTTAGGTCATTGAGTGGTCAATCTTTAGGCTTACTAACAACATTTATAAATTATATAAATATGAAGCAAAAATGTATATGTATTTAGATATATACACAGCTATATGTAGATATATTCTATATATCAATATATAGATATGAAAGCTTTTAGCAAAGGAACTGTAACAGTGGAGGCTAAAAAACCTCTCTTTTGTCTGTAACTCTCCCATCCCCCTGCACATATTAGAGACTCTGGGGGAACTTAAAATTCTGTTAATAGTTCATGCAGCCCAATCTGAGTCTAGAGGGACTGAGCCTGAATATCAGTACACTTGTAAAGGTCCCCAGGTGATTGTGCTATGCATCTAGGCTTGGGAAACACTGTTCTCTTTCTTGGGAAGTGCTGTACTTCCTCTTCTTTCTTCTTACTTAAATAGGGTTTAGGATATACACAGAGAAACAGCCTTCTTCACATCCATGTGGCTTGACTAGGACTTTGATGAAGGAGAGGAGAAAACAAGAGTGTAAACTGTCTCTTCTGTCCCCAACAAGGGCTACTACCTCTGTATCTAGCACATCCTCTAGAGTTTCTCAAGGTGGGGATTTGGAACACCTACATCAAAATAAATGGGCTCTGGTTAAAAGGGGAACATTTTGAGCCCAGCCCCAGATCTCCTGAGTTAGAGTTTCATTAGAAGTGGTTCAAGGGTCTAAATCTAAAATCTTATTAAGCACTTTAGGGAATATCACACAACCAAATATTTAGACTCACTGATCAAAGTAAGTACTTCTCACCTCTCATGTGTAATTTTTTTTCCTTCCTTAAATTTTTCCTAACCTGGGCACAAACACTTTTCAGCTGCTTGAATGTCTGATTACAATACATATCAGCTCAAATAATCAGAGGAAGGGGTTCTATGGAGTACAGAAATCTTTTAACTATTCTGAAAGGTCAGAGATAGGCATATTTTATAACTTGTTTACCATTTGATTGGCCTAACTGATTAAATCTGTCAAAAGCAAAAATAAATTCAAACACTCTTTAGTGTTCTGATTTTATGAGCTTCCCAGGTGGCTCAGAGGTAAAGAATCTGCCTGTCAGGTCAGGGCACACAAGAGATGCACATTCAATTCCTGAATTGGGAAGACCCCCTGGAGTAGGGAATGACAACCCACTCCAGCATCCTTGCCTGGAAAATCCCATGAACAGAGGAGCCTGGTGGGCAACAGTCCAGGGGGTCCCAAAGACAGACACAACCGAGAATGCACTCACGCATCTGCATCTGATTTTATGCCTGGGTGTTATTTGTAGATAGAGTGAGCCCTTGAGGTATCTGCTTCCTCAACATTTTTTCAGAAAGGTCTTCCTTAGTCTTTGGATTCATTAGCCCAACTGCTGCTGCTACTGCTGCTAAGTCGCTTCAGTCGTGTCCGACTCTGTGCGACCCCGTAGACGGCAGCCCACCAGGCTCCCCCGTCCCTGGGATTCTCCAGGCAAGAACACTGGAGTGGGTTGCCATTTCCTTCTCCAATGCATGAAAGTGAAAAGTGAAAGTGAAGTCGCTCAGTTGTGTCTGACTCTCAGCGACCCCATGGACTGGAGCCTACCAGGCTCCTACGTCCATGGGATTTTCCAGGCAAAAGTACTGGGGTGGGGTGCCATTGCCTTCCCCCCATTAGCCCAACTAGCTGGAGGTTTTCCCAGCATCTTGTAGAGCACTCATCATTCTGTATTGTTATCCTTTGTTTGACTGTCTGGATTCCCTCCTAGGCAGGATGGTGTGTGACAGCACATCCTCATTTGTCTTGCTCACCACTGTTCCCCCCTCATCCCACATGCACATTGTGGAAGTTCCAAACCCCAGGGAGGCACTCCTTAAGTGAATAAGAATGCCATTTCCCCCCACCAAAAGTTTGAACCTGCTTGGAAGTGTAGGCACTAAGTATGAATGTTTCCCTGAAGCCCCTCACCTTTAAGAATTTCTCCAGAGAAGCAGCACCTATTCCTCTAAGAGATAAATTATGGCTATTCTATGAAACTGATGCTATGCTATCTCTTCACCATATTTTGGGGCCACATGAGCTTAGAAATGTTAAGATAGTGGATAAACTTGACAAGAGTAGAAGCACCATAAGTAAAAGCTAGTCATCCGCACCATGATGATAAGCAGTATAGTATACAACAGTTAAATGTGTCATATTTATCTTCTGATATAGTATGGTTTTTGCCATTTAATCTTCTTCTTGTTTTGAATGCCACTTTTAGCCAGTTTTGTATAAATGGTGTTACTCATTTTTTTGTAGAGAAAAATCCATCAGATGAGATCAGATCAGATCAGTCGCTCAGTCGTGTCCGACTCTTTGCTACCCCATGAATCGCAGCACACCAGGCCTTCCTGTCCTTCACCAACTCCCAGAGTGCACTGAGACTCACGTCCATCGAGTCAGTGATGCCATCCAGCCATCTCATCCTCTGTCGTCCCCTTCTCCTCCTGCCCTCAATCCCTCCCAGCATCAGAGTCTTCTCCAATGAGTCAACTCTTCGCATGAGGTGGCCCAAATACTGGAGTTTCAGCTTTAGCATCATTCTTTCCAAAGAAATCCCAGGGCTGATCTCCTTCAGAATGGACTGGTTGGATCTCCTTGCACTCCAAGGCACTCTCAAGAGTCTTCTCCAACACCACAGTTCAAAAGCATCAATTCTTCGGCGCTCAGCCTTCTTTACAGTCCAACTCTCACATCCATACATGACCACAGGAAAGACCATAGCCTTGACTAGGCGAACCTTTGTTGGCAAAGTGATGTCTCTGCTTTTGAATATGCTATCTAGGTTGGTCATAACTTTCCTTCCAAGGAGTAAGCGTCTTTTAATTTCATGGCTGCAGTCACCATCTGCAGTGATTTTGGAGCCCAGGAAAATAAAGTCTGACACTGTTTCCACTGTTTCTCCATCTATTTCCCATGTAGTGATGGGACCAGATGCCGTGATCTTCGTTTTCTGAATGTTGAGCTTTAAGCCAACCTTTTCACTCTCCACTTTCACTTTCATCAAGAGGATTTTTAGTTCCTCTTCACTTTCTGCCATAAGGGTGGTATCATCTGCGTATCTGAGGTTATGGATATTTCTCCCGGCAATCTTGATTCCAGCTTGTGTTTCCTCCAGTCCAGCATTTCTCATGATGTACTCTGCATATAAGTTAAATAAACATGGTGACAATATACAGCCTTGACGTACTCCTTTTCCTATTTGGAACCAGTCTGTTGTTCCATGACCAGTTCTAACTGTTGCTTCCTGACCTACATACAGATTTCTCAAGAGGCAGATCAGGTGTTCTGGTATTCCCATCTCTCTCAGAATTTTCCACAGTTTATTGTGATCTACACAGTCAAAGGCTTTGGCATAGTCAATAAAGCAGAAATAGATGTTTTTCTGGAACTCTCTTGCTTTTTCCATGATCCAGCGGATGTTGGCAATTTGATCTCTGGTTCCTCTGCCTTTTCTAAATCCAGCTTGAACATCAGGAAGTTCACGGTTCACATATTGCTGAAGCCTGGCTTGGAGAATTTTGAGCATTACTTTACTAGCGTGTGAGATGAGTGCAATTGTGCGGTAGTTTGAGCACTCTTTGGCATTGCCTTTCTTTGGGATTGGGATGAAAACTGACCTTTTCCAATCTTGTGGCCACTGCTGAGTTTTCCAAATTTGCTGGCATATTGAGTGCAGCACTTTCACAGCATCATCTTTCAGGATTTGGAATAGCTCCACTGGAATTCCATCACCTCCACTAGCTTTGTTCCTAGTGATGCTTTCTGAGGCATCATACGTCTTAGAAAATCCATACGTCTGTGGGTTTTTTGATTCCTGAATTTTTAAATTTTAAATATCATGTTTACTTTTTAATTTTAAATATCATGTTTTATATTCAAGTGGCCAGAACAAACTGACACAGCCTGAGTAATGTATATGTGCATCATTACCAATAAGGCTTAAGGGATTCAGAAAGTAACCAGGTTCAAGTCTCCTATTATATTACAAATTTTGCTGCCATCTTTATTGGAAAATATTTAAAATGTGTTCTTTTCACATTTAGATCACAGTCATTACTTTCCAGTACTACTTCAGTTATCCTAATTCATTTTTCTGGACTAAATCCTAATCTCTATGTATATTTAAAATGTCATTTGAAAGTAACAAATGTATTTAGCACCTCATTCCACAACATTAAAAAAGTAAATGAGATTGAATTTAACAGCAACCATATACCTCTGAGAGGAATGCTGCACTCAATTGATTGGCTCACTGTGTTCTATTATCTTTACAAATCATTAGCTAATAGTTTAGTTAGTACACATTTATTTTTAAGCTAAAGTAAGAGTGGTGGTAACTTGTAAGATGATTACCATGTTTATTTTGGGATCCTTACAACAAAGTAGAAAAGAAATGGCTGAATTTTTTCAACTATGAATTACACAATTTTGAAAGAATGGCATGTTAAAAATATTCTAATATGACAGACAAAAATGAAAAAGAAATGATATATGTATAATAAATTTCTGGTTACTAAAAACAGAAAATGATATACTTATTCATAAAAATGACTGCCTTTAAATTAAGAAAACTTGACCCAGTCCATACTGCTTTATTAATCCATTTTACTTTTTTCTAAGTATAGTTTTACAATATATAAAGTTCAGTTGAGTCGCTCAGTCATGTTTGACTCTTGCAACCCCATGGACTGCAGCACACCAGGCTTCCCTGTTCATCACCAACTCCCAGAGCTTACTTAAACTCATGTCCATTGAGTCGGTGATGCAACCATCTCATCCTCTGTCATCCTCTTTTCCTCCTACCTTCAATCATTCCCAGCATCAGGGTCTCTTCCAATGAGTCAGTTCTTCCCATCAGGTTGCCAAAGTATTACAGTTTTAGCTTCAGCACCAGTCCTTCCAATCAATATTCAGGACCAATTTCCTTTAGGATTGACTGGTTTGATCTTCCTGCACTCCAAGGCACTCTCAGAAGTCTTCTCCAGCACCACAGTTCAAAAGCATCAATTGTTCAGCACTTAGCATTCTTAACGGTCCAACTATCACATCCATACATGACTACTGGAAAAACCATAGCTTTTACCAGATGGACCTTTGTCAGAAATGTAATGTCTCTGCTTTTTAATATGCTGCCTAGGTTGGCCATAGCTTTTCTTCCAAGGAGCAAGCGTCTTTTAATTTCATGGCTGCAGTCACCATCTGCAGTGATTTTGGAGCCCAAGAAAATAAAGTCTGTCACTGTTTCCATTGTTTCCCCATCTATTTACCATGAAGTGATGGGACTGGATGCCATGATCTTAGTTTTCTGAATGTTGAGTTTTAGCCAGTTTTTTTCACTCTCCTCTTTCACTTTCATCAAGAGGCTCTTTAGTTCTTCTTCACTTTCTGCCATCAGGGTGGTATTATCTGCATATCTACAGTTATTGATATTTTTTCCAGAAATCTTGATTCCAGCTTGTGCTTCATCCACTCTGGCATTTCACATGATGTGCTCTGCATATAAGTTAAATAAGCAGGATTACAGAATACAGCCTTGACGTACTCCTTTCCCAATTTGGAACCAGTCCATTGTTCCATATCCAGTTCTGTTTCTTCTTGATCTGCATACAGATTTCTCAGGACGCAGGTCAGCTGGTCTGGTATTCCCATCTATTTAAGAATGTTCCACAGTTTGTAGTGATCCACACAGTCAAAATTTTGGCATAGTCAGTAAAGCAGAAGTATATGTTTTTCTGGAAGTCTCTTGCTTTTTTGGCGATCCAACGGACGTTGGCAATTTGACCTTTGGTTCCTCTAATATATAAAATATTATCATAAAATTACTTTATTATTGATTGTCTCAATGTTCCCTTTAATTCCTGTAGCCTTTTACCTACCACATGACAAATCATTATTTTTTATCTTTAAAGATATCCTTCACATATGACAGTAGTTACTCATAATTCTTCTCAGTTGTTGTCACTAAGCCAAATTATGCATATTTAGTTCTTTAAGCTTCCTTCATAATTGAATCTCTCCAGCTGCTTAATCATTGTAATGGTTCATCCAACTTGTCTGCTGAGAAATGGTTGGGGGAAATTGAATTTTATTCTAGTTGTTTTACTCCTAAAATTTCAGAGTGGAAGGTTGACGTGTGAATGTGTAGATATATATTGTTTTGATGAAGACTCTGGTGTTTAGATATCTTGAGTCTTTATTTGCACCCCCCATTAATAATCTAAAATACCAAAAATACAGAATTAATGTGGAGATCAAAATCTTAATTAAAAACAATATAATAAAGTTTAAATGGGAACACAAAGTATATATTGTTTATGGTTGCAGAATTATTTCTTGAATTCTAATTATTATAAGTAACTTAATTTCTTTTTAATAATGACTGATTTCATGCAGTTCTTAGCTATAATTATTTATGCATTTATTTTTATATTTTAAGTATCAAAACATATACATTTGCTGCATTTATTTTGACAATATTGTACTTCTTACTCTGAGCCTACTTTTTAGTAGCAATTCATCTTTATTCAGAGTTGTACTGAGTCAGTTAAATTTTTATTTTTTTTTATTTTTTTTTAAATTTTATTTTACTTAACTTTACAGTATTGTATTGGTTTTGCTATACATCAAAATGAATCCGCCATAGGTATACATGTGTTCCCCATCCTGAACCCTCCTCCCTCCTCCCTCCCCATACCATCCCTCTGGGTCGTCCCAGTGCTCCAGCCCCAGTTAAATTTTTAAAAGGGAGGAAAAGCTTGCTGAAAATTATATCTATAACACAGATGCAAGTTGACAATGAGTTAGGTTCCGTGGTTTAAAAATAAAGATAAATATATGTATATGTCTCAGATGGCATTTGTTAATTATAGATTTATAAAAAACAAGATTTAAATTTAGGAAAACTTTTTTTTTCTTTTTCTCAAGGTAGAAATATAGGTACCTCAAGGAGATTTAACCACTCTATTTTATTTCAATCCATAAATGAAATCTCTACTTATAAACACAGTTACTCTATAATGCAAAATAAATGAGAGAATATGCTGGATATATCTAGTTTTTTCTCTGTATTTTGACAACAACTGAATCACTGTAACATTGGATCAACAATATTTACAATGCTTTCAACAGACCTTGGCCTTGGGCCTTTGTATATGATATTTAGAATTTGATAATGCCAAATTATAACCTCTATGGCTTTCTTCATCTTCAAAATAGGACTATTTCATAAGTTTGTTTTGTTAAGATTAAGGTAATGTACAAAGAACTTATAATTGTACCTGAAGACACCACTATCATCATCATTATTGCTAAATAGTGTTTTAGTGATCCTTTCCACTGGCCAGGTATATTTTTATATTAGACTTCTGGATATTTTGCAAGAGGACAGAAAAAAGCTTGTCTTTTCCACATCTCTTTATAAATACAATAAATTTACCCTAGAAGGCATCAGAAAAAATTACAAATTGCTTTTTGTTCATTATGTACCTCCTCAAATGACAATAACAGATCTTAACCTATGTTAGGTTAAATGGGAAATAGAACAGTTTTAGAGAATTATGTGCAATAGGGGTAGTATGGCACATTAATCTTGTATTGGGAAAAATACACAAAAAAGATAATTTGCATGGTACAAACCCAGCTGTAAAGAGACCACTGTTCACTGTGGATAATCATTCCACAATGTGGCAATCCTAGCATAAAATAGCCAAATGTTGTTTCTTATAAAGTGTTTTAGAATGCAGAATTTAGGAGTAATATTTTGTTCAGTCTGCTGAAAGAGAAACATATGGATTTTTTTAAAAAGAACCATCAAATGGAAAATGAAAGATGATGAGTGTGCAGAACAAGTTCTGTGAAAAATTATTCAGCAAGAAAAATAAAAGGGAGAGATAGGATGTAATCACATTCAGGAACAGGAGGCATAGAAAAGAAATAACACGATATTCTCATCCATTGTCATTTAATATCTCCTTTTCTGTTCAGATTTTGTAAGAATTGTATGTTTATTCTCATTGTGGTTTCCAAAGAGCACCACTTGTTCCCTCAAGCTCTCCTAAAAGAGAAGATTAAGATGATGCCATGTCCATTGTTTTTAAGGAACAATCCAATGGTAATGAAGCCACATTCTTCATGCAATTTTAGGGATTTCCTGATTATGTAAGACCTAGGTCAAGTAGGTCAAACTGTATGATTTCAAATTCTAAACCTGTCACTAACTCTCCAGGTACTTTCACTTCCCAAATCTGTAAAGTAAGGATGAGAATAAGATTGCTGGAATGGTAAATGATGTATATGCCAGAACTCCTGAAATAAGGCTTGGCACGTGAAGCCCTCTGGACATATTTCCTGCGTGGCTGGGTTAGCAGGACAGGCTTGTTCTCAGTCTCCTGGGTGCTGGTGCTTATTTCGGCTAGACCTTGTTCAGTGTCCTCACTCCTTTATTTCCACTTATCTGAATCCCCTAAGGCGCTGCCTTTTCTAGTTGGAAAGGCAAAATTCACAAGGACCATGAAAGTTGTAGAATCTTGATAAATCACTGCAGATGAAGAAACTAAATTCCAATTTTGAGAGAGAGAAATAGGTGCTTGGGCTGCTTAGAAATATACATTTCACAGACTTGTACACTTCAACATTTGCATGATTTTCCTTTCACAAACTACACCTGGGGTGGGGGAGGGCAGTACAAGAAAATATAAAGAAGGCAGAGTGAATCTAGAATCCCTGGTGGACTTAGGTAGGGAAGGAACATAAATGGACAAGATATGAAAGAAACATGTAAATTATTGTGTAAGGCTAAATGTAGTTGCTAATTGAATGTTTACACATAGTCCACAAAAGCACTGTAGTATTTAACTATTGAAGATCCCTGGGCAACATAGCAAAACCTGGCAAAACCTTTGTTCCACTGAAATACAGTAAGTCCCCTATATATGAGTGAATTCGGACTTGAGAATTCTGTAAGTCCATATTGTTTGTGAGTTCAATGAAGTTAGCCTAGGTACCCAACTAACGGAGTCAGCTATATAGCACTGCACTGCAATAGGTTTATAACACTTGTCAACAAATAATACATAACCAAACACAGAAATAAAACATTTTTAAAATTATGGCATAGCACATTGAAAAGTGTAGTAATTCTAGGTATATCACCACCACTTTTACACTTGCTCCCAAACATCCTGAACTTGAAATAAACATACTATACTACTGTACTGTACAGTACTGTACAGTAAGGTACACAAAAGCACAACCACTTGTAAAGGCACGCAGGTGACAGTGTACACCTGACATGTGAACTAACTTATGTGATTGGACCTGTAAATGCACATTTGTACTCTTTGAAAGTTCAAAATGTGAAGGTTCATATGTTGGGGACTTACTGTACTAGGAAGGATTATAGTAATGATTTATATTTATATAAATTTATATAATATAATTACATATGTGTGTCATGTGTAAATTATATATTTATTACTTATATGTTATTTGTAAATGCCATCATTGAAAATATCAGAGTTCATAATGCATGCCCTTACCTACTGTCCTGAATGACTTTGGGAGTGGTTTTCCATTAAAAGAAACTTAATCCTCATCCTGGAGTTGCCCAATGACAGTATCAGGCTTAGTCCTCCATTTTATAGTTGTCAGCAGAATAACAATGCCCACACTGAGATCTCTTTCTCAGGATGGAAGATTGAATGAACAGGTATTTTTGGATAAGCTGTTATGAATAATGAAAATGCTAATTGCTAAAGAAATAATGGAAACCAGGACAAGTTCCTTGACTGTGCTATCCAGGAGTTTAAGATTTAGTGAGTACTGCTGCTAAGTCGCTTCAGTCGTGTTCGACTCTGTGCGACCCCACAGACAGCAGCCCACCAGGCTCGCCTGTCCCTGGGATTCTCCAGGCAAGAACACTGGAGTGGGTTGCCATTTCCTTCTCCAGTGTATGAAAGTGAAAAGTGAAAGTGAAGTCGCTCAATTGTGTCTGACTCCTAGCAACCCCATGGACTGCAGCCTACTAGGCTCCTCCGTCCATGGGATTTTCCAGGCAAGAGTCCTGGAGTGGGGTGCCATTGCCTTCTCCATCCTATACCTAGAATAGCTTGTTACTTGGTATAATACTTCCTTGTTATCTTCTTCAAATTCTTAACTTTTGGTGTCTTGTTTTCATTTTGTCATGAAATTGGTACCCTGGCAAATTTTGTAACCCATCCTGTGTTCTTCTTAAAGTATTATAGTAGATAAGAACAGGCTACTGCGGGAACACTTAGGATGGACAAAGGAGCCAATTTCTGGATGGACTTTTTTTTTAATTTAAATTTATTTATTTTAATTGGAGTTTAATTACTTTATAATATTGTATTGGTTTTGCCATACATCAACATGAATCTGCCACAGGTGTACACATGTTCTCCATCCTGAACCCCCCTCTCACCTCCCTCCCGGTACCATCCCTCTGGGTTGTCTCAGTGCACCAGCCCCAAGCATCAGACATTTTTAAATAGAAGCACTTGACTGCAAGGTACTCTGAGTGAGTTCTCTATAGAAATATTGCAATGCACAACTTAATAATTCTATACTTTCTCTTTTCAAATTTCTTCCTGACATAACATAATAATTTTAATTCCAATTTGTACATATACACTTACATACTGCTGCTGCTGCTAAGTCGCGTCAGTCGTGTCCGACTGTGCGACCCCATGGACGGCAGCCCAGCAGGCTCCCCCGTCCCTGGGATTCTCCAGGCAAGAACACTGGAGTGGGTTGCCATTTCCTTCTCCAGTGCATGAAAGTGAAAAGTGAAAGTGAAGTTGCTCAGTCATGCCTGACTCAGCGACCCCATGGACTGCAGCCTACCAGGCTTCTCCGTCCATGGGATTTTCCAGGCAAGAGTACTGGAGTGGGGTGCCATTGCATACACATATCTAAATATTTTCACACATATAAAACATATACATAGTTGTGGTCTCTTCATGTCCTTGTATTAATAATAATAGCTAATAGCTACTGAGCATAAAATATGTCCCCCTTGTCTGAATACTCTATGTTGATTTATACATTTAATCCTTACAACATTAGGTGTATTCTATCAATCTATCTATTTTATGGGTTAGAAAAAAGGCCAAGACACAGATACTAAGTTACTTTTCCAAAATCATCTAAAATAAATAGTACAGAAGAATTTGAACCAAACAACTTGAAGACAGAAAATATTGCTTAATCTTCACAATAATCTTTGCATACTTCATTTTATAATAAACTAAGGCATAGAGAGTTTAAATAATTTATGGAGAGTCAAACCACTGGGAGGGAGTGACAGGAGAAATTCAACCTATGTCTTGACCACTCAACATAGTGTCACTTTGCTAAATATTTGCAAAGATGGAGGAGGCATCTTCCAGGAAGCAGTCACAAATGCACAGTAAAGTGATGAATGGAAATTTGTCAGCTGGAATAGAGAATAGGATAAAATAGATATAAGCAGAGTGAATAGTTTATGCAAAGGTTCTGTGTTCAGCAAAAGCATGGTGAATCCATGTTATATTAGTGTAATTTTAGAGCGAAAGGTAAAAAGAGAAGAAGAGCACACATCGTAGATAACTATGCAAGTCATGATATTACAGATGATTTTATTCTGAAAAGATTACTGTCGTTGAACTTAAGTGGAAGAGTGAATTTATCAAATGCCTATTTTAGAAAAATTACTCTTAATTGCTGTGTAGAGAAATTATCAGGGACCTAGTTAAATGATATTTCCATTAATTTAAGCAAAGGAAGATGACTAGAACCCCAAAGGTCTGACAAGGGAGATAGAGAATTCAGACAACATGCTGGTTGCCAGGATTTCTGAAGGAAATAAGGTGGAGTCAGGGATAATGACCATATTTTTAGTTGGGAAAAATGAATAAATGTTCATAATGCTTGCCAAGATATCAACTGCAAGACCGGAAGTGGGTTTATGCAGAAGATGATGATTTCCATGTATAAATGTTGAATTCAAGTTGTCTATATGATGTTCACATGGAGAGATTCAGAGGTAGAAGGATAAAAGGTTCTGGAGTGTGGAAGATGTTCATGTTGAAGAAAGAGTTTGGGAAAGAAATAGATGGTGTGTGAGTGGAACAGTTATACAGATTGCCTAAAAACAAAAATGTGGAAACAATCAAATCAGGTCAGATCAGTCACTCAGTCGCGTCCGACTCTTTGTGACCCCATGAATTGCAGCACGCCAGGCCTCCCTGTCCATCACCAACTCCTGGAGTTCACTGAGACTCACGTCCATCGAGTCAGTGATGCCATCCAGCCATCTCATCCTGTCATCCCCTTCACCTCTTGCCCCCAATCCCTCCCAGCATCAGAGTCTTCTCCAATGAGTCAACTCTTCGCATGAGGTGGCCAAAGTACTGGAGTTTCAGCTTTAGCATCATTCCTTCCAAAGAAGTCCCAGGGCTGATCTCCTTTAGAATGGACTGGTTGGATCTCCTTGCACTCCAAGGCACTCTCAAGAGTCTTCTCCAACACCACAATTCAAAAGCATCAATTCTTCGGCGCTCAGCCTTCTTCACAGTCCAGCTCTCACATCCATACATGACCACAGGAAAGACCATAGCCTTGACTACACGGACCTTTGTTGGCAAAGTGATGTCTCTGCTTTTGAATATGCTATCTAGGTTGGTCATAACTTTCCTTCCAAGAAGTAAGTGTCTTCCAATTTCATGGCTGCAGTCACCATCTGTAGTGATTTTGGAGCCCAGAAAAATAAAGTCTGACACTGTTTCCACTGTTTCCCCATCTATTTCCCATGAAGTGATGGGACCAGATGCCATGATCTTCGTTTTCTGAATGTTGAGCTTTAAGCCAACTTTTTTCACTCTCCAGTTTAACCTTCATCAAGAGGCTTTTTAGTTTCTTTCACTTTCTGCCATAAGGGTGGTATCATCTGCATATCTGAGGTTATTGATATTTCTCCCAGCAATCTTGATTCCAGCTTGTGTTTCTTCCAGTCCCGCATTTCTCATGATGTACTCTGCATATAAGTTAAATAAACATGGTGACAATATACAGCCTTGACGAACTGCTTTTCCTATTTGGAACCAGTCTGTTGTTCCATGTCCAGTTCTAACTGTTGCTTCCTGAACTGCATACAAATTTCTCAAGAGGCAGATCGCGTGGTCTGATATGCCCGTCCCTTTCAGAATTTTCCGGTTTATTGTGATCCACACAGTCAAAGGCTTTGGCATAGTCAATAAAGTAGAAATAGATGTTTTTCTGGAACTCTCTTGCTTTTTCCATGATCCAGCAGATGTTGGCAATTTGATCTCTGGTTCCTCTGCCTTTTCTAAAACCAGCTTGAACATCAGGAAGTTCATGGTTCACATATTGCTGAAGCCTGGCTTGGAGAATTTTGAGCATTACTTTACTAGCATGTGAGATGAGTGCAATTGTGTGGTAGTTTGAGCATTCTTTGGCATTGCCTTTAAATATAAAACATATATTCAGACATTCCATAGAACAGAATAAGTTTCAAATGCTGTTAAGAACTAAGCATTTGAAACATACCCTGGTGTATTTAGAGTTAAGATCATGTGCATGCTCAGTCATTTCAATCATGTTCAACTCTGTGACCCTGTGGACTGTAGCCCACCAGGCTTCTCTGTCCATGGGATTCTCCAAGCAAGAATACTGGATTGGTTTGCCATGCCCTCCTTCAGGGGATCTTCCTGACCCAGAGATCAAACTTGCTTCTCTTAAGTCTCCTGCATTGGCAGACAGGTTGTTTACTACTAGTGCCACCAGTAGTACAGAAATTAATAGACTGCATATGCTGTCACTTCCTAAAAAAGTATAGGATTCTTAGGACCTATGTCATGCCTTATGATTATGTGGTACACCTCAAAGTATCTAGCAAAATGCCTTGCAACACTTATGTGTGTGTTGACTAACTAATTTGTTTTTCTTTTTCTTCTAACTTGAGCAGAAAAGACATTCTGCTTCCATTTGGTCACTGGAAAGTTTCAGTCTACACCCAAAGAGGCACAGAGCCATAAAGTCTGGGACTAAACCAAAGGGAAACTCAAAATTCAAACCACAAGGAATTGTCCCAATTTCCCTTATATCCCTGTACTAAATATTCATCAGAGGTATATTTTTCTCCAAAATAGAGGCCTCCTTCCTAGCCATTGGATATTTTTCAGCAGCCATCTGAGTATAAATGGACCAGTTTAACAGGAACAAGATCCTTTCAGCAGCTACTGCTCTCCTCCTTGAACCATTGCTGTTCTCACCTTGTATTTCAGAAATTAGTTCAAGTTTAACCAGTATTCCACTCATAGAAATGCCAGAATGTCAAATCCATGTTGGATTTCCCCTCAAGAACTTAAATTATATTCGCTCCTTGAACGTATCTTTTTCTCTTCTGTATGTTTCATGGGCCCCGATAGTACACCTCATAGAAGAATTTACAGTGATAGACCGGAGAGGCTCCCTGGAAGAGGAGGAAATAAAGAATACATCGTCTACCTTTATATGGTGGAAGCCTACTGAATGCAAATGAGCTCTGAATCAAACTGTCAGGAAATGTTTATTTCTGAATTATGGCCAACACTTGTCTCTAGAATTTAGTATTTTTTAATCAGCATTTGACATAAACACTATACCAGAGTTTGGTACCAGAATTAGAATTCTGTCAGTTTTAAAATAAAATATATATATATATATATATGAGATTTGTGAGTATGAAGGTACAGTCCCTAGATGGTGATAACAGCTATTCAAATCTATGGGCTTCCCTGTTGGCTCAGATGGTCCAGAATCCCCCTGCAATGTGGGAGACCTGGCTTGGGAAGAATCCCTGGAGGAGGGCATGGCAACCCTCTCCTGTATTGTTGCCTGGAGAATCCCAATGGACAGAGGAGCCTGGCAGGCTGCACTCCAGGGATGGCAATGAGTCGAAAATGAATGAGTGACTAGGCACAGCACAGCACCCAAATGTATACTATTATATTTCTAATTTAAATGTATACTATTATATTTCTAATTTCTTTTAGTTGACTCCAATTTTACCTCATTCTCTCACATACAAACCAGTAAAGTTAAAATACAAACTAATGTTGGAAAAAAGTAGAATGCCCATGACCAATTTATTTAAACTTTTGATTACATCCATAATTTATGGATTTTATAACTATAAATGTTATTTATAGATGTTATTTCTCTGGATTTAACATATTTCTTCTCATAAAAATACAATTAATTAGAACATATGGGACACTTTTACCACAGCACAGACTAAAATATTCAAGGGGACATAACCAGAATACCAAGAAACAGCATGCTTGTTCAATCCCAGTAAAATTCAAGATAATTATTTTAGCCCAATTTATGTTCTAAATATTTGAAAGGTGAAAATGACTAAAACTTTTGGAATTCAGACCTTTGCCTTCAAGCAAATGTACTTAAATTCATTGATAAAGCCATTCTTGTAAAAGTATAAGTCAAATGTACAAAGTAGGAAAAAATGTAACTAAATAATAATGGTAGAAATTCCATTTTTCCTATTGCATTACTGTGTTTACCTTATGGAAGACTTGTAGCCTTTTTAAAATTACAGTCTTCCAAGTGTTTACAAGAGTAGATAATGCTGTTAATATGTCCATATTTTATGTTTGTTGTAGCTGTCAGAAATCTTATGTGAATTTACATTTCAATCAGTCTTTTTATACTAGAGACAGGGGTGATATTTTCATAATAAATTTTCATAGCTGGTTGAAAAGTAAGTCAGCTGACTCGTGTTTATTCTGTTGTAAAAGAGATATTTATGAGGTGGAGAAACTGGCTTAAATTTTGAAGGTGTACTAAGTTAAGCACATTTTATCATAATATGCTATCTAAAGTTTTTGAAAAACATTACATTTCCAGAATTAATTAGAATCACTTGCAAAATAAAATTGAAGGAAATAACCTGTCTGATTTTAAGTACATATTTTTAAGATCTTAATCCATTTCAAATTATGTTGTTTGTTTCTCTAAATTTCCTTATGCACATATATCACAAAAAAGTAGTAGCTGTGTACGTCAAAGGTAATATGACCACATCAAAGGACTCCATCATATATGTGCTTGTAACTGATGTACATAAATTGTTTTCAGCCTAATCTAAATATGCAGAATGGAATGAACTTGTGTTTTTGTGTAGCTGTGTGATTAAATGGACACAGAATAGTCTTTTAAGGACAACTGATCTGAATTTGAATCTCAGATACACCACTTCCTAGCTAGTCTGTTTTAGGTATATTACCTATTCTTTCAAATTTTCCTTATGTATAAAGGGGGATACTTCCTTGGCTAGACTGTGTTAGGAACAGTGATACTATATGCCTGGAACAGTGAGCAGCACATATATCTGTAAATACAAATATAGCTTCAAAGACCAAGGCAAACAGTGACAACAGAAGTTAGTTTGTATAACGCCTATGGTTAGGGCAGGACTCCTTAGAGAAGAGTTAGGTTGCAGAGAGGGTAAGACAGCACTTTATAGCATCAGCAGTAGATTTTATAATTTTATTCTGCAAACTGACAGTCAAGACAGGAGTTGGAAATAAAAAACAAGCCAGATAATGATCTTGAACTGTTTGTGCACTGAGTAATGGTTTGGTTGAGGAAGGTGGTAGATTAAGAGCTTATTTACCCTTTTATAGATTAGTATTATCACTACCCATCCATCCTAGGTAAAGTAGAGGCATTTGAAAGCCATGTTTCTTTCTATGGCCCCTTAATTGAAATATTTTTTTGACACATAGATGTAATGACTTCTATGTAATCAATGGTTCTAAAAAGGCAAATATTTAGCAAAGTGGTACTATATTGAGTGGTTAAGATCACGGTTTCTAGAATCAGATGACATAATAGGTTGAATTTCTCCTGTCACTCCCTCCCAGTGGTTTGACTCTCCATACATTATTTAAACTCTCTATGCTTTAGTTTATTTAATTGTAAAATGAAGTATTTAAAGATTTTTATGAAAATTATGACTTCTGTCTTCAGGTTGTTTTGGTTCAAATTCTTCTAGTACTGCTTCTTTTAGTTTGACTTTGGAAAAGTGACTTAGTAGCTGTCTCTTGGCCTTTTTTCTAACCCATAAAATAGATCACTAGAATACACTTATTATTGTAAGGATTAAATGTGTAAATCAATATAGAATACTTAGAGAAGTGGGACATATATTATTCTCAATATCTATTAGCTATTATTATTAATACAAGCACATGAAGAGACCATAACTATGTTTTATATGTGTTAAAACATTTAGGTATGTGTATATGTATAAATTGGAATTAAAATATTTATGTCAGGAAGAAAACTGACAAGAGAAAGTATATAAATTCTTAAGTTGTGCATTGCAATGTTTCTATAGAGAACTTACTCAGAGGACCTAGCAGTCAAGTGCGTCTATTTAAAAATGTCTACATTCCTGAATCATTTACAGACTATGTTTTAATTCTCTGAACCACGTGCTGTAAATATGCAAGATCAGTTCTAAACCAGAGGTCTTAGTGTTGAACTTTAATTGGTAGAATTGATCATTTCAGACCCTCTTAGAGCTTGCAGATTTGGAGAAATGCTTTACATGCAAAAAAACATTTCTTGGTCTATATCTCAAAGGTAGATATGAAATCGTATTTTAAAAGATTAAAAGGAGCTAAAGAATAGGAGAGGTCTGACATCAATCTACTTACACTTTACTCTTCTATCTTAAAAAAGCAAAACAAACCAAATATCCAAAAAGGCACAAAACCTTTTATTCACCTTATTTTATGTGGTCAAGGGCCAACAGCTGTGAAATATCAAGATGTTGTGAAAGTACGTTAATTTAATACATTTTCTGATGAAAACTATAGCATACATGAATGATTATGTAGTAAATTAAATAAGAATATAGCATAATTACTTTCTTAGATATTTTGGGTCATTTATCTTTAAAATCAAGTTGTTATAAAGTTGTTATAAATTTTAATTGAGTAATTGTTATAATGCTAGATCTTTATTAGGATTGAATAACCTATTTTATCTAGAGCCTGGAATTTGGCCGACTGTATCATTCCAACTATGACTTGCTTGATTATTACAAAATAACATTAAAGTTCAGGACAGAGTTTAGATTTTTTTTTTTCTCCTCTCATTTGCCCATAATATATTAGAACAAAATGAACTATTTGGATAAGTAGAATATTGCATTTAATCACAAGTAGAATGTGGGATTTTTCTATTTTTTAAAATATTCTAATCTATATTGGGAAAATATTAATTATTTGAGATGACAGAAACCCTTATCTTTCCAAATTCAGAGGGAAACAATATGGTATAATAGTCTGTGTGGAGAAGGAAATGGCAACCCACTCCAGTGTTCTTGCCTGGAAAATCCCAGGGATGGGGGAGCCTGGTGGGGTGCCGTCTATGGGGTCACACAGTCGGACACGACTGAAGTGACTTAGCAGAGTAGCAGAGCTTTGCTGGTAGTAGCCTATTGCTGACAACTACCACAGACATTTATAAGGCCATGAGAATATTACTAAAAATTTCCTGGAGATCAGCTGTCATAATAACATTTGTGTTGTAGGCCCTTGTTAGAACTAGCAATAAGGTATGTATATATATATGTATGTACGAAGATCATGGCATCTGGTCCCATCACTACATGGGAAATAGATGGAGAAACAGTGGAAACAGTGTCAGACTTTCTTTTTCTGGGCTCCAAAATCACTGCAGATGAAATGCATGGTGACTGCAGCCATGAAATTAAAAGACGCTTACTCCTTGGAAGGAAAGTTATGACCAACCTAGATAGCATATTCAAAAGTAGAGACATCACTTTGCCAACAGAGGTTTGCCTAGTCAAGGCTATGGTCTTTCCTGTGGTCATGTATGGATGTGAGAGTTGGACTGTAAAGAAGGCTGAGTGCCGAAGAATTGATGCCTTTGAACTGTGGTGTTGGAGAAGACTCTTGAGAGTCCCTTGGACTGCAAGGAGATCCAACCAGTCCATTCTGAAGGAGATCAACCCCGGGATTTCTTTGGAAGGAATGATGCTAAAGCTGAAATTCCAGTATTTTGGCCACCTCATGTGAAGAGTTGCCTCATTGGAGAAGACTCTGATGCTGGGAGGGATTGGGGGCAGGAGGAGAAGGAGACGACAGAGGATGAGATGGCTGGATGGCATCACTGACTCGATGAATGTGAGTCTGAGTGACCTCTGGGAGTTGGTGATGGACAGGGAGGCCTGGCGTGCTGCGGTTCATGGGGTCGCAAAGAGTCGGACACAACTGAGAGACTGATCTGATCTGATCTGATCTGATGTATGTATGTATATATATATATATATATATATGTATCTATATATATATATATATACCACACAGAAATTTCTGGGATATGGGTGTAGTTTTCAGCATATACTGTTATCATAATTATTCATACTGGCATGTATTTATGCTATAAATTAAAACAAAATGTAATGAGTTTTTGAGATTGATATAACACATTGAAATAGCAGTTAAACTATTTTGGGCTCTGCAAATTATATGTAGAGTATTGCTTCTATAGGAGATCATTGAAAAAAATAAAATATTACAATAAAAAACTCCTTAGGTTGACATCTGAGAGTCTTAAATTTAATGCATTTTTTTGATATCCTCAGGACACTTTCTTGAATCTAGATATGACTGAATCAATTTGTGTATCCTCAGGACACTTTCTTGAATCTAGATACGACTGAATCAATTTGTGTTTACTTTTCTATATGAATAGAGTTGGTACTTACCTCAGAACCTGTTTGGACAAATGCTTTATATGTACTTAATATTTTATAATGTTATTCTAACTAGAGTATACTGTAGGTTACATTTGTAAATAAGTGAAAATTTTCAAATTAATAGGTTAAGAAAAAACATACTGCATTAGTATCCAATTGCTGGGGGTCAAAAATCAAGGTGGAAGCAAGCGAATTTTTCCTGGAAGCTTCATATAAGAGCCTGTTCCTTGTTTTTTCCAGCTTCTAGAGCCTACTGGCACCCCACCCCAGTACTTTTGCCTGGAAAATCCCATGGACGGAGGATCCTGGTAGGCTCCAGTCCATGGGGTCGCTAAGAGCCGGACACGACTGAGCGACTTCACTTTCACTTTTTTCACTTTCATGCATTGGAGAAGGAAATGGCAACCCACTCCAGTATTCTTGCCTGGAGAATCCCAGGGACGGGGGAGCCTGATGAGCTTCTGTCTGTGGGGTCGCACAGAGTCGGACACGACTGAAGTGACTCAGCAGCAGCAGCAGCAGCAGAGCCTACTAGCTGTCCTTGGCTTATAAGTGCATCACTGTAACCTCTGCTTTTGTCAGTTACTACTTTCCCTATCTGATCTCTATCTAACTTCCTGTTATTAAGACCCTGGTGATTACACTGGGCTTCCCAGGTAATCCAGGATATTCTATGATTAAATCCTTAATTTAGTTCCATTTACAAAATCTCTTTTGTCATTAAGGTAACATTCACAGGTTTCCAAGACTAAGATAGGTTATTTTTCAGGAGTAGACATTATTCAGCTTAGCAAAATCTGTCTCCTGGCCCTCAGAGATTTCCATCGATTCATATACAAAATGCACTCAACCCATCACAACATTTCCCAAAGTCTCAAGCCATTACAGAATCAACACAAAGTCCAAAATCTCATCTAAATATCATCAATTCAAAAGACACAAATATCACCCCACCAAAATCATTTAACTCAAGTATAATCAAGACTCTATACGATTCATCATAGGGTAGAATTCCTCTCCCATCAGTGGACCTGCGAAATTAGAAAACAAGTTACCTGTTCCCTGGTGGCTCAGCGGGTAAAGCGTCTGCCTCCAATGCGGGAGACCTGGGTTCGATCCCTGGGTTGGGAAGATCCCCTGGAGAAGGAAATGGCAACCCACTCCAGTATTCTGGCTTGGAGAATCCCATGGATGGAGAAGCCTGATAGGCTACAGTCCACGGGGTCGCAAAGAGTCGGACACGACTGAGCGACTTCACTCACTCACTCACTACCTGTTCCCTAAATACAATTGTGTAATATAAAATACAAGTTATAGACATCCCTATTAAAAAGGAGGAAAGATGAAAGGGGATCAAAAAGACTCACTGGTCCCAAGCCTATTTAGAAGTGCAAGAAGGCAATTTTCACTGGATTTTAAGACTGGGGAATAATTCTGTGGCTATTGGCTCTACCATTTGAAGTCAAAGCTCTGACTTTAAGTCTTTTTCCATTATTTTTTTTGAAAGGGTTGCATGTTTGTAGTTGAGTACCTCTATCAACCTTTCTCCTGCTTTTATAATTTTTGGAATCTGACAGCTTTCTTTCATTTTGTACTGTCTTGTCTCTTAGTTCAAGCTGATAGTGTTCCTGTTGATACAATATTCTTAAGAACCTTGTGTGCCTCCCATGTATGTCACAGGGATTCACTCCATTAGACAAGAGGTTCCTCCACAGAAGTTTTAAAATTAATCCCATCTCTCTTACTTCTTTTGAGATATCTGGACTACTTGCCAAATATTTCAAAAGCATCCTGCGTGTGATTGAATACTGCAATTTTTATCCTTTCAGGGTACTAGCAAAAGACTGTTGAGTCATACCTTTGGTTTACTACTCTACAGCACTCTTCCCTAATAGTGAATCTCCTAATTTTGCATCTTTTGAAATCAAGATGATAATATTCCAAATCATCAAGAAGTAATTTCATTTGGCTAAACAGTTCCTTTGTCATTTTTTTTTTTTTTTTTTTTGCATTTTACTAAAAGCAGCAATTAGAAACTAGGCATACCTTCAATATTTTGCTTGAAAATATTCTCAGTAAATAATCATGCATTGCTTGTAAGTTCTATTTCCATATAACTGTAGGGAATAATACATCTAAGCTTCCTTCCACTATATAGCAACAATCTGACTTCCTTCAGTTTCAGTAATGTTTCTCATTTCCTTCTGAGCTCTTGCCAGAAGCACACTTATTTCTATCAACATCCATATTTCTATCATCAGTTTATTTCAGAGAACTTAGGCATTTGCTAAGGTAATGTAAGTTTTCTTTACCATGCTACTCAGTTCCTTCTGAGTCCTCACCAGCAGCCCTTTTTACATTCATATTTCTATTAACAGCCAGTTCAAAGATATCAAGGCTCATTCTATCATGTTCCTTTAAATTCCTCCAGACTCTGTTTATTACATAATTCTAAAGTCACTTTTACATTTTCGGCATTCTTTTTACAGCAGCTCCCTACTTCCACATATAAAGAATCTCTTAATTTTCTGTTTTGGGGAGCTAAATTCAAGGAACCAGTAGAGCTAGTTCCTTTTGGATGCTCCAGGGAAATTTTTTACCCTGTCTTTCTATCTTCTAGCATTTGCTGGCATTCTTGAGTTTGGGTGTATATGCCATATGCAGAGTGCATACAGCAGCAAAGATTGCTATACACACATACTCAAGAGATCATTTTAAGTAGATAGTATGCACCAAATCCTGGACCTGATATCAAAAAAAGAAAAGAAAATATCCACTGTAAAATAAACTTTATCATTATTTTCATAATATATCTTAAATGAGTAGGTGGTTTCTAGATTTTAAAAAAAAGCAACTCATGTGATTTCATATTTAAAGCAGTTTAGTAACGTGCTAAGATGCAGAGATGTCACTTTGCTGCAAAGGTCTGTATAGTCAAAACTGTAGTTTTTCCATTAGTCATGTATGAATGTGAGAATTAGACCATAAAGAAAGCTGAGCACTGCCGAATTGATGCTTTCAAATTGTGGTGCTGGAGAAAACTCTTGAGAATCCCTTGGACTGCAAAGAGATCAAACCAGTCAATCCTAAAGGAAATCAAACCTGAATATTCTTTGAAAGAACTGATGCTGAAGCTACAGTACTTTGGCCACTTGATACATAGAGCCGACTTATTGGGAAAGATCCTGATGCTGGGAAAGATTGAAGACAAAAGGAGAAGGGGGCAGCAGAGGATGAAATAGATAGCATCATCGATTCAATGGACATGAGTTTGAGCAAACTCTGGGAGATAGTGGAGAACAGAGGAACCTGGCATGCTGCATTGCATGGGGTTGCAAAGTCAGACATGACTTAGTGAATGAATAACAACAAAAGATGCCAACAAGCAGTTCTTCTCTTATCTATCCCATTAAATATATTTTCCAGTCAACTAAATTGTATAAGAAAATGCTCCCATCCTCCAAATCACAAGACAAGTTGTATTCAGTTATGCTCACCATTTTGAAAGGACACACATATCGGAAAGTTTCCTAATCATCGTCTTTCTCTAAATCCTACATTGAGCCTGGTTATGTGAAAATTGAAAGTAATTGTATCATTTATTCATCAGAGATTTGATTTATGAAAATTAGCAGAGGTTTGCCAGTATAGTACTTACTATATCCATGGAGTATTAAGTTCTTTCCTCATATTTGATTTATGTTCTTAATGTTAGGTCAGTTGTTACTATTACATCAACAGACCAGTTATAAGGCCAGTTGCTTAGTGCTGTCCTAGAAATCCTTCTTTCCCATCTACTTTGGATTTTCCTGACATCCTCATCTCTGGTTTTTCTAACACTGTTCTTCTAACAAATAAAATACTGCTTACAAGCAGTGCTAGCTGATAAAACTTGGGCTAAAAAGATGGCAGATACTGTTGCTTTTTAACTCTCCTCTCAACCCAATCCTTTTCCATTCTAGTTTATTGCCATCTCCTTTTTTTTTTTTTTTTTTTTGCAGGAAATTATATCCCCAAAGTTGAAGGAGCACCCATTTCTATCAAGATACCAAATTGAATACACATGTACTTTTATCCCCTTTACTTCTCTCTGATTTTTGCTTCTATCTACTTTTGCTTTTGAATTCTTTCTGCCTCTAAACCTGAAAAGAAGTAACTAGGTTACAGAGCAGACATTGAAAGCAGCAAAGACAGAGATGTCAAAGAGATGTAGTTAATCCTGCACACAGCCTGACTGCGTAGAGGACATTTCTCATTGTGTATCTGAAAATTGGATATATCTGTGTTTATTAGAACTCTTCTTTTCCCAAATTCTTTTGAACTGAAGAGTAGGAAGCTTAAAAATAGTAGGATTTGAAAGATCATTTAATTTAATCCTCTACTTTCGTAGACAAAGAAATCCAGAGGAATTCAGGGACTTGCTGAAGACAGTGTAAGGATTGGAATTTGAGCTTAATGACTCAATTGAGTATTATTTTTGCCACACTTTACATCGTCAATCAAGTTAGGAACAAAATAAACTTTGTTCCAATGCTTTATCTTGCTATCTTAAATGATTTTCTTCCTAAATCTTTCCTTCAGGAAATCCAAATGTTACCTATATCAAAATTACTTAGTTACATATCTTAATACTCTAATAAAAGACACATAAAGTAACAGGATATAATTAAGGAAATATTAAATGGTAAAATTTTTGATTATTCTAGTTTATCTTCTATATGATTTGGAAAACTCTGGGATTGATTTGTTAGCCAGGTCTCAAGACTATATTACATTCTATAAGAACCTACTGATTCTGTACTTTAAAAAAATTTACCAAGAAAATCATAATAAATATATATACTATTTTTAAGTTTACCCCTGCCTTAGATGACTTTGAGTTTTCAGCAAAAGGCAGTGCATTATATTCTTACAGTTAAACTCCTGTATGTGAATACTTGAGTAAAAAGTACATTAAACAAAAGTACGATCTCAGTCTTCCCAAACAATCAGATTACAATTTTAATTTACTTAATAAATATTTAATTACTGGAAATATTTATTTCATAAAAAATTAGTTCAGTTGATAACACCATAGATTCAACTGAATTCTTAACACTACCGAGAAATCTTAGAACTTTTCTTTATTGAGTTCTCAGTCTCATTCTCTGTATATATTGTTTTATAACTTTCCTCCCACCCTCAAATTGCAGATTGTCACTTCTGGTCCCTCTATTTTTATATGTGTGTCTCATAATTCTAATTAATCATAATCTTAACATGAAAGTCTTTTTTCAGAATGGGTACTCATCCTTGTCCTGTCTATCCATCTTATGTTACAATGGGAAGAATATGAGTGGCTGTAATTTTACATTGATTTCTTAATATGCTCTCACTCTCTTTATCCTTTTTATTTACTTGACTTTTCAGTGTGTATTGCAAGACAAGTCATTCCATTAATCTACACATATTCTATATTTTTCCATTTAAAATGCAGTAAATGAAGCAATTTCTTTCTTGCCCTCACAAGTTCTTCAGTACCCCCTAATGTCTCCATGTCTTTCATAATCAAGCTTCTTGCAAATTTTTGCTATGACATCACCTCTATCTAATTCAGATTCACAACTCTTAAAGTTTATAATGAAATATTTCAAAACTTGAAAAATACACCAATACAACCTGTAGCCATGTATCATCTACCCTCAGACTTAATTAGTTTCTTGGCTATATTTACTTTGGATCATTTTTTCAAAGAATTATATTATGGATATAATTAAATCAACCCTCATTTAATCTCCATTGCTTCATTTTCCAAAGGTTGACTGTTATATTGAAGTAGGTATACACCATTTCAACTCTAACTTCTATAATTTATAATATTTATATATATTCATAAATTACATAAGGTATGTATATATTTTATAACTACACAAATCATATAAGTATTAATATACTTTTTGTATCTTATATTAACACATGGAGACCTAATTCATTTATGTTACCTTTAATATAGTGTTTTGCAGCATCAAATATATTTACTTACCAATTCTCAAATTGATGAGCAGGCAGGTTGTCTAGTTTTTAACTCTATATAATCATGTAATACACTCATACAATAATTATTCCATCTATATTTCTTTGCTTGCATGAAATTGTTCCTTTAGAAGGAGTATTGATAGCCAAGGGTACAATATCTTCAACTTAATAGTGGTTGTCATATTGTTTTTAGTGTGATGGAACTGATTTATATTTCTACCAGCAGTACATGGATGTTCCCTTTGTCTCCACATTCTTACAAACACTTGTTTTAATCAGACTTTGAGATTTTTTTTTTTGCTTATTGAAGGGGATACAATGGTCCTGTCTTTGTTATTTATTAGTGCATGGCAAATTTCCCCAAAAGGTAATGGCTTAAAACAGTAAAGATTAGTATCTTATGATTTCTGTGAATCATGAATGCAGACTTGTCTGAGCATGTCTGCCTCAAGTTCTTTCACAGGTGACAACTGAGTATTAGGATTGTGTTTTTATATGAAGGCTTCACTGGGCAGAATTGGCTTTCTAACCTTACTCAAATGTCTATTAGCAGAATTCAGTTCTTTATATGCTGTTATACCGAGGATTGGGCACAACGGTCTGTCTTCATCGGGTGTTGGATAGAGACCACCCTCAGGTTTTTACATGTGTCTTTAGATAGGCCAGCCAACAATATGGAAACTAGTTTCACTCAAAGCAAGCAGGAGATTTAGAAAACATAAGCATGAGGGAAATCTATCTTTTTGTTACTTGCTCAGAAATAGACATCTCATCCCTTTTGCATGTTTTAAAAATTAGGAGCAAGTCCCTAGGTCCAGATCACACTTAAGGGGAGAGGATTAGACAAGGGCGTGAGCACCAGGAAGCAACAAATGTCCTTGAAGGTAATCTTGCTGCTGCTGCTAAGTCGCTTCAGTTGTGTCCAACTCTGTGCGACCCAATAGACGGCAGCCCACCAGGGTCCCCCGTTCCTCGGATTCTCCAGGCAAGAACACTGGAGTGGGCTGCCATTTCCTTCTCCAATGCATGAAAGTGAAAAGTGAAAGTGAAGTCTGACCCTTCAGGACCCCATGGACTGCAGCCTACCAGGCTCCTGCATCGATGGGATTTTCCAGGCAAAGAGTACTGGAGTGGGGTGCCATTTCCTTCTTAGAGCCTGCTTATCACAGTATTTCATGTTGTCATTTTCCTGAATATTAGTTGGATACTTTTTCATATGTTTTTGGATATTGTTTTCTATTTTGTGAACTTTTTCTATTTTTTCTTATTTTTCAATCTAGTCATATGTTTGTTTGCTTTTCTCTTAATATGTAGACATTATGTGTACATTCTGAATACTCATTTTGGTGAAGCTCACATACTGGAGCCCATTTACTCTTCAGCCTGCTTTAATTTGATATCCTTTCCCACCCATTTCCCCAACCTCCATTACCAAAATGACTCTTGTAGGGTCATCATTGATTTTCATATTGTTAAATTTGATAGATGCTTTTTAGCTCCCATCTTAATTGACTTGTTGGCAGCATTCAATGCAGATGAGTAGTTTCATTCATTCATCTTAAAAATAGCTTTTGAATCCCATCTTTATGTCAGGTATACTATTTGTTCTCGACATTGGTGACATTATTGTATATTAGTTTTACATCTTCCACTATGGCTGATATTTGTCAGACTCTTTTGCCAGTTTTTCTAACACTACTTGACCTCAAAGTGTTTGAATTTATTGGTATTATTCCTGACTTCTCTCCCTAGTGATCTGATTCAGCCCTATAGATTTACTTTTATCATTATGCCAACAATCCTCAAATTTATATCTTCAGAACCAGACTGCCAATCTCCTACATACATTGCTCACAGCCCTCTCAATAGGCTTAAGTCTGAAATTTTAACTATCCCTATTTCTTGGTTGCATCATAAATTTCACTCACTTGGTGATACCAGAAAACCAGAAATTCTAATACCTCCTTGTGTCTACTACCACCTCAAATCTGTGCGCCCAGACCTCGCATCTCTGCAGCTTTCAGCTTAGCCAAGCTACTTTCCTTTCTCCCCCAGGCTTAGGCAGGTCTCCTACATTCATTTTGTTTATGTTATCAAACTTTATTTGTCAACATAAAATTCATAGCAGGCTTTATAAGTAAAAATAATGGCATAATATCCCGGTGATAACTTTCTAGAAGATTTCTATCTTTTGCTATCAGTCTTACTTGTTATCAAGTAAGACTCTTAAGTTCTGAGAGACCTCAATGATAGACATTGCACATAGTGCTTAACTAGCTTTCTTGTAATTTTAATCCTCAGTTTCTTCTCACTCTGTTGCTTAAATCATATTGTTTCTTTTTTTTTAATTGAAGTATAGTTGATTTACAATATTTTGTTTCAGATGTACAACCTAGAAATTCAATGTTTTTATAAACTATACTCCACACAAATCTTTATTATAAAATATTGACTCTATTTCCTATGCTGTTTATCACATCTTTGTAACCCTCTTAATCCTCTTCACCTATTTCACTCCTCCCTGCACAACCCCGCCCCCATAACTGTTGATTCTCTACTGGGCTACGGTATATCTCTGCAGTCCATAGCGTCCATAGGATAGCAAAGAGTCAAACATGAGTGAAGTGACTTAGCACACACGCACTGTAAATGCAAGCCTGTTTCTTTTATTATCATTATTCCTTTGTTTTATTTTTTAGTTTCCACATACAAATGAAAACAACAGAATTTGTCTTTCTTTCTCTGCCGGACTGATTCTACTAAACATCATACCCTCCAAATATATCCACGTTGTGGCAAATGGACAAAATTTCATTCTTTTTTAAAGAATGGATACATTTCATTATTAACATCTTCTTTATCACTTTATCTGTTCATGAATACTAAAATTTCTTCCTTGGCTATTATAAATAATACTACTATGAACATTGGGCTGCATATAAATATGTTGTCAAATAGTGTTTTTGTTTTCTTCTGAAATACTCAGGAATTCACTTGCTGGATCATAAGGTAGTTCTTTTTGTGTTTGTTTGTTTTTTAAGGAAACTCAATGCTTTTCAGAGTGGTTGTATCAATTTATATTTCCACTAACAGTGCAAGAAGGCTTCCTTTTCTCTACATTCTCACCAGTACTTATTATTTTTATCTTTTTGATGATAGCTGTTCTGATAGGTATGAGTGATGCCTCATTGTGATTTTGATTTTCATTTCCCTGATAAGTAGTGATTTTGAGCATCTCTTCATGTTCTTTTTTTTTTTTTTTCTGTCAAATTCCAAAGTACTTTTTTCAGAAGCAAAATTTTGAACTTGCAGTTTTTTATGCATGAAGAAATTTTCTCTCACTTTGCCTGCCTAACTTGTACTCATTCTTCAGATTTCAGTTGAAATGTTACTTCTTTGAAAAATTTGTCCTTGCCCTCCCTCATAGATTAAATATTCTAGTGTCTATTGGAGAAGGAAATGGCAACCCACTCCAGTGTTCTTGCCTGGAGAATCCCGGGGACTGCGGAGCCTGGTGGGCTGCCGTCTATGGGGTCGCACAGAGTCGGACACGACTGAAGCAACTTAGCAGCAGCAGCAGCAGCAGTGTCTATTTCATGGCATAAATTTTTCTTTATAAACTTAGTCACAATTGTAATTTCCCAGTGATTAAACTGTTGTTTTTTACTTTTCATTTTTGTAATTAAAGTCAGCTTCATTCATGGGCAATGGTTATATAAAAGTTGCACATATCTGTAGTAGTTTCACACCTCTAGATTCTAGAATATTTCTTGTCCCAGAGTTGTCACTTAATAATATTTATTCAATGAATTGCTGAATCTACTGTTAGTTCTAGCTCCAGAGGAGCTTTCAATCATATTGGTACAACATTAGAGAAATATAAAATTGAAATATAAAATGTGAGCCATGATCCATCAAGAATACTCAGAGGGAGAGTTTCATAACCTAGCTAGCAATCCATTTCCTCATTATTAAATGAAGGCTTTAACCTAGATCTAGTCTAAGATAATTTTTACCTCTAAAATTAAAAATTCTAGCTGCTGGCTCAGGAAGAAAGAGAAATTAATGTGCTCCCAAGTAGTCAAGGAGAACTTCCTTAGGAAATTTTTAATAATAAAAGCTATATAGGATGGGAGAGAAATAAATATCAACATAGGTATTCTGAGAGAGAGAAATGGATCAGCTGCCTGACGCAAAGCATTATTTTGAGTTTTAGTGGGAGATATTATCTTCATGGAGCCATTCTCTAAGGTATCTAAAAATGACGACAAAGGTTTGGAATTTGAGTAGCCACAAGACATTATGGGATTTTAAGTAGGTACAGAATATTACATTATTTTAAAAATAATTTATATTTAATAAATGTGTATTGACTTTTTGTTATGTGCGGGGAACTTCTGAGCACCAGGGTAACAAACATGACTGAGACATGGGTCTGTCCTCTATGTACCTCAAAATAACTGGTTTACAAACTTAAAGATGAATAATATTAGATCACAAAAAAGGAGGTATAAAAAGACATAACTAAAATATTAACTGTAATATGTTCAAAGGTATTTCATAACAAAATAGTGTTGTATGGTGGAAAGATCATGTTTTATATCCACATTCGTTGAAGAAGCAGCCACTTCTATGAATCCAGCCATTTTGGCAAGATGTAAGTATAAATTTAAGATCACTTACAACTGGGTAATTTTCTCTCTTCACATCACCTTTTCAAGCCTGTTTCTGTATATGTAAAAAAATCATAACAATAAAAGTATTGAAAGCATAAATGTTACAAATGTTGGAAAATAGATTAACAACCAAATGAAATCTGAGTATGCAATTATAGTGAATCAGTGGGGAAATGATCCAAAATTTAAAAACAAATGTATGGACTACTGCCTCCTCAGTTTGAAAAAATAGATCTCTAACTTCTGCTAAGACAAATATATATATAATAAATTTAAAATAGTTAAAAGCTAATATTTGACTATTTAATCTGTATCAGGCCTGTTTCAGCTCATTATGTATATTAACTTGTATGATATTTGGAAAATCCCAGCAAGATACATACTGTCATTAGCTCAATATTAAATACAAGAAACTGAAACACTAACAGGTTAAGTAATTTGCTCAGGATAACCCAGCTCATTATGATTTGAACTCAAGGGCTCTGGAACATGAATGTGACTCCCCCCCCCCTCATTTTTATGTTTTTATTTGAAGTACAGTTGAATTACAATGTTGTGTTAATTACTGTTGTACAGCAAAGTGACTCAGTTATACATTCATTTTCATATTTTCCATTATGATTTATCACAAGATATTGAATATAGTCCACTGTGCTATATAGCTATTTTGTTGTTTATCCATTCTATATATGCCTGTTTAACCTGCTAATCCCAAACTCCCAATCCACCCCTCTCCCACCACCCTCCTTGGCACTTATCAGTTTATTCTCTGTCTGTATTTCTGTTGCATAGATAGGTTCATTCATATCATATTTTGGATTCCACATATAAAGGATATCAAATGGTATTTGTCTTTCTCTTTCTGACTTCCTTCACTTAGTATGATAATCTCAAATTGCAACCATGTTGCCACAAATGGCATTATTTTGTTCTTTCTTATGGATGAGTAGTATTCCATTGTATTTATGTACCAGATCTTTATTCATTCATCTGTCAGTGGACATTTAGGTTGTTTCCATGTTGGCTATTGTGAACATAGGGGTGTATGTGTCTATTTGAATTATAGTTTTCTTTGGATATATGCCCAGAGTGGATTGCTGGATCATCTGGTAGCTCTATTTTAAGTTTACTGAGCAAAGTCCATGCTGTTTTACATGGTGGCTACATCAACTTACATTCCCATCAACAGTATGGGAGGGTTCCCTTTTCTTTACACCCTCTCCAGCATTTATTATTTGTAGGTTTTTTATGAGGTGGTACCTCATTGTAGTTTTGATTTGCATTTCTCTAATAATTAATAATGTTGGTAAGCATCTCTTCAGGTAAGACCTAAATAGACATTTAGGGCTCTGTCCTTTCAATTGAGTTTTTTCTTTTGTTGAGTTGTATGACTTGTTTATATATTTTGGAAATGAAGCCCTTGTCTGTCATATATTGCGATATTTTCTCCCATTCTGTAGGTTGTGTTTTTGTTTATGGTTTTCTTTGCTGTGCAAAAGCTTGTCAAGTTTCATTTGTTTATTTTATTTTTGTTTTTATTTATATTGCCTTGGGAGACTAACCAAGGAAAATATTGGTGCAATTTATTTACATGACTTAATACTCTGTTCTGTACCTTCTATAAACATTGAGTTAAAAGTCTAAATGTTGGATTAAAGGTATAACATCAGAGACAACCTATGAAATTTGCTTTTATACCTTTGTGGATAAAAATCTTCTTAAAGCACACCAAAACCAAAAATGTGATTTCAGAAAAAGTTCAGAATTATTTTACTGTGATTGATACTTTAAATTGAAGTATTTGGTGTGCATAAAGTATATATTGTGTTAATATATGAAGAGTTTCTACAAATCAATTAAAGCACACATTTGAATAACAAAAATAGTAAAAGGGCAAAGAATAGCAATTAATAGAAAAATAAAAACAAATGGTACTAAAACATTTTCAAATGCATGCTCAAGTTCAAAAGTGAATGAAATTGTAAATCAAAACAGAGGTACAGCTGACAAATACAAAATGTTAGCAGTATACAATGTTATTGAGGGCATTAATGTACATTATTGGTGTATTAATAAACAACTGCATGCTTTCAGGAGGGTAATTTCTAGTATCTAACAAAATGTTGAACGTGTATGGACTTTGATAAAGCAAATTATTTTCTGGAAATCTGCCTAGTGCAGTTTAGTGGTTAAGGAGTTTGGTTCCATAAAACACTGTGTTCCAGTTTCTTGCTGTTGACTTAAACAATGCATAATGTGAGAGTTGCCAGCTTAAGTTTTATTTGAAGCAATATGAGGACTAGAGGCTGGGAGATAGCACCTCAGATAGCTCTGAGAAACTGTTGCAAAGAAGGGGTGAAGGACAGTATATATGTGATTTTGGTAAAGGGGGAGTACATGCTCTCAGGCATATATTTTTTGGTAGAAAGCTTCTGCTGGTCTTGTGAAGCTTCTGTTGGTCATGAGAGACAGTCACCATCATGAAGTATTTTAGTGCTTCTCTCGATGTGAGGAGATATAAGAATTGGGCTTATAAAATCAGCTTTTGAGAGTATCTAACTATCTGAAGACCTCCCCTACAAGTTTCCCCAGATCACAGAGTGCTTCATTTCTGGTCTCCAACCTGAGTTCCTTTCAGGGGGTATTGAAGTCAGCAGCTGCAGCAGCACATGATTTAATCCTTGTAGAATTAGATAGTAAGCACTCATGGAAAGTGCCAAATTGTGCTTGACACTGCTATACCATTATTATACATGTGCCCTTGAAAAAATTCCATACTTTCAGAAGCCTCACAATACTAATTTGAAAATAAGATAGCAGCAGTAAAACTGCCTCACAGGGTTGTTCTGTAGATTAAATGAAATCATGCATGTAAAGCAATTATCACATTTCAGAGTTAATAAATGTTAATTATTATTATATTATAGATTATGTGTCAAGTGTGAAGATATAACTTTACGAAAATGTTTATTATATTATAAAGTAATAATTTCTATTAATAGTTTTAAATGTATTCTTGGAATCATTAAAATTATTTGGTAAAATCATGGAGAATAAATTGATCTTCAGAAGACAGGATATGGTTATATGTTGATCTGAGTAAAGTCATATATAATAGCTGCAGATTCAGAAAATTTGTAGCACTTGATCAGATCAGATCAGTCGTATCCGACCCTTTGCAACCCCATGAATCGCAGCACGCCAGGCCTCCCTGTCCATCACCAACTCCCGGAGTTCATTCAGACTCACGTCCATCAAGTCAGTGATGCCATCCAGCCATCTCATCCTCTGTCTTCCCCTTCTTCTTCTTGCCCCCAATCCCTCCCAGCATCAGTCTTTTCCAATGAGTCAACTCTTCACATGAGGTGACCAAAGTACTGGAGTTTCAGCTTTAGCATCATTCCTTCCAAAGAAATCCCAGGGCTGATCTCCTTCACAATGGACTGGTTGGATCTCCTTGTAGTCCAAGGGACTCTCAAGAGTCTTCTCCAACACCACAGTTCAAAAGCATCAATTCTTCGGCACTCAGCCTTCTTCACAGTCCAGCTCTCACATCCATACATGACCACAGGAAAGACAATAGCCTTGACTAGGCGAACCTTTGTTGGCAAAGTGATGTCTCTGCTTTTGAATATGCTATCTAGGTTGGTCATAACTTTCCTTCCAAGGAGTAAGAGTCTTTTAATTTCATGGCTGCAGTCACCATCTGTAGTGATTTTGGAGCCCAGAAAAATAAAATCTGACACTGTTTCCATTGTTTCCCCATCTATTTCCCATGAAGTGATGGGACCAGATGCCATGATCTTCGTTTTCTGAATGTTGAGCTTTAAGCCAACTTTTTCACTCTCCAGTTTCACTTTCATCAAGAGGCTTTTTAGTTCCTCTTCACTTTCTGCCATAAGGGTGGTGTCATCTGCATATCTGAGGTTATTGGTATTTCTCCCGGCAATCTTGATTCCAGCTTGTGTTTCTTCCAGTCCAGTGTTTCTCATGATGTACTCTGCATAGAAGTTAAATAAACATGGTGACAATACGCAGCCTTGACGTACTCCTTTTCCTATTTGGAACCAGTCTGTTGTTCCATGACCAGTTCTAACTGTTGCTTCCTGACCTGCATATAGATTTCTCAAGAGGCAGATCAGGTGGTCTGATATTCCCATCTCTTTCAGAATTTTCCACAGTTGATTGTGATCCACACAGTCAAAGGCTTTGGCATAATCAATAAAGCAGAAATAGATGTTTTTCTGGAACTCTCTTGCTTTTTCCATGATCCAGTGGATATTGGCAATTTGATCTCTGGTTCCTCTGCCTTTTCTAAAACCAGCTTGAAAATCAGGATGGGCAAAACTTCAAATTGTTAAGTAGATAGTTTTAATTAAAAAAAAATAAAAGAATGTATTAATACTAGAAATAAACATAAACTTATATGTTTATATATTTATATTTTCTCTCTACATGATGGAAGTGTAGGGTTGGCACTTTAAAACATTTTCAGATATTATTTCAGAAAAACATGACATTTCCTCCATTGTGGGTAATACTGTGAAATATGACTGGGTAGTAATGTGTGGTAGAGACATGGATATGTTACTATCAATAAAGAGGGTAGAATTTGAACACTTGACAGTTAGATGTTAACCTAGGTGAGATGTGTCCAGTGGACTGATGAATGCTTCTGCCATGGGTGCATCCAGGTTAACATTTTTATCAGAGTTAGAGTTATCAGAGATGCAGTACCTAAATCTGCAGACCTCAGAAGTACATAGGTTGAACTGTGTAGATGATGTAATTAAGATTTGAAGTGACTTAAGGAAAATCTAAGGCACTGTGTTAGAATCAATACGTTTCTATTTAACAAAAAGAAACATAAATTAAAGTTCAAAATGTCAGTTGCACAATTACAACAGTTTGTATGACAATGAATATGTGTATATATGTGTGTGTATATATATGTGTGTGTGTGTGTGTGTGTGTGTATGTATATATAAATTTTGGCCCACAAATATTGATGTAAATGTTAAAAAATACTCTCACATTGTTTTGCCACCTTGCCATTTTTTAAGTGTTGGGGTTATTGTATCGCATTTTGGACACCACATTTTAAGAGAAACATCAACATATTGAAATACATCCAGAGCTCACATGAAAATGTTACATATTTCAGAGTTTAAGGAACTAGGAATGTTTTTCCTGGTGAAAAGGAAATAAATGAGAGATGTAAAAGGCCTGTAAGGAACAGAATTAAGATACCTAGTTTAAAGCACAGCTGAAAGCTGAGGAAAGGTAAAATTCATTTTAGAACAGACTTTCTCAAAATTAGATATGTTCAACATTTCAGTAATTTTGCTTGTTTGTTTTTTAGGTAGTAAAATTCTCATAATTGGAAGCACTTAAGTAGACAGTAGGAAGACTAGGATTGTGAAAGAGGCTTTGTTTATAAGAAGAAGATGGATTAAAATATTTCTAAGATTTATTTTTATAAAAGGAACATGATAAAGTGAAAAGAATAATAGTTTTGAAGGCAAAAACTTCCAGGTCAAACTTACTCTACCATCACCCAAGTTTTAAGGGAATATAACTTACAGGAATGTGCATAATTGTTTTTAGGGTAGGAGAAAGTCAGTTAATGGTACTCCAAGAGGGGACTTTTATCATAACTCCACAAAACCAGGTTTGTAGTAGAGTGGTATATTGGGACTACTTTCAACTCAAGTGAAAAAGGGAATTTGAGGTAGGAATCCTTCATGATGTATGTAACTTCTTCTATTGTTGTATCTCAGGTTATATTATTTATAAATCATATTCACTTCCCATCAGCTATGCCTTATTCTGTAGTTCTTTAATTATATCATAGAGGCAAAGTCTTTGTGGTTCAACCTACTTTCATTTCAGTTTTCTGTCCTATTTTTATGCATGTTACTCTAGTTAATACACTTGTTAGGCTTTTCTCTATAGAATACTTTGCTGACCTCTATTCAGGAAAAATAGAATTGATATAATTAACTCTCTATATTTTTACAAACCAAATTGCCTGAATCTTGGTAGAGAAAACTTTTCATGAAACCGAGACTTTAGTATTTCAGTACTTCAAGCACAAATGATTTTTTTTTTTTTTTCTGTTTGATTTCATAAGCTTTTCCAGGAAAGAGCTCAGTGGACTAGAAACAACATTATGGAACAGGTGACATTTGAACTCTAAGTGCCTCCAAGCATCTCATGATGACCTCCCTTCCCTTAGTGGACACTCTGTCTACAAACCTTTGGTATCATCATGCTCTCCCACTGTGTCAGAAGTGTACCTGAGTGGTTATGCTGCTGCTGCTGCTAAGTCGCTTCAGTCGTGTCCGACTCTGTGCGACCCCAGAGACAGAAGCCCACCAGGCTCCCCCGTCCTTGGGATTCTCCAGGCAAGAACACTGGAGTGGGTTGCCATTTCCTTCTCCAATGAATGAAAGTGAAAATTGAAAGGGAAGTTGCTCGGTCGTGTCTGACTCTTAGCGACCCCATGGACTACAGCCCACCAGGCTCCTCCGTCCATGGGATTTTCCAGGCAAGAGTACTGGAGTGGGGTGCCATCGCTATACGTGTACCAGAAGTGTACAATGAGTGAGATTTTTTTTTTCTTCCAAGTGAAGCTGTCTCTTCCTTCAAAGAAAGCAAATTTACTATATCTAGTTTTAGATGGTAGAGGCTGCTTCAGACACTGAAACACATGGAGTCTTGAAAATTGAGAGTTGATAATATATTCTTAATATCTGTTGAAAGCCCTTTTGTCACCTTCCAGACAAGATCAGGTTCAAGTTCGCTATATCCTGCCGCCCTATGCTTTTATTTTTTTAACACTTAGTCACAACTAGATTTCATTAGCTGTTTATCAGTATAATATTTATTATACTGATAAACACCTCTGGAAAGAATGAGTGTTCCATGAAGGCAGACACTGTGTCTATCTGGTTCAATGCTACACTTCCAACCTGCATCCAGTGCCTGGAACACAAAAGATACAGGAAACTCTTGATTATTTACAGAATAAACAGAATTTTGTTTGTGAAAAACAAATTGTTGATTGGCTGAAAAAGGACTTGAATATTTAATAAAGAACATTCACTCATGTATATGTATATATATACTATATATAATATTACCTTTTATATATATTGGGCTTCCCAGGTGGCACTAGGAATAAAGAACCTGTCTGCCAACTCAGGAAGCATTAGAGACATGGAGCCTGGTGGGATACAGTCCACAGGGTTGCAGAGTCATACATGACTAAAATGACTTGGCATGCACAAATTATATATAT
This sequence comes from Tragelaphus eurycerus, assembly GCA_935064755.1. Taxonomy (NCBI): domain Eukaryota; kingdom Metazoa; phylum Chordata; class Mammalia; order Artiodactyla; family Bovidae; genus Tragelaphus; species Tragelaphus eurycerus. The sequence goes on along the minus strand of CAKXYN010000132.1, from coordinate 383,495 downwards.
ATTGCCTATTTTATGCCAGGTAATATGCTAGATACTAGGAATACAAAATTACATCTTTGTTTTCATCTACTCTGAATGATGGCTTAATATCCAGTTTTATATCAGAAAAAAAAAAAATCCTAGAAGAGCTCTGTGGTGTTTTGATGTGAATTAGTTTTTAATTATGTAACACCTAGAAATGCGTTGTTGTTCTTTCTCTACCCACCACACTTTCAGCCCCTTCCTATCTGCATGTTTACTGACAGGTATAAATAAATCCTAGCAGTCTTGCTTTGAATAAGACTTACTTGAGGCTTTATTTCACTGTTCCTCAGTGGGATCCCTTTGACACCACCCTCTGTAGGATTTTGCCTGAGAGTCATTCTTGCTTGACCTGCTTCCCTTCCTCACTCAGCCTCCTCCTCTTCCTTACCAGTCTCCCAAAGGAGCATTTCCTCAATCTAATACTTGTACATAAATCTGAATCTTGTCATCAGCTCCTGCTGAACCTGAAGAATTTTTTCCTCCTTGCAATAGTTTGATTGTCTTATACTCAGTTCTTCTCAATGGTAATTATGAACAAAATCATTACCTCTCAAGGGTTATTTTAATTCAAGAACTAGATGTTTCTTCAAAATCCTTACCATATTAATTGTTGTATAATCCTTTTATATCCTGAGTATTTCTAGATAACACTAATCTTTGCAAAATTAGCAGAAAGGAATCTATAAAAATTCATCTCAAATGAAGAGGTCTCAATCATTACTGGGAACAAAGACTCAACTAACCACTGCACAGGATAACATAGCACATTGGTTTTTAATCTAAGTGAAATATCTTTTAAGAGTCCAGTTCTGAATATGTTTGAACAGTGATGATGTTGAAGTATGAGATTATAACATTCTATGTAGTCCCAGCAATAGTTTGAAGCAGAGTCCAACAAGTATGTGAATTTATGACATAAGAGGTGACTCACTGGGACACAATTGAGAAATTTCACACCTAATTTCATTTCAGAACTAAATGCCAAAATTCTAAGGTAAGAGATCAATTTTATATTTCAGTATGCAGGCAAGGTGTACTTTAATTAGAAGAAAATATTTATTGTTTCTGTGTGTCTACAGAAGGCTTTGCTTTTTAACCAGGGGAGTCCTCCTCTTCATTCATAATGTAAAAGGCATATTAGTTTATCACACTGTTAGAAGAGATATTTAAAGGGTTACTTCTAATCTATCATCTCTGGCCCCTCCTAGTCACCTCATTCTTCTCTCTGCCCCCAGCCTAGGTCAAGTGGAAATAATCTTAAGCTTTCGGCATATAAAGTTTTAGAAAATTCTTTCTGTTATCCACCTACCTAATGTTTTGCTTTATAGGGGACTTGTGTACATATTAAAAATCAAATGTTTTGTTTTTTCACAAAAAAACTTCTGATCATTTATTTATTGATTCAATAACAGATATTCTGTGACTACCTACTATGTTCCTTGGACTGTGTTAGGTAGTGGGCTAAAGTGATGAATTAGATACAGTATCTGTTCTCAAGGAGCTCAATTTTTAAATTTATTTTTTAATTGATGGATAATTGCTTTACAATATTGTGTTTGTTTCTGCCATACATCAACATGAATTAGCCATAGTCATAGGTGAATTAGTCATATGTCCTCTCCCTCCCCATCCCTCCCACCCCTCTAGGTTGTTACGGAACCCTGGTTTAAGTTCTCTGAGTCATACAGTAAAATCCCATTGGCTATTTATTTTACATATAGAAGTATATATGTTTCCATGCTACTCTCAAGGAGCTCAAGTTTGAATAAAGAGGCTAACAGGTCTAAATGCAAAACCAAGATAAAAGCAAGAAGAATGAAGATGTATGCAGACCACAGATTTTTTAAAATGTATCCATTAAAAGCCGATATATTGAGCTTTTTAAACTTTGCTTATTAATGTTAATAAAAGAATTGCAATGAAAACATTGCACTTTTTATAGCCCCAGATAAAAGTGTAGGAAATATATTATGGAAATAGCACTCCTGAAACAATTTCCCCTCTTTCATCTGGAAATTAGATCTCAGTCCTTATTGTGAAGTCTAGCCTGATTGTCACTGTAAAAATCGGTAATTACAATAAAATGCAGCATATATCAGTGGCAAGAGGATTAGAGGGCACTGAAGACTAAAAGATGGCAAAGCAATTTCTCTGCCTAGGGGTTGGCTTCCTAGGGGAGGGACTTGATCTGGGACTTGTTCAAGCCATCTGCCTCTGGGGGATTGATTCAGGGTGTGCATGTAACATCGTCTTAAGTTAGAAGATGGAGGAAGGATATTTCAACAGTAATGTACAAAGAAAGAGGAGAAAGAAAGGGTGTCTATATTCAGAAATGGGGAAGCATCAAAGGCTGGAATTTCAGAATGTGGCTAAGTGACCCATTCTGTAAGTGACATGAACTTTTCTGTCTGATTTATTGGAAGTGGGAGCCATGCTTCATAGCCATTATTTCAACCACATTCTGTGCTAGGTGGTTAATATACATCATCTCTAATACCATAAGCACGTCAATATACTTTTGTTTCCATCTTAATTTATATAAGGTAATGAAACACAGAGGGTTTATTTTCATCCATCCAGTGTCCCTTCATTCAGCAGATACTTGCTGGATGACTCTTATGTACAGGTACTACATGCTGGTGCAAAATGAGTGAAAAGACCAAGGGTATTTTCTATCATCATAGTGCTTATACTCTAGAACAATAAACCTTTATATTAGAAAAGTAATGCACTAATGTGTGATATGTGTGAAGAGATAGAGATGACTACAAGTAGAAAAAGAAGGATCCAGAAGGAGGTAAAACTGAAGTTGAACACATTTATCAAGTGGAAAGTCTGCTCTTTTTGTAATTCTGTGCCACCTCAAATCCCACAGGCATGTTTTTACAAATAGGGGAAGGGGGGACTTCTTTGGAGGCCCAGGAGCATCTTTAAGTGGCTCAGAAAAATACATATTTTTCTAATAAGTATGTATTCAGTTTACATACTGTTTTTGTCAGGTGATTTTTCCCCCATTTATGGCAACGATAAAGCATTTCTTTAAAAGTACATATATTTGAGCAAATATAGTGATCTGATGTTAAAAAGCATAGCAAATAATACAAGTATGTGCATAGATATAACAGAATTAATTGATATATATAAATTTTATAGTTGTGCCAGTTCTGCAGATGCTTTAGTTTGTTCTCATTCTGATTTTTGCTTGTTGCTGATTCTTAAATGGGTCTTCTAGTATTGACCCACTAAGCATTTGGTAAGTACAGTATGGTAGTTCATTAAAATGTAAATTAGGTTAAGTGCTTAGGAAACATACAGAGGAATATGTAAATAATGAAGAACAATGAGAAGCAGGCTCTTTCCCTCAGGAACTTTGCTTCTCTAATAGTTTGAACCTTATCCATAGTCATGAATCTAGCTAGAAAACACTCTCAGTAAAAAATCTGGAAATAAAGCAAATTAGCTGAGGGCAGCAGTGTGAGACTTCAAATGACATCGAAGGATGAGAAAGCCATCAGGGAATGCTATTGTATTTAATGAAGGAACTGTACCAGGGTTAAATGGTTTTGGTATTTGCCCCTAATTGGATCATCTGGCACATTTATGTGTTCCTCCTAGAGTTTGTCTTCCTGAAGATGTACAAGTCAAAGCTAGATCTGTTCAAGAGATAGAAAACTGACTATGGCTAGTCTAAGCAAAAGAATAGTTTTTCCCATTCATTTGACAAAAAACATCTCTATGAAGGTCTTATTGGGCCACACGCTCATATGTGGACTCTCTCCTGAGACTAGGAATTATTTTGTCTTAGCATGTATCACCTATGGAATGGGCAGGTAGAAGGCAATATAGAAGGCTATGGAGGAGTTGTATTGGCAGATTAGAAGTTATTGTGAGAACACAATATGTAAAGTAACTGCAAAGGATGGAATAGCAGGGAAATCATATAATTCGCCACCATGAGATAAAACTTTAATTTTTTGGACTTGTGTTATAGACAAATCCCCATCCTTCTCCTCACCTTGGTCTTCCCAAGTTATTCAGGATAACACTGTGTCCAACAAGGAGCTGTCCCAGGCTACAGCCTGCTGCTGCTTCCCACAGCAGCATATGTCTACAAATGTCCCTTTAAGATGACTGGGTCTTTCTTTCAGTGTAGTCCTTACAAGGAGACCAGCCTAGATCTTTCATATTATGGCTGGATTCTAAGAGGCAAGCTCCAATGCACATTGATTTATCAGTTTTTATATCACATATGCTGCTGGCACAAGGACTAAAACAGACTACATGCCAAGCTCAGAATCAGTATAGGCAGAGACTCCACTAAAGTGACACTCCCAGGAAGCATGATTCACTGGGAGCCAACCAGTGTCAGTCTGCTCAACCTGGTTAACATACTCAAAACTTTTTCCAATCTGGCCTCAGATGTATGCATGTATGTGTACTAAGTCATTCAGTCATGTCCAACTCTTTGTGACCCCATGGACTGTAGCCCACCAGCCTCCTCTGTCCATAGGATTCTCCAAGTAAGAATACTAGAGTGGATTGCCATGACTTCCTCTAGGAGATCTTACCAACCCAAGGACTGAACCCACATCCCTTAAATCTCCTGCATTGGCAGGCATGTTCTTTACCCCTGGTACCACATGGGAAGTCCCTGGCCTCAGATAAATAGTCTTCAGTTTCACTTATGCTTCATCCCACCAGACATCCCTATCTAAGGAGCTATGGACTCTTATTTGAGCAAAATTCCTGAATGTGTCTTGCATTTTCTTAGATTTATGCCTTTCCTCATTCTTTATTTAAATTTCTTCCTCTTTCTTGCTTTGTTCCTACAAGTCATGCTTGCCAATCATAAAAATTCTTGAAAATAACACTTCAAATGATCCCTCCTCTCTGAGGCCTTCTCTGGCTCTCCATGTAGACTTGATTCTCCTCCTTTACCAACATGTAACCACTCACAGCAGCAGGGAAGTTTGCACCTTAAGGCACCAGTTTTTATACTTGTGAAAAAAATTCAAGGTAGTAACTTTGTCTTGATCAAAACTGTATATGTTCAAAACCTAAAATGATATCATTTGTTTTAAGAGACCTTGAACTCCAGCAGTGATCACAACCCGAAAGTCCAGTAGCAACCTGGCACTGATAATCTCTAAAACAATATAAGAAAAAAATCCAATTTCTCTTGCACAGTAATTTCTAATTATGTAGAATTTTTTTAAAGACTGTGTAATGCATGGTGGTGTCAGAAGGTAAAATTGAGCTTTATTTCAAATTGCAGGAAACAGAGATGAAGCCAAATGCTTTGCACATAAAATAGAATGGGATTATGAGCTTATTCAAGCTGGGAGAAGGTTTTATCTGTGATAATGCCTTAGTGCTGAGAAAAATAGAGATGGTTTTTTTGTTAAGTAACATGGACATTGAGAAAGCATTTTTATAAGCATGAAGTGGTTCTTTTTATATTAAGTATGAGCAGATAGTTTCAACTCTGCAAGTATTATTAAGCACTTTCTGTTAAATGTGTGGCAATGAGGCAGTGCCGGGGTGGGGGCTGGAGGTGGGGGTGCGGATGGATGTACTTATATGCTCACAAACACACTCACACAAATCTAAAGGTATCTCTGTATCCTGAAGAAGTTTATTCGAGAGAGAAATGCTATAAACATAACAGACATAAGACAAAGATGACCAGCTACAGCTGAAGAGAGCAGGAAGTTCTGAGAATAACAGGAGGAAATTCCAGAGCACAATTTGTTAATGGTTATCATTCCAACTATCTTCCTTTAAGATATGAAACTTACTGTAAAGTAAGTACAAAGTTTTGACTAAACAATAACTTTAAATCTCTCACATGACCCGCTATCACATAGAATAGTCTAAAGACATGCATGGCCTGGATAAAGTTTTTATTAGCTTGTTAATATATAAAAACTAGAAGATTTCAGATAAAAATTTGGACTTCTGAGTTTTTGTAAAGTACCAGAAATTTGGCAACACAGGATCTACAGTCCTTTACGCAATGATCAGCTTGAGCTGAATATTAGCTTCTTTGTAGGCAAGGCAGGCCCATCCCAGTCCCCTTCTCCAGCACACATTCTGGGCCCTTACAAGGGCCTCCTTTTATGTTGTGTATTTAGCTCTTGCAAGCAAGGGGAGTTAGCAAGCCCTGAAATGCTTACATTCTGTTATGAAAACTAATTCATGTTGGGTTAATGATATTAACATATTCTCTATACTCTTGTAGCATTCTCAAAAGTAGTTTCTCTTACCAGTTAACTATTATTGTCTCCAGTGTTATAGGTTCAGATTATCAGAATTTACAGCTAGGAAGCTATTTGTTGATCATGCTGATTCCGTCCCCCTGCCCCTGCCCCCCACCCTCGTGAAATGAAATGACTTCTTTAACCAGCTGTCTTGGATCTGAATTTAAAAATAGAATCACACCAAAGAAAGTAAATTAGTGTTTTTGAAAAAAATATTTTTGTTTGTTGTACTGTTATAAAGCAGTTGCTAGACAAATTTGTGGATGATTGAATATTCTAGAACATTGTTTAAACTTTCTTCAGTTAATGGTTAGAATTGACATAGAAGGTAACATATGGAATATGTTAACATATAACATGTGGAATACTTATTTGAATAAAGGAGGATGCTTTGGTTAGTAAAACTATTTCAAAAAGACAATACATTGTTACATGGAAAGTTGCAATGTTTTTAATGCTACAGATTGATTAGTTGCTAACAATAACATAAGCATGTAATGCACTGATAATTTCTAAATTCAGCAAAAATACCACCACTTTTGTAGAGCCTCTGATGATACAAAGTTGGCTTCAAACATGTCTTAAAATATGTCCCTTGTTTCTGTTCAGATTAATTAGTTATAAATTACTGAAAAGAGAGATGTGTAATTGAAGCAACGATGACCAGTAAAACGATGTTTTACTAACAATAGTGTGAAAAACTTAGAGCCTCTTGCATTTGGTTAATTTGAATTGTAATGGATCATCATACCTATAGAATATAATTTATTTGATGGCAATTGCTATCCATAAGAAGAACTTTTATGAAAATTGGATATTTGAATTAACTACATTCCTAGCCAAGAATAAAATTTATTTGATCCATAAGACAGACTTCATCAAGAATTAAATGTTCAGTCATTAGAAAATGCTTTATGAATAAATTTTCAAAACTGAATTTATTAGACATGGCATATCGCACAGAGTCAGACACGACTGAAGCGACTTAGCAGCACCAGCAGCAGCAACTTTCTTTTGGTCATTTACTATATTCTGATTTCTAGAATGTTAGAGATAGTTTGTATTAATTACATGTAATGTATGTTTCCTTTTGGTTAAGTAGATCTATCCTAATAATTTGAGCTCTTAAAGAACTTCCTTCTAAAATTAGAAATATAAAAATTTTATTTTATAAAATATCTTTAAAATAGAAATCTTATATAAAGAATACTAGACTTCAACATTCAGAAAACAGAATATGGCATCCAGTCCCATCACTTCATGGGAAATAGATGGGGAAACAGTGGAAACAGTGGCTGATTTTATTTCTGTGGGCTCCAAAATCACTGCAGATGGTGACTGCAGACATGAAATTAAAAGATGCTTACTCCTTGGAAAGAAAGTTATGACCAACCTAGACAGCATATTAAAAAGCAGAGACATTACTTTGTCAACAAAGGTTTGTCTAGTCAAGGCTGTGGTTTTTCCAGTAGTCATGTATGGATGTGAGAGTATGTATGGACTATAAAGAAAGCTGAGTGCCGAAGAATTGATGCTTTTGAACTGTGATGTTGGAGAAGACTCTTGAGAGTCCCTTGGACTGCAAGGAGATCCAACCAGTCCATTCTAAAGGAAATCAGTCCTGGGTGTTCATTGGAAGGACTGATGTTGAAGCTGAAATTCCAATACTTCAGCCACCTGATGTGCAGAGCTGACTCATTTGAAAAGACCCTAATGCTGGGAAAGACTGAGGACAGGAGGAGAAGGGGACTACAGAGGATGAGACGGTGGATGGCATCACCTACTCAATGAACATGAGTTTGGGTAAACTCCAGGAGTTGGTGATGGACAGGGAGGCCTGGTATGCTGTGGTCAATGAGGTCACAAAGAGTCAAACATGACTGAGCAACTGAACTGAACTGAATTTGCTATTCCAAATGCAGTAGAAATACTAAATTGGCCTTATGATTTATAATTTTTATATAAATTGGTTTTCTCCCACATTCTAGCACATTATCTTTGTGCTGCATTTATATATGTTTCTAAATCCCCCTTGTATTCCCACACCCTTGTACACATTTTAAAAAGTATATTTATTTTAATTGGCAAGTAATTGCTTTACAGTATTGTGTTGGTTTCTGCCATACATCAACATGAATCTATCATAGGTATATATATATCTAACTCTCAAACCTCCCTCACACCTCCCAACCCGTCCCACCTCTCTAGGTTATCACAGAGCACCAGTTTGAGGCCCCTGCATCATACAGCAAATGCATTTACATTATATATCTATTACTGGATTTATGAATGTGGAGCACAGTAGATACTAAAAAAGGTATTGTCAAAATTCGATGGCTGTGTAATATATATTTTATACGCATACATGGATTTTGTAAAGTTCTCAGATCATATAAACTTAACTCCCTTAGATTATCAATGCAATATGAACACTTTTGAAATGTCATTTAAAAGCAAACATTAATACTTAAACCTGGGACATTAAACAATTGCACTGCTTAGCATACAATTCAATTGGGTAATTACTGAGGATAAAACTGTCCTTTAGTTCACAACATTTAAGTCCATAATAGATATGGAAAGAAAATGCTCTTTAAAATGTATTGTTAATTTCCAATATCATAGCCTGATGTTCAAATTTCAGTTTTGAGATAAACGTGTTTAAACAAATAATAATTTCAGTGAGATTACAATACTTGTAGACAGTGGATCAGAGATAGAAGAAACACTTATATCTAATGTTTTATGGAGGATTCCTTCATATCGGGAAATCATGTGATACTTCATTGTCTTCCAGAGGAACCTATGATAGGAAGGATGGTGTATTTGATTGGCATTAATTGTATAACATCAACATATTACAGCTAAAAATGGTTGTTTAATTTTAAAGAAGGCAACATCATGTGTTGAAGAATATGGCTTCTGAAGCTAGAAGGCCTGACTTCAGCTTCTGACTCAGCTTTGTGCTAGCTGTGCAGCTTTAACAAGGCACATAACCATTCTGTGCCTCAGTTTCTACATTGACTAAATAGGTATAAAAGTTATACCTGATTCATGAGTTTTCCATCATAATGAAATGACTCAATATATACAAAATGCTTACTTACAATAGCATTTGGTCCTTAGAAAGTCATGTGTTTCATTGAAAATAAGTTATCTTTGTAGTTCTATTAATATATTTTAAAAGACACATTTCATCCTCAGAACTATACATTGTGTGAATAGTAACTTAGAAATGTATTTCCTACTAGGCAAAGTAATAGATGAAGTCTAAGAACAAATAACAGTGTGACCTAGAACAAATCATTTAACAGTCCTGAGCTCCATTTTCTCCAACAATACATTGACATAGTTGGTCAACCTAGATGTCCATCAGCAGATGAATGGATAAGAAAGCTGTGGTACATACACACAATGGAGTATTACTCCGCCATTAAAAAGAATACATTTGAATCAGTTCTAATGAGGTGGATGAAACTGGAGCCTATTATATAGAGTGAAGTAAGCCAGAAAGAAAAACACCAATACAGTATACTAACGCATATATATGGAATTTAGAAAGATGGTAACAATAACCCTGTATACGAGACAGCAAAAGAGACACTGATGTATAGAACAGTCTTTTGGACTCTGTGGGAGAGGGAGAGGGTGGGATGATTTGGGAGAATGGCATTGAAACATGTATAATATCATATATGAAACGAGTCGCCAGTCCAGGTTTGATGCACGATACTGGATGCTTGGGGCTGGTACACTGGGACAGCCTAGAGGGATGGTACGGGGAGGGAGGAGGGAGGAGGGTTCGGGATGGGGAACACATGTATACCTGTGGCGGATTCATTTTGATATATGGCAAAAACCAATACAATATTGTAAAGTTAAAAAATAAAATTAAAAATTAAAAAAAAAGGAAAAATCAGATTCTATCGATTCATTCTGCTACATCTTAATAGTAGACCAATAACAAGTAATTCATTGTGGTCTTTGATAAATAACAGATGACCCAGACTATGATAGAAATGCATTCTTGCATCCATCTTTATTTTCTTACATTACAGTTTGAACGGACAGTCACATATCAACTGGATTAATTAGCTATAAAACTGGGCCCAGCCATGTGTTGATTTGAATAGTCATTGCAGTTTTGTGAAAATCAGAAGCTTTCAGCCTAGTCTAGTAATATCAGGGAGGGCTCTATAAAACTCAAATATACATGTGTCTTAGCTATAAATACAACTCTCCTTCCTTATTATTCCACCAACATATATATACAACATATATATGCTTAATGGGAGTGGAAAACATTAGATCTTGTGAAAATCTGATTTTATTTTTTGTCTTTTTTTTTTTTTTTGGTATAAAAAGCCTGAATATAAAGTTATCTTTAAAAATGATGGCCAAACAGATAAAATTTGGTGAGTTCTTAAACGTTATAAATAAGTCAATTTTACTCAATATACTATAAATCGAGGCCCCTTCCCCCTCCAGTTTATTAACACACAGGGTTTGGAGTTTGAGTTATTACTGTTGGCTATTAGTAAAGCAGGCTTTAGAGCACTTCTCATATATATTTCATAAAACTATTCTAGATTATCTCCAATTTAGCCTCTGTACTGATAAATTACAAAAACTACAAAACAGTAAAATTATTAGTATTGAAGGTATTCCTAATATATAACCATTTTATTTCTGTTCTTACTACTATAACACCAAGATGTTATATCATTAATATAAATTGAAGATTGAAAGAGAAGCTTGATTAAAATTTTTCTAAGATACACACTTAGCATTTCTTTGCAATTTTGTTTAAGGACAGGGGTACAGAATTGAGGTAGTACTTCTGTCTTTAAAAGAGGATTGTAAAGATGTGATAAATATGTATCCTAGAGTTGTGACACTTAAAACTTTCAAATTGGGATACACTTTGGTCCAGAGCGGTACTGACAAGACCTTCCCTCTGCTTAGTGAACTGAGAGAGCTAGATGCAAATTGCTCTAGTCCTATGGTCTAAGTCAGGCCTGGGGAAAAATGCAAGTGAGTTAGAAGAGCAAGCAGATGGGAAGGGGGAGCACATGTGACAGATGGAGGAAGGTTTCTCAGGATCACTAGACCCCTCCAGCCCCTGAATCTGTTCTGCAGGCGGAGGAGCACACCTGTTTCCTGGCTCCTTCCAATAAATTTCCACTTTAGCTTAAGGCAGCTTAAATAAGGTTTCAGTTACCTTGCAAACAAAGGAACCTTGGCTTAGGTCACATTTGTTGACATAGTTCTCTTTTGATAGTTAGTGACTCGCTAGCCTACCCACATTGTCAGCTTCATGTAAAACTATTTAGAGGGTCTGATTTATGTAGTCTATTAAAAATACATAATTAGTTAAAAAAACAACTTCATATAATATTTTGACTTGTCTACCTTTTCCCTTTGCAGTTTAAGGACTATTTCTAAATTACTGGATCCTCCCTGTCCTGCCTAAAAGAATCATAGACTTCTACTTTTATTTATAAAATAAACTACAGATTTCTGTAGTTGAAAACTTCAAATTTTCAGCAGTGTTTCAAACCCCTCCAGAGAATTTTTATGTATGTACATTCCACCAGGCTTAGACTATGTTTATGAAGGTGTCACAGGGAACATTCAGCTTTCAAAAACAACTCTGTAATTCTTACACATTTAAAGAATACATGAAACCTTAGCTGTAGCAAAGATTCTTCTGAAAAAGTTTTATGGAAAGTAGCTTTAAAAGTTTTATAAACCACAAGTTCTGTAAATTTCAGTTTGGTCCTTTTTTGGATTCTCAGGCTTCATTTATTGATGGTTGACTTAAAACCTGCATCAAATCCATTAGTATCTTAAGGTAACATAGCCTCAACCATCTGAGTTTGATTCACTGCCACAGAATCAAGATCGCCTAATGCCATGAAAACTCTCCCTGGCATATCTTAAACTTCATTCAAATTCACAGTGTAACCTCAGTGGCCCATTCCTTTGCAAAGCCTGTATACTAGAATATGTAACTGGAGCTTTCAGAGTTTAACTAAGGATTGATATGTCTGACTGGATCTGTAGATATTACAGGACATGCATTTACAGCACTCTGCTGATGCCAAGAGCACTCTGCCTGCATTAGGAGCAGAATTCATATTAGAAGTTGCCTCTTTCATTTCTGTGACACGTACTGATGCAATCTCTCTGGTCTGGGCTTTTTCTTGGACCATTATAAATCGTCAATTTGGTTCCGTTTCCTATCCCTATTGGAGGGGCTTCATCATGACTCTACACATGATGATCTTGCAACATACTTGCTAATAAATCCTCTGAATTACAGCATCCAGTAAAATGACACAGCTCTGAAATAACAGCAGCAAGGTCCTCACCAAGCTGCAGATTCAATTGGTGAAGTTTAAGTCTCAGAACATTACCTAACAGGGCTGCTTTGGTGCAGACTTTCAGTAACTTTACAGATTTATCAAACGCCTACATCTCCGTGAGGCAAGGATATTGAGAGATCATGTAATAACACTGTACAATTCTGTTTTCATTATATAAATATAATATTAAAAACTAAAATAGAGTGACAACAGCCTTTAAAGCTCTGGCATTTTGTGTGCAGTGTCCCTTAGCGTATTTAGGAAGTAGAGTAAATCAACTGTAAAGGAACATATGCCAAAAGACAGCCATTCTTTTCTTGATATATGTTTGATTACAGATTAGGTAGAAGCTGTGAAGTGTTATGAAATAGTGGCAAAGTGGTGGATTAGGGGTTCGAGGGTTTGAATTCTATCTGATCTTCTTTTCTCTTAATTTAAACCAGATATCTTAATTTAAAATAAAAGAATTGAGCTTGATAGTTTTTAAGGTTTCTTCCATTCTAACAGCTTGTGAATAGAAAAAAGTTAATGGCTTTATGATTACCATTATCCTCCCTATGCTCTGCTTGTCTTGTTTCAGTCTGGTGCCTACTCATCAGTATGACTGAGCTGCAATAGTGCTTGTCCATCAAATGCCACTAATAAGCCATCAAGGAAACAAATGTGTCTCTGTGTTTATCCATAGTCTGTCTTGAAATCCATTTATTCAACCACATACAACACAATTCTAATAAGCCATATTATCAAAACAAAGTCTAGGGTAGATGACTACTTTATCTGTTTGTGTTTCTTTCATACAATTAGTGGGACTTTATTTATGTGTGTATTTCTCAAAGAAATCACTTCTGAGTGGATTCTGTCTTTCCTGGAACCAAATTTCTCTTTTAATATTTCTCTGAAGAAATGGAATAGAATGTCTCAATGGAAACACATAAAAGAAAATTCTACAAGGAGACAGTAGTCAAGAGCTTATAATGTCACTATCATGCTAAATAGGATTTAAATTAAATAGGTGGAGAGATGACTTCTTGGGACTCATATCTGGTAAAATTGAGGGAAGTTGTATGTTACGATCTGATCTACATGTATTTAGGATATAATAGAAGGAGAACCTGCCCTCAAATAGACATAGGAGCAGAAACCATTTTAACACTGTTACTTTAAACTAGTGCATAAACATTATATATATATTTTTAAAAAATATCAGCTATAGCATTGATTTTAAAACAGGGAACATTTTATTTTTGCAATAGGGTTATACATTTTAGATGCTCTAAAATATTTTAAGTGTTATTTGCTTAAAGATAGCATTTTATCGTGTCACTTTTCCATGGCATATCTATTGTGAAAATCGTATAGACCTATAATACGAGGTAGGGCTTCCCAGGTGGCTCAGCAGTAAAGAAAATAAAAAGACATGAGTTCGATCCCTGAGTTGGAAAGATCCCTTAGAGGAGAAAATGACAACCCACTCCAGTATTCTTGCCTGGGAAATCCCATGGACAGAGGAGCCTGACAGGCTGCAGTCCATGCGGTCACAAAGAGACATGACTGAGCAGGCACGCACATCATGTTACAAGTTAATTCTCAGTTGAATACTTTAGTTATAATAATAATGATATTTAGCAAGTATAATTTAGAACATCCAGTTAAATTTGAATTTCAGATATATCATTTTAGTGTAAGTATCACTCGTGAAATATTTTTGATATTCTTATACTAAAAATCCATTGTTTATCTGGGATTCAAATTTTACTAGATGTTCTTCTGTATTATATCTGGCAACTGTTTTTATGTGTTAAGAGATATTTTACTTTTTCATTTTACCTTTATGCATGTATAAAAATTCTGGAAAATTACTCACTAGTTTTGACACTGTAATTACAGTAAACATACAATTGAGTACTTTGAAATGTAAGAAATTACAAGAACAAAGATACTTTGTTTTTGAGAAGGGAACTTGTTGAAAATAATGCTCTGCAAGGCTGAGCCATTTAAACTTCCCCATAGTAAAATCTAGCATGGTAATATTTGAGCAATTAATATTATTTAAAACTATATTCAGTGAATGCTGAAAGTGCCTAGCTCTTAAAGAATTTTCAGATTAATGATGGCAGGGATAGGCATCTTCATAACTAGAATTTGGATGAACAATGTTTACATCAGACCGTCTCTATACTATAGTTTAAAATACAAAGTACCAAGAGATAATCAGAGAAACTAAAAGCTAATCAGAATAGAATAAATCTGAAAAACATTGACAGTTGTTTCTTAATGTGGTTTTGGAATGTGTTCTCTTGTGAACTGACTCACTAGATGTTTTTCTTCATTGCAGTATGCTTCCCATAACTTCAGTAGTGTTTTTGAATATGGTCAAACATCAAATGTTCTTTGAGCATTATGTTATTAATTTCTAAATTAGATGAATTGGAAGGAATAATGCAATAGAAATATGCTTTTCTTGTTCTCAACCTTGCCAATTTTCCACCCTCATCCTTTTTATGCATGGCAACCATAGTAGTGTTTGAAATACTCAAATGTTGTATTTTTGTATTTCAAAATCCCACTTAAAATTCCCTCAAAGCTTTCACTTGTTTTTAGGATAAAATGCAAAGGTTTAACATGGGTTGAATCAATTGCTCTACCTGTCTATCTAGACTCACTGCCTGTGTATCTTCTGTTCCTCACTATGCTCTATCATACTTGGCAACTCTCTGGAGATGAGAAACTCATCAGGAAGCAGACTAAATTGTGTCAACTTCCCCTATATCTTTTAGGTGATTTATAGAATCTTCACTTGGAGTGAGCAGTCAGGGTTATGACCACAGGTAATGGGACAGGGATCTAGCTAAGAATATACATGAAAATGCATCTTGCTCTAGCTTTTACCCTGACAGTGTATCTTGTGCATTGACCTTTATTCTTGAATTCAATTACTGCAATCCTCAGTTCCAAAGTTTCTATGTTAAATTGGTTCTCTAGTTGTCATTTTACTACTCATTTTGGTATTCTTTATCTTAGATTGTTTTTAGTCTCAAATTATCTGGTCAGCTATCTGGCAAATGCTGTGTTAGGCAACATAGAATCTTCCTCACATGCAGTCTTCCCTAAAACCAACTTTGAGCCTGGTCTAGGCAAGTGGTTCTCAAATAAATGCATATATCAGAAACAAATGCATCAGAAATAAATGAAAGATATATTAAAACACAAATGGCTGGACCCCTGTCCCAGAAATTCTAATTTCAGAGGTCTGGATTAGAACCCGAGGATTTGTATCTCTCACAAAATCCCAGGTGATGTTAATGTGGCTGGTAGGGGATCAGACATTGAGAACCTCATTGCTCTAAGCAAATTCAAAACCAAAAAGTAAAGTGTGAAATGGCAAGCTATCTCGTTATGTAAAGCTCATTTACCGAGTTCAATTTTCCTTCCTTATATACCTAAATCCCATTCAGAGAAATACCTAAATAGTATTTTATCCTCTTTACCTGAAATTGTCTCTTTAAGGCCATTTCTCCTTTCTATTTTCATAACCAGCTCTTTGAAACGGATATAAATAAGGCTATATATGTTTTCTGTATTTTCATCCTTCTACCTTGTCAGTGTATTTTTAATTCTAAATGACATGCTTATGCAGTACAGGGCAAGAAAAGCAAAATAATTTCTTCTGCTCCACCCTCAGCAGCCCCCTTCAGATTACTCCCAACCACCCCTCACCATGGTCTGCTTTTCTGGCTGCAGCTCCTATTTGTACCCAAGATAACTCTGTAAATGCAGTTCTAAATTGAGTTTGGAAGACTGTATGTGACCTGCCATTTAAGTCATAAATTGATGTAAGAAGGTGTCCCATTTGTATATAATCCCTTCTAGGGGAATGAGTTAGAATTTTAGTCTGTCCTGGCTTCTCTATTAATTAATCACATCTGGAGCATTCATCTGCCTACAACTAAGTTTTTGTTGTTCCTAATTCTCTGGTGGTTTGATTTTCTTTGTCAAGGACTCAAAAAAGATTTTATTTTGAATGATTAAATGAGATCAGATCAGTCGCTCAGTCGTGTCCGGCTCTTTGCGACCCCATGAATCGCAGCACGCCAGGCCTCCCTGTCCATCACCAACTCCCGGAGTTCACTCAGACTCACGCCCATCGAGTCAGTGATGCCATCCAGCCATCTCATCCTTTGTCGTCCCCTTCTCCTCCTGCCCCCAATCCCTCCCAGCATCAGAGTCTTCTCCGAAGAGTCAACTGTTTGCATAAGCTGGCCAAAGTACTAGAGTTTCAGCTTTAGCATCATTCCTTCCAAAGAAATCCCAGGGCTGATCTCCTTCAGAATGGACTGGTTGGATCTCCTTGCAGTCCAAGGGACTCTCAAGAGTCTTCTCCAACACCACAGTTCAAAAGCATCAATTCTTCGGCCCTCAGCCTTCTTCACAGTCCAACTCTCACATCCATACATGACCACAGGAAAAACCATACCCTTGACTAGACGGACCTTTGTTTTCAAAGTAATGTCTCTGCTTTTGAATATGCCATCTAGGTTGGTCATAACTTTCCTTCCAAGGAGTAAGCGTCTTTTAATTTCATGGCTGCAGTCACCATCTGTAGTGATTTTGGAGCCCAGAAAAATAAAATGTGCCACTGTTTCCACTGTTTCCCCATCTATTTCCCATGAAGTGATGAGACTGGATGCCATTTCTGAATGTTGAGCTTTAAGTCAACTTTTTCACTCTCCACTTTCACCTTCATCAAGAGGCTTTTTAGTTCCTCTTCACTTTCTGCCATAAGAGTGGTGTCATCTGCATATCTGAGGTTATTGATATTTGTCCCAGCAATCTTGATTCCAGCTTGTGTTTCTTCCAGTCCAGTGTTTCTCATGATGTATTTTGCATATAAGTTAAATAAACAGGGTGACAATATACAGCCTTGACATACTCCTTTTCCTATTTGGAACCAGTCGGTTGTTCCATGTACAGTTCTAACTCTTGCTTCCTGACCTGCATATAGGTTTCTCAAGAGGCAGATCAGGTGGTCTGGTATTCCCATCTCTTTCAAAATTTTCCACAGTTGATTGTGATCCACACAGCCAAAGGCTTTGGCATAGTCAATAAAGCAGAAATAGATGTTTTTCTGGAACTCTCTTGCTTTTTCCATGATCCAGCGGATGTTGGCAATTTGATCTCTGGTTCCTCTGCCTTTTCTAAAACCAGCTTGAACATCAGGAAGTTCACGGTTCACATATTGCTGCTCTTAGCATAATTGGATAGAGCAGGAAACAGCTACAGGAATCCAGTACCTGCTTCAAATCAGGTGTGACCAGAATAGATCCAAAGAAACAGAGAACATCTACCTGAAGGCTTTGGCAATGTTAGCTGTCTCTAAAGGTTTCTCCCCCACTCAGCTCCTACTTCCAAATCAATCTCTGTCTATCAAACCTACCTGTTCATTCCCAAAATCTGGCTGAACACATGCATTTATTCTTTCACCTGACAAATATTTACTGAACACACTCTATGTGCTTCACACTGTAGTGCCTTGTGATAGCAACTCAATATGAGCTTGGACCTCAAGAAATTCCCAGAATGCAATGGGAAGTAAATATATATGCTATGATAGAACTATGAACAAGATATTAATAGTTTAGGAATACAAAGGAGAGAATAATTCAGTTTTCTTAGAAAGGGGAGGTGAGTCAGGAAAAGATTAAGATTAATGATACTTATACTGCACCTTGACAGAGAGCCTGCTTTTGGTAGAGGGGTGGGAAGGAGGGGTTATTATAAATAACACTGTAAAGTAAACAAGGTTAGAATTTTGTATTCCTTTTCCCTTAATAGTTGGGCAATTGTTTGAGAATTTATGAGATTATTGGACTCAATGTCACATACTTAATTAGTGGTAGAGTACCCTGGTTGCTCAGCAGGTAAAGAATCCACCTGCAGTACAGAAGATACAGGTTCAATCCCTGGATCAGGAAGATCCCTTGAAGAAGGAAATGGCTACTCACTTTAATATTCTTGCCTGGAGAATTCCATGGACGGAGGAGTCTGGCAGGCTACTGTCCCTGGGGTAGCAAAGAGTTGGACACAACTGAGAAACTAACACACTTCAATCAAGAACTCAGGCATTTTCATTGGAGGTCCAGTCTCTTTATATAATTTCTAGTTAGATATTTCCTCTCAGCACAAAACTCAAGGTGATCCTGATTAATTTAGAACTTGCTGGCTGCACAATTTTTTCCTGAATTTATGCTTAATCTCTCTAAAAAATCTTCATAGTGAAAGATTACATAAGAGGTATCTAAGGATAGTCTGCCAGAATTTCATACATATTTGTATTTAGGCATTTATTGTTTATTTAATTTAAAATGTATATTTCATGTAGGGGAAAAACTATGTTTTTTTCCCTTTGCTACTTAAACGTACCTGTATTTATTTCCTGAGGTCTTATTTGCATATTCCAAATAATAACCTGATATTATTTTAGTATTTACATTAAAAGTTCGATCACTTCATTGTGAAAAAAATCAAACTTTTTCTCTGGGCAAAAACTCTAACTTCTAAAAATGAGTAATCATTAAAGATTACCATTAAGATACTTATCTTTGCTGTTTAAAAAAAACAGAGTGAGGTATTTTCTGTTTTCAGACTCTCTGAACTTTTCTGGCAATTGTTGTTACCATGAATTTGCAGATTTATTCACAAGTGAACAGAATAATAACAGTAGTGTAAAGTAAGAGCTTAGAAGAAAGACATTGAGGTTGATAGAGTTTATGCTATATTAGCATAAATGACCAAACATGTTTATTCTCAGTCATAATTATAAAGCTTTTTAAAAATCTAAAGTTTACAAACAAATTTACTAGGGAAACAACTTCCCAAAATTCAGTGGCTGATAAGGATTCTTCTGGTGTGACATGCTTTATACATACCTCATCAGTTCAGTTCAGTCGCTCAGTCATGTCCGACTCTTTGTGACCCCATGAATCACAGCACACCAGGCCTCCCTGTCCATCACCAGCTCCTGGAGTCCACTCAAACTCATGTCCATTGAGTTGGTGATGCCATCCAGCCATCTCATCCTCTGTCATCCCCTTCTCCTCCTGCCCCCAATCCCTCCAGCATCAGGGTCTTTCCAATGAGTCAGCTCTTTGCATGAGATGGCCAAAGTATTGGAGTTTCAGCCTCAGCATCAGTCCTTCCGATGAACACCAGGACTGATCTCCGTTAGGATGAACTGGTTGGATCTCCTTGCAGTCCAAGGGACTTTCAAGAGTCTTCTCCAACACCACAGTTCAAAAGCATCATTCTTTGGTGCTTAGCTTTCTTCACAGTCCAACTCTCACATCCATACATGACCACTGGAAAAACCATAGCCTTGACTAGATGGACCTTTGTTGACAAAGTTATGTCTATGCTTTTTAATATGCTGTCTAGGTTGGTCATAACTTTCCTTCCAAGGAGTAAGCATCTTTTAATTTCATGGCTACAATCACCAATAAATTCAGCCACTGTTTCCCCATCTATTTCCCATGTAGTGATGGGACCAGATGCCATGATCTTCTTTTTCTGAATGTTGAGCTTTAAGCCAACTTTTTCACTCTCCTCTTTTACTTTCATCAAGAGGCTTTTTAGTTCCTCTTCACTTTCTGCCATAAGGGTGGTGTCATCTGCATATCTGAGTTTATTGGTATTTCTCCCGGCAATCTTGATTCCAGCTTGTGCTTCTTCCAGCCCAGCATCTCTCATAATGTACTCTGCATGTATGTTAAATAAGCAGGATGACAATATAAAGCCTTGACATACTCCTTTTCCTATTGGAACCAGTCTGTTGTTCCATATCCAGTTCTAATGGTTGCTTCCTGACCTGCATATAGGTTTCTCAAGAGGCAGATCAGGTGGTCTGGTATTCTCATCTCTTTCAGAATTTTCCGCAGTTTATTATCTACCTCATGCTGCTGCTAAGTCGCTTCAGTCGTGTCCGACTCTCTGCGACCCCATAGATAACAACCCAACAGGCTCCACTGTCCCTCGGATTCTCCAGGCAAGAACACTGGAATGGGTTGCCATTGCCTTTTCAAATGCATGAAAGTGAAAAGTGAAAGTGAAGTCGCTCAGTCATGTCTGACCCTCAGCGACTCCATGGACTGCAGCCTTCCAGGCTCCTTTGTCCATGGAATTTTCCAGGCAAGAGTACTGTAGTGGGGTGCCATTGCCTTCTCCGATTATCTACCTCATAGCTACATCCTAAGGAACACTTGGTTTCCTACAAAGCTTAGGGACAGAGAAGAGAGAACTGAAAGTTTCTTTGAACTTTCTTAAAAACTAGATTGTCCACTAGATTTGACTATAATGTGGTATTTGAATCCAACAATGTTTCAGAGGAATGGGCAAAGAAAAATGATGAGCTTATAGCATGTGGCTCAGCTGGTGAAGAATCCAACTGCAATGTGGGAGACCTGGGTTTGACCCCTGGGTTGGGAAGATACCCTGGAGAAGGGAAAGCCCACCTACTTCAGTCTTCTGGTCAGGAGAATTCAATGTATTATATAGTCTATGAGGTTGCAAAGAGTCAGACACGACCGGGTGACTTTTACTTTCAGCTAAAGCCTAATTTGACAATGACACAAAATCAGTATTCTCATATTCACTTCTACCTGGGCCCTTCCCCCCAAATCTTCAGCTGTCTCCATTGTTACTTGAATGCCATAGCTCTTTGAAGATGTAACAAGATAAAAAAGAAAGAAAGAAAGTGAAGATGCTCAGTTATGTCTGACTCTTTATGACCCCATGGACTGTAGCCTATCAGGCTCCTCAATCCATGGAATTTTCCAGGCAAGAGTACTGGAGTGGGTTGCCATTTCCTTCTCCAGGGAATCTTCCCAACCCAGGGATCAAACCTGTGTCTCTCACATTGCAGGCAGACGCTTTACTGTCTGAGCCACCAGGGAAGCCCTAACAACAAGGTGGAAGAGAAGAAATAGGAAGAAGAGGAGGGAAGATGACAAGAGGAAGAAGCATGGAGGGAGGAGGCCAAGGGAAAGAGAAACAGCTATATTAAAATCAGAATCCTCCTTGCTTTTTGTCTTGCCACCGACTGTTACTAGCCTGACAAAGGTGGTGCTTTATCACATCCCTGGCCTGACCCTAGCCTTGCTGCCTGATCATCCATTCACTAGTACCTAACAGGCTTAATCTTCTTATGAAGTGGTTCTTATACCTTATGGGTTGAACAAATCAACCCTTAAAGACTTGTTCACGTATCCCTGACTGTGAAGCCTCCTCTGAACATTAGAGCTGCCTGGGAACTACATTTCCTACTCTCTTGATTATGTGAGTTTCAGTTCAGTTCAGTCACTCAGTTGTGTCTCATTCTTTGTGACCCAGTGGACTGCAGCACGCCAGGCCTCCCTGTCCATCACCAACTCCCAGAGTTTATTCAAACTCATGTCCATTGAGTCAATGATGCCATCCAGCCATCTCATCCTCTGTTGTCCCCTTCTCCTACCACCTTCAATCTTTCCCAGCATCAGGGTCTTTTCAAATGAGTCAGTTCTTTGCCAAAGTATTGGAATTTCAGCTTCAGCCTCAGTCCTTCCAATGAATATTCAGGACTGATTTCCTTTAGGATGGACTGGTTGGGTCTCCTTGCAGTCCAAGGGACTCTCAAGAGTTTTCTCCAACACCACAGTTCGAAAGCATAAATTCTTCAGCACTCAGCTTTATTTATAGTCCAACTCTCACATCCATTCATGACTACTGGAAAAACCATAGCTTTTATTAAGTGGACCTTTATGTGAGTTTAGAATTACTATTTAGATTACTCCTCACATTTCCGTGAGTTCTCTTCATAATTGAATTATAAACTTCTTAGTGAGTTGTAACTTGTTCTTCTTACTGCTGTATTCACAATGTTCTTGGCATATAGAAAGAAGGCATAAGGATTAAGTGACTTAATTTGTTGTTTTATAAAATCATTATCTTCCTATAACTTAGAACAACTTTGTGTCTAGAACAGGACTTCAATAAGCATTTGCAGATTGACTGATTCTCCTTTTAAATGCTGCAAAATGAAACAGTACTCTTGGCAGGGATGTATAAGTTGGCTCTTAAATACATTTTATAATTGCAATTAAGAAAATAAATTATAAATAGTTATTCCATTGTGTGTGTGGATGTTAGTCGTGTCCAACTGTGACGCCATGGACTGTAGCCTGCCAGGCTCCTCTGTCGATGGAATTCTCCAGGCAAGAATACTGAAGTGGGGAACCATTCCCTTCTCTAGGAGATCTTATTACCCCAGGGATTGAACCCAAGTCTCCAACATTTCAGCCATATTCTTTACCATCTGATCCACCAGGGAAGCCCGCATTCCATTGTATGGTTTGATATGCAAATATGTACACAAACATTTTCCTTGCAAACATGGAATTTTTCCTAGAGTTTGGCAAAAATGAGTATAAAAGCTAAGATGCAACTC
The DNA here is from genome assembly GCA_935064755.1 of Tragelaphus eurycerus. Classification (NCBI taxonomy): domain Eukaryota; kingdom Metazoa; phylum Chordata; class Mammalia; order Artiodactyla; family Bovidae; genus Tragelaphus; species Tragelaphus eurycerus. The sequence continues at coordinate 360,369 of CAKXYN010000132.1, read as the reverse complement.
CTTGGACAGTTTACCCTGATTTCCCATTCTAATTATATGCAAACCTGAATTAGAAGAAAAAATCAGGGGAATTTTATCTGACAGTGTTGATGTTTAGAGAATTGTGTAAAATCAGAATAAACACATCTTAAATCAGAATATATTGCATGAAGTATGTAAAATGCTGTCAGAAATGCTTCATGTTTAAAGCTGTCAGAAATGTTTCATGTGTAAATCCTGTGAAGGTTGGGGCACTTTTAAAATTTTGTAAGAATAATCCAGGGAAAAATTTTGTCATGAATTTCTATTTTTTTTTTCTTTACCAAAATGTGCTAAATCTTACCAAATATGAATGCCACACAATAATATATTAAAATATTGCATTTCCCCCAATAATTTTAACTAGATATTGCACAAAACTGATAGATGAAAATAATGATTAAATGGGAGAAAGGATAAAGATTTTAGAGTTGATAGGCCTATATTGTAGATCTGGAGATACATATGTATATTTCTCCCAAAGTAAACATTATGGAGGCTCTACCATGTGCAGAGTGCCATGAATTTTCCTGGGAACATATTTATTCTTCTAAACCTATTCTAATCCTTGAGAGTCTTGTGAGGTAGCTGCTGCTGTTCTCATTTTGTACACAATGAATCTATGAGCCAAAAGTTAGGCATTTTCTTCCATGTCATAAAACTAATATGTATTGAAGTCAGGGTCATTGCAATATCCTCTTTGTAGTACTAATTCCACCACATCAAAAAATACCTCCTGATAACACCTGTAGATAACTAGTATGAATTCCATGTCTAATGTACTCTTTTTTGATTCTTTATAGCTCAATTTTCTACCTCACTACTTCTGTGGGATAAAATATCAGGAACTTTTCTTTCCCCAGTATAGCAATTTGCAATAATTTCCAGCAGCTTGCACATATGTGTATAAAGATAGAGACCTAGATGAAAGAATGATCAAGTTACAGTATAGAGGTAACTTCTCCCACAACCCTACATTTCTGAAAGTGTTTTATAATATTCCATATTCATTTCTAATTTTAAAAAAGAGTACAGAGTGCTATCTTGTTATCTCAACTATTTGTGCTCCCCAATTTATTGACATATGAAGGGAATATCCTTTACTGCTCAATTCCTTTCCCTTAGCCAGGCCATAAGATACGTCCTGGTGAAATACAATGTTCTGAAGTCTGCAGACTGCAGAAGGCAGTTCCGTTACCTTAATTGTTGCGTTGCCTGTAAATCAAAGTAATTTAAAGAGGACCAGCCTTCCAGTCATGCCATGCAGAGCAACAGATCAGTGATATTGCAAATACAGCACAAAAACGTGGCCGACGTTCTGAGAGGGTTGTTTTTGCTCAACAAATTAATAAGTCTCAGATATCTATTGTTTAATTTCCCATGTATTTCAGATCAACAATTTTTTTCTCTTTCACAGGATATTTTTTTATCACATTTTCCATGTCTTTTTCAATAATTTGACCCTTATGTTTGTCTTTTGACTGTGAGATTAACATTGTTCTTGCCTTATCCTGTAATTTTATTAGTGATCACTGCTTTTAATGCATGGTTTGTTTAGCCTTTATTTGGCTTGCACTGAAGTTGACTCAGTTGGGTTTTAAACAAACAAACACTTACTTCAAAATGAGCCTTGTCATTTTAATCTACAAGAGCTGTTTTAGCTGCTTTGCGGTTAGTGCCACTGAGCCTTGGTTTGTGTTCCAAGGGGCTGTGCTTGTCCCTCCCATATGAGGTATCAGCAATGACATTCTGGCCCTCATTCTTTATTTTTCCTTCAAGCTATTCTCATGCTATCTCTCTTTTTCTTTATAGCCTCCCTGATTCCTCCTTTATAAAATAAATAGTTCACCCAAAAAAGTATGCATATCCAAATAATTTAAGAAAGTCTATATATTCTGTCCAGATGCCTCTTTTAGGATTGCAGTCATTTACTTATGAAGAACATTGTATGTAGGTAATCAGAGAAGTATTCCCCCTTTCCTAGGTGTTTTACTGTTTTCTGTTAGCTTGAGAGTCCCTTGGACTGCAAGAAGATCCAACCAGTCCATTCTGAAGGAGATCAATCCTAGAATTTCTTTGGAAGGAATGATGCTAAAGCTGAAACTCCAGTATTTTGGCCACCTCATGCGAAGAGTTGACTCATTGGAGAAGACTCTGATGCTGGGAGGGATTGAGGGCAGGAGGAGAAGGGGACGCCAGAGGATGAGATGGCTGGATGGCATCACTGACTTGATGGATGTGAGTCTGAGTGACCTCTGGGAGCTGATGATGGACAGGGAGGCCTGGCGTGCTGCGGTTCATGGGGTCGCAAAGAGTCGGACACAACTGAGCGACTGATCTGATCTGATCTGATCTGATCTGTACACTCAAGTTCATATGATTGGAAATTTTGGAGAGATAAGTGAATTATCTAAAGTCATACAACAAATCCAGCCATGACATTTATGTCTTTTCTCTTTTTGTTCATGTTATATCAACAGATTATACTGGCTAGAACTATCTGTTGAATTGCAAACAGACATTTCTGGATTCTGCCTCATGTCAAAGTTAAAATAATCATTATTTCACTGCAAAATAACTTTTCAACAATAATATGGGAATTTAAGCTATAAGATCATTAAATGGTGTTATCAATCCTCATCCCAGGTCCACTGTAGAGGCATTCAGGACTCTAAACAATCTCCTATTACTGTTTTGCCATTTCTCACCCATGTACATTATCTTTCATTGGCAATATTAAATGCTTTAACATGCATGTGAAAAATGTCGATGGAATATAAACCTTCATAATGTCATTTTATGGAGGAACTTCCATGGAAGATAATTATAACTAACTGCTTGCAATTGAATATTAGAGTTATAACATTGCATTTAAAAGAGTTGAAAGTGAGTTTTAAAGTGTTTTGGGAGCATCCTTTATTCAAAGCCAGCTTAATTATGTTTTAAAATAGATTCTATAGTCCACTAATCTAAAATACAAACCACAAACCTATAATAAAATAAAATGAATATTAAGTGTAGTATTTAAGTTTTTAGTTTATAACTGCATGTTTATTTTTATAATTTTTTATATCAAATTGTGTATGTCATTGTTGGAGATATAATGTTGTAAACTCCAATGCATGGTATCTGAATGCATATTTTAAAAAATGAGATGCACTAGATCTCACTAAAATACATTTGATGATATAATTATTATTGCTGGCACTTTAAATAAATGGAATTTAAATTATTGCAAAAGACTCTAATTTTCTGAATAGAGGGGAAGAAAAGATAATTGAAAGTTAATGTATAATAGAAAATATACTTCACATAATGTGTTTATAGCTATTGCTTGCTTCAGTGGGTATTTAGTAAACTAACTTTAGCTTTCTTTTTAACAAACAATTTAACAAACATTTATTGGACATATACTATTATGTGCCAGGCCCTGAGGATAAAGAGACAAATAAGCGTATTTGCTGTACTTTGAACAGCTTATTCCAATACACATGCGCTGTTTAAAGAATGAGACGTGTGAAAAATAATGTGGGAACACCAGTGAAATACAGGGATTCGTTCTGATTGTATTAGCAGTAGCTTGAGATATTTGAGGTGAAAAAATAGAGAAGATGCCATATGATCAAAGCTGAAGTTTGAGCACAAAGAACAAGCTTAATAAAATGGAAAGAAAATTAGATTAAGATACCCTAAAGCCAATACAAGAGACATGTGTTCAATCCCTGGTGGGAGGATGCCCTGGAGTGGAAACAACCCACTCGAATACCCTTGCCTGGAGAATCCCATGGACAGAAGAGCCTAGTGGGCTACATACAGTTCATGAGATTGCAAGAGTCAGTTGACTGGGTATTCACCCTAAAGCCTAAATGAATCCATCTTTTACCCATAGTATTAACCCTTTTGCCGAATAAAAACAAAGTGTATGTTCTGCATACTCAAAGTCACAAAAATTATCTTGATACAAGTTGTAGATATCTGCAGATCTTGTATATATCTGTTATTATTGTTATCTTTAGCAATTTGTCAGGGGGTCAAATGAATACTTAAAGAAGCTTGACTCTTCCTTCAGCAAAAGGAAATGTGGAGACCAAAGCATGGGCTTTTCTTTGGCTTTCTGTTCTTAGTTATTGATGCTGTCAAAGTCCAAGTGGATGATTAGTGATTACAATTATTAGTTTATTATTCACTTTGGTTCAAGTTTCTGTTGCTGAATCATCACTGAAAACGTGAATACTTGAGGTTTCAGGGTTGGGAACCAACACTGTATTTTCTTTTCTTTGTATGCATCTTCCCTGTGAGCTTACATGGCAAGTCTTAGATATAAGCTTGTAGCTGTGTGGTATGTAATGAAATGAAGTAGGGGAACTTTGCAAAGCACATTATGTAAAAAAAAAAAAAAAAAAAAAAAATCAGTTACTTGTTAAATACTTCATTATTTGTATACTTGGATCTTTTCCATAACACTTAAAAGGAACAGGAAAGTGATGTGTTCTGTAACAGTTCTGAAAGGAACCTTTAGTTGGAGATCAAATGAAGATAACAGAAGAATTAAGAGTGACAAGTCCACACAATTAATTGAAATAAAGTAAGAGTGTGTATATATGTATATACATATATATATTTATATATATATATAAAGTTTTAGATCTATATTTAATTTAGGTATTTTATATACATATATATTTTTTTTTATTTATATATATAAAACTAAGGCTTCTCTGATAGCTCAAATAGTAAAGAATCCACCTGCAATGTGGGAGACCTGGGTTCAGTCTGGGTTTGGGAAGATCCCCTGGAGGAGGGCATGGCAACCCACTCAGTGTTCTTGCCTGGAGAGTCCCCATGGACAGAGAAGCTTCGGACATGAGTGAGTGACATAGCACGTGCACACACAAACAAGCAAAATAAATGCAGGAGATAGGAGATTTAGGTAACTGTGCAGAAGGATTCTGATAAAAGGAATCACACAAGCCTTCACATTGCTTGCCGGTGCTTACTCATGAGCCCAGGCACAAACCCTCTTTCCCAGGCTGCATACTGCTGTCTGTCTTTGTGTGGCCTTTGTCTCTAGTGTGCTACCTGAAGCTCTATTCTGTTGTGATCTAAAGTGACCATGGCTCGCCCTTCACCCCTGCAAACACAAGTTATGACACCATGTCATTTGTGAGTGTCACCACTAAGCATGAACCTGGTGTGAGAATTCCATGATTTCTGTTTGCATTTAAAAACCATTGTTTGGTAAGCACCAAAGATATCAGTGAGCATCAGACCTTGCACAGTGATGTAGGGCAGTGAAAAGCAGTAGCAGATACCTGCCGAACAGGAATGAAGTGGGAATGTGTTCACCCAACTCTAATTATCAGTTCTTAAGTTCATGTCCTTAGTTTTCAAAATGTAGAGATCATGATCTGCTCAGACCCAGTTAGACATTTCCTGCATGAGTCACAGTAGATAATGCTGGCTCAGTTTCACCCACCCTGGTTTCTTCCCCCATAGTAATATATATGCTCCAAATATGTCGTCTTAATTGTTGTATCCTTTTTCTTTCCCCAAAGAACTAGTATCTCATAGTGGTTTACATAATTTTATTTAAGAAATGTGTGCATTTCTTGATCCTCTGGTTGTTTTAGCTTCACTCTCAAACTTCTAGCATACACATATTATTTCTAATTCCGTTCATGAGTTTTTTATTTCTCCATTAATCTGTCTGTCATGCTTCAATGCTGCGTTGCTTCTGCTTTATCAGTACCATGCATTTTCAGTCATTGTATCCATCTTTGCCTTAAAAACTACAAGTTTGCATGAATGTATTCACAGGGTGAAAATCCCTAACAATACACAACTATACAAAACAAAACACTCTCATCTCCCTTGACTTTTCTCCCCAGTCTTCGCTCCCCCTCCCAGAAATAACCATTTTCAGCCATTTGGAATATGTATTTTCAGGCATCTTTCTGTGTGTTTATGTATATAAACACACACATATGTATGTGATATGTAATAGATGTGGATATGTTAATTTACATAAATATATGTATTGATCTGTGATGTACTTTATTCATTTAGCCATATGCCTGATAGGGTATTATATGATAATACATAAATTTCCTTACTTTTTTAAAATCTCAAAATATTTCATAATGGAGCTAAACCATGCATATTTTTAAACCACTTTCCTGCTGTAGGATCTTTAGTCAAGTTCACTTTATTTTCTTCCATTCACATGGTAATGAACATTCTTGTCAGCATATGTTGATATTCTTATGACAACTTCTCCAGATTAAATCCCTACAATTGAAATACTTGTGTTCAAAACAAAATTCTACAATTCTAACTTTGATAGACACTGCCATATGGCACTGAAATAGACTTTACCAATTGACACACCAACTGTAGGTTTTAACATTTGGTATTATTAATCTTAATTAATATAAGGTTTTGTTAACCTTATGCATGTGAAGTCTCTCAGTCGTGTCTGACTCTTTGCAACCCCGTGGACTGTAGCCCACCAGGCTCCTCTGTCCATGGGATTCTCCAGGCAAGAAACTGGAGTGGGTTGCCATTTCCTTCTCCAGGGGATCTTCCCGACCCAGGGATTGAACCTGGGTCTCCCGCATTGTAGGCAGACGCTTTACTGTTTGAGCCACCAGGGAAGTCCCTGTTAACCTTATAACCACATTTATATCTGGTTATTTTTAATTTACATTTTCCTTATTGTTCCTGAGGTTGAGTCCTTTTCATTGTTTTTGTACATATAATTTTATATGTTAGAAATTCCTTGATAACATGCCCATGCTTTTTTGTATTGAGTTATTTTTTACTAATTCAATAAAACTGTTTAGATATTCCAAATATGAATAATTTTTATATACCACTTAGTGATGACTCCCAATGTTAAGCAGTATATATTTATTGCTTATTTTTATATTTTTTATACAAGTAGATATTAAACTCCATTAGTTCAGGGTCCTTGTTTTATATCTTTTCTAACATACTCAGTACTCAACATGGCATAATAAAAAGTCACTCAATATTGATTGTCCATTGATAATGGAGACTTCAGTGGCAAATTTAAGACAAGGGTTAGTGGAAATATACTGGCAATTCAATGCCAGGAATGACACAGTCAACTCTGGGTGAGCTGTGCGTGGAGTCCTGAAAATCCTGAAAGTATAAAATCAGGGCATAAAATGGTGCTTTTATACCCAGAGATATAAGCACTTCTTTTGATCTGTTGATAGTTTACCTAAGGGTTAACTATATTAGTCAAACAATGTATTTATCTTCATTCCTCTGTCTAGCTATTTACATGATAATTCATATGGAAAGGCAGTTTAAACCAAAATATTTTTCAAAGGCTTCTGTCAGGAAGTCATGTCCTAAGTGTTATTCCATAAGGCTGCCTGCAAAAGCCAACTGAAACATTTGTACATGTTCCATTTGTCAAATCACTCATTTTGCTTAGTTTTTATTTTTAAATCAGCTTTTATTTAATAAAGCTTCTTCCACATACATATTTATAAGCACATACAATTATGCAGATTTTGCATATAGACATAAATATTTTAAAGTGAGCAGAGTACTAGTTCTCTCAGGAAGAAAGAATATATCTTAAGATTCAAGCAAAATATAGCAAACCCCATTTTATATTTTCCCATTTCTCTCAGTCCAGATTAGCACATGCACTTCCCTTCTGAAAACCTGTATTCACTTTATTGCCAGATTCTGAGGTAGCTTCCAGATTCTGAGGTAACTAGGGTTCCATCCCTAGTCAAAGAGCCACAGTTTGTGTTTATCCTTTATGGAAGGATACAGTTTACTCTAATGTTATAAAGTGTTACTCAGTCATGTCTGACTTTTTGTGACCCCATGGACTGTAGCCCACAAGGCTCCTCTGTCCATGGGATTTTCCAGACAAGAATACTGGAGTGGGTTGCCATTTCCTTCTCCAAATGTTATAAAAGACAGGAGCTAATTTAATTATGCAAGTTTATAATACAGATTTCTAGCGAAAACTGTCTTTCCCAACCATCCTGTACAGTCCTAAAGCAGCAAAATATTTAAATGCTTTTTTTTTTTAAAGGGAAGGAGGTTGGGAGATAATGAAAATAGTTTCTTTCAAACTTGTCAGTGTGTGTGTGTGTATTTGACTATGGTTTTGGCTTGAGAAAACTCAGTATGTTATGCAATCAGTTTCATGCATTAAAATTCTTGAATATCAAGATACTAAAATGGGCATTTTATAAAAAATAACAATGAGTGAATGAAGGTTTTAGAATATCTCTTGTTTCAATGGGAAATTTTCTTGACAAGTAAAACCAAAAGGCTGGCCAATCTCCCATGATTGACTTTTAGTTGAAATGGGCCCCTCCAATCATATCACTAAAAGTCTTTTTAAATTGTAAAAAGCTAATTAATCTATGAATTTAATATAAATGCAGCAAGAATGTTTATTATATATAGCTTTTATATAAAATACATATAGTACTACATTTTTATATATTGCAAACATGCTACAATTAATATTTGTCATAAATCTGTAATGTACAACTGTAATTGTTGAAGTATTATAAGAGAAACATTGAAATAAGTGAAAGAAACAATAGATTGGGATGCAGAAATCTTTAATTTTAGTGCCTATTTCTACAATCTACTTTGGTAAATAAAAAGAATGTCACACATCTTCTCTGGACATTTGTTTTTTTCATTCATCCAACAAGAGACTTGAACTTGATAATGTTCTAAAATCACTTTTAGCTGTTAAATTCTATCAAGAAGTGTAATTTTCCTGTTTTACATGATTGCAAAGGTTTATAGGTTTTATAGATTTGCTTTTTTGACATCTTATTGGGTATATCTGTGATTTATTCAATGCAAAGTCCTGCTCAGGAATATAGCTCCCCAATTATAACATTGTTTCTGTGCAAAGAGAACAGTAAGTTTTAAAAGGGCCTTTTTTTTGATAGAATTTATATGAACACATTATATCAGGAATGTGGACTGCTGGTATATTTCAGTTTCTCTAAGAGTGAATTCTCCCAGTGGGCTTATTTGTTTTCTTAATACTCTTTATCTTGTGACTACATGAAAGAAAATGCATATTACTTTGTGAAAAATAATTAGTAACTTTTAATGATTTTAACGGAAGGTTTATAGTTAATTTATTTAGGATCAAGGAAAGGGTTTAAAATCCTGTTTATTTTTTTAATTATTTGGTAGAAGTGTTTAAATAAAACAGTATATAATATGAATTTTATATTACTATCTGCTATGCTAATACAAGAACTTTAGCACATGTGGCTAGTTTTACTTTAGATTGCTTAATTTTTATAGTTTTTCTTTCAGAACCTCAGCAGTCCTTTAATGTAGCTTGAGTATGCCTGTGAATATTCATAAAATAAGAATATATTTAATGGGTACAGAGTTTCTATGTGGGATGATTTAAAAGTTCTGGAAATAAATAGTAGTGCTTGTTACACAACACTATGAATATATTTAATGTACTGAATTTTACATTTAAAAGTAGTTAATCGTAAGTTGTATGTTAGCATATTTTACCACAATAAAAATATAAATATAATAAGACCATTATATTAATTATCTGTGGAATTAAATTGGTGAATTCAAAGGAAAACACTTCCCTGGAATAAAAAAATCAGAAAATATTTTGTATTTGATATTTGAGGCTGACTTTTTCTATATTGGGTTCTAGATACCTGTCTCCAAGCAAGTCTGGTATAGTAATGATTTGAAAGTGATATCTCTGTCTCAAGGGTGCTATGACCTCTGTGGGTCTATTAATTCCATATCCATATACATGTTTATGGTTATTTCCTTATAACAAGACTATTCACCTCTGGCATTTTGATGATATGGATGTGAATGAAATATACAATTACAGTGGCTAAAGCAAGAACCTGTATGCAAGTCAAAAAGCAACAGTTAGAACCAGACATGAAACAGACTGGTTCCAAATTGGGAAAGGTGTACATCAAGGCTGTATATTGTCACATTACTTGTTTAACTTACATGCAAAGTACATCATGCAAAATGCCAGGCTGAATGAAGCACAAGCTGGAATCCAGATGACAGGGAGAAATATCTACAACCTCAGATATGCAGATGACACCACCCTTAAAGCAGGAAGTAAAGAGGAATTAAAGAGCCTCTTGAGGAAGGTGAAAGAGGAGAGTGAAAATGCTGACACTAAAACTAACGCTAAAACTCAACATTCAAAAAACAAAAACAGAAGCATCTTGTATCATGCGTCAAACCTGGACAGGATGCTTGGGGCTGGTGCACTGGGATGACCCAGAGGCATGGTACGGGGAGGGAGGTGGGAGCGGGGTTCAGGTTGGGGAACACGTGTACACCCGTGGTGGATTCATGTTGATATATGGCAAAACCAATACAATATTGTAAAGTAATTAGCCTCCAACTAAAATAAATAAATTTATATTTTAAAAAAAAAGCAGAGACATTACTTTCCCAACAAAGGTCCATCTAGTCAAAGCTATAGATTTTCCAGTACTCATGTATGGATGTGAGAGTTGGACTATAAAGAAAACTGAGTGCCAAAGGATTGATGCTTTTGAACTGTGGTGTTGGAGAAGACTCTTGAGTGTCCTTTGGACTGCAAGGAGATCCAACCTCAATCCTAAAGGAAATCAGCCCTGAATATTCATTGTTAGGACTGATGTTGAAGCTGAAACTCCAATTCTTTGGCCACCTGATGTGAAGAACTGACTCCTTGGAAAAGACCCTTATGCTAGCAACTATTGAAGGTGGGAAGAGAAACGGACGACAGAGGATGGGATGGTTGGATGGCATCACGATTTTGATGGACATGAGTTTGAGCAAGCTCTGGAAGTTGATGATGGACAGGGAATCCTGATGTGCTGCAGTCCATGGGTTCCCAAAGAGTCAGACACAGCTGAGTGATTGAACTGAACTGATTACTACTATCATTATTCAAGTTGTTGTTCTCATGTTAAGTTATAAAGCCAGCTTCACAAATATAGGATTCTAAATTGAAGACTGCAGAGAGGGAAAATTCTTCCATCAATAATTGCCCAGCCAACCCAGATTGGTGTCTGGCTGGTAGGCAGCATAGTATTTAAAGAATACAATCTTTGTAATAGAAAGACCAGGATTTGAAACTTGGATTTTTTTCTAACTAAGATACATTAGCTATTATAACAAACCCAGGAATAAAACAAAAATTCACTTCTTAAAAAAAAAAAAAAAAAAAAACCAACAACAAAAACAAAGATCACAGCATCCAGTCTCATTCAGATCAGAGATCAGATCAGTCGCTCAGTCGTGTCTGACTCTTTGCCACCCCATGAACTGCAGCACGCCAGGCCTCCCTATCCATCACCAGCTCTCGGAGGTCACTCAGACTCACATCCATCGAGTCAGTGATGCCATCCAGCCATCTCATCCTCTGTCGTCCCCTTCTCCTCCTGCCCTCAATCCCTCCCAGCATCAGAGTCTTCTCCAATGAGTCAACTCTTCGCATGAGGTGGCCAAAATACTGGAGTTTCAGCTTGAGCATCATTCCTTCCAAAGAAATCCCAGGGCTGATCTCCTTCAGAATGGACTAGTTGGATCTCCTTTCAGTCCAAGGGACTCTCAAGAGTCTTCTCCAACACCACAGTTCAAAAGCATCAATTCTTCGGTGCTCAGCCTTCACAGTCCAGCTCTCACATGCATACATGACCACAGGAAAGACCATAGTCTTGACTAGGCGAACCTTTGTTGGCAAAGTGATGTCTCTGCTTTTGAATATGCTATCTAGGTTGGTCATAACTTTCCTTCTCATTACTTTCCAGTCTCATTACTTCATGGCAAATAGATGGGGAAGCAATGGAAACAGTCACAGACCTTATTTTGTTGGGCTCCAAAATCACTGCCTATTGTGACTGCATCCATGAAATTAAAATATTCTTACTCCTTGGAGGAAAAACTGTGACCAATCTAGATAACAAAAATAAACAAAGAAGACATAATCAAACTTATAAGCATTTGCACAGCAAAGAAAGCCATAAATGAAAGGACAACATACAGAATGGAAGAAAATATTTGCACACAATGCTACCAATAATGGATTAAGTTCCAAATGTACAAATAGGTCGTATCACTCAATAGCAAACAACCCAATTAAAAAAATGAACAGATCTAAATAGACATTACTCCAAAGTAAATGTGCAGATGGCCAATAGGCAAGTGAAAAGATGCTCAACATTGCTAATGGTAAAATAAATGCAAATCAAAACAATACGGTGTTACATCCTCTCAATAATGGTCAGAATGGCCATCATTAAAAACTCTATAAATAATAAATGCTAGAAAGAGTGTAAAGAAGAGGAAGCATTCCTAAGCTTTTGATGGGAATATAAATTGGTACTGCCACTACATAGAACAGTATGGAGGTTACTTAAAAAAATAGTATTACCATATGATCCAGCAATCCCATTCCTGGGTATATATCCAGAGAGAAAAGTTCATAAGATACATGTATCTTAATGTTCTTAGTGGCACTATTTACCATAGCCAAGACATGGAAGGAACCTAAATGTCCATTGACAGATGAATCAATAAAGATGCGATGTGTGTACACACACACACACACACACACACACTATGATGGTTGCTTAGCCATAAAAAATAATTCCATTTTCAGCAACATGGATGGACTTAGAGATTATTAGACTAAGTGAAGTAAATCAGAAACACAAATATCATATGATATCACTTATGTGTAAAGTCTGTAATATGATAAAAATGAATCTACTTCCAAAACAGAAACAAGCTCACATAGAAAATAGACTTATAGTTACCAAAGGAGAAGGGTGGGGGGTGATAAATTAGAAGTTTGTGATTAGCAGATAAAACTCCTATATATAAGATACACAAACAAGAAGATCCTACTGCATATCACAGGGAACTGTATTCAATAATCTATAATGGAAAATAATATGAAAAAGTATGTGTGTATATATTGTTGTTCAGCTGCTAAATCATGTCTAACTCTTTGTGACCCTGTGGACTGCAGCACACCAGGTTTCCATATTCCTATCTCTTGGAGTTTGCCCAAGTTCATGTCCATTGATCAGGTGTATACTATATATATGTATATGTATATGTATATAAAATCTATATATAATTTATATATGTGTGTGTATTCCATTTTTGTGTATATATATATATTTATATATATGAATCATTTTGCTATATGCTGGAAACAAACACAACCATTGTAAATCAAGTATACTTTTAAAAATTAGAAAAAATAAAGAAAAAGAAACTGAGGATGGAGAAAGTAAGGTGTAATTAGAAAACAAATGAGACTGATGAGCCTTCCTAAAGGGAAATATGAGACGGCGTGTTATTTAGTAAATAATGTGGTAAAGGAAATGTCTGGTAATTCAAAACATGAGACCAGACATTGATTTCAACATCCCTTGCACATGTTTTCTGATCTGTTTAGTTCAATCACTCAGTCGTGTCTGACTCTGAGCCCAATGGATTGCAGTATGCCAGGCCTCTCTGTCCATCACCAACTCCCAGAGTTTACTCAAACTCTTACCCATCGAGTCAGTGATGCGATCCAACCATCTCATCCTTTGTTGTCGCCTTCTTCTTCCTTCAATCTTTCCCAGCATCAGTTTTTTGCATCAAGTGGCCAAAGTATTGGAGTTTCAGATTTAGCATCAGTCCTTCCAGTGAATATTCAGGACTGCTGTCCTTCAGGATGGACTGGTTTGATCTCCCTACTCTCAAGAGTCTTCTCCAACACCACAGTTAAAAAGCATCAATTCTATGAACATTGGGGTACACGTGTCTCTTTCAATTCTGGTTTTCTCAGTGTGTATGCCCAGCAGTGGGATTGCTGGATCATAAGGCAGTTCTATTCCCAGTTTTTTGAGAAATCTCCATACTGTTCTCCACAGTGGCTGTACTAGTTTGCATTCCCACCAACAATGTAAGAGGGTTCTCTTTTCTCCACACCCTCTCCAGCATTTATTGCTTGTGGACTTTTGGATCGCAGCCATTCTGACTGGCGTGAAATGGTACCTCATAGTGGTTTTGATTTGCATTTCTCTGATAATGAGTGATGTTGAGCATCTTTTCATGTGTTTGTTAGCCATCTGTCTGACAGTAAAACAGACACTGATGTATAGAACAGACTTTGGGTCTCTGGGAACAGGAGAGGGTGGGATGATTTGGGAGAATAGCATTGAAATATGTATAGTCTCATATCTGAAACGAGTCACCAGTCCAGGTACGATGCCTGATAGCGGATGCCTGGGTGCCTGGGGCTGGTGCACTGGAACGACCCAGGGAGGGGTGGGGGGGGGGGGGATTGTATGGGGAGGGAGGAGGGAGGAGGATTCAGGATGGGGAACACATGTATACTTGTGGAAGATCCATCTTGATGTATGGCAAAAGCAATACAATATTGTAAAGTTAAGCAAAATAAAATTTAATTGAAAAAAAAAAAAGCATCAATTCTTCAGCGCTCAGCTTTCTTTATAGTCCAACTCTCACATTCATACATGACTACTGGAAAGACCATAGCTTTGACTAGATGGACCTTTTGTCAGCAAAGTAACATCTCTGCTTTTTAATATGCTATCTAGTGTGGTCATAGCTTTTCTTCCAAGAAGCAAGCATCCTTTAATTTCATGGCTGCAGTCACGATCTGCAGTGATTTTGGAACCCAAGAAAATAAAGTTTGTCACTGTTTCCAATTTTCCCACATCAATTTGTCATGAGTGATGGAACCAGATGCCATGATCTTGGTTTTCTGAATGTTGAGCTGTAAGCCAGCTTTTAACTCTCTTCCTTCACTTTTATCAAGAGGCTCTCTAGTTCTTCTTCACTTTCTGCCATAAGGGTGGTATCCTCTCCATTTCTGAGGTTATTGATATTTCTCCAGCAATCTTGATTCTAGCTTGTGCTTCATCCAGCCTGGGGTTTTGCATGATGTACTTTGTATATAAGTTAAATAAGCAGGGTGACACTATACAGCCTTGATGTACTCCTTTCCCAATTTGGAACCAGTCTGTTGTTCCATGTCCAGTTATAACTTGTTTCTTGACCAGCATACAGATTTCTCAGGAGGCAGATAAGGTGGTCTGCTATTCCCATCAATTAAGAATTTTCCACAGTTTGTTGTGATCCACACTGTCAAAGGCTTTGGCATAGTCAATAAAGCAAAAGTAGATGTTTTTTCTGGAACTCTTGCTTTTTTGATGATCCAGAGAATGTTGGCAATTTGATCTCTGGTTCCTTTGCCTTTTCTAAATCCAGTTTGAACATCTGGAAGTTCATGGTTCACATACTATTGAAGCCTGATTTGGAGAATTTTGAGCATTAGTTTACTAGCATGTGAGATGAGTGCAATTGTGTGGTTTGAGTGCATGAGTGCATTGCAGTTTGCAATGAGTGCAGTTTGAATATTCTTTGGCATTGCCCTTCTTGGGATTGGAATTAAAACTGACCTTTTCCAGTTCTGTGGCCACTGCTGAGTTTTCCAAATTTGCTGGCATAATGAGAGCAGCACTTTAACAGCATCATCTTTTAGGATTTGAAATAAGTCAGCTGGAATTCCCGAAGAAGGCAATGGCAACACATTCCAGTATTCTTGCCTGGAAAATCCCATGGATGGAGGAGCCTTGTAAGCTGCAGTCCATAGGGTTTTGGAGAGTTAGACATGACTGAGTGACTTCACTTTCACTTTTCACTTTCATGCATTAGAGAAGGAAATGGCAATCCACTCCAGTGTTCTTGCCTGGAGAACCCGAGTGACAGAGGAGCCTGGTGGGCTGCCATCTATGAGGTCACACAGATTCAGACACAACTGAAGCAACTTACCATCAGTAGCAGAAGCAGGAGCTGGAATTCCATCACCTCCAGTAGCATTGTTTGTAGTGATGCTTCCTAAGGCCGACTTGACTTTGCATTCCAAGATGTCTGGCTCTAGGAGAGTGATCACATCATCATTATTATCTGGCTCATGATATATTTTTTTGTATAGTTCTTCTGTGTGTTCTTGCCAGCTCTTCTGAGTATCTTCTGCTTTTGTTTGGTCCATACCATTTCTATCCTTTATTGTTTTTTGATAGTTGCTAATTAGTGATTCATCATGATAACATGAATGTTATTAGGTAGATTGTATTTTGAACAGTCTAGGCAAGGGATCAGGAAAAATCTTTGCTAAATTAAAAATTAAAAAATCCACAAAACTCCATAAAAATATGAAACTGTTATTCAAGTAGGGACGGGTAGTTCAAGGTGTGGGGAAGTTCTGAGTGTGACAGTTAAAGCATCCTGTAGGACAATTTTCATCTGGGAGTTTGATCTTATCCCTTTTCTGTTTTCTGTTCCTTCTTGCTAGTGACTTAGCATTTATTTTTCTTCCAATAGTCTCAATCTTTCTACCTTTGCCTTGAGCACTGTGGAAATCAATATAGTAGGCTCTCTCTATTCTGTGCTCAACACCTGTAGTTTCCTGTATGTGATGGTCTGAGTTTCTGTAGATGTTTCTTAATCCAACAGCCGCAGCATGATCCATTTGTCCATATAACATTTTCCACAGCGGCAGGGAACATTAAGCTACTGCTGTGGGTGGTAGAATATTGCCTTTTGTTAGCTACAGGATGCAAGAGACCTTGGAAGAGGTTAGAATATTGTTTTTGTTTTTGTTTTTGTGGGTGCTTTGAAGATTGTATTGATCCAACTTATAAATGCCTTGACATGGGGTGGGATTGCTCTTCTCTCATGCCGTTTTTTCCCTTAGCTTGTTACTGACTTCCCTCTTGGTGGGAACAGAGAATTTAATCAAATAGCTGGCTGGGAATCTATTCTCTGCAAGGGTCATATGAAGGATATGGATTGTCTATAGGAAGAAAGATGATTCAGCCACAGCCTTGGTTTGATATATTAACCTGAAATTCAGTGTTCTCACTTTGAAATCCAATTCTCAAAACAGTTGGTTAAACAAGCCCAAGTTACATTTAGAGTTAAGTGCTAACCATACCAACCTCATAAGATTTGCAGAAGGTGGAAAGGATGGAGGCAGGCTATTTGGAACCTTTTTTCAAGGGAAAATTCTTGCTCATAACAGATACTTAGGTAGAAGCAGCACTTACATGACTTCAAATCTTTTTTATTGTTTTCACTATATACTTATGAAGTATTCCAGGTGCTGTGAGTAAAGCCAGGATGATTAGTTTGTGCCTTCATGGGGTGGACGTTATACCTTACTTCAAGAGTTCATGGCTCAGAAAGTGAGGTAGCAAACAGCTAATTTAAATTGATGCCAAAAGCTCAGCTTCTCTATACACCAGTGCTGAATTAAATTTCAGAGAAGGAACTTTGGGTGAAGAGGCAGAGGATAGATTTATTGCTTTGCCAGGCAAAGAAGGCCGCAGCAGGCTAATGCCCTCAGAACCCTGTGTCTCCATTTGGGGAAGATAGAAGTTTTATAGTAATTGTTTAAAGAATGCATGTATCAGTCCATGAACATTCTTCTGTCGGGTTGATGGTAAGGTAAGTAGGAGTCAGGACCATCAACCTTCATGTGTAGTCAGTCTGGGGGTCTACATGCTCCGTGAGGAGAATATCACCATTAACTGTTAAGTTTTCCCATCTGGAGGGGTTTTTGGTATATGCAAAATAGCTCAAAGATATTGTTGTATGTATCTCTTGATGAGGAAACAGAACCTTGCCCCAAGGCTACTCTTGACTTATTTTTTCTTCTTGGTTGCCCATCCTCTCCTTTCTCTAATTAATAACTGCTTGAATCTGCCAGTTGGAACTCAGGGAAGGTCATGGAGGCTGAATGAAGGCTGTTTCCTATATAATCAGAGAAACTGGGAATACAGAAAGACTCGTGCCCAGAAGCCCAGTGAGTCCTGCATAGTACCAACAGTATTGTAAAGAAGTGATGGCAGTCAACCTGGTCTAGGGGTCAGAGAAATCTTCCTGTAAGGAACGATGCTTAAATTGAGGGGCATAGAAATGGTAGCAGAATTTCAGGTAGCTCACTGCAATTAGTCTTGGTTGTTTCTCCATTTCTCTCATACCCCACTCCCCCCAACCCCCACACACTAGAAATGACTTTAGTAAATGGAGGGTAAAAATGTCATTTCCTTCTCAAGTGCATGAAAGTGAAAATTGAAAGTGAAGTCGCTTAGTCGTGTCCCACTCTAGCGACCCCATGGACTGCAGCCCACCAGGGTCCTCTGTCCATGGGATCTTCTAGGCAAAAGTACTGGAGTGGGATGCCATTGCCTTCTCAAAAAAAAAAAAAAAGAAAATGCCATCAGACATATAATATATTAGGAAACTGTGAATTGTGTTTTTCCAAAGACCTTTAAAAGTCATTGCTCACAGTAAGTTTGAAAAAATATAGATCTCGTAGATCTAGCTTAGTCTCTTAAGGAGTATGTGACCTTTGGACATCATGCTTCTCATCTGTAAATGGCAATAATACCTAGGTTATATAATAGATTGGTTCACATATTAGGTGAGATATGTAACATTTTCATAAAGCACTTGTTCATAATAGACAATTATTATAGCTTCTGCTCTCCCTCCCCAGGTGGCTTGTACCCTTGCTGGAGAATTTGGAGACAGTTATCTTACCTTGTTCATATGTTTATTTTCCTTAAAAGCCAGCTTCTTAAATTCCTATGGGCCACCCAGCAGGAGAGTTCTGTTAAAAGCATTAACTTTTCCATCAAGAAGCTTGTTTCCCTAAATTCTAATCAGTCTACACCTAATATCAAGGAAGCCAATGTAGTTAAAAGGATAGAGAAAAACACTAAGCTCAAGAACAGTGCTGATGACTTTAAGACATACCTCTTTTCTGAACCCAATATAATGTACCTTTAACACTGTTGATCCATCGAATCAAGCAAAAAAAAAAGTTATGTTTATAATTTCATTTTTATCATTTATTCTAACCAATGTGAAAAAAATAGAGAAATGACATTTAGTGGTGGAACTGTGACTCAGGGATTTTGAGTCTAGATGAAGATTCTTAAGTTAAGTTATAGGGTCCTATTATTCTATTCCCTGATCAAAGACCCTTGTTCTTTTCTCACAGCCACCTACTGTAGTTCAGTTCAGTTCAATTCAGTCGCTCAATCGTGTCCGACTCTTTGCCACCCCATGAATCGCAGCACACCAGGCCTCCCTGTCCATCACCAACTCCCGGAGTTTACCCAGACTCACGTCCATTGAGTCAGTGATGCCATCCAGCCATCTCATCCTCTGTCGTTCCCCTCTCCTCCTGCCCCTAATCCCTCCCCACATCAGAGTCTTTTCCAATGAGTCAACTCTTCATATGAGGTGGCCAGAGTACTGGAGTTTCAGCTTTAGCATCATTCCTTCCAATGAACACCCAGGGCTGATCTCCTTCAGAATGGACTGGTTGGATCTCCTTGCAGTCCAAGGGACTCTCAAGAGTCTTCTCCAACACCACAGTTCAAAAGCATCAATTCTTTGGCGCTCAGCCTTCTTCACAGTCCAACTCTTACATCCATACATGACCACAGGAAAGACTATCATAGCCTTGACTAGACGGACCTTTGTTGGCATAGTAATGTCTCTGCTTTTAAATATGCTATCTAGGTTGGTCATAACTTTCCTTCCAAGACGCTTACTCCTGTTTCATTTAGTAATACATATTAAAACTTTCCTCTTGTCTTTTCAGTGATTAATAGTTCATTTCTTTTTCTGAATAGTATTTTATTATCTAAATAAATCAACATTTAACCATTTACCTATTAAACAGCATTTTGGTTCCTTCCAAGTTTTGCCAATTATGAATAAAACTGTGTGAAACATCCACGTGCAGGTGTTTGTGTTGACCTGAGTTCTTAGCACATTTGTTTCAATACTAAGAAGAGTGATTGCTTACACATGTGGTCAGAGAATGTTTAATTCTGTAAGAAACCATCAAACTGTCTTTCAGAGTCTGTGTAGCATTTTGCAATCCCACCAGAAATGAATGAGAGTTCTTGAGGAGTGCTCCATATCCTCAGCACCATTTGCTGTTGCCTGCGTTTTGGCCATTCTAATAGATGTGGAGTGGTATCTTGTTGTTTTAGTTTGCAGTTCTCTGCTGCTGCTGCTAAGTCACTTCAGTCATGCCCAACTCTGTGTGACCTCATGGACAGCAGCCTACGAGGCTTCCCCGTCCCTGGGATTCTCCAAGCAAGAGTACTGGAGTGGGGTGCCATTGCCTTCTCCATGCAGTTCTCTAACGACATCTAATGTTGAGCTATCCCATCATGTCCTATGCTTATTTGCTATCTGTATGTATTCCTTGAAGTGTTTCTTCAGGTCTTTTGCCCATTTTTAAAGCAGATTATCAATTTTCTTATTTGTTGAGCTTCAAGATTTCTTTGTTTATATTTTCTTTTTTCTTTTATCAAATGTCTTTTGTAAATACTATACCTTCATGTGTGGCTGATCTCCTTATTCCCTTAATATTAAAAATAGTATCTTTTATAGAGTCGAATTTTTAACTTTTAAGAAATCCAGTTTACCAATTATTTCATGCATTTTTCTATGTGTTGTATCTGAAAAATAATTGATATGCCCAATGTTTTTTAGATTTTCTGCTACGTTGTCTACTAGAAGTTTTATAATTCTGAATTTTACATTTAGGTCTGTGATCTTTTTTAAGTTAATTATTGGGATGAGTGTAAAGTTTGGATATAGATTCATATTTTTGCATGTGGATTGCCAGTCGTTGAAAGGCTATTTTGCTTCATTGCTTTGCCTCTCTCCTTTGTCAAAAATCAGTTGACTCTAGTTATGTGTGTTTATACCTAGGATCTTATAACTTATTTTTGAATGTCTATTTTCTCATGTGTTGTGAATTTTATAAAGGCCCATATCATATATTAATCCTGTTTATGCCTAATATTAAAATATAGGAACTGGATAAATATTTTCTATGACTCTCCTCATAAGATTGTAATAGATGATTAACTACTGCATAGGAAACATAAATAATATAAAGTTAAATGAGTTTTATTAATGCTGTCAAAATATGCAACATATTAATGAAATCATTCCAAATCTCTGACAATATAACTCTTCTGAGGCACTTTTAATCTTATAGCTTCCCAGTCAACACTGGAAGCTTTCAGTTCAGTTCAGTTGCTCAGTCATGTCCGAAGGTTTCAAGAAAGGGTTAATAAACAGTTCCAGGTGTTTTTTATGCTCAGTATAATTAGGTAGTGCTGATATATGTGAAAAGTAATTGCAAAATTCAGGATATCTAACATTGCATGTAAATATGTACTACATTTATTCAATTTATTCATTCATTTACTTAGCAAATATGTACTGAGTTCTGAGTATATCAGTTGCTATGCCTGAGGATAAAAGGTAAATTATAGAGGCAGGTAAAAGGTTGAAATAAGTGCAAAATAGAAGCACAAAGTAAAGAGTATTTGAAAAGATTAGAGATTTCACAGAGTAGATAATATAGTATGTTAGTAAGTAGATAATTCTTAGTATACTTTTTATCTGACTTTCTTCTGACTTTTCTTTAGCCCTAATTAGGATGAATATATGATCCAACACACTTTTTAAAAATCCATTAACTCAGGCAATTGAAATATCCTATCACTGAGTATAACATTAATTACATCACTCAAAGTACCATTACAGGTTTGAATAATTGCATATATTTCTGCTGAATCATGTTGGCATTGTGTTGGTGGCTCAATGAAGACTTTATCAGCTGAATGAGTTCTCTGACTTGAAAAGAGAGAGGGGAAGGACTAATAAACAACATTTTAATTTAAATTACTATAAAAATATACTACTAGGAGTAGAAGACATTATTACTATTATCATTTTGCCCCTTTGAGTTGCATTTTCAAAAATGAGATCAAAAGAATGAATGATGTTAAAATAAAGCTTGGTTTTGAAAACAGTAACTAGACTTGTAATCTTTACTATCATATATATATAAATATATATATATATATATATATATATATACACACACATATATATATATTCATCAAACAATATCTTTAATATTGTTTCATTCCAAAGGCAAGAACCTTCTAAGTAGATATAAAAAAACATACATAAACTATTCTGAATGAAAACAAACTGGTTTTGTGGAAAGAACATAACATCAGTATTCTGGTCTTTTTTTTTTTTTTACTAGCTGTAAATACTTTTAGAAGTTTTATTTACTCTCTTTGGGCATTGCTCTCCTCATGTACAAAATGTTAGCTGATTGGTCACATTTCTTCTATTTTAAAATCTATGATAAAATATCTACTCAGTATGTACAGCATTAAGCATATGTCTGGTCTTCAATAAAAATTTTGAATGAACAAAAAAGGCTTACACCTTATACTAGCTGCCATTAGATATTTGTGAATAAAGATTGACTTACTTGTGGTTAGTTTCATATACATATATAATATATACTAATTTTATTCCTTCAGTCTGTGTACCTATTGTGTACTAATTCTGTGTGTTTTAGACAGCATATCATTTCTCATTAGCAGTACTGAATGTGATACTTCTATTTGCATACCAAGGTGGGGATATCTAAAATAACACTGTGAGATTTTCTAGTAAAATTGGAAAGATTATTACTCTAAGATTAGGAAAGATAAAATTAGTCAGTGTTTAGGCAAAGAATATGAGTGGAAGATGTGTGTGAATTACTTCTATTGAGGAGCATTTCTTTCTCTGAAATTCTGCTTGAGCCAAATAATGAGAAAGGATTCCTTATGATTTAGGGTGCCTGATTTGCCAGTATTCACTAGCAGTGTCTTTTTTTTTTTTTTTTTTTTTTTACCATCTGCACAACTTCTTCTTACCAACCATGTACTTTATTATGTCAATTGTTATTTTATTGATGTATGTGTTAATTTCTGCTGTACAGAAAAGTGATTCAGTTTTAAATATGCATCCTTTTTTCATCTTCTTTTCCGTTATGGTTTATCACAGAGTATTGAATATAGTCCCTTCTGATCCACAGAAAGACCTTGTTTATTCGTTCTTTATATAATAATTTACATTTGCTGATCCCAAACTTAATCCATTCTTTTCTCACCCCTACTCGCCTGGCAATCATATTTAAGTTAGATTTTGAAGAATGTGATGTTTTCATTAATTCAGAATTTATTTAGACATGGCCAATGCAAGTTAACATTAATATTTCCTTAGTTATTTTTAATTACATGAATATAGTTTTGAAAACCTTTTAAAATGTACATCTTTAAATTTGATAAGTATCTTTAGGAAATGGGTACTTGCATTCTTTTTTTTTTTTTTTAAGTAATCATAGCCAATTCCAGCTGGAGTTGCCATAGTCTTCAAGGACAAGTTGATGTCATGCTGAACTCTATGTGTTATGCTGATAATCAGCATCATTGGACCTGACACTCTGCCATCTTTCTTTTGTGTGATTGACCTTGTTATTTTAAAGGTGGCAGGGACAGGGGAAGGAATTTGGCAAAGCATCGGAAAATCAGAACACTTCATAGCTCAGCAGTTCACTCTAGACATTAAGGTCAGACCAGGTGCCAAATAGCCTGACAAATTTGGAATGAGCAGCAGGGCAGCCACCTAAAGAACGTCAGAAGTTCACAGTGCACCAGAACAGCACAAAAAGGACAGCAACTAGCAATTCATGTATATTTATCCAGTATTATTTGTGGAGACAATGAACTTATTTTCCAAACAGACTGTATGTATACATAGCCTGTCAATAAAAATGGATTCTTACATAGTCTGAGAGTAGTTAATGCACCCATCTGTAATGTGAATCACATTACTGATGCCATAGCAAGAAGTTGAAGTTCAAAGGGCAGTTTCTAAGCAGATATATTGAAAGATATGTAGCAGAACCCTGTACTACCTGCTGACGTGCAAGTTCTAATAAGGAAGTTAAGTACAGTAATTGACACGAAAGTCACATAAATCAAAAAGAATTCATCTTTATTCAACATTAAAAAAAAGACACCATTCACAGTTCTATAAAGAAGTTTTTAAATTGGATACTTTGCTATGATGTTCATAGATGAGCAATTTAAATGTATAATGTATAGTGTTTCAAATCACAATAAATAGAAACAAATACTAGAAATTATCCATTGATTAATTAAATCCCTTGGTATAAAATGAAAGAGAGGAAAAATATTTCAGTTATTTTGTTGGATCTGTTGCTCCTCCCTAGTAAGTTTTCCTTCTTACTCCCACAATATTTTCCCCTTCCTTTATTTTCACATCAGACCCACAAATTCAAACTTTCGAGAGAAATACCTCTCACAGAATTGTCAAACTATTCCATTTTCTGTCCTTCCTCTGTTTAAAGTTCCAGCTACATTTAAATATTTTAATTTGTGAAGTTTTGCCTAGCCTAGGAATATAGTGAGATTTTCTAATTATTTTCAAAATAATCCTTAATTTTGACATCACTGAGATAGTTGTGTGATTAGTTTAATTGTTTACTTCTAGTTTGCAAAAAAACAGATCATGAAATCACCAACACCTGAACAATTCACTTTATAGAATAAACCTTGGCATAAGGTTCCTCTGCTTATTTAATTCTAACTTTGTTATTTTCTACCTTGTCATTTATCTACCAGTAAATAGAAATAGTATTGGCTGTTATTTATATTAATTTTTTAATCATAGTTAATATTATTTAAAATTCACAGATGTTTGTTTCTCCCTTTTTACATAATCTTTATTTGCCAGTTAAGGAAAAAACTCAAAATATTGCATTGAGTCAGTGACATTATTATGAACACTGACAATCATTCCAGAGTACTATAATGTTTGTGAAGGTTGCTCAGTCGTGTCTGACTGTTTGCAACCCCAGGGACTATCCAGTCCATGGAATTCTCCAGGCCAGAATACTGGAGTGGGTAACCTATCCCTTCTCCAGGGGATCTTCCCAACCCAGGGATCGAACCCAGGTCTCCCACATTGCAGGCGTATTCTTTACCAGCTGAGTCACCCAATATTTTGGGGAAGCCCCAAAATACTGAAGTGGGTAGCTTATCCCTTCTCCCGCAGATCTTCTTGACCCAGGAATCAAATTGGGGTCTTCTGCATTGCAAGTGGATTCTTTATCAGCTGGACTGTTGGGAAGCCCCATAAATGTATACTTTGATGTATATGTAAGAGTGTGAATGATGGAGCCAACCATTTATTGGCTGTAGAGATAATCCTAGCATTTTACTTTTCCAAATATAAACTGTAATGGAAATAAAGATCATTGTGCTATGTTCTGGCTGTTTTGTTCTTCTGGGAATACATGGCCTTAGAGCTAAACAAATGGAAATACACCTTTTTTTTTTTTTTTTTTTACTAAAAGGTTAATGAAATTCTTCCTGACTTTTTGGAGGAAAGTTCAGTTTGGGCTTTTGCCAAGGTCTGGAAACTTTCCCAGTATGTCCAACTAACCTGAATGATACAAGCCACTTTAAAAATCAATACTATAACCAAGACTTCAACCGAAGGGGTTCTCAAAGGGCATCTTTATTTAAATGTGTCAAAAAACAGTGTAAAAATGGAGTAGGAGAAGAAAAGTTACTAGCACTAATTTTAAAGATTATAAAATTTTATGTTTCTAGTGCTTACATATATTTTAATTTTGTAACAGGGTTATTTTATTATACCATGAATGATTCCAACAGAAAGTAAATATGTAAAATATGTATTAATATATTGAACCTAATTATTTAAAAAATGTAGCAAAATCATTTTAACTTAGTATAATAACATCATAGTAAATAAATAGTGTTTCCTTCTGGTATCTAATGTATTTGGAATAAGTTTTAGGAAAGAAAAGAAAATGTTTATTACTTCTTCCACATGCCATTTCTATTTTATGGCTTGTTAGTATTGTGTTAGTCACTCAGTGTCCAACTCTTGAGACCACATGGATTGTAGCCCACCAGGCTCCTCTGTCCATGGAATGTCCAGACAAGAATACTGGCTTCAATGCAGGATACAGGATACTTGTGGCTGGTGCGCTGGGATGACCCAGAGGGATGGTAAGGGGAGGGAGGTGGGCTGGGGGTTCAGGATGGGGAACACGTGTATACCGTGGCGGATTAGTGTTGATATATGGCAAAACCAATACAATGATGTAAAGTTAAAAAAAAAAAAAAAGGACAAAAATTAAAAGAAAAAAAGAATATTGGCTTTGCGTAATAAAATGATCACCTTTTAGAGGCATGCAGCCAGTCATGCCTTTATCAACTAGGTTTTCAGAATCAGATCAGATCAGTCGCTCAGTCGTGTCCGACTCTTTGCGACCCCATGAACTGCAGCAGTGTTATATAACAGCTGTGTAAAAGATTGCTCAAGGGAAGATACTGTTACCAGTTGTTCTTATTGTTTAGTCACTGAATTGTGTACAACTCTCTTGTGATCCCATGGACTGTAGCCCACCAGGCTCCTCTGTCCATGGGATTTCTCAGGCAAGAATACTGGAATGGGCTGTCATTTCCTTCTGCAGGGGATCTTCCCAACCCGGAAATCGAACCTGTGTCTTCCTTCATTGGCAGGGAGATTCTTTATCACTGATCCATCAGCGTTACTCCTTTATTAATCTTTACTGCCATAACTCCATGATTATACAAATTATCTTGGCTTCAAAAAATAGTCAGTTATAAGTAGCATGAAATAATAATGTTAGGCAATCATCAGTATTAGCTTCTCAATCTGCTAATAGTATGGTTTTAGAGTGGGTGGACACTTGTTCTCAATTTAGGCCACTCCCAGAACATTTGCTTCCTTTAGAGATAAATAAAAGCTGTACCTCTGTGTTCTGTCAATTTAATCTCAGGTCCCAAAGGAATCCAAGCATCTATTCTCCAATCTTATCTTGTATTTGTGGAGAGAAATTGCTGTTTTGCCATTCTTATTGAACTAAGCTCCAGATAATTTGAATTCAGTAATTCACAAACACTCTTAGTTTCTTAATAACTCATACATTTAATGTGTAGTTGATTATTACACTTTTTCAAAAGCAGGAAATTCCCTAGCACATATTTAAAAGAAACCTGTCAGACAGATTATAATGCAAATTAATTGAATTGTGGAATTATTTTTGGCTTTCCTTTTCTTCATCCAATCAAATATCACATCCCGTAGATTCTATCTCCACAGTGTCTAGCATATGCATTATTTATTTAATATTTTACCAGAGATTTAGTAAGCTCTGTAATGTCTAAGGGTATAAAACTGGTGGTCAGAATAAAGTACTACATGTAAGCCCCTCTAACTGTTAAAGAAAGAGTTTACAGGTAACAATGAGAAACAAATAAGAAAATAGATGAGAAAATTCCACTCCAGTATTCTTGCTTGGGAAATCCATTGCACAGAGGATTCTAGTGTGAAATCCAATACACAGAGGATTCTAGTCCATAGGGGTCAAAAAGAGTTAGACAGGACTTAGTGACTAAACAACAGCAACAGTAACACTAGTCCAGATATCTTCTCTTCAAGCCCAGGCTCTTTGATTGTATGGAACAGAAATTATCTAAGAAAGTTCAAGAAAAGCAGTTTGATGTGAGGACAAAGGTAAATGTTTTATGCATACAGAAATCAACCAAGTTAGGAACCACAGACAGGCAAGAAATTTGTAGGGCTCTAATAGAATAATTCTGGATTCAAGAGTGATTTGTGGAGCTACAGCAGATGAAACCCTGGCATCTTCCCTATATTTTATTTTAATGCAACTTACTTGAACTCCACAAGCTTATTTTTGTTGTGATACCAATGTATTGCTTCTTAAATCAAATTTTGAATAGGAAAAAATAAACTGGCATAGCTCAGCCTCTGGATATTGTTTGTTGTGTAGTTGCTAATAGTGCACAACTTTTTGTGACCACATGGACTATAGCCCACAAGGCTCCCCCATCCATGGAATCCTCCAGGCAAGAGTACTGGAGTGGGTTGCCATTTCCTTCTGCAGGGTATCTTCCCGACCCAGAGATCAAATCCACATTTCCTGCTTGGTAGGCAGACTCTATATTTCTATAGAGCCAGCAGAGAAGCCCCTCAGCCTCTGGATGGCTTCCCTTAGTTTAGGTTTCCACATTAATCCTGTCAAATAGGGCTCAGAATAATGATGTTGGAAACATTGGTCCATGCATTCAGCAAAGACTGTGGGTAAGGGATCAGGTAAGCTTAACCAGCCAACATATGGAATTAGAATATCCTTTCCACTCCCACTGATATTCTTAGTTTAAAAATAAGAATTAAGCTATATTAATAACACCCTAACTGACTGAATCTCTGTATAGACAGACATCAAGCAGATTGCACACAAACAGCCCATCTGTCGTTACAGATATTCTCATAGTGCTTAGTTTTTATTTCTATTGTAGCATTGTTCACTTACAAGTCTATCTAATGTGAGGGTAACATAGAAGGAGCAAACAAATGTATAATACATGAAAGAATAACTGAATAGTGAGAGTGATTTAGATTGCCATGCATATAAAAGTCATTATACTTTTTTGAGTTAAATGAAATTTTCATTTGTTAATGAATCCAAGACAGAGGGGCTGTCTGCCTTTTAGCGGGGTGAAGAAGGACCTTCCACTAAATTGTTATAGGATCTGATGAAGTGACAACTAATGACTAGAGGGAGAAAGCACCTGAGAGAGGGCAATCCATTTCCTAGTTAAGGGCATGGTCTGTTCTTTTACTCTGTAGACTACAAGATGCCTGCCTATAGGTACCTGGATTGTCACTCACACCAGTGACATAAGTGTCACATAAGTGACAGTACTTCTCATTGGGCCTATTAAAAACTGGCTTCATTTCTCTGGGGCTTCCCTGATGGCTCAGACAGTAAAGAATCTGCCTGCAATGCAGGAGACCTGGGTTCCACCTTTGGTCAGAAAGATCCCCTGGAGAAGAGAATGGCTACCCACTCCAGTATTCTTGCCTGGGAAATCCCATGAACAGAGAAACCTGGTGGCTACAGTCCATGGGGTCACAAAGAGTTGTACATGACTTCAAGATGAACATTTTCATTTTTCTGATGCTGATTGCAACAAGTCTATAACATGTCTTCATTTTCTTTCATAAAAGCATAGTCTCAACCCCCTGTAAAATTAGTAATAATTACCTTTCAATTCATTTTTAATTTGCTTTTTATTTTATATTGGGCTATAATTAAATTTTCATACTGTTCATGGGGTTCTCAAGGCAAGAATACTCAAGTGCTTCGCCATTCCCTTCTCCAGTGGACCATGTTTTGTGGTGGCAAGAATACACAGAAGAACAGTAAAAAATAGATCTTAATGACCCAGATAAGCACAATGGTGTGATCACTTCCCTAGGGCCAGATATCCTGAAATGCAAAGTCCAGTGGGCCTTAGGAAGCTAGTGCAGGTGATGGAATTCCAGCTGATCTATTTTAAATCCTACAAGATGATGCTGTTGAAATGCTGCATTCAATATGCCCGCAAATTTGGAAAAATCAGCAGTGGCCACAGGATTGGAAAAGGTTAGTTTTCATTCCAATCCCAATGAAGGGCAATGCCAAATAATTTTCAAACTACTGCACAATTGCACTCATCTCACACACTAGCGAAGTAATGCTCAAAATTCTCCAAGCTAGGCTTCAACAGTCCATGAACCAAGAACTTTCAGATGTACAAGGTGGATGTAGAAAATGCAGAGGAACCAGAGATCAAATTGCAAATATCTGTTGGATCATAGAAAGCAAGAGAATTCCAGAAATACATCTACTTCTGCTTCATTGACTATGCCAAAGCCTTTGACTGTGTGGATTACAACAAACTGTGGAAAATTCTGAAAGACATGGGACTACCAGACCACCTTGCTGGCCTTCTGAGAAATCTGTATGTAGTTCAAGAAGTAACTGTTAGGAATGGACATGGAAAAATAGACTGGTTCCAAATTGGGAAAGGAGTATGTCAAGGCTGTATATTGTTTCCCTGCTTATTTAACTTATATGCAGAGTACATCATGGGGAATGCTGGGCTGTATGAAGCCCAAGGTGGACTCAAGATTGCCAGGAGAAATATCAATAACCTCAGATATGCAGATGACACCACATTTATGGCATAAACCAAAGAGGAATTAAAGAGCTTCTTGATGAAAGTGAAAGAGGAGAGTAAAAATGTGAGTTTAAAACTCAACATTCAGAAAACAAAAATCATGGCATCTGGTCCCATCACTTCATGGCAAATAGATGGGGAAAAATGGAAACAGTAACAGACTTTATTTCTTGGGGATCCAGAATCACTGCAGATGGTGACAGCCATGAAATTCAAAGACACTTGCTCCTTGGAAGAAAAACTGTGACAAACCTAGACAGTATATTAAAAAGCAGAGACATTACTTTGTCAACAAACGTCCTTATAGTCATAGCTATGGTCTTTCCAGTAATCATGTATGCATGGATGAGTTGACCATAATGAAAGTTGGGCACCGAAGAATAGATGCTTTTGAACTATGATGTTGGAGAAGACTCTTGAGAGTTCCTTGGACTGTAAGGATATCCAAACTGTTCATCCTAAAGGAAATCAGTCCTGAATATTCATTGGAAGGACTAATACTGAAACTGAAGCTCCAGTACTTTGTTCACCAGATGAGAAGGACTGACTCCTTAGAAAAGACACGGATGCTGGGAAAGATTGAGGGCAGGAGGAGAAAGGGGTGACAGAAGATGAGATGGTTGGATGGCATCACTAACTCGGTGGACATGAGTTTGAGCAAACTCTGGGGGTTGGTGATGGACAGGGAAGCCTGGCATTGTGCAGTCCATGGAATTGCGAAGGGTTGGATGTGACTGAGCTGATGATTGACTTAAAATAGTATGTTTCAGATATCCAACAAAGTGGTTAAGTTATCAGTTCAGTTGCTCAGTCGTGTCCGACTCTTTGCGACCCCATGAATCACAGCACGCCAGGCCTCCCTGTCCATCACCAACTCCCGGAGGTCACTCAGATTCATGTCCATTGAGTCAGTGATGCTATCCAGCCATCTCATCCTCTGTCATCCCCTTCTCCTCCTGCCCCCAATCTGTCCCAGCATCAGGGTCTTTTCCAATGAGTCAACTCTTCGCATGAGGTAGCCAAAGTACTGGAGTTTTAGCTTAACATCATTCCTCCCAAAGAAATCCCAGGGCTGATCTCCTTCAGAATGGACTGGTTGCTTAAGTTATACATAAAGGTATATTCATTCTTTTTCAGATTCTTTTCTAATATATATGTTACTGCAGGATATTGAGTAAAGTTTCCTGTGCCATACAGTGTTTGTTCTCTGGCCTCTAAATCCTGTCCAACTGTTTTGTGACCCCATTGATTGTTGCCCAGCAGAGACTATAGCCCACCAGATAAAATCTCCTTTCTCCATGAGATTTTCCAAAGAAGACTACTGGAGTAAGTTGCCATTTCCTTCTCCAGGGGATCTCCCCAATCCAAGGACTAAACCCATGGCTCCTGCCACATCTCCTGCACTGCAGGTGAATTCTTTATCTCTGAGCCACCAGGGAAACCTTTGCTATACTGTAGGTCCTTTTTGGAGAAGGAAATGGCAAGAACACTCTGGTGTTCTTGCCTGGACAATCCCAGGGATGGCAGAGCCTGCTGGGCTGCTGTCTATGGGGTCGCACAGAGTCAGACACGACTGAAGCGACTTAGCAGGTCCTTTTTAACTATCTATTTTATTTATGGTAGTGTATATATGTCAATCTCAAACTCTAACTTATCCCTCCCCTCACCCTTTTGCCTTTGGTAACCATGAGCTTTTTTTCAGTGTCTGTGAGTCAGTTTCTGATTTGTAAATAATTTCATTTGTATAATCTTTTTAGATTCTACATATAAGTGATATCGTATTATGTTTGTCTTTCTCTGTCTGACTTCATTTCATGTGATAATCTCTAGGTCCATCCATGTTGCTGCAAATAGCATTATTTCATTGTTTTGTATGACTGAATAATATTCCATTATATAAATGTACTGCATCTTCTGTATCCATTCCTGTTGATGCACATTTAGGTTTTTCCATTTCTTGGCTGTTATGCTGCAATGAAAGTTCAGGTACATGTATTTTTGAATTACTGTGTTCTCTGGATGTATGTCTAGAAGTGAGGTTGCTGGATCATGTTGTGTGTGCTAAGTTGCTTCAGTCACATCTGACTCTGCAAATCCGTGGACTGTAGCCCATGAGGCTCCTCTGTCCATGGGATTCTCCAGGCTAGAATACTGGAGTGGGTTGCCATGCCCTTCTCCAGGGGATCTTCCTGATCCAGGGGTCAAACCTGTGTCTCCTGCAGCTCCTGCATTGCAGTCAGATTATTTACCACTGAGCCCCTGGGGAAGCTGGATCATATGGTAGTTCTACTTTCAGTTTTTTAGGGAACCTTCTAGTGTTCTCTATAGTTCTTATATAGCAAATTTGGAAAACTCAGCAGTGGCCACAAGATTGGAAAAGGTCAGTTTTCATCCCAATCCCAAAGAAAGGCAATGCCAAAGAGTGCTCAAACTACCACACAATGGCACTCATCTCACACGCTAGTAAAGTAATGCTCAAAATTCTCCAAGCCAGGCTTCAGCAATATGTGAACCGTGAACTTCCTGATGTTCAATCTGGTTTTAGAAAAGGCAGAGGAACCAGAAATCAAATTGCCAACATCCACTGGATCATGGAAAAAGTAAGACAGTTCCAGAAAAACATCTATTTCTGCTTTATTGACTATGCCAAAGCCTTTGACTGTGTAGATCACAATAAACTGTGGAAAATTCTGAGAGAGATGGGAATACCAGACCACCTGATCTGCCTCTTGAGAAATTTGTTTGCAGGTCAGGAAGCAACAGTTAGAACTGGTCATGGAACAACAGACTGGTTCCAAATAGGAAAAGGAGTACATCAAGGCTGTATATTGTCACCCTGTTTATTTAACTTATATGCAGAGTACATCATGAGAAATGCTGGACTGGAAGAAACACAAGCTGGAATCAAGATTGCCGGGAGAAATATCAATAACCTCAGATATGCAGATGACACCACTCTTATGGCAGAAAGTAAAGAGGAACTCAAAAGCCTCTTGATGAAAGTGAAAGTGGAGAGTGAAAAGGTTGGCTTAAAGCTCAACATTCAGAAAACGAAGATCATGGCATCTGGTCCCATCACTACATGGGAAATAGATGGAGAAACAGTGGAAACAGTGTCAGACTTTCTTTTTCTGGGCTCCAAAATCACTGCAGATGGTGACTGCAGCCATGAAATTAAAAGACGCTTACTCCTTGGAAGGAAAGTTATGACCAACCTAGATAGCATATTCAAAAGCAGAGACATCACTTTGCCAACAAAGGTTCGCCTAGTCAAGGCTATGGTCTTTCCTGTGGTTATGTATGGATGTGAGAGCTGGACTGTGAAGAAGGCTGAGCGCCGAAGAATTGATGCTTTTGAACTGTGGTGTTGGAGAAGACTCTTGAGAGTCCCTTGGACTGAAAGGAGATCCAACCAGTCCATTCTGAAGGAGATCAGCCCTGGGATTTCTTTGGAAGGAATGATGCTAAAGCTGAAACTCCAGTATTTTGGCCACCTCATGCGAAGAGTTGACTCATTGGAGAAGACTCTGATGCTGGGAGGGATTGGGGGCAGGAGGAGAAGGGGACGACAGAGGATGAGATGGCTGGATGGCATCACTGACTCGATGGATGTGAGTCTGAGTGACCTCCGAAAGCTGGTGATGGATAGGGAGGCCTGGCGTGCTGTGATTCATGGGGTCGCAAAGAGTCAGACATGACTGAGCGACTGATCTGATCTGATCTGATAGTTCTTATAACAATTTACATTTCCCCAAATAATGTAGGAGTAAACATAAAATTTTAATTGTTTTGTTTTTGTTTAAGCTTTAAAACAATTAGGATAGGACACTAAAGCTTTTATAATTGTTGAATTATTTGATTTCCTATGTGAGTTCATAGAAATATACTATTCTCTCTATTGTTGATTGTTTAAAATTTACAGTAGGAAAGTAAAATAGGAAAAATTAAAAACATAAATATGGTAATTAAACTTAGTTTTTAAAATTTTAACCCCTATTTTAATAATCCATTAGTATAATAGTAAGATTTTATTTTAAACTGTTCTTACTGGATAACTTAATTTATATTTTCTGAAGAGGAAAATTCTTACTCTCTTACCATAATCTTAGAAGATTAAGAGGCTGTTTAAGTAAGGAAAGCATTGAAAAATGTGAAAAATCACAGGAAATTTTTAAGGGGAAAAAAAAAAGCACATTCATGTCTGAAAATTAATTTAAAGCCAATATGTACAATTCTTTTCTGCAGTCCAGTTGGATGATATCTCATCATATTAAAAGAGAGCCTTAAAATTGCACCAGGAGAAATAAAAGTGGTCATATATGTAAGTCTATGTATTTTCCTTCATGTTTGGGTTAGCATAGCAGCAGCACAAAAGTAACTATTGACTTGATTTTTCTTCTGCTCCCTAAACTTCTCTTTTTTGTATGTTTGTTCAGTAAATATTTATTGAAGCTGTAAATTGTGTCAGGTACCTGTCAAAGCCCTGGAGGTAGAAGTATAAAATAGATACAGTTCTTGCCTTGGCAAGGACACAATCTCATCGAGGAGGCAAGCCCCCAAAAGTAATTACACTACAATATGCTATTTTACAGATATATGTTCCAAATGCTAAAATAACCTAGAATAAAGAGAGGGACTGAATAACTCTACCTAAAAGAGGTGAGGAAAGCATGGCAGATGTATGAACATTTTTGCAGGGACTTGAAGAACAGATCTGATTGCTCAAGTAGAAAATAGGGGAGAGAACTATCTTTGAAAGATAATTTGAAGCTGCTGAGGAGTAGGGAAATGGCAGAAAGATTAGAGAGTGATAACTTAAGAGCCTTTAATAAAACAGTATGTGCAAATGGAAGTGAGTAAGGCAGCAAAAATAGCATCACAAAGAAAGGATGCATACAGCAGACATGTAAAGAGACTAATTTGGAAAATCTTAGTAATGTGAAATTTGAAGTAACAAATTGATGATTGAAAGTATAAATGTAGAGTATATACATGACTTAGCAACTAAACTTTGGACATGACTTAGCAACTAAACAACAACAAAACATTAATCAGGTACCTGGTATTTGCAAAGGAGAGTAGTCCTGGGTGTTCATTGGAAGGACTGATGTTGAAGCTGAAACTCCAATACTTTGGCCACCTTAGCAACTAAACTTTGGACATGACTTAGCAACTAAACAACAACAAAACATTAATCAGGTACCTGGTATTTGCAAAGGAGAGTAGTCCTGGGTGTTCATTGGAAGGACTGATGTTGAAGCTGAAACTCCAATACTTTGGCCACCTCATGCAAAGAGTTGACTCATTGGAAAAAACCCTGATGCTAGGAGGGATTGGGGCAGGAAGAGAAGGGGATGACAAAGGATGAGGTGGCTGGATCACTGACTCAATGGATGTGAGTCTCAGTGACCTCCGGGAGTTGGTGATGGACAGGGAGGCCTGGCATGCTGTGATTCATGGGGTCTCAAAGAGTCGGACATGACTAAGCGACTGAATTGAACTGATGTATATAAAGTTAACTATGTTTGTCACACTGAGGAATGTAAAGAAATACATTCTAAATGTACATATTTTAATATGAATAAGGACTTCACTTGTGGCTCAGCTGGTAAAGAATCCACCTGCAATGTGGGAGACCTTGGTTCAATCCCTGGGTTGGGAAGATCCCCTGGAGAAGGGAAAGGCTACCCACTCCAGTATTCTGGCCTGGAGAATTCCATGGATTGTATAGTCCATGGGGTCACAAAGAGTTGGACACAACTGAGCAAATTTCACTTTCACTAATATGAGTGAAAAATATAACAACTTTTAGTCTTTTTACATCTAAAGTATCTTTCTAAATAGTGTACTGAGTTCTCTGCTGCTGCTGCTGCTAAGTCGCTTCAGTCGTGTCCGACTCTGTGCGACCCCATAGACGGCAGCCCACCAGGCTCTGCCGTCCCTGGGATTCTCCAGGCAAGAACACTGGAGTGGGTTGCCATTGCCTTCTCCATTGTGTGAAAGTGAAAAGTGAAAGTGAAGTCGCTCAGTCACGTCCGACTTGTAGCGACCCCATGGCCTGCAGCCCACCAGGCTCCTCCATCCATGGGATTTTCTAGGCAAGAGTACTGGAGTGGCTTGCCATTGCCTTCTCCAACTGAGTTCTCTATTGCTGGAAAATTGAATTGTATAAATAACAGAGAAGTT
This sequence comes from Tragelaphus eurycerus, assembly GCA_935064755.1. NCBI lineage: Eukaryota > Metazoa > Chordata > Mammalia > Artiodactyla > Bovidae > Tragelaphus > Tragelaphus eurycerus. The sequence goes on along the minus strand of CAKXYN010000132.1, from coordinate 324,046 downwards.
AAAACTTTAATTAATTGCAGAGTATCATTTATTCTTAAAAGACTAGGTTTGCCCATGTATGAACCTATTGAAAAGAGAAAAGAAGGGTGGGCAAAGCCAATTTGATTATTGTTTTCATTGCCTAACATATTGGATTTTTCATATAAAGTCTGTATCATTTTATGTAGCATTTTTAAAACAATAGGGATTTAAGGTGGCAGTTTGATTAACTTAAAAATAAAGACGGCCATCATTTTTTATGGTCTTAATGTATTCTGTGGAGGCTTGGATTTTTGTTTGCTGTTACTGTTTATAGGATCTATGCTATTAAATCTATCCAGCTGTTATCAAATCTCATCCTAAGAATAAAATACTAAGACCTTATTGAGAACCAATTTCATATGTGGCCTCAAAATTGCATCTCTGTAAACTGTTACTTGTCTGAAACTCTTTAATTGTTCTTCTTCAGAGGAGTCCCTTGCATCTCTGTAAACTGTTACTTGTCTGAAACTCTTTAATTGTTCTTCCTCAGAGGAGTCCCTAATTTGAGTCCCATTCTTAGGTAAATTTTAATTTCTTATGTTATGTCAATATCTGTTGTAAAACCCAGTGTACTCATAGTCATGTAAATTATTTTCATTAGAAGATAAAGAAATTTTTTTTTTCTAATAACACTCTAAGAAGTGTGCATCTCTTATAAACCTGTTGGAAAATTGAAGCATGAAAGTCAGTTTGAGAAGTTTTGGTCCTATGCATTAATTTCATTCATTCTTCAATACTTTGGGAAATATCAGTGAACAGGACACACTAATATACCTGTTCTTTTGCAGTTACATTCTAGTGGAGAGGAAGAGATATATAGTAAGTGATAAACGTGGTATATTAGATTATGTTTTGAGGCAGAATTCCTTCTGCAGTTTATCTTTCCTCTCACATTCACTATAAGCAGCAAGGAGAAACCAAGTTGTGCCTTCCACACTTTGCTTGGAAATCTCAACTAAATATCTAAGTTCATCACTGACAAGTACCCCTTGCCTTCCAGCAGTAGAAATAATTCAGTCAGCTCCTTTGCCACTATATAACAAGGGCCACTTTTCCTCCACTTTTCAACAATACGTTCCTCATTTCTGTCTGAGTCCTCACCAAAAGCACCTGTAACATCCATATTTCAATCAAAAGTCTCTTCAAGGCAATCTAGGCTCTTCTAATGAAATGCCTCAAAAGTCATCCAGCCTTAACCCATTACTCAACTCCAAAATTATTTGAGTTTTTAGATATTTGTTATGAAAGCCTCCCACTTCTTAGTAGCAAAATCTGTATTAGTTATCTAGGGCTGCCATAACAAAGGATCACAGACTGGGTGGTTTACAAAAACTGAAGTTTATTCTCTGAGTCCTAAAGGATACAAGTCCTAAATCAGGGTATCAGCAGTATCAATTCCTTCTGAGGGATAATCTGTTGCCTGCATCTCTCCTAGCTTCTGCTGCAAGCTAGCAATCCTTGGTGTTCATTGTAGACACATCACTCTGCTCCTGCTTTTGTCTTCACTTGGCATTCTGCCTGTAGCTCTGCTACCATCCTCTGTAGGTGTCTGTCTCTGGGTCCAGATTTCTTTTTATAAAGATGCTAGTCATTATTGGATTAAGGTTCACCCTAAGAGTATCAACATAGCTTGATAACATCTGTAAAGACCTTATTTCCAAAAGAAGATCACATTCATAGGTACCGGGGGTAGGACGTGTATATCTTTATTAAGGACACAATTTAACACATAACACATGATATACTAGTAAACTGTGCAGCATATTAGAAAGGGATGAATGTATACTTGCTAATACCTTAGTACAGTCAGGTAAAATTGATTTTTACCAGAAATTTTGAGATAAGCTGTAATTTCCCAGAGTGTGCTCTATGAAGATCTGATCTATCAAGGTACTACATAACAAAGAGATTCCATAATCAAGTAAATTTCTTTTATGTAAAAATCCAATCTCCACTCTTAGGTGCTTCACAGTGTCCCTTAACCTTTCAAGGATTCTATGAATTTCTACAGTAAGTAAAATAAACTTATTTTCCAAATGAATTTGACCATGAGAGTCTTTTAATTTAAAACTTCTCTTAGAACTAGTCCATTACTTGGAAAATACTTGGTGAAAATACTGCAATAAAACTATGCATTTTGTTTTCTCTTTATGTGCTTTAGACATACTTAAGAAGGCTAACCAAATAGGAAAACAGGATGACTCCAATGTAGAATTTACACATTCACAAAATGGAAACGTCTCTCTATCATGTCCCATATTAATGTGAAGTCTCTGGTATCTTTAGGTGTGTTTCTGTAAGCTAGTCCAGACATCTTTAAAATCATTTATGAATATCCGAGTCACTGATAATTAGTTTGGAATATTATCTAAGTCTAAATCTCAAGTATTATAAATGTTAATATTGTGCACATATCTGCTCACAACTTCATCTTATGTAGTTTAATTTCTAAGTGCTAGAAAGAAAAATGTCCAGGGGAATTACTGACAAGTGTTTCTTACACCTAAGCTTGCTTTGAGGGCAGGAACATGATCCCGGAAATATACACTCTACTTAGCTCACTTTATCGAGGCCCTTCTAATCTCAGGGCAATTAGTAACACATTTCCATCTAAACCTGCTTTAACACCAAATTTTACCTATTATGGACAACCAATTCTAAAACAGTAATTTAATGAAGCCTTATTTCATGGGTAATAGAAATCTTGTTGTTTGTGTGTTAAAAATCCATTTCCTGTACAAGCATACAGTTACAGCTAGAGGTAATAAAACACTAGGATTTTAGTTTCATACTTTCCTCATCCATTTCCCCAAATAACCTAGGGCATGAGAGAAGAAATCATTGAAAGGACTGATAACTATCCAGAAGCTTACCAGTTTTACCAGTTTCTGAAGAAAATCCCATTAAGTCACGCTGTGTCCTGTTTCCCCAAATAAAATAAAACCAGCAGAGGCTTATCAGAGCTTATCATTTTGAGGCCATTAATTAGGTAAATTCTACTCCTGGTGAAAATGTTTCCCAGAAATCTCTCTTCGATTGACATTTATTTTGTGTTAACCATTTTGCCTGACTTGGCTTCATACCACATCTAGAGGCCATTTAAACAATATTAAGATAACAACATTAATTCACTGTTCTTTCGTTAATCATATAGAAGGAGATCAGCTTGTTATAAATAATGATCTTTCCTTGCCTGAAGCTTAGCTCTTTGAGCACTTGTTCTTAATGCAAATCCCTGTCCTTTTGTACTAGCTGCAGAGTAATAGTATTTAATGCTGTTCCATTCTTTTCTAATGTTTCAATACTGTGTGTAGGATGGTGGGGGTGGCTTCAGTTTTGAACTCCAGCAGGATCGTCTTTGAAAAGAATATGGGGACACAACGTTTTTGACTTGCTTTGTCAAAATTATTATTTTTCTCTTTTCTGGCGATGATTACTGGAATTGAGACTTAAGCATGTATCTGACACATGATGTAATATGTCATAACATTTCCTTATCTGCAAAATAAGTATGCTATGCTATGCTAAGTCATTTCAGTCGTGTCTGACTCTGTGTGACCCCATAGACGGCAGCCCACCAGGCTCCCCCGTCCCTGGGATTCTCCAGGCAAGAACACTGGAGTGGGTTACCATTTCCTTCTCCAATGCATGATAGTGAAAAGTGAAAGTGAAGTCTCTCAGTCGTGTCCGACTCTTAGCGACCCCATGGATTACAGCCTAACAGGCTCCTCTATCCATGGGATTTTCCAAGCAAGAGTACTGGAGTGGGGTGCCATTGCCTTCTCTGGCAAAATAAGTATACTGGGTTGAAAAGTCAGGAAGTTTTGTCAAGATTTCATTTTTTACATTTGACTCAAAATCACTAAAGAGGAGATATAGCTACTATACTCCTGGCAAACCATGGTTAAAAGATTTGTCATTCCCTTAGGTGAAGCATTTGAATTTCTCAGGCTGATGTGGAGAAGGCAGGCGGTTGTACAATTGGATTGCAGAAACTAGACATCCTTCTGTGTTTGCTTGTATAATTAGGCATGACTTTTGAACAACTTTCTCTCTCCCTCGGGGGATTTCAGGAAGCTATTATAGAAGGTGGTGCTCCTCTGTGCTGGTGCTGCAGTTTATTGCTAACCAGTTGCTCATCTAATCAAATTCTGTTCTTTAAAAGACTTTTAAAATAACACAGGTATAACCTGAAAGAGAAGCAATTTGGCAGTATGTTCATAATCTCAGTGCTCTGTTTTTCCTCCTTGCAATCATCAGTTTTGTATTCAACCTGGATTTGCCAAGAGCCGGCAAACCGCCGTGTCATTCTGGGTATTGGAAGATACTGATGAAGAAGGCTAACTTGTCCCCTTCTCCTACATGATGGAATTCCCAGCCATATGGTGTACATATATGACTAGGCATTTAAAGTCAAATGAGATAAATATTCAGTTCAGTTCAGTTCAGTCGCTCAGTCATGTCCGATGCTTTGTGACCACATGAATAAATATTACTGCAAGAAAAACCACTGGATGCCATGGGGGCTTACCTAATTCAGAAAGGGCAGGAAAGGTTCCTCAAGGAGCCATTTACATGGCTCACTTGACATAGAAAGATCTGAAGCTATGCTCAAGGAGTGAGGAGAGAGAGTGGGGAGGGTACTCTAGGTCGGGAGAACAACTTGAAGAACACCTGGAGGCTAAAAGGAACAGGACATTCTTAGGGATTAAGGTTCACAAGGGTGAGACCAGAGAGTAGAGGAATGGTAAAAATGGAAGCTTCACACTGAATCAATAAAGATTAATTACCTAGCAGGACTCTTAATTCCAAGATTCTTAAAGAAGTATAAATAGTTATGCATCTAGACCAGAACATAATATTCTAAAAATATTCATATCAAGTACATGATATGATTTGAAGAACCTATACCAAAGTATCTTTGTTCCTTGGTGTGCATTAAAAATTATAATGTTACCATAAGAGGAATTTCAATATTGGTATTGAACAGGACACGTATTGGGTATTTTTAGCATAAATCATGTTAGTCTGAATTACTTATACTTTATCATATTATTTTTAAAGTGCTAATATTAAGGTCAGATTATGGAAAGGTTGTGAAAGACAGACAGAGAGGAATATTTAGAAATAGAAGAATTGCTCGAGGGAAACTCAAAGTTGTGTGAGTACATGGAAGAAAATCATGAGAAAGAAAAGGGGTTTGAGTGAAAAGAATTGGTTGAGAAGCAGTGGAGTGTTGAAGCTGGCTTGCACCACTCAGAAGATCCATTTGTTTAGATTTTCATAAATTTTGAAAGCTTAATATTAAATAGTCACATTTAGAAATAAATGGAGAAGGCGATTGCACCCCACTCCAGTACTCTTGCCTGGAGAATCCCATGGACGGAGGACCCTGGTGGGCTGCAGTCCATGGGGTCGCTAAGAGTCGGACACGACTGAGCTACTTCAATTTCACTTTTCACTTTCATGCATTGGAGAAGGAAATGGCAACCCACTCCAGTGTTCTTGCCTGGAGAATCCCAGGGAAGGGGGAGCCTGGTGGGCTGCCGTCTATGGGTTGCACAGAGTCGGACATGACTGAAGCGACTTAGCAGCAGCAGAAATAAATAATATAAATGTATAATTAAGTATTGATATATATATATTTTTGAAAGTACTCAAAACTCATTATTTTCTAACCACTTTATTACATTTAATATCTTTCCTCTTGGAGTTACTTTAAGCCCATTGTCATTGCGTGATGGAAAACCTATGCAATAATGTTCTCTTATGCATATTTTTCCAGTGTCTTATTTGACATCATGTTAGTCATGATGGGAGTATTTATACCATGAAAATTGATAAACAAAATAAATCTGAGTTTGATTCATTTTTTGGTTGGTTGTGTACGGTAGACTTAAAGTAGTGAAGAAAAAATGGTTAAAATGTAAGATTGAACTTAAAAATGTGTCATGGTTGTGCTTTCTACATTGTAAATAACCTAAGAAATTAAGAGAATATTCTGCATGCTTCAAAAATTACTATAAAACTCAGCTTCTTCATCAGTTGTATCCATTTGTTAGTTATAAATCCAAGGGTTTGACAAAATCAACTGAAGCATTTTATGTAAATTGATTGGCTATAGAGAATTTACAAAAAATAGTATTGCATTTTTTAATTGATTTACATGGGTGCTACACATCCTTTATATGAATAATATTTATAATAAACGAAATCCTTATTTTTTAAATTAGATTCATTATTTATGTTCACCCCTGCACCTAGTACACCAAAAATAATCTGCTTACAGTTTTGCCCATGTCTGGCCTTTGCTTAAAGGATTCTGTACATATCATTCCTATGAGCATACTAACGTATTTAGCCTTTTAACTTAGTTGCACTGAACAGTGGTGGTTGAAATCTTCTAATACTACTCTGTACATCATAGCAGAAACTGAAGACTAACAAGAGAAATTGTATATGTGATGTGAAAAGTGAAAGTAAAGTCGCTCAGTCATGTCTGACTCTTAGCGACCTCATGGATTGCAGCCTACCAGGCTCCTCCATCCATGGGATTTTCCAGGCAAGAGTACTGGAGTGGGGTACCATTGCCTTCTCCATCAGGAAGAAGGATTGTTCATTTAACTTGGAATTGTGTACTGTTGCTCCATTCTCACTACCCGCTTCTCTGATTTGTGCCATTTGAAGCATCTAGTGCCTTAACTTTTGAACGGCCTCTCTGGAAAACATCTAGAGCATCTTTCAACTATGACAATGGATTTTATCAAATTATTTCTAATTGATTCCTATATTAGCTTCTATTCAACACTTTGGGGCAATGTCCTGAAGCTATAGTGAATGGTGGTGAGTGGGAGAGTGACCTCTAAAGAAAATAGAAATCCATCCCTAGAAATTGTATGTGGCTACTATCTAGTAGTACTGCATTTCAGATTCTTTTGTTGACCATGATGGCTACTCCATTTCTTCTAAGGGATTCCTGCCCACGATAGTAGACATAATGGTCATCTGAGTTAAACCCACCCATTCCAGTCCATCTTAGTTTGCCGATCCCTAGAATGTCGACGTTCACTCTTGCCATCTGCTGTTTGACCACTTCCAATTTCCCTTGATTCATGGACCTAACATTTCAGGTTCCTATGCAATATTGCTCTTTACAGCATTGAACCTTGCTTCTATCACCAGTCCCATTCACAAATAGGTGTTTTTGTTTTGGCTCCATCCCTTCATTCTTTCTGGAATTATTTCTCCACTGATCTCCAGTAGCATATTGGAACAGAATGACAGAATGATCTCTGTTCATTTCCAAGGAAAACCATTCAATATCATGATAATCCAAGTCTATGCCCTGACCAGTAATGCTGAAGAAGCTGAAAGTGAATGGTTCTATGAAGACCTTCAAGACCTTCTAGTACTAACACACAAAATAGATGTCCTTTTCATTATAGGAGTCTAGAATGCAAAAGTAGGAAGTCAAGAAACACCTGGTGTAACAGCCAAATTTGGCCTTGGAGTACAGAATGAAGAAGGGCAACAGCTAATAGAGTTTTGCCAAGAGAATGCATAGTCGTAGCAAACACCCTCTTCCAACAACACAAGAGAAGACTCTACACATGGACAGCACCAGATGGCCAACACCAAAATCAGATTGATTATATTCTTTGCAGCCAAAGATGGAGAAGCTCTATACAGTCAGCAAAGCAAGAACAGGAGCTGACCATGGCTCAGATCATGAACTCTTTATAGTCAAATTCAGACTTAAATTGAAGAAAGTGGAGAAAACCACTAGACCATTCAGGTATGACCTAAACTAAATCCCTTATGATTATACAGTGGAAGTGAGAAATAGATTTAAGGGACTGGATCTGATAGAGTGCCTGATGAACTATGGACAGAGGTTTGTGACATTGTACAGGAGACAGGGATCAAATCATCCCCAAGAAAAAGAAATGCAAAAAAGCAAAATGGCTGTCTGAGGAGGCCTTACAAATAGCTGTGAAAAGAAGAGAAGCCAAAAGCAAAGGAGAAAAGGAAAGATATAGCGATTTGAATGCAAAGTTCCAAAGAATAGCAAGGAGAGATAATAAAGCCTTTCTCAGCAATCAATGCAAAGAAATAGAGGAAAAAACAGAATGGGAAAGACTAGGGATCCCTTCATTAAAATTAGAGATACCAAGGGAACATTTCATGCAAAGATGGGCTCAATAAAGGACAGAAATGGTATGGACCTAGCAGAAGCAGAAGATATTAAGAAGAGGTGGCAAGAATATACAGAAGAACTGTACAAAACAGATCTTCATAACACAAATAATCATAATGGTATGATCACTCACAATCACCTAGAGCCAGACATCCTGGAATGTGAAGTCAAGTGGGCCTTAGAAAGCATCACTACGAACAAAGCTAGTGGAGGTGATGGAATTCCAGTTGAGCTGTTTCAAATCCTGAAAGATGATTCTGTGAAAGTGCTGCACTCAGTATGTCAGCAAATTTGGAAAACTGAGCAGTGGCCACAGGACTGGAAAAGGTCAGTTTTCATTCCAATCCCAAAGAAAGGCAATGCCAAACAATGCTCAAACTACCACACAATTGTACTCATCTCACAAGCTAGTAAAGTAATGTTCAAAATTCCCCAAGCTAGGCTTTAGCAATATGTGAACCATGAACTTTCAGATGTTCAAGATGGTTTTAGAAAAGGCAGAGGAACCTGAGATCAATTGCCAACATCTGCTGGATCATCGAAAAGCAAGAGAGTTCCAGAGAAAACATCTATTTCTGCTTTATTGACTATGCCAAAGCCTTTGACTGTGTGGACCACAATAAACTGTGGAAAATTCTGAAAGAGACAGGAATACCAGACTACCTGACCTGCCTCTTGAGAAACGTGTATACAGGTCAGGAAGCAACAGTTAGAACTGGACATGGAACAACAGACTGATTTCAAATAGGAAAAGGAGTATGTCAAGGCTGTATATTGTCACCCTGCTTATTTAACTTTTATGCATCACGAGAAACACTGGGCTGGAGGAGGCACAAGCTGGAATCAAGATTGCTGGGAGAAATATCAAGAACCTCAGATATTCAGATGACACCACCCTTATGGCAGAAAGTGAAGAAGAACTAAAGAGATTCTTGATAAAATTGAAAAAGTGAAGATAAAAAGTGAAAAGAGGAGAGTGAAAACGTTGGCTTAAATTTCAACATTCAAAAAACTAAGATCATGACATCCAGTCCCATCACTTCATGGCAAATATATGGGGAAACAGTGGAAACAGTGGCTGACTTTATTTTTAGGGATCTCCAAAATCACTGCAGATGGTGATTGCAGCCATGAAATTAAGATGCTTTTCCTTGGAAGGGAAGGTGTGACCAACCTAGACAGCACATTAAAATTTAGAGACATTACTTTGTCAACAAAGGTCCGTCTAGTCAAGGCTATGGTTTTTCCAGTGGTCATATATGGATGTGAGAGTTGGACAATAAAGAAAGCTGAGCACAGAAGAATTGATGCTTTTTAACTGTGGTGTTGGAGAAGACTCTTGAGAGTCCCTTGGACTGCACAGATCCAACCAGTCCATCCTAGAGGAAATCAGTCCTGGGTGTTCATTGGAAAGACTGATGTTGAAGCTGATACTTCAGTACTTTGGCCACCTGATGCAGAGAGCTGACTCATTTGAAAAGAACTTGAAGCTGGGAAAGATTGAGGGCAGGAGGAGAAGGGGATGACAGTGGATGAAATGGTTGGATGGCATCATCGACTCAATGGACTTGTGTTTTGGTGGACTCCGGGAGTTGGTGATGGACAGGGAGGCCTGGCTAGCTGCAATTCATGGGGTCTCAAAGAGTCGGACACAACTGAGTGACTGAACTAAACTATCTAGTAGTGATCAGTAACTTCTAAGTATTGTTCACATGTACTGGAGCTTAATCACATGGGTCACAAAAGTCACATGGGATGATTTGCATTGTTTACAGATGACTTTGTTCTTCTGCTATTTTAGAATAATTGCCAATCTGTTTCTATATAACTCCTATTACAGGAAGGGGTGTGTGTTGGGAAATATTGAGATGGATTTTTCTATTCTTTTTTCTTGTCAAAGTAGTATACACTTAAAACCCGTCAGATTAAATTTTGTAGAGATGGAATCAAATCATGCTTTGAATACTTAGTGCTTAGGGATTCACAAGGCTGGCCAAATTATAGATGTTCAAAAGCCCTTTTTAGAGGAAAAACAAGAGAGAAAGGAAAAGAGGGGGTGTATAAACAGGGAGGGAGGGGATAGGGCAAGCAATGAGTTACACAGAACAATTAAAAAAGCAAAAAAGCATTAAACTCAGGCATAATTTCATCAACAAAATGTAATGATAACAATGGTGAATGGTATTCCATGTTGTATATTACTTTGCTGCTGCTGCTAAGTCACTTCAGTCGTGTCCGACTCTGTGCGACCCCATAGATGGCAGCCCACCAGGTTCCCCCGTCCCTGGGATTCTCCAGACAAGAACATTGGAGTGGGTTGCCATTTCCTTCTTCATTACTTTGCTAAGTCTGCCCTAAGAGAGAGCACAGATTGGGTAGCTTAAACAACAGAAAATATTTAGTCATGGTTTTGAAAGTTAGAAATCCAAGGTCAGAGTGTTAGCAGGTTTGTTTTCTTCTGAGGTCTTTTTCTTCGTTTTCTGTATATTTACCCTCTCCCTGTGTCTTCATATGGTGTTTTACTCTGTGCAAGAGTCCCAGGTGTCTCTTTGTCCAAATCTCCTTCTCTTAGGACAGAGGAGAACAGTCATTGGATTAAGGCCATAATGGCCTCATTGTAATCAGCTCTTAAAGTCCTGATCGTTAAAAAAAAGTCACATATTGAGTCAGGTGGGGGGGTGGGCTGTGAGGGGAAAGGGCTTCAACATATGAATTTAGGAGTAGCGGGTACATTTCAGCCCATAACATTCAGAACATTCTTGGGTCAGTTTCTCTACTTTTTAAAATGTACATGTCATTTTTAAACTGTATTTTTAAATTACATGTTAATTTTAGATGTTTTACCATATCAATAAGAGCTTTGCAAATACGAATGTATCAGCTTAAATATTACTTTATGCATTAACTAATTCCTCCTTTGGTCATTTAAGTGGTTTGCAGTGTTAAGTCCTGTGAATAACAGTGCAATGCATATCAACATTTGTTGAAATTTTATATTTAGGTTTCTCAATGTTGGTGAAGAGTTTTTGCAAATTGAAATGATGTGGTCAACTTTATTTCCCATGGAAGAGCATTATGATGTGCTTAATAGAATGGAATTGTGGAAAGTATCCCTAAGACGGATGTGTATCAAAGAAATACATTGCCCCAGAAGTGTACAAAGAGGCATTCACAGGCATTTGATGAAGTAATATCAAGCAGAAGATTATTTATTTGGGCTTAAAGTCTTTTTTTTTTTTTTTTTTCTTTTACATTTTATGACACTGAAATTGGATGGACTTTATTATTATAAGAAACATGAAAGCAGCTGAATGATGTTAATGGCTTTAGAACAAGGAAAACATAACAGACTATTTTCTGACATTCAATATGGGTACAGCCAGGCCAAGATGTATATCCAGTTTGATACAAAAAAAAATAAACACTTCTGAACTTGTGGCTGAGGCAACGTTTTCCAAAATATTCCTTGCCATAAGGAAAACATATTTTCCTATTTAGCAGTAACAGCTGCTAAACGTGTGCTCAGCCATTACCTGTGTGCTTATGGTGACAGAACCTACTGTATCATGTAGTGGGCTCAGTGTTAAGTTGCCAGACCTTGGCTTGAGGTCTAGATTTCCAGGTGGTCTTACTTGACTCAGCTAAAGAGGTCTCAGGTCTTTCATGATTCCATAAACCTGAGAATACAGAGGACACTCAAGTAGAATTTATCTAGTCCTTTACTAAAATTAAACATGACAAATCCATTTAAATCATTCTAGGGGCCTCTTTCTAAAGCTTAAATCATGTGTCAGCATTTTTTTTTTTTTTTCCTATAAAGGGCCTGATAATATTTTAGGCTTAGTAGGCCACATATATCACCATTTAATATTCTTTTTGTCTTTTTCCTTTTCATTTTATACTCTTTAAACATGGAAAACTATGTTTTATCTCCAAGGGTAATGCAAAACAGGCCATAGGCTGGATTTGAACATAGTTTTCTTTCATCCTTCAAATTGCAAAAATAAATGTGGCAAACCTGAATGTTCTCTATAGCAGCACTTAAAAAAAATTTCCTGTGTATTTTTGCTATTCCATGCCCTTTTTTAATAGAGCTTGCCTCATGAGAAGAGCATATTAGAGAGCCGTCTGGCACAATATTTCAAAAGTTTTGAGATTATTAAGTCACATGATTTCTGTGTGTGTGTGTGTATGTGTGTGCACACACACACTCAGTTGCTCAGTTGTGTCAGACTCTTTTCAACCCCATGGACTATAACCTGCCAGGCTCCTCTGTTCATGGGAATTTTCAGGCAAGAATACTGGAATTGGTTGCCATTTCCTTCTCTGGGGGATCTTTCCAATCCAGGGATTGAACCCATGTCTCCTGCATTGGAAGGAGGACTGAACCATCAGGAAGTCCTCATATTGTATCTGATCAACCATTTTATGTAACTTATAAAATTTGTATAAAAATTTATATAAACTTTGTTATATAAAATATTACTATTAAAGCTCTTACTACAACTTTTGCAAAAGATAGTCCCATGGAAAGCTTATATCAGCCATTTATATATAAGAGTTAATCATCTCAGCTGTTAAAAATCTGCCTGCCAATTCAGGAAACACAGGAGATGTGGGTTCAACCACTGGGTCAGGAAGATCCCCTGGAGAAGAAAATGGCAACCCACTCCAGTATTCTTGCCTGGAAAATTCCATGGACAGAGGAGCCAGGCAGGGTACACTCCATAGGATCACAAAAAGTCAGACACGACCAAGCACACACGCTGAATGCTCAATATGGTACAGGAAAAATTGTGGGGATGGAATTAACATCTAGACTGGTCAGAAGGATGAGGCACAGAAACAATGATTTTTCCATGTCATTTTCTTCTCTATTATAATTCCTCTTGTTTCACATGTAGGCCAGTAGTGTCTTCAACAATTTCTAAATATCTATCATCTATATTCACTTACGTAGTTTTTGTTTGCTTGCTTTTTAATAGCATTTCCTACTCACAGTACAAGGAAGAATACTATAATCATTTAAAACTTTTGTGAAAAATTAGGAAGTTGTAATGCAATTACCTCACTGGAATCTAGCCTAACTCCTAAGGCAATCTCTTTACAAAATTGGATCACAGAATCTATAATTCAACAATCTACATTTGTTGGTCAGAACTTCAATTTTAGGCTTCATCCTAAAGAAAATATTTTTAATTGGAGAGTTATCCTCAAGGAGTTTTCTTAACATGTTTTATGATTGCTTTTTTAGATGAGTTTTGAGAGAAGAAATTTACTTGAACTGGACTGATAGAAAGATCTATTTTTTAAATGAATATAGTGTGCAGTTATCAATTATAGATTTAAAATAAGATTTTGCTTCATTGTAGTTTATCTAACAGAGAAGGCAATGGCACCCCACTCCAGTACTCTTGCCTGGAAAATCCCATGGGTGGAGGAGGCTGGTAGGCGGCAGTCTATGGGGTCATTAAGAGTTGGACACGACTGAGCGACTTCCCTTTCACTTTTTGCTTTCATGCATTGGAGAAGGAAATGGCAACCCACTCCAGTGTTCTTGCCTGGAGAATCCCAGGGACGGGGGAGCCTCGTACGCTGCCATCTATGGGGTTGCACAGAGTCGGACATGACTGAAGCAACTTAGCAGTAGCAGCAGCAGTTTATCTAAAAACATCAAATGCCATGAACTTTTGAGTAGAAGGCATTATTTACTGGTCAGTTATGATATTATAACATAAACATAATAGCTATTAAATATACCAGCCCAGAAAAGGTATAAATGAACTAAATTCTGAATGAATTTGTTGCAGTTTTTATAGCGGGAAAATCCCCTATTGTGTACATTCTCTGGTGACCAACATGGGCAAATGAAATTAGGAAATACTACCCATCAGGCATAAACTCCAAGGACAAAGCACATTTCCTGTAGAACCCAGGGTTGACTTAAAGATTTGTAATGATATTAACCTTTTACACACACACATTTGACTGAGTTTATTGTACTGTACTCATTTGCTTCAGTTGTATCTGACTCTTTGCTACCCCATGGACTCCTCTGTGAGATTTCCCAGCAAGAATACTGGAGTAGGTTGCCATGCCCTCCTCCAGGGGATCTTCCAGATCCAGGAATTGAACCTGTGTCTCCTTTGTCTCCTGCTTTCCTGGAAGATTTGTTACTACTGAGCCATCTATTGGAAGAGTATTTTTGGGACTATAATAATTCTTTCAAAAGTTCAGAAACACAGATTTTCTGTGAAGTGTTAGGTACCTTCTAGCCAATCACTTTTTCATCTCTTGCCTTCCAATAGGAAATGCTTGAATAATATACTTGATGAATATTTTATTCACTTAATTTCCTTGCTTGAATCAGGTACTGGTCTTGCTTCCAGATGTTTAAAAGTGATACAGATCTGCTTAACATTGAGACAGACCAATCATAGACCACAGCATTCAATCTAGATTATCCCATGTCCTTTATCAGGAAAAAGAATCCTACTCTTCTGGAATTTGTAGAACACAATTAGTTTTCTTAACTTGAGAAGGCATGTCAAAATATGTTAAAATCAATGAGCTAATTTATATTCACTACTTTGTAGATAGAAACTTCTCAACAAATATTTGACATTTTAATCTGTGATAAAATGGGGAATATACATTAACAACCAATTAGTTTGAGGTCTGTCAAGCCTCACTTTAACCTGTACTTGTTTGTGTATGTCACTTACAGATTGGATAGAATGATTTTCTTTTGAAATTAAAAACACTTAATGTGAGAATATTTATAGGCCTAGGCCTTGCTTGTACTTCCTTTGAAAACAAGGAATCCAGGTGGAGGAGAACTGGACAATTAGAAAACCCAAATAGGTTTTTTGAAAAGAGTTTAAGGGAGTTGAACAAGGGAGAATTATTTTGTGAGCTATGTGAGAACATAAAGATAGCTAGTGCAGAAATTTGATATGTTATGCACAGAATACCCTTTATAATATTTTGAGAGGATCATAAAGTATTCAAATTACTTTCTAAATATCTTTGCCTGTTTGACTTAAATCAACAGGAGATTGTGAGGACCCATGACTAACTATAATGTGGATTACTGACTAACTATAATGTGGATTATATTTGTAGGGCTAGGTTTATAGTTTAGGACTTAGCTAGACTTGAGACAAAGTCAATATCATAAAGTATATTTTCTTGCTGGTTACAATCTTATTAGAGTTATGGTCCAAAGTGTGAAAATTTACCCAGGGAAACATTTCTTTGCTAGCATACTACTACAGGGTAGCACTGGAGACCCCTCAGAGACTTGATGGAATTCCTTAAGAAATTGAAAGCTAGAAACGTGTGAATCTCAACTCTCATGAGCATAGACTTTCTTAACTTGGAGCTCTTTGTGGGTAATAGCTGTATGTCAAGGTATCTATGCTTAGGCTGATTCAAGGCATTTGCTTGCTCCAGTGATAGTAGCTTCCCTGGAAAATTGTCTGCAACTCTATGTTGCTTTAGAATTTATGTCACTGGCTATTTGTTATTAGACACTTGAGAAATCTGGGTGGAGTTCCTTGTGGAGGTTCAGAAAACTAATTCACAGAGTCCTGATAAGAGTGTAGTACTTAAATTATATAAAAATGGTATTCAGTTCAGTAACTCAGTTGTTTCCGACTCTTTGCAACCCCATGGACTGCAGCACGGCAGGCTTCCCTGTCCATCACCAACTCCTGGTGCTTACTCAAACTCATGTCCATCAGGTCCATGACGCCATCCAACCATCTCATCCTCTGTTGTCCCCGTCTCCTCCCACCTTCAATCTTTCTCATCATCAGGGTCTTTTCAAATGAGTCAGTTCTTCACATCAGGTGGCTAGAGTATTGGAGTTTCAACTTTAGCATCATATTCATTCATTCCTTCCAATGAATATTCAGGACTAATTTCCTTGAGGATGGACTAATTGGATCTCCTTGCAGTCCAAGGGACTCTCGAGTCTTTTCCAACACCACAGTTCAAAAGCATCAATTCTTCAGTGCTCAGCTTTCTTTACAGTCCAACTCTTACATCCATAAACTACTGGAAAAGCTGCAGCTTTGATTAGATGGACATTAGCAAAGTAGTATCTCTTCTTTTCAATGTGTTGTCTAGGCCGGTCACAGCTTTTCTTCCAAGGAGCAAGCATCTTTTAATTTCATGACTGCAGTCACCATCTGCAGTGATTTTGGAGCCCAAGAAAATAAAGCCTGTCACTGTTTCCATTGTTTCCCAATCTATGGCTTCCCTGGTGGCTCAAAGCGTAAAGCATCTGCCTGCAAGGTGGGAGACTTTGGTTCAATCCCTGGGTCGGGAAGATCCCCTGGAGAAGGAAATGGCAACCAACTCCAGTATTCTTGCCTGGAGAATCCCATGGACAGAGGAGCCTGGTAGGCTACAATCCACGTGGTCGCAAAGAGTCAGACATGACTGACTTTCACTTCGCTTCACTTCACTTTGCCATGAAGTGATGGGACCAGACGCCATGATCTAAGTTTTCTGAGTGTTGAATTTTAAACCAACTTTTTCACTCTCCTCTTTCCTTTTATCAAGAGGCTTTTTAGTTCTTCTTTGCTTTCTGTCATAAGGGTGGCATCATTTGAATATCGCAGATTATTGAAATTTCTCCTGACAGTCTTGATTCCAGCTTGTACTTCATCCAGCCCATCATTTTGCATGATGTACTCTGCATATAAATTAAATAAGCAGGGTGACAGTGTACTGCCTTGACGCACTCCTTTCCCAATTTGGAAAAAGCTGTTCCATGTCCAGTTCTAACTGTTGCTTCTCCTGCATACAGATTTCTCAGAAGGCAGGTCAGGTGGGCTGGTATTCCCATCTAAGAATTTACCACATAAATGGTATTAGAGCCAGGCAAATACAACAAGGTGAAGGTCTACAGTTCAACATCAAGGATAACTTGTGTTCTGAAAGTCACCAAGATTCTGTTTGTTTTAAAAGCTGATTTATTGTCATGGAAACTCCAGAGAGCAAGATGGTTTGCCCTCATTCATATACTGAATGCGTATTTGTATGTCAACAAGATAGGGTACTGATATGTTGAAAAAGGAGCTTTAAGAGTCTTTCAGGGGGAACTGTATCAGGTTTCTGAAAACATTTGCTATGACTAAAATCCTTTCATGTATAGGCATTGAATTAGCTAGAGATAAAGTAATTTTAGTATCTATTTTACTTTGTTTGTAGTATCTATTTTAAATAAAAGAGGCTACCTGAATTCTCAATGTTGTAACACTTTTGAGTGACTCACAAAATTGAGTGACTCACAATTTTGAGTCAAAAAATGGGGAAAACATTGAGGTACTTGGGAAGTTAAAAGCTAAGACCAAATTAGAGTGTTCATATTTAAGGTGGGAGGAGAATGTATAAAATCAGATTGGTTTCCATCTCCTGATGGGCTTCCCTGATAGCTTAGTTGGTAAAGAATCTGCCTGCAGTGCAAGAGACGCCAGTGTGATTTCTGGGTTGGGAAGATCTGCTGGAAAAGGGATAGGCCACCCACTCCAGTATTCTTGGGCTTCCCTTGTGTCTTATTTGGTAAAGAATCTTTCTGCAATGTGGTAGACCTGGATTGGATCCCTGGGTTAGGAAGATCCCCTGGAGAAGGGAAAGGCTATGTACCCTAGTATTTTGGCCTGGAGAATTCCATAGGCTATATAGTCCATGGGGGGTCACATAGAGTGGGACAGGACTGATATTACGACTGATATGCAGCTCTTGATAGCTGATTAATGACAGAACAGATTCAGATTAGTGTGGATAAGAATGCACCTCACTCATCATCATGAGACTCCAGCACCTAACCCTGGGTACTGTTTGGAGGCCATGGCTTAACTCAATAGCTTTCCTTTAACAGTGTCAGATACAAAGGGGAAATTTGTAAGTGTTTGGCCTTCTGCTTCTTATTTATTTATTTTTTGCGTGTCCTTCTATATAGAGGTATAGACAGTCCTGTGTGTTTACTAGAGGACTGTCTAATGGCAACCTGAATCTATGAAGAAAAGAATCCAGTAAAAAACAAACCTTTCTTATGTCATGGTAGAGCCTGAATTAGATATGGTTACCTGATTCTTTTTCTGCTCAGGGTGTGCTAGTCAGAGAATGGGGGAGTGACCTGGGATTTAATGGTAACTGAACTGTGCAGGGGACACAGATAACAGACTTTTCTAGTTTCCTTGTTCACCTTAAATCCTGATGCCAAGAGTTGCCTCCCCAGGACAGTTGGAGCTCACCATCAATTGCCTCTTCTCACCAGTCCTCTCACCACCATTCCTCTATGAGCAAATCCTTTAGAAAAAAATATAGTGCTGTTATTTGTGGAATGCAACAAATCTCCAAACCATTCCAGTGTTTCTCAGCTTTGGCTGTGCATTAGGTTTACATGGAATATGTTTTAAAAATTGCTCCACCCCAGAGAAAAATTAATTGAAGTTGGGGAGTAGGGAGGGTCTTGGGCATTACAAATTTTAAAAAATTTCTCCAATTGATTCCAAAGCATAAGCATAACTGCCCTAAACAGGGTTATGGAGAAGTCAATGACTGTTTAAGCCTCCCCTACCTTCTACCTACTTGCCTTTTGCCTTTTTGTAACATTGATCGGAGTACTGTGATGTAGAAACTTAGAGATCTTCGAAAGGGAAGATTGATTTACACTGGAATGAGACACTTGTTATGGAGAAGCAAAAATGAATAAATTAAAAAATGATTACGGGTGAGAAATGTAGATAAAACCATGACGAAAATGGCCAGGCTAGAAAGTTAGAAGTTCAGATAGAAGAGAAAGAATTTGGGACATTTCTAGGCACATGGGTTACAAAGAGAAGAGGAAGTCAGATTTCAAGAAGGTTTACTTTGTTTTATGAATAGAAATTCCTTAGATTATTCTTTGAGAAATTAAGAAAAAATAAATTGCTAATGTTTCTTCAAATGGGATACAGACTTGACATGGAGCCATAATATAGTTCACCTAAAGGTAATATAAGATATAGCTTATATCTTTGTAACATTTATCTCTGGATAAGATGTTGCAAAGTGTAAAAATAGGTTCAAATTAAATGCTGAAGCATGTCCATCTGTCTGAGCACTCTGGTTATAATAGTTGCAAGCTCCAGCCATAGCGATCCTATACTAAAGGTTTAAATGAGAATTCAATTGAAATAAAATTTAATGTTCAAGCTTAAAATTTCCTGCACTGGCCAAGGGTTAGATTTTATCACTCATATGGGAGCTTTTGGACCTTGACATCCTAAAATTTGCCTTATCAACACAACCAAGAGGGAAATTCTTTTCTGAGGCAAAACAAGCTATAGATCTGAAATGAAATAGATAATCAAAATGCTGAAGAGGAAAATAAAAAAAGCCAAAGGGGAAATAGGATATATATATTTTTTTTCATGAGCATTACTTCCAATGCTCTTTTTCAATATCCTAGACCAATTTAGAAGTAACATAGTAGCTATGAACAAAAGTGTTATGACTGCTTGAGTTGCTGATTGCAAAGTGACAAAACTCAGCCCTCTGTGGAGTTAATCTGAAATAGTGACTTTCCAAAATTAGAACACTTGACTGGAGAGCTAGGGAGAAAGCAGGGGAAATTGAGCAAAATAAAAGCAAGTGGACTTTTTGTGGACTAGGTTTCCCTTTGTATTTGAGAGTGCCATAGCCAGAAGGGCTATTACTAGTGTGGCTATCACATCTGATTTAATTTGATCAACTGTCTTTTATTTGAGTTTCTGCTTCTAGATTTGCTAGTGCTCTTCACCTTCTGGGTTACATGGTAACTTTGCTACTTAAAAGAAATTGTATGTTGGAGTTTCCTCTGTCTCCTATATACTTCTGTAAAGCACAGTGTCTCTTTTCATCTTTCATTCAATCAACCATGTCTAAATTGAACTCACTGTTTGACCATATACCAGACCACTATACTAGGCTTAGTTTTTAAGGCTACAGGCAGTTAAATAACCAATTATTTCTGCACTATTATTTTGGTGTTTATTTAACTACTGTTAATGGTTGAGATTTTTCTGGAAGGATGCCATATAGCTAAATTATCCTTTGTAAGATTAATGCGAGACATACTGCAATTTAGTGGATAATAAGATACCTGTTATCATTACTGTCCTTAAGGAATTTTCAATTTCGAAGTGAGGTAAGGCAAGAGGTGAAGAACTCTTTAATCATATAAGCTTTTCAAAGATGTATAAGCTCTGTAATCAAGTTCTAACATAGTCCGTTTGTACTATTTTTTTATAAATTATCAGATCTCCATGATTGTTTTCCACTTGAGATTTTATGATCTTTCAAAAAAGGCTTACTTTTATTCAAAGTAACAAAAATATGTGTGTCAACTTTGTGTGAAGTACTATTAAGGACAGAGTGACATTCAAAGATGAATAATCTACCTTGATTGTATGCTCACTAAAATAGTGAAACAGAAATGTATATGACTAAATAAATAGACTCTTAGTTGGCACTCAGAGATTAACATGAAAATCGTAAGATTCATCTTTTAAAATGGCACAAATGGCCATGAATTTGTGTGCATGGCTTTGTGAATATCCTACTGTATTGCTGCAGATCCAATACAGTCCATTGTCTTCTGAACAGAGTGCTATTTGTTTGGTTGGATTCCAGAGAAGCTCGTTGGATATTTATAATGTCTTTAGTACCAACAACAAACAAAATAAAACAAAACAAAAAATAAAGCAAAACAGAAAATAAAATACAAATTAAAAATTAAAACACATGGAGTATCCTTTTCCTATGTTAGACCTGATACGCTTATTTGAATGTCTGTAATTTAAACGTTGTATTATATATCTTCATTGTATTAAAATACTGTGGCAAGAACCTTAGAAGAAGTACAAACAGGGGCTGTGGATATAAAGGAGAATAAAAATTCATCCCATATTAAAGTGTATAGAAAGAAACTTCTTAAGGGAAATTGAATTTGATATTTTACGAATAGATTTAATTTGACAAACTAAGGTTTCCAGTACAAGTACATACTGTCTGGGCTAAGCGTACAGTGTGTGTGTGTGTGTGTGTGTGTGTTTGTGTGTGTGTTTTGTAAGCAGTCCTTTCTATTAGAAGTTGAGAATAGGAGTTGGGCATTAGAAGGTTATTATGTCCAGAGGACCGGTTAGAAACTGTTATAAGAGGGAGAAGGTTACATTTAACTTGAAAGGCTAATGGGAGGAGAATGCCTTAGTTGTAGTTTGGTTGTTACCAGTCAACTGAGTTCTCATAAAAATAGAGATGAGAAAGATTTGAGACAGAAGCAGATTGTACTGGATTATGGAGATAAGAACTGAAACTGGGAGAGTGGCATTGGAAACAACAGAGGAAAGATCCAAGAAATTCTGTTGTGTGGATTTTGTCTGGTACCGATATGATTGGTATTGACAGTGGGAGAGAAATTTGCATCTGATCACTTTGGGTCAACTAAAGTTTCTAGAACAATGGGGTGTGTGTGTGTGTGTGTGTGTGTGTGTGTGTCTGTGTGTCTGTGTGTGTCTGTGCGTGCGCACGAGCGCTTAGTCGTTCAGTTGTGTCCGACTCTTTTGCGACCCCATGGACTATAGCCCATCAGCCTCTTCTTTCCATCGGATTCTCTAGGCAAGAATACTGCAGTGGGTTGCCATGCCCTCCTCCAGGGGATCTTCCCAACCCAGGGATCAAACCCATGTCTACTAGCACTGCAGGCAGATTCTTTACTGACTGAGCCACAAGGGGAGCAATGGTAGACAGATACTGAGGTGAATGAATGGTCCATGTAGTATATAGTATATAATACACAGAGATAACTACTAAACTATTCATAAAATAATCCTTCACAATATTTTCCTTTACGTAGAATACATTTAAAACATGGATTAAATAATATCAGGGAAGGCAATGGCACCCCACCCCAGTACTTTTGCCTGGAAAATCCCATGGACGGAGGATCCTGATAGGCTGCAGTCCATGGGGTCACTGAGAGTCGGACACAACTGAGCGACTTCACTTTCACTTTTCACTTTCATGCATTGGAGAAGGAGATGGCAACCCACTCCAGTGTTCTTGCCTGGAAAATCCCAGGGACGGGGGAACCTGGTGAGCTTCCATCTATGGGGTCGCACAGAGTCGGACACGACTGAAGCGACTTAGCAGTAGCAGCAAATAATGTTGTAAATGTTTATCCCTTACTGGCATATAGTACATTCCTTTGGCCATATTACAAGCATCTCATATATATCATCTCATCTTATATCTGTCTATATGCTGTGTCTAGGTTGTATATTTATTTTCCACTGAAGTCTCTTCAGTGAAAAGAAGTTAAGTTCCTGCAGAGGGACTTATAATACTTTTTAAGTGATGAAATTTGCTAGCAAGCCTTTTAAATCTAGAAGGTAATTAAGTTCATCACAATTACTTTAGATCAATAGTTCATTTGTGGTTATGTGGAATGTGCTTTAGAAGGGTATTGTCTCATTTATTGTTATTAATTCTGTATATTACCTAACATAGAAGGTCATTATGAATGAGTGTTTGCATCCATCTCTACATCTGTCCAAATTTATCTCGTCTTTTGACTTTTGATCAAATCAGTTTTGTTTGGGTTTTTCAACAGAAAACTATACTAACTTAAAAAGAGCAAACTTTTCTCATTTTTTATGAAGAATATAAGTTCTAACAGTTTCATCAAGATTTTTTTTTTAAGAAATTCAGGATCTGTTTGAGTCTCACTCAACTCCAAACATTTTATTTTTTCATTTTTAATAATAATACTAAAATTATAATGTCTTTAAGATATAGCCATTAATTGAATAAAATCAACTTTGTCATTAGTTTCTCTTAGACAAAACTGAGTAAAATACAGACACCCTAGAGAAGGGTTGGAGTAGCCAATAACAGTATCTTAGATAATATATACATATATATATAATAAGACAGATAAATAACTGTCAAGATAACTAGCTGTTTTGATTCTCTGTGATTGGAAGTCAGGAAAATGTAATCGTTTTTATGTATGAAAACATTTCACTATGCCTATTAACAGTTCTTAATTTAGAAGTGCTAGAATACCAGTGTTCAGTTAAAAAAATTAATATAACCCCACAAATAATAAAATGGTACACAGAGTTTATTTCATCCTGACCGCTATTCCAATAAATATAGATTGTCCATAGTTGGATTCATGCAGTGTCTGAGTTATAACTTATCACTCCAATTATCTTATAAATGGATACAGATAAGTTTTGACTAACTTTCAATAACTAGTTTAATCTTCAAGTACCTCTAGTACTTGCAATGCAATGCTAGATGTAATTCTGACATGAGCTAAATTTCCTAATATATGTAGGGCACTTAAATAACATATTTTCATGAATTTGATGCTTTTCCAGTGCTGTGATGGCAGTGGGAACCTGTGACTTCTGTTTAACCATATGGCCATTAAGTAGCAGATGCTTAGAAAAATTGATGAAAGTATGAGTCATATTATCTGAAGAATATTCCTAATATTTTTTTTTGCAGTTTGTCAAAACATTACATAAAAGAATGATAGCTTATGAGTAACAAAACAAAATCTACATTTCAAAAGCCTGTCATATTTTTCTGCTTAGTATAATATCTCTTTTCTGCCAAAGACTGTTAACACTTAAGCTGATAGAGTGCTGTCTCACTGTTTACAAATGTCTAATATATGAAATCGACTTGGATATTTTCCTATCTCATTATAAAATTGCCTGTAAACAAATCTAGAGACCAACATATTGAAAGTATGTTGCATTGTAATGTAGTTAAAGTGGCTCTTAAACATTGATTGTGACCCTTAGTAAGAAACATATTTTAACACTGTGATCCTGACAATACGTGTATATGTTTTCAATAGATATCTGCAACTAAAATGAAAATTTCCCAAAGATTTCATAATGTTACTAATGTGATGTTTTATTTTCCAATTTTATTTTTTAAAATTAATATTTGTAATTCTATCTTCTGTGTGCAGTTAATCAAATTAATGTGTAAGTATGTGTTCCTTTGTTAGTGTTCCATATTTAGCTTAAGTTGTTGTACTACTACATCTATCATGAATTAGGATTTTAAAAATACATATTAAAAGAGAACACAAAATATTTTAGTTGTATTCATAGTTTGTTATAATAAGGTAAAAATATCTTTTTCACCTCATAGACTTCAGTAATTCATAAGAACCCTGGAGATTCCATAAACAGAATGTTCAAAGCTAGATATATCCTTGAGAATAAAATGATATACATTTCTTCTGGATTATGTTTAAGATTGTGTACCACAAATGTAATATCAGCATGATCTAGAAATTAAATATTTATCTTTTTTAAAATTTTGACTTGTATCCAATTATAATAGCTTTTGTTTAAATTTCTAAAGCAACCTTTTTTCTGTTTTCTTTGTTTTAAATTATTTATTTTAATTGGAGGCTAATTACTTTATAATGTTGTAGTGGTTTTTGCCATACATTGACTGGCTGTCTGCTCTGTGTAGCCACTCAAGTGACAATTTTGATGTCAAAAATTTTTCTTTCTGAAATAACATTTTATAATTACACTTACTAAATTGGTCATCTATAACTCAGTCAGATCATAATTCTTTATGTTGGCTAGACATATAGGAGAAAAATATAGTTCCTTTTATTAGAATTTCTCTAAGTTTTAAGTCAGTGCTAGACTTGAGGAAACCTTTGGGACATCATGGATGCTTCAATGTTTTTAATCTATAAAAATGTGCATATTCTTGGTGTTTATCTCAGTGCTTTTGATTATCAACCAGGTTAGTCTCTCTGAAGAATTACTAATATATAGTTTTTTCTTATTCACTATCTCCCACTCCAAGACACCATTTTCTTCTATTTTCATTTTTAAGAAAATGAGATTTTTCTTAAGGAAAAGATTCAAAACACCCTATTTAGGCCAAAGACATATACTGTAAAGAATAAACATGTCTTATTAGGAAAAAAAAAAAACCTATATGTGTGTGTGTGTGTCTGAAGAATACAATGAAATATTCCCTGGCAGAATACACTATAGGCTGTTTATCTTGCACTGGTCCAGGTATCTTCTATACTTTTCTCTTTGAAAAGGCCCTTAAAGTTTTCATTGATTCCCTAGAATGTAAAATTTCCTTCACCCTCTGAAATCCCTGATAATATCCATTTGCAGAAATAATGTTATCTGGCCTTATGTTGTCTGTTCTCTGGAGTATTGTTTGTGCAACAGTAGACTTTCTTGTTTCATATATTTTGACAGAAATTTACTAAGAAAATGTGTCCTCAACTGACTTTGTAACATGCCTATTTATATGAGTAACACTCCAATTATAAGGATGAAGGAGACTCTCTTATGAGGATTTTAAAGGGTTTTCCTATTATACACTCTGAAAATAAAATGTCTGGTCTATGAAGCAAGTTGCTTGATTTAAATAGATTTTCCTTGGACACTATAATATGTTCCAAAGGTCCATGGATTCTCTCATCTTATGAAATCAGTTTCTAATTATGTGAGTAAAGCCTAGTGTGGAATCTCAAAAGTGGACCTGTGTAGGAGGAATAAGGAAATTTCATAAGTTACATTAAAAGTAATAGTATCTCTTACTTCATTTTTAATGAGTCTTCCCTCTACAATTTACACCTTGGAAGTCCTAAAGCACAGTATTACACATACGAAACTAAACCATATATTTTGAGATGGCCAAAAAATTCATCTGGGTTTCTCAAAACATCTTACCAAAATCCCAGGTGAACTTTTGTTCAACCCAGTATCTTGAAATGTGTTAAGATAAACAGAAACCTTGTCTTCAGGAGGCTTGTAAGTCAGCTACAAGAAGGCAAGATAACATGAGTGACTGGGAGAAAAGAGAACCACATTCAGAAAATAGAGACTCTCACTGTTGGTGGAAGAGGGTAGGAGGTGAGGTTGAGGTGAGTAGCAGAACATCAGAGATGTCCTTCGGGAGACTCCCTGGAGGAGTTTGTGAATAAGCTGTAATAGAATTCAGGTCATGGAATTTGAAAGTGACAATTTTTTATGTCTGCATAGACCTTGAAAATTTAGGTTGCTGTAAGAGTGCAGATTGTATATTTAGTTTCAAATATCCTTGCTATCTATACTAGTACTGACATAAAGTTAACTAAACAACAGATGGGTATTATATTCCAAATGCTCTCTCACACACACACACAAATTATAAGAAGGAAATCTAAATAATATAGTCACTATTTTCCTAGGCTTGATCATTCACATAACACTATAATTTTATTTTAAAGTAAAATCAACATTTATGCTGCATGAATTGAGAAATACATTTTTATCTGTCTGCCTAAATTGCCTCATATCAACTACCTCACACAAACATGCATGGGGACACACATATCACTCTGCAGGAGTGGTGTACCAGGGACCATAAAATTTCCTCCCTGATCAAAGCCTTTATTAAAATATTACATAGCTAGTTAATTCCTGCTATAGTACATATGCATTACCTGGGAGTGGTGATGCGAAAATATATTTTTCTTTTAACGTACAATAATTAGTTGACTTTTTTTCTCTTCCCTTGTTTGGGAATAGATACATATCATAGGGCTGACGAGAACTGAAACCAAATTTTTGATAGAATGTAGTGTTTTAAGATGTTTAGATCTTTTTTTTATGGGGGAAGGCCAGGTAGAAAGCTATTTTTAGGGAGATGGGGAAAGCAGGAAGGTATTGATTTGGCCAAAAATTTTTGAATGAACTTTTTGGCCAACCCAATATATAAAGATTCGGAATGATTAGGAAGCAAGAGAGAGGGGAACAGAGGGCATGAGGTAAAACTAATGACTTACTTCTTGCAACTGCTTCCAGTTAATCCTGTCATTGACTTTGGAGAATTGCTGCCAAATTATAACATGCAGAGGGGCTGAGGTGGGATGAGTCAAGCTGTAGGCTATTTACCAAGGCTTTTACAGAGGGCTTCCCTGGTGGCTCAGTGATAAAGAATCCACCTGCTGATGCAGGAGATGCAAGAGATACCGGTTTGATACCTGGGTCTGGAAGATCCCACTCCAGTATTCTTGCCTGCGAAATCCATGGACCAACAAACCTGTGGGCTACAGTCCATGGGATCGCAAAGAATCGAGAACAACTGAACATGCACATACACAGGCTTCATAAACAGCCAAATAGGTAGATAAATGTTTTAAAAAAAAGTCAAAAGCATTGTTTTTGGATATGTTTGTGAAAAGACACAGGAGTGTTTAGGGAGGGATGGGGATGGTGATGAAGGAAACTTGGAAAGGACTTTGTTACTTTGTTACCATTTAGTTGGTGTCCTCGGAGAAGGCAATGGCAAGCCACTCCAGTACTCTTGCCTAGAAAATCCCCTGGATGGAGGAGCCTGGTGGGCTGTGGTCCATGGGGTCGCTAAGAGTCGGAAGTGACTGAGCGATTTCACTTTCACTTTCCACTTTCACACAATGGAGAAGGCAATGGCAACCCACTCCAGTGTTCTTGCCTGGAGAATCCCAGGGACGGGGGAGCCTGGTGGGCTGCCGTCTATGGGGTTGCACAGAGTCGGACACGACTGAAGCGACTTAGCAGCAGCAGCAGCAGTTGGTGTCCTTGACTCAGGAGTTAGGAAAGTACAGCCCTGAGCTGTGGCTGTCATGTGGCAATGATTTTAAATCAGCCTCTGACATATCTGGTAGCAGCAGGAGGGCAAAATAAAATCTTTCCTCTGATTGAAATGGTTAGGGGATTCAGGGAAAGGGAGCACAAGTGCCCGAATTAGAAGGAGCCTGGGATCATCAGTTGAAGTCCATTCTCTTTAGGGAGAAAAAAAAAAAAAAAAAATCCTCTGATGAGTGCAAGTAACTGGGGTCTTTCTTCCCTCTTTTATCACTCATCTTAGAAATGATACCCTTGCTTGCCTATTAAAAAAAAAAGGAAAGAAAGTTCGAGGCTTAATTCAGAATGACATCCCCATTTAGGCCATAAATGTTTGAAGCTTAAACTTAAAATCAAACTCGTTTTCTGACTCTCTGCAACACGAACAACCCCTGGGGCGCCCCAAGTATTTTTATATGTATAAATTGCTTTTGCTGTACAAAAGTTTTAAAAATTCAGTCTTTATGTCACAAAGGACTAGGCAAGGTATTAAAAGGGTTGTAATCTCTGCTAGAGCTTTAAATTCAGCTTATATCAGGCAAATGCAGTTTAGTTCATGTCTCATGCATCTAAGTCTCTTAAAAAAAAAAAAAAAGAAATTTCATTATGCCTCATGAAAAGCAGTTTATAATGAGACCATCACCAATAATTGTTTGTTTTAGGCTGTGAAGTAGTGGGGCACATTCCTGCCTAGATGGAATCGATTGAAAATAACCAATTTTTTTTTCTGGTTCCCCTACATTTGCAAGCACGGTAGGTTGCAGTGAATAAACTGCCAATATAAGCCATTCCATTCCAAAACAGACAGTTGAAGAATGACATTGGGGCTATGGCAGTATTTTTAATATTAAACAACTTGTGCTATTGAGTGACTTTTACATCAAAGTTTAGTGTGCTCTTTAATAATACTGTTTAACTTTGAAAAACTGTGTTGCCTCTCTCCAGATATGCAGCCCAACTTTTCCAGACATGACTTAACCTGTCTGCATAACATACCTGATATAGATGTGACAGTCTCTCTACTTCATTTAATAGTTAATGCCCCACCCATCTGGTTTCAGCTTTGACATCCCCCTCTCTTGACAGACTGAGAAGCAAGAGTTAAACAATAAAATGTTCACAATCAACATTATATCCCACAAAGTCCATGCAATAAGCAAATGCATTCTTCTCTTATGAGTGTTTCCTTAGAATCTACAAAATCTGATTTTACTGACAATTTTAACAAGCTTAGTTATCTGGTTGCCAAACCTATTGCCTATTAGAAGGAGGCAAATTAGAAAAGGGATTGGGGCTGTGAGGACCAGCACAATGATAGCAGTGAAAAGTGATAACAAGGTTGCTGACAGAAAATCTATAAAAAGCCCTCACAAAAGCTCAAGAAGCACAAGAACTGAGTTATTTAATAAGGATAAACAGACCTACAAATTTTTATAATCCCTAAGAGCATCCCCATACCCTAACTGCTACCCCTAATGATGGCCATAGGTCATTAAGAAATGTTGCATTAGGTTTGGTAGTTGATCAATTTTAAGGAAAAAAAAAAAAAAGTATGTGATTCATTTAAGAAAGATTTGCATCCAGAATAGACATATTAAAAAAAAAATTATAAAGTTTAGTCATCATGCTGTTTTGGTCCATTTTGCTAATTCATTATCCAGTATTACAAGTGGGTCCCACTTAATTAAGAAATTAGCATAAAATATATTTGGTAATGAGATGGTCAAAGCTCACTTGGTATACTGTTGTTCAGTCTCTATGTCATGTCTGCATCATGCAAGTTTCTCCTGCCCTTCACTATCTCATGGAGTTTGTTCAAGTTCATGTCCATTGAGTCTTGATGCCATCTAACCATCTCATCCCCTGCCACCCCCTTCTCCTTTTTCTTTAATATTTTCTAGCATCAGAGTCTTTTCCAGTGAGTTGGCTTTTCGCATCATGTGGCCAAAGTATCAGTTCAGTTCAGTCACTCAGTCGTGTCCAACTCTTTGTGACCCCACAGACTGAAGCATGCCAGTCTTCCCTGTCCATCACCAGCTCTCGGAGTTTGCTCAAACTAACGTCCATCAGGTCGGTGATGCCACCTAACCATCTCATCCTCTGCCCCCTTTCCCTCCAGATTTTAATCTTTCCCAGCATCAGGGTCTTTTCAAATGAGTCACTTCTTCACATCAGGTGGCCCAAAGTATTGGAGTTTCAGCTTCAGCATCAGTCCTTCTAGTGAATATTCAGGACTGATTTCCTTGAGTATAGACCGGTTGGATCTCCTTGCAGTCCAAAGGACTCTCAAGAGTCTTCTCCAACACCACAATTCAAAAGCATCAATTCTTTGGAGCTCGGCTTTCTTTATAGTCCAACTCACATCCATACATGACTGCTGGAAAAACCATAGCCTTGATTAGCCAGACCTTTCTTGGCAAAGTAATGTCTCTGCTTTTTAATATGCTGTCTAGGTGGTCATGGCTTTTCTTCTAAGGAGCAAGCATCTTTTAATTTCATGGGTGCAGTCACCATCTACAGTGATTTTGGAGCCCCCTAAAATAGTCTTTCACTGTTTCCATTGTTTCCCCATCTATATGCCATGAAGTGATGGGACCAGATGCAATGATCTTGGTTTTCTGAATGTTGAGTTTTAAGCCAACTTTTTCACTCTTCTCTTTCACTTTCATCAAAAGGCTCTTTAGTTCTTCCTTGCTTTCTGCCATAAGGGTGGCCAAAGCATACCATTTGGTGTAACCTGTCTTCAAAATCATCATCTAAAATAAAGTCAGAGAATATTTTAACATTGCTACTTCTGTTTAGGTGGCTAAATGTATTGAAAAACGTCTCTGATATAACTCAGATTGCAGATTCATTCCCATATGGGTTTGCTGTCTTCATCGTCTGCCTACATTTATGCCTCAAAAGGATACAAAAATTAAATCCCACTCTACTTCTGGAGAAACAACCACACAATGACTGGAATATAAAATCTTATTATTTATCTACATATTTTAAAGTAACAAGAAATAGTAAAAATCTTTTTTTTTTTTTTTTTGTTCACTGAGTTATTTCATTTTCACAGTAGAGAGAAGAGAACTAGCCCTGCTTTTGCACCCAATTGTAGCAAACACAGTGCTAGTGGCACACTTACATTCTCTTTCACTAAACCTACATGACCACTTTTCATATGAAGTTGAAGCCCACAGAGGTAACCCGTGTCAAATGCACGATGTGTCCAATCCTTTTAACCCAAAGCTAGGGAAAAGGCAATGGCAACCCACTCCAATACTGTTGCCTGGAAAATCTCATGGATGGAGGAGCCTGGTGGGCTGCAGTCCATGGGGTCGCTGAGGGTCAGACACGACTGAGCGACTTCACTTTCACTTTTCACTTTCATGCACTGGAGAAGGAAATGGCAACCCACTCCAGTGTTCTTGCCTGGATAATCCCGGGGACGGGAGCCTGATGGGCTGCCGTCTATGGAGTCACACAGAGTCGGACACGACTGAAGTGACTTAGCAGTAGAAGTAGCAGGGAGGTACTAACACAAACCCTATGAATAAGTTACTTGTTAACATTATGATAAAAATTAGCTTGAGTGAGTTTCAGCTTGGTACTTTGTTCCCAGTTCAATTAATTTACTGACTGAGACATTGAAATAAACTGAGAAAAGTACATAGCCATAGTTTTAGTTCTCTCTCTAGTTCTCTGATCTTGGGCCGTATTAAGTTATAATTTCTAGTCCTTTGTATGAATAGTCTTCAACTACCTCTACCTAGAAGTCAGCATATGCTTCAGTTCAGTTCAGTTCAGTCACTCAGTCATGTCCGACTCTTTGTGACCCCATGAATCGCAGCATGCCAGGCCTTTCTGTCCATCACCAACTCCCAGAATTCACTCAAACTCATGTCCATGAAGTCCGTGATGCCATCCAGCCATCTCATCCTCTGTTGTCCCCTTTTCCTCCTGCCCGCAATCCCTCCCAGCATCAGAGTCTTTTCCAATGAGTCAACTCTTCACATGAGGTGGCCAAAGTACTGGAGTTTCAGCTTTAGCATCATACCTTCCAAAGAAATCCCAAGACTGATCTCCTTCAGAATGGACTGGTTGAATCTGCTTGTAGTCCAAGGGACTCTCAAGAGTCTTCTCCAACACCACAGTTCAAAAGCATTAATTCTTTGGTGCTCAGATTTCTTCACAGTCCGTACATGACCACTGGAAAAACCATAGCCTTGACTAGATGGAAATTTGTTGGCAAAGTAATGTCTCTGCTTTTGAATATGGTATCTGGATTGGTCATAACTTTCCTTCCAAGGAGTAAGCCTATTTTAATTTCATGGCTGTAGTCACCATCTGCAGTGATTTTGGAGCCCAAAAAGATAAAGTCTGACACTGTTTCCCCATCTATTTCCCATGAAGTGATGGGACCGGATGCCATGATCTCATTTTCTGAATGTTGAGCTTTAAGCCAACTTTTTCACTCTCCTCTTTCACCTTCATTAAGAGGCTTTTTAGTTCCTCTTCACTTTCTGCTTACTTCATTATAAACAATGAGCAAAATTATGCATTTATTAATTAAATTCTGTAATACTATAAATAATTACCAGATTCTATCTGAGACATACAATTGAGTTAAAATCAAGTATTACTTATAATACTGAATTTTAGTCTTTCCTCATATATTTTTTCACTGTTCTTACATATCATGTTGTTATGGGGGGAAGCTTCCAGTTCCTAAGGAAGAGGTTAATGAATGTGCACTTGGGCAGCTTTGTAGCTTGGGATATCATGGACACAAGGTGACAAGAATTATCAGTGTTTGGACAAGGAGGTACATTCTAAGAGAAATTATATTTTTGATTCTCCATAAAGAAAAAAAGGTATTCTATGGAAAAGAGATTTATCAGATACTTATATAGTCAAATTCAAAGATAAGTCAACTTAATGAAAGAGTGTAATTTAATACACCTATTTTGGTTTCACAAGGTATTAACATTTAGAGGACCAATTTGAATTTCTCACTTATAAACAACTGAGCAAGAGAAAGTGTATATTTAGTGTATTATGATTTAAACATTGTTATCAAATACTATGGGTTATAACTCAGTTTATAATAGTTGTAACACATCACATATTATTTTCATTAATTTCTGTTTTCCTTTTGTTTTGTTATACATTTTAATTATATGACTATTAAGTACTCTTCATGAGTTGGAAATATTGAAAAAATTACCTACTGTTGACCTCAGTGATAATTGTGTTTTTAAGTTCCAATAATTACCCCTAGTATTTTTAGAAATGAATTACTCTGAAATGGAGAGACCGTATAGACATTTCCATGTATATTTTGGTATACTATGTTCAAAGGGAGAGAAATTTCATGTTATTCAAAGAATAACCTAATTGAAGATGCAAAGAATATTAATATTTATTGAAAAACTAATACACACCATACACTCTCTATCTGGTTTACAGATTCTATTTAATTTTTTTCTTCATAACAATTATTTTAGAAAGACATTATTCTGCTTAAAAAGATTCAGAATTTCTACTTATAGAAAGCACATTTAGGATTTAAATCCGTATCTGTCCCCAAAGCAGGTGCTTTTTCAGCTATATTATGCTGTCTTTTGACATTAATTGTTAATTGTCTTATGTGGTAGACTATTGACTAGCACAGTTTAAATTATTCAGTATCTCTTTTTCTGCTAGTGTCAGGGGAAGAAGTTAGATGACACTTAGATAATTTTTGCTAATAAGACAAAAGTCATCATATGTTTCCTTTGCTGTATAGTTTAAACTCTTTGTACATTTGCTATTTATTACACATTTCTCTTTCTTTCCAGTGTACAAACATTTATGGTTGTGTTGCAGAATGAGTTCTTATACATGCTGTTTTTGCATATAGTTTTTGCATGCAGTTTGCCTAACACAACCATTTCCTCTCCCTTTCTTTAACACATATCTAAAATTTGTCAATGGCATTTGAGCATGTGTGTTTGAGTGTGAATATAAATATCATCGTATAGATAAATTTTTCAATCATTTCATTTGTTCTAGTGTGCACTAAACTGTGATTTAATGGGAAGTAAAACTGCTTTCTTATGGTTTAGCCATAATATGCTTTAGATTTATTTCAAGAAACAGCTTGTGCTAGACCAAAGCTATCTTTAGACCAATGGAGTCCAGTATTTCATTTTATTTTCATAGTCCCTTAATATTTCTACAAAATAAGAAAACTTAGTATTATCATAAGGAAAATTGAGTATTTAGGTAATACCAAGGTTGATGGTAAAAATATCCAAAAGTGTTGGCAGTATTGGTTTTGAAGACTTTTAATCTTTTATTCTGTATGGTTAAATATGTTTATAATACAAATATAAAGGGATCTTGATAAAAAGATCTATATCAGACATTTTCTTCACATCTAATAATTCATTTTTTTAAAAAGGAAATGAAGTGAAAAAGTATACCATGAACTGAAAAGGGTTTAATGGTTTAACCAGACAATTCTATTTACACGATATGCTTACATCCTCTAATACATTTCGTGTTATATCAAAGCCCATTTTAAAGTTATTTGCTTCAAAGAATAGAGTGGACAACATTTCACTTAAAATATCTTGATATTCATCTGCTAGCTTTGAAAGGAATTCCAGATATTAAAGATAAGCTATTTTATCTTGGCTTTTTTGGGCCATCCAGTAAGTTGTATACACACACACACACACTCACACTCAACACATTCACACACATTTAATAGATAAGCAAATATTTAGAAGGTACCTGGCTAGAATGCCTTCAATGTACAACCCCTTCAGAATAAGGTGCCTAACCTAAAACCCATACTCTTCCAAATAAACCAACCAACAATTCCTCCAGTTTCACCTCATCTTTGCACATGCTTAGTTTTGCAGGATGCTCACAAGCACTTTCCTGTGTGTGTGTGTGTGTGTGTGTGTGTGCGCGCGCGCGCGTGGTTAGTCACTCAGATGTGTCCGACTCTCTGCAGTCCCATCGACTTTAGCCTACCAGGCTCCTCTGTCCATGGAATTCTCCAGGCAAAAATACTGGAGTGGGTTGCCATGCCCTCCTACAGGGGATCTTGCCGACCCAGGGACTGAACCTGTATCTTCTGTATCTCTTGCACTGCAGGCAGATTCTTTGACAACTGAGCCACCTGGGAAGCCCAGTGTTAACATTACCTGTACCTAAATCATCTGACTTGCCTTATATCTTGGTACACATCCCATAGTAGCTGTTTGTGTGAATCTGTGAATGCTGTACATTTAGCTGTTGGTAATTTGGATTATAAACTTTTCATTATCAAAAAATATATAATGCTAAAATTTATAAATACTTGGTGTACTTTCCTCCTCTAAGTTCTGAAATATTACTTGTGGATAAAATAGAAAGGGGTTGTATCCACTCTGTATAAATAAGTATTGTCGATTTTTAGCATTGTTTGTGCTTTGCCTAACATGACTCTTTTATTACTGAATCTGGTCCCATTCTGTTCTCTTGGAAACATTAAGGACAGGTGGTCCCATCTCACTTTATTTTTACCTAATCACTTGGCAAATCCATCCCAACTTTATCCTCATCTGTAGGCAAAAAAAAATTTCTATAATGACTTAACTTGTTCAAAAAGCCTAAACCCATATTATTCTTTAACCTGAAAATATTTTCATTGATCTATATTTATTTTTCCGACATAAAAAGGAAACCACAATATTAGGTAAAGATTCATCAGAGTCAACAGCATTGGTAGTAATAGTTTTATTTCTGTCTCATTTTATAAATTCCCTACTGATTTTCTTATGCTGGTCCTCTCAGGTCTCCAGTTATTTCTTTGTTTCTTGTTTATTCCACTGCTTGAATATTGGTATTTAATTTATTTTGCCATGAGCAAAGCCTTTTGTATTTCCCCAGTACCATCCTACTCAGTACCTCTGTTTGTAACCCCTGGGTCTATGTTATGATTTTTCTCTCTCCTTAAAAATGTTTGCAGTATTTACCAGCATGTTATCATTTGCTATGTTCATTTGTATTCATCTGACTACCTATTTCAAATTTCCATAAAATTCTTAAGTTAAAAATAAGTCCTTTTCCAAACTGACATCAGAAATTCACTTGACTAGAATTTATAGATGTGATCATTTATTGTTAACAGATTATGATCAAGATTTCAGACACAGCTTTTTCAGTCAGAATCCTCAAAGTAATTTTTTGGAGAATATTTCACTAAATGATTGCTAAATTCCCTTTGCTGTGAATTTGATTTTACTTAAATGATTTTCAAAATTCTTTAACGCTTACAATGTAATTTGAAAAAAAACTTTATAACAATAACTTTAATACATATTTTATATGTTATTTCTTTATCTCAAACCATTACTTTGGTAACAATTTTGCTAGCAAATCAAGTGATAAAGTATTTAAAATGTAAAACAAATTGCTATAGAATAGACTTATTTGGCTTTATTGAGCTAAGAACAGTTATAAAGCCCATTGCCCTACATAGATTGTAGGACACAAATGTTTGGAATATAATGAATGACAAAGGAAAAGGAAAAACTGCTGAACTTAGTGTCTCTGAATGTCATTATAAAGACATGATACTCCAAGCATATGAATTAAAGGCTAGAGACTCCTTGGAGGGTTGAAGCAATGTAATTATCTATAACCTAGTGTTAAAAAAAGAAGGCTATTTTTCAGACCCAATATTTTTGTGAATCAGATCAGATCAGATCAGATCAGTCGCTCAGTCGTGTCCGACTCTTTGCGACCCCATGAACCACAGCACGCCAGGCCTCCCTGTCCATCACCAGCTCCTGGAGGTCACTCAGACTCACATCCATCGAGTCAGTGAATAGATTCTTTTTAAAAAATATTTCATGAATTAGGAAAACTATTTTAAAGTATTTGCTATTTGATTGAACTTGAAAATTTAGTTATTTGCTTTCTCTCTCCCTTGACAATATTTTAGTTAATTTATTATTTTAAGGGTAACCTATCTACCCATCCAGGTAGATGCTTTGATGTGAAACATATAAGGTAATCAACATCTGTATGCATTGTAAAAGTATAAGCCAAGAAATGAGGTGGGGAAAGTTATGTGGGGAACTTAAAGTATGTTAGTTAGTGGACAGTTGTTCTTGAACAGTTCTTACATTAAAGTAGATGAGCTAGAGATCAAATTGTTCTAATCAGTAGAAATATTCTACTGATTAAATAACTGATATAAAAAACCTGAATTTTCCATTCAGTTCAGTTTAGTCACTCAGTTGTGTCCGACTCTTTGTGACCCCATGAACCACAGCAGGCCAGGCCTCCCTGTCCATCACCAACTCCTGGAGTCTACCCAAACCCATGTCTGTTGAGTCAGTGATGCCATCCAACCATCTCATCCTCTGTCACCCCCTTCTCTTCCTGCCCTCAATCTTTCCCAGCATCAGAGTCTTCTTCAATGAGTCAGCACTTCACATCAGGTGGCCAAAGTATTGGAGTTTCAGCTTCAACATCAGTCCTTCCAATGAACACCCAGGACTGATTTCCTTTAGAATGGACTGGTTGGATCTCCTTGTTGAAGGTGTTGAAGAGTCTTCTCCAACACCACAGTTCAAAAGCATCAGTTCTTCTGCACTCAGCTTTCTTTATAGTCAGACTTCCACATTGATACATGACCACTGGAAAAACCATAGCCTTGAGTAGATGGACCTTTGTTGGCAAAGTAATGTCTCTGCTTTTTAATATGCTGTCTAGGTTGGTCATAACTTTCCTTCCAAGGAGTACGCATCTTTTAATTTCATGGTTGTAATCACCATCTGCAGTGATTTTGGAGCCCAGAAAAATAAAGTCAGCTACTGTTTCCCCATCTATTTGCCATGAAGTGATGGGACCAGATGCCATGATCTTAGTTTTCTGAATGTTGGGATTTAAGACAACTTTATCACTGTCCTCTTTCACTTTCATCAAGAGGCTCTTCAGTTCTTCTTCACTTTCTGTCATAAGGGGGATATCATCTGCATATCTGAGGTGATTGATATTTCTCCCAGCAATCTTGATTCCAGCTTGTGATTCTTCCAACCCAGTGTTTCTCATAATGTGTAATCTGCATAGAAGTTAAATAAGCAAGGGGACAATATACAGCCTTGACGTACTCCTTTTCCTATTTGGAACCAGTCTGTTGTTCCATGTCCAGTTCTAGCTGTTGCCTCCTGACCTGCATACAGGTTTCTCAAGAGGCATGTCAGGTGGTGTGGTATTCCCATCACTTTCAGAATTTTCCACAGTTTATTGTGATCCACACAGTCAAAGGCTTTGGCATAGTCAGTAAAGCAGAAATAGATGTTTTTCTGGAACTCTCTTACTTTTTCGATGATCCAGCTGCAGCTGTGAGGGTGCACAAGTGTGGCAGCTATAACGCCACACAAGCACGGGGAGAGGAGCTACCCCACACCCTTGCCCAAGGTCAGGGACGGCAGCCCAGAGGAGCTACCTCACATCCAAGGTAAGGAGCAGCAGCTGTGCTTTGCTGGAGCAGCTGTGAAGAGAGACCCCACATCCAAGGTAAGAGAAACGCAAGTAAGATGGTAGGCACTGAGAGAGGCCATCAGAGGGCAGAGAGACTGAAACCACAGACAACTAGCCAATCTGTTTACATAGACCACAGCCTTGTCTAACTCAATGAAACTACGCCATGCCATGTGGGGCCACCCAAGACAGATGGATCATGGTGGAGAGATCTGACAGAATGTGGTCCACTGGAGAAGAGAATGGCAAACCATTTCAGTATTTTTGCCTTGAGAACCCCATGAAGAGTATGAAAAGACAAAATGATAGGACACTGAAAAATGAACTCTCCAGGTTGGTAGATGCACAATATGCTACTGGTGACAAGTGGAGAAATAACTCCAGAAAGAATGAAGGGACGGAGCCAAAGCAAAAACAAACCCAGTTGTGGATGGGACTGGTGATAGAAGCAAGGTTCAATGCTATAAAGAGCAATATTGCATAAGAACCTGGAATGTCAGGTCTATGAATCAAGGCAAATTGGAAGTGGTCAAATAGGAGATGACAAGAGTGAACATTGATATTCTAGGAATCAGCGAACTAAGATGGACTGAAATGGGTGAATTTAACTCAGATGACCATTATATCTACTACTGTGGGCAGGAATCCCTTAGAAGAAATGGAGTAGCCATCATAGTCAACAAAAGAGTCTGAAATGCAGTACTTGGTTGCAATCTCAAAAACGACAGAATGATCTCTGTTTGTTTCCAAGGCAAACCATTCAATATCACAGTAATCCAAGTCTATTCCCTGACCAGTAACAATGAAGAAGCTGAAGTTGAACAGTTCTATGAAGACCTATAAGACCTTCTAGAACTAACACTCAAAAAAGGTGTCCTTTTCATTATAGGGGACTAGAATGCAAAGTGTTTCCAAGAAACACCTGCAATATTTTCCATGATCAGGAGCATTATTAGGGAGATAACTGAGAGGTTTCTGTGGAGAGGGAAAAAATGCAAGTTTGTAAAAGATCATAGAGAGTACTTCAACATGCAAAATAAAAAGCCACATTTGCATACGATGCTTGTTGAAGACTCTGAATAGCATTCATCCCATGCCCCTTATCAGTGCTCAAACAGTTTCATGTGACACCTGTGCATTTATAATAATACCTGGTACATTTTAGAGGAACTGTGTTGGCTTGAGCAGAAGTGTTCCAATAACCAATAAACAGCCATTCCTGATATGTTGATATGTGTTTGGGGAGCCCCAACAGCTAATCTTTTTACATTCCAATGTGTACTCACGGCCTTCTCCCATTTTGATAAGCACCACTGAAATCTAGAGAGCAATTCTTTCTCTTTATCTGTAAAACTTCAGTGACTTTAGTATAAACCAAAAATGTCTTATTTTCAAAACTCAGTGATGTTTGCTTGGCAGTGAGGTTTTGTGCTTTGAACAGTTTGTTGTGTTCAGGGTTGATGTTTAGAAAATCCTTAATAGGAGAAGTTTGCTTCTTTTGTTTGCTCAAGTAGTGTACTGCTCTTGATGTTCCCATTTATTTTTATACAGTGTTTTAAATGTCTAAGCATTAGTTGGCCCTAACTAGGGACTAGAAAGTAGAGAGACTCTTAGTTGAAAGTATCCCAGGTTTACTGTGACATATTTGGGACATCATCATTCATAGACATCATATTTCCACAATGTTATCCACAACAAAATACTCTAAAATGTGCATATAAGGATAAAAATGCTTATTAAGTCACAATATTCATAGAATATGCATTTTCATGTTTCTTTGGTAAGAAAGTCGACAGCTTTACATATTGTGGTTTAGTTACATCCAAGTAGTTGCCTTTGTAATTCATCAATGACATAGTTTTCAGTTTTCATCTAATGAAGGAGAAATGATCAAGTTTGTCCATAGAGTATTCATGTGAATTTACCTTCAAAAACTGTTTATATGCATTTTCTGTAAACAATGGGTCTAAATAGTGCTTAGAAATATTAAATTTTTAATCTTGCAGTTTTTAATTATTGAAGTTTTGGAAAGTAATTGAGGATTCCTAGGCAAAATATCTTGAACATTCTTGCACTAAGCCAAAGAAATTTGGTGACAAAGTACAATATTTCCTGTTTATGAAATGGAAGCATTAAAGAAAAAGAAGCAAAATGTACTATAAAAGCTTATTTATTTTTCCCATGAGATTAAGAATATAGTTAAGTAAACAACAGGACTTAGAAGAAGATGACTAAGTTCAGTACCATTTTAAGTTCTAATTAATTTAATTACTTGTCCAATGAAGGCAAATTATTTAAGGTTCATACAAGAGAGATTTACTAGGACCGTAAGTGTATTGTATGTGGAAACAAAAACATGAGATGAATAGTCTTGAGTTTGTAACTGTTGAAACAACAAAAAAGATTTTAGTTTTATTTTTGGTAGGGAAGAAGCACACATGGAGATTAAAACTTGGTAAGAGGTACACACCAAGTGAGAACACAGTTGAAATGCAAAAGTTTTCCATGGCTTTATGCTAGTCTATTCTCTTACCCTCTACCACGAAGATGTTAATATATCCATTCATAACCATATTAATGCAGCCTTAAGACTCATATAATTCTCAGATCTGAACATTCTATGAAACGTCTTTAGAAACTGTCCATCAACTTCCCTGGAATTTCTGCTTTCTCTCAAGAACATAGAGCCTGAAGATCCTCTGCTTATATATTGAAATATTTGCTGGCTCTCCTGGAGGAGAATAAGTGAGCCAGAGTCCCTTTAGTTGATGATTTCATTTTACTATGGTTGTGAATGTGATAAATGCACCTGTCTCTAGAGAATGAAACTGCCAGCTTCGGAGAGTGCAAATGCGACTGTAACTGCCTCAATTTCAGTGAGTTATTATTCTCTGAATCTGGTCTGCTTGTACTGGGATAAGTTGGTACAGAGATTGTTTACAACTATATTTAAAAACAGGAAGAGTAAATAAAATGGCAATGGTGGAAGGGAAAAATTGACCTATCTATAGACAGGTCCAAAATTGTTTTGTTTGTGGTTGATATTCAGAATATCAGTGATTAAAGAAAAATTATAGCCTCATAATTTAATAACCTACATTATTTCATGGCTACACCATAAAAAGGTTCTCTTGGGACTGATCTGGGTTTTCTGGAAACTCACACCAACATGTGTTACAAATATCTTGCTTGCAAGCTTAGTTCCCCAATATGTTGTCCTGGGAATTACAGAATTACATTTCAACACGCTGGTTCATTTTACTTATGGCTACTTTTACACATACACAGAAACCTTTGCCTAGGTTTCCACTTGTCTCCAGGGCTTCTGTTTCAAAATGTTCTTTACTTATTACTTCTTTAGACAGAGTGTACTTTGTTCTTCCTGTTATAATCTAAAATTGCATCAGTCAATAGGGCATTGAAGTAAATGAATCTGAGTTCCAAAATAAAATATTTTAGTTATGGAATTGTTCATCTTTCCACCATAGCTTTTGGGTATATATTAATATAAATTGTAAATATTTCTAATATTTCACTTATGAACTCAGTAACCCAGGTCTTTGGGTACATATATGCATAGAGGTAATGGGATAAACAGTGACTTCTTATCTAGCCATTCTCCATACTATGAAAGATTTTCTTCTAAGCAGAGATGAAGGGCAATAGCTGATTTTTTTAGAGTCTTTTCCATTCAACTAAACATCATTTGAGTAGATGGTCAATTTCTCTCCTCTGGGTATGCTATTAGTACTAAAAAAAAATAGAGTTTGTATACTTAGTAGAATTGGCAGAAAATTCATTTATAATATTTGTATTCTGAGGAATACATTGTGAGATCCTGGAAATCATTATGACTAAGACTGAGAAGTAAAAGCTTATGCAGTTCCTTTCTGCCTTGATTTTGCTACTATAAAATGAATATAACAATAATGCAATGACTTATGATGCTTTACTAAGAAGCTGCTAATGTGCTACCAGCAGAATATGGAACTCATGCTTTAGAAGCACTTAATTCTTTAAGTTATAAAACTACAGTTAATCTACAGATGTAATAAATTAGTAAATGGTGCCTTTATAATATCATGTGTTTTCATAGGAAAACAATCATAAAATCTCATAGCTGAAAGGGACCAGAGGCACCCTATATAAATGTCTGTCATGTGCTTGGATCCCCTCAATGGAATCTAATCATGAGAAGTCCTCCTGGCATGGAGATCTTTCCTCCTCAGTGGAGCCTAATCAACTCTTCAGTTCAGTTCAGTTTAGTCGATTAGTCGTGTCTGACTCTTTGTGACCCCATGAATCGCAGCACACCAGGCCTCATTGTCCATCATCAACTCCCGGAGTTCACGCAGATTCACGTCCATCAAGTCAGTGATGCCATCCAGCCATCTTATCCTCTGTCATCCCCTTCTCCTCCTGCCCCCAATCCCTCCCAGCATCAGAGTCTTTTCCCATGAGTCAACTCTTCGCACAAGGTGGCCAAAGTACTGGAGTTTCAGCTTTAGCATCATTCCTTCCAAAGAAATCCCAGGACTGATCTCCTTCAGAATGGACTGGTTGGATCTCCTTGCAGTCCAAGGGACTCCAAGAGTCTTCTCCAACACCACAGTTCAAAAGCATCAATTCTTCAGTGCTCAGCTTTCTTCACAGTCCAACTCTTACATCCATACACGGCCACTGGAAAAACCATAACCTTGACTAGACAGACCTTTGTTGGCAAAGTAATGTCTCTGCTTTTGAATATGCTATCTAGGTTGGTCATAACTTTCCTTCCAAGGAGTAAGCGTCTTTTAATTTCATGGCTGTAGTCACCATCTGCAGTGATTTTGGAGCCCAAAAAAATAAAGTCTGACACTGTTTCCACTGTTTCCCCATCTATTTCCCATGAAGTGATGGGGACCAGATACCATGATCTTTGTTTTCTGAATGTTGAGCTTTAAGCTAACTTTTTCACTCTCCTCTTTCACTTTCCTCAAGAGGCTTTTTAGTTCCTCTTCAATTTCTGCCATAAGGGTGGTGTCATCTGCATATCTGAGGTTATTGATATTTCTCCTGGCAATCTTGATTCTAGATTGTGCTTCCTCCAGCCCAGCGTTTCTCATGATGTACTCTGCATATAAGTTAAATAAGCAGGGTGACAATATACAGCCTTGACGAACTCCTTTTCCTATTTGGAACCGGTTTGTTGTTCCATGTCCAGTTTGAACTCTTGCTTCCTGACCTGCATACAAATTTCTCAAGAGGCAGGTCAGGTGGTCCAGTATTCCCATCTCTTTCAGAATTTTCCACAGTTTATTGTGATCTACACAGTCAAAGGCTTTGGCATAGTCAATAAATCAGAAGTAGATGTTTTTCTGGAACTCTCTTGCTTTTTCGATGATCCAGCGGATGTTGGCAATTTGGTCTCTGGTTCCTCTGCCTTTTCTAAAACCAGCTTGAGCAACTCTCTTAGAGTTTTCTAATTATAGACGTATTTTATACTTATAAGATTCCATCTATTAAGTTATACGGGGAAGGCAATGGCACCCCACCCCAGTACTCTTGCCTGGAAAATCCCATGGATGGAGGACCCTGGTGGGCCGCAGTCCATGGGGTCCCTGGGAGTTGGACACGACTGAACGACTTCACTTTTACTTTTCACTTGCCTGCATTGGAGAAGGAAATGGCAACCCACTCCAGTGTTCTTGCCTGGAGAATCCCGGGGATGGGGGAGCCTGGTGGGCTGCTGTCTATGGGGTCACACAGAGTCGGACACGACTGAAGCGACTTAGCAGCAGCAGCAGCATTAAGTTATAAGGTATTTATTAGGAACTGGGTTACATGCGGAATAAAGATGCCACCCTTGACTGCGTAGAATATTCACTCTGCTTGTATAGGTCATACCTCTCACATCATATCGTGATGTTTGATGATAAGTCAAACATCAGAGGAAACAAGTCCTCATTCTTTCTTGACTATTCCCATTAAAGACTTGAATGATCTTCCTTGTTTCAAAGAATCTGGGATAAACCTAACATTTCTTTATTCATTCATAAAATCTAGGTTATGCTGCTACCTTTTACGGTAAGAATAATCTACTAAAAAAAAAAAAAACAAAACATAGTTTCAGTAGCCACCAATGATCAGTATCCCAGTCACAGGTAGTTCAAAAGACACTTTAAATTTTTAAATTTAAATTTACCCTCCAATTCATGCGTTCTGAATTGGTTGTTTAATATAAAAGATGAGTAACTAGATTCTGTAGTATTATAAAAAAAATCCCCAGTTATTTAACTAATGCTTAGCACTTTTCAAACACAAGTGAGTCTCTATT
Organism: Tragelaphus eurycerus; assembly: GCA_935064755.1. NCBI lineage: Eukaryota > Metazoa > Chordata > Mammalia > Artiodactyla > Bovidae > Tragelaphus > Tragelaphus eurycerus. Next base: position 279,297 of record CAKXYN010000132.1, on the reverse strand, counting down.
TATTTGGTTTCCAGCATCTTTACATTAGGGCTTCCCAAGTGGTGGCCCTAGTGGTAAAGAACCAGCCTGCCAATAAGAGACATAAGAGATGCTGGTTTGATCCCTAGTTTGGAAAGATCTCCTGGAGTAAGAAATGGCAACCCATTCAATATTCTTGCCTGGAAAATTCCATGGACAGAGGAGCCTGGTGGGCTACAGCCCATAGGGTTGCAAAGAATCGGACAAAAACTTAGCACATATGCACGCGTCTCTCTGTATGAGTAATAAATGTCTCCCAAACTTCATTTTTTCATATTTTACAATACTATTTTTGCAATATATGCATACTACTGATATAGTAAATTTCTAAGATTTTGATTGTGTCCATTTATTTTAATATATGCAATAAAATAATATATATTAAAGGTTTAAGTTATTAGTTATATTTTGCTTTATAATAATACATGAACATTAAATATTTTAAATTTTATATTTTAGTTCATTTAACATATCACAGTTTGTAAAACACTAGGCTAGATGCTTTCTAATTCTTTTCCTCCACAAACGTTCGGGGATTCAGTGTCTTTCATTGTCTTTAGCCCTTTCCATTTAGGTACTATATACATTTACACATTATATGTTAGAAAGTTGCATACATTTATGATAGTGCCTATTTCTGGGCTCCAAAATCACTGCAGATGGTGACTATAGCCATGAAATTAAAAGATGCTTACTCCTTGGAAGGAAAGTTATGACCAACCTAGATAGCATATTCAAAAGCAGAGACATCACTTTGCCAACAAACGTTCGCCTAGTCAAGGCTATGTTCTTTCCTGTCATCATGTATGGATGTGAGAGCTGGACTGTGAAGAAGGCTGAGCGCCAAAGAATTGATGCTTTTGAACTGTGGTGTTGGAGAAGACTCTTGAGAGTCCCTTGGACTGCAAGGAGATCCAACCAGTCCATTCTGAAGGAGATCAGCCCTGGGATTTCTTTGGAAGGAATGATGCTAAAGCTGAAACTCCAGTACTTTGGCCACCTCATGCGAAGAGTTGACTCATTGGAGAAGACTCTGATGCTGGGAGGGATTGGGGGCAGGAGGAGAAGGGGACGACAGAGGATGAGATGGCTGGATGGCATCACTGACTCGATGGATGTGAGTCTGAGTGACCTCCGGGAGTTGGTGATGGACAGGGAGGCCTGGTGTGCTGCGGTTCATGGGGTCACAAAGAGTCGGACACAACTGAGCGACTGATCTGATCTGATCTGATTTTTAAGCATTTTTTTATAAGTGTAATTAAATACACCTTTAAATAATCTGATTTTTTTCATTGCAATTACTTTAAATGTCCATAAAAATTCAATCACTTTACCTTATATTAGACACTTGAAAAAAAGTTCATATATGTGTGGGACTCTATGGGGGTTATATTCTTAATAGTACCAGAACAAATAAACCTCAGTTTGCATTCAGAAAAATTACCTTTAAATGATTGAAGGTTAATGGGTATTTTGGTGTCAAATCATCAGCCTGAAACTTTTAAAATATATTTTGAAATACCATTTCTAAGGACATATATGAAAAATTAAATAAGAAAAATTGTTATTAATTTGTCTCATTTAGACTCTCAGATGAACCTTGATCTCAAATGCCTTTCAAAGTAGCACTTGACTGATAAATAAGACAGCATGATAACATCAAATGAAAGGAAATAAAGTTCAAACCACAGTAGATAACACTTTTTACTTTGGCATTGTCTAACCAGCCAACTTAAAAAAGACTTTGAATTAATAACACTAAAAAAACAAATCTAACTTGTTCTTCTGTAGTATTATAACATTGCTTAAAATATAGTTCCATTATGTAGTATACAGGACATTTTGCATCATATAATAAAATTAGCTAATACGTCAGCCATCTTTTCTATAATTATCCATTTGATCAGTCTCTCTGTCCATAGACCCAAATAATCCTTAACCTCATATTTTAAGAATGTTTTGAGGTTTCAAGAAATAGTAATTTTTTTAAAGCATTATAACTAGGCTCAAACATATCTTTATTAATCAAAACAGGAGTCATTACAGTCAACACATTTTTGCCAATGAGAAATAAGTCCGTTTATTCCTGTAGTATAAAAATCTATGCTTTGGGATCCAACAAACTCTTGGGAAGCATTTTCTGCCTCCTGCTGGTTGTGATAGTTGTTTCCTTGCAAAAAATTGTCATGATGCTTGAAGAAGTGGTAGTTGGTTGGCGAGAGAGGTCAGGTGATTATGGCAGATGAGGCAAAACTTTGTAGCCCAATTCTTTCAACTTTTAAAGTGTTGGTTGTGTGATGTGCAGTCAGGCATTGCCGTGGAGAAGAATGGGGCCTCTTCTGTTGACCAATTTTTGTTTTTCAAGCATATTACCTATAATCACCACTTCATTTTCTCCATTAAAGTACCTTCCACTTTCTTTCTGGATATGCACTTTTATTATCTTTCTTTGTTGTTGTTCAGTCTCTCAGTTGTGTCTGACTCTTTGAAACGCTATGGACTGCAGCATGCCAGGCTTCCCTGTCCTTTACTATATTACTACTATTTTTCTAAGGCCACTCAAAACTCACTTCAGTGACGTCCGCCCTCTCCCTACATAAGTTAGAAATAAGCCCCCCTTTTGAGAAAGTGTAGTAATTTATCTCTCTCTCTCTCTTTTACAGCCTTTGCCATTTCCTAGTTTGTTTGTTTCTTTTTTTCCTATTACCTAGAAGACTTCCGTTGCATCTTTTGCTAAAGTGAACTATAGGGGACCAATGATGTTCGTCCAAATTTGTGCCTGGCATTTGTTGGTAGAGTGGTTTACCCCTCAGAAGGTGTCAAAAACACTACCTGATTTACTTTTTTGTTTCCTAAAGTAGGCAGCACAGTGCCTTGCACTTTTGTGGTGGGTGCCAAATAAATATTTGTTGATTGACCGAATGACCGATTAAGTAAACCAACCTATGAAGGGAACATTTTCCTTAATACACATGTGTGTTTGTTCAGGTTTTCTTTTTACTTCACTCCATGTATCTTACAAAGACATGTGTATGAGTTAATCAAAATGTATAGACTTTGTTAGCAAAGTCTACACATTAGTTTTGTAATGTATAACCTAATGCCATCCCCTGATGGATATACTGGGTTCTGGGTGAAGTTGCTCGATTGTGTCCTACTCTTTGCGACCCCATGGACTGTAGCCCACTAGGCTCCTCCGTCCATGGGATTCCCAGGCAAGAATACTGGAATGGGTTGCCATTTCTTTCTTCAGGGGACCTTCCTGACCCAGGGATTGAACCCAGGTCTCCTGCATTGCAGGCAGATGCGTTAACCTCTGAGCCATCTGGGAAGCCTGATGGATATACTGTGAGTCTCTATTTTCTGATGACTAATAGTCTTCATAGTAAAGAGCTCTTTCTTCCATTCAACCTACTTATTACATTCATTAGATTATTCTATTCCTTTTGCTTTTATTTCCTGAGACAGATAAAAATAGATACACCTTAAATCTCTTACAATGGTAACTAGATTTTCTGTTTTAAATAATCACATGCCCAGTGATTTTTTTAAAATCTGTTTTGAAAACTGTCTTTAACTTTCATGATAAAATGTATGCAAAATTATTGTGAAACTCTTAACTGTCATAAAATTATTATATTATTGGTAACCAGTCCTTAATACTCCAACTTTATTATGCACTTATATCAAAGTTTATCTCTTTATTTAGTCATATTTTTGTTTTCACATATAATACAATGTTAGATCCTAGACAATAGTATATGGTAAATATTTACCTTTGTATCTACAACATCTAGCATAGTGCTGGCTAGCTGTTGTGCTTTTAGTAAATGGTTATTGAATGTCTGGGTAATGAATAAATACAGGGGGGCTTTTGAGGGATAAATGATTCAATCAAAAATACCAAGCATGAATTTGAAAAACATCATCAGTTCCCCTATAGTTCACTTTAGCAAAGTGAAAGAGAAGATGAGAAACTGCCATAGAAATTCTCACCTCCTTCATTGCTTCCATTACAAATTCAGACCAAGCTTATAATGATTTCCTAGTGACCTTTCCAAAATTAACCCTCAAGAGATTTTAACCTTTAATAGTCCAAGATAGTCTTTTTAGTTTAACAGATAAAAATGGCAGAATCTAAAAGAGTTCATATTCAAGGTTTGCACATACCTATTATATTAACACAGCAGAATATAGAAAATCTCTTGTAACATGAGAAAACAAGCAATGACTATCATGTCTTTTTGTGTTATCTGTCATGTAAAATTGAAGAGTTAGCAATGACTTCACTACATAATATTTTTGCTTGTTCAAATATGAAAATTAATCCAGATTAGAGTTTGGATGCTTTAAGAAATTATTATAAAACCTAAAAATAATTAGAAACCTAAAAAACATAAAAACAGAAATATAACTAGATGTCTTGAAAATAGTTAAAAATAGCAAATATTTTACATATGTATTTGTTTTCATTATTTGAAAACAAAAACCTTAGCTCATGATGAAAGTGTTTTTAAGCACATGCTTTGTTCCCTAAACATTTATGCACACAAATATGGAAATTCCCTTTGTATGGTATTGTCATCAAAATGGAAACAGAAATTTATATCAGTTTATGAAGCTCTACAGTGATAGAAACTTGGTCTTCTAATAAATTGCCTTTATTTAGACTTCTGATGATATTGAATACTAAAAGGATCAGAGATTTTTTTTTTTAGTCAAATATGCCTTTTGTAATGTTTCATTTATAATAAACTAAATGGATTTATGATTGAATTATATTAAAATAATTTACTATTTTTCTTATTTGTGAAGTATTTCATGATCTGTTTACCTAAAAATGATAGGTATTACTGGACAGGTTGATTAAATAAGATAATCTTTTCTGAACTATAATTGTAAATAATAATACTATGACTTTAATGTTAAGTACATTTCTTTCAAAGTGTTTTTATATCTAGAATTTTTTTTTATATTGTACATATTTTAATGCCATTATCCCAAATCATCCTACCCTCTCCCTCTCGCAGAGTCCAAGAGGCTGTTCTATACATCAGTGTCTCTTTTGCTGTCTCATATACAGAGTTATTGTTACCATCTTTCTAAATTCCATATACATGCGTTAGTATACTGTATTGGTGTTTTTCTTTCTGGCTTACTTCACTCTGTATATCTAGAAATTTTTTAAAAAAGTGAGGTTTATCAATACCATTTTTGTATCTTCCATATATATGTATTAATATGTGAAATTGGTTTTTCTTTTTCTGACTTCCCTCACTTTGTATAACAGGCTCTAGTTTTATCCATCTCACTCTGACTCCAATGTGTTCCTTTTTATGGCTGGGTGATAGGTTATTGTATATAATGTACCACAACTTCTTTATCTGTTCATTTGCCAGGGCAGGAATAGAGTCACAGACAGAGAGAATAGACTTTGGACACAGAGAGGGAAGGAGAGGATGGGATCAATTGAGAGAGTAGCATGGACAAATATACACTACCATATGTGAAATAGATAGCCAGTGGAAAGCTACTGTCTGGACACAGAGAGCCTCAGCCCAGTGCTGTGTGACAGCCTAGAGGGTTGGGGGATGGGAGGGAAGTTCAGGAAGGAGAGGACATATGTGTACTTGCCACTGATTCATGTTATTGTATGGCAGAAGTCAACACAATATTGTAAAGCAATTATTCTCCAATTAAAAAAAAAAATAGATGAGAGGAGGAGTTGATATTTCTGTTTCTAGATGGGAAAGTGAGGCTGCTCACTTTTTAAGGTGCTTATGCTTGATGGTTACACATCAGTCAGTTCATTCAGTTACTCAGTCATATCTGACTCTTTGCCACCCCATGAACCACAGCACTCCAGGCCTCCCTGTCCTTCACCAACTCCCGGAGTCTACACAAATCCATGCCCACTGAGTCGGTGATGCCATCCAACCATCTCATCCTTGGTCATCCCCTTCTCCTCCTGCCCTCAATCTTTCCCAGCATCAGGGTCCTTAGAAATAACTCGCGACTTCAAGAAATGGTGTTAAGAATTAGATAAAACTAAGTATAAAGTGCCAGAGAGTGTGCAAAAAGCTGGGGCTTATTAAAGTTAGTTATATTTTCAATTACCTTTGGTCTTAATGAACTGGTATTTCTCATAGCAGAGGAGGAAAAAAATGAAAGGAAAGTCAACAGTGAATTAAGATTTCATTTACTGATTAAGTGTAATAAACAGTGCACCTATTAATTTATCATTACTAACTTACTAATATCTTGGGTTCTGTTTGTTTATCCTTGGACTGTTATATTTTGCCAATATAGAAAAACATGCATAAGCATAAAATAGTACAGGAGTGTGAAGAAGTGTGGAAAGCCATTAACGTTATTACTAAAAGTTTAGGATAAATGAACTATATAGGTAGAAATATGAATAAGATAGCATGTTCATCCCAATAAAATGGTAATAAAATCTTTATTGCATCCCACATCATTACTTGCTGTATTTTGCTTATATTGGATATAAAGAAAAAATATATTGCAGATTCTTTCTCTGTAACACTTAAAAGCCATGATTAATTGTCTCTTTATTTCTTTCTACTTATAATGGCATGTTCCTTAGGCTTCAGATGAAAGGACAGAAAATAAAAATGTAATGGAAAAATGTATCCTAATTTCACTTGAATTGTGTCCCCTGGGGTGGGGTAAATAAGCCAAGCCCTATAGAATACACTGTACATATAAGCAGCCCAGAGATATTAATACTAAACCATAAATATAAGAAATGTCCTCATTCATTCTTGCTATGCTATTGCTTGGTCTCACAGCATCCAACATTACATGCACTCTGCCTAAAACTTACAGCCTCAATGAATTCTTAATTTATTAATACACTGGATAGCATATTGAAAAGCAGAGATGTTACTTTGCCAACAAAGTTCCATCTAGTCAAGGCTATGGTTTTTCCAGTGGTCATGTATGAATATGAGAGTTGGACTGTGAAGAAAGCTGAGCGCCGAAGAATTGATGCTTTTGAACTGTGGTGTTGGAGAAGACTCTCCAGAGTCCCTTGAACTGCAAGGAGATCCAACCAGTCCATTCTGAAGGAGATCAGCCCTGGTATTTCTTTAGAAGGAATGATGCAAAAGCTGAAACTCCAGTACTTTGGCCACCTCATGCGAAGAGTTGACTCATTGGAAAAGATTCTGATGCTGGGAGGGATTGGGGGCAGGAGGAGAAGGGGACGACAGAGGATGAGATGGCTGGATGGCATCACTGACTAGATGGATGTGAGTCTGAGTGAACTCAGGAGGTTGGTGATGGACAAGGAGGCCTGGCATGCTGCAATTCATGGGGTCGCAAAGAGTCGGATATGACTGAGTGACTGAACTGAACTGGGAAATAATTATTTAGGTGTTTAAAATAGCAGACGTAGGCAATAAAGCCAAGTGTAGCAGCTTTAGGCTGATGAGCTTTGCTCAGTACAAAAACTCTTTAAGACTGTCTGATCTCTACCTTATTGAATGTAAATGATTATTAATTTAAAGTCTTTGTTCATCTTATTCTTTCATATTTTTATCAATTATTAATACAGTCACATATATAATAAATATTATTACATCTTTATTGGTATTTTTATAAACTAAAAACAATGTAAAATTATTAGTGTTAGGTCCTATTCTTTATTATTTACGAAATGGATTCATTTTCTTTTTACCTGTTGCTATAGTGTCAGTTATTAGAGGGTATTACTCATTGCTCTCTGCTTGATTAAATTTATAGGAATATCATCTGAAATTGTCTTTCCTTTCTAATTATATCTTCTCTCATGTCCTTTTCCTGACACACAGCATTAGCAGCTCCTGATTGTGATGTCCCATCTTTCTTTCAAATACATTAGGGATATCCGTTGATACATGCCAAAACCACCAGGACAATGAGAGGAGAATTAACATGAATAAAATGATGCTTAAGAGGTTTACAGGTGCACCAGAGGAGCCACATCACCTTGATTCAAACTCCAACAACTTCTACTCGATTTATGCTCCAGTTGAACTCCTCACTTATTCTGAGATAATGGTCTCTCTTCTAATTTGTTTGGAATCAAGACTTTCTTTCTTTTTTATTTTATTTTTTAATTTTATTTTAACTTTACAATATTGTATTGGTTTTGCCATATATCAAAATGAATCTGCCACAGGTATACATGTGTATAAATCCTTCAATGTGCTCACCCTCCAATGAATATTTGCTCTGTATCTTGATTCATTCTTTATTTTTGCCTTCTCAGTCAAAGAGAGATATTGGTTTCATTTTCCAAATTTACCCTTAACCTATATTCTCCACCCTGACCTTTTCCATTATCACCTTAGGAAACATTCTATATTCTCACCTTGTTTAGCATTTTCAGTTTTGATTATCTACCAGATCGTCCTTCAGAAACTATTAACCTACTGAAGACTTGCATGTATCAAACAAAATCTTCACTCAGTCTTTTTCTAGGTGTATACTTTCTTTTTTATTCCCTGAATTTGATAATGGCAGCATATATTCCCAAGTTTATTTTATTCATCATCACTATACTACATACATTTAACTTGTCAAATTTAAGTTCTTCCTGAGTTTCTCTATAGAAACTACAAAGATTTTTAGCTTCTCTTATACTTCTTTGTCCTTCTTGAGTCTCCCCTTTGGTAATTTATTCATCTCCACTCCCAAGTCCATGTTGCTAATACTTATTGCAAAAGCCCAAGTGCTTATTCCTTCCTTCAAATTAAGATCAACATTTCTAATTGAATGATGAACATTTCCATACAGATGTCTAGTACCTTAATTTAACCACAACTCATTTAGAAAGTAATGCCTTCTAACTTGGAACTACTCTGCCATTTCTTTATATTATAGGCACTGGCTTTATTAAACAGTTGTAGAAATCATCTAATATCCAGGATTACTTAAAACCTGCTTTAACCTCCCTCCATTTCATATATCCAATTATGTCCAGCCAAGATTTCTAAGTCTTTCACATTCCTTCTTCAAGTCCAATTTCCTTTTCTACTACCACTATCTTCATCGCATATGATGGTGTTGTCATAGCTTCCTAATTAGTCTTATTGTTTATATTGATTATTTCTCTAATGTTTTCAGATGGTTTTAGGAAAAATATCCCATAATCCTAATGAAGGAATTTCCTTGCTTAGCGATGTGCAGTATACAACTCCCAGAATTCCCAGTTGTCTACAGAATGGACCCTAATCTCCTTGCCCTGAATTCAAGGTACTAGAATCTTTGGAATTCACTTCCCTTATGTGTTGACTCATTGGAGAAGACTCTGATGCTGGGAGGGATTGAGGGCAGGAGGAGAAGGGGACGACAGAGGATGAGATGGCTGGATGGCCTCACTGACTCGATGGATGCGAGTCTGAGTGACCTCCGGGAGCTGGTGATGGACAGGGAGGCCTGGCATGCTGCGGTTCATGGGGTCGCAAAGAGTCGGACACAACTGAGCAACTGATCTGATCTGATCTGATGGCCTAAATACTTAGCACTTACCTAGCCTAGTCTAGAACTTGAAAAAAAGGGGCAATCAGATTCCTTTGTGGAAGGACCCCATTGTACTACCCAAAATGGATACTGTTGATCTTTGTTTCAGTCTTATTCAATAGGACCTATGGCTTTTTATCAGAGTAACTATTTTATTTAGAAAAGGAAATAATCAGAACACTCCTGGACTACTGCTGCTAAGTCACTCAGTCATGTCCAACTCTGTGCGACCCCATAGATGGCAGCCCACCAGGCTCCCCCATCTCTGGGATTCTCCAGGCAAGAACACTGGAGTGGGTTGCCATTTCCTTCTCCAATGCATGAAAGTGAAGTCGCTCAGTCGTGTCCAATTCTTCATGACCCCATGGACTACAGCCCACCAGGCTCCTCCGTCCATGGGATTTTCCAGGCAAGAGTACTGGAGTAGGGTGCCATTGCCTTCTCTGCCTGGACTACTAGACTACTGCAATTCAGGAGACCCAAAATGCCACTGTGGCCCTTCAGTCAGAAAAGAACCTTAAGGAGATTAGGTAATCAATGGAGTTTTAGCTCAGATTTGCCTCACAGTGGGTCCAGTGGGTCCCCAAGCCTGTCTTGTGGTTATGTCCCCAATTTCAGAGTGCATAATTGCAATGGTTATACTCAGCAAGTGACAGAATCTCCAAAACTTTCTGTTGAACACTCATTATTTATTGACTTTCAGCCAGAGGTTCCACAGTTTCCTAGAAGGCCCTTGTAGATGTCCATAAACATCCAGTCCACATTTTAAGGTCTGTTTTGCCTTGCCCATCATATGCAGTTATGTTGAGATTATCAGACAGAGTATCTGGGTATGAAAAAGCAGGCATCAGGTTTAGTGAGGAATCTGCCAAAGAATCATAAACATGCAGCTGAAAGAAGGTCAGTCACAGGGAATAACAGAGGTAGTTAGAGCCATACTGAGGGAGTGCGAAAACATAGTCCATTAGTCTTGAGTTTACTTGTAAAAGTGCACAAGTATTAAAGATGGAAAAGAAAGTCCTGTTTGTATCAGTTACAAAACCTCTCTCCAAATCACTTGATTATTATCTAAGTTGGTTTCTCCTTTTTTTTGTTTTTTAATTAGAGTGTTAATTTCTGCCGTACAATGATGTGACTCAGCTATATGTATACATTCATCATCTCCGTCTTGGACCTCCCTCCTACTTCCACCTCATCTCACCCATCTAGGTCATCACAGAGCACCAAGTTGAGCTCCCTCTGCTGTATAATAGGTTCCCACTAGTTAACTGTTTAACACATGGTTTCTTAAAAGACAGAGACCTCTTAGCCTCTCACATTGTTCATTATTCACAAACCCTCCCCTGAAACTTCTTGGTCAGTTTCCTAACCTCCAAAATATGACATCCCCCCTCTTTTATATGACTGACAGTGAATTTGACCCAGTGTTATAAATATTTCTGTAACATATTTCTTTAATTAAATTACAGGTTCCTGGAGATTGAAAGCTTTGTTTTATTTATCTTTATATTGCCATCTCCAATCTATATAATCCTTGTTGCAAAGTAGACAAGCATGAATAAACATTTATAGGTAAGCTATGAACAGCTAAAGTTGAAATTTACAGTGGGTAGATTTTCAAGAATGTCCTTACACTTTTTGCCTAAATACCTTGACATGAATAATGCATGTAGTGTATATTAGAAGGGAATCATTGTTATACTGTAGAATGTAATTATCGATTCAGTTACAGATTAGAAGGAGAAAGCAAAATTTATGAAAGGTGAGGAAAATTGGTAATCTGTGATTTCAGCTTCAGACTAAGCTATGAAATGTTCAAAAAAAGATTTTCATTTTTTTCTTAAAGAGTTTAGTGTACATGTATTCTGGGGTGTAAAAATGGCCAGATTATTACCAAAAAATAAGTGAAAATGATCATGAAAAGAAAGGTTAATAAATAGAATATTCACAGAGAAACTTGTTTAAATTGCCAAGATTCACATCTTTGCTATCTTCCTGCCCTGAGGCATAAGTTGTCCTAGTTTGTTATATAAACTTTTAATTTTGAACACAGATAAACAACATATTGAGATAAAATTGGCCCAGATCTATCTCTATAAATGTTAATTTTTTTGCAAAAATGTTTGGAATATATGGAAGTTGGTTCCAGTTCTGGTAAACATAATTTTAATGTTAGTAGATATTGTATCATATGGAATTCCATTTCAGGAACATAATGATACATAGGGTATCTAAATCTATGCCATAACAAATAATGCTATGGATATAATCCAGTAAGAATTGTATTTAATAATTATTGTCTGGTTTGTGGTGTTAGGAATATTTAGAAGTACACCAAAATTTTCTTCATTTCAAAAAACTTACAAGTATTGATCAAGTTCTACCCTACTTTTGGGCTTCCCTTTTGGCTCAGCTGGTAAAGAATCCACCTGAAATGTGGGAGACTTGGGTTTGATCCCTGGTTGGGAAAATCCCGTGGAGAAGGGAAAGTCTTCCCACTCCAGTTTTCTGGCCTAGAGGATTCCGTGGACTATCCATGGACTCACAAACAGTCGAACACAACTGAGCAACTTTCACTTGCACTTTCACTACCCTACATTTAACCCCAAAAGTAGATCGGTTAATTCAGTTTGATTAAGAGGTTTTAAAATTGCAAATGCCCACCTTTTTCTGGAGTTCTTAGCTGAAGTAAGCTTAACCATTAGTGGAAAGAAAAAGAAATAGGAATCTGCATATTCCAAAAACACTATAATGAGTTCCTTATAACTCAGGAGTTAATGATTATAAGCACAGTGTAGCTTGTATTTCCTGATGCAATTTCCTGACTCATAGTCACATATTCTAATTATATCCACATATGCTGATTATGCTTGATTATTACTCAATCTCTGATCTTCAACTAGTTAGTGTTTTCTAGAAAATATCCTAACCAACATTTACTTTATTTTTAAAGAATATATAGTTTCTGTAATGTCCACATCTTTTTTTTTTTTTTTTTTTGACCATGCCATGCAGTCTTTAAGATCTTAGTGCCCCCAACCAGGGACCAAATTGGACCAACAGGGAAGTCTGTTCACAGTTTATTAAATCATGTTCATGGCATCATCTGGAAAAATCTTTTTGCTTTACTCACATCCCTTAAAGAATAATCCATCATCAGTGTGCTAAAACATAAATAGATTTTCATTTAGATTTAGGCTTAAATTCTCTGTAATCTACTGATCCAAGCTAGCTAAGTGAGCCCAAGAAAGGATCAGTTGAATTATTATATAAACTCCCTTTGGAGAAGTTGAGTAAAATGCAGTGTCTATGGGATGTATATTCTGCATGAGTATTGTAGAAAACCCACAACCTAGTAAATTGGAAAAGCAATCTAGTGGCTTAGCTGTTTAAGTACTAATGCAGAGATAAAATTGCTTTTAAAAAGTATCACACCCTCTTCCCAAGTGAACTTTTATTTATTTCATATTCAGGTTGTCTTGGAGAAAGGAGAATGAAGTTAATGTTCCTTTGACATAAGTGCACCATAATGTTGAATACATTAACTATCCTAAAGTAGATGGAATAGTTAGGTAGCTAATTTACTATATCAAGACTGGTTAGGGATAATGCATCTTCTACTGTTTCCGTTAACCATCCTTTTGCCTTTTGCATGTCTCAGGTGTCAAAGAGAAAACTAGGACTCAAGGCAGTTAAGAAGGCACAATGGTTTAGCAGGGAGAACTTGGCCTGAGCCCAAATTTGCCAGTATGTTTCAAGGTTTTGACCTTGGAAAATCAATTTAAATCCCCTGAGCTCTGTTTTCTTACTTGTAAAAGAGGGAACTTGGACTAAAGTATCTTGTTTTCACCTTGATCTTTTCATGTATTGATAATGCACTAACTCATCAATAAGACAATCATTGATAATTGCATTTTTCAGATGAAGTTATTATTAAATTCTTAGAAAACAGCCAAAAACAATAGTGCCCTAAGTTCTGTTTACTTTATTATCCTCAATGTCACTAAAAGTTACCATTAATGATGTACCTACAGTGTTGAGTGCATTGTGCTGGCAGTGATAATGTTACTTCCCATTAGGAACAAATTTACATTATGATACCAAGGCAGTCCATCCTAACATCACAATGGGTGTCTACCATCCAAATTAATGTTGATTTCTGACCACAAGAAAACATTTTAAAAATAATGATATGACTAATTGGACAAAGTAATATTTCTGCTAGTGGTATCTGGTAGCAAGAAGAGGCACAATATAACCTGATATATAATGACATCTCATTTTATCAGCTTCATTTTCATTTGGCTTGAATATATTCTTTCACTTCTGATAATGGGCATTTGGTTGGTATTGTTACCAACAAACTAAACAAGAAAAATGTTGTCAGATGCACTGCTGATGGAAATCAATGATAGCCTGTTGATAGAACTAATATTTGTTTGTGAGAGTATTTAACAACTTTTTACAAACAAAATATTATCATTCTTGAAAGAAGCAAAAATATTTAAATGAAAAGGCCATGATAGTGATGAAGAATAATTTTTTAAAATTACCACTTAAAAGTAATTGACTAGACTTCAAATGCTAATTCTTAAATGATTTTCCTATATATTAATTTTCAAAAGAATTCAAAAATTTAGTTTAAAAATTAGTATTCCCTTTTCTCTCAAAATTTTTTAAGATCAATAATAGATCAGTTCAGTCACTCAGTTGCGTTTGACTCTTTGCGACCCTGTGGACTGCAGCACACCAGGCTTTTCTGTCCATCACCAACTTCCAGAGCTTGCTCAAACTCATGTGCCTCAACTTGGTGATGCCATCCAACCATCTCATCCTCTGTTGTCCCCTTCTCCTCCTGCCTTCAGTCTTTTCCAGCATCAGGGTCTCTTCCAATGAGTCAGTTCTTTGCATCTGGTGGCCAAAGTAAAAATTTAGGGCTAAAATTAGGAGCAAGAATGTTGACAAAAAATATCCAGGTCTGTAGGCTTGGGACAAAATAAGTTAGCTCTACTTATCAGTTCTTAATATTTTATCCCCTATGGCCTTGACTTGATTCATAGAGCTGCGTTAAAAATGTAAGAACTGAGCAGCATATTGATTTTTGATATTCTGATCTTATGCTAAAGACAATTACCTATTTGTCAGGCTGTTGACCTACTTAGGTCTTAAAGATATTGAGTAGAGATTGCCTGAATCCATTAATCCATCCAATTGGTTGGATTGACCTTAGCTAAGTTCCTTCTTGCATTACTATTGTATCTGTGCTTCAATTTTGTATGTTGTAGTCATGATGTAATAGGACAAATTGCCTTACATTTAAATGTTGAAGGTTGATTTACACTATAAGTGAATGTACTTATATAGGGCTCATGGAGACTTGGCTCATAAATTCAATAGAAAATTTGTTGTTAAAGAGGTAATAAGAATCCATCTTATGTGAAAAAGAAATGAATGTGATTTAATTTTCTAGGGTGATAGTACTTTAGTTAATAAGTATTTTGACACTTTGTGGCTGACCTGTTTTAGTTGCTGAGGGGGAAAAACTTATCTGCCTTATTTACTTAATAATTCGTATTGAATGATGTTAAGAAGATGTCAATGGACCTTTTCAATAATAGCATGAGCCCTAACATAGGTTTCTGAAGTAAATTACCATCTTATGATGACGAATCTCCTACTAGTTCATATCTATTGAACCTTGGACACCTAGGAGTTCCTATCTATTGCTTTCCTTTGAAAGACCAAGGACACAGTAAAAGATGGTTAGATTAGAAAAGGAAGCACAGGAATTCCAATCATCAATGGACTCAGGAAAGATAGGGTTTTGGTGAGCAACAGTTACCTTTGCCAGCCTGTAAACCGCACATTTCCAGATTCCTGGTTACTTTAGGTTGCAGGCCATGCACAGAAAGCATCCTTTAAAGCAGTTATATTCATTCCTAATCTCCTTCTGAAAAGAATAATTTTTAATTCTACCCTGATTTTTATCTCTATTTTGTAGTCTTGATTATTAGAAAAAAGAAGAAACACACTTCAGTATTCTGGCCAAAAGAAACTATAGAGCCATATAGTGGCCATGGCTAATTAAGGGTCATGTTTCCTCACTGCCTACAGCCAAACTGTTACACTTTGATTATGGGAATTCTCTGTCTGTAGGTACCTGTTTGCATATTAATTCTGATAAAAGCAAAGATGCTATAATGAAAAGGTCAAAAACTTTAAAAGTTCGAATACAGTAAAGTTTATTTCTCTCTTGTGCATCAGTCCAGAGCTAGAACGGCTGTCTTGAGAAGATAGGTTTATTAGGAAAGGTTACCCCGGGCTCCTTTTCTCCTGTACCTCATCATTTCCAAGGGTTTCTCGATCAGCGGTGCATCTGCCTTCTGGCCCATGGGTAAATGAGGGAGCAAGTAAAGGACATAGCTGTTCTTTTAATGAACTGATGTGGAAGTGTGTGCATCACATTTAGTCATGTTTCATTCATGAGAATTTAGTTGTTGCCACATCTAGCTGCCAAGGAGACTGGGACATGTAGTGCTTCTCTGCAAATAGTCATAAATACTTTATTAAAAAACAAACAACAACAAAAACACTCTTGGATTTTTACCCCAAAGTTTTCCCAGTATGTTATTACAGTGATCTATGCAATACTGAAGTGTTATTTTATTTGATGTATTATCTTTATAAAATGTGGACTGTTAGTCCAAAAATTTTTGTTCTGGGAACATACTTCTGCTTTTTTTCTGAGTGGAACCATGGCAGTGATTGTGGATTTATTTTTCTTTTTATTTATTTTTGCCAGTTCATGCATTTTGATGGAAATAGAATAAGCCCCCTCAATTAAATAGAAATCGAGTCTGTGAAACTTTCACCCAAATATCCCCCTTTTGTGTGTACGCTCAGTCATGTTCGACTCTGCAACCCTGCCAGGCTCCTTTGTCCATGAGATTTTCCAGGCAAAAATACTGGAGCAGGTTGCTGTTTCCTCTTAGAGTGGATCTTTTCAAGCCTCAGGGGTCAAACCTGCATCTCCTGCATTGGCAGGCGATTCTTTAACACTGAGCCACCTGGAAAGCCCATTCCCCTTTTACTGTGGGTATTTGCAATTTAAACTATATTTTTTGTTGTTGAATAATATGAGCAGAGAGTGGAATGTCTGAGAAATAAGCATATAAACACTCTGGAAAAAGGAATAGAATAACAGGGAATAGTATGACAAGAAAATGGTGTGTGCAAAATAGTACGCTGCGTAAATGGTACACTTTTACCCATCTGTTAATGGAAAAAGTTTAAAGATGTACCCACCACCCTAGCAGAGTTAAGTTGAGCAGAGTGATGGTAGGCTTCTCTTATTTTACAAATATCTGATATTTTTCATCAGCATGTACTGTCTCTGTCATTTTTTTGAATCTCAGTAATTTTGAAAAGATACAAGTAAGTAGCCTGGAAAACAAACTCCAAATGGTTTTCTATACCATTTCCACCCCACCCCCCCCCCCCCCCCGAAACCGATATAACTGCATTTTGTTTTAACTGTTTGACTATTTGTCTCTCCTTCTTGTTTTTGAAAGTTTTGTCCCTCTTTTTTACGTATGGGTTTTCAGCACAGTATTGTGGAAGTGAGAGATAGAGTCAAGATGTGCTGAGAGTCAACTAGAATAGTCTGTAGCCTGGAACTTCTGCTTGCTTACTTGCTTGCTGTGGGACCTGGAACACATTATTTAACTTTGTAGACTTAGGTTCCACCTCAATGAAATGGACATACCATTGAGTGCTTACTTGTGCTCATCCCATATTTACAACACCCTTGGAAAGGAATGAACCTTTCAAAGTAAAGAACAGAACTGAAAATTGAACCCATTTTTGTCTGATTCCAAATCTCATCTACTTAGCCTTTGAAGATTTACTGGAAAGTTTGTATTTGTTTTTGAAACATATAAGGATGTATTCCCATTTAATTGTAGGAGTTGCTAGTAAATTTTTGCCACAGCTATTTATAAATACACCCAATAAAATCATTAACATAATGACTGGGTATTTTGTGAAGTTGTAACCGAGTCTCTGTGAAGATTCATTCAGTGTCTTGAAGATGGAGACTGTACCTCTTTGGGACAGAGTATTTGTTTTTCAAACCACAACAATCAGAATATTTATATGATTAAATTTCACTAACGGTAAAGTACCTTTTTCTAAATTCTACTTGGAAAATGATTGATTTCCCAGAAGATACTTGCCAAACTGGCATTATTATGAATTTGTTCTGTGCTTCAAATTGGGTAGCTTCTCTCAAGTAACTAAGTGTTGGTGTTTTAATGCTTGTACAGTCTTAGAAGTAAAGCTAATTATCTTCATTTTTACCTAATATAATCCTGGCAAGACATGCATAAACTTATTTGTGGTGGTCCCAAGTGAGCCACAAGAATTAATATTAATGGTTGACATGAAAACATTGAGTTTATGCCAGCCCATTGGTCATCACCAATAATGATTATTATGATAAACATTAGTTTAGATAAAGATGTGGATTAGGCTATAAAAATCCAGAATGTGCAGTAGCCACAAACCAACAGAAAATGCAATGGCTTCACTTAACAAAAACCCTGCAGAAATAAGAAAATTAAGCACTAGTTTACTTACCCTTTAACTCACTTTAGTGTTCTGCTATAGAAAGTATTTACTTTCTATAGGGCCAATGACTGGAAATGCTGAACCTCCTTTCAAACACTGTTACAGTCTATATAAATACACAGAAAACATATAAAATGCAATGTTCTATACCCAACAATAACTTTATAAATGTTGCTTACTATAAAGAAGTATAGGAGATTTTTAATAAGGGATTTTAACAGTTATTCAAAATTTTATAAAACATGAAGGCAATTTTTCAAAATACACACTGAATACAGATAATGGCAAATTTATCGCTTTTGATTTCAGGATTTCTTGCAAGAGGATATTCTGAAAATCCTTCTCTTTTATGCAGAATCTAACCAAATATCTGGTACTTTCATATCTATTCATTTCTTGAATGCCTAGGAGATTTATTGGGTGCCAAGGGTGTGTTTGCTTCTCTCCTTTGGCCTGGACTAATTGTCTTGCATATTCAGGCCCAGGGATAGAGCCTCAGAAACAGTGCTTCCCACATAGTAAGTGCTCAGTAAGTATCTGCTTCAATTTTTATTTACTTACTTTTACACATAATGATGGCTAAATTTTTTGACAATACTTGGTTTAAATGCTACCACTACTTGGAACATTTTTTCACCTCCTATTATTGACCGGATCTCTACAGTTTCTGTGCCCCACCCCCACCATCAGCTCCTTATTTGTACTTAAAAGAGAAAAAAAAAATGATATTTGTTTGTTTACATGCATTTCATCTAATAAGGTGTAAGCTTTCTTGGGGTGTGCATCTGTATGTGTAGGTATCTTTTCATCAGGCATTCTGCCTATTCTGTCACTTTAATACAGCACGTGAAAACTGATATTAAATGGGCATATTCTCCTTTGGGACTGCGTGTCTTGATTCTGGGACAATCACTACCAACAGATGGTGCTGTTAGTTTGTAAAGTTCTCAAGGATAATTCTCTCAGAGCAGTGTTATTCAGACTAAAGTATTCATTGGAATAACCTGAGAGATTTGATAAAACAAAGATTCCTAGATCCTGCCTCCTAAAGGTCTGATTCAGTAGTTTTGGATAGGGTCTAAGAATCTGCATTTCTAACAAGCATGGAGATGCTTTAGGTAATACAGTTCTGTGGACCATATTGTGTTACCACTCCATTAGACCTTTACTGGTTGAAAAGTAAAAGGATGTTCTTTCCGTACAGTCCTTTTTTTTAACTAAAATAAATCTAATTAGGTGTTTGTAAGGCTGTTTATCTGTTTGGTGCTTGGAAAGATTATAGGCTATAGGAAAATATTATCTTTTAGAGAAATTGAATTAATGCATTTTGAAATTTCCTTGTAGTGTTCTTGATATTATCTACATAATTTGTGTAAAACTAAGTATACCTGTCTTTTCATAAGTGGTATAATATAACAATAAAATCTTACTTCTCAATCCTCCATTCCAGTTTTTAAGAAATCCACTGTTAAATTTCTTAGTCTTTCCAGATATACTCTATGCATTACAAATATATTACAGATGCATTTCTTTATGCAAACAGGATGGGCAATTTTATTATCACACTAAACATATCTTGGATTATTTTCAGTATCAGTATTTGAAACTCTAATGCATAAGTTAATTTTAATCAGTTTTGCTCGTGGGTTCTATTATATAATGACTTAAACACACTGCTAAACAGCACTGCTAAATGTAAGACATAACTGAGTATTGGAGAAAGGCCTATAGTCAGAGAAATGCCATTTGGTGTGAGTTCCAATGAGAGATGATTCCTCTTTCTCTCCTTCCTCCCTTTATTCTCTTCCCTTTTTTCCTTAAGGTGTAAACATGCTGTGTGCCAACCCTGTGCCAGGCACTATATTAGACATTGTGAATACTAAGAAATGGGCATCCTTCCTTGAAGTAGGTCTGTAAACTGTGGTAGAGATAGACATAAATAATTATGATGTATAATATGTTTTTGTTGTTATTCACTCACCCAGTTGTGTCCAACTCTTTGTGATCCCATGGACTGCAGCACACCATACCTCCCTGTCCTTCACCATCTCCTGAAGTTTGCCAAGTTCATGTCCATTGCACCAGTGATGCCATCTAGCCATCTCATCTTCTGTTGCCCTCTTCTCCTACCCTCAGTCTTTCCCAGCATCAGGGACTTTTCCAATGAGTGAGCTGTTTGCATCAGATGACCAAAATACTGGAGCTTCATGTATAATATATATGTATAATATAGCCAGATCCAGGATATTTTAGAATGCTTAGCTTAGCTTCAGTGGTAATGAAAATCTACCCCAAAGAGAAATTACTTGAGATTACACTCAGAGGTCAAGCATGAAGGCCAACAGTGTTCTTCACGGAAACCCAGATGTGACAGTAAAAGACTCCCCTCTAAGTGTTGCGTATTTATGTTGGACCTTAAAGTTCTTGTTGTTCAGTCACTTGCTGCTGCTGCTGCTGCTAAGTCACTTCAGTCGTGTCCGACTCCGCGTGACCCCATAGACGTCAGCCCACAAGGCTCTCCTGCCCCTGGGATTCTCCAGGCAAGAAAACTGGAGTGGGTTGCCATTTCCTTCTCCAGTGCATGAAAGCGAAAAAGTGAAAGTGAAGTCGCTCAGTCGTGTCCGACTCTTAGCGACCCCATGGACTGCAGCCCACCAGGCTCCTCCATCCATGGGATTTTCCAGGCAAGAGTACTGGAGTGGGGTGCCATTGCCTTAGTCATGTCTAACTCTTTGTGACCCTGTGAACTGCAGCACACCAAGCTTCCCTGTCCTTCTCTATCTCCTGGAGTTTGCTCAAACTCAGGTCCATCGAGTCAGTGACACCATCCAACCATCTCATCCTCTGCTGTCCACTTCTCCGCCTGCCCTCAATCTTTCCCAGCATAAAGGTCTTTTCCAGTGAGTAGACTCTTCACATCTGGTGGCCAAAGTATTGGTGCTTCAAATTCAGCATCAGTCTTTCCAATGCCTATTCAGAGTTGAATTCCTTTAGAATTGATTGGTTTGATCTCCTTGCTGTCCAAGGGACTTTCAAGAGTCTTCTCCAGTACCACAGGTTGAAAGCATTGGTTTGGCTCTTAGCTTTCTTTAGTCCAACTCTCACATCTGTACATGACTACTAGAAAAACCACAGCTTTGACTGGATGGACCTTTTTTGGCAAGTGATGGCTCTGCTCTTTAATGCCTGGTCCAGGTTGTCATAGCTTTTCTACCAGACCTTAAAGAGTGAGTGGAATTCAAACAGATTAAGAAGGTTTATGGTAATTACGAGGATAAAAAAATTAAGAAATAATGAAAAAAAAGATATTACTTTCATGATAAGTAGTTCTGTGATTCTAGAGTTTATTTTAGGAAGTAGAAAGACCAGAAACTTGGACAGAGGCTGAGTCCAATTGCAATGATAAAGAAACAAAATCATTGCAATTAAAAGTTTGGGTTTTATCCTCAGGAAGCACTAGCCATTTTAAGCAGAGAAGTGATATGATCTTTTCTAGGTGGTTTTATTATTGTTGTTTGTTTTTTAAGAGTTATTTCTTCCATCTTTGTAGAAAATAGACTGGAATTGGAAGCCCTTAAATGAATAAAGATAGGTTTGGTAGATAAATGTTCCAATAATGGAAGTAAAAGTTTGAGAGGATATGAACTAGACTACAAGTCCTACAAATGTATGGGTGGTGTCTGTCTTATTTCCTTGTCAATATCTAGTACCTAGTATAGGATCACCTAATATCAGTTGACTAAAATGATAGTGAGTTGCTAGTTGAGTTTTGAAAAACAAGAATAGAAAATTTGGTAGTAGGAGCAGTCTTCAAAGGGAAGAGAATGAATTTGCTGTTGTCTTTGTTAACTCTGGTGTAGCTATGGGCCATCTAACAAGAAGTGTTCTTAGAATGGATTATTTCTCTTTTAGTAGCAAACTTGTAGGTTTCACAGTTTCTCCTCTCTTTTAAACTGCCTTCTTCTATGGAATAAATAGAATGTCCTATATCCTCTGTATGATTTCTCACCAATGAGGCTCAGTGTGAATGTCACCCTTACCATTAATTATTCTTTATTCAGCCAGGGAGACATAGCTCAATTCAAAATAATGGTGTTCACTCATATTCATTGTATATCTGAAGTTCTCTGTAGGCCATTGTTTCTCCTGTGTGAAACTGAGTTTCACATCTAGAGATTTGCTCATCAATAATAGGACCATTTTCCTTTCAGAAACATGGCTTTTGAAACCTTAGCTAGTTTCTCAAAATAAATTGTTTAAAACATGCACTTTTGAGCTCACTTAATAACCTACTCCAAAATGAATATGGCAGGCTAATTTTAAAATAGCAACATGAGCATTTCTTCAACCATATTGTGCTATAATCTGAATTTTTACTTGTTGACTGAGAGAATGCTTGAGATAATTTGTCCAATAGGCAATATAGTTGAGTTATTGTATACTTAGAACTAATGAAGATACCCTGGAAACATTATTTTTAATGCCCTTTGTCTGCTATGCATCTTCCCCTTGGTACTCATATATTAGTATTCAATTTTCCATATAGCCCAGATATCCTCAAGATTATATTACCATATCTCTGCTCGGTAACATGGACAATTATGCAGCAGCACTGAACTCCTTAAAATTCAAATAGATTTTAGAAAACTCCCCCTTCTTCATCCCTCATTTTGCCTCAGCTTATACATTGTCATTACAGGCAGCACTCTAAATGAAAAGGGAGATAGTCACTGTCTTTGGGGATTACTCCACATTGAGCTAATAGTGATGATTCTGTAAAGTGAAATTCCTAGTGTTAGACTGGCTTTAGACAAAGTAAGCCTGGCACTTTCCAGGGGAATCATTACCTCTTACCCCACTCCTGCAACCTTTCCCTATTCCTCTTTGTACATTATGTTGTTGTTACTGTTTAGTCGCTAAGTTATATCCTACTCTTTTGTAATTCCATGGACTGACTATAGCTCACCAGGCTCCTCTGTCCATGGGGTTTCCCAGGCAAGAAAACTTGAGTGAATTGCCCTTTCCTCCTCCAGGGGATCTTCCCAACCCAGGGGTCGAACCTCTGTCTCCTACACTGGCAGATTCTTTATCACTGAGCCACCAGGGAAGCCCATGTTTACATTAATCAGATCTTCTTTCAGTGTTTCGTATATGACAAAGTTTCTGAATTCTTTTATCATCTGAGTATTCTTATCTTCTTGAATATGTTATCATTCTTTTTGTGGTACCATGGAAAAATGGGCTTTCTCCTCTTTTCCAAATACTGTCCCCTCTCCAGCACCCCAACAGACTTTTTTCAATTAGTTAAATAAACCTGAGGAATCCCAGGACACTTTCTCCCCATAATCCCACACATATTTTGTTTTCAAGCCACTTAATTGCATGTATATTCTCAAGAAGAATATTTGTTAAATACAAAGGAAATTTCTAAACTGCTACAAGCAATAATGACTGTGTCCACTGTATCAAAATGTTGTACATCTATCATGGGGCAGGCTAAGGCAGGGATGTATAGACAGATATACCATAATTTGGATAAAAGATTTGTGTAGCAGCTATTTAGTAAAAGTAGGTAACCTTTGATTTCTCCTCTGATTAAGCTATTCCTTTAAATTAAATTTTGGGTGTATAAAGTGTTTTAAATCTGTTATCAAGACTTTCTTAGATTCATGGAAAATTATTCCATTTCAACACCCACAATATGAGAGTGCATTATTGTGTCACACAGACATGCTGAGTTGCTAGACCTTTGGGACTCCAAAATGTCAGTGCTTAGGGATGAAGTAATTGTCATTTTTCCCTAGAAATAACTCAAGACACCAGTATACGTCTTCAGTATAATTTGGAGGAAAAAAAAAAAAAAAAACTAATCCTAATTAGTTTCCTTGATAGCAAAGATACTGCATTTCTCAGAAAGACACAAATGAGAGGAACATTGTTATCCTGATAATAAGTTTCTAATGAATTACTGATCTTCATACTAAGAAAGAAAGACTTAGAATCTTGTATTAAATGTCACACTGTGATTAGACTCATAATAATTACAAAATACATTGAAAGCCTAGTTGGTGCCAATAGCCAGATAATGAATGAACTATTTGAGGAGCAGAGACATCTTAATTTTAAGTACTTTTAAGTTATAAGTGCACAATCTAATCAAGAAACTGAGGATTATTTCTGTATGGTAAATTGGATCTGGGAGATAATGGGTTGTTTATCATTTTTCATTGAGTATTAGGATATCAATGTATAGATTAAATAACCAGTATCTTCCCATGGTATTGTCATTTTTTACACCAAGGTATTTTTAATAGGGTCAAGCTTCAGGTGTTAAAGTGATCTGCAGGTGTTGATTTTCTCTAAATGATCCTTTCTGCAAATTTGAAAGTGCTGTAGTCCATTATAAGTATGGTGCAGTTAGGTTTTATTATTTTTTGAAGGGAAGTAACAGACCTTTCTGTTCTTAATTTTACCCCAAATTTTTATTTACTAAGTTTATATTTTGGTGCTTTTTTGACAACTTGTGATAAAATTTTTTAATTAAGTCAATAAGATCATAAAATAATAAAACCTAACTACATCCTACTTATAATGTACTTATAATGGACTACAGCACTTTCCTTGCTAGGGGAAGTGGGTTGTGCACTCTTATTTTCCTGGGATAAACAAGACTATTTAAATTGGCTTTGATTGTTTCAAACTATGAAAAGGCTTGGACAAATAATTGGAAGACATTAGAGAAAAAGACAGGTGAGATGTTAATTTAACAAAGGGAAAAACTAAGTTAAGGAGTTTGAGAGGTTGAAGAAATAGCCAAAAGATAACTATGTTGAAGGGTTCTCTTAGTGGCTCAGCAGTAAAGAATCCAGCTGCCAGTGCAGGAGACACAGGTTCAATCCCTGGGTTGGGAAGATCCCCTGGAGAAAGAAATGGCAACCCACTCCAATACTCTTGCCTTGGAAATCCCAGGGACAGAGGAGCCTGATTGGCTTCAATCCATGAGGTCTCAAAAAGAGTTGGACACAGTGACTAAAGAACAATATATTGAAGAATAATTTGAAGTTTTTAGAGCCATTAGAGCCATTAATTCTAATTCTAGGTTCACTCTTCTCTATACTACCCTATTTTTTAAGAACCACTCTCTAAAGTATTGTGAGAAATTCCAAAATGAGTTTGTGTCCAACACTTTTCCCAGTGGAGGAACTAAAATCTGTTTACAAATGACAGTATTTTTACATATAATGAAATGAGAAGGATTAATATGATAATATGATACTAAGAACATCTTCCAGGTGGGTGAAATGAGAAAGATTCACTTCTAGAGAATTTTAGGCCAGTTAAAAAGTACAAATTTTTAAAAATGCTTTTTATTTATGTTTTTTCTTGTTTCAAAAGTAATATATGACTATTGAAAAATTATAAAACATCAGATCAGATCAGATCAGATCAGTCGCTCAGTCGTGTCTGACTCTTTGCGACCCCATGAACTGCAGCACACCAGGCCTCCCTATCCATCACCAGCTCTTGGAGGTCTTGAAGCTACTCATAGTCTCATTTTTCAAAATAAGCTAGGGTAAAGGTTTGAGTCAGGGTGGAATGAGAAATTTCAATTAAACACAAAACAGATATAAAGTAAAGACAAAATATAGGTAGAAGGATTATTTTGTGTAACTTCTAATTCAAATTTGTATATTTAAAAGTAGCTTACATATGATTGGAAAGAAAATTGTTTTGTGTAAAGGAATGATGACCTTTCTGTTCTGAAGTTTTCAAACAATAGATTTTGTGATTTTCTATAAGATTAAAGAATAAACATACTCAGTAAATGTCTATAAATTCAATATGAAAAAGCAAACGGAAGTTAATTAACGCATAAGTTAGGCAAATGATCAAAAATGTGTAAGCCATTTTTCAGTGTTTTATTTACTCTTTTTTTAGTACAAAACAACAGCAACCACTGCCTCTTAAGATAACAGCTACCCCACTAGACTCCTCTGCCACACTGTAAAATCTTAACTAGAATATCAACATCAAAGGAGAGGTGTGCAGTTGAAAAAAGCACCCAGAATGAAGGTTTGGAAATGGTCCCAACAGTGTAAATGTCAGATCAGGCACATAGGGATTGGCATCTGATGATATCAGTGATTTGGGGTTTTAAAAAAAAAAAAATTTCCTTGGGAATTTCTCCAAAGTCAGTTTTAATAAGTGTAATTATTGCTTTCTGTTAAATATATAAAGAGAATGGGATAGGACTTTATTACTGTACACTTTGCCTCAATTGAAGAATTAGCTAATTCTGAATGCCTACTCTGTGCTAGATTCTATTCTAAGGGCTTAATGTGAAATGTCCATGTTATACTCCCAAAAGTCTCACGGGTATGGACTATTGGGGTGTGCATACTGACAATTGGTGCCCAAGATCTTGCAACCACCAGGTTCAAGATTTGAACCTTTTTTGTCTAGTTCCAAAGCTTGTATTTATAACTACCCTACTATATTTCTCCTTCTAAACAAAGCAATTGATTTCATATAGCAAATTTTTCAGTGAATATGTGCAATTCCGTCTTTCTCAAGTACGTGATTTGAGAATGTATAATTGCAATAAACCATGACCCTATTGCTATAGTTGGTGCCTATATATCTTCCCAATTACATGTTATTGTGTTCTTCTTTAACTCATCACTGCTTCAAAAGATACCAAATACATCATGTTTCAGGAAAGAGCTCATACAGCATTATTTTAAAGAGTAGGTAGAAATTTCTAAGATGTTATGACATACAATCAAAAACAAAATGTTAGTTCTTTGTTATCACAACCAGCCACATAACTATAGTATATCTTATTCAGCAATACCATGGACAGCATCACCAGGCAGTATCTATATATGTACCTATGTAACAAAGGCACCTGGCTGGTACCTAAACCAAATGATTTGCTAAGTCAGCATGGTGATATAGATTAACAATCAGGCAGAACAACTCTGGTGTTATGTTCCCAAGAAATCCTACCCAAGGTCAGAGATCTTTATTGGAAGTACAGAGCGGAAAGATTTCACTGAATTTTGTTATCTCAGCAATACACTAACAATGAACAAAAGATTAAAAAAAAACTCTCAAAGGTCATCATGTCTTTATATAGCTAGCAAGCAAGTGAGCATTTGAGAAGAAGATAAATGGCTCCAAAGCATGACCATATCTAACCCCTATCTAATTCAGTGTCATGCCCAAGTGCCTTTGCACATGCTGCCTGTAACCGAGCCCACTCCATTTTATCCACAGGCTTAATTTCTAGTCATTCTTCAGTTATAGTAGCAACATGGTAGGGATGATAAAGGCTATTAACAGAAGAGATGACACAGTCATGTTTTTAAACACTAATGCAGATGCTTGTGAAGCTGCATCTCACTGAGATCACCTAACAACCTAGAAGGGGCATAATATGATCACTATTTTATAGATGAAGAGATTGAGTTTAGGAGAAGTGATTAATCTGCCTAAGGCTGCCTAGCTGATATGTACCAGATCTGGGTTTCAAATATCCAAGTGTTCTGTGGGGCTTTGCAATTTTTTTTCTTTTATGTACATTCAAATCCAGTTTAGTCACTCAGTTGTGTCTGATTCTTTGGGACCCCATGAACTACAGCACACCAGGCTTCCCTGTCCATCACCAACTCCCAAAGTCCACTCAAACTCATGTCCATTGAGTCGGTGAAGCCATCCAACCATCTCTTCCTCTGTCATCTCCTTCTCCTCCCACCTTCAATATTTCCCAGCATCAGAGTCTTTTCCAATGAGTCAGTTCTTTGCATCAGGCAGCCAAAGTATCAGAGTTTAAGCTTCAGCATCAGTCCTTCAACTGAATATTCAGGACTGATTTCCTTTAGGATGTACTGGTTTGATCTCCTTGCTGTCCAAGGGTTTCTCAAGAGTCTTCTCCAGCATCACAGTTTGAAAGCATCAGTTCTTCAGTGCTCAGTTTTCCTTATAGTCCAATTCTCACATCCATACATGACTACTGGAAAAACCATAGCTTTCACTAGATGGACCTTTATTGGGAAAGTAATGTCTCTGCTTTATAATATGCTATCTAGGTTGGTCATAACTTTTCTTTCAAGGGTCAAGCATCTTTTAATTTCATGGCCGCAGTCACCATCTTGAGTGATTTTGGAGCCCCCAAAATAAATTTCTCACTGTTTCCATTGTTTCCCCATCTATTTGCCATGAAATGATGGAACTGGATGCCCTGATCTTAGTTTTCTGAATGTTGAATTTTAAGCCATGACACAAAAGCAAATATCCTTTCTTTGGGATTGGAATGAAAAGCAAATATTCAGGACACAAAAGCAAATATTGTCTCTATGAAGTCTTCCTTGGTTTCTCTCCAAGTCCCAGAGCTGGGATTTTACACACTCCCCATTTTGTGCTCACTAATACATACTGCTTTTAGAAAATACATTAAATACAGTATATACTTTTTAATTTCTATCCTTCTACTAAAAAGTGCCTTGAAGGCAGGAGCCATCACTTATCTTTGATCCCTAATTACTAAAATAAAGTAAGTAAATGATGGATGAAGGATTAATTAGAGGATTCAAGAAAGATTTTAAAGAGAAAGGCCTTTGATAAGAACATGAAGATAAAGATACAGGAAGGTGATATGGGAGAGGTGGAATAACAAATAGATGAAAGACCTCTAGAGAATCCATTGTGCTTGAAAAGTGCTGAGTAACTTTGGTGATTGAAGTGGGAATGCTAAGAGATAGGGGTAGATGTTGGACCTTGGACCTGCTTATTAAGAAGCTTAAAGTGAAGTTGCTCAGCCTTATCCAACTCTTTGTGACCCCATGGACTGTAGCCTACTAGGCTCCTCTCTCCACGGGGTTCTCCAGGCAAGAATACTGGAGTGGGTTGCCATTTCCTTCTCCAGGGGATCTTCCCAGCCCATGGATTGAACCTGAGTCTCCCGAATTGCAGGCAGATGCTTTAACCTCTGAGCCATCAGATAAGCCCAAAGAAGCTTAAATGCCAAGCTAAAGACCTGGGGCATGGTTATGTTAACAAAATGAATCATCAGTTACTGTTGTGTTGGAAAAAGATCCAGACATTCAGACAATTGTTTTAAAAGGCTATCTTACCTTGCAGTGTGCAAAGAATGAATTAAAGCAGGTTGGGAGACCAATAGCAGGCTACTGTAGAAGTTTATGTAAAAATATATATATGTAAATTGAGAGCTGAAACCAAAACATTAGGAATGAGGATGTAAGGATTATATTGATATGAAAGACATTGCAGGGGTGAAATTAATGGCATGTATAGGCAAAATAATGCATTTAAATTATCTCTGGTATAATCTAGTCCATGATGGAAGATAATATGCTAATCAAAAACACTAGATAAAGAACCAATGTTAACACTGGTTAACAGTACAGTTAACAGAGAGCTAACAGTACGGTTTTGGATGTCTTTGGTTCATGCTACCTGTATGACAACCATGAGAGTATACCAAGAGAGTGCTGGAAATTCAAACAGACAAGAAAAAAGTCAGAACTGACTTGGGAGCCAATAGAAAATATGGGATGTTGGAACTTTGAGCATCGGTGAGAAATACTGAGAAGAGGCTACCGAATTTGTTACTTCAGATATCAGTGCTAATTTTGTTATTATTATTTATTTTTAAAATTGTATTGGTGTATAATTGTTTTGCGATGTTATGTTAGTTTCTACTTCTCAGTAAAGTGACTCAGCAATACTATGCATATATCTCCTCTTTTTTTGGATTTGCTTCACATTTAGATCACGGAGGAGCATTAAGTAGAGTTCCTTGAGCTATACTGTATGTTCTTCTTGAAAGTGAAAGTGACTCAGTCATGTCTAACTCTTTTAGAACCCATGGACTATAGAGTCCATGGAATTCTCTAGGCCAGAATACTGGAGTGGGTAGCCTTTCCCTTCTCCAGGGGATCTTCCCAACCCAGGGATCAAACCCAGGTCTCCTGAATTGCAGGTGGATTCTTTACCACTGAGCCACAAGAGAAGCACTGTGAGAACTAATGTTCTCATTAGTTATCTCTTTTATACAAAGTATCAATAGTGTATATATCAGTCCCAGTTCATCCAGGCTGCCTTCACACCTTGGTATCTATGCATTTGTTGTCTACATCTGTGTATCTATTTCTACTTTGTAAATAAGATCATCTATATCATTTTTTTCAATCCTGGAATTTCTTTAGAAGGAATGATGCTAAAGCTCAAACTCCAGTATTTTGGCCACCTCATGCGAAGAGCTGACTCATTGGAGAAGACTCTGATGCTGGGAGGGATTGAGGGCAG
The DNA here is from genome assembly GCA_935064755.1 of Tragelaphus eurycerus. Classification (NCBI taxonomy): domain Eukaryota; kingdom Metazoa; phylum Chordata; class Mammalia; order Artiodactyla; family Bovidae; genus Tragelaphus; species Tragelaphus eurycerus. Next base: position 248,793 of record CAKXYN010000132.1, on the reverse strand, counting down.
GAGGAGAAGGGGACGACAGAGGATGAGATGGCTGGATGGCATCACTGACTCGATGGAGGCCTCCGGGAGCTGGTGATGGACAGGGAGGCCTGGCGTGCTGCGGTTCATGGGGTCGCAAAGAGTCGGACACGACTGAGCGACTGATCTCTGATCTCTCTGATATCATTTTTTCAGATTCCACCTACATATGTTAATATACAGTATTTGTCTTTCTCTGACTTACTTCACTTTTTTTGAAATTCTCTAGGTCTATCGACTCCTCTACAAGTGACCTAATTTCATTTTTTATGGCTGAATAACATTCTGTTGTATATATATATACACACAAGATACAAAATACCACATCTTTATTCTTCTGTTGGTGGACATTCAGGCTGTTTCCATGATCTGGCTATTGTAAATAGTGTTGCAATGAATATTGGGGTGCATTGTCTTTTTTAATTATGCTTTTCTCTGGGTATATGCCTAGTAGTGGAGAAGGCAATGGCAACCCAATCCAGTACTGTTGCCTGGAAAATCCCATGGATGGAGGATCCTGGTAGGCTGCAGTCCATGGGGTCGCAAAGAGTCAGACATGACTGAGCGACTTCACTCTCACTTTTAACTTTCATGTATTGGAGAAGGAAATGGCAACCCACTCTGGTGTTCTTGCCTGGAGAATCCCAGGGACGGTGGAGCCTTGTGGGCTGCCATCTGTGGGGTAACAAAGAGTCAAACATGACTGAAACAACTTAGCAGCAGCAGCAACATGCTTAGTAGTGGGATTGCTGGGTAATATGGTTGTTCTACTTTGCATTTTTAAGGAACCTCTACTGTTCTCCATAGTGGTTTTATCAATTTACATTCCCCCCAACAGTTCAAGAGGGTTCCCTTTTCTCCACACCCTCTTCAGCATTTATTGCTTCAGATCAGTTCAGTCGCTCAGTCGTGTCCGACTCTTTGCGACCCCATGAACTGCAGCACGCCAGGCCTCCCTATCCATCACCAGCTCTCGGAGGTCACTCAGACTCACATCCATCGAGTCAGTGATGCCATCCAGCCATCTGTCGTCCTCTGTCGTCCCCTTCTCCTCCTTCCCTCAATCCCTCCCAGCATCAGAGTCTTCTCCAATGAGTCAACACTTCGCATGAGGTGGCCAAAATATTGGAGTTTCAGCTTTAGCATCATTCCTTCCAAAGAAATCCCAGGGCTGATCTTCAGAATGGACTGGTTGGATCTCCTTGCACTCCAAGGGACTCTCAAGAGTCTTCTCCAACACCACAGTTCAAAAGCATCAATTCTTCGGCGCTCAGCCTTCTTCACAGTCCAGCTCTCACATCCATACATGACCACAGGAAAGACCATAGCCTTGACTAGGCGAACCTTTGTTGGCAAAGTGATGTCTCTGCTTTTGAATATACTATCTAGGTTGGTCATAACTTTCCTTCCAAGGAGTAAGCGTCTTTTAATTTCATGGCTGCAGTCACCATCTGCAGTGATTTTGGAGCCCAGAAAAATAAAGTCTGACACTGTTTCCACTGTTTCTCCATCTATTTCCCATGTTTATTGCTTACAGATTTTATAATGCTGGCATTCTCAGCAGTGTAAAGGGTTAGCTCATTCCTTGTGCTAATTTTCAAGAGAGAAACGTTCTACTTAGGAAAATTGATATGCTCCCTGACCTCGTTCATCGTTGCTGTATGTCTAGCAAGGGTTATATAATCATACATAATACATAGTAGGTGCTCAATATATATTTAGAGTAAGATCAAATCATATCAGTCACTCAGTCATGTCCAACTCTTTGCGACCTCATGAATCACAGTATGCCAGGCCTCCCTACCATCAACTCCGGGAGTTCACCCAGACTCACATCCATCGAGTCAGTGATGCCATCCAGCCATCTCATCCTCTGTTGTCCCCATCTCCTCCTGCCCTCAATGCCTCCCAGCCTCAGAGTCTTCTCCAATGAGTCAACTCTTCGCATGAGGTGGCCAAAGTACTGCAGTTTCAGCTTTAGCATCATTCCTTCCAAAGAAATACCAGGGCTGATCTCCTTCAGAATGGACTGGTTGGATCTCCTTGCAGTCCAAGGGACTCTCAAGAGTCTTCTCCAACACCACAGTTCAAAAGCATCAATTCTTCAACGTCCATCTTCACAGTCGTTCTTCGCATCTTCAGCGTCCTTCTTCACAGTCCAGCTCTCACATCCATACATGACCACGGGAAAAACCATAGCTTGACTAGATGAACCTTTGTTGGCAAAGTAATGTCTCTGCTTTTGAATATGCTATCTAGGTTGGTCATAACTTTCCTTCCAAAGAGTAAGCATCTTTCAATTTCATGGCTGCAGTCACCATCTGCAGTGATTTTGGAGCCCAGAAAAATAAAGTCTGACACTGTTTCTCCTGTTTCCCCATCTATTTCCCATAAAGTGATGGAACCGGATGCCATGATCTTCGTTTTCTGAATGTTGAGCTTTAAGCCAACCTTTTCACTCTCCACTTTTACTTTCATCAAGAGGCTTTTGAGTTCCTCTTCACTTTCTGCCATTAAGGGTAGTGTCATCTGCATATCTGAGGTTATTGATATTTCTCCCAGCAATCTTGATTCCAGCCTGTGTTTCTTCCAGTCCAGCGTTTCTCATGATGTACTCTGCATATAAATTAAATAAACAGGGTGACAATATACAGCCTTGATGTACTCCTTTTCCTATTTGGAACCAGTCTGTTGTTCCATGTCCAGTTCTAACTGTTGTTTCCTGACTTGTATACAAATTTCTCAAGAGGCAGATCAGGTGGTCTGGTATTCCCATCTCTTTCAGAATATTCCACAGTTTATTGTGATCCATACAGTCAAAGGCTTTGGCATAGTCAACAAAGCAGAAATAGATGCTTTTCTGGAACTCTCTTGCTTTTTCCATGATCCAGAGGATGTTGGCAATTTGATCTCTGGTTCCTCTGCCTTTTCTAAAACCAGCTTGAACATCAGGAAGTTCATGGTTCACATATTGCTGAAGCCTGGCTTGGAGAATTTGGAACATTACTTTACTAGCATGTGAGATGAGTGCAATTGTGCGGTAGTTTGAGCATTCTTTGGCATTGCTTTTCTTTGGGATTGGAATGAAAACTGACCTTTTCCAGTCCTATGGCCACTGCTGAGTGTTCCAAATTTGCTGGCTTATTGAGTGCAGCACTTTCACAGCATCATCTTTCAGGATTTGGAATAGCTCAACTGGAATTCCATTACCTCCACTAGCTTTGTTCGTCGTGATGCTTTCTAAGGCCCACTTGACTTCACATACCAGGATGTTTGGCTCTAGGTCAATTATCACACCATCATGATTATCTGGGTTGTGAAGATGTTTTTGTACAGTTCATCTGTGTATTCTTGCCATCTCTTCTTAATATCTTTTGCTTCTGTTAGAGTGTCTGGATTTAATTAGTTTTGAAGACACTGAACACAAGTAATAAACAAAAATAATAATGGAATTGGAGGAAATTGATAGAACATGAAAGTAGTAAAAGATACCAGAGAAGATGATGCAGCTAGAACAGGTTACAGTGCCCAAGAGACAATACCTTCTGAGAGGAGATACTGTGCTCAGGATCTGGAGTTAGACCACTTGGGTTTATATGCTACTTCCCCATTTACTATCTTGAGAAAATTATTAAAAATCTCTGAGTATGAGTCTCCTCAGCAGTAAAATGAAGCTCCTGAGGCTTCAACAGCTAATGGTTGTTGAGGTGAGGATACTGTCAAGAGTGAGCTCAACTACAGATGACTCCAGACTTGATGACAGTGGCATAAATGTAACAATGGTAAATCCAAATGTATCACATTCAGGCCTAACTCTTCAGGATCAGCATAGGCTAGAACTTCCCTAGGTTTGGGGCAAGGGTTGGTAGGTCTCATGAAATGTGAAGGAGGCATCAGTGAGTTGTGTGTGTGTGTGTGTGTGTGTGTGTGTGTGTGTGTGTATGCAGTTGCGTCTGTCCCGTCTGACTCTTTGAGGCCCTATGGACAGTAGCTCGCCAGGCTCCTCTATCCATGGGATTCTCCAGGCAAGATTACTTTAATGGGTTGTCATGCTTTCCTCTAGAGCATCTTTATGGCACATGTCTCCCATGTCTTCTGCAGTGTTACTGCTGACCCACTGGGGAAGCCCATCAGTGAGAGGTCTAACTACATTTATGTTCCATTGCTGTTATAACAAATGACCACAAACTTAAGCAACATGTATAAATTATATCACTTGTCTTCAAGTCAGAAGTTCAATACAGGTCTTACTAGGCTAAAAAGAAAGGTGCCAGCAGGGCTGTGTTCCTCTCTGGATGATCCAGGGGGAATTTGTTTCCTCGCCTTTTCCAGTTTTCTGAGGGTAGCCACATTCCTTCACCCTTGGCCCCTTGCTTTCATCTTCAAAGCCATCATGCCACATTTCTCTGACTCTTTTTCCATTGTCACATCTCTATATGTTCTCCCCGAATACCCAGATTCCTCCCCAAGAGATAAAAAAATGTTTCTAATCTCTAATATTCCCTTTTAGAGCTAGTTATTATGTACATGGGAAATTAATGTTTAGTTCTTACTCAAATGGTTACAGTCTGACACTGTTTTATAACCTTGTCTTACTACTTAGTGCAGTAGCTTGGATGTATTTATCTTCATTTGCTGAGTTGTGTACAGACCCCATGGACTGCAGCACACCGGCCTTCCCTGTCATTCACTATCTTTTAGAGTTTGCTCAAATTCATGTCCATTGTGTCTATGATGCCATCTAACCATCTCATCCTCCGTTGCCCTCTTCTCATCCTGCCTCCAATGTTTCCCAGAATCAGGGTCTTTTCCAATGAGTTGGCTCTTTATATCAGGTGGCCAAAGTATTGAAGCTTCAGCATCAGTGCTTCCAATGAATATTCAGGGCTGATTTCCTTTAAGAATGACTGGTTTAATCACTTTGCTGTCCAAGGAACTCTCACGGGTCTGCTTTAGCACCGCACTTTGAAAGCATCAATTCTTTGGTGCTCAGCCTTCTTTATAGTCCAACTCTCACACCTGTACATGAACTGGAAAAATCATAGTTTTGACTATATGGACCTTTGTTGGCAAAGTGATGTTTCTGCTTTGTAATATACTGTTTAGGTTTTTCATAGCTTTTCTTCCAAGGAGCAAGAGTCATAGCTGTAGTCATAGTACATAAAATGCTTCCTCATTCTTTTTTAACACATGTATGGTAATCTAGCAATTTTAACCTTTCCCATGCAAATTCTTGTTTTCAACAGGGTTAGAAATAGGTAGGAGGAGGGAGTGAGTCTGATTTAACAGAGGTATTCTAGTGTGGGTAAGTAGGAAGAAAAGCAGTTTTTATATGCTCTTCTGCCTTAAAAATGAGAGAACACAAAGTTTGGACATGTTCTACCTTTTCCACAGTCACTGTTAACTGTATTTTAATAGTAGATATTTGTATACTTAGCATTATTTAAATTATGCAGAAATACTTGAAAGGTGTAATTTTTATAATATCTTCTTATTTAGGGAAAAAGCTCAAGTGAATAACCAAAGCACACCAATCTCTGATACCAGAGGTATGGTCAGATCAGATCAGATCAGATCAGTTGCTCAGTCGTGTCCGACTCTTTGCGACCCCATGAATCGCAGCACGCCAGGCCTCCCTGTCCATCACCAACTCCTGGAGTTCACTGAGACTCACATCCATCGAGTCAGTGATGCCATCCAGCCATCTCATCTTCTGTCATCCACTTCTCCTCTTGCCCCCAATCCCTCCCAGCATCAGAGTCTTCTCCACTGAGTCAACTCTTTGCATGAGGTAGCCAAAGTACTGGAGTTTCAGCTTGAGCATCATTCCTTCCAAAGAACACCCAGGGCTGATCTCCTTCAGAATGGACTGGTTGGATCTCCTTGGAGTCCAAGGGACTCTCAAGAGTCTTCTCCAACACCACAGTTCAAAAGCATCAATTCTTCTGGCGCTCAGCCTTCTTCACAGTCCAGCTCTCACATCCATACATGACCACAGGAAAAACCATAGCCTTGACTAGACAAAACTTTGTTGGCAAAGTAATGTCTCTGCTTTTGAACATGCTATCTAGGTTGGTCATAACTTTCCTTCCAAGAAGTAAGCGTCTTTTATTATTATAAAGATAAACATTTCAGACAGTCATGTTTCTGTTGATTTAAAGTTTGTGTTAAGAGAAAGTAAACAACATATTTTAGCTGCAAAATCTTACATTTAAATATAAGACACTTGGGACTTCCCTGACAGTCCAGTGGTTAAGATTCTGTTTCTACTGCAGGGGATTCAGGTTTAATCCTGGGTCTGGGGAACTAAGATTCTGTGTGCCATGCAGAGCAGCCAAAATAATAGCAACAATAACAATAATTTGTAAAAATAAAAAGTTTGACTAGAATCTTTAAATTTGTTCTATTTATGAAATTATAATAGGATGGAAAAGTTGACACCAAAAACCATGGAATGCTTATTATGTGTGAGAATGCATCCAGATTTTTGAATTATTGTATTTAGTCTTGGATAATTTTTAAAGAGCACTTACCAGGTGGCACGGTGGTAAAGAATCCATCTGCCAATGCTGAATATGCAGGTTCAATTCCTGGGTTGGGAAGATCCCCTGGAGAAGGGAATGGCAACCAACTCTGGTATTCTTGCCAGAGAAAAATCCCGTGGACAGAGGAGCCTAGTACACTACAGTCCATGGTGTTGCCAAGAATTGGACATGACTGAGTGACTGAGCATGCACATAATTTTTAAAGATGTGTGTTATAAAGTTTATTTTATGTTAAAAAAAGATTTTGACATTCATCTTTGACCATTTCTAAGTATTTATGCATGTATTTTATTCTGTTTTAAAAAATACTGTACTATAAATTCATTTTAGCCACAGATAAAGCCATTTTAGCTTTTAGTTCTGCAAAGTTACTCCTCACTATAGATGCAAGGAAGAACAAGAAAATCTTGTTTGAATTCTAACACTCACAACATGTGTATTATTGAATATCTGAGACCAAAAATTAAAATTGAACTATCAGGACTGTGCTCAGTCTGGATGTGTGAATGTTTATAACTAAAGTGAACTAAAGAGATGAAATTTAACATGGTTATTTTCACTAAAAACAAACATATTGTGAATCTGTAGAACAGGATTTGGTGGGAGCAACTAGAAACATAAAAAGATTTTAGGTTAAATAGGTTTTTCCTAATTACTCTTCATAAGACATAGTTCAAATGTCATTTTATCTGAAGGCCACAAGCAGAATTAGTCACTTGTCTTCTTCTCCTATTGCATGTTAAAATTGAAACATAAATCTCTTTGCATATCTGTCTCAACAAAAGCTGAGTGCTTAGATGGCAGGATCTACTTTCTTGATTGTTTCTATCCAAACATAGCAAAATACCTGGGCCTGTGATAGTAATTGTGCATACAAGCAATGGAGATCATCTAAATTATGATATTTTCCCCATAACCTAAGGTACTTAATTCCTTTTAGTGTTTAAGTACTAGGTAGCCTGTGTCTTTATGCTTTAAAATCAAAACACTTTTTTTTTTTTTTTTTTTTTTGAGAGAAGAGTTTGAATTGAAAGATGTTCTTTTGGAAATTAAAAGTGTTCTACTGGATATTTTCAATGTTATATTTTTTAGCAGCTATATAGGTTGTCTTGTATACATTTTAATTTTATGCCAAATCTCAGTTTATTATTAGTCTCCTTTGGTATTAGTTTTTGTGTAAACTAAAAATTCAGAATAATTCACCACCTTGGCATGTCATTTTAATATTTCAGAAGAGTGGTATCAGCAACATAATATTTGAGCACAGGAGAATTTTTAGCTTAGGAAATCTTGGAAAAGTACAAGGTATCCAGGTAATAACTGTATCTCAATGATCCCATAATAGCACAAGTCTGTGATAATGGCAGTTGTTATAATAATGTTTGTCTCAAATTTTATGACATTAAAGGCATAGATACAAGTTAGAAATTCCAGATTGCTTTTCAGTTAAATTAGAAGTCAAGCACTGCTTTATAACCAAGTTCTCCTCTAATCAAGAGCACTTCAGTAATGACTTTGTCTTTGGTTTCCTACGGGGCTCAAGTTGTTAGTGTAGATGACTAAACATTTTTACCGCCCAACTCAGTTGTTAATTTATACTCTTGGAAATTCAAAAATTAAAACTAGCCAAATAGAGCCACCTTTGAATTTCCCTTTAAGAAAAATTTAAATTAGGGCACACACTCTAACACACTTATAAACAGTCTTCATAATAAAGATAATATTTGTTCAACACAAGCAATTGTGTATCTGTTAGTCAATATGAGGGTGTAACCAACCTAGATAGCATATTGAAAAGCAGAGACATTACTTTGCCAACGAAGGTCCATCTAGTCAAGGCTATGGTTTTTCCAATGGTCATGTATGGATGCGAGATTTGGACTGTGAAGAAAGCTGAGCGCTGAAGAATTGATGCTTTTCAACTGTGGTATTGGAGAAGACTCTTGAGAGTCCCTTGGACTGCAAGGAGATCCAACCAGTCCATCCTAAAGGAGATAAGGCCTGGTATTTCTTTGGAAGGAATGATGCTCAAGCTGAAACTCCAGTACTTTGGCCACCTCATGCAAAGAGTTGACTCATTGGAAAAGACTCTGATGCTAGGAGGGATTGGGAGCAGGAGGAGAAGGGGACGACAGAGGATGAGATGGCTGGATGGCATCACCAACTCGATGGACATGAATTTGAGTGGACTCTGGGAGATGGTGATGGACAGGGAGGCCTGGCGTGCTGCAAATCATGGGGTCGCAAAGAGTCGGACATGACTAAGTGACTGAACTGAACTGAACTGAATGTTATTGGGGTTCTTATACACAACGATCTGCATACTTCCAACATGTGTTGAATTTCCATTGGTTCTTGGCTTCTTTCCCCTCTTAAATTTGCATAGATATTAGTTGTGTGACTTTAGCCATATTGCTAAGTGCTTTTGAGTCTCCATTTCTCCATCTGTAGAAAGAGAGGATTAATGAAATAATACATGTTGTAGGTCTATTAAGTAAGAAGCAAGATTTAAAATAAATACTAGGTCATTAGTTGAGGCACCTAGCTATAGTTAGGGACTATTTGTAAAATATATATTTTTGTCAAGTGGTTTTGATACAGTAATATACTTTTTTTTTTTTGGTTTGGAAGTCTCATTCAATCTCTAAAATTTTCTGTTTGTCTCACATACAGCTTGCTGTGATTTGTAGCCCAGATCTGGCCTGTGGCTTGCTTTTCTGAGCCTCATGATTTTACGTTTCTGAACGCTTGAAAAAACCCAAAATATTTTTGTAACATATGAAATTCAAATTTTGTTATTCATAAATAACATTTTATTGAAAAAAAGTCATGCTTATTTTCATGTCTGAGATGATTTTCATGATATGATGGTTAGGTTAGATTATCCAATAAAGAGTATGCTCTGCAAAGCCCCAAATATTTATGACCTGGATCTTTAGAGGAGAGGTTTGCAGATCCCTAGTCTAGTCACTTGATTTATAAGATATAAATCACAGATATCCTTTATTGGCTTTGATTGAAAAAAAATCAGATAACTAAAAATTTGGGAAATGGAAACAATGGAATTACTTAGACAATTTGAGAAAACCAGAACTACTGAAAGGAATGATGTGATCAAGTACACAGTGTAATTCATGTTGTCAGTTTCTATGGAAGTATTTGTTGTTCACTCAGTCAGTTGTATCCGACTCCTTGCAACCCCATGGACTGCAGCACACCAGACTTCCTTGTCCTTCACCATCTCCCCAGAGCTTGCTTTAACTCATGTCCATTGAGTCGGTCATGCCATCCAACCATTTTGTCCTGTGTTGTCCTCTTCTCCTCCTGCCTTCAATCTTTCCCAGCATCAGGGTGTTTTCTCATGAGTCATCTCTTCATCTTCACATCAGATGGCCAAAGTATTGGTGCTTTGGAGTATGCCCACTTGCAAAAGCAAAATGACCAGAAGAAAAGCTGAATCATAATATCTATGTTTCCTGTTTCTCCAATTGCTGGAAATGTATCCAGGTCTACTCCCTAACTATTTCCTGATCTAAATCTGTAAGAGCAGCTTCCTGTTGCTGTTGTTCAGTCTCTCAGTCATGTCCAACTCTTTGTGACCCCATGGACTGCAGCACACCAGGCTTCCCTGTCCATCACCAACTCCTGGAACTTGCTTAGACTCATATCTATCTAGTTGGTGATGCCATACAACCATTTTTTTTCTCTGTCATCTCCTTCTCCTTCTGCCTTCAGTCTTTTTCAGCATCTGGGTCTTTTCCAATGAATCAGTTCTTTGCATCAGGTAGCCAAAGTATTGGGGGTTTCAGCTTCAGTCCTTCCAATGAATATTCAGGACTAATTTCCTTTAGGTTTGATTGGTTGGATCTCCTTGCTGTCTAAGGGGCTCTAAAGAGTCTTCTCCAACATCACAGTTCAAAAGCATCAATTCTTCGGTGCTCAGCTTTTATGGTCCAACTCTCAATTGCATATGTTACTACTGGAAAAACCATTGCTTTAACTATACAGACTTTTGTCAGTAAAGTAATGCAGTTTCCTGAGGCACCACTGTCTCTTTCCACCAAATTTGTGATAATCATACACATTTGGTATTTCAACTAGGGAATGCTGGCATCACATAATCATTAGTAAGTTTTTCCTGTTTTGATCATAATTCATTTAGACTTATTTATATAATATAACTTGGATACCAGGAACATGAAGCTTACTGAACATACCTCTAATGAACACCTAAGTCTCATTTCCGAAATGGTTGCTTCCAGAAAGATTTCTTCCAGTATGTCTTTTTATGCAATCTATGAGTCTAATGAATGAAAGACACTTTTTGTGAATAGATGTGGATTCATCACTGGCTCATTGGTATTTAGTGTTTAAAATGAACCATATCACCAAAGTCTGAATGATCCTTGGTTTCATGACTCAGTTGTAATAGGTTGCTAGAATAATGAGTGATGATTTTGTAGAATAAAAAAGCTAAAAAGGCTTTTTAGTGGTGATTCCAGGAAAGGGCTGTTAAAGCTTTGCACTTTACCAATCATATTCTTGTCATTTACTATAGATGCTAGGGAGGGAATTTTTGAGCTGAAACTTACATAGTAATAACTGAAGACAAATGGGCATATCAAGTTATTATATAAAATACCTTCTGCTTTTTGTGCTCTTTGACACTGAACATCTTTGGGATTCTCTGAGATACTGGAGCTTGCAGAAAAATGCTCAGACTAGCAACTTCATATGGTTGCCTGGATTCTTTGCACAAACACACCAGGATTATTAATTCTACATATATGAACATGTATGCATAGATGTGTGTGGTCAGTAGACACAGACACTTTCACATATCACCATGATCCATTAAAATTTAGTAAAAGACCTCAGAGAAAATAGAATACTGTGAGTAGATTTCAGGACATCAGTTTTCTGAGAAAGCTTCCATTCTGGAGGGTTTTGCAGTGGGTAGTGGATATCTTGTGCTGATTAAATGCAATGTTAAGGATGACATTGCACAAAGGGATTGCTAGGAAGTCTGAAAAGGTATATATTTACTGAATGAAGCCAGGCTTACCTTTTCACACAAGCCCTGGCCCCAGTCTAGGCAAATGAGGTCCTGGAACATAAATATTAAACCTCTCCTTCTCTCTCAGTTTGCTTCTTTACTATTTATGAGTACATATTCAGTCACTCAGTCGTATTCCACCCTTTGTGTCCCCATGAACTTCAGCCCTCCAGGCTCCTGTGTCCATAGGATTTTCAAGGCAAGAATACCGGAGTGGGTTGCCATTTCCTCCTTCAGGGGATTTTCCCAAATCAGGAATCAAACCCACCTCTCCTGTGTCTCTGGCATTGGCAAGTAGATTCTTTACCACTGAGCCACCTGGGAATGTAATGTATCATAGTGGCAATAATATCAGCCTACATTCACATAATGTGATAAATCTCAAAGTACTTATGAGTATATAATCTAATTTTAAATTCAGTGAAAACCTATGAGATGCATAGAATGGCTGTTGCTGTTAAGTCGCTTCAGTTGTGTCCGACTCTGTGCGACCCCATAGATGGCAGCCCACTAGGCTCCTCTGTCTTGCTTCTCCAGGCAAGAATACTGGAGTGGGTTGCCATTTCCTTCTCCAATGCATAGAATGGCAGTAAATATTTATTCTTTAAAATTTAAGAAGACAGATTCAAAGAGATCAAGTTATTTACCTAAAGTTATGTAGTTCTATGTAGAAGTGAAATTCACATCAATATTCTTTGATTAAAGGTCTTGGTATTATAAAACAATAATTAAAACCAGCCATTCTCATTTTCCCTTTTTAAAACCATGATTCATATCTGTCTACACTGAGATGATCATAGTAAATAAAATCTAGTTATTTCTTCCACTTTGTTTTATCTTGTTACTGAGCATTAAAATATGAATTATTTTCATAGCTCCAAATAAATAATGATATCACTTCCTACTGACAATGCTTTATTTATCTATAATTCCTACAGGCCATTAGGAAAACAACCAAAATTTTAATACATGTTCTCTTTAATGTGTGGGTTTTCACTTATTACAGTTCTTTCACATATTCTCTCAATATACTGATAAATCAGATTTCATTCAAATGAATCCATACTATACTCAGAGAAGTTAATTTTCTGTAATTCTATGATAAAGCAATGTTTCAAACAAGAAAAAATGTACTTTTATCTACCAGGTTGTGATTCTTACCTTTGGAACAGTCATTTTCTCATTTCCCTTGAAAAGAAATCCTTTTATTCTTTTCCAGTTTCTCCTTCTCATTTTCTCTATTATAGATTATAGCAAGAGGATGGGTACAAGGAGAACTAGTGACAAGATTTTCTGTTTCAAAAATGGGTGTCCTACTAACAGTTTCATTTCCTGGTCTCTGGCACAAGACACTTTGATCATGTATTTTCATTGATTCTAATTAAGTGTCAGGCTCATAATTTACTCACATTACCCCCTCTTCTACCATGACAAAAAATGTTTGAAGTTGTATTCCCTTTAACCTATCTCTTAAATGGCAATCAATGTTTTTCAATGCTGGTCATATAAGTCTCTAAGTGTTGTGTAAGCATCCCCAAATAACTTCCAGAGGAGTTTCTAATCAGCATTTTTAGCAACTTATTCTGAAAAAATTGTGCTAGGGAATAATTGAATATGAAACTTGACCCTTCTGGACTTCTAGCAAACAATGTTTTATTTTTATTGATGATTTCCATTTTCTTTACTTCAGTTATGTGGCTGCTTGATTTTGGTGTTTCATTACAACTGCTTCTCTAATTATTAATACAATTATTAGTTTAGTAGAGCACTTACATTTTTTATAATTGCATTACACAGTCTTATAATGTTTCTTAGAAAGAAATGAAGGTTCATTCAATTATTACAAGTTAAAACTGCTATCGATGGAAAAACTACTGGATTCATTTCAGAAAACAAGTATTCTAATGGTAAAAAAAATTGAAGGACATGAACTTATAAAATTGTTTTCTCAGGATTATTCATTGGAATTTATATTGACACTTGTTGAATTTTTAATTTAGTGATATTTTACATTTCTTAAAACTTTAGCTATCAGATACAAATGTGGAGGAATGTAGGTCAACAATGAATGATCAAATACTTCGAACAACTTAAAGTAATGAAACTAGTTGTTCATGAAACATCACTCCTAGTTCACGAAATATTGGTTTAAATAAAAATGTAAATCGTTGTGCTTTTGGATCAAAGCAGGTCAAAGTATTCCATCTTCATTTACCATTAATAAAGAAGTATTATTACACCGAATTTGAAACAATCTTGTATTTGTATTGGAAATTCTGTTTTGTACGTGTAGTTTCTGTGAGATTTATAATGATATATCAAATAAGTAGATTTTATATAAGTAATAGGAATATACTTAGGCTATGCAGTTGCCAGTGTTTTGATAAAGTAATTCATGATTACAGATGTAACAGTGTGGTTCAGAAATAAACAAATGAGGTTTCACTTCTAAAGATGGGGGTTTCTTAGAAATTGTCCATTTGGGTTTTGAAGTGAAGAAATAGATACTGTTGGATGCTCATTAACCTTTTTAGACTACTGGGCATCATTAAGAGTTTCAAGATGATAATTTATTAAATTGTCCCTATGAGGCATGTAAAGTTGCTTTTCTGTGTAAAAGTATTAGACTTTTGCCTGGGGAATAGTTGATTCGACAGGAAAGTCTTCCTTTCATTTTGATTTCAATTAATTTGCCCTACTTTTCCTCTAAAGCACTGAAAAAGCCTTAATTCTACATCTCAGTTCAATTTACTTGCATCTTCTTTACTACCATTTCAATTTCAAGAATCCTAGAAATGGCAGTTCCCTTGAGTAGCAAAGGCTCGCAGGAGGATCTAGAATCCTATCTCTCTGAACTCCAGCATATTTTAAAAAAAGTAATAGTCTAGCTATTCCTCCATTATTTTCCTTAGAGGCAGCTTGTATTTTAGCCATGATCAGATAGCATATTGCAGAGCTTATAGGCACTAAGTTTTGCTAGATTTTATGTGTATAAGGAGTTGGAAGGGAAGTATTCAATGATTACTATGAAAACAGATTGCTTCCAGAAATGTGTATTAGAAAACACAGACCCAGTTGAGGAAGGACTATAGGTCACAGAAAGGTCTACTCAGTCAAGCCTGAGTATTTAAAGCATTAATGGCAGACACTAAGAAGAGGGATGAACTGGAAAATAGAGCAGTCAGATAATTATTAGACAATGGACTAGCAAAAATGGTTGGGAAGCACAGAGCCGTGGTAGAGAGCCTGGGCAGGAATTGACGGCTGTATAAAAGTTAAAAACAACCCAGACCTTGAAAAGAGAAGTCATAATGCTAGAAACCAATTTAAGAAACTAAAAGAAAAGTGTTGGTGTTCAAAAAAGATATACCAAACTACGCGAGACAAAAAGGGAGTGAAAAAAGAAAAAAAAAATGAAAGTACAGTCCTTCTGTAAAGAGGTCATAGATTTTTCTTTCTCAGCCTCCTGCCCTGAAGTGTACTGGGTTGAGGACCACAAAGAAAATGCCCTATTTGAAACTTGAAGGTATTAAAATGCTGTATAGCATTCTCTCTTCTGTTTTCAGTTTGCAGCCTCTGGGCAACTGCCAACCACCAGTAAAAAGCTCCCTATCTCACGGTATGTAATTCTGGTATGAAATAGGCAGCAAGTACAAATAAGACCTTGACCAGAACTTGTATGTATATATACAAATCTGTTTCCCTGTTCTGTGTGTGTTGAGTTGGAAAGACAGTGGCTTATTTAGACCTTAAGAGTAATGATTTGTGTTGTTGAAGGATTTGGAATTAATATGCTAATAGCAAGAGAGATTTAGGTACTCCTGAAAAACTGCCAAATGCTTCTCCCATCGGATTATTTACTTAATAGTCTTAGAAATGGGCTCTAAAAGCTTTTATAATGTTTTGATATTTGGATATGTGAGCGAATGATATAAATGTTCCAATAGAAATGGAAACCTACAAATAATTTTTAAATAATTTTAAATGTAGCTAGTGCCCCTCATCAGACAGCACAATTTCCATTTCATACTTTCTGGTGAGTGTGCATTCCTCATTTGAACTGACCAGCTCCATGTCATAGTACTATGTGTAGCACAAATGTGTTTTGTATATCCAGAGCATCTGTTTGTGAAGGACTTCCCTGCAATGCTCTTTTAATCTTGTGACTCAGAAAGTGGTTGAAAATAATATCTTTGGTTTGGAATCCAATGAAATTAAGTTTAATTTATTCTGTATGTGTATGTGAGAGAGGGAGAAAATAACTAACCTCCTTTGATGAAACATGTCTTGCTTCTATCGACTTCATATACAAGATGTAAATTGAGAAAGTTTAACTAAAAGGAAAAAATATTCATACAAGTTCTTAGAGCATACACCTAGGCAGAAGATAAACATTAGATCTATTTACAAGGCAAATGGTAAGTAAAAATTAAGATGATTACAATCATGTGAAGAAGGCAATGGCACCCCACTCCAGTACTCCTGCCTGGAAAATCCCATGGACGGAGGGGCCTGGTAGGCTGCAGTCCATGGGGTCGCTGAGGGCTGGACACGACTGAGCAACTTCACTTTCACTCACTTACAATCATGGAGTAACTTGATCACAAGAGGCAGACAGATAATTAGGTACAAAAAAACCCCTCAAAGCTGAGCCATAGGAACAAAGAGAAATAGGACAGTGGCCCATATAGACTTCTTTCTAAGCAAAGAGACTTCAGGTGGTTAAGACGACTGCAATAATAGCCATATGTGGCAATATCAGTTTTCATTCCAATCCCAAAGACAATGCCAAAGAATGCTCAAACTACTGCAAAATTCTACTCATCTCACATGCTAGCAAAGTAATGCTCAAATTCTCCAAACCAGGCTTAAAGAGTATACAAACTGTGAACTTCCAGATGTTGAAGCTGGATTTAGAAAAGGCAGAGGAACCAGAGATCATATTGCCAACATCCTCTGGATCATCAAAAAATAAGAGAATTCCAGAAAAATATCTACTTCTGCTTTATTTACTATGGCAAAGCCTTTGACTGTGTGGATCACAATAAACTGTGGAAAATTCTTAAAGAGATGCGAATATCAGACCACCTTACCTGCCTCCTAAAACTTTGTATGCAGGTCAGGAACCAACAGTTAGAACTGAAAATGGAACAACAAATTGGCTCCAAATAGGGAAAAGAGTACATCTAGGCTGCATATTGTCACACTGTTTATTTAACTTATATGCAGAGTACATCATGAGAAAGCTTGGACTGGATGAAGCCCAAGCTGGAATCAAGATTGCCAGGAGAAACAACACCCTCAGATATGCAGATGACACCACCCTTATGGCAGAAAATGAAGAAGAAATAAAGAGCCTCTTGATGAAAGTGAAAGAGGAGAGTGAAAAAGTTGGCTTAAAAGTCAACATTCAGAAAACTAAGATCATGGCATCTGATCCCATTACTTCATTGCAAATAGATGGGAAACAGTGGAAACAGTGACAGACTTTATTTTGAGGGCTCCCAAATCACTGCAGATGGTGATTGCAGCTACCAAATTAAAAGACGCTTGCCCCTTGGAAGAAAAATTATGACCAAAATAGACAGCATATTAAAAAGCAAAGACATTACTTTCTCAACAAAGGTCTGTCTAGTCAAGGCTATTGTTTTTCCAGTAGTCATGTATGGATGTGAGATTTGGATTATAAAGAAAGTTGAGCACCAAAGAATTGATGCCCTTGAACTGTGATGTTGGAAATGACTCTTGAGAGCCCCTTGGACTACAAGGAGATCCAACAAGTCCATCCTAAAGAAATCAGTCCTGAGTGTTCATTGGAAGAACTGATGCTGAAGCTGAAACTCCAGTACTTTGGCCAACTGATGTGAATAACTGACTCATTTGAAAAGACCATGATGCTGGGAAAGGTTGAAGGCAGGAGGAAAAGGGGACAACAGAGGATGAGATGGTTGGATGGCATCGCTGACTCAATGGACATGAGTTTGAGTAAACTCCAGGAGTTGATGATGGACAGGGAAGCCTGGAGTGCTGCAGTCTATGAGGTCTCAAAGAGTTGAACACAACTGAGCAACTGAACTGAATTGAACTGTGGCAATATCAATTAGTGTTATAGACATATGATAGTGGTGAGATGGTAAACAGTCTGCCTGCAAGTTCAACTCCTAGGTCAGGAAGATTCCCTGGAGAAGGGAATGACTACCCACTCCAGTATTTTTGCTTGGTGAATTCCATGGACAGAGGAGCCTGGCAGGCTACAGCCCATGGGATCACAAAGAGTTGGACATGACTGAGCCAGGCATCCTGGAATGTGAAGTCAAGTGGGCCTTAGAAGCATGACTGTGAACAAAGCTAGTGGAGGTGATGGAATTCCAGCTGAACTATTTCAAATCCTGAAAGATGATACTGTGAAAGTGCTGCACTCAATATGCCAGCAAGTTTGGAAAACTCAGCAGTGACCACACGACTGGAAAAGGTCAGTTTTCATTCCAATCCCAAAGAAAGGCAATGCCAAAGAATGCTCAAACTACTGCACAATTGCATTCATCTCATACGCTCATCAAGTAATGCTCAAAATTCTCCAAGCCAGGCTTCAGCAATATGTGAACTATGAACTTCCTGATGTTCAAGCTGGTTTTAGAAAAGGCAGAGGAACCAGAGATCAAATTGCCAACATCCGCTGGATCATGGAAAAAGCAAGAGAGTTCCAGAAAAACATCTATTTCTGCTTTATTGACTATGCTAAAGCCTTTGACTGTGTGGATCACGATAAATTGTGGAAAATTTTGAAAGAGATGGGAATGCCAGACCACCTGATCTGCCTCTTGAGAAACCTATATGCAAGTCAGGAAGCAACAGTTAGAACTGAACATGGAACTACAGACTGTTTCCAAATAGGAAAAGGAGTACATCAAGGCTGTATATTGTCACCCTGCTTATTTAACTTATATGCAGAGTACATCATGAGAAACACTGGGCTGGAAGAAGGACAAGCTGGAATCAAGATTGCTGGGAGAAATATCAATAACCTCAGATATGCATATGATACCACCCTTATAGCAGAAATTGAAGAAAAACTAAAAAGCTTCTTGATGAAAGAGGAGAGTGAAAAAGTTGGCTTAAAGCTCAACATTCAGAAAACTAAGATCATGGCA
Source organism: Tragelaphus eurycerus (assembly GCA_935064755.1). NCBI lineage: Eukaryota > Metazoa > Chordata > Mammalia > Artiodactyla > Bovidae > Tragelaphus > Tragelaphus eurycerus. The sequence continues at coordinate 230,023 of CAKXYN010000132.1, read as the reverse complement.
TCTGGTCCCACCACTTCATGGGAAATAGATGGGGAAACAGTGGAAACAATGTCAGACTTTATTTTTGGGGGCTCCAAAAGCACTGCAGATGGTGACTACAGCCATGAAATTAAAAGACGCTTACTCCTTGAAAGGAAAGTTATGACCAATCTAGATAGCATATTCAAAAGCAGAGATATTACTTTGCCAACAAAGGTCCCTCTAGTCAAGGCTATGGTTCTTCCACTGGTCATGTATGGATGTGAGAGTTGGACTGTGAAGAAAGCTGAGTGCTGAAGAATTGATGCTTTTGAACTGTGGTGTTGGAGAAGACTCTTGAGAGTCCCTAGGACTGCAAGGAGATCCAACCAGTCCATCCTAAAAGATATCAGTCCTGGGTGTTCATTGGAAGGAATGATGCTGAAGCTGAAACTCCAGTACTTTGGCCACCTCTTGGGAAGAGCTGATTCAATGGAAAAGACTCTGATGATGGGAGTGATTAGGGGCATGAGGAGAAGGGGATAACAAGAGTTTGAGATGGCTGGATGGCATCACTGACTCAATGGACATGAGTTTGAGTGAACTCCGGGAGTTGATGATGGACAGGAAGGCCTGGTGTGCTGTGATTCTTGGGGCTGCAAAGAGTCGGACAAAACTGAGCTACTGAACTGAACTGAGCACTAACACTTTCATATTTGAGTAGGAGGTTCTGATACTTTAAAATTTGGATTTCACATTTTATTTAAGAGGCTGTCTTCATGTAGTTTATTAAATTTAGTGTTTACTCATAATTGGCTTACCAAGAAAATGTATAAATGTATACTTACATAAGTGTACTTGTGCCAAAACAGACTGCTTGCTTTTAGCATTTAATTTTCATGAAAAGATGCAAATGGGTGGACTATTACTACATGTGATTATAAGAGAAAAAAAACATGAAGGAGGCTATAGCTTGCTTGCTTTCTCTATAAAAATGCTCTATATTCATACAGTAATGAATTATGAATGTACTAATATATAGCTTTTAATAAAATAATCCTACCATTGAAATTTCTCCAGGTTTTGTTTTCAGTGAAAATGTTAACAAGTTATTTTCAAGTTTTGGAATCTTATTTCTCTTTAACCTGTGTTTTCAACCTTAGGATATGCCTTTCAATCAGTCAATTCTTGATTCTGGTATGGGCTGGGGTGGGGACTGGAATTCAATTGATTGAGAAACTGAGCTTGATAAGGTGAGGTACATATGCCAGAATTCTGTGTATGCCTCGCCTTTACAATACTTTTTGAAAGCAGGCTTTCAGTTTCTCATCGAAAACAAAACAACTGTTCTGAAAATGTATGCCACAAGTTATGAGGGGTCCTGGGGAAGGTAGCATGTTGTTATAGAGAAAATCCATTAGTATGAGAGAATGATTCAGTACTCCATTGAAAGTAAAGAGGTATATTCATCTTTGCATGTGAACAACTCATCCTTTGTGTCAGAATATAATACTGCTTTATCTATGCTCTGATATTACTTAAAAGACCAATACTATTCATGCTGGGAAAAAGAGAAAAATCAGTTTTTAAAATGACTCTTCTATCTTCTAACTTGAATATATTAATGAAATGTATCTTTCAAGTCATATAGATAATTCTTGTGATTTATTTGACTGGGAAATGTTTGATCAGACATAAATCATTTATTAGTGTGGGTGGCTTTATTAACTATGCTTAAGGGTAATGCAGTTTACTTATTAAGTTCATCAATTATAATCCAAACTAAAAGGAAGGTGTTCTGAAAACCTGAGAAAATGAGTTCCAATCATGGCTACATTTTGAACTCTTAAAATTCTATTTGATTTTTATACAGATGCTCTTATTTAAATGTAAAACCCAATATAAGTCATATAATCAACTGTTAGAGTAATGAATGTTTATTTTGAGCCATACAACTAGTTGAGCTCTCTAAAGATGTTTATAAGGTCACAAGGGAAATAGTGCAGATATTGCAGACACTTTGAAGTCACTCTTCCTAAGCTAGCCCAATAAGTTTATGCCTCACCAAATGTGTTTATTAGCCAGTATGCTCTACTGGCAAATAATTAAGTATAAAATTGGTAGCACAACCAGTGACTTTTCTAGTCTATTACACTCCAGTGAGGGGCTAGCACTCTTACTTACAGTTTTCAACAGAAGAAATATAATTAAGAATATTGAAATATCAATATAAGACCGGAGAAGGCCATGGCACCCCACTCTAGTACTATTGCCTGGAAAATCCCATGGATGGAGGAGTCTGGTAGGCTGCAGTCCATGGGGTCGCTAAGAGTTGGACATGACTGAGTGACTTCACTTTCACTTTTCACTTCTATGCATTGGAGAAGGAAATGGCAACCCACTCCAGTGTTCTTGCCTGTAGAATCCCAGGGACGGGGGAGCCTGGTGGGCTGCCATCCATTGGATCACACAGAGTTGGACACAACTGAAGTGACTTAGCAGCAGCAGCAGTAGCAATATAAGACATTATAGAATGTCTCTACACCATGCACTTGTGCTGTGTTGCTACAAAAGATTTTGACATCTCTATGCTCAACACTTTCTATTCTCTTTGGGTTTGATTTTTCATTATAAACTTGAGTCTGTCAGAATAGAAGTGGTTCTTAACAGTTTGACTAGCCTGAATCATTTACATTGTCTAATCCATCCTCATGTAATGTGTCCAGCTTGCTTTGCAAAATAGATCAAAATTTAATTTCTTTGAATTATCTTTCTCTATTGACTTTGGTGTGCTCTTGGTTAAGCAGATATCTTTTCTGAGAAATGGTTTATTGTTGTAACATTTTAAGCAAATCAATTACCTTCCTGTAATGCAATAACATTACAATATGCAGGCAACCATAGCTTCCATTGTACATGACACAGTCAGTTTTATGAAGCTGTAAACATTCATATCAGTGCTATTTAGTCAGTAGTAATACAATTTGAAAATGAGATATTGGCCAAGTTATGTTAATATGTTATTTTGAAAGGCTCAATTTAACTCTTTTGACAGATATACAAGATTCAGGTTTAGAGGTTAAACAGCCAAAACTATGTGGGAAAATATGGCAGTGGTGATATATATATATATATATATATATATATATATATATATAAGAGAGAGAGAGAGAGAGAGAGAGAGAGAGAGAGAGTCTTTCTTGCACTTGGCTAGAGAGAGAGCTTTGCTACTCCTTCCTCAGTGTGTATTATTTATTCATGGATTAAGTCTCTCAGGTATGTATCTCTCTATTCTATAGCTACATCCATCCAATAGGACTGTATTTACCACCTCCTCACCCATGTTTATTATTTTTTTGGGGGGAAGGTGTATGTCTTGGTAGAATGCTTAACTAAAATTTTTTACAGATAAATTGTTTCTTTTCTTAAAAAGTTCCATCTTCCCATTGAATTTAGGACAAAATCCAAACATGTTGAGGCCCCACATGACCCATCTGGTCCTGACTGCCTTTCCAAACTTCTCCATTATCTCTTCCTCCATCCTTTCTTGTTCTAGTGCGCTTCCTCTATTCCTCATGTGTACTGTGTTTATTCCAACCTCATGCATTTTTGTATTTCCTATTCTCTAGGCTTAGAATATGCTTCTTCACATCTACCCCACCAGTCATAATTTGGACATCAGTTCAAATGATACCTCCTAAGAGAGGGCATTTCCTCCTCATCATCCTGATTCTTGCCTCCTTCCTAACTCTTAAACTTCTCTGTGTTGTCATTCACTGTGATTTTCCTCAAGGCTATTGATAATACATGAATGTATTGTATTGGTTTTTCTGCTTGTTTATTATCTGATGAGAGTAAGGACTTTGCCTTTTTCACTGCTATATCTTTAGCACACAGAAAAGTGTGTATAGAAGATATGCAGTACCCATTTGTTGATGGAAAAATTAAAGAAGAATGTATAAATATTCAAGTGAGCATTTGAAGAGACCATTACATAAGGGTCAGAGATAGAGTCACTTGGCAGGTGGAATGAACAATTTGTCTCCTGTTCTGTCACCTTGCTGCGATAAAGGCAATTGGTGATATTGACCTTTTTAATGCAAACCTCCTTATCCATTCTGCATGCTTTCATACTCTAGACAGGAGAAATAATCCAACCTATAACTGTATTAATGAGTCACTCTTATTTGGAAAACAATCATAACATTGCCTATACTTAGAGCTACTTCAAGCCACCACTGCATTACTTATATAATAGTGCTTTCTGCTGGAAAATCAATATCTCTGGACTATTATTACAAAAACCTTGGTTTCCTGTTATATAATTATAATTCCATGTAATCAGATTGTTATTATTAGAATGACAATACTTATGAGATTTCACCTTAAAAGTTCAAAATAACTCTCTTTTCAGTGGTGGTTTAAATGGTGTTCAGGCAATATATCATTATTTTTCACAGTAAATTGCATGAGATCTTACGCAGTAGCTTTGAAATTACTGCTTGTCGTCACCACTATATACAACCACATAAACAGTATGTGGTTTGTACAGTAGATCATTTTTCTTGTTTATATTCAGTAAGCTTTCAGTGCTACACACTAACACCAGCTGTTAAAAAATGACAGTAGTATTTTATCTCTCACTACCAAGATCTTTTATGTAAAGTTTGTTTTTTTCCTAAACAGTATATGTTGCTGAATAATAATAAAAGTTGCTTTGATAAATAGTGGTATTTTTTATTCATTTGCAATGTAAAATGGAATGTAAATAGAAAAATTACAGAAAGATTAAGTATAGGGGAACTCAGATTCCAACCTAAATCCAAGTCAGTTATCCACCAATATCTGAAGGATAGAGGAACGATTCTCTTATCTCATAGGTTGTGTAAGGTGAATCCTATAGAAATATATGTGTATATTTTATATATAAGAATCTAAAACAAATTTCAATATCCCAAAATATTTGACTATTTGCAATATTCTCTCATTTTCTGATGTTCTTTCTTTTTATTTTTTTTTTTTTTCCCATAAGAAAGCAAACATTTCAGGGACGAGGACCATTTCATCCACATCAAATATATAGTAGGTTCTGAAAAGATACATGTCAGCTAACTGAAAATGAAATAACTTTCATGAAACAATTATCTCTGTTCAGGAAGCACAAATATACTTGCTTATGTGCTGTGCGGTGCTATGCTGTGCTTAGTCTCTCAGTCCTGTCTGACTCTTTGCAACCCCATGGGCTGTAACCTGCCAGGTTCCTCTGTCCATGGGATTCTCCAGGCAAGAATACTGGAGTGGGTTGCTATGCACTCCTCTAGGAGATCTTCCCAATCCAGGAATCGAATCCAGGTCTTCTGAATTGCAGGCAGATTCTTTACCAACTGAGCTATCAGGGAAGCCCTACACTTGCTTGATAAAGTGAAAGTCCCTCCGTCGTATCTGACTCTTTGTGACCCCATAGACTGTATTCAGTTCAGTTCAGTATAGTCCCTGGAATTCTCCAGGCCAGAATACTGGAGTGGGTATCTTTTCCCTTCTCCAGGGAGTCTTTAAACCCAGGCATTGAACCCAGGTCTCCTGCATTGCAGGCAGATTATTTACCAACTGAGCTATGAGGGAAGCCTCCATGCTATACTTGCTTATTCTCATCATAAACACAGAGATGGGAAGTTTCAAGTCTTTATATCTCTCTGGTACTTAGGTACCAACATCACAGTATTTAAAGTGCTGTTGCTGCTGAGTCGCTTCAACCATGTCCGACTCTGTGTGACCCCACAGATGGCAGCCCACCAGGCTCCTCCGTCCCTGGGATTCTCCAGGCAATAATACTGAAGTGGGTTGCCATTTCCTTCTCCAATGCATGCATGCATGCTAAGTCACTTCAGTTGTGTCCTACTCTGTGCAACCCCATGGTCAGCAGCCCACCAAGCTCCTCTGCCCATGGGATTCTCCAGGCAAGAATACTGGAGTGGGCTGCCATTTCCTTCTCCAGACCCCATTCTGTGGGGTGATTTAAAGTGAGAGATATGTAATCAACTGACACGAGGGCAAGCCACAGGCAAGCCTCAAGATCAATCATTAAATATATTTCAGGTTTAAAAAAGTCTAATACAGTTCTATGGACAGATTGAGGACCTTCTAGATCATTTAAAATGTTCTGTTATATTAGGATCTAAAATAATGTGTGCTTTAAACAAACACTTGGGGCTAAGAGCTGAACACACTAAAAATGCATTTGAGTTATTTGTTATTAAGCGATATATATATGTGATTGTAAATAAAAGATAACTAGTCCTTTAATTCAGAAAACTATTAATTTTGCCTTATATATATTTATTTTTCTCATAACTATAGTCCTGGGTCCCTTTCTAGCTTCCAGTAATGTAATCAGTACTTATAGATAAACAACTTGATTTCTGTTGACTATTTTTAGGGATAGAGTCATATTAGCTTTTACCACAATTCTAACTTAATCCTGACAACCAAGAGATTTCTGGACTTCTTAAATAGACTCTGTTGAATAAAAGTTAATCCAATCTTGATAATTTAGGGCTATGAGCTAATTCTCTTCATAGTTATATGTAATGTATATAATGTATGTCTCCTGAGTATATTCATCTTTGGTCAGTGTGAAAAGTTCAGAGGTCTAGATGAGGTCTACAAGGCTATTGGTCCCTTTTCTAAAATAGACATACACTTTTGAAATCTATGCTACTGGACTCCAGCATTGAATTCTCTTCCTTTTTAGTCATCACTTCTTACTGCTCACAGCCCTAGATTACTTTGGTTAGCCTTTTCTTTTCTGACTTCTTTCTGGGCCACTTTGAATTAGAGCCAAGAAATCTACATGTGTAAACTGAGATTAAGCAGGTATGGATGACAATCTATGTGATTCTCCTATAATGTATTAAGTAGATTTTCTAAATATCTGCTATGGTTGTCCAGGGAAATTTGGGATACGTTTGCAATAGAATAACAAGTTAGGAGACCTCTGGATAAGTTGTGTTACTTAAAAACATATCACTTTTCATTGAATATTAATAGAATTTCACAATAGAAAGTATATGTTTAAATATATAATTAAAATATATGTAAAAGAGCCAGAGTTTCTCTAGTGAGCTTGCCTCACCAGTAGAACAACCATTGATCTATGGCAATTTTTATATAATGCATGTACAAATCCATTTACACATTGACATACACAATATTTCATTGTAATGATAGGTGATTTCACTTTAATAAATGTAATTTTGAAACTTTTGACTAGACATAATTTTGAATATTTTTGGTTTTCTTTACTAAATTCATCACACTGATCACAGATGAACACATTTAGGAGACATATACATTATATATAAATATGAAGAGAATTAGAACATAGCCCTGAATTGTGAAGATTAGATTCATTTTTCTTCAATATAATCTATTTAAGAAAGCAAGAAAGCCTGTATTATAATATTTAGAAGTACTTACAACAAAATCAGGTGCACATTTTAAAAAATTCAGTCTTTGAAAGATCCATTTCAGTTACATGGACAATTTGGTTTTCCAGGAATGTTTATTTTCTGGCCTCGTATATAATTTTTCACAATTTTTCTAGGTAATTTTTCTAGGTAGAAATAAATCATTTATTCATTTTTTGTTTCAGTTCAGTTAAGTCGCTCAGTCATGTCCTACCCTTTGCAATCCCATGAATCGCAGCATGCCAGGCCTCCCTGTCCATCACCAACTCCTGGAGTTCACTCAAACCAAGTGCATCGAGTTGGTGATGCCATCCAGCCATCTCATCCTCTGTCGTCCCCTTCTCCTCCTGCCCCCAATCACTCCCAGCATCAAAGTCTTTTCCAATGAGTCAACTCTTCGCATGAGGTGGCCAAAGTACTAGAGTTTCAGCCTCAGCATCAGTCCTTCCAATGAACACCTACAACTGGTCTCCTTTAGGGTGGACTGGTTGGATCTCCTTGCAGTGCAAGGGACTCTCAAGAGTCTTCTCCAACACCACAGTTCAAAAGCATCAATTCTTCGGTGCTCAGCTTTCTTCACAGTCCAACTCTCACATCCATACATGACCACTGGAAAAACCATAGCCTTGACTAGGCGAACCTTTGTTAGCAAAGTAATATCTCTGCTTTTGAATATGCTATCTAGGTTGGTCATAACTTTCCTTCCAAGGAGTAAGTGTATTTTAATTTCATGGCTGCAATGAACAGCAGTTAATAGAGTGTTTGGCGTGTAGGTCTCTAGTAATGCTTGCTAACTAAGTTGAATCTTATAGAATTCCGTTTTTGTTGGTAAAAGATAGTTGTATTTATTGGCAGATATATGTGGTTCAATATAACAAGTCTGTAATGATGGTGAATAAATGAAGAATTACTAATTTTTTTTCTTCTCCTGATTGTGTATAGAATTGAAGGATTTGTGTGGAAAATGCCCTCATTTGTCTGCTTCATGATATGAAGGCCAGAAGTGATGTTTTTCTGTATGTCACATCTTTACATGGGAGAAAGCAAAAGTAGAAGCTAAAGTAAATAACCAATCTGCTTTATTATATCCCTTGCAAGACTACTAGAAAATAAATATTTTAGTGCTTAAACAAAGAATACAGCCATCTTCATAGGTGATGAAGGGGTTATTAGTCTTGGTTGGGAAAGAAGCATAGTGGTCTGTTTAAAAGAAAACAAAACCAGAAAAAAAAAATAACCCTTTATACATGGTATCTATTTTATGACTACGTATAATCAGTTACTGAGGTGGTTTTTTATAATGTATTTATGAGTCTATCTGTAACTATTAATAACTACCAGTCCCAATAACTACAGAAACCAAAAGGCTGAGATCACAAATTTTTTCTTTGTTCTGGCTTCTAAAACCTTCCAGAACCTGTACACATGCACACACAAACACAAATTTATTATCTCTGAACTGTTCATAATCTCTTCACTCCCACTTCTTTTTACTCATTCAAGGAAATGCAAATATGTAGATAATAGCAAAAGTGTAAAGCAATACTGCTCTGAGCAGTTTGGACAAAGATTTAAGTGTGGTGATGATTTTTTCTTTCAATAATCACTTACCAGACACTGATATTGTTCCAGGTACTTTAAAAAACATACTCCTGGTGGTTTTATAAAACGTTAGTCACTCAGTCATTGCCGACTCTTTGAGACCCCATGGACTATAGCCCCCCAGGCTCCTCTGTTCATGGGATTCTCAGGCAAGAATACTGGAGTGGATATTCATTTCCTTCTCCAGAGGATCTCCACAACCCAGAGATCTAACCTGGGTCTCCTGCCTTTCAGGCAGACTATTAAGGCCTACATTACAATTAAATCATCAAACAAGAGAACAAGTAGAAAGCAATGTAAGTAATATTTTAACAGGCACTGATTACCTTAATTCTATGCCACACACAGAATCTTTAATTCAGATTCTACCCACTCTAGGGCAATAGCAGGGAGGAAAAAGTGGGCAGTTTAATTGCTATGTTTTTAAGGTATGATCAAGGAACAGGGTAGAAAACAGAGGAGTTAGAGAAAGTAAATCACTGTGAATATTAGAAAAGAAGTTAAGAGAAATGAATTGGTAGAAAACAGCTTATATTGAAAAATTCTGGAAGGCTCAGAAAGACAAGAGAAAGAATGATAAAAGCAAAAGAATAAAGACAATAGTTTAGCAAAGAGAGACATGAGCCATACCAGACTCTGAAAAGCAAGGCTCCGGATGTCAGGATAAAACATAATCAAAGAAAGGATGAAGAGTTCTGAACTTGTCAGAGTGACAAAGGGCTTTGTAGATCACAATAAAGATATGGCAGGTCTCTGCAGGATGAAAAGTAGAAGCAGAAAGAAGTTGTAGAGAATCTGAGCTGAAATTAGCCACTCTCTTAGTGTCATTGTCACAATAGGGTAATGCATAGTAAGTTGTGTTTAGTTGATAATCAGCTTTTATTGGATCACAAACTTGAAAACTTCAGTGTAGATGAAATGGACTTGTGGTATTTTGACTTTTTCTGTGCAGTGTGTAAACTCAGGAATATCATTGCTTAAATTCTGTCTTTCCTTTAAGCTGAATCTGACTCTTACTCATTCTGAATCTGACTCTTACTCATTCTACAAATGCTAGGAGACAGCATTTCTTTGACCTAAGGAAATGGCAGGAACAGCAAAACAGAGCTTTATAGCCAGCCTACTTGGTTTAAAAGATTAGCTTTGACACATACCAACCATGCAGCTTTAGAGTAAATACTCAAACTCTGTCTCATTAAATCTATAAATTGTGAACAGTAATATTACTTACCTCATTAAGTTTTAGGAAGAGTAAATGATGTAGTATTAGCATTGCCAGATTTAACAAATAAGTAAAACAAAACTCAGCTAAACTTAAATTTCAGATAATCAATAGATATTTTATATAAATAATAATTAGTATGAAGCCTCATTATATGAAAATACTAATTTGTTGTTCATCCTATTATCTGAAATTAAAGTTTGTCTTCTTTGTTTATTTCATTTTATTTGCTAAATAAATCTTTGATATTTTATTTTATATATTTTATCTGATAATTCTAATTTTATCAAATAATTTTAGCTGATAGTCCTCATTCTTGGCATTTTATGTTTTCTCATGTAATCAGTGAAATAATTTCATATGGCATGTCAGTTCCTTGGTATTAGAGTACTCTATCCAGTATCAATCGAACATAATTATTCTTACATGTATTTGCTCTGACAGGGCTATGAGTTACCAATAAATTCGTAGGTATTGCATACACTGTTTCCAACTTCACAGAGATTTTTGTCAAAGTAACTTCACAGGAGGATAAATTTTAGTATTAAGACCTCAGTATTCCTGCTGGTGACAATGAGAGTGATATTGAGAATCTGCTAATGTTAAAAAAATCTTCTACACAACTTATTGTACAAGTATAGCAATAAGAAGGAAAAATATTTGAAATGGAAACATCTACAAGGTAGTCGATACTAGTAGCAGATGCATACATGCTCAATTGCTGCAGTCATGTCTGACTCTTTGAGACCCTGTGGGCGGTATAGCCTGTCAGGCTCTTCTGTCCCTGGGGTTCTCCAGGTAAAAATACTACAGTGGATTGCCATGCCCTCCTCCCAGGGATCTTCCTGATCCAGGTATCAAACCTGGGTCTTCTGCATCACAGGTGGATTCTTTACCACTAAGCCACCAGGAAGCCCTCTGTTGCATACTCAGATGTAATTCCTGGATGCTTTTTAATTTAATGCCAGTTGTTCCTTAGATAAAAATGAAAAAAAAAAAAAAAAACGGTTTCTTTTTTTCTTTTCATTTTTATTCTCTTCTGCTTTTGCCTTCATTATTGAACTTCAGTGTTTTATGTCATTTGAACATCACCCCAAATTCACTAATATGCCAGATGTTAACTGATTCTGGGTCAAAGTGTTGTTAATTCAGAGACTATAATTTTATAAGATTCTTAAGTATGAAAAGTGTTCAAGAGTCAAAGAAAGATGTTGATATGGGTAAAAAGTTGGTGGCTCAGATGGTAAAGAATATGCCTGCAATGCAGGAGACCCTTGTTGCATCACTGGGTTGGGAAGATCCACTGAAGAATGGAATGGCTACACACTCCAGCATTTATGCCTGGAGAATTCCATGGACAGAGGAACCAGAAGATGGTGTTCATGGTGTCAAAAAGAGTCAGAAACAGCTGAGCAACTAACTCTTTCACTTTCAAGGGATCCTTAAATATGAAAAGCGTCCCAGAGTCAAAGAAAGAAGGTGATATTTATGATAAGCAGGTAGATATTTTAGGCTAGATGACCTGCCTGTATCCTTTTACATGGGCACAAGATGTGCTTATAAGTATCATATAAAAGGTCAGCTTATTATTGTTATTTATTTCAAAAGCAAAAGAATTTCAGAATAAATATCAGAATAAGACCAGTATCACCAGTTTGATTTTTTTTTTAATTCCTTCAATATGTTTCAAAATTCATTCAAATAATATTTTATTGTTTTTATAGCTCTGTGTGCTCAGTTGCTTCAGTCATGTCTGACTCTTTGAGACCCTGTGGGCTTTAGCCCGCCAGGTTCCTCTGGCCATGGTATTCTCCAGGCAAGAATACTATAGTGGGTTACCATGCCCTTCTCAAGGGGATCTTCCTGACCCAGAGATGAAAATGTGACTCCTGCAACTCCTGCATTACTGCTGAGCCACCAGAGAAGCCCCCTTAATAACCATAATCCCTACTTTTTCTCTAAGAAGAGCCAGTGGTTTTATTTCACATTTATACATGGAGAAATTACAGTGTCGAGAAGTGACTTGATGATGATTGCCTGCATAGAACCAAGATTTATTTAAGTTATAGTGAATGCTTACCATTTCTGTCCTTTATCGAGCCCATCTTTGCCTGAAATGTTCCCTTGCTATCTCTAATTTTCTTGAAGCGATCTTTGGTCTTTCCCATTCTGGTGTTTTCCTCTATTTCTTTCCATTGATCGCTGAGGTAGGCTTTCTTATCTCTCCTTGCTATTCTTTGCAACTCTGCATTCAAATGGGAATATCTTTACTTTTCTCTTTTGCTTTTCACTTCTCTTCTTTTCACAGCTATTTGTAAGGCCTCCTCAGATGGCCATTTTGCTTTTTTGCATTTCTTTTCTTGAGGATGCTCTTGATCCCTGTCTCCTGAACAATGTCACAAACCTCCATCCATAGTTCATCAAGCACTCTGTCTATCAGATCTAGTCCCTTAAATCTATTTCTCACTTCCACTATATAATCATAAGGGATTTGATTTAGGTCATACCTGAATGGTCTAGTGGTTTTCCGTACTTTTTTCAATTTAAGTCTGAATTTAGCAATAAGGAGTTTATGATGTGAGCCACAGTCAGCTCCCAGTTTTGTTTTTGATGACTCTATAGAGCTTCTCCATCTTTGGCTGCAAAGAATATAATCAATCTGATTTCAATGTTGACCATCTGGTGATGTCCATGTGTAGAGTCTTCTCTACACATTACACAGAAATGATATGGACCTAACAGAAGCAGAAGATATTAAGAAGAGGTGGCAAGAATACACAGAAGAACTGTACGAAAAAGATTTTCATGACCCAGATAATCACAATGGTGTGATCACTGACCTAGAGCCAGACATCTTGGGATGTGAAGTCAAGTGGGCCTTAGAAAGCATCACTATTAACAAAGCTAGGGAGGTGATGGAATTCCAGTTGAGATATTTCAAATCCTGAAAGATGATGCTGTGAAAGTGCTGCACTCAATATGCCAGCAAATTTGGAAAACTCAGCAATGGCTACAGTACTGGAAAAAGTCAGTTTTCATTCCAATCCCAAAGAAAGGCAATGCCAAAGAATGTTCAAACTACTGCACAATTACACTCATCTCACATGCTAGTAAAATAATGCTCAAAATTCTCCAAGCAGGCTTCAGCAGTACATGAATCGTGAACTTCCAGATGTTCAAGGTGGTTTTAGAAAAGGCAGAGGAACCAGAAATCAAATTCCCAACATCCGCTACATACTATATACTAAGTCACTTCAGTCGTGTCCGACTCTGTGTGACCCCATAGACGGCAGCCCACCAGGCTTCCCCGTCCCTGGGATTCTCCAGGCAAGAACACTGGAGTGGGTTGCCATTGCCTTCTCCAATGCATGAAAGTGAAAAGAGAAAGTGAAGTTGCTGTGTCATGTCGGACTCTTAGCAACCCCATGGACTGCAGCCTACCAGGCTCCTCCATGCGTGGGATTTTCCAAGCAAGAGTACTGGAGTGGGGTGCCATTGCCTTCTCCGTAACATCCGCTAGATCTTCTAAAAAGCAAGAGAGTTACAGAAAAACATCAATTTCTGCTTTATTGACTATGTCGAAGCCTTTGACTGTGAGGATCACAATAAACTGCAGAAAATTTTGAAAGAGATGGGAATACCAGACTACCAGACCTGTGTCTTGAGAAACCTAAATGCAGGTCAGGAAGCAACAGTTAGAACTGGACATGGAACAACAGACTGGTTCCAAATAGGAAAAGGAGTATGTCAAGGCTGTATATTGTCATCCTGCTTATTTAACTTATATGCAGAGTACATTATGAGAAACCCTGGGCTGGAGGAAGCACAAGTTGGAATCAAGATTGCTGGGAGAAATATCAATAACCTCAGATATGCAGATGACACCACCCTTATGGCAGAAAGTGAAGAGGAACTAAAAAGCCTCTTGATGAAAGTAAAAGAGAAGAGTGAAAAAGTTGGCGTAAAGCTCAGCATTCAGAAAACTAATATCATGGCATCCAGTCCCACCACCTCATGGCAAATAGGTGGGGAAACAGTAGAAACAGTGTCAGACTCTATCTTTTTGCGCTCCAAAATCACTGCAGATGGTGACTGCAGCCATGAAATTAAAAAAAAAAACACATACTCATTGGAAGGAAAGTTATGACCAACCTATATAGCATATTAAAAAGCAGAGATATTACTTTGCCAGCAAAGGTCTGTCTAGTCAAGGCTATGGTTTTTCCAATGGTCATGTATGGATGTGAGAGTTGGACTGTGAAGAAAGCTGAGCACCAAAGAATCGATACTTTTGAACTGTGGTGTTGGAGAAGACTCTTGAGAGTCCCTTGGACTGCAAGGAGATCCAACCAGTCTATCCTAAAGGAGACCAGTCATGGGTGTTCATTGGAAGGACTGATGCTGAGTTTGAAACTCCAATATTTTGGCCACCTCATGCAAAGAGTTGACTCACTGGAAAAGACTTTGATGCTGGGAGGGATTGGGGGCAGGAGGAGAAGGGGACGACAGAGGATGAGATGGCTAGATGGCATCACCAAGTCAATGTACAAGAGCTTGAGTGAACTCCGGTAGTCGGTGATGGACAGGGAGGCCTGGTATGCGGCGATTCTTGGGATTGCAAAGAGTCGAACATGACTGAGCGACTGAGCTGAACTGAACAGTTGCTAAAGTAAAAAATGCAACATAACATTGTCTATAGACACAGAGGATAATAACATATATACATTTTCTATGGCTTCCAAGGGCAGATTTCATTGGAGCACAGTCAGTATTTATCAAGCTCCTAGTGCACATAAGGCTTTGAGCTAAATTTGAGGAATGTAAACAACACAGCCTTACCATGATGTCTGTACAATATAATGGGGGAAAAAAAGTTGAAGAAAGCCATAATATAATTCAGGTGCCCTTAATCTATGCTTTGCGATCTTAAAGATCACATTTAAAATACTTGACACTGCAATGAACAATTTATACTGAAAAATAATTGATACTTAACCTATTTTACCAGATAAATGATCTTATTGCAGGTTTCACAGGTGACAATTACAAGTGATAGTCATTGGTTTAGTTTTTAGAGCTTGTGCAGTGACAGCACACAGTGGGTGTTCAATTAGCATGTGCTAAATTTCTGCAAGAACCCGTGAATCATAAGACAGTAATGGACCTTACTCAGCTATTGTGGAAGCAGAGGAATATGTCATTCATTTTTCTTGACACTAACAAAATGTCCTTTGCTTTCTTGAGTAGCCACTAAAATGTATAAAACTTCTCTAGCTGAATGCTTAAGAGTTATCTCAACCAGTTCTCTTCTTTTTTAAGTATGCAACAATTTATGATAAAAAAGGAAATTAAAAAAAATTATAATTTGTCATCTCTTGGTTTTTATTTTGGTGTAGTTTGTTTAAAGAGCAAAATATGTCCATACATATTTTTATGGTAAATAATTTATTGATTTTTTATGAATTTTGGACCATATGCAAAATGCTGGTTTGCATTAACTCATCCTAACTATTGGTAATTACTTATTATTAGGATTCTACAGATTAAAAAAAAAAAAAAAGATTGAGAGAAAGTAAGAATTAGAAATTGGTCTCAAGCTGGCAGACTCTAACAGAAAATTCAAGATCTTAATTACATTGCATTGCCATGAACAAACAAACAAACCCCAGAATACAGTTTAAAATAGTTATATGTTCTGGGTCACTGTACCATATTAAAATCTACTAATCTTATTTGAAATTGTGTTTAATATCTTTATCATTTCTCTTTCATGCCCTAAGCCCTTTTAAATTCTAAGAAGATTTATAGTACTTATAACATTACGTTTTCTAATAACTATTTTAGATTTGATTTGTATGCAGGTCAGGAAGCAATAGTTAGAACTGGACATGGAACAACAGACTGGTTCCAAATAGGAAAAGGAGTATGTCAAGGCTGTATATTGTCACCCTGCTTATTTAACTTATATGCAGAGTACATCATGAGAAACGCTGGACTGGAAGAAACACAAGCTGGAATCAAGATTGCCGGGAGAAATATCAATAACCTCAGATATGCAGATGACACCACCCTTAAGGCAAAAAGTGAAGAGGAACTCAAAAGCCTCTTGATGAAAGTGAAAGAGGAGAGTGAAAAAGTTGGCTTAAAGCTCAACATTCAGAAAATGAAGATCATGGCATCCGATCCCATCACTTCATGGGAAATAGATGGGGAAACAGTGTCAGACTTTATTTTTCTGGACTCCAAAATCACTGCAGATGGTGACTGCAGCCATGAAATTAAAAGATGCTTACTCCTTGGAAGCAAAGTTATGACCAACCTAGATAGCGTGTTCAAAAGCAGAGACATTACTTTGCCAACAAAGGTTCCTCTAGTCAAGGCTATGATTTTTCCTATGGTCATGTATGGATGTGAGAGCTTGGACTGTGAAGAAGTCTGAGTGCTGAAGAATTGATGCTTTTAAACTGTGGTGTTGGAGAAGACTCTTGAGAGTCCCTTGGACTCCAAGGAGATCCAATCAGTCCATTCTGAAGGAGATCAGCCCTGGGATTTCTTTGGAAGGACTGATGCTAAAGCTGAAACTCCAGTACTTTGGCCACCTCATGTGAAGAGTTGACTCATTGGAGAACACTCTGATGCTGGGAGGGATTGGGGGCAGGAGGAGAAGGGGACAACAGAGGATGAGATGGCTGGATGGCATCACTGACCTGATGGACGTGAGCCTGAGTGACCTCCGGGAGTTGGTGATGGACAGGGAGGCCTGGCGAGCTGCAATTCATGGGGTCGCAAAGAGTCGGACACGACTGAGCAACTGATCTGATCTGATCACCTTATTGGAAAAGAAGTTGATTCTTTATTTAGAGACAAAAGCAAGATGATGGGCCAGGGATAGTGTTAGCACTCTCACGTCATAGAGGCGTTGATCACCAGAGTGGAAGAGGTTGCTGAAGCCTGAAAAAAAAAAAACTGATTCCTGGCACATCCAACAGTCATTTGGAGCTCTGTCCCTGTCACTAATTCACTGGTGGCAAGAGGTGCTCTGGCTGGATGGAAGCAGATGTCAGTTGTTCTTAGGGTTACTTACAGTTAAGCTGAAAGCACCCTCAGACTGCAAAAAGCAGCTTGCTGAAAGGAAAAGCCTTTGCCAAACATGGACTATATTTAAAGCAATTTTTTTTTTTTTTTCATTTATTCAGTCTTGGCTCTTGGTTCTACCTCATCTTAGACTCCCACACATGGCCTCATTCTGACATATTTGACATTTTCAGTATTTGAACCCTAGGTTTCTTCTATTGATCTTCATTTCTTTCCAAAGATCTCCTCAGGTTTGACTCTTTCTTAACTCACAATTGCTTTTCTAAATGTCAGCAGTTTCTCTGACTTAGGAGACAAGTGAAATATTTCTAGTCTAAGATAAGATAAGGTCTGACTTTCATACGCACCTCAGTGAATGAATTATTCCATCCTACTTGTTTAAAGGTCTGGTGGAACATAATGTGTTGGCAACATTCCCCTTCTGCCATTTCCTGGTTCTCCTTTCATCTTCTGCTCAAGTCCGATTTCTGTTCTGGATCTTACCCAAATTCTCAAATGAAGAAAGATATTTACTTAATGTACCTGAAGAATGTATGCAAACAGTGTATCTAGTCTAGCCTTGCATTTATTTCTCTAGATACAAATATGTTACAACATTAGTTCTAAGATTTGAGAATATTGCCAAAAGGCATCAGCCTTATCTGGCTGCTGCTGCTGCCACTGCTGCTGCTGCTAAGTCGCTTCAGTCATGTCCAACTCTGTGCGATCCCATGAACTGCAGCCTACCAGGCTTCTCCATCCATGGGATTCTGGAGGTATTGCTAAATCACAGATTGCTGGGCTTCACTCCAAGACTGACTGGTTTAGCAGATCTGCAGTGGGGCCTGAAAGTGCATTTCTACGTCCCCAAGAGATTCTATTGGTGGTCTGTGAACCACACTTCAAGAAATTCTGATTTGTAATAATGTATGTACTGGTCTCGTTTTCTACTTTTTAATCAGATGACAGGAACTGAATCCAAACTGGCTAGAGCAAGAAAAAGAATCTAGTGGATCATCTAAATATGTGAATCTAGAAACTCAGAATACATTATTAGCAGTTTGCTTCTTTCTATCTTCAGATTCCTCAGGTGTGGCTTGCTATTGAGGCTGATTCTGTTCAGAGGGAAAACTTACATTCAAATAGTTTTTCTTTCTTTTTCTTTTTACCTCACAGTGAAGATAGAATCTCTTTCTCAAGATTCTCATCCCAAATCTTCAGGTTGACTTTTATTGTAAAATCTTATAATTCTTAAATCAAATCCTGAGGCTGAAGAAATGAAATGATTTTACAGACTTAAAAAAAAAAATGGCAGAAGGTACCAAGTGAAAACTAGAGAATATTGTCAGAATATAGAATTGACTTTTGGTGTTGGGCATGCAAAAATAACAAGTATTTACTCCATCCTAAAAGCCTCTTGATAAAAGTGAAAGTGGAGAGTGAAAAGGTTGGCTTAAAGCTCAACATTCTGAAAACGAAGATCATGGCATCTGGTCCCATCACTACATGGGAAATAGATGGAGAAACAGTGGAAACAGTGTCAGACTTTATTTTTCTGGGCTCCAAAATCACTGCAGATGGTGACTGCAGCCATGAAATTAAAAGACGCTTACTCCTTGGAAGAAAAGTTATGACCAACCTAGATAGCATATTCAAAAGCAGAGACATTACTGTGCCAACAAAGGTTCGTATAGTCAAGGCTATGGTCTTTCCTGTGGTCATGTATGGATGTGAGAGCTGGACTGTGAAGAAGGCTGAGCGCCGAAGAATTGATGCTTTTGAACTGTGGTGTTGGAGAAGACTTTTTTTGTTGTTGTTTATTTATTTTTTTTATTAAATTTTATTTTGCTTAACTTTACAATATTGTATTGCTTTTGCCATACATCGAGATGGATCCGCCACAAGTATACACGTGCTCCCCATCCTGAACCCTCCTCCCCCCTCCCTCCCCATACCATCCCTCTTGGAGAAGACTCTTGAGAGTCCCTTGGACTGCAAGGAGATCCAACCAGTCCATTCTGAAAGAGATCAGCCCTGGGATTTCTGTGGAAGGAATGATGCTAAAGCTGAAACTCCAGTATTTTGGCCACCTCATGCGAAGAGTTGACTCAGTGGAGAAGACTCTGAGGCTGCGAGGGATTGGGGGCAGGAGGAGAAGTGGATGACAGAGGATGAGATGGCTGGATGGCATCACTGACTCAATGCATGTGAGTCTGAGTGACTTCCGGGAGTTGGTGATGGACAGCGAGGCGTGGCGTGCTGCAGTTCATGGGGTCGCAAAGAGTCGGACACGACTGAGCGACTGATCTGATCTGATCTGATCTGAAAGATGTAAATTCTTTGAAGAAAAGGAGCAAATATGTAGTTGAGTGCCTATAAAATTCAGATGGTGCAAGACGTATAACTACCTAGTAGCATATATTTGTTAGAAATGTATTATGTATAATGGTGTAAAATGCATTATAAAATTCATAACTAAAATTGTTTCCTGGACCTAGGTTAAGGACCTTGTCTTTAATAGAAACGGACTTGGGAAACAGGTTAAAATTACATACCAGTCTGGAAGATATTCCTGATGTCTTTATTCAGCTTATACCCATAAATATTAAAATTTTTATTCCGATTCAGTACCTTATTTGATGCAAAGTAAATAACAGAATAAACATCAGAAGAAAGGGAGAAAGATTATATATGTACATATATATATATATATATATATCAAATATATATATGTATAAATATCAGATACATGTTTCAGAAACAATAAATATCTCGATTTGCCAATCCAAAGAATTGGCATAATCTATATTCTGAGTTTAGTCATTGGCAATGTAAGTAAGAAAGCACTTATTTCCAGTTAAACATTCCATCAGTTTCCTCAGTCTTTTGCACTGCTGGCTCCTAGTCTCTGAAAATTTATTTTAAAAGATACAGAGAGAAAGGAGAGAGAGAGAGAGGGAGGGAAGAAAGAAAACTTTTTAAAAACTAATTTAGATAGTTAAAAATTAGATAAAAATGTGAAGAATTCATGGATGTTATTGAGGTTGTCCATTTGAGATTTCTGAAAGCCTGCTACCAAAAATCCATTTACACAGGACTAATGGAGCAGAGGGGCAAAGGAAAAGGGGCTGTATCATGTCAGGTCCAAGAACACAAAACCACCTTCTTCAAGGTAGCAATCCCATAATATTTCCACCCCTGACTCTTTCTGAGCCCAGAGGTCCTCATTTCTTTTTTTTTTTTTTTCCTGTTAGGGTCAATTGTGTGCTTAGGGCACGTCTAGTGACAGGTGGGAAGAGAGAGTTGCTTAGCATAAATTGTGCACTTAAGTATTAGCACTTTAAGTCTCTTCCATCTTCTACTGAATTAAAAAAAAAAAAAAAAAAAAGAAGAAAAGTCACCATTGCCAAGGGAATCTCAAAAAGAATTAGGGGAGAAAAGCTTGCCAACAGCATACTGACCTGCTTTTCTCCTATAAAAGCATCTGGGCAACAATAGTAAAAAGGAAAGCAAAAGAATGAAAAAGGAAGGAAACCTCAAAACTGCACTCCTTTAGGGCTGTGTTCTTATAAGAAGTTTTAGGTACTTCGAGTTCACTTTTCTGGTGGCAATTTATGATCTCTATCATCAAGGAGAGCAAAAATCTTTTGAAAATACAAAGCAGGGGTAAATTTATCCTTTTAGGGTCTCTCCCCTTCTGGTTTTCTGTTGCCTTAATAATTGAGTCAGTTGGTTAAGGGTCAGAAAAGATTCTATCTTGAGGTCCATTCTGAAACCAAACCCAGGACTTGAGGTTTTTTTTTCAACAAAACTGGCCTTAAAAACACAAGGTAGAATGAATAGAGAGTTAAAAAGATGGGAAGAACTTTTCAACTCATCTCTCTTTCCTCCATTGAAATATATCTATTTTAAATGGCTTTTGTTCAAGACCTTGAGTTTTACAAGGAAATGGTGATTCTGCTTAGTTTTGATAAGGACGTTCCAACAGACCCTTCCTGATTCTCTGTGGAGCAGCCTTTCACAATTAAACAAGCTCCTTGCAGTGTTTCTCTTTCTTTGAAATCACGGGTTGGTCTTTATCAGAATCCACTTGCCTTATTCTTATTTAGCAATTCCTATGTTGCTGAAGTCTCAGAATCTTCCAGACTGAAAGAGCCCTGAATGAGTTTATTGTACAAATCTAAATGCACCCAGTTTCTTTATTCTCCTTCCACACTGGTCTCATTGTTGCAGCCCAAAATGGCAGCTGTACGGGGCAAGAGGCAAGGGAAGAAAAAAAAAAAAAAAAATGCAACAAACAGTCTCTGAAAATCAAATGGAAAATACTTTCAGTTTCAGGATGTGATACATACTGCTGCTGCTACTGCTGCTGCTGCTAAGTCACTTCAGTCGAGTCTGACTCTGTGCGACCCCATAGATGGCAGCCCACCAGGCTCCCCCGTCCCTGGGATTATCCAGGCAAGAACACTGGAGTGGGTTGTCATTTCCTTCTCCAATGCATGAAAGTGAAAAGTGAAAGTGAAGTCGCTCAGTCGTGTCCGACTCGTAGTGACCCTATGGACTGCAGCCCACCAGGCTCCTCCGTCCATGGGATTTTCCAGGCAAGAGTACTGGAGAGGGCTGCCATCACCTTCTCCAGTGATACTTACTACATATACATATTTTGCTTCTTTTGTCTGACTTTCTTACCTAAAAAAAAAAAAAAAAAATTAAGATGATTCTTTTTCCTGCAAGGATTTTGTTTGTTTTTTCTTAACAAGACCATCTGACGTGGAAATATCAAGCATTTAGCAGCCTCCATGTCTGACTGCTGACCCGATTTCTTTGCTTAGGATGCTCTAGAAGTCTAGTATATGAGGCTACTGTCAACTATAAATTGCCAAACTATGGCAAAACTAAAAAGTTACTTATCTTCTACTCAATCTGTGTTTCAGGTATGCCTGTATCCAACTGCCCTATATGTGAGTACACATGTGTGCACTCAGACTTACACAGAAATTCCCAATTATTTTCCAGGTGTATAGAAAACTTCTAAAGTTGGGTCTTATTAGGTTTCTCTTGATTTTCACAACTTGAGTAAATAGAAGTGAAATATTGGATCCTTCCATCAGAGAGCCTGTCATCACTAACGTGCTGTCTTGTCACTAGGCATACTTCATTGAGAATTCAGCAGTCAATGAAAATGATTTTTTTTTTTTTTTTTTTGGACAATGGCTTCCCTGTTGGCTCAGAGGTTAAAGCGTCTGCCTGGAATGTGGGAGACCCGGGTTTGATCCCTGGGTTGGGAAGATCCCCTGGAGAAGGAAATGGCAACCCACTCTAGTACTCTTGCCTGGAGAATCCTATGGAGGGAGGAGCCTGGTAGGCTACAGTCCATGGGGTTGCAAAGTGTTGGACACAACTGAGCGACTTCACTTCACTTCACTTCACTTTAGGTTACCAGTAGACAAGCATTGCTTAGAAACTAAAGTCAACCAATATTGCATCATATCATTGCTTAATGCCCCACAAAGGGTTGGACATTTTCCACCTGTTTTCTATCACAGCCATTCTATTTGACATGGAGAAGCTGTAGCTCTCAGCACGCTCTGATTGATAGGTATCCATTTAAAACCAGTAGCTATTAATTAAGTTTCTATGGCTGACTGGCTTATTTAAATATTTTAAATGAATCATTTTCACACATGTAAAAGAAACAGTCTTGACAGGACTGTTTTCTCATTAGTTTTCTCTTACTGCAGACAAAAAAATCTTTTCAATATAAAGTTGTGAAAAGCCCATCGCTTCATGACAGGAGACTTAAAAGCAAGAGTAGTTCCCCACATTCTCTTTGTCTTATTTGCAATGAAAATGTCTGTTTCACTCTCAGCTGTCTATGGGGAAGAAACTCTAGAATCTTAACTCAATATTTGATCAGAAAGAGGCTCACACTCCTTTTCTGTTTGTGTCTCTATCTCTCTGTGCCTCTGTCTGTCTCTCTCAGTCTTTTATTATATTGCTACCCATGATTCAATAGATAACTCTAAGAATATTACAAAATTATGGAATAAGACCCAAACACTTTAAAAACAAAACAAACCAACATCAAACTTACAGCCTTACTTTTAAGTTTCTTAAGTATCTGCAGAAACATATTTTTGCCTGAGGAAAACTTCCAAAGTCAACCATCTTCACTTGAAAAAATTTTTAAATTCTCTATGAGAAATAAGTAGCCTATTTCCAAAGAAAAGTGTAAGAAATTATTAACATTTTAGTGATTATTTTAAGAAATTTAAGTTTAAGAAATCATTGAGTATGCTTAGTATATAACGTTAAATTGGACTTCCCCTTGTCTGAGGACAGAGTCTTTTTTTTTTTTTTTTTTTCCCGGGCTCTCTGTGTTCCTCTTTGCTGCTCATCCCTATCTCTCATCCCTAAAATTTTAGCCTCAGACCTGTCTGGAATTTCCAGAACATTTTTCTTTGACTGACCTTGCTTAATTTGTAACTAGATTCATCCATCTGATTATTTAGTGTTTGTCTTTCCTACAGTTGTGTAAGCATCACATGCCATGTCTTATTTTGCTTACACTTCAAGCAATGGCATATAGTAGGAGCTTAGTAAATATTTGTTGAATGAACACATAGGTCATCAAACAATTTTTATCAGTACTACAGTTTGATCCAAAAGAAGTAGGTTTACAGTTACTTTTTTTATAATTTATGAAAAAATTTCCTACATCCTTTACATAAAATTTTCCTGTTATTGTGATTGACTACTTCACATCTTTATATTCCTTTGCATTTATGAATATGAATGAAACATCTTTGGTTAGAGCCTCATGGTTCTCTGGGATCATCATTCCATGTGTTTATTTGTGTCTAGAGTGGTAAACATTGTAGAACATGTTTTAAAAACTACTTTTATACAAATACAATGAGGTGACGTTATTGGTTTGAAGTTGTTTTTAAACAAATACACAGGTTGTTTTTTCATAGTTTGACTCAGGTTAAAAAGGAAATAAATAAATTTAACTGACACTTTCAGAATATGTTCATAGGAACATTTCTATAATCATAACTGAAATGTGGAATATGTTGATATTCCACATGCACAGTGATGTCATCAAATGTGTCCCCTGCTTTGTGAGAATTTACACTGCTAGATGAGGAGCAGAGCTGCAATAAAGCTGAGTATTTCAACTAAGAGCTTGACTTGGGAGGGGAGCTAATTATTGTTTGGAACATAGAATCTGAGACCTTTTCTTTATACTAATCTGAGTGCTTATGTCCATGTGTATGTGTGTGTGAAATTCTCATTCTTCTTCTCTTAGATATGGTCAATAGATAGGTTAAGGAAAAAAGAGATGTGGCTGTTAGCTCCACAATTTATTTGTTACCTTTAACATTGTAATAAAAGTAGCCCCTCATGTAAGTACAAGGTGAAAGGATAGATATTCCTATGCTATAGCTATACAAAGTTGGGAAAGATCAAAGGTGGGAGGAGATGGGGATGACAGAGGATGAGATGGTTGGATGGCATCACTGACACTATGGATATGAGTTTGAGAAGGCTCCAGGAGTTGGTGATGAACAGGGAAGCCTGGCATGCTGCAGTCAATAGGGCCACAAAGAGTCAGACACGACTGAGCGACTAAACTGACTGACTGATAAAAAGATGGAGACAACAGAGAATTCGGCATATACTGAAGAAAAAAAAATAAATTGAAATAAATTAATGCACTAATTTAACTTTGCTGTGGATAAATTTTTCAGATTTTATGAAAATAAGTCATACTATATTCAGCTCATTGTTTTTCATTTTGGTTAGAATAAATGAATTAAACAAGTACTCTCGGAATATAATAGTTGGGATCTTTGTAATTTAGATCTAACCCTAAAGGACTTGAATGATCTAATACTAGAATTAGTGTTTAAGATATCATAATGGTTCAGTTAAATAATAAGAATAGAATATCATCACATATACACATAAACAGGAGATCTGAGCATAATCAGTACTTCATATTTAATGTTGCTATATGGATTTAGGAGTTGAAATCAACACCTTTGAAAAGCTTCTGAATGTTACATTCAGCAAATGTTCTTGAAGTCCATCAGAGCTTTGGGAAATTCTTCAGAATAAATCATAGAAACCTGGCTGCTGAGACATTGATGTCTGATGGCCTAGATTTTAGATGAAATCTCTTTATTGATAATTTAAATATCACAAAACTTTAAATGATATAGACCCTGAATTCTGATATTTCATTTTTATATTTTAAAAATATTACCACAGACAATAGTTTTTTTTTTTTTTTTAAATGTAAGTGTTCTATAACTGAAGATGAGTCTTACTGCACATTGAATATAAGTTTATCCTCTTTGTTTTCACAATCTGATTGATATTAATCCACAGGTCTACACACGAGAACATGCTTAAGTACAGTTCACTTATGTGCTTATGGTGGTAAGACTTCTTACTCATTAACTCCTTGTTAAGTTATCCATGATAGACCCTTTGAATTCCTTTTAGAAACTTCTTGCTTCGTTCTCTTCTTTTGCCTTGTATATTGGCTTTTAGAACTTACAAAATAAATATGTTAACTCCTGATTAGTCTTACTATTTAGCATTTAAAGTCACAGTCAGACATTACTGACAAAATACTAAAAATCAAAATGTTTCCTGAGTAAGTGTTGAGATAGCAAAGCGAGTCCATATTTCTAACTGTTGACTTTTTGGTAAATATCTGTTGACTTTTTTAGTACTTTGCATTTTTTTATAAAGATATCAAGAGCTGATATCCTCCTGCCAATGAATTTCTGCAAATAAAAATGCTAGGTTACCTTCTACAGTTTGGAAATCAATGATTGTTTTTAGGATGATACTTAAAGAAGTCCCTCCATGAAACCCTAAGCAGGTTACAGGCTATCCCTAATAGGTCTGAATTAAAGACAGTTATCTTTGTGAAGTAGGCCTGTTCCTGAGAGGCTTAATCTACAGGGTTGGTTTTTTAGTTGTTTTTTTTTTTTTTTTTTCCCATAATATATTTATTTTTATGCACAGGGAGATCCTGGGTATCCCTGGCCCTCTTGTCTCTGTCCTTTAAAAAAAAAAAAAAAAAAAAGAAAACCCCCAAACCAAATAATGGTCTTGAATTCTCAGAGAATCATCATCATCCTTCCTGTTTTCAATTGTGTGCTTACATACTTGGTCATCTGTCATGGTTCAGACAGTATCAGTTTAGTCACTGAGTTGTGTCCGACTCTTTGAGACCCCATGAACCGCAGCAAGCCAGGCTTCCCTGTCCATCGCCAACTCCTGGAGTCCACCCAAACCCATGTCCATTGAGTTGGTGATGCCATCCAACCATCTCATCCTCTGTTGTCTCCTTCTCCTCCTACCCTCAATCTCTCCGAGAATCAGGGTCTTTTCAAATGAGTCAGGTCTTTGCTTCAGGTGGCCAAAGTATTGGAGTTTCAGCTTCAACATCAGTTCTTCCAATGAACACGTAAGACTGATCTCCTTTAGAATGGACTGGTTGGATCTCCTTGCAGTCCAAGGGACTCTCAAGAGTCTTCTCCAATACCACTGTCCAAAAGCATCAATTCTTTGGCACTCAGCTTTCTTCACAGTCCAACTCTTACATCCATACATGACTATTGGAAAAACCATAGACTTGACTAGATGAACCTTTGTTGACAAAGTAATGTCTCTGCTTTTTGACATGCTGTCTAGATTGGTCTTAACTTTCCTTCCAAGGAGTAAGTGTCTTTTAATTTCATGGCTGCAGTCACCAACTGCAGTGATTATGGAGCCCAGAAAAGTAAAGTCAGCCACGGTTTCTACTGTTTCCCCATCTATTTCCCATGAAGTGATGGGAAATAAAGTGTCAGACTTTATTTTGGGGGCTCCAAAATCACTGCAGATGGTGACTGCAGCCATGAAATTAAAGATGCTTACTCCTTGGAAGGAAATTTATGACCAACCTAGATAGCATATTGAAAAGCAGAGACATTACTTTGCCAACAAAGGTTCGCCTAGTCAAGGCTATGGTTTTTCCAGTAGTCTTGTATGGATGTAAGAGTTGGACTGTGAAGAAAGCTGAGCACCGAAGAATGGATGCTTTTGAACTGTGGTGTTGGAGAAGACTCTTGAGAGTCCCTTGGACTGCAAGGAGATCCAACCAGTCCATTCTGAAGGAGATCAGCCCTGGGATTTCTTTGGAAGGAATGATGCTAAAGCTGAAACTGCAATACTTTGGCCACCTCATGGGAAGAGTTGACTCACTGGAAAAGACTCTGATGCTGAGAGGGATTGGGGGCAGGAGAAGGGGACGATAGAGGTTGAGATGGCTGGATGGCATCACCAACTCCATGGATGTGAGTTTGATTTTGTGATGGACAAGGAGGCCTGCTGTTGCTGCTAAGTCGCTTCAGTCGTGTCTGACTCTGTGCGACCCCATAGACGGCAGCCCACCAGGCTCCTCCATCCATGGGATTTTCTAAGCAAGAGTACTGGAGTGGCTTGCCATTGCCTTCTCCAAAGGAGGCCTGGCGTGCTGCAATCATGGGTTCGCAAAGAGTCAGACATGACTGAGTGACTGGACTGAACTGAACTGAGCTGATGGGACCGGATGCCATGATCTTAGTTTTCTGAATGTTGCTCTTTAAGCCAACTTTTTCACTCTCCTTTTTCAATTTCATCAAGAGGCTTTTTAGTTCTTCTTCACTTTCTGCCATAAGGGTGGTGTCATCTGCATATTTGAGGTTATTGGTATTTCTCCCAGCAATCTTGATTCCAGCCTGTCATGGTTCATATGGATATTAAAATGACATAATCTTGATCTTAAACACAATCAAAAAAAAAAAAAAAGAAAAGAGTGAGGAAAATTGGTTGCTTAAAACTAGTGGTATGTTACCATGACTAGGTCATTGACTTAAATTTTGTCAGTGAAACGTATACCTTATTTTTGAACATAAAATAGATATTTTCAACTTTCATAATTTTCTTTATAAAGTTCTTTAATCTTTAACAGTTATTCATTTAGAAAAAAGTAGCTTAAAATTAAGGAACTAACTTATTAAATAATAACTTAAAAATTCTGGAAAATTTACATAGTCATAATCAAATTAAGGCTAATAGAGTAGATTTTTCTATTCTGACTTAGCCTATGATTTTTGATTTATATAGTAAATTATACATATTCCGTGATACTAAATTATTCTTTCAGAAGGAAACAAACAGTTACGAAGGATATCTTATGTACCAGATCCTGTGTTAGTTGCTGAGGTAAGGAGCTTAGACAATTATAATGGTGGTGAGCACACTGTAGGAACAAATCATCCCAGAAGTGGATTTTTAATTTTGACAGTTTTAGGACTGTCCCAGGTAATCTTCAATATAGTAATTTATCAATTAAAATTAGGTTGTTTGACTATTCTGTGTCCTAGAATGCATAGGTATAGTAGTAAATTGATAAAAGGGATGAATATAAAATTTCATGTTAACTGAATCAGGTCTACTTATGGACTATGTTTGATCAGTTACCTAGTAAAAAAAATGTTTTTTTAAACTGAGCATATGCAGTATGATATTGAACAGGTATCTACAGTTTGCCAATTTCAGTTTTTCTCATGCGTAATATCAATTATAGTCACTAAGGTAAAAACTAAGCTGATATAAATAACAAAGAGATCCTAGATTAGAGATTCAAATCAAGTATTTTCTCTATCTTCTTTCTTTTGGCCATACCATGTGGCATGTGGGATCTTTGTTCCCTAACTAGGGAATAAACTCATGCCGCCTGCATTGAAAAGTGTGGAACCTTTAACCACTGGACTACCAGAGAAGTCCCTCAAGTATTTTTTTTTTTTTTTTTTTTAACCATAATAATTTGGGGACAGACTTGTCTCAATGAAGTCATTCAGGAACCTGGGTTAATGGAGTGGCTCTCTCCTTCTTAGCATATTACTCCAAGAACACTCCAATCATTATCATTTTCTGACACGGCAAAGGAAGTTGACAGTGAGTCTGGTACAATCTTTTTTTAGAAGATGCTTGAGAAGTTACATATATGCTTTCTGTTCATTCTTGTAGGAGGTTAGTAGCATGACTGCATTAGGCTTCAAAGGGGCTTGGAAATGTAGATGACCATGTGCCCAGGAAAAATATGAGAAAAAATTTAGAAGAACAATCAGCAGTCTTCTATATTAGTATAAAAATATTCACCTCTACTGAACCATCATACAAAGTAAGATGTTGTATTTGAATCATTCAGGGCAGTTTATAGTACATGGTAAGTTCTCAGTGTCTGTAATCTTTTTTCTACTATCATTATTATTAAGGTACAGATGCAGAGAGAGTAGAGCATAAGCTAATGAATACTTGTTTTGCCTACAAAGTACTTTCCAGAGTAGAGAAAAATAAAAGGAGAAAACTTAAGAATCATGCTTTGTTGGCATTTATTCTTTGTTTTTGATGATTACCTATAAGCAATGGCAACCCACTCCAGTACTTTCGCCTGGAGAGTCCCATGGACGCAGGAGCCTGGTGGGCTGCAGTCCATGGGGTCGCTAAGAGTCAGACATGACTGAATGACTTCACTTTCACTTCTCACTTTCATGCATTGGAGAGGGAAATGGCAACCCACTCCCGTGTTCTTGCCTGGAGAATCCCAGGGACGGGGGAGCCTGGTGGGCTGCCGTCTATGGGGCCGCACAGAGTCGGACATGACTGAAGCGACTTAACAACAGCAGCAGCAGCAGCACACATAGGTACCAACTGGCTTGAAGTTTGCTAAGCAGCTAATTTCTTCCTTTGTGAGTTACTTGGGGTACTGAAAGACCTCATATCAAAATTTATTTTTAGTAGAGTTCACAGGAAAATAAGTTGTTTGGTCAAAGTCAACTGGAAATTGTAAAATTATTCTTCCCTTTATTACAGGACCACAGAATGAAAAATAAACAGTTAAAGTAGTTTTTTGGCCAGAAGTTATTCTTGTTTTATTTTCTAAAATATTCATTAGGACTCAACACTAATATTGTGAAGCCACAGTAGAGGAGTTACAAGAAGTTTATGCACTAAGCAGACACAGAAGTTTGGAATAGCAGCTAACTAAATAAAAGCAATAACTTATTCTGGCAGTGGAAATTCATCATTTAAAGTCTTCCACCAGCATAACATATTTTATATTAAATCAAAATTTAGAAATATATCTTCTGCATCCCAGAACGGTCCTGGTAAGTATTTGAGTTTTTAATTTCAAATTGGAGCAGCATTATAGTGAAATTCTCTTTAAAATATTGATGTGGGCAGCTGGTAGTAATTTCAGTCATAAATCTAAGAAAATATACTTTGCATTGTGATTAACTCAAAATCCTTCTCTGGTTAGCACTCTATCTGTGAGGAAGATGGATTATGCTAGATAAGCCAGGTGTTTGTGCTCATAAAATTGTTAAATTTCTGTTTTGATTGAAGACAAAAGATTGTATCCCTAATTAGTTAGTTACAAAATACATATTAGAGAAATATAAATTACAATTAAGTCAGCGAGAAAAGATGTTATATACTTTTATAACTGCACCATAGATTTTTATTTTCTTCCTAGTCTAACCCCTTGAGGCAAAGACAGCTCTTATGACATGGTGGAAAAATCTTGAACTCGGAATCAGAAAACTTAGAGTCAAGTTGTAGCTAATTTTACTTTGTTGTTTTATAAAGACAGTTCATTCAACTAATTTACTAATAAACTAATTAATATGTACCAGCCTCTATTCTCTGAATTAAACTAAAATGAGAAGGCTCTTAAGTCTGATGGAGAGTTCGTGTGTGTGTGTGTGTGTGTGTGTGTGTATGTATGTGTGTGGGTGTATTTGGACAGGAAAAGTATGGTAGAGAAAGACTAGGGTTCAGATCAAATCAGTCGCTCAGTCGTGTCTGACTCTTTGTGATCCCATGAATTGCAGCACGCCAGGCCTTCCTGTCCATCACCAACTCCTGGAGGTCACTGAGACTCACGTCCATGGAGTCAGTGATGCCATCCAGACTAGGGTTATATGCATACAAATAAATATCTAATTATAACATTGTTAAAGTGTTAAGAAGAAATAAGTCGGGGGAAGGGGAAGCAAGAAGCTGAGAACATAATATAATGGAAATGCTGTTTTAGTGAGGGTAGTTCTAGAAAGCCTCACACCAAAGGTGACTTTTGAGCAACGTAGTTTACTCAGTATACTCTGGCTGAGAGTGCTAGAAAATGGATCTTGTGGATATCAGTTCAGTTCAGTTCAGTTCAGTCGCTCAGTCGTCTGACTCTTTGTGATTCCATGAATCGCAGCACACCAGGCCTCCCTGTCCATCACCAACTCCTGGAGTTCACCCAGACTCATGTCCATCAAGTCAGTGATGCTATCCAGCCATCTCATTCTCTGTCGTCCCCTTCTCCTCCTGCCTCAATCCCTCCCAGCATCAGAGTCTTTTCCAATGAGTCAACTCGTTGCATGAGGTGGCCAAAGTACTGGAGTTTCAGCTTGAGCATCATTCCTTCCAAAGAAATCCCAGGGATGATCTCCTTCAGAATGGACTGGTTGGATCTCCTTGCAGTCCAAGGGACTCTCAAGAGTCTTTTCCCACACCACAGTTCAAAAGCATCAATTCTTTGGTGCTCAGCCTTCTCCACAGTCCAACTCTCACATCCATACATGACCACTGGAAAAACCATAGCCTTGACTAGACAGACCTTTGTTGGCACAGTAATGTCTCTGCTTTTGAATATGCTATCTAGGTTGGTCATAACTTTCCTTCCAAGGAGTAAGCGTCTTTTAATTTCATGGCTGCAATCACCATCTGCAGTGATTTTGGAGCCCCCCAAAATAAAGTTCGACACTGTTTCCACTGTTTCCCCATCTATTTGCCATGAAGGGATGGAACCAGATGTCATGATCTTTGTTTTCTGAATGTTGAGCTTTAAACCAACTTTTTCACTCTTCTCTTTCACTTTCATCAAGAGGATATAGGAAGGATTCTAGATTTTTAGACACATACTTCTCATTCATAAAATGAAAAGTATCTCTGACCTCCCCACAACATATATTGGTCAAAGGGAAAAAGAATGTGGTAATATTTGTAAAAATAAAATATTGACTAAACCTAAGGCACTAAAGAGTTACAAAATCTGTTTTGCTGTGATTTCAACTGAAATATGCAAATATTCAAATAGAAGTTTGTTCTTTTAAAAGAGATCATTTTGTGGGGAAGGAAAAATGTTTTAGGAATAGTGATGAATGAAATTATATATATATGGTATATATATACACGTGTGTGTGTTGCAGAACTGATAATGAGGATTATATTTTTTCAAATAATTTTCTAACACAAATTATCTTTTGCTTTATGGTTGAGATTTCTGACTTAGATATTAACAGAATTATTATACATAGCAATGTAATATACTTTTATAACTGTACCATGGATTTATATAGAAGTATATCCATTTTATATTCTTATCAGATCAGATCAGATCAGTCGCTCAGTCGTGTCCCACTCTTTGCGACCCCATGAACTGCAGCACGCCAGGCCTCCCTATCCATCACCAGCTCTCAGAGGTCACTCAGACTCATATTCATCGAGTCAGTGATGCCATTCAGCCATCTCATCCTCTGTCGTCCCCTTCTCCTCCTGCCCTCAATCCCTCCCAGCATCAGAGTCTTCTCCAATGAGTCAACTCTTCGCATGAGGTGGCCAAAATACTGGAGTTTCAGCTTTAGCATCATTCCTTACAAAGAAATCCCAGGGCTGATCTCCTTCAGAATGGACTGGGTGGATCTCCTTGCAGTCAAAGGGACTCTCAAGAGTCTTCTCCAACACCACAGTTCAAAAGCATCAATTCTTCAGCACTCAGCCTTCTTCACAGTCTAGCTCTCACATCCATACATGACCACAGGAAAGACCATAGCTTTGACTAGGCGAACCTTTGTTGGCAAAGTGATGTCTCTGCTTTTGAATATGCTATCTAGGTTGGTCATAACTTTCCTTCCAAGGAGTAAGCGTCTTTTAATTTCATGGCTGCAGTCACCATCTGCAGTGACCTTGGAGCCCAGAAAAACAAAGTCTGACACTGTTTCCACTGTTTCTCCATCTATTTCCCATGTAGTGATGGGACCAGATGCCATAGATATATATTCTGTATAATATAGATATGTATTCCTTTAGTTCATGAAATATTTGTTTACTAATTGAATCTAACTTTTCTCTATTGCAAGTTTCTGAATTATAGAGGGCAAAATATTGACATAGTTTGTGAAATTGATCCTAAGTTATAATACTTATTGTTCCATGAAATCCTTTAGTGGTTCTAAAAAAAATGTCTAACATAGTGCAATTGCAGGGACCTGTTCCTTAACAGGCTAGATGGCGTCACTGACTCAATGGATATGAGTTTGAGCAAACACCAGGAGATAGTGGAGGACAGAGAAGCCTGTGCTGCAGTCCTTGGGGTCTCAAAGACTCTGACATGACTTAGCAATTGAACAATAGCAAAGTTTCTTAACATCTTGTGTAAACCAAAATTTGTATTATTTATGATTAATTTTCATATAGGATATAAAGAATGGGCATATGTTCTTGGATCACACAATTCTACAACCATTACAGTGTTCATTTGCTTTATTCTCTATTTCTGAACACAGTTGCCTGTATTTTCTAGTGTATTTGTTCTTGAATTAACTGTAGATTTGTTAGACTATTTTAGACTAAAATGGTTAGACTATTTGTTAGACTAAATCCAAAGTTTGATTTAGAAAAGCATATTTTAAGCTCTATCACCAGCACTTAGGATTATCTGGATATTGTTCAGTTTGGACTCTTTTAGAAAAGATTTAAAATTACAATCACAGTGGACAATAAAATAACAGAGTAGCCATGAGCATCACCCATGGAAGCACCAGTACAAGGAGAATGGGTATTATTTATCCAATCCTGGCAAAATAACAGTGCTTTCTATTTAGTAGGCTAAGTAGCACAACGACGAAAACAATGGCATAGCTTCACAGTTATCTGGCCCTCCCATCCCCGTTTTAAATATCTATGTGTTATTTTTAAGTGAGACTTTATTATTATATTTATCTCAACCTATTTCAAATGTGCCCTATCTCAGGTTTCTCTAAAATGCAAGTAGGTTATATTTCCTGTTTGAGGCACTTTAAAAAAAAAAAAATTTCTCTTCTTATACTTTTTCCTTCTCTGTGATAGCATGTTTTTTCCTGAAAGTTCCCTAAATTGGAGACACAGACACCCAGAGTCACAAAAATATCACTCACCCTTTTCTGTGCAATAAATGCCTTCTCCAGCTCTTTCAAATTCCAACTCTGAGATGCATCAATAAATGCACTCTGCATGTCATGCACTGTGAATCAGAATCTCAGGGGAAGTCAATGCCATTTTACGCTTTTCTAATTGTTAGAGAGGGTGCTTTTTATCAGGACAAATTATCTTCCTATTCACAATGATGGATACAATTTAAGCGGGGAAATGAACCAATCATTATAATGGTCAGTAAGATGTATTTTCCCCTTCAAAGTACACAAAACCTGCCTGGGCTCTGAAAATAATGAGTGTGATGTTCAGTTATCTAATACTCTTTGAAAATAAAATGTATGCTTTTTCCTAGTAGTTAAGAGGTGACTCATTTGAAAAGACCCTGATGTTGGGAAAGATTGAAGGCAGGAGGAGAAGGGGACAACAGAGGATGAGATGGTTAGATAGCGCTACTGACTCAATGGACATGAATTTGGGTAAACTCTGGGAGTTGGCAATGGACAGGGAGGCCGGGCGTGCTGCGGTTCATGGGGTTGCAAAGAGTCAGACACGACTGAGCAACTGAACTGAACTAAACTTAATGGTGATTTTCAAAAAGTATTTAGTTGTCCTTTACTTTAAAAATCTATGTGACAGGATGATTGTCTTTTTGTATTTAGACTTGTATCTAAATACAAAAATAAACTTTTTGTATCTAGACCAAGAGGCAAGTAAGTCAGCACCTGAGGATCCCAGAGTAAACTTGGAATATAAAGAAAAACCTGCATGGGTCACTCATTAGCTGTGTGAACTTAATCTTTTTTCTTTTGTTAACTATTTTGAGCTTCAGTTTTCCATTTGTATACTGAAGAGGACAGAAGCTAACTTGTGGTAAACTAATTAAACAAGTTCTGGAAAAACGCCAACCACACCGAATGAAACATAGTAGGTATTCAAAAGTGTATTCCTTTTTTTTTTAAGCTACAGTTAGGATTTCAAACGGAGAAGGCAATGACAACCCACTCCAGTATTCTTGCCTGGAAAATCCAATGAATGGAGGAGCCTGGTAGGCTGCAGTCCATGGGGTCTCTAAGAGTCGGACAAGACTTAAGGACTTTATTTTCACTTTTCACTTTCATGCATTGGAGAAGGTAATGGCAACCCACTCCAGTATTCTTGCCCGGAGGATCCCAGGGATAAGGGAGCCTGATGGGCTGCCATCTATGGGGTCACACAGAGTTGGACACGACTGAAGTGACTTAGCAGCAGCAGGATTTCAAAATTCTATAGTTTGGATGTATCCATATGAGTCCCATATTTCCAGTGCTGTTTAATATATGCCATGATAGAATGGCTTGGTAATATTGGAAGACTAAATTTGTATTCTCCCAAAGACAATTTGTTGTCAGCTTTACTACATGACTGCACAGGAAAAGCAAATCTCATGTATTATTTTAATGAACAAAAGTTTATATTAAATATCCCTTCCTTATACAAATATGAATATTTTGTATTTGGATAATTTTGTAATTGGAAAATATCTATATCATTTCTAAAACTGTTGCTTGCAGACAAAGATATTACATGAAATTTATTGTAATTGTTAGCATAAATTGATTTTTTGATTTAATAATAAAATCTCTATTTTGTGCTAAACAAATATCACGGCCAATAAAAGTCTGGGTTGGTCATTTTTTAAATATGTTGGCCATAGTAATCTATATTTCTGTAAATGTATGTTTTAAAGTTTAAAGATCTTCTAAAGTTTTGTTTACAAATCCATTGTCAAATTTTTTAGGCAAGATGGTATAAATATTCTGTATGAATAACAGACTGTGTTCTTCAAAAATAATAGCCTAATTTCAATAGCTTTTACCTGTCTATGAAACATACAGTTTCAGATGAGCTGAACATCTTTGAAAGTAACTTTATTACATCAGATCAGTCGCTCAGTCATGTCCGACTCTTTGCGACTCCATGAATCGCAGCACGCCAGACCTCCCTGTTCATCACCAACTCCCAGAGGTCACTCAGACTCATATCCATCGAGTCAGTGATGCCATCTAACCATCTCATCCTCTGTCATCCCCTTCTCCTCCTGCCCCCAATCCCTCCCAGCATCAGAGTCTTCTCCAATGAGTCAACTCTTCGCATGAGGTGGCCAAAATACTGGAGTTTCAGCTTCAGCATCATTCCTTCCAAAGAAATCCCAGGGCTGATCTCTTTCAGAATGGACTGGTTGGATCTCCTTGCAGTCCAAGGGACTCTCAAGAGTCTTCTCCATCACCACAGTTCAAAAGCATCAATTCTTCGGTGCTCAGCCCTCTTCACAGTCCAGCTCTCACATCCATACATGACCACAGGAAAGACCATAGCCTTGACTAGGCGAAACTTTGTTGGCAAAGTAATGTCTCTGCTTTTGAATATGCTATCTAGATTGCTCATAACTTTCTTCCAAGGAGTAAGCGTCTTTTAATTTCATGGCTGCAGTCACCATCTGCAGTGATTTTGGAGCCCAGAAAAAGAAAGTCTGACACTGTTTCCACTGTTTCCCCATCCATTTCCCATGAAGTGATGGGACCAGATGCCATGATCTCCATTTTCTGAATGTTGAGCTTTAAACCAACCTTTTCACTCTCCACTTTCACTTTCATCAAGAGGCTTTTGAGTTCCTCTTCACTTTCTGCCATAAGGGTGGTGTCATCTGCATATCTGAGGTTATTGATATTTCTCCCAGCAATCTTGATATAAGCATCTGAATGCAGAGTTCCAAAGAATAGCAAAAAGAGATAAGAAAGCCTTCTTCAGTGATCAATGCAAAGAAATAGAGGAAAACAACAGAATGGGAAAGACTAGGGACCTCTTCAAGAAAATCAGAGATACCAAAGTAACATTTCATGTTCGATAAAAGACAGAAATGGTATGGACCTAACAGAAGCAGAAGATATTAAGAAGAGGTGGCAAGAATACACAGAAGAACTGTACAAAAAAGAGCTTCACGACCCAGATAATCATGATGGTGTGATCACTGACCTAGAGCCAGACATCCTGGAATGTGAAGTCAAGTGGGCCTTAGAAAGCATCACTATGAACAAAGCTAGTGGAGGTGATGGAATTCCAGTGGAGCTATTCCAAATCCTGAAAGATAATGCTGTGAAAGTGCTGCATTCAATATGCCAGCAAATCTGAAAATCTCAGCAGTGGCCACAAGATTGAAAAAGGTCAGTTTTCATCCCAATCCCAAAGAAAGGCAATGCCAAAGAGTGCTCAAACTACCGCACAATTGTATTCAACTAATGCTAGTAAAGTAATGCTCAAAATTCTCCAAGCCAGGCTTCAGCAATATGTGAACCGTGAACTTCCTGATGTTCAAGCTGGTTTTAGAAAAGGCAGAGGAACCAGAGACCAAATTGCCAACATCCGCTGGATCATGGAAAAAGCAAGAGAGTTCCAGAAAAACATCTATTTCTGCTTTATTGACTATGCCAAAGCCTTTGACTGTGTAGATCACAATAAACTGTGGAAAGTTCTGAAAGAGATGGGAATACCAGACCACCTGATCTGCATCTTGAGACATTTGTTTGCAGGTCAGGAAGCAACAGTTAGAACTGGTCATGGAACAACAGACTGGTTCCAAATAGGAAAAGGAGTACATCAAGGCTGTATATTGTCACCCTGTTTATTTAACTTATATGCAGAGTACATCATGAGAAACGCTGGACTGGAAGAAACACAAGTTGGAATCAAGATTGCTGGGAGAAATATCAAAACTTTATTAAGCTAACATTTATTAAGCACCATCTATATGCAGCCCAATGAGTCAACTCTTAGCATCAGGTTGCTGGGAGGAATTGGGGGCAGGAGGAGAAGGGGACAACGGAGGATGAGATGGCTGGATGGCATCACTGACTCGATGGACGTGAGTCTGAGTGAACCCCGGGAGTTGGTATTGGACAGGGTGGCCTGGTGTGCTGTGATTCATGGGGTTGCAAAGAGTCGGACATGGCTGAGCAACTGAACTGAACTGAACTGAACTGATATGCAGCCCATGTCACTAAAATTGCAAAAGAAGAAAATGGAATGGGGGTTGGTTTTCAAGGAGCTTGGAATCTTCACTGAAATACTGCACATTCCAAAAGCAATTAGAAATATGTGTTTTAATTTTTTAAACTTATTATCCTCAACAGTATCTTTCCCTAAGTTCACTTTTTAATAACATAAAAAGACAATAAATGTATTAAGATTTCAAAAAGGATGTTTTGAGAAGAAAATAATATTTTCTCTGTTGTATACAGTCAAAAAATGTGGTATATAGCAAGTCTGTATCACTACACACCGATACAAACACCTTGAGTGAACAGACTGATTTACACAAGTTGACTTGCTAGATAGAAGCTATGTAGAGAGAGCCTATAAGCCACACCATTATCTTTCTACCATAATTTAACTTTGAAGATATAAATAGTACCAATAGGCATTCTCAGTTGAAGATTAATAGCCATTAGAGATGTAAATACAGTGGAGTGTTACACTGGTGTACATAGAAGCCACTTTAATTGCATAGGTAATTAACATTTCCATTGTTCTTCTCATTATCATTTTGTTCCAGTTGAAATGCTTGTTAGCAACCTACTCTGTAGAAGGAACAGATAGCATGTCATTACAACAGTTGATACAAGGCAGCCTTCAAGCATGTGACACTAATTAAATTAAAACTTCAAGTTACAAATAGACTTCTTTTAACTAATGATAAATGACCATCTTCAAGAGTCATAAGTCCTGCTTTTAATATGTTGTATTAAATCACAAAGAAATCCATTAACAAAGCTCTTATGCCTCCCTTTCCAAAGGGAAAGAATATTAACATTTTGCAGCTCTTCTGCAGACTAAGAGAATTTTCTTCTCCCTTTAATCACAGTGACAGGTTATGGATTTCTATCATCAGCATAAATAGGAATGTCACCCTTCTCAAGAGACTAGGTTATGAGATGGAGTTTTTAGCAAGGCAGATCAATTTAGAAGTTTGGAAACCAGTATTCTCTTCCAGCTAAGGACAATGGTTGGCACACAGAAAGTGCTCAATAAAAGTGTGCTTAGTTCCTCAGTCTTGTCCAAATCTTTGCAACCCTGTGGACTATAGCCCGCCAGGTTCCTCTATCCATAGGATTCTCCAGGCAACAATGCTAGAGCGGGTTTCTATTTCCTTCCACATGGGATCCTCCCAACCAGGGATCAAACTCATGTCTCCTGCATTGCAGGCAGATTCTTTAATGCACTGAGTCTTAGTGACCGCAATCTACTCTATGAACTGCAGTTGCAAAGGGACCAGGTGCATAGGGAAGCTTATAAGATATTCCACACAATATTTTATATGAGTGCAACCCTTTGATATGGTGAGAACATTCAGAGAATGCAGGTGAGTTCCTTAGGAATTTATTTGCTTTACAATCTTAAAAGAAATTGATCTACAGAGCAGTGTGTTATTAATTGTCAAAAAATAAATGCAGACTAGATCATGTGTATTGACTGACTAGCACACATTTTCTGTTTTAAGTTTACTTTAATAACTAAAAAACTAAAATAACATGTCAATTTTGGTGGTGAGGATAATAATAGTAATTATATTAAAAATATATGTTGAATAATATGGCTCTTATTCTAAAAGTTATAAAGCCTACTACAATATTTTTCAATCAGCAGATTTCAGCATAAACCATCAGGGAACATTTACAGGTAAGGTGATGGATAGGGGGGCCTGGAGTGCTGCAGTTCATGGGGTCGCAAGGAGTCGGACACGACTGAGCGACTGATCTGATCTGATCTAATCTGAGCAACTTTGATCAACATGTATATGTTTATTACATACTGTAATAAACGAGTATACATTCTCTTACAGCCATGTATGTCAGAAGTATGAGTTGAACAGATATTAAAATATGTTACTCTGAGAAGGAAGTGAGTAAAAGAAACACTATTGTCACATCAGGATCAGATCAGATCAGATCAGTCACTCAGTCGTGTCCGACTCTTTGCGACCCCATGAACCGCAGCACACCAGGCCTCCCTGTCCATCACCAGCTCCTGGAGGTCACCCAGACTCACACCCATCAAGTCAGTGATGCCATCCAGCCATGTCATCCTCTGTCGTCCCCTTCTCCTCCTGCCCTCAATCCCTCCCAGCATCAGAGTCTTCTCCAATGAGTCAACTCTTCCCATGAGGTGGCCAAAATACTGGAGTTTCAGCTTTAGCATCATTCCTTCTAAAGAAATTCCAGGATTGATCTCCTTCAGAATGGACTGGTTGGATCTCCTTGCAGTCCAAGGGACTCTCAAGAGTCTTCTCCAACACCACAGTTCAAAAGCATCAATTCTTCGGCTCTCAGCCTTCTTCACAGTCCAGCTCTCACATCCATACATCAGGATAGGAAATAAAAATAGCTCACTGGAAATTACAGGTATTAAAAGGAGAAAAGGGGAATTCCCTGGTTGCTCAGTGGTAAAAAAATCCATCTGCAATGCAGGAGATGCAGGTTTGATCCCCACATGAGGAAGATGCCCAGATCAGGAAGATCCCCTGAAGAAGGAAATGGCATTCCACTCCAGTATTTTTGCATGAAAAATCCCATGGACAGAGGAGCCTGGTGGGCTACAGTCCATGGAGTCACAAGAGTCAGACATAATTTAACAACTAAAGAACAACAAAACAAAGGGAGAAAGAGTAGGGTTTAAATGAAGCTGGAAGAATATATGATCACCACTGAAACTTTTATAAACTCTGAGAGGCATTACTATACTGTGTTATTGTAATAGGGTGTTTAAGTTATTGTTTAGGGACGGAAAGTGAGAGTGGATTTTATTCTTCTCAACATGAAAATACTAATTCTATTATTTAATTGTTTTCCACTAATACAAGTAATTATAAACCTTTGGTCTAATGCAGCATTGTCCAATAAAACCTTCTGTGATGTGAGAAATGTTCTGTGTCTGCACTACCTGATATCTTTGCCCCTAGATATATTTGGCTGTTTATCATTTGAGACATGGTTATTGAGATCAAACTAAATTTTTAATATTAATAAAACACCACATGTGCCTGCTGCTGCTGTTAAGTTGCTTCAGTTGTGTCCGACTCTTAGCGACCCCATGGACTGCAGCCCACCAGGCTCCTCCATCCATGGGATTTTCCAGGCGAGAGTACTGGAGTGGGGTGCCATTACCTTCTCCCCACATGTGCCTAGTCGCTACTATATTGGGCGTATCCATCTCTACTGTAGGAACTCAATGCTATGGGTTCCAGAGAGTTCTTGATTTACTGGTGATAACAGTATGTGTCTGTGTGTGTCTTAGTCATTCAGTTGTGTCTGATCCTTTGAGACCTCATGGACTGTAGCCCACCAGGCTCCTCTGTTCATGGAATTCTCCAGCCAAGAATACTTGGATGGGTTGCCATTCCCTTCTCCAGGGGATCTTTCTGACCCAGGGATAGAACCTGGGTCTCCTGCATTGCAGGCAGACTCGTTATGGTCTGAGCCACTAGGGAAGCACCAGTGATAGCCGTATGGACAGGTGATTGCTCCTTGGGTACCCATGTTACAGCTTTCCTACCAAGTGTTTCCCATCTGGTAACACATTACTCTTGCCTATACATTTCTAACAGCTTGGTTACAAACTTTGAACTTTGACTTCTTACAGGTTTGTCCCCTGGTTGGAATTTCTATTTTCAAATTATCACTTACTGTGAGTTATTTATAACCGTAAGTGATCTGGTTAATTAGACTGTTGGTGTGTTTTTTTTATGGAGACATTTCTCACAGAATAACCTTATCCTGTACTTTTAGTGGGATTTAACTACCAGTCAGAGTTGTAAATCAATCACATACTAAATAATGACTAATTGAAATCATTTGTTAATATT
The DNA here is from genome assembly GCA_935064755.1 of Tragelaphus eurycerus. NCBI lineage: Eukaryota > Metazoa > Chordata > Mammalia > Artiodactyla > Bovidae > Tragelaphus > Tragelaphus eurycerus. The sequence goes on along the minus strand of CAKXYN010000132.1, from coordinate 187,512 downwards.
TAAGGATTGCTGAATATTTGTATCCTGCACCAGCCACTAGTGATTCAAAATGATAACCCTGCTCTTGAGGAACTTACAGTCTTCAAATGCACAGGACTGGTGATAAGCTGATTCCTTTTCTAAAGCAGGTTTATTAATATGAGTCCTCTGGGTAATTATCTACAATAAATATGAGTTTGCTAGCAAGCAGAAAGTACTCATCAAAGAATGTCTTTTCTTTGGATATACTAGTCACCAGGACTGTTATTAATTTATGAGATACTATTTAGGATTGGCAGTAATCCAATAGCCTAAATTATTACCAAGGTGGCTTTTGGAACTAATGGCCCCAGGGGTAAAGTTATTTTCATGTAAACAAAAAAAAGGACTTAGAGTTAGGATATGCCTGAATACTTAAATATATAAAGCAACCCTATATTTTCTTTGTTAGTTGTGTCTTTTTTCAAAACTTTCAACATGACACGGTTTGCCTCAAGCATTCTCTCTTTCCTCCTTATGTCCTTTGAGTTGCCCACTTCTCCAAGTCTGTGATATTTGGAAGAAGAAAAGAAAGTGAAAGAACTCATTTATACTAGGTTAGATTGAGTCTCAGAATGTAACACTTTAGAAGAGGTCAGAGTAGGGATCTCAATTAAAAAGTAATGACAGGGAGTTGGGGAAAAAAAAAGAAAGTTTCTCTGGCAAGATGTATAAATCTATAAATCTTACAGGAAGAGGATGTAATTATGAGTACAGTAAGTCTCCTACATATGAACCTTCAACTTGTGTACTTTCAAAGATGCAAATGTGTGAGCCAGGCCTTGTGTGCTAGCTGTTGTACTGTATTACTGTACTTTTCAGCATACTGTACAGTAAGATTTAAAATGTTTTCTTTATTTTTATTTTTTTATGTACATATTTATGTGATAAGTATTATAAACTTATTATAGGGCAGTACTATATAGCTGTTTATGTTAATTTGGTACTGAGGCTAATTTTGTTGAATTTAGAACAGATTGGGCTTACAAACATGCTCTTGGAACAGAACTCATTCATGTGTAAGGGACTTACTGTATAGCTGGTTTTCTACTGTGCATTGTTCCTGCATTACATGTGCAGGTAGAGTTTTCATATGTAATTGCATTATTATTTTAACTACCAATGATATACCAGATTCTGCCATTGCTAGGTGAGTTTCCTATTTCTTATGTCACCAGGTGTTGAAAGTAAGTTGACCATCAGAATAGCTACAGAAAACTTTATCAGTTGTTTCTAGGCTTTTTAGATTAGATAAAAAATTTATGTGTATATATAAATATAAATCTTAATATACATTCATCATAGAGGAAACTTTTTTTCTCTCTTTGAGTTAAAAGTCATATTGATATTCCTCTGTTGATATACTTTTAAAGACTTACGTTCAAGAGAATTGTGGGTGGGGCCAGTCCATTTTTATGGTACCACCCCTTAGATGCAGAATAACCTTAATGATTTAAAAACCATCTTTGTCTTTTTTCATTGGAATATAATAACTTTGCAGTATTGTCTTAGTTCTACTGTACTGTGAAGGGAATCAGCTATATGTATACATATATCCATCTCCTCTTGGACCTCCCTCCCCATCTCCCCATCCTACCCCTCTAGGTCATCAGAAAACACTAAGCTGAGCTCCTCGTGCTATAGAGTAGATTCCCACTAGCTATCTGTTTTGCATATGGCAGTGTATTCCTGTCAACACAGTCTCCCACTTCATTCCATCCCCCTCTTCCCTTCCTGTGTCCACAAGTCTATTCTCTGTGTCTGCATTTCTATTCAGGCCCTGCAAATATGTCCATCTGTATCATTTTTCTAGAATTCTCATATATGTGTTAATATACAACATTTGTTTTTCTGATTTACTTGGTTCTGTATGGTACTCTCTAGTTCCATCCATGTCTCTACAAATGATCCAATTTCATTCCTTTTAATGGCTTAGTAATATTCCATTGTACATATGTATCACATTTTTATCCATTCATGATGGACATTTATGCTGCTTCTGTGTCCTGGATGCTGTAAATAGCTTTGCTGTGAACATCAGAGTACATATATCTTTGAATTATGGTTTTCTCAGGACATATACACAGTAGTGAGCTTACTGGGTCATATGGTATTTCTATTTTTTTTTTAAAGGAATCTCCATACTCTTCTCTACAGTGGCTATATCAATTTACATTCCTGCCAACTGTGCAAGAGGATTTCCTTTTCTCCACACCCTCCTCAGCATTTATTATTTGTAGATTTTTTTGATGATGGTCATTCTGACTGGTGTGAGGTAAAATCTCAGTATTGTTTTGATTTACATTTATCTAATAATTAGTAATACTGAGCATCTTTACATGTGTTTTTTAGCCATCTGTATATCTTCACTGGTGACGTGTCATTTATGTCTTCTGACCATTTTTTATTAGGTTGTTTGTTTTTTCAATATTGAGCTACATGAGGTGTTTATATATTTTGGAGATTAATCTTTTGTCAGTTGCTTTATTTACAAATATTTTCTCTCATTCCATGAGTTGTTTTTTTGTCTTGTTTGTGGTTTCCTTAGTTGTGCAAAGGTTTTTAAGTTTAATTAGGTCAGATTTGCTTATTTTGTTTCTATTTTCAGTACTCTAAGAGATGGGTCATAAAAGACCTTGCTGAGATTTATGTCAAAGGGTGTTTCCCCATAAGAACTTTTTAGTGCCTGGTCTTACATTTAGGTCTTTAATATATTTTGAGTTTATTTTTGTGTATGATATTAGAGAGTGTTCTAATTTCATTCATTTATATATAGTTGTCAAATTTTTCCAGCACCGTTTTTTGAAGAGGCTATATTTTCTCCATTGTATGAATATACAATGCTTCCTTTGTCATTGATTAGATGACAATAAATACATATGTTTATCTCTGTGTTTCTATCCTGTACCATTGATCCATATGTCTGTTTTTGTGCCAATACTACGCTGTCTTGTTTACCGTAATTTTGCAGTATAATCTGGAGTCAAGGAGTTTGATTTCTCCAGGTCCAGTTTCTTTCTTAAATTACTTTGGCTATTTGGGAATGTTTTGTGTTTTCACACACATTTTAAGACTTTTTGATCTAATTCTGTGTTGCAGATAACATTATAAGTAGTTGCTGCTGCTGCTGCTGCTAAGTCACTTCAGTCGTGTCCGACTCTGTGTGACTACATAGACACAGCTCACCAGGCTTCCCCGTCCCTGGGATTCTCCAGGAAAGAACACTGGAGTGGGTTTCCATTTCCTTCTACAGGGCATGAAAGTGAAAAGTGAAAGTGAAGTCGCTCAGTCATGTCCCACTCTTCGTGACCCCATGGACTGCAGCCTACCAGGCTCCTCCATCCGTGGGATTTTCCAGGCAAGAGTACTGGAGTGTGATGCCATTGCCTTCTCCATTATAAGTAGATAGGGAGAACTTAAAGCTTCCCTGGTGACTCAGATGGTAAAGACTCTGCCTGCAATGCAGGGAACCCAGGTTCAATCCCTGGGTTGGGAAGATCCCTGGAGAAGGAAATGGCAATCCACTGCAGTATTCTTGCCTGAAAAATCCCATTGACAGAGAAGCCTGGCGGGCTACAGTCTGCGGGGCTGCAAAGAGTTGGACACAACTGAGTGACTAGCACTTTCACTTTCAGTTGTTTTTTAGGCTTATAGATTAGAGAAAACATTTACCTGTATATATAAATATACATATATATCATCATAAAGCAAACTACTTTTTTTCTCTTTTGAGATAAAAGTCATGCATAATTTCTATTATTCTTGTCATATACCCTTAAAGAATTATATTCAAGGTTATCACAGATGGAGTCATTCCATTTTTACACTTCAACTTTTGGTGCAGAATAACCTTAAAGATGTAAAAGTCATCTTTGAAATGAATTTTAATGTAATCATGAATATCATGACATTGAAATTTTACTATTCTATTTGTTATTTTTTTAATGATAATGCTAGTAAAATATTTTCTGATAGGAAATTTTTTTTAATAGTGAGTATTCAGACATATATCTATCTATGTATAGTCCAATGCAAAATAACATTTTAATTCTTTTTTTTTTTTGATCAAGTAATTTTTGAAATTTTAGTTCAATTCAGTTCAGTTCAGTCTCTAAGTTGTGTCCGACTCTTTGCAACCCCATGAATCACAGCACGCCAGGTCTCCCTGTCCATCACCAACTCTGGGAGTTAACTCAAACTCATGTCCATCAAGTCGGTGATGCCATCCAGGCATCTCATCCTCTGTTGTCCCCTTCTTCTCCTGCTCCCAATCCCTCCCTGCATCAGGGTCTTTTCCAATGAGTCAACTCTTTGCATGAGGTGGCCAAAGTACTGGAGTTTCAGCTTTAGCATCAGTCCTTCCAAAGAACACCCAGGACTGATCTCCTTTAGGATGGACTGGTTGGATCTCCTTGCAGTCCAAGGGACTCTCAAGAGTCTTCTCCAACACCACAGTTCAAAAGCATCAATTCTTCAGAGCTCAGCTTTCTTCACAGTCCAACTCTCACATCCATATATGATCACTGGAAAATCCATAGCCTTGACTAGACGGACCTTTGTTGGCAAAGTAATGTCTCTGCTTTTCAATATGCTGTCGAGGTTGGTCATAACTTTCCTTCCAAGGAGTAAACATCTTTTAATTTCATGGCTGCAGTCACCATCTGCAGTGATTTTGGAGCCCAGAAAGGAGACTAAAGTCTGACACTGTTTCCACTGTTTCCCCATCTATTTGCCATGAAGTGATATGACTGGATGCCATGATCTTTGCTTTCTGAATGTTGAGCTTTAAGCCAACTTTTTCACTCTCCACTTTCACTTTCATCAACAGGCTTTATAATTCCTCTTCACTTTCTGCCATAAGGGTGGTGTCATCTGCATATCTGAGGTTATTGATATTTCTCCCAGCAATCTTGATCCCAGCTTGTGCTTCTGCCAGCCCAGCATTTTTCATGATGTACTCTGCATATAAGTATGCTGAAGTATTTTGACAAAAATCATTTGAGGTTAAGATAGAAATACTCGGATTAAAACAAATACCTAAAACTTGGGAGATTTCCCCATTTAATTCAAGGTGACCAGAGTATTAGAATAATCAGCCTTGTTGTGTCAAATGCTGATAAACTGCTTGTGTTCCCCTTCGGAAGAATCTATAACTATTATCTTCCCCTTAAATTCCATTACTTTAGAATATCTGAAAAAAATCCTGCAATTAGTATTTCATTCTGTAAATTATGGGATATTAGGAAATATTTTAAAATCAATTACCCAACTGGTCAGATTTACTATTTGATTTGAATAATTAAATACTACATATTTTTGAGCTATTTAGATATTAAATAAATTGTTTCACATCTGTTATTACACTTGATCCACACTGGTCAGGCTGTGAAGTTAGATTGGTATCTGTCTCTGCCCTTGCTCTACCAACATTTAACAGATGGTAGAATGAGACATAGGTTGTTTAGATGACTTTCTTAAAGTCATACAGTGGGGAAGTGCCAGAGCCAAATGTCAGCATCTGACTCCAGGTCTGTAGCTATTTCTATAAAACCATAAGCCAGAGAATATATGTTTCAGAGACAGCCAAAATTTCCCAAAATTATAACTTTGTTTGTCACTTTATACAAACTTTGTTTGTAACTTTGTTTGTCATATTTTTTGGTCATGAATGCGTCTCATGCACTTGCTAATTTCAGGACATAGATTTACTTGTATAGAGAGCTTACAGGTAATTCCAAGGCTTAATTTGCAGAAAATCTTTTCAAGTTACCAGGACTGCCTCTTCAATAACAGTAACAAAAAGTTGTAACTTTTCACCTCTAATTTGATTTGCATGGGTCATTAACTCCAAAGTCCACAATGACTCAGTCATACTGTAGCACTTTAAATATAAGCCAGAATCAATGACACTGCTTTATTGGATACTGGAAGTTATTGCAGGCTATTGCTTTTTTCCATGTAGTGTATTATGATTTCACCTCTCATTCACTCAGAAATCATGAAAGGATTAAGTTATTGAATTTGAATTCTCTAGATTTTTATATTAAGGGACTCTTGAAATCATTTTATTTTATCTTGAATTTATCAGTGCATTATAAATAGAAATAAAATATTTGAAAAAAAATTGATGTGCTTGCTGCAATTTGTCAAAGAAAATGAGTTTCTCAAGTGAGGAAGGAGTGGGTTTTTTGTTGTTTGCTTTTTATTGTTGAAAAAGAGACTGAGGTGGGTTTTTGTCATTATTGGCCATATTTGTAAGAATCGTTGTTATGCTTAAGAGATTTAATAAGAAACATGTTTTTGTTTCTACTATTTGAAAATAAGAATCTGTTTTAGAATGAATTACTAAATTTTTTTGTATAAGTGCATCATCTGTAGGAAGTGGAAATAAAATAGAGAGAACGGCAATGTAAAAACCAAAAGAATATATGAAGAAAACAGAAGTCCACAGAATCCTGTTATTGGAAGGAACTACAGTGACCATTTTATTCATCTCAAAATGAACAAAGGAATTACCACTAGATTATCACAGTAATCCAAGTCACCCCAACCAGTACGCCGGCTGAGTTGAGGTCGACAAAGACCTTTTAGAACACACCAAAAAGATCCTTTTCATTAAGGGACTGGAATGCAAAAGTGGAAGTAACTGGAGAAGGAAATTTCCGGCGGGACCGAAATCACTGGTCCCTCTTCCAACACACAGAAACTCACTGTCGGTACTCGAATTTGCAGCCAAAATAAGCCTAAAACAAGCTGACGGCTCAACTCTCCTTATTGCATTAGTGATTGGAGGGAAAACTATTAGTGTATCCTTATGACGTGGAGGGACTGAGGGGCTAGATCTTGGGGACCTGATCAACTATGGATGGGTCGAAGTGGGAAGGATCAGACCATCCCCATGGAAAGATGCAAAAGCAAATGGCTGTCTGGGGAGGCCTTACAAATAGCTGTGAAAGAAGAGAAGCGAAAAGCAAAGGAGAAAGGAAAGATAAAACATCTGAATGCAGAGTTCAAAATGAGAGGATAAGAAGCCTCTTCTGATATGAAGGGAAAAAAAGGGGAGATAGGATCTCTTCAGATAGGGAAACAGGACGGGCAGAGATGGGGACTAAGAAGAAGAATTGGAGGTGGCAGAAAGAGCGTACAAAGAGCTTCAGACCTGATTATGATGTGTGATCATCCTAGAGCAACATCCTGGAGTGAGTCAAATGGGCCTTAGAAAGCATCACTATGAACAAAGCTAGTGGAGGTGATGGAATTCAGTGGAGCTATTCCAAGTCCTGATGATGTGCTGTGAAGTGCACACTCAATATCAGAATTTGAATAGAGTGGCCAATGGAGGTCGTTTCTCCCAATCCAAAGGCAATGCCAAGGGGCTAAACTACGAACAATTCACTATCTCCTGACTCAAATTTCAAGGCTGGTCTCCTGATGTTCAGCTGGTAGGGAGAGGAACAGGATAATAATCCGCTGGATCTGGCGGCAAAATCTTTTCTTTCCCTTTGACTGTGGGATCAGCTGGGCAACCTGATCTCCTCTGGCGCGCAGGGAGTCAGGCGCATATGTAATGTTTATTTTATGGTCTCTGGAGCTGGACTGAGAAAAAGTTGATAGGCGGGAAATAAACTAGTAGAGTACAACTTGCAGAGTGAGAGGGGCTAAGCCTCTTGATGAGTGAAAGTGGAGAGGAGGTGGCTAGCTCAACATTCAGAAACGAAGATCGTGGCATCTGGTCCCATCACTGATGGGAAATAGATGGGGAAAAGTGGAAACAGTGTCAGACTTTGTTTTCTGCTCAAATACTGCGTGGTGACTGCGCTGATTAGACGTGCTCCTTGGAAGGAAAGTATGACCAACCTAGATAGCATATTCAAAAGCAGAGAATTATTTAAAGGCGCTAGTCAGGCCCCTGTGAGGGGGGCTGGACTGTGGGGCTGGGCGGATTGATGCTTTTGACTGTGGTGTTGGAGAAGAGTCCTGGACTGCAAGGAGATCACAGTCATTCTGGAGATCATCCTGATTCTTTAGAGGATGATGCTAGCTGAACTCAGTATTTGCCATATGAGAGTTGACTTTGGAGAAGACTCTGATGCTGGGAGGGATTGAGGGCAGGAGGAGAAGGGGACGACAGAGGATGAGATGGCTGGATGGCATCACTGACTCGATGGATGTGGTCTGAGTGACCTCCGGGAGCTGGTGATGGACAGGGAGGCCTGGCGTGCTGCGGTTCATGGGGTCGCAAAGAGTCGGACACGACTGGCGATGATCTTATCTGATCTGATCTGATCCTTTTTGTGCCCCCTTCTAATTGAATTTGTCAAGAAATAGTAAATTTCTTCTCCACGAGATTATCTATACCCTTATTATAGCTATCCATTGTTTACAAATCTTATCATATGTGTCACAGACTGAAGTTCTAGAAGAACCACTGCCCTAAGTTCCTTTCCACTCTGGATCCTTCATATAAGAATAATCTTCCATCAATAATAATTCTCATGACAACAGTTTTCCTCAATTTTTCAACTGTTGAAATAAAAATGTAATTTCCTGACTCTATTCATTTTGTTTGCCTTTTATGGAATGAAAAGTGGCTTTTGGTACAATTTTTAATAGGGTACCTAGAACTCTAAAGGTGTTCTAAAAAAAAGGGTTGCTTTGTCTTTCTTACTAATAAAAATATCAACTATATATATATATATCAGTTCAGTTCAGTCACTCAGTCATGTCTAACTCTTTGTGACCCCATGAATCACAGCACACCAGGCCTCCCTGTCCATCACCAGCTCCCTGAGTTCACCCAAACTCATGTGCATCAAGTCAGTGATGCCATCCAGCCATCTCATCCTCTGTCGTCCCCTTTCCATCCTGTCCCCAATCCCTCCCAGCATCAGGGTCTTTTCTAATGAGTCAACTCTTTGCATGAGGTGGCCAAAGTACTGGAGTTTCAGCTTTAGCATCATTCCTTCCAAAGAGATCCCAGGGTTGATCTCCTTCAGAATGGACTGGTTGGATCTCCTTGCAGTCCAAGGGACTCTCAAGAGTCTTCTCCAACACCACAGTTCATAAGCATCAATTCTTCAATGGCGCTCAGCTTTCTTCACAGTCCAACTCTCACATCCATACATGATCACAGGAAAAACCATAGCCTTGACTAGATGGATCTTTGTTGGCAAAGTAATGTCTCTGCTTTTGAATATGCTGTCTAGGTTGGTCATAACTTTCCTTCCAAGGAGTGAGTGTCTTTTAATTATATATATAAATTTATGTCTGTTAAAGGAAGTTAATACTGAATGCTAAAACAATCCTGTATCTATTATGTTTTTAAATTCCATATCAAAACTTTACCTTATTTCTTGTTAATTTTTCTTTTCTGGCCAGTCATTACAGTTTAGAAATAACTTACTTTAATATCCCAAGTGTTAGCTGTATTTCCAAGCCTCATCCATTTGGGGAACTGTAAAAATGTGACAAGTAAGTTCTCATTTAAATTATTGATTATCATGTCTTTCAGAGTCCCACCCAGACCTTTCTCCACAGTGAAATTAAGAACTTTCCATTTATAACAACGTGGAAAGAACTTGAAGGCATTATGCTAAGTGAAATATATCAAAACAAAAACAAATACTGTGTAATCTCACTTATATGAAGAAACTGAAAAACAGAAACAACTTATAGAAACAGATTGGTAGTTCCCAAAGACAGAGGTTGGAGGCAGGAGAAATGGGTAAAAATAGTCATAAGACACAAACTTCCAATTTGTACACAAGTAGTAATTGAGAGGCCCAGTAATTCAGGTAGTGGGCTTCCCTGTTGGCACATTTGTAATAAAACCTCCTGCCAGTTCAGAAGACTCAGCATCAATCCCTTGTCAGGGAGATCCCCTGGATAAGGAAATGGCAACCCACTCTGATATTCTTGCCTGGGAATACCATGGACAGTGGACCCTGGGTGGGCTGTACTCCATGGGGTCTCAAAAGTCAGACGCAACTTGGTGACTAAACAACAACAATTAGGACAAGTTTTGAGGGAAGTAAGATATTCTGCTCTGGAAATATAGTTTCATGGGCAGTAGATCATTGTAGATAATGGTGAGGACCCTGAAGCTGAAACACCTGAGTTTGAATCCTGATTCCACATGATGAAAGCTGTGACTTTGGACAAGATATTTAATTTCTAGGTCTTGGTGTTCTGATCCATAAAATGGGAACTATAATTGTGCCCCCATAAGATTAATCAGAAGGCTGAGTACAGCTAATTCCAAAGAGCTTTAGAACACTGCCTGACATATGGGAAGCAAACAATAAATGTTAGCTATGTTATTTTCAAAAGAAATCATTTCTTCTCAATTATATAATATATTCTCTTCTTTCAGTTTCTCAGGCCAGAGTAGAGATATGAAACCATGGGAGGAGACACTGATGAAAGTGAAATCTGTGACCACTTTGCTCAGGGCCTGGGGAAATAGCCCAGATGAAATGGATTGGGTGTTAGTATTTGCTTATCTAAGCAGCTTCCAACCTTGTAGATGGCATAACTGAATTTTAGGGACATTTGCAACAGAAATGCATGCAGTAGAGTTTCTACTCAAAGGCAGAGAGCATGCAACTCTGTGGCTGACATGGCCATGTACCTGTGGGAACCAGTTAATATAAGAGTGGTTTGGAGAGGTACTTTCCATGTTGCTCTCTCTAGAATGATTGAGAAGATACCATCTTTATGCAGTTGCTCTCAGTGCCAGCCAGGAAGCAGCCCTTTGGCAGAGGGGAGCCTGAGGTTTAGACATGATTTGGACTAGTTTTGAGAGACTGAATCTTTGGTAAAAATTTATTTCCTCTGCAGTTTCACTGATGCCATAATAGATAGTGAAGGATATAAAGGGATACCATTGTGAAAGTTATTTTACCAGGTAGGAAACTTGCAAGAGGATTTATATTTCAAAATGACAGTGACCTAAAACTCACATCAAAAAATGTCTTAAAGAAAAGCATCCAGAATTGTAGCCTATGGAACTATATTACTCAGAATCTCACCCAACAAAATGACAGACTTTAAACATCTGGGGGTTTTATCCCTCAGTTCAGCAGAACTTTGTATACAGAATAAGTTGTCCTCATGTTGCAGATACAGACATTAATTTTTGACTAACAAAATCTTACTATTTAAAAAAAAATTGCATTTTATTTCACCAGCCTTTCCAGCTGTTTAAGACATTTAATGGCTGTTTTTTTTTAATTAGGATCATAAATTATATATGTTTTGGGTAGTTTATAGTATCTTAGCTTCAAACACTAGGAGAAAGCAATGGCATCCCACTCCAGTACTCTTGCCTGGAAAATCCCATGGATGGAGGAGCCTGGTAGGCTGTAGTCCATGGGGTCATGAAGAGTTGGACATGACTGATCGACTTCACTTTTACTTTTGACTTTCATGCATTGGAGAAGGAAATGGCAACCCAGTCCAGTGTTATTGCCTGGAGAATCCCAGGGACAGAGGAGCCTAGTGGGCTGCCATCTATGGGGTCGCACAGAGTGGGACACGACTGAAGCAACTTAGCAGCAGCAGCAGCAGCAGCAGCAGCTTCAAATACTAACGTTATATAGGCATGTTCGGTTCTGAGGTACTCAACTTTTCCTTTTAAGTTGTGCAACCTAAATTTCAAGCATTTGGAGATGGACTGTGTAAAAGTCACAATATTTAATAGTAATATACACTTTGAGTAATTGTACATTTTGTTTTAATCTATTTTATTTTCATAGAAATTAAAATTTAAGTTAAATAGTGTAACAGTAGAAAATTTGTAACTATGCATTGCTAACTTTAAAAACCTCCACAGTGACCAGCTTTTTCTTTCTTCAGTGGCTCAGAGTTTGTAGTTTGTTCAGTAAATTTACACTGGAGCCCAGGCCTAACAGACACTTACTGAATTCTTCAAGCATTTTTGTAGCAGTTCATTCTTAGGGAAAAGTAAAGAGAAGTTTGGTCTAATAGGAATCACCCTGCAGTGTATATTCTTCTGTTATCTCCTTACTTTTTCCTCCTGGACCCTCATCTCTGCCCTGACTTCACACTAATATGTAAGTAAGAGGAAAAACCTGCACTTCCTTAATTAGCTATTCTAGGATGAAACTTTAAACTAGGACACCAAGTAAATTCAGATCACTTCTCTCTAACAACTTAATTAAAAATTGAATAAAGTGCAGTTGTTATATGCAGAAGCAGAGGTGTAAGCAGGTGGCAGCACAGAGAAGGTAGTTGGTCTAAATAAATTATTTGAAATGTTTTTGGTGTCAGTTGCCCAGAAATCTAAACTAGCCATTTCATTATCCAAGAAGTAAGTTTTGCAAACTTAAGGAATGAAATGGATATATATATATAAATATATATTATATATGAGAGCTATAAATAAAGTGGAAGTTGGTTTTCTAACTTAGCATTTCTTAGGTCACAAGTTCTGACTCACAGCTGTTAAGGTTGCTCATCCTTGACTGATCATATGCAGTAAACTGAGAAGTGACTAATACAATTTTAACTGAGCTGTCAGATTTGACATCGTATGGTCAGTTCTTCATTTGTACTTCATGTTATCAACTTTCAGTTTCTAAAAACAAACAACAGAAAATAAGAACTTTTTGCATAACTTCTTCCATTTAATACCTGGTATATTTTGTAGCTCATGACTTCTCTTATTTTTTGACTGTATGAGTTTCCCAAGTAATGTTGAGAAGATTTTTTTTTTTTAATCAGGATGTTAATACATATGCCATCCCAGGGCAAATCTTGCATAAGAATTTGCTGCAGTTCAGGATTTCTAAAATGTGAATATATTACTATTGGTAAAGAGTTAAAGATAAGATGTGTCTTCCTTTTCTTACATGATATTTTGTTGAGTTGTAGTTGAACAAACCTAGGTGCTCAGTTTGTCTAGGCTCGTTTTCAGTGAACAGGTTTCCAGAAAATGGGCACTGTACTTTAAAGCTATTTTTGGAGGTGTTTCAGCTTGCTCCTCAGTGTACTCTGTATTGTAGCAGCATCTCTTGGAAACTCAAAGAAATGCAGAATTTCAGCCCTAACCAAGGTCTACTGCATCAAAATTTACACTTTAAGAAGATGCAAAAGTGATTTGCATTGAAGTGTAGGAAGCATTATCTTAGACTATATGGTATGGTTCTGACCACACCAATTGTTTAGTAAATGTTGACCAAATGTTTAGTATGGAATGTGGGGAAGTGTTCATGATCCAGGAAAATCACATCAGAGTAGCAAAATGGTGAAATACATTGAATAGCATCAATGGTGATGGAATCCTTCATGTATTCAGCATAAATCATCAAAATGATGACATTATCTTAGGGTAATTTTATGTTTATATATACATACAAACATAAAATTATATATAGGCTTCAGCAAAATGTGAACCGTGAAATTCCTGATGTTCAAGCTGGTTTTAGAAAAGGCAGAGGAACCAGAGACCAAATTGCCAACATCTTCTGGATCATGGAAAAAGCAAAAGAGTTCCAGAAAAACATCTATTTCTGCTTTATTGACTATGCCAAAGCCTTTGACTGTGTGGATCACAATAAACTGTGGGAAGTTCTGAAAGAGATGGGAACACCAGACCACCTGATCTGCCTCTTGAGAAATTTGTATGCAGGTCAGGAAGCAAGAGTTCGAACTGGACATGGAACAACAGACTGGTTCCAAATAGGAAAAGGAGTTCATCAAGGCTGTATATTGTCACCCTGTTTATTTAACTTGTATGCAGAGTACATCATGAGAAACGCTGGGCTGGAAGAAGCACAAGTTGGAATCAAGATTGCTGGGAGAAATATCAGTAACCTCAGATATGCAGATGACACCACCCTTATGGCAGAAAGTGAAGAGGAACTCAAAAGCCTCTTGATGAAAGTGAAAGTGGAGAGTGAAAAAGTTGGCTTAAAGCTCAACATTCAGAAAATGAAGATCATGGCATCCGGTCCCATCACTTCATGGGAAATAGATGGGGAAACAGTGGAAACAGTGTCAGACTTTATATTGGGGGGCTCCAAAATCACTGCAGATGGTGACTGCAGCCATGAAATTAAAAGACAGTTACTCCTTGGAAGGAAAGTTATGACCAACCTAGATAGCATATTCAAAAGCAGAGACATTACTTTGCCAACAAAGGTTCGTCTAGTCAAAGCTATGGTGTTTCCTGTGGTCATGTATGGATGTGAGAGTTGGACTGTGAAGAAGGCTGAGCGCCGAAGCATGGATGCTTTTGAACTGTGGTAACTGCACGGGGGGGGGGCCACGGGACTAGAGCAGTAGCAGCAGTGGAGAAGACTCTTGAGAGTCCCTTGGACTGCAAGGAGATCCAACCAGTCCATTCTGAAGGAGATCAACCCTGGGATTTCTTTGGAAGGAATGATGCTAAAGCTTAAACTCCAGTACTTTGGCCACCTCATGTGAAGAGTTGACTCATTGGAAAAGACTCTGATGCTGGGAGGGATTGAGGGCAGGAGGAGAAGGGGACGACAGAGGATGAGATGGCTGGATGGCATCACTGACTTGATGGACATGAGTCTGAGTGAACTCCGGGAGTTGGTGATGGACAGGGAGGCCTGGCATGCTGTGATTCATGGGGTCACAAAGATCAGACACGACTGAACGACTGAACTGAACTGATATATATATATGAAACCTGTAGATATATCTTATTTTCAAATACAATACTCTAATGAGACAGCATGTCCTTTCCAACTTTAAATGTAAATGAAGCATCCCTAAAATATATGGATTATTCTTTCTATCTTAAACAATGTGCTATTTTTACCTTAATTGTGTTCATTAATCAACTTCATTAGATAGTACTATAATGAGGACAGAGGTGAAACCAATAGGAAATGCTATAGTAAAGGATTTATATATTTTCTCAAATTTATATATTTATATATATATATAGATAGATAGATAGATAGATAGATGTTGTTCTTTAGTCACTAAGTCATGTCTGACTCTTTTTTGACCCCATGGACTGTAGCCCACCAGGCTCCTATGTCCATGGGATTCTCTAGGCAAGAATACTGGAGTGGTTTGCCATTTCCTTCTCCATATATATGTGTATACATGTGTATGTGTATATATATATATTTATAATAAATATTATATATTCATAATATATATATAGTTTTGCTTTAGTAGAATATTGTTATCTATTTCACTAAATTATTATGTATCTGTGTAAGTCTGAAAAAGCCTATCTTTGACAGACTCTCAGAGTCCATGTAGTAAAGTTATTGAACCAACAAATGGATTGTTTAGCTGATTTAGAAAATAAGTATTAAACTTAAAAGTTAAGAAACAGAAGTTCTTTTGAAAGATTTTCAATTGTATGTCTCTGTTAAAATGTCTATAGGAAAGACCAACTTTAAAAACCATGTTATAAATTTAGGGTCAGATAAAAACTTTGTCTGTTCTCTTACCCAATGCCTGATTTTCCATTGCTCACACTTCTACTGAACTTTGTTTGTCCTTTTCCTTTCTGTCAAGTTCCATTGACCATTACCATGGATATGAAGGTCAGAAAGGGCATTACCATGGGTATGAAGGTCAGAAAGGGCAGATGAAAAGAAAATGAATCAATGGTTTTCTTTGAAAATATATCTAACCAAAACAGCAACAAAAAGATTTGGTGGACATGAGACTCACTAAAATCTTGGTACAGTGGTATTTATGCATGCATTGTATGTGAGAGCTAAGTTGCTTCAATCATGTCCAACTCTTTGTCACGCTATGGAGTGTAGCCCTCTAGGCTCCTCTGTCCATTGGATTATTCAGGCAAGAATATTGGAGTGGAGTGCTACTTCAGAACATCTTCCTGACCCAGGGATCAAACCCATGTCTCATTTCTCCTACACTAGCATATGGGTTCTTTACCACTAGTGCCACCTGGGAAGCCCATCCAAATAGTAGAACTCACTAGTTCATTCATTTTTTCAAACCTTTCAGGTATTATTTAGTAGATTGGTTTCATTAATATTGCAAATAATCCCTGATTTGTGATGGTTCAACTTATATTTTTTCAAACTTATGGTGATGAGAAAGCAATACACATTTGAGTAGAAACTGAAAACATACTCTGAGTGTTAATCTTTCCCTGGGCTAGCAATAAGAACTATATACTTTCTTTTGATGCTGGAAAGTGGCAGCATGTTGTGATCATAGGGGTAAGCAACTTACAATTATTCTGTACCCAGAAAACCATTCTAGTTTTTGCTTTCAGTACAGTTTCAGTACATTACTGAGATAGTTAACACTTCAGTATGAAATAATCTTTTTGGAAATTTATTTTGCCCATCTGTATAGCTCAGCAGGTGAAGAATCTGCCTGCAATGCAGGAGATGCTGGTTAAATTCCTGGGTTGGGAAGATCCCCTGGAAAAGAGATAGGCTACCCACTCCAGTATTCTTGGGTTTCCCTAGTGACTCAAAGAATCCACCTCCAATGTGGGATACCTGGGTTGGATCACTGGATTGGGAAGATCCCCTGGAGCAAAGCAGGGAAAGCCTATGGACAGAGGAGCTGGCGGGCTCTAGTTCACAGGGTCGCAGAGTCAATCACAACCGAGAAACTAAGCACATGTGAATATAAGTATTCTGAGCACATTTAAGGTAGGCCAGGCTAAGCTTTGATATTTGGTAAGTTAAATGTATTAATTCATTTTTGACTTAATGACATTCAACTTTAGATGGATTTGTCGGGATGTGACCTATTATGGGGGCTTCCCAGGTGGTGTTAGTGATAAAGAATCTAGGAACACAGGTTTGATCCCTGGGTCAAGAAGATCCCCTGGAAGAGGGAATGGCAACCCACTCCAGTAGTCTTGCCTGGAGAATTCCATGGACAAAGGGGCCTGGTTAGGCTATAATCCATGGGGATGCAAAAGAGTTGGACATCACTCAGTGACTAAGCATGTATGGCCTCATTGCAAAGGTGATCTCTATTGCTGAAGTTGCCATTATGTGTATTAGTTTGTGTTTCAAATTCAGTCACACTGTTTTCTGTATTCTCCTGTCACTAGGCATAAACTTACACCTCCAGAATGCAGTAAGAGGAGTAGTTGTTTTTATAAAATTTGGAAACAAAGATGTTGCCAGAAGATGATTTCCATAAGGAAATTATGGAGAGCCAAGGTGCTATTTAATGAAGCAAAACAGAACAGTTAGAACACCAAAAGGTTCTGCAGCTATCCCCTACAGGGAGGGCTTCCCAGGGAGAATCTGGCTGAGTATTTAGTGTTGGCACATTGAACTCAAACTCAAGCCTGGTTAAGACTCTACCTTTTTAAATATGCATTTTAATCCTTAATGTGTCCATTTCTCCCTTTAGGGGTTTGTGTTGCTTCAAAGCTACAGACTTGTATTGTGTCAGCTCTAGAATGAAGAAAAATTAATATGATAGATAGAAGAGAGTATGAGTAGCAGATTTTAGGAGGTAAAACCTGTGGCTGAAAAGTGGAAAGAGATAATTTACCATATGGTATTTGAACTTGTGATATTGGCCTCCTTCCTGTAGTACTCCATCCTGCCAAACTAACCAGGCCTTGAAGCTGAGTGGCAGAAGTAGCTGGACTTTACCAGAAAGAGGCAGCAATTGACAAGTGGCCCATAGATTTGTTCTAAAAGATGGAGAAAAGGGAACACTCTTACACTGTTGGTGGGAATGCAAACTAGTACAGCCACTATGGAGAACAGTGTGGAGATTCCTTAAAAACCTGGAAATAGAACTGCCTTGACTATGCCAAAGCCTTTGACTGTGTAGATCACAATAAACTGTGGAAAATTCTGAAAGAGATGGGAATACCAGACCACCTGATTTGCCTCTTGAGAAATCTGTATGCAGGTCAGGAAGCAACAGTTAGAACTGGTCATGGAACAACAGACTGGTTCCAAATAGGAAAAGGACTACGTCAAGGCTGCATATTGTCACCATGTTTATTTAACTTATATGCAGAGTACATCATGAGAAATGCTGGACTGGAAGAAACACAAGTTGGAATCAAGATTGCCGGGAGAAATATCAATAACCTCAGATATGCAGATGACACGACTCTTATGGCAGAAAGTGAAGAGGGGCTAAAAAGCCTCTTGATGAAAGTGAAAGTGGAGAGTGAAAAGGTTGGCTTAAAGCTCAACATTCAGAAAACGAAGATCATGGCATCTGGTCCCATCACTACATGGGAAATGGATGGGGAAACAGTGGAAACAGTGTCAGATTTTGTTTTTCTGGGCTCCAAAATCACTGCAGATGGTGACTGCAGTCATGAAATTAAAAGACGCTTACTCCTTGGAAGAAAAGTTATGACCAACCTAGATAGCATATTCAAAAGCAGAGACATTACTTTACCAACAAAGGTTCGCCTAGTCAAGGCTATGGTCTTTCCTGTGGTCATGTATGGATGTGAGAGCTGGACTGTGAGGAAGGCTGAGCGCCGAAGAATTGATGCTTTTGAAGTGTGGTGTTGGAGAAGACTCTTGAGAGTCCCTTGGACTGCAAGAAGATCCAACCAGTCCATTCTGAAGGAGATCAATCCTGGAATTTCTTTGGAAGGAATGATGCTAAAGCTGAAACTCCAGTATTTTGGCCACCTCCTGCGAAGAGTTGACTCATTGGAGAAGACTCTGATGCTGGGAGGGATTGAGGGCAGGAGGAGAAGGGGACGACAGAGGATGAGATGGCTGGATGGCATCACTGACTCGATGGGTATGAGTCTGGGTGATCTCCGGGAGCTGGTGATGGACAGGGAGGCCTGGCGTGCTGTGGTTCATGGGGTCGCAAAGAGTCGGACACGACTGAGCGACTGATCTGATCTGATCTGATCTATGACCCAGAAATCCCATTGCTGGGTATACACACCGATGAAACCAGAATTGAAAGCGACATGTGTATCCCAATGTTCATCGCAGCACTCTTTATATTAGCCAGGACATGGAAGCAACCTAGATGTCCATCAGCAGATGAATGGATAAGAAAGCTGTGGTACATATACACAATGGAGTATTACTCAGCCATTAAAAAAGAATACATTTGAATCAATTCTAATGAGGTAGATGAAACTGGAGCCTATTATATAGAGTGAAGTAAGCCAGAAAGAAAAGCACCAATATAGTATACTAACACATATATATGGAATTTAGAAAGATGGTAACAATAACCCTGTATACGAGACAGCAAAAGAGACACAGATGTATAGAACAGTCTTTTGGACTCTGGGAGAGGGAGAGGGTGGGATGATTTGGCAGAATGGCATTGAAACATGTATAATATCATATAAGAAACGAATTGCCAGTCCAGGTTCAATGCATGATACTGCTTGCTTGGGGCTGGTGCACTGGGCCAACCCAGAGGGATGGTACGGGGAGGGAGGAGGGAAGGGGGTTCAGGATTGGGAACATGTGTACACCCGTGGCAGATTCATGTTGATGTATGGCAAAACCAATACTATATTGTAAAGCAATTATCCTCCAATTAAAATAAATAAATTTATATTAAAATAAAAAAGAAAAAAAAAGATGCTCCACCAAAGCAGAAATAAGCACACGTTGAAAGACTGATCAAATGGTTCAAAGTCGGGGTTTGGGGGTATGGTTTAGACGGCTGATCTTTTAGAAGACTTGAGCTTTATTTTAGCAATATGTACCATTGAAAACCACCTTGTATTTAATGAACACAACCTAGAATCATAGTGAATAAGGGTTCTGTCATCAAGGCCAAGCATACGGAATTGTGTTTATGGTTAGAATTTGTTAGAAAAGTGGTAAAAACCTGCCTATCAATACAGGAGACATAAGAGATGAA
Source organism: Tragelaphus eurycerus (assembly GCA_935064755.1). Lineage (NCBI taxonomy): Eukaryota > Metazoa > Chordata > Mammalia > Artiodactyla > Bovidae > Tragelaphus > Tragelaphus eurycerus. The sequence goes on along the minus strand of CAKXYN010000132.1, from coordinate 167,658 downwards.
GATTTGATCCCTGGGTCAGAAAGATCCCCTGGAGGAGGGCATGGCAACTGACTCCAGTATTTTTGCCTGGAGAATCCTGCAGGCAGAGGAACCTGGTGGGCTCCAGTCCATAGGATTGCAAAGAATTGGACATGACTAAAGAGACAGACAAGACAAATTCCTCTAAGTACAACAGATATTTAGTTGGGTATGCATGGCACAACAGTACTGGTTCATAAAATATTGGAATACTTCTATTCTGATTCTAAACAGCTGCTATTCGGTGCCTTCTTGGGACCCCTCAAATAACTCCATGCTCCTTTAGGCCAAAGTGGGCAAAGAAATCAGCTATCCCAGCACACCTCAGCCTACTCACCTGTATCTCAGCCTATCCTCCTCCCCATTGTCTTCCCATCCCTACCTCTCTCTCCCTAGTCAAACAGGCCTGGTCACCTGGCCAAGATTCCCCCCAAGTCACCTGCTTATGGCTACTTGTAGAAGCTGTAACCTCTATTTCATCTGTTGTTAAATATTCTGGTATCACCCCTGACTGTAAGAACTGTGTGAGTATTTATGTGGCATAGCTTCACAGCCTTATAATATGATTTTCTTCCCTTTTCTTCAAGATCCTTCATCACAAAGAAGGAGAAACAGATAGAAATGCATAATTAGGTGTCATGCCTCATCTATTTCTGTGTTACATGGGATTGAGATTGTTGCACAATTTAGGATAATAGTAAAGAAACAGGTTTTAGAAGATATGAGACATGAATTCAAAGAATAGCATTTCTACTCTGTGACCTTGAGGAAGGTATTTATCCTCTGCAATCTTCAGTCTCATTTGTATACTAGCAATTATAATATCTAACACATGATATTCTTGTAAGAATTTAATAAGATAATGGACATTATGTGCTTACCTCTGTGTTTACAGAAGCTGAAACATACGAAGTACTCAATAAAGAGCAGTTATCCAATAATATAATGCTGCTTTCAGAGAACGCAGTAAAGGAATTTATTTTCATTTAAAGTGACTCCTATATTGAGTTAGCATCATTTTAAATGACATAAAAATCAAATTTTAAAGAATATCTTTCATCAATAGTATTTCACTTTTAGTCTGAAAAACACACTGTATCTACCAATGATTCAACCTTGTTAAATCTAAGAATGTCTATACCATTCTATGGCTTTTAAATTGGGCTGTTTAACATTCTATCTTCCTCTCAAGTGTAAATTGGCTTATATAAAACTCACCATGTCATGCGACATGATTCTTCTAGTGAAAGACTATTAGCTATACATGTTCTAACCAGTCTCTCTCACTGTAAAACCATTTGTATGCTAATCAGGTCTCTCAAACAATTGTTTATTTTCATGCACAGCAAAGAATTTCTTTTCAAAATGTGGTAGAGTAATTCAAGACTTATGTTTATTCCTCTTGTCCCTTGTCTATTTTTCTCTTACCCATCCCTTCTAACTAAATATTAGGTTTTCCCCCAAATGGAATAATGAGTGAATATCTCCTATTAAATAACTTTTATTCTAATAAATGTACCAGTGAAATTAGGAAAGTTGTTTCTACTTTTTATTACATATATCACAGTGAATCTGGGTTGTTTGACCAGGGGTCATGGAGCAAACTTTTATCTAAATCAGAAAGATAGTTTTCTTTTTTAAGTCAGTATGTATAATTTAATGTTGTCTTGAAGGAGCCCTGTAAAATCAAAAAGCTTGCTCTCCAGTTTTTGTGGAGCTGTTTTTATGTTGCTTAAATTATAGTGAAGAGCTAATTGGATGAAAAATGATGCTTGTTACCAAAAAGATCTTCAAAATAGTTCTTAATTGTTTTTAATATGAACAAAGTATAGAGACACATTTACTAGTTGTCTTATATATTTACTCAACAAATGTTGGCTTTGTTATTTACTGGTTTGGGGGAGAACTTAATGTCTTTCAAGAGTTCTGAATGATTTATATATTTAGAATTCCTTGATCTTTGACTATTGTCATTTAGGCAACATATCAACAAATCTTTTCTTCTATTATCTCCTGACATTAACCTGCCTTTGGTTTTTAGACCTTAACTGGGGACTTGCATCTAACCTTTTATTATCTTAGCCTATAGAGGAAGAAAATCTTCCTTTACAGATTTCTAAGAAAAAGCAAGCATGGAATTGCTGTTAAGAGTGACAATAGCCATGCCTCAGTGTGCATAGAGGTTGGCTCAGAAACAATCTCTAACACATGTGTGGAATGAAAGATTGAAAGGCTTTCAGCTGTCCTGATATGTGGATGAGCCAGTTGGCTGTTCCCACTCACTGTCCCTTTGTCATACTAAGATCCCCTTCCTCTGGAGGATGTGTAGAACTATCTGATTTTGGCACTTTTGTTTGTTTTGTTTTTCAGTAGGCATCTGTCTTTTAGCATGCTTTCTACCAGGGAGTCATTCCTGTTTCAAACTGAGTAGGCTTTCCACACTGCTCTGAAATTCAGAACTGCCATCAGGAACTGTCAATGGCACCCCACCCCAGTACTTTTGCCTGGAAAATCTCATGGACGGAGGAGCCTGGTAGGCTCCAGTCCATGGGGTCGCTAAGAGTCGGACACGACTGAGCGACTTCACTTTCACTTTTCACTTTCCTGCATTGGAGAAGGAAATGGCAACCCACTCCAGTGTTCTTGCCTGGAGAATCCCAGGGGCAGGGGAGCCTGGTGAGCTTCCATCTGTGGGGTCGCACAGAGTCGGACACGACTGAAGCGACTTAGCAGCAGCAGCAGAGAACAAGAGGAAAAAGCACTGGCTTTAAAGGTGAAACTAAGTGACTTTTTAATTCCAACTTTATTAAAGACAATGTCCCTGCTTAAAAAAAATAAATAAATAAAGGTGAAATACTTATCTTCTACCTATATTTCAGAATGAAAGATACTCCCAAATGGAACATTTCATCTTCTGCTTCCTTGGGTTATCTTATCAGCAAATCAAGTAAATCTTTTATTCTCAAAAGTTTTAAGGTATGACTGGAACGTGTTTTACTTCTTGAGGACTCAGTAGAACTTCTGCAAACTATTGATAGACAAGCATCTTCTTTGTGGTTCATTGATTAATTACATATTCATTCATTAATTAAACACATATTCATTCAGTTGAGAGTCAAATACAAATCAATACAACTGCCAAGAAATATGATATGTGTATCAATCAATGAAGAAGTATCTCTTTTCTCCCAAACAAAATTACCTTTGTCATTTTAACAGAAAGTCTAAAATTCCAGTCTTTGGAATTAATCTATTGTTTCTGTAAGAATCTTGTTTAAATGTAACTATATTACCTCTAAGAAATAGCACTTAGTGTTTAGGTTGGCTAACAAAGAGAAAGACTCTAATAGATTAAAAAAAAAAAATGTAAGTGCATTTTAACAGAGGTGGAGGAAAGAAAAAGCACATTTCTAGACCTTTTGACAGAGTGGGGGTGATCAAAAATCAAAAACATACAAAGAGTCCAAAAGACTGTTCTATACATCAGTGTCTCTTTTGCTGTCTCACATAGAGGGAGAGGGAGAGGGTGGGATGATTTGGGAGAATGGCATTGAAACATGTATAATATCATATATGACATGAGTCGCCAGTCCAGGTTTGATGCAGGATACTGGATGCTTGGGGCTGGTGCACTGGGATGACCCAGAGGGATGGTATGGGGAGGGAGGAGGGAAGAGGGTTCAGGATGGGGAACACTTGTATACCTGTGACGGATTCATGTTGATATATGGCAAAACCAATACAATATTGTAAAGTTAAAAAAAAAAAAAACATATAAAGAATAGATACACGGAGAGAAATAAAGGAGCATTTAAAATACTTAAATGACAACAACTTTTTAATCATCCAAGCAATTTCCCCTGTTAGCACTGGATTTAATAAATGGCAACGCAACAATGAAAGTCATTCATAAAGCAGTGATTTCATTTATTTTCTTATCTATTTGCCCTTAAGTGGGAAGTCATAAAGCAAGACAGTCCATTGGCCTGATAAAGTTATTTCAAAAGCTGTAATTGATGGTACCAATGCTTTGGTTCTGTCCATACAATATTTTCATTTACCAATTTTGACTGTATTCTAAATGTTCACAGTTTTAGTGCAAGAGAATATTATGACTTAACCTATATTTATTTGTTGGATTCAAGGGTTGACAGTCAAATTAATAAAATTCGTTTGATATATTCTAAAGTTAGCAATGCACACACACACAGAGAAATACAGAGCTCTCTATCTTAACATAGCAGTTTTTCCAGATATGATACAGAAGTTTTTAGTAAGAATCTTAACTAACCACCTGTTTGTTCATACTCATAATAACAGACACAGTGGCATCTTTGGTTGTAGCAGAATTACTTTAATATTGTACAATCTTTAGTAGGTGAGCAGGCATGCTTTTCATACATTAAATATATAAATAAAGCTGTGTACATTAGATGTAAAGAATTTTCATATACTGAGAATTCTGAAGAGTAAGGACTAAAGAAAAAGGATTTTTAAACCTTAGAAGTTATCAAAGCTGCAAAATATCCTTCCCCAAGGCCTTTAAAAATAGGACAGATGTCAGAGATGGCTTGGGGTAGTGCAGCTGGACAAAATCAATCACCCTTACATCTCTTCCAGTTCTTGAATCTTCACAACATTCATTTGAAATATGTAGACACACAAACCATTACTGGAACCTCTTTTACAAAGAAATTACTTAACTTGAGTGAGTTACTGGTAGAGAGAGTGCACATGTATCTTTAGAGGTTCTTATTCATATTCCTGTATCCTTGATTTTAATCATAAAGATTACTCTAACAAATTATATCAATTAATATTATTTTATTTAGAAGTTGAAACTCATACATCCAATTTTAATTTTCTTTAAAAATACTATAAATATTATTTCTTTGAAATACTATAAATTTCTTTCATCCTTTCTATTTAAATTAGGATATCAGTCTGTCAGAGGAAGTAGTTCTTAAACAAAAATAAATTATCCCTGAAAATAAAAGTAGTATCTTATGAAATATAGTTCTAGAAAAGTTGTATTAGAACTGTAAAGACATCATGAAATCTGATATTATGCTTAATATTGAACAGATATATGATATTAAACACTTTCACATTATGTACTTGTTTCCCAAAATAATATGGAGCAAATAATGTGGTTTAGTACATGCTCCACAGTTTCCAGAAGCATCCCATATTGCTGTTAGCTATTTTGATTTCTCAGCTGTGAAAATTATAATAGATGTTATAATGTGCTATTTCCATACACTTAATTGCATAAAAATCACCTTTTCTCCTTAAAAGATGATTGTCTGTAGTATTTCCAGGAAAATGGATATAATTGTATATAAATGCATTCTTTTAAAAGTTTTTTATTTAATGGAGATAGAAAAGTTTAAGTATTTGCAATCACATTAATAGTATTCCAGAAATCTCTTGCTTAAAGACACTAATTTTTTGAAGAAGATTCTAGGAAAGTTAATTTAAGGATATTTTAATTTCTTTATATTTTCATGGTTTTATTATTATATAATTGACATCTAGCACTGTATAGATTTAAGGCATACAGCAAAATGATTTGATTTACATACATCATGAAGTGAATATCACAGTATATAAAGTTATGTATTCTAAATTGTATTTTATAGTTTATTTACAGTGTTGTATTAGTTTCTGATGTACAGCAAAGTGATTCATTTTTACATATACATATATCCATTGTTTTTCAGATTCTTTTCCCTTATATGTTACTATGTATACTGATTAGAATTCTCTGTACTATACAGTATACTGGTCCATATATATATATGTATATATATATACAGTAGGTCCTTTATATATAGTAGTGTATATTTGTTAATCTCAAAGACCTGATTTATCCCTCCCTGCCATGTTTCCCCTTTGGTCACCATAAGTTTGTTTTCAGTCAGTGAATCTGTTTCAATTTTGTAAATTAAGTTCATTTGTATAATTTTTTTTTTTAGGTTCCATGTATAGTGATAACGTGACATTTGTCTTTCTCTTCTGATTTATTTCACTTAATCTGTAGGTCCAACCATGTGACTTCAAATGGCATAAGTTCATTCCTTTTTATGGCTAATATTCCACTGTATATGTACCGTATCTGAGGGTTCTCTTTTCTCCACATATTTGCCAATATTTGTTAGTTTTTTTTTTTTTTTTTTTTTAAGCTCTGGTCCTTCTTACAGGAATGAGGTAACACTGTACTGTGGTTTTGATTTGAAATTTTCTGAATACTGAAGTTGAGCATCTTTTCATGTGCCTTTTGACCATCAGTATGTTTTCCTTGAAAAACTGTCTATTCAGAATTTTTGTCCATTTTTTAACCAGATGGTTTGTTTTTCTGATGTTTAGTTGCATGAGCTCATTTTATATTTTGGATATTAATTCCTTATTTGAGATATATTTTGCAAATATTTCCTCCCATTTTGTAGGTGGTCTGTTTTGTTGTTAGTTTCCTTCACTATACAAAAGGTTTTAGGTTGATGTAGTCCATTTGTTTATTTTTTCCCCTTGCTTGAAGGGACATGTTCAAAAAAATATTGCTAAAGGCTGATGTGAGAGAGCATACAGCCTAAGTTTTCTTTTAGAAGTTTTATGGTTTCAGGCCTTACATTTAGGTCTTTGATCCATTTTGAATTTATTTGTGTGCAAGATGTGAGAAAGTAGACTAGGCTGATGCTTCTGTATGTAACTGTCCATTTTTTCCTAACACTGTCATAGAAGCTGTCTTTATCTCATGTATATTTTTGCCTCTTTTGTCATATATTAATTGTCCATATAGTTGTGGGTTCATTTCTGGGCTCTCCATTCTATTCCATTGGTGATTTTTTGTCTGTCTGTTTGTTTTTGATTTTGGTGCCAGTAATGTACTGTTTTGGTTATCATAGGTTTGTAGTGTAGTTTGAAAGCTTCCATATTTAAGGCAGTTGTCACAAAGTCTTAGAAGTGATGGGGTCTTAATTTTTAGAAATAGAATATCTTCACAAGATTCAATATTCAAGGGTCAAATATTATAAGGGTGCCTATCAATAGAAATGATTCTTATGTTCCTCTATGTTTTGTGTTTTAATCAATACTAGACTTTAATAGTGGAAAAGGCAATGGCACCCCACTCCAGTACTCTTGCCTGGAAAATCCCGTGGACAGAGGAGCCTGGTAGGCTCCAGTCCATAGGGTCCCTAAGAGTCAGGAATGACTGAGCGACTTCACTTTCACTTTTAACTTTCATGCATTGGAGAAGGAAATGGCAACCCATGACAGTATTCTTGCTGGGAGAGTCCCAAGGACAGAGGAGCCTAGTGGGCTGCCGTCTATGGGGTCGCACAGAGTCGGACACAACTGAAGCGACTTAGCAGCAGCAGCAGACTTTAATAGAACTTGAGTTTCAAACAATTCTTCAAATTATGATCATGCGATCCTTATGAAAATCATGTGATATAGGCACTAATATTACTCATGTTTTTCAAATGCAAAAAAAAATTCAGTGAGGTTAACTACTTTAGTTCACTTCAGTTCAGTCTCTCAGTCTTGTCCGACTATTTGCGACCCCATGAACTGCAGCATGCCAGACCAACTGCTGGAGTTTACTCAAACTCATGTCCATTGAGTCAGTGATGTCATCCAACCATCTCATCCTCTGCTGTCCCCTTCTCCTCCTGCCTTCAATCTTTCCCAGCATCAAGGTCTTTTAAGATGAGTCAGCTCTTCTCATCAGGTGGCCAAGTATTGGAGTTTCAGCTTCAACATCAGTTGAACACTTCCAATGAACACTCAGCACTGATCTCTTTTAGGATGGACTGGTTGGATCTCCTGGCAGTCCAAGGGACTCTCAAGAGTCTTCTCCAACACCACAGTTCAAAAACATAAATTATTTGACACTCAGCTTTCTTTATACTCCAACTCTCACATCTATACATGACCACTGGAAAAACCATAGCCTTGAATAGATGGACCTATATTGACAAAGTAATGTCTCTGCTTTTTAATATGCTGTCTAGGTTGATCATAATTTTCCTTCCAAGGTATAAGCATCTTTTAATTTCATGGCTGCAGTCACCATCTGCAGTGATTTTGGAACTCAAGAAAATTAAGTCTGCCACTGTTTCAACTGTTTCCCCATCTGTTTCCTATGAGGTGATAGGATTGGATGCCATGATCTTAGTTTTCTGAACGTTTAGCTTTAAGCCAACTTTTTCACTCTCCACTTTCACTTTCATCAAGAGGCTTTTGAGTTCCTCTTCACTTTCTGCCATAAGGGTGGTATCATCCGCCTATCTGAGGTTATTGATATTTTTCCCAGCAATCTTGATTCCAACTTGTGTTTCTTCCAGTCCAGCATTTCTCATGAGGTACTCTGCATATAAGTTAAATAAACAGGGTGACAATATACAGCCTTGATGTACTCCTTTTCCTATTTGGAACCAGTCTGTTGGTCCATGTCCAGTTCTAACTGTTTCTTCCTGACCTGCATACACAGTTCTCAGGAGGCAGATCAGGTGACCGGGTACTCCCATTTCTTTCAGAACTTTCCACAGTTTATTGTGATCCACACAGTCAAAAAGGCTTTGGCATAGTCAATAAAGCAGAAATAGATGTTTTTTTTGAAACTTTCTTGCTTTTTCCATGATCCAGAGGATGTTGGCAATTTGGTCTCTGGTTCCTCTGCCATTTTTATATCCAGCTGGAACATCTGGAAGTTCATCGTTCATGTACTGTTGAAGCCTGGCTTGGAGAATTTTGAGCATTACTTTACTAGCATGTGAGATGAGTGCAATTGTGCAGTAGTTTGATAATTCTTTGGCATTGCCTTTCTTAAGAATTGAAATGAAAGCTGACCTTTTCCAGTCCTGTGGCTACTGCTGAGTTTTCCAGATTTGCTGGTATATTGAGGGCAGCACTTTCACAGCATCATCTTTTAGGATTTGAAATAGCTCAACTGGAATTCCATCACCTCCACTAGCTTTGTTTGTAGTGATGCTTTCTAAAGCCCACTTGGCTTCAAATTCCAGAATGTCTGGCTCTAGGTGAGTGATCACACCATCGTGATTATCTTGGTCATGAAGTTCTTTTTTGTACAGTTCTTCTCTGTATTCTTGTCACCTCTACTTAATATCTTCTGTTTATTAGGTCCACATCGTTTCTGTCCTTTATTGAGCCCATCTTTGCATGAAATGTTCCCTTGGTATCTCTAATTTTCTTGAAGTGATCTGTGTTCTTTCCCATTCCATTGTTTTCCTCTATTCTTTTCATTGATTGCTGAGGAAGGCTTTCTTATCTCTCCTTGCTATTCTTTGCAATTCTGCATTCAAATGGCTATATCTTTTTTGTGCTTTTTGCTTCTCTTCTTTTCACAGCTATTTATAAAGCCTCCTCAGACAGACATTTTGCATTTCATTTTCTTGGGGATGGTCTTGATCCCTGTCTCCTGTACAATGTCAGGAACCTCAGTCCATAGTTCATCAGGCACTTTGTCTATCAGATCTAGTCCCTTAAATCTATTTCTCACTTTCACTGTATAACTGTAAGGGATTTGATTTGGGTCATACCTTATTGGACTTCCCTGGTGGCTCAGATGGTAAAGTGTCTGTCTACAATGTGAGAGACCTAGGTTCGAACCCTGGGTTGGGAAGATTCCCTGGAAAAGGAAATGGCAACCCACTCCAGTACTCCTTGACTTGAAAATCCCATGGACAGAGGAGCTTGGTGCAGGCTACTCTCAATGGGGTCACAAAGAGTTGGGCACGACTGAGTGACTTCACTTTCTTTCTTTGAATGGTCTAGTGGTTTTCCCTACTTTCTTCAATCTAAGTCTGAATTTGGCAATAAGGCATCTAATACATGGCAGATAAAAACTCTAATTCAAGGTTTTTGTCTGTAAACCACATAACCTTTCCACTATTTCCCTTGTTTTTTTTTTTTTTTTTTTTTCACAGAAGAAACTTGATAGAGAGGCCAGATCTTGGAGGATTTTACTGGGTGGTGAAAAAGAGATGATTTTCACATGATTATATTACATATCAAAAAATTTATAGGGGGGAAAAATTTGATGTATTTTAGAGAGTTGAATGATAAAAAAGAATCAGTGGAGTATGTTGTTATTCATTCATCCAGTTGCATCCTACTCTGTGACCCCATGGACTTACAGCATGCCCACCCTCCCTGTTCCTCACCATTTCCCAGAGTTTGCCCAAGTTTTTGTCCATTGCACCAGTGATGCCATCCAGCCATCTTATCCTCTGATGCCTCCTCTTTCTGTCCTCAATCTTTCCCAGCATCAGGGACTTTTCCAATGTGTCGACTGTATAGAGTATAAGTACTGAAAATAGCTGTATATAATGTAATGGTGATTAATTGTAAATAATGCTAATTTAGTTTCAACTAGAACGTGAAATCAGGCTAAGGAATTTAGATTTCATGTGGTCAGTAATTACAAATATCAAGAGCTTGAGAGAAGTCTTTGGGTGAAATTTGTTTTGTTTAGTGAAATCAATCCTGAGAATGCAATGATGATTTTAAAAAGGTAACTTCTAGTGTATTAAAGACAGTTCAGTTGCTAGAAACTTCATTCACCAACTGAATATTGAACATTGTTTATTTTGTATCAGGCAGTATACTAAATGTTAAGAGAACTAAATATTCCTTTACTGGAGAGAAGTTTATAAAAGAGCATCTATGAAATGCATCTAAGTACGTTCATGGAATGGTACAAATAACAGTAGTGTGACAAGAGTTCAGTGCATGAACAATAATGGAGGAAAGTATGGCTGAGAGAGCAGAAGTCTGCTCAGCTTTTGAAAGATGCTGTATGCCTCTGGCTTTACTGTTAGTGGGACCATCAGGAGGACCTGGGGAGAGGCTCAGCAGGGTTGGAAGCAGAGGCTGGAGTGAGAGGGAATGCAGCAGGTGCAGTTTAACAGTTGAAATACATATATATCACCTCAAGGAACATTCAGCCAGAAAAAGCAAATTTATTCTTGAAGGTAGGTTTAAAATAAACTGAGTGAATTGGAGACAAAAGTTAGAACTATTGGAAAGATAAAGATAGGAAATACAATTAAACAAAACAGTAAGTATTGATAGGACAAAACCCCCAGAGTGTAAGGTGACATAGTGTAAGGTGTGTGTGTGTGTTAGCCACTCAGTTGTGTCTGACTCTTTGTGATCTCATGGACGGTAGCCCACTGGGCTCCTCTGTCCATAGAATTCTCCAGGTAGAAATACTGGAGTGGGTTGCCATTCTCTGCTCCAGGAGATCGTCCCGACAAAGGGGTTGAACCCAGGTCTTCTGCATTCAGGCAGATTCTTTACTGTCTGAGCCACCGGAAAAGCCAGGGAAGATTAAACTTTAGAGGAAGAATTGATACAGATCCTCCTAAGATGTGATGATGTAGTGACAAGGGCAGATATTTAACCATATCTGTCATTATAAAAGAAAAACCTCCACTCCTTCATAAAATGCACCATCTCAATTATTAGTCAGAAAGGACATTTGATGAGATTTATGTCTTCCATTATCACTTTTTTTCTGAACAGAGTAGATGTTTATGTTTGAAAATAATTTGAATATTTAAGAACATGCAGATAAATTGTGTTATCTTGCTTTATACTAGAAGGTTTATTTGTGAAATGAGGTTCAGTTAAAAAAATGAAAACTATTTCAGCTAGTTGGGTAAAGCTTATAAAAATTTAAGATATGGATACTATTCTTCTGTGTTGTATATTTTAAATCCTACTCATAATAGGGTTTTTTTGTCTTATATTTAATTACTGTATTTTAAATTCTGCTATATTGCTCTGGTTACCTAAAATTAGATTTGAGGGACTGGAAATGTTTTCTAAATGTGAATTACTGACAAATGAAGTGATTCTCACACCAGGACTCTCATCCTTGTTAAAATTTTAAGAGTCTGTACTATTTTGAAATTTTTCATGTGCTGCCCTGTTATCACAGCACCTCTCTCTTATCCCCCCGACAGTCTTCATAATTAGCAATTAAAGAGATAATTCTGGGTATATTTGATAGCTGCTGACCCTCCTCTTTGCTACGTCCAGATTATAATTGCTGGTTGTAAAAAGTTCTGAGTGCCCAAAAGTCCTCATGAGATGAATTATTTAATCTAACATTGACATATTCTGGGAAGTTCATACAGCTTCTATGCTGCTTCTTGTCACACAGGTATATAGGGAGAAGTGGTGATCAGGGTGAGTTTTCTAATTTTAGAATGGACTAAAGGAGCCTCAGGGGATACACATAGCATTACTTCTTAAATGTTCATTGGGAATCAAGATAGATTATTCCCCAAAGCACCTGCACTGTATACTCATGTTGCCTGGTATCAGATGAGAATTTGAGGCAAGCCTTGCTATTTTTCAAACTGTCCCATCTCTATCACGTTTTCAAGAAAGATAGCAACAACATTCTGGTTTTAGAAGTTTCCAACTGAAGTATACCAGAGCTGGTCAAAGAGGTTTAAGATATTGATTCCCTCAATTTTGAGGGTAATCCTCAAGGTTTGGGGCAACCTCTATAATTATTCTATGAATAGTTTCTGCTCTTCAATGTAATTTACAAATTTTCTTTGTCTTAATATGTTTTGGTATGAAAATTTGTGGAGAATTGATGAAAGTGCAGTCCATCTTGCAGCTGTCTTACCATTTACTGAGCATGGATGGGAACCAAGACAAGAGCATATCAAGATGAGGAAAGCAATTATAATCCGTCGATGAAGAAACCAATTAACTGTTTCATTTTTCTAAACAAATTTCTCTTTTGTCTTTACATGTTATTGGTAGGAAGGATTTAATAGTTCTATATATTCCTTTTGAGAAATCCAGACATTTTTTTCTTATTTTCTCAAAATTTGTAAACAGCTAAGCCCTTCTTCTTGATACCAGATATGCATTTCACTCCTTCTGTCATGTTCATTAGTTATCTGACAATCTTAAAAACTCACATGTATTTGAGTCAACAAACATGTTGCTTTTATAAAAATGTTGTTTTTTTTAGAGCTACTTAGTAATTTTTGGTCTCTAACTCAAGATTTTTAGTCTCCTGGTTTATAAAGTGTTCTTTGGTAGGGTTATTTTTGAAATTTCTGCAGACATCTAAATATTACTGTCCCAAACACTACTTTGACATTTATGCAAGGATGCATTTTTTCAAATTTTAAGAATCAGCTTATTAATTTAAAACAAAGGAAGCTTTCTTGTGACTATTGGTCATAGCTTTTCAAAACTTTATAGTTCATAAATTATAAAAATGATTTATATTTAAATTTTTATTTTAAAAATGCATTTGTATTAATCTTCAAATATAAGATTCAGTAGGTAGAAACCCTCAGTGAAAAGAGTTTCACTTGCTTTAGTTCCTATAATTTGGATTTAAATATGTATATATTTTTTAATTTGTGTGTATATATATATATATATATGTATGGAGAAGTATATTTTTAAAATATTGATACTCAAGTTACAGAGACATGTTTCAGTAAAATGAGTTGTACATTTGTATTTGACAGAAGTAATACCTTTGTATAGTGGTAATTGTATAATATACATGAAGAATACAGGGAATCTATTAGTAGTAACATTTAAGCTAGTGAAACTACAACAGAAAAATTTGTTTACTGCCGGGGTCCAGCCGCAGCAGAATCCAGGGGTACCCTCAGGATGATGGCATAGGCGATAAGGAATAGGTAAAAGAGAAGAGAAAGAGGCTTGATCTCCCTTGGTTTACACAGAAAGCAAATAAAGCTCCTGTGTTCGAAGGAGTCATCCTGAAAGAACAGAGAGAGAAAAGGAAGGAAAAGGAAAAAAAGAACGACACGGGGAGACCAAGCTTCGGTGAGCGAGGCCCATAACTTTATTTTCAAAAGGAACTTTTATACCTTGACTTATACATAGAGGGAAATGAAAGATGCAAAGTCATACAGAGTCAGCCCAAATATTACATCTGTTTTGTCTTTATCGAAACCAGGATTTTTTCTGCATACCTTTCCCACAAACAATGTTGTGTACATTATTTTCTGGCCTTGGAGGCCTGTGGACATTTTATGACCCTTTTTTGATAAAGGCTGATCAGCCAGAAAACTTGTTTTCCCTTAAAGTGTTTCTTCTTTATTTCTCCCAGCCTCAGAAAGTACTAAACAGAGTTACATTCTCACAGAGTAAAGGTGTAGTGAGTCACAACAAAGAAAGAACCAATTAGCTCAAAAGTCTGATGTGGTTAATTCCAAGGCTGCTACTTGTTTTTCTTACATCCCAACTATGTTAACTAATGCACTCCCAGGTGCACAATGGATAAGGGATATGGGCACTTGGCAGCAAGCATTGGCCTGATAATGAAGCCTTTTACCAGTACTATCTATTCTAATAATTTTTCATCCCTTAAAGGAATCTATGCTTATGAGGACTTTTAGAATGTTTTGGCTTCTTGTGCCTTTCAAGGTTGGGGAGTTGTGAACAATCATGTGTGCTAATTGCAAGAGTATGGATAAACCTGTCAGGCAAGCTAAAATGCCAACTGAGGGGTTTGAATTGAAACACTCTTATCATGTCCGTTGGGCTTCCCTGCTGGCTCAGACGGTAAAGCGTCTGCCTGCAATGAGGGAGACCAGGTTTGATTCCTGGGTCAGGAAAATCCCCTGGAGAAGGAAATGGCAATCCACTCCAGCACTCTTGCCTGGAAAATCTCATGGACAGAGGATCCTGATAGGCTACAGTCCATGGGGTCGCAAAGAGTTGGACACGACTGAGCGACTTCACTTATCATGTCCATTAACTAAAGCCCTAAGTTGACTTTTTCCAGAAAAAGGTGGTCGGGAATAGCCCCCTCTTAGTCCATGGGGTCGCTAAGAGTCGGACATGACTGAGCGGCTTCACTTTCACTTTTCGCTTTCATGCATTGGAGAAGGAAATGGCAACCCACTCCAGTGTTCTTGCCTGGAGAATCCCAAGGACAGGGGAGCCTGGTGAGCTTCCGTCCATGGGGTCGCACAGAGTCGGACACGACTGAAACGACTTAGCAGTGTCAGAAGAGCAGAAGAATTGGTGAAAGGCACAAAATAGTAAGACAGACAGATTTTGGTTTTGGGGTAGATGCTTGAGCAAATCCAGGGAATCTCTTGACCCATGATCTGCCTTGCTTGTCATGGCTCTTCCACATGGCCTTGTCATGGGTGGGATCTCCTGTGGTGGCTCCCAGCAGTTTACATCTGCCAAACTCAAATGGTTGAAAGTTATTTTAGCATCAAACAAAAATCACATATACCTAGAATTCATATTTGATAAGGCATTTCAAAAAACATATATTACTTTTGGCAACTCCAGCTTTCCTTTTTTTTTTTTTTTTTTTGCTTGCATAATATGTTTAGTTTCTATTTTCTTAGTTTTCTAGTGCTAGTATATAACTGTCTTCTGCAATTCTTATAATTTTTGCACATCCTAGAAGATATTAGATTGGCCTTTTCATTATTGTCATTATTCTGCCTCACTAAATAAAGTCTCTTGTTGAAAGTGAAAGAGGAGAGTGAAAAAGTTGGCTTAAAGCTCAACATTCAGAAAATGAAGATCATGGCATCTGGTCCCATCACTTCATGGGAAATAGATGGGGAAACAGTAGAAACAGTGTCAGACTTTATTTTGGGGGGCTCAAAATCACTGCAGATGGTGACTGCAGCCATGAAATTAAAAGATGCTTACTCCTTAAAAGGAAAGTTATGACCAACCCAAATAGAATATTCAAAAGCAGAGACATTACTTTGCCAACAAAGGTCCGTCTAGTCAAGGCTATGGTTTTTCCAGTGGTCATGTATGGATGTAAGAGTTGGACTGTGAAGAAAGCTGAGTGCCGAAGAATTGATGCTTTTGAACTGTGGTGTTGGAGAAGACTCTAGAGAGTCCCTTGGACTGCAAGGAGATCCAGCCAGTCCACCCTAAAGGAGATCAGTCCTGGGTGTTCATTGGAAGGACTGATGCTGAAGCCGAAACTTAAATACTTTGACTACCTCATGGGAAGAGTTGACTCACTGGAAAAGACTCTGATGCTGGGAGGGATTGGGGCAGGAGGAGAAGGGGACGACAGAGGATGAGATGGCTGGATGGCATCACCAACCCGATGGACATGAGTTTGAGTGAACTCCGGGAGTTGGTGATGGACAGGGAGGCCTGGCGTGCTGCGATTCATGGGGTCGCAAAGAATCGGATATGACTGAGTGACTGAACTGAACTGAAATAAAGTAAAACATATTTTTGAGCTTTTTTTTTTTTTTTTTTTTCCTTTAGGGCCTTGAAACAGAAAAGAAAGTTATAAGATATGTGTTTACCAAAAGGCAACTCACCTTCTTAGAACATTATTAACTACATCAATATCAATCACTTATTTAGTGCTTACCAGGAAAAATACTATGAACTTTTGATATACTTCTTGTAATAACCTGGTAAAATACAAAGTATAACTTACCCAAGTTGCCCAACTAATAGAACCAGAAACTGGACTCAAGAATCTGGCTCTAGATTCTCCTCTACAACAATCTCGACTACATTGCATTTATTTACGTGATTAACACATATGGCATTCTTCCTCTGAGCCTACATCCCATAGTCCTTAGTGCTTTGCCATGAGTGACTATTGATCCTTGCAACCCAACTAGGTAGACTCAGCTAGCAGTTCCATTTACAGATGAGAAAACTAATGTTAAATTGATTAAATAATGTCCCATAGATATTGACAAAACTGATTATAAATCAGAAGTGTGTCTTGAGTGAAAAATCTGGGTTATTGCAATAATCAATGTCAGATTAATACATGACTACAGTCCTATGGTGTGACTGCACTTTGGGTTTGAGAGAGCTTGGCAAAATTAAAAATTGTTTTGGGAAATTTGGAGGATGTCTATAAAACACGTATAAATAGGAATTTAGCGACCTGAAATTGGATATAACAATATACAGTGTGAATGTTTGATAAAGACTTGTAATTGATGAGCTTGAAGAAAAATCTTGATGTTCTGAGTTAAGTATATCTTTAAAAACGCAAAGGGATGACTATATAAAGTTCAGTTACCACCAGCAGGTAAACTAAATGAATGCACCCCGTTCATCCGCTCTTTAGAAAATTCTTTTGCTTGATAGTTACTCAGTTTTAAGTCTTTTTAAAAACAAAAGACTCCACATAGAAGTATAAAGCTAGCTGTTCTCCATACTTATAAAGATTAAAAGTATAAAATAACTCTAAGGTGGACACAGTTCATTTAAATTCCACTGAAAACTTTTTGTTCATGTTACCTGATATAATTCTAAAAAGAGCCCTGCTAAGAAGTTGCCATTATATAAATTTCACATTTAAGTTATCTTACATGGTTTAAGCATCTTTCCCACTTATCTAAGGATATGAGATAGAACAATGAGTCAAATCAACTCTTAGATTTTCAATTCATGCCTATTTATGGGTTGAAAGAATAATTGTGTTTTTAATGCATTTGAGAAAAATACACCTTTTATTTCCTATGCAGTTTTTAAAATTTAAAATTTTAAATACATAAGCTAATTTTGATGTCTGTGATAAACAGTACTGGTCTCTGGTAGGATTTTTCATTGTTTTGTTTTATAAATTTATGTTAACAATTTATTGTGCTTAATAGTTTTAGAGTTGAAAAATTTAAGCTAACCCAAATCACGGTGTTCCTTCCTACAATTTTTCCAGGTCCTGAGGAGGTAGAAATCAAGTGCCCTTGGAATCACATTGCTTGCCTTGGTACCAACAAATGTATTCATTTATCCCAACTGTGCAATGGCGTCCTGGACTGTTTAGATGGATATGATGAAGGAGTACACTGCCGTGGTGAGTCCATTTGCAGAAAAACGCAACTGAAATACTGAATTTTTCATAGTTTTATTGAAAGTTCAAAGACAACCTATAACCTATCTTGTCTTTCAACCCCAGCTTTATCAGTTATTGAGAAAGCATGAGTTTTATTGCCAGAGACATTCAATATGCATTTCAAAGCTGTGACTATTGTGCTTTATTGAAAAATGCTATGAGAAGTAAAAACACACACACTCAAATTTAGACTTTGAAGTTGGGCTCTTAAACAATCATGTATTTCCTCGGGGTGCTTTTGGCAGACAATGGGTCTTTCACAGTAGATTGATACATACAAAAACATGTTCCCTACTGTTACTTATACTAGATTATTTGCCTCTGCAACAAATTTTATAGGAAGCCCCTAATCCCCCTTTCTCTTTTCTTCAGTGGTGACCTTACTGTGGGTGTATGATCTCAGTGTGGGGAAAAAGAAAAGGGAAAGTTGGGAAGGGCCTGGGAAGCTCTACTGGACATGAAGATCTGCTGGACATGTCGCGAAAACTAGGAGTAGAAGACTGGAAAACTAGAGGCTGGAAGCGTCCTTAGTAAAGATTGGGCTCACCAGTGTATCTCCAATCATGGTGGGCCACTTGTCTGGCGGGCGCCATCAGACGAATAACCTGACTCAAAACCGGAGATGGAGAGATAATAGGAAATCTTATAGAAAGGTAATTCAAGTGGAAGGATGTTGGAGCATGATCAGTATGTTGCTAGGTCTTTTCCTTCTTTCTTGTGTCCAATTACTCTGGCTCTGTGGACAGATTCAGACTGAGAAGTTAAGGCTTTCTTCTTTGGTTGTATTTCCTTCTTCTTGAGTCTGGGGTCACATGGCAGTGGATTCTTAGTTCGTAAAACATAGTATAATAAAGAAGAAATTTTACTTTTATTTAAGACTGTGAAGGTATTCCTTTTTATGATTGTATAGTTTTAAAGATGATGTTAATAGAAGGTAAATTAGTGAATTTCAAAGTAATAGAAGTTATCATTTAATTTTATTTTCAGAAATAAACTATATTTTCTAGAACCAAGTTCTGTCCTCCTTAGTTTTAAGTCAAGTTTTTTTTTTATTACATTTAAAACAAAATTCCAGATAGACGTGTGACTAAGCTTCTTTGAAGACTGAAAATCATCACATTGCCAAATACTTCCTCAAATTATGCAAATTTGAATATCTTTTAAACATATTTCAATTACATGGATCATATGAAAATATAAATGAGTTCTTTAGTAAAATCTAGAGTTGTGATTTAATAGAGACAGGGATATGTATATATATATGTTAATAGTAAAACAAAGGATCAACTAAAAACAAAATATTAGTACAAAAATAAAATGGCATTAAATATATGTTGATTCTTGGGAAAAGTACCATATAATTCAGATTGAAATTTAGGGGATATATTTGCTTACACTTCTATCTTTTCCTTTTCTAATTCAAGTTTCCAGCTCTTTCAAGTTTCACATCTTTATCACAAGTGGCAATATTTTTTTTTTAATTAATTTGCCAGTAGGGCACTGATTGTACCACTTTGGCCTTTTTAGTATTTCTAAATTTAATCAAATAAAGTATTCTAAAATACCTAAATAATGCATGACCTGTGGTGGACTTAGAAATAGGGAAAGTATATTTGAATCTCTACCTGTTACTTACCTTCAGATCAGATCAGATCAGTCGCTCAATCGTGTCCGACTCTTAGTAGAGGGATTTTCTTCTACTTCTGTGGCCTTGCACAATGACATAGAATGATAGGGTCAAGATGACTGAGTGATACTGTGATTCCAGAGTCAGTGGTTTAACAAAATATTTCTGCCTTGAGAAAAGAAAATTAGGAACATGTTTGTCTGCTTATTCGGGTAAAGTGCCCTGGACTCTATCACCAGATAGAAGGAACACCAGCTTCATCATATGTATGTGGTTTGTGTTTAGAAAAGATGATCGATTGTAGGCAAAAATATAGCATGAGAATTGAGTGTATTTTCCCACCTTCAGCCTTCCTCCTGATTTTGAGTCACACTCAATGAAGAGATGTTTTCTCAAGGGTTAATTAGGGACCTAATTAGCATCAAGTCTCTAAGGACTTTTTCACTTACTAGAGACATAAAATAAAGAAATAAATTAATTCAAACACTGCATTAATTTTTAGAAATGCTTTCCTTTGTAGAAAAATTCTGTGTAAATCACTTCTATCTCCATTGCTTTCTTTTTGTTGCATTCTGAGCACATATTCTGGAGAAGGCAATGGCAACCCACTCCAGTGTTCTTGCCTGGAGAATCCCATGGACAGAGGAGCCTGGTGGGCTGCAGTCCGTGGGGTCAAAAGAATTGGACACGACTGAGAGACTTCACTTTCACTTTTCACTCTCATGCATTGGAGAAGGAAATGGCAACCCACTCCAGTGTTCTTTCCTGGAGAATCCCAGAGGCAGAGGAGCCTGGTGGGCTGCTGTCTATGGGGTCGCACAGGGTCAGACATGACTGAAGCAACTTAGCAGCAGCAGCAGCAGAGCACATACTCTAAATAATTGCAAAGCCAAAGTTATGATTCAAAGATGGATATGTTTCCTTTTCCTCATAAAAGATCCTGAGTACACTTGTAATATATTTGTGACCCTTGTGAAAACTAATAAGGAGAAAAGTTTAACAATTTGGAGGTGATAGTTTGGTCTTGGGAATTCTTTTGTATCAACTGAATTGTTTTCTGAATGGTTTCCTAGAAAAATCAATTTCTTCTTGGTAAGGATAATGAAAAGATATCTATTATTAATGATTTTCTATAAAACTGGTGTTTTAATTTCCATAATTTAGCTTCATTTAAGGAAAGAAAAATGGACTTTTGTATATGGGTGTAGCTGTACATAGGAATGTGCTTATAAAAGTTTTACAATAAGAAAGTTCAAAATCACCACATTGTATTAAAAAAATTCACATCTTCCTACATAGTATTTAATATGGGTGGTAATATCACTATCTAAATTGCATGAACAATGAAAACACATTATATACATACAGTATGACGCCTCTCAACACAAGATGTTATTGCTTAGTTGCCAAATAATTTGTGGCCCCAACTCTTTGCAACCCTTTGAACTGTGGCCCACTAGACTCCTCCATCCATGGGATTTCTCAGACAAGAATACTGGAGTGGATTGCCCTTTCTTTCTCCAGGGGATATTCCTGACCAAGGGATCAAACCCACATTACTGCATTGGCAAGTGGATTCTTTACTCCTGAGCCGCCAGGGAAGCCCTTCAATACAGGATATTTCCACAAAATTCCTCACAATCATATAAAGAAGTGAACAAATTCAACTAACAGAGACCAAATGAACTGAGGTGTATCAAAACACATTTAATATTTGCCGTCCTTAAGGTAATTCCTTTTGTTAATATTTAAAGCAGCTGTGAAGAGGAGAAACCCTATTTTTATTCACAATCCTGTTTAGATTACGTTTGTAGTGCAAAATGGTCATTTATTTAAATGCTCATGGGACTGACAGTCTCTGTGGCCCTATCTGCTCTTACTCTATTAAAAGTATCTCAGAACTCTTCCGGTCACTATGAAAAGGGAGTCTATCTTCTGTGGCCCTAGAAAAAGTGATTGTGGTTGCTTTCCAGTAAACATTTCAATGTCCTTTTAAATTCAAGGGGATAAAGTGTGTAAAGAGTCTATTAAAACTAATTAGGGAATGAAACTCTGACATCTGTAAAGCTCCCTACCCAGACACACAAGTATGCATACATAGACACATGTACTGTTTTTTTTTTTTTCTGATCTTTCTATTCTAAAGCTATACCTACATGATTCTCAGTGTATAATATATTCATTTAGTGTGTTTGATCAGGAATCAAAGGAAGAATAAGATTCTCTTAAATATTATCTAACTCCTTGAAATAATGCATATGAAGAAATTTTAAAATTCCATTTAATTATTTTACTTGCCAATTGGAATATAAATTTCTTTATATATGCAATTACATTTTTCTCTACCCACAATCTAACCTAATGTATTTATTTTAAATTCTAGTAATTCTAATGTATTTATTTTAATGTATTTAATTTAGATAACAACTCATATTTAAAATTTTATTCATTTTTCTTTCATATTGCTCTTCATAAAACTAAATTCTTATGAGAAGATGCCAAAAAATCCTGAATGTGATTTATAAACTAGAGGCTTTCTCAAAATGGGCCAGTATAAATGGCAAACCTTATTATCTATAATGATTCACCATAGGAAAATTAGTCATCCTTAAAACTTCTTGTGTGAATCTCATATATTCTCAATATTCAAAAAAGAAATTAATCTAGCCCAATTAATTAAAATTAATAGATTTGACAATATTAAATTTAATAAATATAATAAAATAATTAGGAATTAATTCTTAAAGCAAATTCATGACTCTGTTCTCTCATTTTTCCAGAAATGAAATATTTTATCTCGTTAAGATACTTCATTAGTCATTACAGTACTGACTTCCAAGCAGCACAAAGATAGCTTGTAGCTCCCAAAAGGAGCTTCCCTGGTAGCTCAGTAGTAAAGAATCTACCTGCCAAAGGAGGAGACGCGAGTTTGATCCCTGGGTTGGGAAGATCCCCTGGAGAAGGAATGGCAACCTGCTCCAGTATCCTTGCCTAGAAATCCCATGCACAGAGGAACTTGGTAGACTACAGTCGATGGGTTGCAAAACAGTCGGACATGACTTCAGATCAGATCAGATCAGATCAGTGGCTCAGTCATGTCCGACTCTTTGCGACCCCATGAACCGCAGCACGCCAGGCCTCCCTGTCCATCACCAGCTCCCGGAGGTCACCCAGACTCACACCCATCAAGTCAGTGATGCCATCCAGCTATCTCATCCTCTGTCGTCCCCTTCTCCTCCTGCCCTCAATCCCTCCCAGCATCAGAGTCTTCTCCAATGAGTCAACTCTTCGCATGAGGTGGCCAAAATACTGGAGTTTCAGCTTTAGCATCATTCCTTCTAAAGAAATTCCAGGATTGATCTCCTTCAGAATGGACTGGTTGGATCTTCTTGCAGTCCAAGGGACTCTCAAGAGTCTTCTTCAACACCACATGACTTAGTGAGTAACAAAAAAATAACTGAAAGGAAAGGAAGAAAAGAATGAATTTAGTGAATTTGATAAAGAAAACAAATGCATTTGGTGCATTTTGTTGTTTTTACTTTCATTTTATCGTATGAATGAATCTTCGATTTCCATTTTAAAAGTTCCTGTTGAGAAGTATTGTCAGTCTCTTTCTAAATGAAAATGAATTCACCATGCTACATACAGAACGGAATTTCAGCATGCAGAATCCGATAACAGAGGTATGGAGAAGAGTGAAAATTGCAAGCAGTGTTATGCAAAGTGTATCTGTCAGCAACATAAAGCTTGACACACGTGGAGGGAAACTTCACCGTGTGTACTCAGTCACCTAAAACATTGGTTGAGCTAGAAAACAAGCAAACTGGAATTAGCCAGAAGGACCTGGGTTTGTGTGCTCAGACCACTTTTGATTACTAAAGCTCCTACAACTTAAGAGTGAAAGTGAAAATCGCTCAGTCCTGTCCAACTCTTTGCGACCCCATGGACTATATAATTCATAGAATTCTCTAGGCCAGAATACCGGAGTGGGTAGCCTTTCCCTTCTCCAAGGGAAATTCCCAACCCAGGGATGGAACACAGGTCTCCCTCATTGCAGGCAGATTCTTTACAGCTGAGGCACAAGGGAAGCTCACAACTTAAGAGTAGATCCTACTATATTCTTTTCTTTGTATTGGCTTGTGTTAAGGTAATCAGATAGTCTCAAATCTATCTTAAGTGTAAGCATTTCCTCTAAAGAGCTTAGCTTAATTAATTCAGTTAAATGCTTCTTTGAAGCAAAAGAACAGTTCTTAGAAATAATAGATCTTCTACAACTGTATTATTCCTCTGCAAGACAGTTGTATATATCAATGACACCTATATGAAATTAGGATAGTATACTTTGTACAGACTATTCTAACTATATATATATAAGATAGATAGATATAGATGTGTGTACACATATGTATATACACTCAGATACATAGGTACACACATATGTGTACATATATGTATACATATAGGTACATATATATACACACAGAAGTATAATATTTATTTTTCAGAGTTTTAGTTTTTAAAATTCTGCTTAATTAGAAAGATACTTTTCAACACTGATTTATCAGATATAATTATAAACTAATCCTGCTAAAGAAAATTGAGTTTCAACTTTCAGCTGTTTGAATATGTTGACTTCTAGAGATAGTTAACTAGCTAACTAGATACCTGTGGGGGAAAATGACTAAGTCATTTGGTTCAGTATAACCTAAGATTGTTTTTTGGAAATGAATCCTTTTGTAGTGGACTGTTGCTGCTAAGCTGCTAAGTCACTTTAGTCGTGTCCGAATCTGTGCGACCCCAGAGATGGCAGCCCACCAGGCTCCCCCGTCCCTGGGATTCTCCAGGCAATAAAACTGGTGTGGGTTGCCATTTCCTTCTCCAATGCATGAAAGTGAAAAGTGAGAGGGAAGTCGCTTAGTCGTGTCCGACCCTCAGCGACCCCATGGACTGCAGCCCACCAGGTTCCTCCATCCATGGGATTTTCCAGGCAAGAGTACTGGAGTAGGGTGCCATTGTGTTCTCTGGTAGTGGACTGACATGTTTGATTAATGTTAGTACTATTTTTGTAAAATAGAAAAAAATACTGCATAGACCTAATAGCTCAAAATGATCTAACATTGAAGGATCTAGCTTAAATCAAAGATATTCCTTATTAAAATATCATCTCAAATTCTGTATCTATCTCTCTTCTTCAAATAGTTTCAAACTAACAAACTATTTCAGTATTTTTTGACCAAATCTTTTCTGTGGTGATAATCCTGGTGCATTATGGACCTTCAGTTGGGGTTAAATTGTGCTCTAGTTTCAGGTGATTTTACTCTACTGAAGTAGATGCCAGTCAAACATGAATCCACAACTCACACCCAATAAAGTATTTATTTTGTTTGCTTAATATCTATAGAAGAAATGGCAGTTGCTTGACAGACAGCTTTACTCCTTGGCTCAAAGAACTCCTAGTATACCTGTGTCTCAAACATAATAGCCTCTTAGATTGAAGGCCTCATGAAACTATAGAAAGTCAAAGAATCAGGTTTCCCACTCCCAGAAATCTCTCCCCCACAGAAGAGAGTTGTTAAGAGTCCCCACCAATTTTGGAATTGATAATTTATAGGAATATTCATGCACATTGGGACTCATCATTTATCTGGATCTTTTCCTCACCATCTTTTTCCTGATATGATAGAAAACAAACAATAGTCTGTAAGAAGCAATAAAGGGTATGAGGTCAAAATGGGTAGTATTCTAAATGTACCAGTAGAAACACAGTAAAACTTTCCCTATATTCAATTCATGTATTAACTTCAATAAATGTTTATTGAGCATTGACAGTATTCCAGATGCTTACCAAAACCCTAGGGATATAGAAAATCCTATTTTCTGCCTTCATGGAATTCACATATCTGAATGGAGGAAGGTAAAAATGGCTGAGGAAGAATAAAGGGAGGAGCATCTAATTCTGCTTTAGAGAGTGCAGGAATATTTCCCAAGATAATCTATCTGCATCTCACTCTAGGAGTTGAGTACGCAAATGAGGGAAGGAAGAACATTTCAAAAGTCAGGAACTGTATGGACAGAGACACAAGTTAGACATCATTGCACACTAAAGACAGTTCTATGCTATTTGCTAAGTCTGAAGCATAGAGTCATGAGTGGAGAGAGATGAACTTAAAGCTGAAGAAATGCTTGGTCCAGACCTGGAGTGGTTATGTTTGAATAAGTATATGGTGATAGTTGTTGTTTAGTTGCCAAGTCGTGTCTGACTTTTTTGTGATTCCATGGACTGTAGCCTGCCAGGCTTCTCTGTACATGGGGTTTACCAGACAAGAATACTGGAGTGGGTTGCCATTTCCTTCTCCAGGGGATTTTTTTGAAAAAGGGATCAAACTGGCATCTCCTGAATTGGCAGGTAGATTCTGTACCTCTGTGCCACCAGGGAAGTCCAGGGATGTTGTATGACCCACTTAAAATACATTGCATAAAACTGAAAAGAGAAAGACTATGAAAAATGACACTAGGATATATTCTCATTGTTATTATAAGGATGTTATATAATGTTGTTTTACAATTAAACATGTGAAGACTAGCTTGTTGCATATATGTATTAATAGCTATCTAACATTCTTCAAAGGTTAAAATGTGTTTTTATAATCATGAAATTTGGAGCTATGCAGCCATCTATCCATTCACATTGATCAGTTTCTAAAACAAGGTGTGTTAAGTGTTATTCTTTAATGTGTCACTTTGATGAATTTCATATAAGGGAAAGTCAAAATAGGTGACACGGGGAGCCATATTAAGTGAATTGTTTTTAGACAAGAGCTAGTTACTGGGAATCTGTACTCAACTACATTAAGCAACTGAAATCCCATATTTAGCAAGCTACCAAAATACTACCTTAGTTTATGCCTAAGTTTTATCCTCTTGTATCTTAACTTTAGGAAATATATGACTGTTTCAGTATTATTCAGAAGTATTAATTACAACAAACTGTCACTCAGTTCTCTACTCAGCCTCAAATGTAAGGCCAAATCCCCTATGATTCATTATTTGGTTTTTGACATAAGCAGCTTGATATTTAAAAAAGTAAGGAATTAAAGCAGGTAGCTAAGGTTGAATGGCATCCTCAGGAGGGCATCACACAGTTTGAGAGTAGTTTAAATACTGTGACCTTGAGTTTTCATTTGCAGTTTTGACTAGTTGGCCTTAACACATCAACTCAGAGAGATGCATGAAATTGTCATGCTTCAGCATCCCTTTCTGACCTGTTCTTTAAGCAGCAAGATGGCTTGAGAAAATCTACCTCAAACCATTTTGAACTATTTGTTCCCTGTCAGTTTTATTAATTGATTGAACAGGAAAAAAAAAAAAAAAACAATGTGCTGAGTGAACAACAAGCGGAAAACTATGTAACAAGTTTGCACAATTGAATGTTTCAATTTCACTCTTAGCTCTATCCTCTTGAGAAAATTTGTGTTTTCATTTGATGAGGAATGTGGAAAGGAAATGCAGAAGTTCATTTTAACTATTTAAAGTAGTTTTGCAATATTACAAATAGAAAGTTAAAAAAAAAAAAAAAAACTCTTTAAGAATTTGACTTTCATAGTGGAATCTGGAAGGAAAAAGAAACTTTCCAAAGTCATTCAGTGGAAAAAGATTACATTTTGAAGTAAAAATCAACACTGTGCCATTCCATGAGAAGTGACTAATAAACAGAAGATTTGAGATGTGTTAAATTCAATCTGAAATTTTAAGAAATCTTACAGAATTCTATAGAAAGAGATTCTCACATTTTACAGCCAATATTTTCAATTCTGAATTTCTAATCTGTTCAAAATTGCAGAACAAACTATTTCAGTTGCCTTTTCTTTGATCCATTGTTATCACTTATATAGAAAACTATTCCATGGAATTATATAGGTATTAATATCATGACAACTGAATATCTCAATTTTAAAACAACATTCAGAGAAACAAAATAGCCATGAGAATTGTGACTTCAGTACTCCCCATAATCAGTCCATAATCAAGTGTAACTATTATTTATATTTTACTCGTGTGAATATATAGAGAAATATGCATTTGTACTTTAAGTTTCTCCAGACTTTTCTGCATCTATTTGTATATTTGAGTTGTGACACAATAAACTCAGTAAGCATTAATCTTTGTGGGGGAAAAGCACCACCCTGTTTTATTTGCACTAATGGAGAATTTGCATTCTAGCTTCCCAGTCGCTTTTTGATTAAGAGAAAGCATGGGATTTGAAGTTTTATTTCAAGTGAGACCTCTCTATGACACAAGGGATTCTACACCAGGGCGGGCAACTTGCTGTGGTTGTAGAAACTGTAATATGCCAACCAAAATGAGATCACTCTGATCACAGGGCTTCTTCTGAATTAGGTCAGTGTGACCAGAGCCAAGCTTGAGTGTTAGAGCCAAGGAGAATGGGAAGGACAAGCCCCAAAGTGCACTTTCAGTTCCATTAGCTGAAACCTGTGATGTGTTCTCATTCACACTATAGGTGCGAAACCGAGAGTGCCAGGAAAAAAAATCTATATAGTTCAATAAACAGCTTTGAGATTTATCCCATATTCTCAGAACAGAAGCACGGAGAACCTAAATAGTCTAATTTTTAGTTAGCCAAATTAAATATTACTTAATAGAGCTCTAAGAAATTTGGAGAGCTATATTAGTACATATAAAATGCTCTTAAATCTAAGTAGTTTCTATACAATATGTAAATATTATACACAAATTATATATAAATTATATATAAATTTATTACCTATAACTACATATAGAAATATTAATATAAGCATGTGAATATATATTCAATTAGATTTCCCTGGCCTCTGCCTATTGGACATCTAGTTGAAATGCTTATTTTCGGAAATTGTAAAAGAAAAAATATATATAGCTTTATGCATTCCACCTATGTTGCGGTCTACTTCTTATTTGTTAAAACCAATGTAATACAATGTTTTTACTAGTCATATACTTACTTTGAGTGCTGTGAAAAAAAGGGAAAGTTGCTCAGTTCTATCTGACACTTTGTGACCTGATGAACTGTATAGTCCATGGAATTCTCCTGGCCAGAATACTGGAGTGGGTAGCCATTCCCTTCTCCAGGGGATCTTCCCAACCCAGGTATTGAACCCAGGCCTCCCGCATTACAAGCAGATTCTTTACCAGCTGAGCCACCAGGGAAGCACAAGAATACTGGAGTGGGTAGCCTATCCCTTCTCCAGCGGATCTTCTCAACCCAGGAGACAAACTGGGGTCTTCTGTATTGCAGGAGTAGATTCTTTACCAACTGAGCTACCAGGGAATCCTGGCAAATTGAGTTCTGTGTCCTACTCTCAAATAACATCCATTTCCTTTCTTATAAATCGGATTTGATTCTACTCATTTAGACTAATTAAGCATAATGAAAAGAATCTGCCTGTAATGCAGGAGACCCCAGGTTGACTCCTGGGTCAGAAATATCCTCTGGAGAAGGGACAGGCTACCCACTCCAGTATTCTTGGGCTTCCCTGGTGCCTCAGCTGGTAAAGAATCCTCCTTCAGTATGGGAGACCTGGGTTTGATCCCTGGGTTGGGAAAATCCCCTGGAGAAGGGAACGGCTACCCACCCCAGTATTCTGGCCAGGACAATTTGGGTAGGACAGAGCAACTTTCACTTTCCAGTATATTTGTGATCAGAGCCTAGGAATCTGTCCTAACACAGTATAACTTACCTTTTCAGGGTAATTTTTCAGTGCACATATGTCTTAGTTTAATTCATCTCCCCCCTCCACATATGTATCTTATATCCCTAAGAGATAGCAAGCAACTAAACAAAATTATGGTGGTGCAGTGGTAAAGAATCTGCTTTCCAACACAAGAGACGAGATGAAAGAGACATGAGTTCAGTCTCTGGGTGGGGAAGATCCCCTGGAGTAGGAAATGGCAACCCTCTCCAGTATTCTTGCAGGGACAATTCCATGGACAGAGAAGCCTTGTGGGCTACAGTCCAAGGGATCACAAAGAGTTGGACATGACTGAGCAACTGAGCACACACACGAACTTACATTTAACTTCTAGCTTTTCATTTCCCGTCAAGGACACAATCAATTGGGCAGAGCAGACAAACACAGGAAACAGAATGATGAAGTGCAGAATTGCATGGGGCTGTGCAGAATAACTCACGATGTGTACTTCACTGTATGCCGGAAATATTGACTTCAAACAGTGTGCTCTTTGTCAAGAAAGTTCACTCCTGCATTCTACCTAAAGTAATTTGCTCTTTTCAGTTTTGTTTCTTATTTACTAGAAATATCTGCAAAATGCAAAAGAGATACAAAGTTCTCCTCAGTGATTATAACTACAAATAGAGAAGTGGCAATAACTTTTTCTCAATGTGAAACAGATATGTAAGATAATAGGGCCAAAGGGACTTTCAGAGGTCATCCAGTCCATCCATTTGCCTTTAGGCTGATTTGAACCCAAACTTGTCTAGCCTGATTGCTATCTTCCCAATTTGGACAGCCTCTGGGGGAGAAATCCTAACCACCATTTTTAGTAACACAATCAGTGCTTAGCAGTTTGCACTCTGAGCAAATGCTTAGATATTATATTGTAAAATTCCCTATGCCCTCTCAAATTTTAGCTTTACCTTTCCATTAGATTTAGATTCTGTATTCCTGTGGCTTAATCGTGTTTTTCTTGTGCTTCTCCACATATCCTTAAATTTTCAAAATCTCTAAAGTTAGAAACTATCCATCCCCCAAAACCAAGTGTGTGTCTTGACTAGTGTAATTGACTGACCTAGCTCCCAACTCCTATGATTGTCTTTTCATTTTCCATTCTTTTTATATATTTGTATACTTATTGTTGCCTTGCTCACTCCTGTTGTGTCAGTTAGGAATTGAATTTGGCTGTGACAAACAGATCTTTAAAAAGTCTGGTAGAGAAAGGTGGTGATTCATTTTCTCTTGTAAAAAATGTCCAGTGATGTAGATGATCCATAGCAGGTAAGGTGAGTTCAGGGCATGCCTGATCTGTACCCCAGACTCCTGCATTTCCCTTCTGCCATCGTGTCACTTGCCTACAATCCTCAAGGTAGGCCAGCAGTCATAGATGACTGCCGCAGCTCCAAATGTCACATCTATATTCTAGGCGGAGGAAGAATAAGATATCTCTACCAAGCCAGTCAACCACCTTCTTTAGGAACTTTCCAGAAGCTTAATCTGTGAATTTGCATCTCTGTGCCATTGGCCAGAATTTTAACATACAACCAACTTCAACTGCACACAAGATTGAATGATGTAGTTTTTCCATTGTGCAAACATTGCTTCAGTGAACTTAGATTCGAACGAAGCGGATAATGGATATTTGGTAGCAACTAAAAGTTTTTGCTATACATGATTTAATAGAACAATCAGAAAATTGATTACTCACCAAATAAGTGTTTCAATTGTCAGCTGAGAAATTATTCACAGCCTGGAAGTTGAGAGTTATGTTTTATTCGGTGGCAGCATCTCAAGTAACCCTGAGAGAACTGCTCTAAGAAAATGGGGAGGGAGGCCAACTAGGATATATAGGAGTTTTGAAACAAAGGGCAGACAGTGAGAACAAAAGGTTATTGTTAAAGAAAACCCGAAATCTCAAATTAAGGAATTTAGTACATTTCTATTTAAGGGAAGATGCAAGAGTCTGGGCTTACTGAAATCATGCCTTTTGATATGCACTTTACCTATCTAGGGCCAGTATCCTATATTTTCCCATCCTGAGTTTCCTCGGGGCTCATTGTAAGGAGTGGCTACAGTTTGATGACTGCTAGATGGCAGGTATTCTTTTCCTTTCTGAATTCCCTCAGGGCTCACCAGCTCACCTTGGCTTCCATCTATGATGATGGTGGCATCCTTTGTTTACTAATATGGCAGGCAATATTCCATGTATCCATTTATCATTTCACTTATCACAGTTGTATTGTGTTTGATAAATCTACAAGAAGGTTCTAAAGGACAGAGAGCAGGACCTCAGCTGGTGCTATGGCTTTGAAAACCAGGAAACTGAGATGTTTATACATATTAAGCAAGCCTTTTATTCCAGATACAATATTGTATAAATTAAGAAAATTATTCACTATACCTGGGAGCTATAGGAGAAGGGTCAGGATGTACTGTAATACAGAGTTCCAAATATCTGGACTAAATGTTCATAAAGAATAGTTCCTGAGGAGTCAGTAAAGAATGGCTGCAGCTTGAGAAAGATGCCAGATACGGGAGAAAGGTTTATAGAAGAAAGGTACTCTCTCCCTCCCGTTCTCTCAATATTTTTTCCTTTCTTATACATTTTTTTCTCTTCCCTTTATACTGTCCCTGCATCTTAAACTTTTTTCGCTTTTACATTTTTTATTCCTTCAAGTTTAGGCTTAAACTTGAAATTTATTAGCTATCTGAATTTCAAAATATTTTCTATTATTTCACATCTCTGGTCAGCCAATCCTATTTCATCA
The DNA here is from genome assembly GCA_935064755.1 of Tragelaphus eurycerus. NCBI lineage: Eukaryota > Metazoa > Chordata > Mammalia > Artiodactyla > Bovidae > Tragelaphus > Tragelaphus eurycerus. Next base: position 135,621 of record CAKXYN010000132.1, on the reverse strand, counting down.
TTTCTTTTTTACTATATGATTTGTCATCATACATAAAATTTTGTTTAATATTTTGACAATGTCAAATTATGTTAAACTGCTTTGCCTTCTCATTCTCTCCTTAACTTTAAATTTTTTTTTTTTGCTTCGTTTTGCTTTACAGAGACTATGATAGTCTCCAAGTAACTAAATATACCTCAGCTATATTAATGCTTTTGACTTTTGTTTTGAAGGGTCTAATTAGTTTCTCTTCAAATTCCATATTCTATCTTGTGGTTACTTCTGCCATTTTTTATATCCCCCAATAAATTCTTATCTCTGAGATCCCAATTAAGGAAGCCATTTTTACTACATGATTTTCTAGAGTAAGCAGGCATTATATAGGCACTAGAATAGATCTTAATAAAAATTCACAGTCAAAATAGCATATTGGATAATTCATATTTATGTATAAAGAAAGGGAGGAAAATGGGAGGGATGAAGGGAGTATATATACATAGTATCACTAGAGGCCCATCACAATTCTGAAATTAAAACTCTGATGTCTGTGTAAGCAAAGAGCAATATGAAGAATTCTGTGTTGAGAAATGTCAAGGAAAAATGTCTTTTTTTTTTCCTTGAAGGAAATTCAGTTTTATCAAATTCTCTATGAACATAACTCAACCATTCTTATCATTGGGTAAATCCACATCAGTGTGGTGGTGTGCTTCTCTTTTGAATAATCTGGTAAGGAGCTGGGGAACTCTTTGGGATGAAACTAAAGGTATCTTTCACCATGTCAGTCTGAGGAAGGTCTGTGTGGGTTAACCAGTGAAGATAATGTGGGTTTTCCTGCATTAAAAGTTTATGTTTTTTAGGACCCTGAATTTGAGATCAAATGCTACTGAATTGCATTCAGCATTGTCTCCCAAACTAGAATTGCTATATTTCTACTTTATACATTGCACTGGATTTCACAGTCCCCAACATCAGGGAAAAAATTGGGAGATCAGGATTGACATCAGATCAGATCAGATCAGTCGCTCAGTCGTGTCCGACCCTTTGCGACCCCATGAACCGCAGCACGCCAGGCCTCCCTGTCCATCACCAGCTCCCGGAGGTCACTCAGACTCGCATCCATTGAGTCAGTGATGCCATCCAGCCATCTCATCCTCTGTCGTCCCCTTCTCCTCCTGCCCTCAATCCCTCCCAGCATCAGAGTCTTCTCCAATGAGTCAACTCTTCGCATGAGGTGGCGAAAATACTGGAGTTTCAGCTTTAGCATCATTCCTTCCAAAGAAATTCCAGGATTGATCTCCTTCAGAATGGACTGGTTGGATCTCCTTGCAGTCCAAGGGACTCTCAAGAGTCTTCTCCAACACCACAGTTCAAAAGCATCAATTCTTCGGCACTCAGCCTTCTTCACAGTCCAGCTCTCACATCCATACGTGACCACAGGAAAAACCATAGCCTTGACTAGGCGAACCTTTGTTGGTAAAGTAATGTCTCTGCTTTTGAATATGCTATCTAGGTTGGTCATAACTTTCCTTCCAAGGAGCAAGCGTCTTTTAATTTCATGGCTGCAGTCACCATCTGCAGTGATTTTGGAGCCCAGAAAAACAAAGTCTGACACTGTTTCCACTGTTTCCCCATCTAGTTCCCATGCAGTAATGGGACCAGATGCCATGATCTTCGTTTTCTGAATGTTGAGCTTTAAGCCAACCTTTTCACTCTCCACTTTCACTTTCATCAAGAGGCTTTTTAGCCCCTCTTCACTTTCTGCCATAAGAGTGGTGTCATCTGCATATCTGAGGTTATTGATATTTCTCCCGGCAATCTTGATTCCAACTTGTGTTTCTTCCAGTCCAGCATTTCTCATGATGTACTCTGCATATAAGTTAAATAAACATGGTGACAATATGCAGCCTTGACATAGTCCTTTTCCTATTTGGAACCAGTCTGTTGTTCCATGACCAGTTCTAACTGTTGCTTCCTGACCTGCATACAGATTTCTTAAGAGGCAGATCAGGTGGTCTGGTATTCCCATCTCTTTCAGAATTTTCCATAGTTTATTGTGATCCACACAGTCAAAGGCTTTGGCATAGTCAATAAAGCAGAAATAGATGTTTTTCTGGAACTCTCTTGCTTTTTCCATGATCCAGCGGATGTTGGCAATTTGATCTCTGGTTCCTCTGCCTTTCCTAAAACCAGCTTGAACATCAGGAAGTTCACGGATTGACATACATACTACTATATACATCTAAGATGTGTGCTTAGTCAGTCAGTTGTGTCCGACTCTTTGCGACCCCATGGACTTTGGCCCACTAGACTCCACTGACCATGGGGATTCTCCTACCTAGGTGAGAATACTGGAGTGAGTTGCTATGCCCTCCTCCAGGAGATCTTCCCAAGCCAGGGATCAAACCCAGGTGTCCAGTATTGAAGGTGAATTACCATCTGAGCCACATATAAGATAGATAACTAATAAGAACCTGCTATATAGCACAGAAAACTCTGCTTAATATTCTTTAATGACCAATATGGGGAAATAATGTAAAAAAGAGTAAATATATATTTTTATATAACTGATTCACTTTGCTGTATACCTGAAACCAACAACATTGTAAATCAAATATGCTCCAATAAAAATTAATTTAAAAAAATCGGGGCAAAAGTTGTACACATATACAAAATAGATTGGATTTTTAAATTGTTGTTATATCTTCTTTGCTCAAATAGAAGTAATTAAATAATCCCTGGGATTTCTTTGGAAGGAATGATGCTAAAGCTGAAACTCCAGTATTTTGGCCACCTCATGCGAAGAATTGACTCATTGGAGAAGACTCTGATGCTGGGAGGGATTGAGGGCAGGAGGAGAAGGGGACAACAGAGGATGAGATGGCTGGATGGCATCACTGACTCGATGGATGTGAGTCTGGGTGACCTCTGGGAGTTGGTGATGTACAGGGAGGCCTGGCGTGCTGCGGTTCATGGGGTCACAAAGAGTCAGACACAACTGAGTGACTGATCTGATCTGATGTAAGAAATAGCACCCTTTCTTTTTAAATCTAGATATTGAGACAATCTTTATTGCATCAGATTATTTTTGTTTGGTTCTTGGCTAAACTATATTTCTTGATTTTTTATTCTCTTTGCTTGTTGCATTTTTCTTGCAAAGTTTATTTAGTTCACCAATGCATATTTCCTTTGTCCTTCAATAGTTTTTAAATTTTTAGTTGTCCTTTATTTATTTATTTTGGACATGTAATATTTTCTGTGAGAAATCCCAAAGCATGTATAAATATTTCCAAAGTATTAAATTACAGATGTGGAAGTTGGACTGTAAAGAAGGTTGAGCACCAAAGAATGGATATTTTCGAATTGTGGTGCTGGAGAAGACTCTTAAGAATCCCTTAGACAGCAAGGAGATCAAACCAATCAATCATAAAGGAAATCAACCCTAAATATTCATTGGAAGTACTGATGCTGAAGCTCCAATACTTCAGCCACCTGATATAAAGAGGTGGCTCACTGGAAAAGACCCTGATGCTGGGAAAGATTTAAGACAGGAGGAGAACGGGATGACAGAGGATGAGATTGTTGGATGACATCATTGACTCAATGGACATGAGTTTGAGCAAACTCCGGGATATAGTGAAGGACAGGGACACCTGGTGTGCTGCAGAGTCAGACACCACTGAGCAGCTGAACAAAAGCAAAAGCTATAATTAGTTTACATGTACCTCTGTAAAGATCTAATTTATTATACAGAGAAGACTAGATGCTATTAATTCAATCACAATTGATAGACTAGACAAGGAGCTGCAAATGAAATAATGTCTAAATGAAGGCTTTGTAGGGAAATATTGATTCATACAAACTTATTAAAACAGATATTAAACCTGATAAGGATAAGACTGAGGAGTTTCAGTGAGGTGAACAGACAAAGGGCAGGCGAATAAAATAAAATGAACATTACACTTTTGTGGTGTGTGTGCAGTAGGTTAATCTGGAATATGTAAAGAAAATAATAGTCTGATAGAGCGTATTTAAGGTTGACTTAATGTCAACTATTTTGTATGAACACAAAGAATTATTTACTCCAGTATCCTTTTGTCACCTTCACAGTTAAGTGATGAAAACTATGTGAAAAGGAACTAAAGTTAGGTGTGAGGAAGGTAATACAGTGTCTTTCAAAAGAGGGGCCAGCAAAGAAAGATATATGAAAACATATAAAAGTACTTGTTTTATAGGAAGTGAAGTGAAGTGAAGTGAAGTTGCTCAGTCGTGTCCGACTCTTTGTGATCCCGTGGACTGTAGCCTACCAGTCTCCTCCATCCATGGGATTCTCCAGGCAAGAATACTGGAGTGGGTTGCCATTTCCTTCTCCAGGGGATCTTCCCGACCCAGGGGTCAAACCCAGGTCTCCTGCAATGCAGGCAGACGCTTTAACCTCTGAGCCACCTGTTTCATGGATCAGTTATTACTTAAGGTTGTTTTCTTGGTATTTTTTTTTTCAGGTTGAGTATTAATGCTAGTTTCATGCTCTTTTTCATAGACTCAGTCTTTGGAAATGTAGTTTTATTTACATATTGGATAAATTTTTGCTAAACATCCAATGTAGGCTAGTCATTATGCTAAATGTGCAGAACTCCCTATATACTCAACTTAATCTTTCACAGATCTCAACAGCTTCTTGGTAAAGAACATCTGGCCTGCCCTGATTACCTTGTAGACCTCTCAAAATGAAAATAGATTTTCCCTAACAGTTCTCCTACCGCTGGCCCTAAAGTTGGGGTCAATTTTGTTCTTCCTCCTTACTGCTGCATGCAAACAATTCTTCATCTATCCCTAAAAATATTCAGCTTTATAGCTCATGCCATCAGATTATTTTGTCCACTACTCTTTATTTGTTTTCATCTACTGAAACTCAGGTCACTCCCTCCTCTTTGTCCTTGACTGTGGCTCTGTCTCACCAATACTACTTCTGACTTAATTCTTGGCAAATTCTATATACTTTTAGGTAAATTTTATAACTTCACCTTTTAATTTCTCTACTCAGCCTCACCAACTCACACCAATCAGCATTTTAGCATCTAGACTGTGCCACTGGTAATCATGGCAAGTCCTTCATCATCTCAGTTTTTTGAAGCCCTCTGTGCCCACTACCTCATAGTTTCTAACCTCTAGTACCTCTTATTACCTCTAATATTTCCACCCCTGCAAACCACCAGGACATTATACCCATTTATACTCCCAGATGTCCCCAGATTTAGTAGACATCCTTGATGTGTTCACTTTCCTCTTTATTTATCTTCAGTATCATAATCTATCATTTAATCACTTCACTATATGGTACCTCAACCCCCTAGCCATCCACTTGTTCCCTCATATTCTACTGGCAAAGTCACAACCCTAATTAGATCCAACTCTTATTCCTATTTTGTCCCTCTACCTGTGTAACTGAACCTGGCTGGAAGAAAACAAATACCATGCTGACTGATTTCACTTTAAATACATGACCATAAACCTCAATTTTGCCTTAATGTTATCAGCCAGTCATAGTATACATTTCTAGTCAATTTACTGTCCTTGAAATCTGTTCCACATCTTGTTATCTGTCTCACAGTAGCATTTTCTTAGCCATCTTCACGCACAATTAGTGATTTTACTTTCTACATAGCTGAAAACACTGAATTAATCAGAAAAAAAGTGCACTGACTCCCATCACTAGAGATACCTACTTTTTGGCATCTGCACTTACACACTCACCTTCTGACTTGTTACTATAAGTGACTTACTCATAGTCTTATCTGAAGCTAATACCAGATCTCATCTGTTCTGAGCTAATCAAGCACATTGTTCCAGCTCTCCCCTCTCTTACACCAGTCTTTTCTTAACTTTTCCATTTCATAAACATGCAGTCATGCTATATCTTCTATCTTAATATATACATATATTTTTTATAACTCTACTTTCCTTGTTATCTGTTGTGCTTTTTCTTTATTTTTCTTCTGTTCATTGTCTCCATTTCACCTACTCTTATTCTCTATTAAACATAGTATAATCACACTTTCACTTCTGTCACTCCAATGAAACTGCTGTCATCAAGGTCATCAAAAACATCTGCAAGAGTATACCCACTGGTCAGCTTAAAAACTGTCTTCTTAATTTCTCCATCAGCAATTTCTGACATAGCTGATCACTTCCTTTTGGTACACATTCTTCACTTATCTTTTAGAATACCATCACACACTGTTGGTATCCTTAGCTTACTTCTTCCTCCTTTTCCATCTCATTTGCTATTCCCTTATTCTCCTAAAACCACCTCAGTTCTTGGACTTCTTCTCTACTTAACTATACTCTGTGACTTCATTTAGTCTCATGGCTTTGCTATTATCTATGTACCAATGACTCCCATTTTTTTTTTTTTTTTCCAGTCCAGACTACTCTCTAACTCCATAAATATGCATATAACTGCTTTCTTGAAAGTTCCACTTGGATGTCTAACAGATATCTCAAACTCACATGCCTAACATATTCCCCATTCTTCAAAACTGTTATACCTATAGATTTTTCCTTCTTGGTTGGTGACAAGTCTTAGTTTCTCACAGCAAGACTATTGGCTAGATCTCTTTCTTTATAGTCCCCCATAATGAATCCATCAGGATATATTATTAGCTATACATTTAAAATATATCCAAAATCCTATCACTTTTCACTAGCTTTACTGATATGTCTAGCAGTTATCTCGTACTTTGATGACTGCAATAGTCATATAACTGGTTTCCCTTATTTCAACACTGTCATATCATACTCTGTTCTTTCAATGTCAACAGGTGACCATTTAAAACTTTCAGATAATATCAGGACATATCACTGTTTTACTTTAAATCTAACCCATGGAATTTCTTTTCATTATATTCAAAATAAAGTCTAAAGCCCTGTAGTGACATATGAAACTTGTATAATCTGCCCCCTCACTGTTTGTCTGGCATCATCTCTAATTGCTGATCCAATTCCACAACTGCTTTTTTCCTCAAGTGTATTTTCTTTCTTACTATTTATAAAATATATCAGAGATACTTTTGCCTTTAATCCCTTGCATGAGTTGTTCCATAAGAGAGAATGGGTGGGGGAGGGGGAGTGTTATTATTATCATTAGATTATTTTAGAATGCTTGTAATCAGAAAGAGTTCAAGACTCTAATGGATGATTTCAGTAGTGGAAAATTGATTGCCTTGGACAATAATTAGATTGGCATTTTTTTTTTTAAAAGAAGGAAATACTGAACTCTCTGCAGAGAATCCAACCTGATGTCAATTACTTATAAGGAGAATGTGAAAAATACACCATGTAAAGTTTTAGTAACTAGTTTGGATTTAAGAAGAAATAGGTTTCTGAGTGTTCAAATGTATTTATATTAATGTTTTATATTTGTAATTCTGAGATGAATATGGGACACAAAAGCCATTTGGAGCTTTATTTTTGTGATTTCACAGGCTCACTTCACCTTCCTTATCTTCTGTCCATGTACAGAATCCTATTTTTCTGACACTACAGTTGAGAGTGAAAGTGAAGGCTGTTGACCTTAATCTTGTCCTTGCTTCCTCATCAGATTCTAAAGAAATTACAGTCAGTTTCAGGGTTAGGCTAAGAATACCTGCCTGCACCAACCTATCACCTCAAGACATTTATTAGGTAACATGAAGGTAATAAGACATTTATTAGGTAATCAGAGTCATAGCAGGATCATGAGGAGACACAGCTATCACATGCAGGAACCTTGGCCTCAGAGTTTCCAGTTTAGTGAATAAATGAGACAAGCCAAGATATCCCTTTACAAGTTCATTTGCACTCAGTCATGTATATGTGTGTATATATTTTTTAACTATTTCTTTATGTAATGCCTTTGTAAGTGTTACAGGCAACTGTGTAAACTATACTGTGTATACTGGTTACCTGAAGAACTTGATTAGTGTTGGTTCCCTTGGAGCTTTTTCAGCTAGATATTTGTTGAGCATGCAGTGCTGTTCAGCTCTATGAGTCAGACTTTAGTTAAACTTTATTAATAAATAACTGAAATTCTGAATATGGATGCTGCTGTACTGCTATTTTATGTATCAGGACTATAAACAGCAGTTGTGCACTGGTAATTTTCCCATGGGACTCCAAGGTGGGTCAGTGGTAAAGAACTGGTCTACCTTTGTAAGAGACATGGGAGATATGGGTTCAATCCCTGGGTTGGGACAATCCCTTGGAGAAGGAAATAGCAACCTGCTCCAGTATTCTTGCCTGGAAAATTCCATGAACAGAGGAGCCTGGCAGGCTACAGTCCATGGGGTCACAAAGAGTTAGACATGACTTAGCAATTATACAACAACAACAACTTTATTAAAACCCTTAGACGATTTCTCCTCTACAGAGTGCAATACAAAACAAGGAGAAATAAGTCAATTTTCAATTGAAGAAGTTCAGCCATTTATATCTACTTACACATAAGCCTCAGTATGACACTAAAGAAAGAGTGTGTGTGTGTGAGTCACTCAGTCGTGTCCAACTCTCTGCGACCCCATGGACTGCATCCTGCCAGGCTCCTCCATCCATGGGATTTTCCAGGCAAGAATACTGGAGTGTGTTGCCATTTCCTTCTTCAAAAGAAAGAGTATGAGGAGGAATGTTATAAAGTAGAAATAGTTTTGTCAAAGGACTGTTTCCTGTGTTCAAGAAAAAGTTATTTTTAATAAGTGATTACCTTAATGTGTCTGATGTTGAGGCAACTGGTCTGTCAGTGTGTTGTGTAATAATTATTGGCTAAAAGTTAATTTTCATTAGAGTTTAGTTTTTTAAAAGTGAGTTAGAGATACAAAATATAGATAGTTTCTCCTCTTATAATTGAGGAAAATGGCACAATTAAGTTTTTTTTTTTTTTTTTTTTTTTTTTTAACATTTGCTTTGTATAGATATTATATATACTAACCACAGAGCTTTCCAGGTAGCACTAGTGGTAAAGAACCCACCTCCAATACAGGAGACGTTAAGAGATGCAGTTTTGATCCCTGGGACAGGATGATCCCCTGGACAAGGACATGGCAACACACTCCAACATTCTTGCCTGGAGAATTCCATGGACAGAGGAGCCTGGCAGGCCATAGTCCTTAGGGTCACAAAGAGTCAGACCTGACTGAGCAACTTAGCTGCTGCTGCTGCTAAGTCACTTCAGTCGTGTCTGACTCTGCGTGACCCCATAGACGTCAGCCCACCAGGCTCTCCTGCCCCTGGGATTCCCCAGGCAAGAAAACTGGAGTGGGTTGCCATTTCCTTCTCCAATGCATGAAAGCGAAAAAGTGAAAGTGAAGTCGCTCAGTCGTGTCTGACTCTTAGCGACCCCATGGGCTGCAGCCCACCAGGCTCCTCCATCCAGGGGATTTTCCAGGCAAGAGTACTGGAGTGGGGTGCCATTGCCTTCTCTGGAGCAAGTTAGCACACATGCACACTAACCACAGCAGACTATTGGTACATCTTATTTTTCTATCAGCTTAGATTAAGCTGACTTCTGGCTCTGGAGAGAATGACACCAAACTAAGTATCTTCCAAAACACAGAGAATGAATTGGAAGGAGCAGTAGTTTCGAAAAGGCTCATTGATCTTACTTTTGAATAGTTTGTCATTGGCCAAGTGATGATGGCCCAAACAATACTCAGTCAGTCCTTTTCCTCTGCTTTTCCCATGGTCTGTACTAAAAACTTTGGCATTTATTCAAAAGTACAACACGTAGAAAAAACTTCAAACCACCAAGTATCTTAAACATTCATATTTATTCTCAGTTATTTTTATAGAATCCAGGTTAAAGATGAAAATATGGGACCTACTGTTGAGTTACGCCTTCAATATAAGAGGATCTTTACCGTCCAGGAAATGTCCTTCTGTCATGTTTTTCATAACCGATTTCTTGTAGGGAGGAAAATAAAAGCTTAGACACAGTACCTTTATCTTTTATTTACAATGGATGTTCATCTCTTTAAAGTATTTAATTACTGGTTTCTCCCACTTCAGTGATCTTGCCTGGAAAATCCCAGGGACGGGGGAGCCTGTTGGGCTGCCGTCCATGGGGTCACACAGAGTTGGACATGACTAAAGTGACTTAGCAGTAGCAGCAGCTCTATTATATTGTACTTTCTCCTGAATTGCCTTAAGCCCTATGCTCATCTGCAAATTCTGCTTCACCAACTTTCTCACTCTTGCTGCAGCAGCTCACAAGTTCTCACTCTTTCCTGAGCTTCCGTCTTCTGTGCTTTTCCTATTTTACTATCTTTTTGAGTCATCCTACTCACTTTAGTAACCACCTACCTACCTATAACTCCTACTTCTCCTTCTCTCCTGAAATCTGGGCATATATTTCTGACTGTCTCCTACACACTTCATATGTATTCCCCACAGGCATATGAAGCTCATGTCCAAATCTGGATTTATCATTTTTTTTCTATTCTAACCTACTATTCCTTCTGCCTATTTTATGTAATTTTGTCATGATCCATAGAGTGATCCAAATCATGCTTCTGCAATAATTCTAGAATATTCCTTTTCTTTCGCCTTACCAAAAACACTCACCAAGTTCAAATTACTCTCATTCTGAGCTAACTTCTAGAATCTACCAACTTCTGTCCATCTAAACAGACTCTAAGTTCTTCTCATAATAACTTCAAGAATGTTAAGATAATGACCTGAGACTGTTTTTTGCCACTTTTGCTAACCCGTCCTGATACATACTCTGTTTAGTCAGCAAAACTGTATTACTATCTTTAAAAAGTACAAATTGAATATTCAGTCTCTTGCATAAACATAGTAGATGAATTATAAGTGCCTTAGCAAAACAGATATCTTGCCCCTGTATATTTCTTTAGCTTTATCTTTTGGTCCTTCTTTTGCACCCTAGATTTCAACTGACCCCAAACTGTATTGAAAAATCACTGTATTTAAACACAAGGAATTTAAGGCAGGAAATTTTTACATAGTTGTTGGAAGAATTTAAAAGTTAACAGTAGACTGTGAAGTAATATAGAGATTAGCAGCATTGGAAAGGCACTATCACCTCCAGACTGGAGAGAAAAAGGAATAATACTGTAGTACTGATCCCAGTTTGTCCCAGGACAACTAGAGCCATAGAAGAGATGGAACTGGTGCCAGAGACACGATTGGATAATGCAGAAAGAGAGAGGGAAGAACTCCCATCTCTTCTCCCTTCTAGCCATGATTCCCACTGGTGAACTAAGCAGCTAGTAGATAGAGGTAGGAATCTTAGAAATGCAGCATTGATCCTTGAATTTCTCATTTATTGTATGTGATAGGAAGGCCTACCTTGATAAGCTAGTGTAATAATTAGAGATAATGTCAAATAACTTGATAGTGCATCTGGAAAACAGTATTCTCTGAATCAAAGATAACCTATCAATTTGCATATGCTAAGGCAATGGCACCCCACCCCAGTACTTTTGCCTGGAAAATCCCATGGACGGAGGATCCTGGTAGGCTCCAGTCCATGGGGTCGCTAGAGTCGGACACGACTGAGCGACTTCCCTTTCACTTTTCACTTTCATGCATTGGAGAAGGAAGTGGCAACCCACTCCAGTATTCTTGCCTGGAGAATCCCAGGGACGGGGAGCCTGGTGACCTTGTGTCTATGGGGTTGCACAGAGTCGGACACGACTGAAGCGACTTAGCAGCAGCAGCAGCAGCATGCTATGCTAAGTCACTTCAGTCATGTCCGACTCTGTGTGACCCCATAGACAACAGCCCACCAGGCTTCCCCGTCCCTGGGATTCTCCAGGCAAGAACACTGGAGTGGGTTGCCATTTCCTTCTCCAATGCATGAAAGTGAAAAGAGAAAAGTGAAGTTGCTCAGTCATGTCCGACTCTTAGCGACCCCATGGATTACAGCCTACCAGGCTCCTCTGTTCGTGGGATTTTCCAGGCAAGAGTACTGGAGTGGGGTGCCATTGCAATTTGCATATATTCAACATTAAATGGCAACAGTTTCAAAACAAGATATTTACCAATCTGCCTCATTGTTTGTATTTCTCAAACTTAGCAGATTATCTGAAAGGTGATCCTTACCCATAATTATGATTAATGTATGTATTGATAACATTCAAACATTTATGATTATATGTGCTAAGTTAGGTGCTAAGGATACACAGTGCATTCTTGTTTCATGATTCAGTGGATCTATTAAGATTTCATTGTGAGATAAACCTTGTCCCCACTTCTGTCTCTACCCCCAAATTTTGAGTGGTTTCTTACAGTCCACTTTCATAAAACAAAAGAAAAATGAATGTCACCCTGAATTAAAATCTTCTGCAGTGTCTGCCAAACTGTCTAGGCTGAAGTTTTTCTGGCTGGGACACTTCAGGGATGAACTCTGAGAAGATGGTAACTACTGAACCAGCAGCTAAAAGAAGAATTCTGTGCTCACTGGGCGTGTTGTACTCTATTCATTAAAGCAAGAAGAGAAAAACCTTTAGAAACCAGCTCTTAGGGAGATATGTAAATTGAATTTTTTTCCTTTTTTTTATGGCATCTTTGAGATGCTTATTCAAATAAATAGAAATCATATACCTTCTATAACTGATTAAATAGAATAGTGTTTTAACCAGGCATAGGTTTACATTTCATCTGGGCATTTTCTCCCATGAAATAAGAAACAGTTTAAGGTTTATATTCTGAAAAGTTTCTGGCAATTGCAATTCTGAAGTATAAGGTTGAGTGATCAATTGTGACTAGTCATTTTCTGTCACAGTTGAATGCAAATATTGTGATGAAGACTGGAAGCTGACTGTGGCTCACATCATGAACTCCTTATTGCCAAATTCAGACTGAAATTGAAGAAAGTAGGGAAAACCACCAGACCATTCAAGTATGACCTAAATCAAATCCCTTATGATTTTACAATGGAAGTGAAAAATAGGTTTAAGGACTAGATCTGATAGATAGAGTGCTTGATGAACTATGGATGGAGGTTCCTGATATTGTACAGGAGACAGGGATCAAGATCATCCCCATGGAAAAGATATGCAAAAAAGCAAAATGGCTGTCTGGGGAGGCCTTACAAATAGCTATGAAAAGAAGAGTAGCGAAAAGCAAAGGAGAAAAGTAAAGATATAAGCATCTGAATGCAGAGTTCCAAAGAATAGCAAAAAGAGATAAGAAAGCCTTCTTCAGCAATCAATGCAAAGAAATAGAGGAAAAAACAGAATGGGAAAGACTAGAGATCCCTTCAAGAAAATTAGAGATACCAAGGGAACATTTCATGCAAAGATGGACTCGATAAAGGACAGAAATTGTATGGACCTAACAGAAGCAGAAGATATTAAGAAGAGGTGGCAAGAATACACAGAAGAACTGTACAAAAAAGAGCTTCACGACCCAGATAATCATGATGGTGTGATCACTGACCTAGAGCCAGATATCCTGGAATGTGAAGTCAAGTGGGCCTTAGAAAGCATCATTACGAACAAAGCTAGTGGAGGTGATGGCATTCCAGTTGAGCTATTTCAAATCCTGAAAGATGATGCTGTGAAAGTGCTGCACTCAATATGCCAGCAAATTTGGAAAACTCAGCAGTGGCTGCAGGACTGGAAAAGGTCAGTTTTCATTTCAATCCCAAAGAAAAGCAATACCAAAGAATGCTCAAACTACCACACAATTGCATTCATCTCACACGCTAGTAAAGTAATGCTCAAAATTCTCCAAGCCAGGCTTTAGCAATATGTGAACTGTCAACTTCTAGATGTTAGAGCTGGTTTTAGAAAAGGCAGAGACCAAATTTCCAACATCTGTTGGATCATCGAAAAAGCAAGAGAGTTCCAGAAAAACATCTATTTCTGCTTTATTGACTATGCCAAAGTCTTTGACTGTGTTGATCACAATAAACTGTGGAAAACTCTTCAAGATATGGGAATACCAGACCACCTGACCTACCTCTTGAGAAATTTGTGTGCAAGTCAGGAAGCAACAGTTAGAACTGGACATGGAATAACAGACTGGTTCCAAATAGGAAAAGGAGTTCATCAAGGCTGTATATTGTCACCTTGCTTATTTAACTTTTATAAAGAGTACTTCATGAGAAATGCTGGGCTGGAAGAAGCACAAGCTGGAATCAACATTGCTGGGAGAAATATCAATAACCTCAGATATGCAGATGACACCACCCTATGGCAGAAAGTGAAGAGGAACTAAAAAACCTCTTGATGAAAGTGAAAGAGGAGAGTGAAGAAATTGGCTTAAAGCTCAACATTCAGAAAATTAAGATCATGGCATCTGGTCCCATCACTACAGGGGAAATAGATGGGGAAACAGTGGAAACAGTGTCAGACTTTATTTTGGGGGGCTCCAAAATCACTGCCGTTGGTGACTTCAGCCATGAAATCAAAAGACGCTTACTCCTTGGAAGAAAAGTTATGACCAACCTAGATAGCATATTGAAAAGCAAAGACATTACTTTGCCAACTAAGGTCCGTCTAGTCAAGGGTATGGTCTTTCCTGTGGTCATGTATGGATGTGAGAGTTGGACTGTGAAGAAGGCTGAGTGCCAAAGAATTGATGCCTTTGAACTGTGGTGTTGGAGAAGACTCTTGAGAGTCCCTTGGACTGCAAGGAGATCCAACCAGTCCATTCTGAAGGAGATCAGCCCTGGGATCTCTTTGGAAGGAATGATGCTAAAGCTGAAACTCCAGTACTTTGGCCACCTCATGCAAAGAGTTGACTCATTGGAACAAATTAGGATGGGGGCAGGAGGAGAGGGGGACAACAAAGGATGAGATGGCTGGATGGCATCACTGACCCAATGGACATGAGTCTGAGTGACCTCCGGGAGTTGGTGATGGACAGAGAGGCCTAGCGTGCTGTGATTCATGGGGTTGCAAAGAGTCGGACACGACTGAGCAACTGAACTGAACTGAACTGAGCTGAAATATCAATGCAAGACATGGTGGAGGGTGATTGGAAATAAAGTTTTCTTTAGTTGGTCTGCATAAACCATTTAAGTGGTCTGACAGTAGTGGTCCTCATGGGCCAGTGGGTATAGGGAGGTACTGGGTTTTAATCAGAGGTTGGAAGTTCCTCCCAGCACATTTCTTTTTTTGCTGTTACCCAAGAAGCATCTCTTTTATTCACTGATGAGAGAAACTTTTTGAAATCTTGACTCTTTAATATCTAATCAGAAATTTTGTCGCTAACTGCTGCTGCTGCTGCTAAGTCACTTCAGTCGTGTCCAACTCTGTGCGACCCCATAGACGGAAACCCACCAGGTTTCCCCGTCCCTGGGATTCTCCAGGCAAGAACACTGGAGTGGGTTGCCATTTCCTTCCCCAATGCGTGAAAGTGAAAAGTGAAAGAGAAGTCGCTCAGTCGTGTCTGACTCTTAGCGACCCCATGGACTGGAGCCTACCAGGATCCACCATCCATGGGATTTTCCAGGCAAAAGTACTGGGATGGGGTGCCACTGCCTTCCCCGTTTGTCGCTAAAGGACAGAACATTTTCGGCAACAGAGTCTGGGGAGGTCTAATCTAAATAGGTCATTCTTAATTTTGGTTTACAAAATTATATTTTCATTTATAAACAGTCTAAATACTTTAAACTCTAAAACTTGATTTTTCCCATGTTAAATAAAACTTACATATCAAATTTCGAATTTTTTAAGCATTTTGAACATGTACTCAGTAACAAAATTATGAGAAAATGCAATGAAATTATATAGTGCATGATTCTTAAACATTAAAGCATTTACCTTAAGCAGTCGATGCAAAGATATACACTAGAAAGATCAAATACTAATAAGATTTTTAATATATGCATTTTTAAATAATTGCAGAAACAATGTAATAAGATGATATAATAATTCATCAAGTTTATTCATCAAGCATCTATCAGAGAACCTGGTCAGAGTACCTCAGTAAGTATTTGTTGCGTGATATGTACAAAAGCAATTCAGATGAAGGTATAATGAAAATCGGGTGACTATGGAAGACTAACAGAAAAGAGATTTCAGTTGAGAAGTAGGACTGAAATTTGTTTTCAAATAACTGAATAAAAACATGGTAGAAAGCATACTGATTGATGGAATAGTGTGATTAAAACCAGAGGAACAGGAAAGCAAATACACATCCCTCAGACTTAGGATAATACAATATTTTGAAGGAGGACATAACAAAACAGACGTTACATGAAATAATATGTTCATTTAGTTGCAGCATCTTGAGAGCAGAAGTGGTTGCTTCCAGGAGGTGCAAGAAATTAGGATACAGAAAGTAGGTTACCTCCTGAGAAGGAAATTACTTCCTTGGATAACTAGCAAGTGTTCATTGGTGTGGTACCGAAGAATTCGACTTAGCTAGTCATCCTGAGATAACTGAGAAATAGCTATAGGGAAGCAAGTAGAATGGTGACAAATAAAGCAGGTAACATTGCTATGCTATGCTATGCTATGCTAAGTCACTTCAGTCGTGTCCGACTCTGTGTGACCCCATAGACGGCAGCCCACCAGGCTCCCCCGTCCCTGGGATTCTCCAGGCAAGAACACTGGAGTGGGTTGCCATTTCCTTCTCCAATGGATGAAAGTGAAAAGTGAAAGTGAAGTCGCTCAGTCGTGTCTGACTCTTAGCGACCACATGGACTGCAGCCTACCAGGCTCCTCCATCCATGGGATTTTCCAAGCAAGAGTACTGGAGTGGGGTGTCATTGCCTTCTCCGACTTAACATTGCAGATACCTGGAAAACTTCTTACTGGGAAGGATTACAGATGTGTTGGCCTCTTTCCAAAGAGCTCATGCTCGCCATGTGGTAGATTTTTTTTTTTTTTTTTTTGGTAAAAATCACGATGCATCTAGTACTTGCACTGTAGTTTAGAGAAAATGGTGTAGAACTAAGCATTAAGGGACTTGATCAAGTTGGTGGAATAAAGAATTCATGCGTTTATGGACTCTATTCCACCTGCAAGAAATAGGAGAATTTCCACACCAAAAAATACCTTCCTTCAGGCATTAGAAATATTCCAAGATAGACTCAGTTATACCAGTGCAATGTTATTTGTAGCAAAATTTGAAAAATACTGCTTCCTGGGCTTGTGTTAAAAGTATAGGCATTTTACTTTGTATACTTGCCAGTTTGTAGATGTATCTAGTAGTGCTCCAAAACACTTACTCTTTCTTTTCAGCTTCCTAAATTGTAGTTGTTTGAAGAAAGTGATACAGTTATTTCATGTATTTCGAGTGGATGTTTTTATTTTCTTCTTTTTTTTTTTTTTTTTTACTTTGTACAGTCTTTCATCTTGGTAGATGGTTGTAGAAAAATCTATTCTTTTCCATCGACATTATTTAAAATAGCTACAAAAGAGGCATTTAATAAATACTTGTTGAAGGGATTAATGAAAAATAAATTCATCAGTCTTAATTAACTTATCCAAGAAAAATACTAAAAATTCAGCTCATTGCCTTTTTTGTGTTCCTTCCATACCTGCAACAAGTCAATTTAAGATTGCTTTGGATTTTGGAATTTATTGAGTTGTGGTTTCAAAACTAACCCTGGCAATAATACTCTAGGATTAAAAAATTCCTTTGATAGAAGCTCTAGGATGGACTGTTGTTGTTCAGTAACTAAGTCATGTCCTACTCTTTGTGACCCCATGGACTGCACAATACTAGACTTTCTTATCCTTTACTCTCTCCCTGAGTTTGCTGAAACTCATGTGGATTGAATCAGTGATGCCATCCAACCATCTAATCCTCTGTCATCCCCTTCTCCTCTTGCCACCAATCTTTCCCAGTATCAGGGTCTTTTCCAATAAGTCACTTCTTTGCATCAGGTGACCAAAGTGTTGGAGCTTCAGCATCAGTACTTTCAATGGATATTCAGGATTGATGTTCTTTGGATTGACTGGTTTGATCTTGCTGTCCAAGCGACTCTCAAGAGTCTTCTCCAGCACCACAGTTTGAAAGCATCAATTCTTTGGTGCTCAGCCTTCTTTATGATTCAACTCTCACATCTGTACATGACTATTGGAAAAAAAATGTATCTTTGACTAGATGGACCTTTGTTGGCAAAGTGATGTCTACTTTTTAATACACCATCTAGGTTTGTCATAGCTTTTCTTCCAAGGAGCAAGTGTCTTTAAATTTTGTGGCTGCAGTCACCATCTGCAGTGATTTTGGAGCCCCCAAAAATGAAATCTGTCACTGTTTCCCCTTTTTACCCATTTATTTTCCATGAAGTGATGAGATCAGATGCCATGATCTTAGTTTTCTGAACGTTCAGTTTTAAGCCAGCTTTTTCACTCTCCACTTTCACTTTCATCAAGAGGCTTTTTAGTTCCTCTTCACTTTCTGCCATTATAGTGGCATCATCTGCATATCTGAGATTATTGCTATTTCTCCTGGTAATCTTGATTCCAGCTTATGAGTCATCTGTCCCAGCATTTTGCATGGTATACTCTGCATATGAGTTAAATAAACAGAATGACAAAATTGGGAAAGGAGCCTTGATATATTCCTTTCCCAATTTTGAACCAATCTGTTGTTCCAAGTCCAGTTCTAACTTGCTTCTTGTCCTGCATACAAGTTTCATTGTGCAGTAATTTGAACATTTTTGGCATTGCCTTTCTTTGGGATTGGAATGAAAACTGACCTTTTCCAGTCCTGTGCCCACTGCTGAGTTTTCCAAATTTGCTAGCATATTGAGTGCCGTATTTTCCCAGCATCATCTTTTGGTATTTTAAATAGCTGAGCTGGAATTCCATCACCTCCATTAGCTTTGTTTTTATTAATGCCTCTTAAGGCCCACTTTACTTCACACTCCAGGATGTCTGGCTCTACATGAGTGACCGCACCACTGTGGTTATCTGGGTCATTAAGATCTTTTTTGTACAGTTCTTCTGTGTATTCTTGCCACCTCTTCTTAATCTCTTCTGCTTCTGTTAGGTCTATGCCATTTCTGTCCTTTATTGTGTTCAGCTTTGCGTGAAATTCTCCCTTGGCATCTCCAATTTTCTTGAAGAGATCTCTAGTCATTCCCATTTTATTATTTTCCTCTAGTTCTTTGCATCATTCACTTAAGAAGGCTTTTTAATCTAGAATGGATGATTAAGTGTATATTTTTAAATTAGACATATTATAAATAGGAATTATTTTAAGATCTCTCATACATATTTTTGTATAAAAGAAAATCTCTCTTTGTGGCCACTTTTTCTTTTTTTTTTCCTGTAGCTTCAGTTCAGTTCAGTTGCTCAGTCATGTCTGACTCTGCAGCCCCAAGGACTGCAGCATGCCCACCTTCTCTGTCATCAGCAATATCGAGAGCTTTCTCAAATTCATGTCCATCAAGTCAGTTATATGATCAAACCATCTCATCCTCTGTCATTCCCTTCTTCTCCTGCCTTCAATCTTTCCCAGCATCAGGGTCTTTTCAAGTGAATCAGCTCTTCACATCAGGTGGCCAAAGTATTGGAGTTTCAGCTTCAACATCAGTCCTTCCAATAAATATTCAGGACTGATTTCCTTTAGGATTGACTGGTTTGATCTCCCTTAAGTCCAAAGGACTCTCAAGAGTCTTCTCTAAGACCACAGTTCAAAAGCATCAATTCTTCAGTGCTCAGCTTCAGTCCAAGGGACTCTCAAGTGTCTTCTTCAAGTTTAATTCAGTTCAGTTCAGTCGCTCAATCATGTCCGACTCTTTGGGACCCCATGAATTGCAGCACACCAGGCCTCCCTGTCCATCACCAACTCCCAGAGTTCACTCAAACTCACATCCATCGAGTCGGTGATGCCATCCAGCAATCTAATCCTCTGTCGTCCCCTTCTCCTCCTGCCCCCAATCCCTCTCAGCATCAGAGTCTTTTCCAATGAGTTAACTCTTTGCATGAGGTGGCCAAAGTACTGGAGTTTCAGCTTTTGCATCATTCCTTCTAGAGAAATCCCAGGGCTGATCTCCTTCAGAATGGACTGGTTGGATCTCCTTGCAGTCCAAGGGACTCTGGAGAGTCTTCTCCAACACCACAGCTCAAAAGCATCAATTCTTTGCTGCTCAGCCTTCTTCACAGTCCAACTGTCACATCCATACTTGACCACTGGAAAAACCATAGCCTTGACTAGACAGACCTTTGTTGGCAAAATAAAGTCTCTACTTTTCAATATGCTATCTAGGTTGGTCATAACTTTCCTTCCAAGGAGTAAGCGTCTTTTAATTTCATGGCTCCAATCACCATCTGCAGTGATTTTGGAGACCCCCAAAAATAAAGTCTGCCACTGTTTCCACTGTCTCACCATCTATTTCCCATGAAGTAATGGGACCAGATGCCATGGTCTTTGTTTTTTGAATGTTGAGCTTCAAGCCAACTTTTTCACTCTCCACTTTCACTTTCATCAAGAGGCTTTTTAGTTCCTCTTCACGTTCTGCCATAAGGGTGTTTCATCTACATTTCTGTAGCTTACACTTTCTTATGAGGGAAATACAATAGCTGAGAAGAACTCAATAGGTATAATTATACAAGTGAATTCCACAAAGACCATTTTTGTTGTTTTTGTTTAATGTTGCTGCTGCTTCAGTTGTGTCCAACTCTGTGCGACCCCATAGACTGCAGCCTACCAGGCTCCCATGTCCCTGGGATTCTCCAGGCAAAAACACTGGAGTGGATTGCTATTTCCTTCTCCAATGCATGTAAGTGAAAAGTGAAAGTGAAGTCACTCAGTCGTATCTAACTCTTAGTGACCCCATGGACTGCAACCCACCTGGCTCCTCCGTCCATGGATTTTCCAGGCAAGAGTACTGAAGTGGGGTACCATTGCCTTCTCCATTTGTTTAATGAATTATCAACAAATGCTTAGAGTACTGACATGTAGTAGGCACTCAACATCTATGTTCGGAAATAATTAATTTGTATATTGATATTTATAAAAATGCCTAGTTAGTTTATAATTATTAATGTGGGTTATTTTGGAACTTAAACTCTCCATCTCTCCTCCAGGTAAAAATAATATTTTTCAAAGTTGAGTTTCTAAAACGATGCTACTAGTTCACTGAGAGTATGAACTTAAATCACTGTATTGATGCAAATTGCCTGAAATTAAAGTTTGCAGCTTTTATTCTGCTTGAGAAATGCACAGATGGGTTAATATTTCATATATGCACACTCTGGGCATGTTCTACAAATGTAATATCCTTGCTGGAGAGTGTTTAGTTTAGTTTAGAGACTCATTTACTTAGATTGTAGGAGCCAAGTAGATAGCTGTGTTAAAGCAGTTTTAAACTGTTATCTATTAATATAAACATGTTTAATAGGAATACTGAATAGTTTATAAGCACTTTACTACTTTTAACCTAGACCATTATTGTCACCACTTAAATTACTAGTGGCTCAGAGGGCTTTCCTGTTGGCTTATACAGTATAGAATCTGCCTGCAATTAAGGAGACCTGAGTTTGATCCCTGGATCAAGAAGATCCATTGGAGACTGGAATGACAACTCACTGCAATATCCTTTCCTGGAGAATTCCATGAGTAGAGGAGTCTAGTGGCCTATAGTCTATGGGGTCACAAAGAGTTAAACATAACTAAGTGACTAATACTTTCAAGGTATTCTGAGGGCTGATTCCTTAGAGATGATAAAACTGATATTGTATAAGACAAGAAAAACACCTATCTTAGCTTTGAAAATTATCATTTTTTTAATAGTAGACTCAGTGCAGGGGGCACAGGGTTAGATCCCTGGTCAGGAAGTTCTGCTTCCCATACAGTTCAGCATAACCCCTCCCCCTGCAAAAATTGAAAGCAGTATGCACAAGTCTGCACTGGACTTGTGCTAAGAACTTTCTCTCTATGTTCTCTCTCCCCCACTCCTCCACCCTTGCTCTCTTCTCTTCCTCCTTTTAATAATGAATATATATGCATCCAGATATAGCTATTTAAACCCATGGTTCTCAACTGGGTGATTTTACTATCCAAAAAATACTACGCAGTGTCTGGAGGCATTTTTATTGATTATCATTTCCTGGGAGATACAACTGAAGTTTAGTGAATACAGGCCAGGCTAGGCTAGGCTAGGCTAAGTCGCTTCAGTAGTGTCCGACTCTGTGCGACCCAATAGACGGAAGCTCACCAGGCTCCTCCGTCCCTGGGATTCTCCAGGCAAGAACACTGGAGTGGGTTGCCATTGCCTACTCCAATGCATGAAAGTGAAAAGTGAAAGTGAAGTCGCTCAGTCGTGTCCGACTCTTAGCGACCCCATGGACTGGAGCCTACCAGGCTCCTCCATCCATGGGATTTTCCAGGCAAAAGTACTGGGGTGGGGTGCCATTGCCTTCCCCGAATAGAGGCCAGAGGTGCTGCTAAATATCCTACATTATACAGGACAACACCTCACAGCAAAAAAAAAAAATTACCTGGTCCCAAATAGCAATAGTACATTTGAGAAACAATGGTTTAAATTAAGGAAAAGATCATGTCTTCTTTGGAAAGAGTGTGTCCATGTCCTCATAGAAACTATTATTACTCTGTTTAATTGGAAAGAAAATAAGTATTTTCAACCAAAATATTTTTATATGTATGCTATTTCAGAATCATTGGAGGTCAATTAAGTTAAATGATTCCCTGTGTTAAAATTGTCTTCTGGTATCTTGGTCAAGATCATCAAAACTCTTCCTGAGCCATTTAGCCATAAAAATGGGAAAAAAAATATAGGTGAGGGCAAAGTGGAGTTGGGGAGAGATTGGAGAGAAGGAGAAACCAAATTCCAATAGAATCAGAGTTACAAAAAGACATAACATTTGAGGGAATCCTTTGGTTTATCAAACTCTGATGCCAAAGCAGTGCTTCTCTTACAGTAAGATATTTAAATAAATTTGTACACTCCAAAAATTATTCACATTTGCATGCAGCTTCCCAAATGCCAATTTCAATAGTCATAACATTGTAATTGAAGTTATATTCTGGAAAATGTCATAAACATGCTATGCAGTAGTGGGCTTCATATGATAATCAAGCAAAAGCTGCAGACTTTACAGATTAATTTGGTTTAATGCATTTCTGTTTTTTGTTTTAATCTGAAAAACAAAGGAACATCTTTTCAAGTAATAGATTGCTTGATTTAAAAACAAAGGTGTAGTGACTTAAGATTAAGGAAAAGAAGACTTCATGTAGTTCTGTTAGTTACCACATAACTGTTATTTGTGCTAAGTCATTTAAAGCCAGAAATCTTCATTTCTTTAAAATTTAAAGTTTAAAATTTCTTTAAAATGTATAAAAAATAAACAGTCACATCTTTCAGAAAATAGTAGTATATTTTTCCATTCTTCACAGAATTTTAAAATTTATTTTTATCTATTGTACTATAAAAATAAATCTTGCCTATCATGCAGAGTGAAATAAGCCAGAAAGAAAAACACCAATACAGTATACTAATGCACATATATGGAATTTAGAAAGATGGTAACGATAACCCTGTATGTGAGACAGCAAAAGAGACACAGATGTATAGAATAGTCTTTTGGACTCTGTGGGAGAGGGAGAGGGTGGGATGATTTGGGAGAATGGCATTGAAACATGTATAATACCATATAAGAAACGAATCGCCAGTCCAGGTTCAATGCAGGATATAAGATGCTCGGGGCTGGTGCCCTGGGATGACCCAGAGGAATGGTACGGGGAGGGAGGTGGGAAGGGGGTTCAGGATGGGGAATGCGTGTACACCCGCGGTGGATTCATGTTGATGTATGGGAAAACCAATACAACATTGTAAAGTAAAAAAAAAAAAAAAAAAGACAAACCACAAATAGGAAGAAAATAGTTGTGACCCATGTATATGGTAAAAGACCTGTGTTCAGAATTTATATAGAACTCTTAAAATTCAGTATTAAGAGAAAAACAACCCAATAATATAATGGACAGAAGATTTGAATTGATGTTTCACCATAGATAATATATGCTAGCAAGCACATGGAAAAATGTTCAATGTCATTAATCACTATGGTAATGCACACAAAACTATGAGATTACACTTTATGTAGTAGAATGACATAAAAATAAACCATATTTTAAAAACCAACAATATCTAAATGTGGGGAAATTGGAATTCTTGTACATTGATGGTTGCAATGGGAAATGATATATCTAATTTGCAAAATATGTCATCAACTTCTAAAAGGTTAAACAGGGACTTAAGGGCACCCAGACATTCCATTCCTAGATACTGACACAACAAAAATTAAAGCATGTTTATACAAAGACTTGAACCAGAATTTCATAGCAACATTATAAAAAATAGCCTCAAACTGGAAAAATCTAATAGTCCATTAACTGATGAATGAATAAAAAATTATATTTTCAATGGAATGCTATCCAGTAATAAAAAGGAATCAACAACTACAGCATATAGCATTGGTGAACCTTGAAAACACTATGTTAAATGAAAGAAGCCAGATACAAAATGCTATATATTATATAATCCCATTTATATGAAATTTCTAGAAACAGCAACACTCTGAGGCAAAAAGGTCAGTGGTTGCCTGAGGCTGGTGTTTGAAGCAGGAATTGCCTGCAAAAAGGAATGAGAGAAACTTTGGGAGTGTTGGAATTTTGCTAAAAATGGAATGATGAAATGTGATGATAGTTGCACAACTGAGTAAATATACTAAAAGCCATCAGATTTACTAAATTGTTATGGAATGTAACTTATACCTCAATAAAGTTGTCAAAAAAGAAAAAACAACTATTTTCTCATAAGTGTATTTTGCTAACTATTTGGCATATTTATGAAGTATGGACTTTCTCATGTATCCTTTTATTTAAAACATCGTATTATACAGCATTGCAATCTGGTCTGTAATTTTTGTTTTTGTAAACTATGTAATTCTGAAATAGGAAATAAAAAAGTATTTCCAGTCTTTAATGAAGCATTATTAAAAAGTGACAATAATAAAAGATTTTGCAATGAATTTATCCAAATTTTGAAAATCTTTGGAAAGAGTCCCAAATACCTGCAAAGGTAGGATATTTGCTCCTGGACAGTAGTTTAAGAGCTTTATTTACACTATCATTTTCAGGTATACAAAGATAAAATTTGTAGATTGAATATCATAGAAACTAATTGAAAACCTCAATTAACTGGAATTGGATGCCCAGACAAATTGATTTCTCTAGTTATTGCCTTATCTAAAATGCCTCTTCCAATATGCAAAACCAATACAATATTGTAAAGTAAAAATATAAATAAATAAATTGTAAAAAAAAAAAAAATAAAATGTCTCTTTTGATTCAACTTGCACTGTTGAAAATATTTCTAGACTAAATACTCAATTTCCCTGTTTTCATAATTAGACGAAAAAAGTGACTCTTTTCATGTTGGCTGATTGTCTTGTGTCCCAGGATAATTATTCTAAAACCATTCCCATTGTAGAATATTGCAGTTGTATAGTGTGTAAAGACTGGAAATGATAAAGCATTGGACTACTTTTTAACTGAAATTGCTGGAGTGAGCCTTTTTTTAAACTCATTTGTCTTGCTGTTTTAAAGTATAAAACAAAGAAATGTTTTAGTAATGTTAAGACTGATTATTTGGTCTCCTGGTGTTTGAAGTTTGAATGTACTTCTAAGTTACCTGAGATTCTCTAGGGATCAGGTGGAAAGCCAGTGTTAACAAACAGGTGTTCCAATAACCCAGAGCTTCTTGGCCCTACATTATTAACATTTTGGCCCAGATTTTTTGTTGTGGAAGGAGGGGGCTGTTAAACATATGGAGTGCCAAGTGCAATGTTTAAAAGTATCCCTGTAGGACCTTACCTTCCCCAGCTTTGACAACCCAAAATGCCTCTGACATAGTCCCTTTGAAAACCCCTGCTGTGTCCTGTTAAAATTAAACCTACGTTTTCACAATATCGAGCTATGTGGCCACAGTGCATTCTTTTAATGCCTCTCTCCTAATCTTGGAAAAATTGGGAAAAGACAATGATTTTGTTAATTCAGATGGAGTTTTAGGTCATGTGTATTATGTAAAATATATAAACAGGGCAAATCAGAATGCAGGCAGAGAAGGTTGTTGCACAGGACTGTAAGATTGCTGCCCCTCTACTGGGCTGTAGAGCACAGTGAGTGTGCTGACTGTGCATCAGAGGATGCCGCTGCAAGATAGGATAGGGTTGAGACCATTTTCTATCTTGTTAGTCCCTGGGGAGACAGCCCACGTGTGTGCAGGCTGGTCAGGGGTCTCGGTAGTGTGAGGAAATGTGAGGTATTGGGGGATGATAGTTTGGTAATGCTGATTCATACAATAAGAAGGAATCTCTTTTTTTTTTTTTTAACACTGCAGGAGCAAAAGGGCTGGCTGGGTGCAGATCCTGCCTTTGCCCCGTCATAAAACACTACCAAAGATGCCTGTGCCACAGGGAGGGCTCTTTGCGAAAAATAACATAGGAAAAGGATCTGTAATTTTCAACATACTCTGCAAATGAGGGGTTATTGAAAATTTTCTTGTGACTGTTATTATGTGTTATGGACTAGAAAATATGTGGCCAGCATGAGTTAAACATCAGAAACTCAGGATCAAACCTCATTCCCTTTTTTGTGTCATTACTCTCCCTTTTTTTTGATGGTTATCCTTCAAAGTGGTTGATGAAACTGAAATCTCATTGTGAATGACTGTAAATATTTCCTATTAAGTCTCTTCTTCCTGTCACAAAACAAGAAATATGATCCTGGCCTTTGATACAGGGAAACTGAGTCATGGAAAAGTTGGTGTTACTGTCATGAATTAGGTTGAAAGTCATCACAGATATTATCTCTAGAGTTTAAATAAGGGGATATAGAAGTTCAGACTAAATCATTGGACAGTTTAAAGGTCAAAGAAGCTGATTAATCAGTGATCTAAAATGATAATGTGATGTTCTTTCTCCCACAAAATTTCCTTTTGGTTGTTGTAAAACTGAAGCCTTAGTTAACTTGTTTGTTTAACAAAAGCAAATATTCACACACAAAATGATTTTAGACAACTTCTCACGTTTTTAACTGAATCAGAGACAAATGTTTGTTATGAAGCTTCTTATTTTACTCAGGTTTCTTTTAAGTGTTTCCTTTCTATTTGGATATATTTTTGGTATTCAATCCTACACATCAAGGTTTTGTTTTTTTCTTTGAATCATTTATTCTTTGATTTTTACAGAAGACTTAACACAGAAAAAGAATTTAATTGACTGGTAACTTCTTACACTGATTAACTCTACCTATCTTGGGATCTGAGTTTAAGCAGTAAATTGTACACATTTCTATTGACATATTATTCATTGGCATTAATTTAGGACGAAGTCATGTAATTAGAGAAAAAAATAAAACAATGTAGAGCAATAGTTGTAGTTTATGTATCATTAAATTTAATATTAGTATAAAGTTGTTCTTGTCCACCTCAAAAATAAAGTATCTTGTTTCTTTACCAGCAAATGGGTTTATTCTGGAATGGCAGAGTATTGCAATTTGGGACAGGCAATCAATGGTGGAATCATACACAATGAGGAATCATAGACAATTCCTCAGAGACAAAGGGAAGAACAGCTTTTATTAGGCTTTAGAAGGAAATTAGGGAGAGTTTGTTTTTATTTTATTTATTTGGCTGTGCACTTTTGCCTGGAAAACCCCATGGATGGAGGAGCCTGGTAGGCTCCAGCCCGTGGGGTCCCTAAGAGTCGGACACGACTGAGCGACTTCAATTTCACTTTTCACTTTCATGCATTGGAGAAGGAAATGGCAACCCACTCCAGTGTTCTTGCCTGGAGAATCCCAGGGACAGGGGAGCCTGGTGAGCTTCCGCCTATGGGGTCGCATAGAGTCGGACACGACTGAAGCGATTTAGCAGCAGCAGCAGCTGGGTCTTAGTTATATCTCATGGGATCTTCCATCTTAGGCATGCAGGATCTTTAATTGTGGTATGGGAAATCTAGTTCTCTAACACAGGATCAAACTATAGCCCTCTGCATTGGGAGCACAGAGTCATAGGCACTGGACCACCAGGGAACTTCCAGGGCAGGTTGTTTTGAATGAAAATTCTCTGGAGAAAAACAAGAGCTCCAGGTTATAGGAGTTTTTTACTGGCTGCAAGCAGTGGTTAGTGCATTATTGCTGGGGTAGGAAGGACCCTCTGTTTCTTAAAATCAGGGGATGAAATTCCCATGTGAAAAAAAGTCCTCCCTTTGACCAGAACAAAAGTAACATTTTTATCATCATGAAGAAAAAGTTGAGAGAATTTTATAGAAAGAATTCTATACAAACAGACTTTCTTAAACAAGCGGTATATGCTTGAGAGTCCTCCCTTCAGGGCTTCCTACTCCACTTTAAATTTATTTTTACACTGTAAATTGTTGTTGTTGTTGTTGTTTTTTTTTTAAGTTATTCATTTCTTTTGATTATATTACAGTTGTTGCTTCTAGTTCTAAAGTGGAATCATAATGGATATTGCCAGAGTTTTAAGAAAAAAATTATATTACTTCAGAAACAAGTGGATTTAAAACTTTTTTCTTGGTACCTTTGGTAAAGCACTGCCAGAAAATTGATATTCTAAAAGCAAGTGTACTTGTTAAATTTAATATACCTGCATATAATACTTAATAAATTATTTCATAGCCTAAAATAGGGAAACTGATGTAAGAAATCCATTTTCTTTCATTAATATAAAACAGTGACATCATAACATTAAAAAAATAGAGTATTTTGATGATTATGCTGGTTTTCTAAGTTTGCAGAATTTTATGAAGGTTATTTTAAATGGTAGAAATTCAACATTCCATCTTCCAAGTAGTCTTTTAAAAAAATAATATTTGTTCATACTATTCATGCATACTATTCAATGTAAAAGATTGAAGTGCTACTAGCAAAAATTCATGAAAACCTTGTTAAATCCTGTCTTTCTTCCTAAAATATGGTCTCTCTAAAACATGAAATACATGTCCAAACGTTCTTGACTGTATAATTGCTTGTCTGTACAACTAAAACCTTAGCTTCCAATCTTAATTGCTCCCAGAGACCGAATCTAGTTTTGGTTGCTCTTACTGCCTCTTCTTTTTCTTAGCTTCTTTTAAAGCCTTGGCTTTCATTAGTGAGCTGCTGCTGCTGCTGCTAAGTCGCTTCAGTCATGTCTGACTCTGTGCAACCCCATAGATGGCAGCCCACCAGGCTCCCCCGTCCCTGTGATTCTCTAGGCAAGAACACTGGAGTGGATTGCCATTTCCTTCTTCAATGCATAAAAGTGAACCTCACTAATATCCTCAGAGCTCCCTTCAAAATTTCTTCCCCTCCCTTAGCTACAGGTCCTTTGCCCACAAGTTCAGCAATTCCTCCTGATTCTGAAATAAAAACCCTCTGAGAGAAATCCTTTTTCTAATTCTTACTTAGCAGAAAGAGGTGTGTGGGTATGTGTGGTGGGGAGGGATGGGAAATAGTGAGAATATTCATACATTTATAACTTCTTTTTTAATTTTTTTTTATTGAAGGATAATTGTTTTACAGAATTTTGTTTTCTGTCAAACCTCCACATGAATCAGCCATAGCCATACATATATCCCCTCCATTTTGAACCTCCCTCTCATCTCCCTCCCCATCCTACCCCTCTAGGTTGATACAGAGCCCTTGTGTGAGTTTCTTGAGCAATACAGCAAATTCCTGTTGGCTATCTATTTTACATATGGTAATGTAAGTTTCCATGTTACTCTTTCCATACATCTCACCCTCTCCTCATGTCCATAAGTCTATTCTCTATGTCTGTTTTTCCATTGCTGCCCTGGAAATAAATTCTTCAGAACCATTTTTCTAGATTGTGTATATGTACATTAGAATATGATATTTTTCTTTCTCTTTCTGACTTACTTCACTCTGTATAATAGGTTCTAGGTTCATCCTCATCAGAAGTGACTCAAATGTGTTCCTTTTTATGGCTGAGTAATATTCTATTGTGTATACGTACCACAGCTTCTTTATCCATTCATCTGTCAATGGACATCTAGGCTGCTTCCATGTTCTAGCTATTGTTAATAGTACTGCAATGACTGATGGGATACATGTATCTTTTTTAACTTTGGTTTCCTCAGGATATATGCTTAGGAGTGAGATTGCTGGGTCTTATGGTGGTATTATTCGTAGTTTTTTAAGGAATCTCTATACCATCTTCCATGGCTTTTTCAATGTACATTCCCACCAACAGTGCAAGAACATTCCCTTTTCTCTACACTCTCTCCAGCATTTATTGTTTGTAGACTTTCTGATGATGGCCATTCTAACTGGTATAAGGTGATATTTCATTGTGGTTTAGATTTGTGTTTCTCTAATAATGAGTGGTGTTGAGCATCTTTTCATGTGTTTGTTAGCCATCTGTTTGTCCTCTTTGGAGACATGTCTGTTTAGGTCTTTTCCCCACTTTTTGTTTGGGTTGTTTGCTTTTCTGTCATTGAGTTGTATGAGCTGCTTATATATTTTAGAAATTAATCCTTTGTCAATTGTTTCATTTGCTGTTATTTTCTCCCATTCTGAGAATTGTTTTTTCACCTTGCTTATAGTTTCCTTTGCTGTGCAAAAGCTTTTAAGTGTAATCACATCTCACTTGTTTGCTTTTGTTTTTAATTCTATTACTTTAGGAGGTGGGTCATAGAGGATCTTTGCCTATGTTTTCATCTAAGAGTTTTATAGTTTCTGGTCTTAAATTTAGGTCATTAATTCATTTAGAGTTTATCTTTGTGAGGACAGAGGAGCCTGTTGGGCTACAATCCATGGAGTTGCAAAGGGTCAGACGTGACTGAGTGACTGAGCACATGGTGTCAGGAAGTGTTCTAATTTCATTTTTTTACATGTAGCTGTCCAGTTTTCCCAGGACCATTTATTGAAGAGACTGTCTTTGCCCCATTGTATATTCTTTTTTTTTTTTTTTAGGTATCAAGAATCTCTTTTATTGATTATCAGAAACATTACAAACATCTAATATGAACAAATTGTAACATGACAGTGATTAGTTTGAACAATTAATACATTTCAGATATATTATTATACATATTTCAATGCTATTCTCCCCAATCATCCCACCCTCTCCTGGTCCCAGAGTCCAAAAGTCTGTTCTATACATCAGTGTCTCTTTTGCTGTCTCGTAAATAGGGTTATCTTTACCATCTTTCTAAATTCCATATATATGCGTTAGTATACTTTATTTGTGTTTATTCTTACCTCCTTTCAAAAATAAGGTACCCATAGGTGCATGGGTTTATTTCTGGGCTTTCTGTCTTGTTCCAATGGTCTATATTTCTGTTTTTGTGCCAGTACCATGCTGTCTTGATGACTGTAGCTTTGCAGTATAATCTGAAGTCAGGAAGATTGATTCCTCCAACTTCATTCTTCTTTTCTCAAGACTGCTTTGGCTATTTGGGGTCTTTTGTGTTTCCATATGAATTGTGAAATTTTTGTTCTAGTTCTGTGAAAGATGTTATTGATAATTTGATAGGGATCATATTGAATCTGTAGATTGAATTTGGAAGTATAATCATTTCACAATATTGATTCTTCCTACCCAGGAATATGGAAAATCTCTCCATCTGTTTATGTCATCTTTGATTTCTTTCATCAGTGTCTTATAATTTTCTGTGTACAGTTCTTTTTCTCCTTAGGTAAGTTTATTCCTAGATATTCAATTGTTTTTGTTGTAATGGTGAATGGGATTGATTCCTTAATTTTTCTTACTGAATTTTCACTGTTAGTATATAGAAAAGCAAGTGATTTCTGTGTATTGCTTTTGTATCCTGCAACTTTGCTAAATTCACTGATTAGCTCTAGTAATTTTCTGAGACTATCTTTAGGGTTTTCTATGTACAGTATCATGTTATCTGTAAACAGTGACAGCTTTACTACTTTTCTGATATGGATTCCTTTTACTTCTTTTTCTTCTCTGATTGCTGTAGCTAGGGCTTCCAGAATGATGTTGAATAATAGTGGTGAAAGTGGACACCCTTGTCTTGTTCCATTTCTTAGGGGGAATGTTTTCAGTTTCTCACCGTTGAGAATAATGTTTGCTGCAGGCTTATCATATATGGCCTTTACTGTGTTGGGATGAGCTTCCCTGGTGGCTCAGACAGTAAAGCGTCTGCCTGCAATATGGGAGACCCGGGTTTGATTCCTGAGTTGGGAGATACCCTGGAGAAGGAAATGGCAATCCATTTCCTTTTATGCCCATTTTTTGAAGAGTTTTAATTATACATGGGTGCTGAGTTTTGTCAAAGGCTATTTCTGCATCTATTGAGATGCTGCAGGCTTATCATATATGGCCTTTACTGTGCTGAGGTGAGCTTCCCCGGTGGCTCAGATGGTAAAGCGTCTGCCTGCAATATGGGAGACCCGGGTTCAATTCCTGGGTTGGAAGATATCCTGGAGAAGGAAATGGCTATCCATTTCCTTCTATGCCCATTTTTGGAAGAGTTTTAATTATACATGGGTGTTGAGTTTTGTCAAAGGCGCTTTTCTGCATCTATTGAGATTATCATATGGTTTTTATCTTTCAATTTGTTAATATAGTATATCACATTGATTGATTTGTGTATATTGAAGGATCCTTGTATTCCTGGAATAAACCCAACTTGATCATGGTGTATGAGCTTTTTGATGTGTTACTGAATTCGGTTTGCTAAAATTTTGTTGAGGATTTTTGCATCTATGTTCATCAGTGGTATTGGGTACAGTTTTATTTTTTGTGTGTTGTCTTTGTCTGGCTTGGTATCAGGGGTGATGGTGGCCTTGTAGAATGAGTTTGGAAGTGTTTCTTCCTCTGCAGTTTTTAAAATAAGTTTTAGAAGGATAGGCATTAGCTCTTCTCTAAATGTTTGATAGAATTCTGCTGTGAAGCCGTCTGGTCCTGGCCTTTTGATTTTTTGGGAGATTTTTGATCACAGCTTCAACTTCAGTGCTTGTACTTGGGTTGTTCATAATTTCTATTTCCTTCTGGTTCAGTCTTGGAAGATTGAACTTTCCTAAGGACCTGTCCATTTCTTCCAGGTTATCCATTTTATTGCCATACAGTCATTCATAATAGTTTTTTATCCTTTGTATTTCTGCAGTGTCTGATGTAACTTATCCTTTTTCATTTATAATTTTGTTGATTTGATTATTCTCTCTTTTTTTCTTGATGAGTCTGGCTAAAGGTTTGTCAATTTTGTTTATTTTCTTGAAAAACCAGCTTTTAGTTTTATAATCTTTACTATTGTTTCTTTCATTTCTTTTTCATTTATTTCTGCTCGGATATTTATTATTTCTTTCCTTCTACTAATTTTGGGATTTTTTGTTCTTATTTTTCCAGTTGTTTTAGGTGTAAAGTTAGGTTGTCTATTCAATGTTTTTCTTATTTCTTGAGGTAATATTGTATTGCTATAAACTTCCCTCTTAGGACTGCTTTTGCTGCATCGATATGGTTTGAGTTGTGTTTTCATTGTCATTTGTTTCTATACATTTTTAAAATTTCCCTTTTGAGTTCTTCAGTAACCTGTTGGTTATTTAGAAACATGTTGTTTAATCTCCATGTGTTTGTGTTTTTTACAAATTTTTTTTTTTGTAATTGATATTTATTCTCATATCATTGTGGTCAGAGAAGATGCTTGATACAATTTAAATTTTCTTAAATTTACTGAGGTTTGATTTATGACCCAAGATGTGGTCTATCCTGGAGAATGCTCCATGTGCACTTGAGAAGAAGGTATATTCTTCTGCATTTGGATGGAATGTCATGAAGATATCAATGAGATCCATCTCATCTAATGTATCATTCAAGACTTGTGTTTCCTTATTAATTTTCTGTTTTGATGATCTGTCCATTGCTGAGAGTGGGGTATTAAAGTCTCTTACTAGTATTGTGTTACTGTCAATTTCTCCTTTCATGTCTGTTATTGTTTGTCTTATGTATTTAGGTGTTCCTATGTTGGGTGCCTAGATATTTACAATTGTGTCTTCCTCTTGGATTGATCCCTTGATCATTATGTAGTGTCTGTCCTTGTCTCTTATAATCTTTTTTATTTTAAGATCTATTTTGTCTGATGTGAGGATTGCTACTCCAGCTTTCTACTGCTTCACATTTGTATGGAATATATTTTTCCATCCTCTCACTTTCAGTCTATATGTCTTTAGGTCTGAAGTGGGTTTCTTGTCGACAGCATATATATGAGTCCTCTTTTTGTATCCATTCAGCCAGTCTGTGTCTTTTGGTTGGAGCATTTAATCCATTTAGATTTAAAGTAATGATTAATATATATGTTCCTGTTGCCATTTTCTTAATTGTGGGGGGTTGATTTTGTAGATCTTTTTCCTTCTCTTGTATTTCTCGATTATATAAGTCCCTTTAACGTTTGTTGTAAAGTTGGTTTGGTGGTACTGAATTGTCTTAACTTTTGCTTCTATGAAAAGCTTATGATTTCTCCATCAGTTTTGAAAGAAATCCTTGCTGGGTACAGTAATCTTGGTTGTAGATTTTTCCCTTTCAGTACTTTAATTATATCCTGCTATTCCCTTCTGGCCTGCAGAGTTTCTGCTGAAAGATCAGCTGTTAAATGTATGGGATTTCCCTTGTATGTTATTTCTTGCTTCTCCCTTGCTGGTTTTAATATTATTTCTTTGTGTTCAGTCTTTGTTAGTTTCATTAGTATGTGTCTTGGTGTGTTTCTCCTTGAGTTTATCCTGTATGGGACTCTTGGTGCCTCTTGGACTTGATTGGCTATTTCCTTTTTCATGTAGGGGAAATTTTCAACTATAATTTTTCCAAAAAATTTCGTATACCCTTTCTTTTTCCCTTCTTCTTCAGGGATGCTATAATTAGAATGTTGGTGCATTTGATATTTTCCCAGAGGTCTCTGAGACTATCCTCAGTTCTTTTCATCCTTTTTACTTTATTCTGCTCTTCAGAAGTTATTTCCACCATTTTATCTTCCAGCTCACTGATTCGTTCTTCTGCTTCAAATATTCTCCTACTGATTCCTTCTAGAGAATTTTTAATTTCAGTAATAGTGTTTTTTTGTCCCTGCATGTTTATTCTTTAATTCTTCTATATCTTTGTTAATTGATTCTTGCATTTTCTCCATTTTGTTTTCAAGGTTTTTGATCATCTTTCTATCATTATTCTATATTCTTTTTCAGTTAGTTTGCCTATTTCCTCTTCATTTATTTGGACTTCTGTGTTTCTAGTTTGTCCTTCATTTGTGTAGTATTTCTGCCTTTTCATTATATATATATATTTTTAACTTACTGTGTATGAGGTCTCCTTTTCCCAGGTTCAAGGTTGAATTCTTTCTTCCTTTTGGTTTCTGCCCTTCTAAATTCAGTCCGGTGGTTTGTGTAAGCTTCATATTGTGTGAGATTTGTGCTGAGTTTTTGTTTGCTTGCCTTTCCTCTGATGGACAAGGCTGAGTGAGGTGGTAATCCTGTCTGCTGATAATTGGATTTGCATTTTTGCTTTGTTTGTTGTTTAGATGAGTCTTCCTGCACAGGGTGCTATTGGTAGTTGGGTGATGCCAGGTCTTGTATTCCAGTGGTGTCCTTTATGTGAGTTCTCACTGTTTGATACCCCCTAGGATTAGTTCTCTGGTAGTGTAGGGTCTTAGAGTCAGTGCTCCCACTCCAAAGGCATAGGGTTAGATCTCTGGTCAGGAATGAAGATTCCAGAAGGAGTTTATTATGGCATTAAGTGATATTAAAGGGACTGCCTCCTCCATAGAAGTTATGGCCCTGTCAGGGTCTTTTATTGAGGCTCTTATAGCTGGCGAACAGAAGGCCTCTTTGGCCAGTCTTTCTCTGGAGCTCTGCCCATTCAGGCACTTAGAGGGCTTTCTTGCCTGTGGTCCTTTGATGTCTGGTATGTCAGGCACTCAAAGGGGCACCCTCTGTGGGGTCCTACTCTGTAGTTCAGTGCCAGGTGCTTGATGGGCTAGCCTCTCTATTGTTCAGCTGCCAGTGCTGGTGTGTGGGGGGAGAGAGGCTATGGTGATGCCTCCACACGCTATGCATGACTCAGCAGTATCACCTTGCTTCCATGGCTGCCCCGCTTTCCCCCACAGGCATGTCCACCACAGTCTCCTCCCTCACGTCTCCTTGTTCTGTCTCTCTGCAGTCAACAGGAGTCCTTGCCTGGGGATGGCTCCACAATTCCTAAACTCCAGCTCCCTGTCACTGCACCTTCCAGGGGATCCACATCCCTGTCTGGAGCATGTATGGTTGCAGCAAGGGCTGTCTGATTTTCATTCTATTTAGGGTGCCACAGATCAGCTGTTTCACTCTCAGCCTTAAATGTTTCTCCTCTGACTCAGACAGTTGGCCTGATGCGGGGATCAGACCCTTGCTTCAGTTCCCCCACCCACTGAGGGCAGGTCCATTCCTACTGAAACTCCTGTTTTTCATATAGTTCCTTCATCCTACCAAGTTTTGTGTGGGTCTATATATTCTTTTCCACTGGTCAGGTACTCGTGTCCACTCTCAGCTGGTGTTCTGCATATACTTCTGTGTCTGATGGTGTATTTCTGATGTTTCCATGGAGAGAGATATACACCCCATCCACCTATTCCTCCACCATCTTTCATTTATAACTCCTATTGTCATACATACATTAATGAACTTTGATTTTTGGTAATTTACTGTTCTTATGTGTGGCCAGAGGAGAATGACTTATATAGCCTGGGTGTGCTTTAGAGATGGAATATTAGTTTATTTAGACTCAGTAAAATGGGGTCATTGATGCATCTGTTTCTATTAATGAAAGTTAGCAACTGCTGCGTGTATCTTATAATTAGATTTATAGAAGTGCTGAGATGAACAACCCAGTGATGCAGCACAGTGTATTTTCCTCATCCAAAAGATGCTTTTCATTGTCTGAAGAGACAGATGCCTGTGTTCTGATAAGAACTATGTATGTAGCTTGAGTTACTAATATAAATTATTCAATATGAAATGATGCCTGTAGAAGTGGTTTACTTTTTTTTTTTTCTATTTATGAATCAACTGTTTCTTACAAATTTAAAATATTTATCTGTAAGAATCTAAAGAGAAACTACCACTAATTTTTAAGATAGGCTCAGAAGTAAAATAAAATAATGAAAGTGTAGTAGATTAAAATAAAAAATAAACCTAGGGTAGGAAGGACTTCTGGAAAGAACTTGGCATACCTTATCCCCACGAAAACAGCAATTTAACTGATAAAAATTATTTTTGAAAGTTCAGTCATAAAAATTTTCTGCAAATTGTCTTCAGGGAAATTCTGTTGTATTTCTGTATACTAGCAACAGACTATCAGGAAGAGAAATTAAGGACATAATTACATTTATAATCATACACCCCCCCCAAAAAAAAAATACCTAGGAATAAACATACCTAAAGGTAAAAGAAAACTGAAAGACAGTGATAAAAGAAATTAATAATAAAACAGAGACATGGAAATATGTATCATATACATGCACTAGAAGAATTAACACTGTTACAATGACCATATTGTCACAAGCAATCTACAGATTCAGCGCAATCCCTATCTAGTAGCCAATGATGTTTTTCATAGCACTAGAAAAAAGAATTTTAAATTTTGTATGGAAACATAAAAGATCCCCAAAAGCTCAAACAATCTTAAGAAAGAGGAACAGAGCTGGAGGTACTATGCACCCTGAGTTCAGACTATACTTCAAAGCTAGAGTATTCAAAACAGCATTGTACTGGCACAAAAATAAACACATAGATCAACAGAGCAGAATAGAGACCTTAGATGCAAATCTGCACACTTATGATCAATTATTAGAAAAAAATATACAGTGAAGAAAAGATAGTCTCTTCAATAAGTGGTGCTGAGAAAACTGGATACCTGCATGTAAAAAGAATTAAATTAGAACCTTTTCTCATACCATACACAAAAATAAACTCAAAATTAATTAAAGACATAAATGTATGAACAGAAACTATGAAACTCCTAGAAAAAAAATAGAACATTCTTTGACATAAATCATAGCAATATTAAAAAATATTGTTATGGATTTGACTCGTAAGAAAAAGAAGCAAAAGCAAATAAACAAAAGAGGCCTCAGTTCAGTCACTCAGTCATGTCTGACTCTTTGTGACCCCATGAACCACAGCATTCCAGGTCTCCCTGTCCATCACCAAATCCTGGAGTTTACCCAGACTCATGTCCATTGAGTCGGTGATGCCATCCAGCCATCTCATACTCTGTCGTCCCCTTCTTCTGCCCTCAATCTTTCCCAGCATCGGGGGCTTTGCCAGTGAGTTAGCTCTTCACATCAGGTGGCCAAAGTATTGGAGTTTCAGCTAAACATCAGTCCTTCCAATGAACATCCAGGACTGATCTCCTTTAGGGTTAGGGTTAGGGTTAGGGTTTAAAAGTTTTTGCACAACAAAGGAAGCCATCAAGAAAACAAAATGACAGCCTACTAGATTGGGAGAAAATAATGCAAATGATACATCTAATAAGGAGTTAATGTCTACAGTATATAAATAGCTCATGTAACTCAATAAAAAAAAAAAAAACAAAACAATCAAATTAAAAATGGGCAGAGGACCTGAATAGACATTTTTCCAAAGAAGATATATAGATAGCACATTCAAAGAGTTCACATAGCTAATCATCAGAAAAATAAATCAAAATCACAATGAGATATCACATTACACCCATAAGAATGACTGTCATCAAAATGACAATAATTAATAAATGCTGACATCTCCATGAAGAGATCTCTAGTCTTTCCCATTATATTGATTTCCTCTATTTCTGTATATTGTTCACTTAAGAAGGCTTCTTCATCTCTCCTTGCTGTACTCTGGAACTATGCATTCAGATGTGTATATCTTTCCCTTTCTCCTTTGCCTTTTGTTTCTCTTGTTTTTTCAGCCATTTGTAAGGCCTCTTCTGACAACCTTTTTGCCTTCTTCCATTTCTTTTTCATTAGGATAGTTTTGGTCACTGCCTCCTGTATGATGTTACAATCCTCCATCCATGGTTCCTCAGGCACTCTGTCTACCAGATCTCATCCCTTGAGTATATTTGACTAGAGATCTTTTTAAGAAAATGGAGAAACCAAGGGATATATTTCATGCAAAGATGGGCACAATAAAGGACAAAAATGACAAGGACCTAATAGAAGCAGAGGAAATTAAGAAGTGGCAGGATTACACGGAAGAACTTAATGGATTTAATGCCAAAGATAACCACGATGGTATGGTCACTAACCTAGAGAAAGACATCTGGAATATGAAGTTAAGTGAGCCTTAGGAAGCATTATTATGAACAAAGCTAGTGGTGGTGATGGAATTTCAGTTGAGCTATTTCAATTCCTACAAGATGATACTATTAAAGTGCTGAACTCAGTATGTCAGCAAATTTGGAAAACTCAGCAGTGGCCACAGGGCTGGAAAAGGTTAGTTTTCATTCCAATCCCAAAGAAAGGCAATGCCAAAGAACGTTCAAACTACTGTACAATTGTGCTCATTTCACATAGTTGCAAGGTAACACTTAAAATCCTTCAAACCAGGCTTCAGCAGTACATCAACTAAGAAATTCCAGATATACAAGCAGGGTTTTTAAAAGGCAGAGGAACCA
This sequence comes from Tragelaphus eurycerus, assembly GCA_935064755.1. Classification (NCBI taxonomy): domain Eukaryota; kingdom Metazoa; phylum Chordata; class Mammalia; order Artiodactyla; family Bovidae; genus Tragelaphus; species Tragelaphus eurycerus. Next base: position 96,050 of record CAKXYN010000132.1, on the reverse strand, counting down.
AAGATCAAATTGCCAACATCCATTAGATCATAGAGAAAGCAAGAGAATTCAAGTAAAACATGTACTTCTGCTTCATTAACTATGCTAAAGCCTTTGACTGTGTGGATCACAAAAAACTGTGGAAAATTCTTAAAGAATGGGAATACCAGACCACCCTACCTATCTCCTGCAATACCCATATGAAGAACAAGAAGTAAAAATTAGAACCAGACATGGAATAACACTCTAGTTCAAAATTGGGAAAGCAATACATCAAGGCTATACACTGTCACTCTACTTATTTAGCTTACATACAGAGTATATTATGCAACATATCAGGCTGGATGACTCACAACCTGGAATCAAGATTCCCAGGAAAAATATGAACAACCTCATATATGCAGATGACATCATTCGAATGGCAGAAAGTGAAAAAAGACTAAAGAGCTTCTTGATGAGAGTGGAAGAGGAGAGTGAGAAAAACTGGCTTAAAACTCAACATTCAAAAACCAAAGATCATGGCATCTGGCCCCATTATGTTATTGAAAACAGAAGTGGAAAAAGTGGAAACCATTACAGATTTTATTTTCCTGGGCTCCAAAATCACTGCAGGTGGTAACTGCAGCTGTGAAATTAAAAGACACTTGTTCCTTGGAAGAAAGATATGACAAACTTAGAGCTGGACAATAAAGAAAGTTTTGCACTGAAGAATTGATGCTTTTGAACTGTGATATTGGAGAAGAATCTTGAGAGTTCTTTAGATCAAACCTATCAATTCTAAAGGATTTCAACTCTGGATATTCATTGCAAGGACTGAAGCTGAAACTCCAATACTTTGCCCACCTGATGTTTAAGATGGGGCTCATTAAAAAAGACCCTGATGTTGTGAAAGTTTGAGGGCAATAGGAGAAGGGGGTTACAGATACTGAAATGGTTGGATGGCATCATTGACTCGGTGAACATGAATTTGAGCAAATGCTTGCAGATAGTGAAGGATAGGAAAGCGTGGCATGCTGCAGTCCATGGTGTCACAAAGAGTCAGGCATGACTTAGCAATTGAACAATAACAATACATCAATAAATGCTGGAGAGAATGTAGAGAAAAGGAAATCTTTGTACACTGTCCAGTAGAAATGTAAATTGGTATAGCTACTGAATTTAACAGTATGGAAGTTTTTCCTTAAAAAAGTAAAACTATCATATGATCCAGCAATTCTACTCCTAAGTATTTATCCAAAGAAAACAAAACACTAATTCAAATAGATACATGCACTCCAATATTCATAGAAGCATTAATTATAATAGATTAAGATATGGTTTTTTGGGGCTCCAAAATCACTGCAGATGGTGACTGCAGCCATGAAATTAAAAGATGCTTACTCCTTGGAAGGAAAGTTATAACCAACCTAGATAGCATATTCAAAAGCAGAGACATTACTTTGCCAGCAAAGGTCCGTCTAGTCAAGGCTATGGTTTTTCCTGTGGTCATGCATGGATGTGAGAGCTGGACTGTGAAGAAGGCTGAGTGCCAAAGAATTGATGCTTTTGAACTGTGGTGTTGGAGAAGACTCTTGAGAGTCCCTTGGACTGCAAGGAAATCCAACCAGTCCATTCTGAAGGAGATCAGCCCTGGGATTTCTTTGGAAGGAATGATGCTAAAGCTGAAACTCCAGTACTTTGCCACCTCATGCGAAGAGTTGACTCATTGGAGAAGACTCTGATGCTGGGAGGGATTGGGGGCAGGAGGAGAAGGGGACGACAGAGGATGAGATGGCTGGATGACATCACTGACTCGATGGACATGAGTCTGAGTGAACTCCGGGAGTTGGTGATGGACAGGGAGGCCTGGCGTGCTGCGATTCATGGGGTCGCAAAGAGTCAGCCACAACTGAGTGACTGAACTGACTAAAATGAAGATACAGTAGCAACCTAATTGTCCATCAACAGATAAATGGGTAAGGAAGATATGGCGTGTGCGCGCACACACACACACACACACACACACACACACACACACACCGTATTTATATATATAACTTGCTTAGTTGTTCAGTCATGTCCAACTCTTTGAGACCCCATGGACTGTAGCCTGCCAGCCTCCTCTGTCCACGAGGATTCTCCAGGCAATAATATTGGCGTGGGTTACCATGTCCTCCTCCAGGGTATCTTCCCAACCAGGAGATCTAACCCAGGTCTTCTGCATTGCAGGCAGATTCTATACCATCTGAGCCACCAGGGAAGCCCATATAAATTCATAATGGAATACTATTCAGTCACAAAAGATAATTAAACTGTGCCATTTGCAACAACACGGATGGACTTGGAGGATGTTATGCTTAGTGAAATATGTCCGGAAAAGAGAGAAATACTCTAAAATATCACTTAAATACAGAATCTAAAAATAAGTCTAGTGAATATAACAAAAAAGAAACTGACTCACAGAGATAGAAAAAAGGTCATGGTTACCAGAGGAGAGGAAAGAAAGGAGGGGCAAAATAGAGATAGGGGATTAGGAGGTTCAAACCATTATGTATAAAATAAGCTACAAAGATCTATTATGCAGCATAGGGAATATTGCTAGTATTTTATAGTAACTGTAAATAGAGAATAGCCTTTAAAATTTGTGAAGGTTGTTTACCTGAAACTCATGTAATATTGTAAACCAACTATACTTCAATTAAAATGAAAACAAAAACAAAAAAAGAAAAGCTCAATGGCTTCACTAGCGAATTCTACCAAACATTTAAAGAAGATTTAATATTAATTCTACATGCATGCTAAATTGCTTCAGTCATATCCGACTCTTTGCTACCTCATGGACTGTAGCCTGCCAAGCTTCTCTTTCCATGGATTTGTCCAGGCAAGAATACTGGAGTGGGTTGCCATTTCCTACTCCAGGGGATCTTCCTGACCCAGGGTCAAACCTGCATCTCTTAAGTCTCCTGCATTGACAGGCGGGTTCTTCACCACTCATGCCACCATAAGAAAAGGCAAAAACGCTTCCCAGTTCATTCTGTTAAACCAATATCATCATGCCTCCAAAATTAAAGACCTGAAGAGAATGCTACTGACCAATATTGCTTATAAATATAGATGGAAAAATCCTTAATAAAATGATAGCAAACCTTATCTTATAACATGTAAATATGATTATATGCCATGACCATGTTGTATATATCTTAGGAACACAAAGTTGGTTTGACGTTTGAAAGTAAACTAATGCTAATATAAATTGAATATAGGCCAAATATCATTTCAGTTGATGTAGAAACCACACTTGACTAAATTCAACAGTGTTTCTCATTAAAAATAAATGAACTAAGAACAGAAAGAAAATTTATCAATTTGATAAAAGACAACTAACATACCTACAGCTAAAAGGAGACCTAACTATACAACTTCATCTTAAAATCAGGGAAAAGAGGAGGATATCTGTTTTTGCCAATTCTATTTAATGTTGTGCTGGGGGTTCTAGCCAATTCAATCAAACAACAAAAAGAAATAAAAGACATCATATTGGAAAATAAGTAAAACTCTCTGTCTTTGCATATGATATGACATTATGTATAGAAAATAATGAAGAATTTAAAAAAAATCTGTTAAAACTTCTGAGTTCAGAAAACTTGTAGGACGCAAGATCAACTTATAAAAATCAGTGGTATTTCTATAAACTGGCAGTGACCATCCTAAAAATGAAATTAAGAAATAATCCCATTGTTTTGAAAGAACAGAACACATATATGGGATCTAAGACCTGAAAAAAAACCAATGAACAAACCAAACAGAAACAAATGCTTGGATACAGAGAACTGATTAGTGATTAAGAGAGGAGGAGAAGAGGATTGAGGTGGGCAAAATACATAAAGGGGTGAACTGTGTGGTGATGGATGGTCACTGTGTCTATGGTTGTGATCATTCACTGTAGTGTACACAGATGTTAAACTATAAAGCTGTACACCTGAAACTTACATAACAAAAAATGGCATTAAGAAAAGATATTTTGTTGAGAAAATTTTAATGAAAGATGTTAAAGACCTACACATTGAAATGGTGTTGAAAGAGATTTAAAAATACCTAGTAAGGTGAAAGTCACTCAGTCGTGTCCAACTCTGAGACACCATGGACTGTGTAGTCCATGGAATTCTCCAGGCCAGAATACTGGACTGGGTAGCCATTCCCTCCTACAGGGGATCTTCCCAACCCAGAGATCAATCCAGGTCTCCCACATCCCAGGCAGATTCTTTACTAGCTGAGCCACAAGGGAAGCCCAAGAATACTGGAGTGGGTAGCCTATCCCTTCTCCAGTGGATCTTCCCAACTCAGGAATTGAACCAGGGTCTCCTGCATTGCAAGTGGATTCTTTACCAGCTGAGCTACAGAGAAGCCAAAAATACCTAACTAAATGGTATATTCCAGGTTCATGGATGATAAAAATTAATATTGAATATTATTATTTGAAAGACTGAGATATGCACAGATTTTCAGATCATCCAACTTGTACTGAGTATATGTCCGTCATTTTATAAGGTACAGCCAAATGTAGTGTCATATCCCTAATTAGTTTGTCTGCCATTTGATAATTAATTGCCTTAGATCTGTTACAGCTCACTAATTGTTTTTAAATTTAGATCATCTCATTTTATTTTGGATTATTGGTTTAATATATTTCTTGTTAAGAAAATAATATCTTGGTTTCTGAAGGGATCTTGAACATTAAAAATTGTTTACTGCAGTACTAGAAAGATGAAACTGAAGTTATTCATTAAAATTCTTCCCAGCCTTAGCATAATGTACAGTAAAATGTCACTACTTAGATGACATTTATTTGGGGAAAACTGTGGCAGACACTGTACTGATTAAGTTTTAAGTTTTTTCTTTTCCATTTTTCCCCCTCTGTGTATTTTATACATTTGCTTTCCTAAACTTAGATATGTACATTTTAGGCAGGCTGGTGTGAGTTGGGCAGAAAAACATAATCTGCAAAGTGGGAAGAATGAAGCAAATATGAAAAAAGCTGCAATTGTGACAGAGGGCCTCAAACTGATAGAGAGGCTGCCCCAAAACAGCCACTTGCCTTGATGCTCTTATATCCTTTCAATAAATTCCACCATTTAACTTAATCCTCTATATACAGGTTTCTGTCCCTTTCATCTCATGAAGTATTAACTGAGACACAATTCCCCCTGCAAAGTGATCAATCTAGATTTTGTTAACATCTAATAAAATGCATGTCAATATTTTATTGTGCAAAATCACCTTATATTTAATTCTAAAATTGTTTGGTGTTATATTTACTTGATTACTTGAGAGTATTAGTAGAAAATAAAGTGTGTAAATTAAATAGGGTAGATGTTTCTGAATTATAAGTGAAAATGAATGGGAAGCATTTTTAATGGAAATATAGTTTTTAAGGATCTAATTGTTTCAAATTGTTGAAGAAAGCAGAAACCACTGGGCAGAAACAGCCAGAATTGTAGCCTATCCAACAGTCTGGCTATTTTCTCTTCTATGCAACTCACTCAGAATGCCCAAGAATTGTTCTCGCCCGTCCCTATAGTAATTTTTCTACTGTATGGTGAAAAACCAATCTCCTAGCTGTAAGAGGGAATGCTAATCATGTGTGCCATAAATAGGACCAATCATCTCTCAGCCCTGCTATGAGATCTCTGATCAGACCAGAGGTCATAGTTTGGAAAATACATCAGTAATCTAAACGCAGAATCACTGGTTCAAGGAGCAAAAGTAAAGTCCAATCCAATTCATGCAGTCATTTATGTATGAACTATTTTGAAAGAGGATAGTATTAGGTTTTTTAATATTTTGGGTAGAAGCAGTTCTAATACCCTGGTAATCAGAAAGGATGAGAAATAATATGCAAGATATCTAAGAGTGACAAGCAAGACATGTGAGAGAAGTTCACATCCATAACCTGCTGTGAAAGTGTCACATCAGTGTTTCTGTTTGTGTGTATAGAACAGAGAAAGGAGTTGACTCAATAGAGTCAGAAAATCTCAGGATATAAGTTGAGTCTATGGGAGGTCTGTGGTAGAATGGGTTCTAAAAGACATTCTGATACCTTTAGTGTTTTAATTTGTCAAAGGGAAAGTTTAGTCTCATGAGATGAACAATAACATTGACTTTTTGAAACTGCAAATACATTGCACAGTCAAGATGAAGAAATCACTCATCAGAATTCAATCAGAAAGCTATGAAGGAAATAGATTCAACCAGTGAACTACATTATTGAGTGAAAAACAAATACAGATAGGAAATGGTAGTGACATTATGATTGCAAATTGAAAAGCAATATATTTTTAAAAAATGAAAATGCTAGTAGTGTTACTAGAGTGATCAGATCAGATCAGTCGCTCAGTCGTGTCCGACTCTGCGACCCCATGAACTGCAGCACGCCAGGCCTCCCTGTCCATCACCAGCTCCCGGAGGTCACTCACACTCACATTCATCAAGTTGGTGATGCCATCCAGCCATCTCATCCTCTGTCGTCCCCTTCTCCTCCTGCCCCCAATCCCTCCCAGCATCAGAGTCTTCTCCAATGAGTCAACTCTTCGCATGAGGTGGCCAAAATACTGGAGCTTCAGCTTTAGCATCATTCCTTCCAAAGAAATCCCAGGGCTGATCTCCTTCAAAATGGACCCGTTGGATATCCTTGCAGTCCAAGGGACTCTCAAGAGTCTTCTCCAACACCGCAGTTCAAAAGCATCAATTCCTCGGCACTCAGCCTTCTTCACAGTCCAACTCTCACATCCATACATGACCACAGGAAGGACCATAGCCTTGACTAGGCGAACCTTTGTTGGCAAATTAATGTCTCTGCTTTTGAATATGCTATCTAGGTTGGTCATAACTTTCCTTCCAAGGAGTAAGCGTCTTTTAATTTCATGGCTGCAGTCACCATCTGCAGTGATTCTGGAGCCCAGAAAAATAAAGTCTGACACTGTTTCCACTGTTTCTCCATCTATTTCACATGTAGTGATGGGACCAGATGCCATGATCTTCGTTTTCTGAATGTTGAGCTTTAAGCCAACCTTTTCACTCTCCACTTTCACTTTCATCAAGAAGCTTTTGAGTTCCTCTTCACTTTCTTCCATAAGGGTGGTGTCATCTGCATATCTGAGGTTATTGATATTTCTCCCAGCAATCTTGATTCCAACTTGTGTTTCTTCCAGTCCAGCTTTTCTCATGATGTACTCTGCATATAAGTTAAATAAACATGGTGACAATATACAGCCTTGACGTACTCCTTTTCCTATTTGGAACCAGTCTGTTGTTCCATGACCAGTTCTAACCGTTGCTTCCTGACCTGCATACAGATTTCTCAAGAGGCAGATCAGGTGGTCTGGTATTCCCATCTCTCTCAGAATTTTCCACAGTTTATTGCAATCTACACAGTCAAAGGCTTTGGCATAGTCAATAAAGCAGAAATAGATGTTTTTCTGGAACTCTCTTGCTTTTTCCATGATCCAGCGGATGTTGGCAATTTGATCTCTGGTTCCTCTGCCTTTTCTAAAACCAGCCTGAACATCAGGAAGTTCACGGTTTACATATTGCTGAAGCCTGGCTTGGAGAATTTTGAGCATTACTTTACTAGCGTGTGAGATGAGTGCAGTTGTGCGGTAGTTTGAGCACTCTTTGGCATTGCCTTTCTTTGGGATTGGGATGAAAACTGACCTTTTTCAATCTTGTGGCCACTGCTAAGTTTTTCAGATTTGCTGGCATATTGAGTGCAGCACTTTCACAGCATCATCTTTCAGGATTTGGAATAGCTCCACTGGAATTCCATCACCTCCACTAGCTTTGTTCGTAGTGATGCTTTCTAAGGCCCCCCTTGACTTCACATTCCAGGATGTCTGGCTCTAGGTCGGTGATCACACCATCGTGATTATCTGGGTCCTGAAGCTCTTTTTTGTACAGTTCTTCTGTGTATTCTTGCCACCTCTTCTTAATATCTTCTGCTTCCATTAGGTCCACACCATTTCTGTCCTTTATCGTGCCCATCTTTGCATGAAATGTTCCTTTGGTATCTCTGATTTTCTTGAAGAGATCCCTAGTCTTTCCCATTCTGTTGTTTTCCTCTATTTCTTTGCATTGATCACTGAAGAAGGCTTTCTTATCTCTTCTTGCTATTCTTTGGAACTCTGCATTCAGATGTTTTTATCTTTCTTTTTCTCCTTTGCTTTTCGCTTCTCTTCTTTTCACAGCTATTTGTAAGGCCTCCCCAGACAGCCATTTTGCTTTTTTGCATTTCTTTTCCATGGGGATGGTCTTGATCCCTGTCTCCTGTACAATGTCACGAACCTCATTCCATAGTTGATCAGGCACTCTATCTATCAGATCTAGGCCCTTACATCTAGTTCTCACTTCCACTGTATAATCATAAGGGATTTGATTTAGGTCATACCTGAATGGTCTAGTGGTTTTCCCTACTTTCTTCAGTTTCAATCTGACTTTGGCAATAAGGTCTGAGCCACAGTCAGCTCCTGGTCTTGTTTTTGCTGATTGTATAGAGCTTCTCCATCTTTGGCTGCAAAGAATGTAATCAATCTGATTTCACTGTTGACCATCTGGTGATGTCCCTGTATAGAGTCTTCTCTTGTGTTGTTGGAAGGGGGTATTTGCTATGACGAGTCCATTTTCTTGGCAAAACTCTATTAGTCTTTGCCCTGCTTCATTTCGTATTCCAAGGCCAAATTGGCCTGTTACTCCAGGTGTTTCTTGACTTCCTACTTTTGTATTCCTAGAATACCAAAAGGTTTTTTTCTTTTGGTGGAGATGTTTAGCTTGCTATATCTTATCTGAAGCATATTATATAGTTACTAGTAGTGACACTTTCACTCTTAAATTTTAAAAATTTAAAATAAAAATGCTGAACATTTTGTTTTTATTCACATGATGACTTCTGTATTGACTTATCTTTGTGTAACATCATTATAATAATATATTTTACAGCTTTTATGTTGCAGAGAATGATGTACCAATGGTATCAGGTACCAATGATAGCAACAAGTATTTCTTGAATTTCAGCTGTTTATTTTTTAATTGAAGCAAAGTTGATTAACAATGCTGTGCTAATTTCTGCTGTACTGCAAAGTGACTCATGTACACATATTTACATTATTTTTCTTATTCTTTTACATTATGGCTTATCACAGGAGATTGGGTATAGTTCCCCTTCTATACAGTAGGATCTTGTTGTTTATCCATTCTAAATGTGATAGTTGGCATCTACCAACCCCAAACTCCCAAGCCATCACTCTCCCTCACCTCCCTTTTGGCAACCATGTCTGTCCTCTGTGTCTGTGAGACTGTCTCTGTTTTGCAGTTAGACTTGTTTGTCTCATACTTGAGATTCCACCAATGTTTCATATCATGGAGTGTTTGTTTTTCTCTTTCTGACTTAGTATGATAATCTCTAGCTGTGTTATGTTGCTTCAAATGGCATTATTTCATTCTTTTTTATGTCTGAGCAGGATTCCATTGTGTATATGTACCACATCTTCTTTATCTGTTGATGGTCAATTAGCTTTTTCCATGTCTCAGCTGTTGTGAATAGTGCGGCTATTAACATGGGGTACATGTATCATTTTTAATTATGGTTTTGTCTGGATATATGCCTAGGACTGGTATTAATGGATCATATGCTTAATTATATTTTTAGTTTTCTGAGAAATCTTCATACTTCATATATACAACCCACATTTCCACCAACAATATAGAATGGTTCCCTTTTCTCCACATCCTCTCCAGCACTTGTTATTCATAGAATTTTTAATAATGGCCATTCTGACCATTCTGGCCATTCTGTAAGACTGGTACCTCACTGTAGTTTTAGTTTGCATTCCTCTAAGAATTAGTGATGTTGATCATTTATTCATGTGCCAGTTGGCCATCTACATTTCTTCTTTGGAGAAACGTCTCTTTAAGTCATCTGCCCAGTTTTCAGTTGGGTTGTTTGTTTTGTTGTTGAGTTGTATGAGCTATATATATATATTGGAAATTAAGTCCTTGTTGGTCACATAGCAAATATTTTCTCTCATTCTGTAAGTTTTCTTTTATGTTTATGTTTTACTTAGCTGTGCAAAAGCTTATAAACCTGATAAGACCCATTTGTTCACTTCTGTTACCTTGGAAGACTGATCTAAGAAAACATTGGTGTGGTTTATGTCAGAGAATATTTTGCCTATGCTCTCTTCTGGAAATTTTATGGTTTCTTGTCTTCTGATTAAATCTTTAAGCCATTTTGAATTTATTTTTGTGCATGGTGTGATGCTGTGTACTAATTTCACTGATTTACATGAAGCTGTCCAACATTCCTAGCACTACTTGCTGAAGAGACTGTCTTTTTCCCCATTTTACATTTTTGCCTACTTTGTCAAAGATGAGTTGACCATAAGTGTGTGAGTTTATATCTGGTCCTTTATTCTATTTCAATGATCTGTATGTCTGTTATTGTACCAATACCATACGATTTTGATAGCTGTCATTTTGTAGTATTGTCTGAAACCTGAACAGGTTATGCCTCTTGCTTTGTTTTGTCCCTCAGGATTTCAGCCATTTATTTTAAAATAAAGATAATTTTGTAAATAATAATAATTTGAGACCATGGTTAAATTCAGAAACAAATAACCAACAAACTAAATAAACAAAACAATAAATAAAATGATTCATATATGAAATAAAGATATAAGTTTATATATATATATACATATACATACACGTATGTATGAAACATATTAAAACTATTGGCTGACAGGCTCTGAAGAGTCTTACTACATTTGTAGTATATTATGCTAACAATAGGGCATTTTTGAGCATCGATAATTTAATCAAGGCAGAAATTTTGCCATGAATTTTGAAATAGTATGATTAAATTCATAACCATAAGCATCATATTTTTCCATTCTTATCAAATACATATTGGTTAGTTTGCTATTAGTGGCAACCTATTAATTTATTGATTAAATTGAGCTTTGGAGGCTTCCTTTTTATTATTTTATAATAGCATCATTCTTAAATTAATACTGATACATATTTAATTAAAGTTTACATATAAATATAATATATATTATATTTGCATTCCAAAAGTGAAAAATCAAGTCAGATTATATTTTATCAGATTGTATTTTATCAGATTTTAATAGTTTCTCACTGGGGTCAGGGTAAAGAATTATAGCATAGAATTTTGTATACTAATAAAGGCTTTTTTCATGAGACCTAGTGAGAAAATAAAATATTTTAAGAGTTCTATATAAACTAGATTGTCTTTCTTTTGACACTCACTGTTTCTGCTCCCCTTGGGTAATTCAACCTAGATGATAGTTCACTATTACATCAATATATAAATAAAAAATTCATTTTCATGAAACTACCCAATTGTCTAAATAATGTACAGGTGATAATCAGAACAAAAAAAGTAGGTGAAAAAGTCACTTTCCACCTTTATTCTGCTGCTGCTGCTGCTGCTAAGTCGTTTCAGTCGTATCCGACTCTGTGCGACCCCATAGACAGCAGCCCACCAGGCTCCCTGTCCCTGGGATTCTCCAGGCAAGAACACTGGAGTGGGTTGCCATATCCTTCTCCAATGCATGAAAGTGAAAAGTGAAAGTGAAGTTGCTCAGTCGTGTCCAACTCCCAGCGACCCCACAGACTGCAGCCCACCAGACCCCTCCTTCCATGGGATTTTCCAAGCAAGAGTACTGGAGTGGGGTGCCATGGCCTTCTCCCCCAGGTTATTGTTTCTAAACTGAGGATTCTTATCAAGCATTCAAGTAGATCTTTTGTTTCTTTGTAATTGCAAAGAAGCTTTGCTAATGTATTTTTATGAGATGAGAATAAGGACATAGGTGTAAACAAGGATTTGATTATTTCATCTACTTCAGAATACTCAAACTGAATGTCATTTTTTCAAAAATCTATATTGCAAATATAAGTAATTTCCATGTTTATTTTATTTGAAATACCAGTACTGCAATTTGTTATTCCTGTGATTTTTCAAAGTAAATTGGATTAATTGAAACTTATTACAAGGTTATCCCAAGGGTCAGTGCCATGGAAATATATGTGATCAGTTAGTTACTGAGAGATTCATAGTATTTCAGTATGTTTATGGAAGTTCCAGGTTTATACTGAACCCTGATCTGCAGAACATTGCTATAGCAATGTGTTAATGAGTGTTAATGAGATTGGTGTAATACTTGAAGCAAGGGAAAAAAATGGTTGCTTTTTACATACGTCATATCACTAAAAATCATAAAATAATGTAATATATGAAGTGTCTTTGAATTGTTTTTAATTTCACTTAATTCCGATTGCCTTTCAAACCATAGTGGATATAGTAATTAAGATTTAGAAAGTCCAGTCCTTTAGAGCCACTAGTCCTAGAGGTTGAAACTATTTCAAGTGATAAGTGCCATTAAAATTGTTATTTAAGGTGAAGAGTGTTTGTAGCTCCATCAAAATTTATAACCCTCTGATTCTTAAGTTTAAAGGTATCATAAAACTAATCTCACAGCAATTGTGCTACTGTTTTTTGTTTGTTTGTTTTAAATTAAATTTATTTATTTTAATTAGAGGCTAATTACTTTATAATATTGTATTGGTTTTGCCATACATCAACATGAATCCACCACGGGTGTACATGTGTTCCTTGTGCTACTGGTTTTATGTAGATATTATGTCGTTTGACTGAATCACATTTTTAATTTTAAAATAGAGCTTATATATTAAGTCACTGATACAAAGACATATGGAAAATCAATATAAATATGCTTTATTAAATATAGTGTGGGTGTGGAGAAAAGGAAACCCTTTTATACTGTTTGTGGGAATGCAAACTAGTATAGCCACTATGGAGAACAGTGTGGAGATTCCTTAAAAAACTGGAAATAAAACTGCATTATGATCCAGCAATCCCACTGCTGGGCATACACACTAAGGAAACCAGAATTGAAATAGGCATGTGTACCCCAGTGTTCATTGCAGCACTGTTTACAATAGCCAGGACATGGAAGCAACCTAGATGTCCATCAGCAGATGAATGGATAAGAAAAAGCGGTGGTACATATACACAATGCAGTACTACTCAGCCATTAAAAAGAATACATTTGAGTCAGTTCTAATAAGGTGGATGAAACTGGAGCCTATTATACAGAGTGAAGTAAGCCAGAAAGAAAAATACCAATACAGTATACTAACGCATATATATGGAATTTAGAAAGATGGTAACAATAATCCTGTATACGAGACAGCAAAAGAGACACAGATGTACAGAACAGTTTTTTGGACTCTGTGGGAGAGGGAGAGGGTGGGATGATTTGGGAGAATGGCATTGAAATATGTATAATATCATACATGAAACGAGTCGCCAGTCCAGGTTCAATACACGATACTGGATGCTTGGGGCTGGTGCACTGGGATGACCCAGAGGGATGGTATGGGGTGGGAGGAGGGAGGAGGGTTCAGGATGGGGAACACATGTATACCTGTGGCAGATTCACTTTGATACATGGCAAAACCAATACAATATTGTAAAGTTAAATAAAGTAAAATTTAAAAAATAAATAAATAAATTTAATTTTGTCACTGTGGAAAAAAAAATATAGTGTTCTTTTCTCAAAGATCTAAAAGCATTTATATCTGTAACTAAAATATTTATGTATACAAATGTAGCTATTATAGGTAGTGAAAAGAATAACCAAAATAATGAAGACAGTAGTATATTAAATACAATTTAGAGATAGAAATATCAGTGTTAATATCAGTTTCTAAATATAGATTGTACCACAAAATAAGACTTAGCACATTTTGAAAAAAAAGTTTAAACCTGCTATAAGCATTTTGATTTCAAATATATAAGGATAATGAATTCTAGGAACCTACACAAAGGCAGCAGTTATGAAATTTCTGTTGTTATCTTTGACTACTAAGTTATAAACCTGTCAATTTAAATAACTTTTTGGGTCGACAAGAATCTTTGACTATGGAAACAAAATAAGATGAGTAGGCTTTTTTTTTTTTTACTGGAAAGAATGACATAGAATATTGGAAAGGGGTGGTGATGACTATTCTGCCTCTTATAAAGTTAGATATTTGTGCAGCTTAAATATTCCCACTTCTCCCAGTAACTGTGGTGCCAGCCCTGAGCCTGCTGTGGGAAACGATTGTTATTCTTGCCAGTTAACTGCTCTCTCCATCTGTGCATCAACTGTGGAAGATATCTGTCCTGAACAAAAATCACTGGCTGTTGCCTGGTGAGAGGACAGTTATAAACAGCTGCTTTAGGTACAGTAGAGTCATGTGCATCAGCCAGTGCCAATGCATCTGCACAGTGTAGTACCGCAGAGATGATTTTCTTGAGTTTTACTCCAATTTTCTTGAGAAGCTATCTAGCCTGTCAAATTCTATTGTTTTCCTCTGTTTCTTTTCATTGCCCACTTGAGAAGGCCTTCTTATCTCTCTTTGCTATTTTCTGGAACTCTGCATTCAGCTGGATATATCTTTCCCTTTCTTCCATGCCTTTTGCTTCTATTTTTTTCTCATATATTTGAAAAGTCTCCTCAGACAACTACTTTGCCTTCATGCATTTCTTTTTCTTCAGGATGGTTTCGATCACTGTCTCCTGTACAATGTTACAAATCTGTCCATAGTTCTTCAGGCACTCTGTCAACTAGATCTAATCCCATGAATTTGTCATTTGCACTGTATAATCATAGGTAATTTGACTAAGGTCATACCTGAATGGCTTACTAGTTTTCCTTACTTTCTTCAAATTAAGCCTGAATTTTGCAATAAGGAACTTATGAGCTGAGTCACAGTGAGCTCCAACTCTTGTTTTTACTAACTGTATATAGCTTCCCCATCTTTGGTTGTAAGAACATAATCAAAATGATTTCAAAATTGACCATTTATTGATGTCCATGTGTACAGTTGTCTCATGGGTTGTTGGAAAACTGTGTTTGCTATGATCCACATGTTATTTTGACAAAACTTTGTTAGATTTTGCCATGCTCCATTCTATATTCCAAGGCCAAATTGCCTGTTATTTCCCCAAGTGTCTTTTGACTTCCTACTTTTGCATTCCAATCTCCTATGATGAAAAAACTTCTTCTTTATTGTCAGTTCTAGAAGTTGTAGGTCTTCATCAGTTCAGTTCAGTCACTCAGTCGTGTCCGACTCTGCGATCCCATGAATCGCAACACTCCAGGCCTCCCTGTCCATCACCAAGGTCTTCAGAGAACTGGCCAAATTCAGCTTCTTCAGCATCAGTGTTTGTGGCATTGATTTGGATTGCTGTGATGTTGAATGGTTTGCCTTAGAAACAAACCAAGATCATTCTGTCATTTTTGAATTTGACCCCAGTACTGCATTTCAGACTCTTGGTGACTATGAGAGCTACTCCACCTCTTTCAAGGGATTCTTGTCCACAGTAGTAGATATAATATTGACCTGAATTAATTTCTCCTGTTCCTGTCCATTTAAAATCACTGATTCCTAAGATTTCAATGTTCATTCTTGCTATCTCCTGCTGGACCACATCAAATTTATCTTGATTCATGGACCTAACATTTCAGTTTTCTATGCAATATTGTCCTTTACAGAATTGGGCTTTCCTTTCACCACCCAGGCATCCACAGCTGAGTGTTGTTTCCACTTTCCCCAGACCTTCGTTTTTACTGGAGCTATTAGTAATTGCCCTCCACTCTTACCCTGTAGCATACTGGACACCTTCTGACTTGGGGTGGCTCATCTTCCAGCATCATATCTTTTTCCTTCTTCATAATGTCCATGGAGTTTTCCAGGCAAGAATATGGAAGTGGGTTGCCATTTCCTTCTCCAGTGGACCACATTTTGTCAGAACTCTTTACTATGAGTTGTCCTTCTAGGGTGGCCCAGCATAGCATGGCTCATAACTTCACTGAGTTATGCAAGCCTCTTCACCATGACAAGCTATAATATATGAAGGGTCAAAAATATTTACTGACCATCTATTACGTGTCAGACCCTATTTAGATAATATTGAATATAGTAATAAAACAAAATCCCTAACTTTGGAAATTCTATATTCTGGTAGTATGATGTCTATCTTCAGCAACCAAGATATATACTTAAAGGTAAAAGAGACGTATATAAGCTGAAAATGAAAGGATGGGAAAAGATTCCATAAAAATGGTAACCAAAAGAAAACAAGAGTGGCCATATTTACATCAGTTCAAAAAATGTTAAAATAGATATGATATGATGATGTCAAGGGTAAATTCATCAGAGAGATAAAACAATCATATATCCATCCACAGCAGAGTACACAAATATATGAAGTTAATATTGGCAGAACTGAAGAGAGAAACAGCAACAACATAATAATAGAAGAAGATATAAATACCCTACTTTCAATAATGTGTAGAACATCTAGACAGAAGATTAGGGAGGAAATAGAGCTCTTGAACAACACTATAAACCAAAAGAAATACAGAGACTATTCTACCCAACAGTAGTGGAATACACATTATTCTCAGGTACATACATACAGAACATTTTATTTTATTTTTTTAATACAGAACATTTTAAAAGATAAAACACATATATATTAATTTCCACAACAAGTCTTTTTTTATTTTTTTCCGACTCCCCAAATTAGAGTGACTCTTCTTTTAAACATGGTTTGTTGTGTGTTTTTTGTTGTTGTTGTTGTTGTTGTTGTTGTTTTTTACTGTTTTATTTTTTTGCAGGGGAAAATGGACAAAGGAAAGCATCAGTGAGGGTGGGAGGGAAATGGGAAGAAAGAAGGGGAGTGATGGTGGGGAGGAGTATATGTAATTTCTTAACTAATGGCTTTCTGTTTTTAATCACAAAGAACACTTTAAAAAAAAAAAAAAAAAAAAAAAACATGTTGAATTCATCCTATATTAGGAGGTTTAATCTGAAAATGAAAAGTTCAGGAAACTGAAAGTCCAGTTTGGGTGTCCTCATCTTAGACACATCTTGGTATTTTGTATTGGTAGGTCTATCTTTACCACAATATATTATTTAGGACAGGATCACATTTGTCACTTCTTCCTCCCTATGAACAAATAAGTCAATATTTTTTTTTTTTCAACTCTCCTGAGTGAACTGAATTTTTTGAGGCTCATAAGTGAATATGTTTTCCTCTTCACTTTGTCTATTACAGCCAGATTGTATAAGTATGAGTGGGGTATTAAAGTCTCCCACTATTATTGTATTGTTGCATATTTCTTCTATCATATTAATTAATGTTTGTCTTAGATATATCAACGCTCCAATGTTGGGTGCATATATATTTATAATTGTTGTAACTTCTTTTTGGATTGTTCCTTTAAGTCGTTATGTATAACCTTGATTGTCTCCTTTTCAGGATCTTTAAAGTCAATTTTATCTGATATGAGTATTGCTACTCCTGTTTTCTTTTGGTCCATAATTGCATAGAAAATCTTTTTCCAGCCCTTCATTTTCTGTCAGTATATATCCCCTATTTTAAGGTAGTTCTCTTGTAGACAACATATATAGGGGTCTGGTTTTTGTATCCATTTGACGCATCTTAGTCTTTTGGTTATCTCTTGTAGACAAGTTATGTAGGTGTCTTGTTTTTGTATCGATTCGGCCAGTCTTTGTCTGTTGATTAGGGCATTCAGCCCATTAATGTTTAAAGCAATTATTGATAAATAGGATTTACTTTATTGTTTTGGGTTCGAATTTATACACCCTTTTAATGATTCCTATCTAGAGAATGTCCTTTGTTTTTTGTTGGAGAAATGGTTTAGTGGTGCTAAATTCTCTCAACTTTTGCTTATCTGTGAAGCTTTTGATTTCTCCTTCATATTTGAATGAGATCCTTGCTGGATACAATAATCTAGGCTGTAAATTACTTTCTTTCATCACATTAATTATGTCTTGCCATTCCCTCCTGGCTTGGAGAGTTTCTATTGAAAGATCAGCTGTTATCCTTATGGGAATTCCCTTGTGAGTTATTTGATGTTTTTCCCTTGCTGCTTTTAATATTTGTTCTTCATATTTAATCTTTGTTAATTTGATTAATATGTGTCTTGGGGTGTTTCGCCTTGGGTTTATCCTGTTAGGGACTCTCTGGATTTCTTGAACTTGAGTGGTAATTTCCTTCTCCAATTTAGGAAAGTTTTCAACTATTATCTCCTCAAGTATTTCCTCATGGTCTTTCTTTTTATCTTCTTCTAGAACTCCTATGATTCGAATGTTGTAGCCTTTAATGTTATCCTGGAGGTCTCTGAGATTGTCCTCATTTCTTTTGATTCGTTTTTCTTTTTCCTTCTCTGATTCATTTATTTCTAGGATTCTATCTTCTAATTCACTAATCCTATCTTCTGCCTCTGTTATTCTACTATTAGTTGCCTCCAGGGTGTTTTGGATCTCATTTATTGCATTATTCATTATGTGTTGACTCTTTTTTATATCTTCTAGGTTCTTGTTAAACCTTTCTTGGATCTTCTCAATCCTTATCTCCAGACTCTTTAACTGTGATTCCATTTTGATTTTGAGATTTTGGATTAATTTCACTATCATTATTCAGAATTCTTTATCAGGTAGATTCCCTATCTCTTCCTCTTTGGTTTGGTTTGGTGGGGATCTATCCTGTTCCTTTAGCTGCTGGGTATTCTTTTGTCTCTTCATTTTGTTAAAATTGCCAAGTTTAGAGTGTCCTTACTATATTCTGGTAGTTTGTTGAATTCTCTTTCTTGAGGCAGTTTACTGGTCTTTTCGATATCTGATCTCTGCCCTGTTACAGAGCGGGTGGAGATGAACACCCAAATTTAAGCCGGCCAGGTTCAGGCACTCAGATAATCCTCAGAAGCACAGACTGGGTTGAGTCTGCATTTTATGCCCTTCCCAGATTCGAGTAGTGCAGGTGATGAAATGTTCAGCAAGCGCAGCTGTTGCAACTTATCGCCTGCCCGCCGCTCAGTTTTCTGGGTATACAAACAGTGCACTTTCTCAGGCAGATGTTGACCATCTAGAACCCCAAGAAGTGTGAGTCAGCACAGAAACCTACCTACAGTTCTGTAGACAGTGTCTCTCTAGGGCTGTGATTGCCCGCCTCTGGCCCTGGCTGCCTGTCACCAGAGGGAGAAGGCCTGCAGCCAGCTATCTCCGTGCAGTCCTTTGTTCTGTATGTAGTCCTGGTGGTGTCTTAAGTTAAGGTTGGCTTTTGATGTAGTAGATAACTGACAGTCTGGTTATTTCATTCGCTCAGATAGCGCTAGAGATAGCCAGGCCAAATCCTTTCTCAAAGCAATGCAGGCCGTGCTGCTCCTCTTAGCCCAGCCCCCGCTTGCTAATGCGGTGTCTGCTAGCAAATGCTGGTGTCCACGCCGCTTCTCCACAAAAGGAGTTACCACAGGGCTCGTTTTCTTGTTTTGAAGACAATGAATTGTCTTTCTAAGTGCCTGATGACCTCTGCCAGCATTCAGAAGTTGTTTTGTAGAATTAATTCAGCATTCAAATGTTCTTTTAATGGATTTGTGGAGGAGAAAGTATTCTCCTCTTCCTACTCGTCCGCCATCTTAGCTCCTCCCACAACAAGTCTTAACAAAGTTAAAAAGATTGAAATCTTATCAAGTAAATTTTCTGACTGCAGTGTAATGAAACTAGATATTAATGGCAGAAGAAAACCTGAAAAATTCACATATATATTGAAATTAAACAATACACTCTGAAAGAACAAATGGGTCAAAGAAATCCAAAGGAGAATCAGAAAATATCTTAAGATAAACAAAACCAAGACATACTAAAATGCATGGAATGCAGCAAAAGCCATATGAAGAGAGTTTATAAATTCCTGCATCAAAAAAACCAAAAATAGTCTCAAATAATCTAACTTTTACCTTAAGAAACTAGAAGAACAAATTAAGTATAGGAGAAGGAAGGAAATAGAGCAAAAATAAGCAAAATAATAGAAAACAATAGAAAAACCCAACAAAACTGATTTTTTTAAGATCAACAAAATAGACTAAACCTTTAGCTAGATTAAGAAAAAGCAAGACCCAAATAAAATAGAAAGCATTACAACTGATGTCATAGAAATTAAAAGGGTCATGAGACTACTATAAACAATTACATGCCAGTGAATTGCATAACCTAAAAAGCAATGGATAAATTCCTAGAAACATAAATCTACCAAGACTGAATCATGAAGAAATAGCAAATCTAAACAGAACTTTAACTTGTAAATCATGTGCTACAGGACACATCAACCTTGAAGACATTATGCAGAATGAAATAAACCAATCACAGAAGGACAAATACTGCATGATTCCACTTATATAAAGTATCTCCGAAGCAGTCAAGCTCATAAAATCAGAAAGTATAAATGTGATTATCTGGGCAGAAGAAGAGGGGGTTGAAATAGAGAGTTGCTGTCTAGTGGGTAGAGAGTTTTGTTACACAAAGTGAAAAAGTTTTAAAGATCTGCTGTACAACACTGTACTTATAGCTAACAATACTGTAACTGGTCACTTAAAATTTTGCTAATAGAGTTGATGTACTGTTATGTGTTTTTCACCATAAGGAAAATAAATCAGCCCTACATTTTCTTATATTGGTAAATATGCCTGTGTAAGAAACCTTTAATATGTAAACTAAATTAAGTTCTAACATTATATATGAATTTTCCCCTTGCACTTAATAAGGCTTCAAAATAAAGATAGGGAATTATATATTAACCAAACTTCAGTTGGAACGCAAAAAAAAAAAAAAAAGTGAATTTATTTCTCACTGTAAAATTAGTACTATTCTTTACTTTATAAAGGAAATTAGAATGTTAGAGGTGACTCCAGGAATCATGACATGTATCTTTCCAACATGTTCCTCAGTGGAACTTTTTATATTCTCTCTACAGAGAATCCTGTTTCAGAAAACAGATTTAAGTAGTGTTCTCCTTGAGGAACAGGGTTTGGAAAAAGGTCAAATGTCTATGATAAAGCCCTTTCCTTCTTTACCTGATCCCATGACTCCACAAAGCAATGTTTAAAAACTGTCACTGGTCACATAAAAATAATAATAGTTTTCAAATATTGTGAATTTATTTTGGGCCAAATTTTCTGTTCAGTAATATACATATAATGCCTAAATTAATCCTCATAATAATCTATGATGGGGATACTTTTTTTTTTAATCGTGTCATAGGTGAAATACTAAACCAAATACTAAACTAAATACTAAACTAAAAAGCCTCTTGATGAAAGTGAAAGTGGAGAGTGAAAAGGTTGGCTTAAAGCTCAACATTCAGAAAACGAAGCTCATGGCATCCGGTCCCATCACTACATGGGAATTAGATGGGGAAACAGTAGAAACAGTGTCAGACTTTATTTTTCTGGGCTCTAAAATCACTGCAGATGGTGATTGCAGCCATGAAATTAAAAGATGCTTACTCCTTGGAAGGAAAGTTATGACCAACCTAGATAGCATATTCAAAAGCAGAGACATTACTTTGCCAACAAAGGTTCGCCTAGTCAAGGCTATGGTCTTTCCTGTGGTCATGTATGGATGTGAGAGTTGGACTGTGAAGAAGGCTGAGGGCCGAAGAATTGATGCTTTTGAACTGTGGTGTTGGAGAAGACTCTTGAGAGTCCCTTGGACTGCAAGGAGATCCAACCAGTCCATTCTGAAGGAGATCAGCCCTGGGATTTCTTTGAAAGGAATGATGCTAAAGCTGAAACTCCAGTATTTTGGCCACCTCATGCGAAGAGTGGACTCATTGGAGAAGACTCTGATGCTGGGAGGGATTGGGGGCAGGAGGAGAAGGTGACGACAGAGGATGAGATGGCTGGATGACATCACTGACTCGATGGATGTGAGTCTGAGTGACCTCCGGGAGCTGGTGATGGACAGGGAGGCCTGGCGTGCTGCGATTCATGGGGTCGCAAAGCGTTGGACACAACTGAGCGACTGATCTGAACTGATAGATGAAATACAGAATCATTAAGTAAGTGGAAAAATTACTTACCTCATGAGGTGCAGAACCAAAATTTGACCTCAGACAGCTCATGGAATCTAGCCTACAGTCTACTCTATTGCTTGGCAGAAAACTTTGTTGGTTAGTAAAGCTTTACAACTGAATTTACAAAATTCAGTTGTAAAATTTTGTAAATTCAGTGAATTTTGTAAATTCAGTTGTAAAATTTTGTAAATTCAGTGAATTTTGTAAATTCAGTTGTAAAGCTTTACTGAATTTTGTAAATTCAGTAAATTTTGTAAATTCAGTTGTAAAGCTTTACTGAATTTTGTAAATTCAGTTGTAAGGAATGGAATGATGTTTTCATCACAGGTATTGGTCAGATGGATTGAAAAAATTTGCCAAATTTTCATATTTTTGATCTCATACACATTTTAATTAAAATTTGTGGTAGGTCATTGTCATCACTGCGGTATTAGAGAGGTCATATTCAGAAGGAGAGTAGTCTACAGATTAACTTGTATTGCATTTTCTAAGTATATTTAAAGTTTTCAAATTTTTTTAAAAATTTTACCCATCTTATGCTTCTGTTATATTTGTTAAAAATCAGCCTTTGACTTTAGTATTTTGAGTTTTAAGATCTTAATTCCTTTAGTACCCTGAGAATTTTTTTTTTTTTTTTTTCATCTCCTCTTTCTTTGCAGTCACACATTCTATTGTCTTAGCTCAGGCTGCTGTAACAAATTACCACCAACTGGGTGGCTTAAACAACATACATTTATTTCTCACAGCTCTGGAGATTGGAAATCAGAGATAAGGTTGCCAACATGTCTGTTTTCTGGTGAGAGCCTCTTCCTAGTTTGTAGCTGGCTGTCTTCTTACTGTGTACTTATGTGGCAGAGAAAAGAGAGACAAAGCAAGCTCTCTTGTGTCTCTTTTCATAAAATCACAAATTCTGGGACTTCCCAGGTCATCCAGTGGCTAAGACTCTGCTCTCAATGCAGGGGGCCTGGGTTCAATCCCTGGTCAGGAAACTAGATACCACTAAGACCCATCACAGCCAAATAAACAAACCCAAACATTTAAGAAAAAAGAAAGATCACAAATCTCATCCCGAGGGTTGTATGCCCATAATCTGATTATCCCTCAAATCTGATATCCTGTGCCTCCTGATATCATTCCATTTAGAGTTAGGGTTTCAAGATAAGACTTTGAGGTGGGGGTATGAACATGGAGTCCTTACAGTTATTTTCTCAACTAAGAGAAAAATGTAATTGAGGGTAGAGAATTCCTTATAAGTAATCTTTACAAAACTGAAATGCATACACAGCAAGCTTGTCTGCAATTGTTTGGACTCCCTTGAAACTTACTCATGAATACACACTGTCTTAAGGATTAATAAACTGAAAGATGGAATTTTCCTGAGAAAATAAGTTAGTATGAAAAGAAATTAAATTTTATTTTAAAATGAAGTTAAAAATATATCATGTTCTGGCAGGTAATCAATTGTTATTAATACCATCATTATAAATCTGTGAAAAATATGTTTCTTTTATGGCTATCTGGTATACCAGTACACTTGGCTCTTGAGCAATGTAAGGGTTAATCCATATATAATTTGTAGTCAACCCTCTGTATTCAGGGTTCCTCTGAATCATTGGATTCAACCAGTTACAGACTGTATAATATTGTAATATTTACCATTGAAAAACATCCAAATAAAAGTGGAGCCTTGAATTCAAATCCATGTTATAGAAGGGTTGACAGTATACATATGTTTAACATGACCATTCACACTTACTGCAATGATTCTTTTCTTTTTTTTTTTTTTTTTTAAGATTAGTTTTTCTCTTGAAGAAACATGAATAATAGGGCAGTCTACTCTTGATGTGAACTAAGGTGCAACATGGGGAAAAAACAAATGGATGCTGTTCATTACAAATTAAGTCTAGAGTGGGAGCTACACCCAAAGTTTCCTAAGGAAGATCACTATCTCCTTATACCTCAGTATACCTCAATTATGTTAGACTTGTCAAAATAAATTTTGTTAAGGTCTAGATGTGTGCATATACATTGATTCAAGTGCTGTATAGATCATTTATGAATCTTTGATTGCAAACCATGGGAATCACGTCTTGTCTTAAACAATAATACTATTATTTGGGGAAGTATGAAATGAATATTCAAGAAAGTTGGATATTGAGGATTATAACCAAAACACTATAGAAATCAGAGTAGTTCTGGGCATCTGGAGTGAAGAAAACAATTACCTGTCTTTGTTCTTCCTTTAGTTCCTGTTTAACAATATAAGTCTCTAAGGAAGGGATTCCATTTACTTGGTTTGGATAACTTGCTGCACCATCCTGGCAGAGGCTGTTGGAAGGAGGAAGGTACCTGATTTACATTTTCACTAAGCAGGTACACATTAAGAAAGAACCACCCAAATTTGGATTTTATAAAGAGCGGAGAGAAGGGATACTGAGAGACCAAAAATTAAATGTCCACTTCATGTTGTTTTTTACTATTGACATAAATCTTCAGATAATAATATACAAACCCACCACTGTCTAATTCACCTTTTAAGATCTCAATAAGAAAAATAGCGTGGGGGAGAGATTTCAGTTTTGATCTTTATTTTCTTTTTTAAAGTATTTATTTACTCATTTATTCATTCATTTGGCTGCACCAGGTCTTAGTTGTAGCACACAGTATCTTTAGTTGCAGCATGCAGAGTCTTTAGTTGTGGAATGTAGGATCTAGTTTCCCGACCAGGCACTGAACCTTGCATGTCCTGCATTGGAAGCATGGAGTCTTAGCCACTGGATTACCAGGTTAATCACCAATCTTGTATTTTTCTTTTGTTCTTTAACAGATTACCACAAACTTAGTGGTTTACAAGATTACAAATTTATTATCTTACAGATACACAGTTCGGAAATCTAATACAGTCTCCTGCTGAAGGTGTAGGTAGGCTTACATTCCATTTGAGGCTTTAGGGTAAAATCTATTTTCCTATATTTCTGAGTATCTAGAGACCTCACACATTGCTTGGCTCATGGCCTTGTTCTTTCATTTTCAGTCATCAAGGTCTTATCTCTCTTACCTTTATTCCATAATCTTATAGCTCTCAGACCACAGCCAGGTAAGGTTTTCTAATTTTAGGGATTCATGATCAGGTGGGGCCTACATAGATAATCTGGCAAAGTCTCCCCATTGCAAGGCCCTTAATCTTCAACCCCTAGAATTCCAGTTTGCTTTCCATTGTGTCATGGATTCACATAACTTTCTTAATCTTAGTCATATCTTTAAAGTCCTCTTTGTCTTATAGGGTAATTTAGTCACTCACAGTGTTCTGGGATTAGGACATGTACATCTTTCAGATCAGATCAGATCAGTCGCTCAGTCGTGTCCCACTCTTTGTGACCCCATGAACCGCAGCACGCCAGGCCTCCCTGTCCATCACCAGCTCCCGGACGTCGCCCAGACTCATACCCATCGAGTCAGTGATGCCATCCAGCCATCTCATCCTCTGTCGTCCCCTTCTCCTCCTGTCCTCAATCCCTCCCAGCATCAGAGTCTTCTCCAATGAGTCAACTCTTCGCATGAGGTGGCCAAAATACTGGAGTTTTAGCATCATTCCTTCCAAAGAAATTCCAGGATTGATCTCCTTCAGAATGGACTGGTTGGTGATCTCCTTGCAGTCCAAGGGACTCTCAAGAGTCTTCTCCAACACCACAGTTCAAAAGCATCAATTCTTCGGCCCTCAGCCTTCTTCACAGTCCAGCTCTCACATCCATACATGACCACAGGAAAAACCATAGCCTTGACTAGGCGAACCTTTGTTGGTAAAGTAATGTCTCTGCTTTTGAATATGCTATCTAGGTTGGTCATAACTTTCCTTCCAAGGAGCAAGCGTCTTTTAATTTCATGGCTGCAGTCACCATCTGCAGTGATTTTGGAGCCCAGAAAAACAAAGTCTGACACTGTTTCCACTGTTTCCCCATCTATTTCCCATGCAGTGATGGGACCAGATGCCATGATCTTCGTTTTCTGAATGTTGAGCTTTAAGCCAACCTTTTCACTCTCCACTTTAACTTTCATCAAGAGGCTTTTTAGCCCCTCTTCACTTTCTGCCATAAGAGTCGTGTCATCTGCATATCAGAGGTTATTGATATTTCTCCCAGCAATCTTGATTCCAACTTGTGTTTCTTCCAGTCCAGCATTTCTCATGATGTACTCTGCATATAAGTTAAATAAACATGGTGCCAATATGCAGCCTTGACGTACTCCTTTTCCTATTTGGAACCAGTCTGTTGTTCCATGACCAGTTCTAACTGTTGCTTCCTGACCTGCATACAGATTTCTCAAGAGGCAGATCAGGTGGTCTGGTATTCCCATCTCTTTCAGAATTTTCCACACTTTATTGTGATCTACACAGTCAAAGGCTTTGGCATAGTTAAGAAAGCAGAAATAGATGTTTTTCTGGAACTCTCTCGCTTTTTCCATGATCCAGCGGATGTTGGCAATTTGATCTCTGGTTCCTCTGCCTTTTCTAAAACCAGCTTGAACATCAGGAAGTTCACGGTTTACATATTGCTGAAGCCTGGCTTGGAGAATTTTGAGCATTACTTTACTAGCGTGTGAGATGAGTGCAATTGTTCGGTAGTTTGAGCATTCTTTGGCATTGCCTTTCTTTGGGATTGGGATGAAAACTGACCTTTTCAAATCTTGTGGCCACTGCTGAGTTTTGCAAATTTGCTAGCATATTGAGTGCAGTACTTTCACAGCATCATTTTTCACGGACTTGGAATAGCTCCACTGGAATTCCATCACCTCCACTAGCTTTGTTCATAGTGATGCTTTCTAAGGCCCATTTGACTTCACATTCCAAGATGTCTGGCTCTAGGTCAGTGATCACATCATCATGATTATCTGGGTCTTGAAGCTCTTTTTTGTACAGTTCTTCTGTGTATTCTTGCCACCTCTTCTTAATATCTTCTGCTTCTGTTAGGTCCACACCATCTCTGTCCTTTATTGTGCCCATCTTTGCATGAAATGTTCCTTTGGTATCTCTGATTTTCTTGAAGAGATCCCTAGTCTTTCCCATTCTGTTGTTTTCCTCTATTTCTTTGCATTGATCACTGAAGAAGGCTTTCTTATCTCTTCTTGCTATTCTTTGGAACTCTGCATTTAGATGTTTATATAAACACACTTTCCTTTTCTCCTTTGCTTTTCTGCTTCTCTTCTTTTCACAGCTATTTGTAAGGCCTCCCCAGACAGCCATTTTGCTTTTTTGCATTTCTTTTCCATGGGGATGGTCTTGATCCCTGTCTCCTGTACAATGTCACGAACCTCATTCCATAGTTCATCAGGCACTCTATCTATCAGATCTAGGCCCTTAAATCTATTTCTCACTTCCACTGTATAATCATAAGGGATTTGATTTAGGTCATACCTGAATGGTCTAGTAGTTTTCCCTACTTTCTTCAATTTCAGTCTGAATTTGGCAATAAGGAGTTCATGGTCTGAGCCACAGTCAGCTCCTGGTCTTGTTTTTGCTGATTGTATAGAGCTTCTCCATCTTTGGCTGCAAAGAATATAATCGATCTGATTTCGGTGTTGACCATCTGGTGATGTCCATGTATAGAGTCTTCTCTTGTGTTGTTGGAAGAGGGTATTTGCTATGACCAGTGCATTTTCTTGGCAAAACTCTGTTAGTCTTTGCCCTGCTTCATTCCGTGTTCCAAGGCCAAATTTGCCTGTTACTCCAGGTGTTTCTTGACTTCCTACTTTTGCATTCCAGTCCCCTATAATGAAAAGGACATCTTTTTTGGGTGTTAGTTCTAAAAGGTCTTGTAGGTCTTCATAGAATTGTTCACTTCAGCTTCTTCGGTGTTACTGGTTGGGTCATAGATCTGGATTACTGTGAAACTGAATGGTTTGCCTTGGAAACGAACAGAGATCATTCTGTCATTTTTGAGATTGCATCCAAGTACTGCATTTCAGACTCCTTTGTTGACCATGATGGCCACTCCATTTCTTCTGAGGGATTCCTGCCCACAGTAGTAGATATAATGGTCCTCTGAGTTAAATTCACCCATTCCAGTCCATTTTAGTTCCCTAATTCCTAGAATGTCAACATTCACTCTTGCCATCTCTTGTTTGACCACTTCCAATTTGCCTTGATTCATGGACCTGACATTCCAGGTTCCTATGCAGTATTGCTCTTTACAGCATCGGACTTTGCTTCTATCACCAGACACATCCACAGCTGGGTATTCTTTTTGTTTTGGCTCCATCCTTTCATTCTTTCTGGAGTTATTTCTCCACTGATCTCCAGTAGCATATTGGGCCTCTACTGACCTGGGGAGTTTCTCTTTCAGTATCCTATCATTTTGTCTTTTCATACTGTTCAATCTGATCACACAAGAACCACACCCTTGTCTAACACAATGAAATTAAGCCATGCCCGAGGGGCAACCTGGGATGGGTGGGTCATGGTGGAGAGAGGTGACAGGGTGTGGTCCGCTGGAGAAGAGAATGGCAAACCACTTCAGTATTCTTGCCTTGAGAACCCCATGAACAGTATGAACAGTATGTACATCTTTACATGTTGTTATTCCATATACCATAGAGCCTATTTTATGATCAGAATGGTATAACTTTCGGGGATTCAAGATTTATAACCTATCTTCATGGATTTTCCTTTTTGATTACTCTCTTTATTATCACACTTGTAAAATTTTTCTTTAATTTGTTAAGGAATATTCTAGAAGGGTAGAATGAGTAAAATTCTTCTGAAAACAAGTTGTACATGATGAAAATATAATTTTAATAAATTTCACAAAACTACAAAATAACTCTTCTTGGTTGCTTTTCTAGCTGTGGTGAGTACTATACACACATACACATGGTCTGATAAAATATAGTGCTTGATTATGACAGTGACACATAGTTGTAAGAAAGTACTCAACTCCCCTCTATTGATTAATTGGGGCTAAAGACCTGCATGACTATGTGCTTTTGCTTAGGAAAGTTACCTTTGCATTTATTAGGAACAATTCTTTATGTAAAATAAATCATTGCAGAAGGTTATTTGGAACCAAAAAGAAACTGCAGGTGGGAAAAGAGTTCATTTGTATGAATTCTCTTTCCTGCTGTGGAACCCCAGTGTGGAAATCTGATTAATTTAAGAAAATGACTGCAGTAGGGCTTAAAGCTATAAAGGTTCTTTCAGATGAAGAGGTCAGTCTGCCCTGGAATTAAAAGTCATAATCTTGTGCTGGATAAGAACTCTAAACATTTAAGTGCATTAGTCAAAGTTGATAGTTTTACAATTTTCAAATAGTTGACTGTTGTGGCAAAACTGCCTGGTATTCACTGATTAGCAGTAGGTGTTCCAGATTCTTAATTTTGCACAAAAGAAAGGAATTTTTAAAATAATGTAATTGTCCTTTTCATATATCAAGACAGTCTGGTATGAGGTGCAATAGTTTATAAAAACCACAATTGAGACCTTGTTCAATTTATATTCTAGTTCAAAATTAAATTCTCTGCATGAAAAAGTATTTTAAAAATTCTTATCACAGCAGTCTTGTTTATGCTTTTAATGAATCAATACATTCTAGCACTTTTTTGCTCAGCTTAGATTTTTTTCTTTTGACATATTTAGAGAATGTTTTGATCAGCCATGCTTTATATTCCATTATTTTTCTTGTCTCTGATAATAATCAATATTTGACACTGGAAGTTAGAGAAAATCAGATGAAAGCCAACTGAATTTGTTGGATCAACTGCATTAGCAGTGTAGAATACACACATAAACACTTGCACACATACACACATCCTCATCTATAAGCACTAATCCGACAGATGTAAATGTTTGAAAATAGCTGAAGTTTCACATTCCATTATTCAAGCAAGTTTGGCATCTGCAAACCTATCAACTTAAATCCAGTTTTCATATTAAATTTCATATAATATTACTCAATGCCATACTTGTTTCAAGGGGATGGATAGTAAACAGTTTTTTAAGATCCTTTTAAGAACCTTGACATTTTCTGTTTTTCTGCTTTAAGAGGTGTCATCCCACTCTTCCAAAGTTTATATGAAATATAAAGAACAAACACTGGGGATACTTACACCTAACATCGATGTATTCCCAAAGTCAAAACTGATGTTACATTTACTTCTTTGAACTTTTAGCTTGACTTCATTTTTTATAGCTTCATTATTTCTTGAATATATCATAGGCTACAAATATAAAGACTTAGTCCACATTGCTGGGCTTTCCTGGTGGCTAAGATGGTAAAGAATCTGCCTGTAGTGCTGGAGATCTGGGTTCGATCCCTGGGTTGGGAAGATCCCCTGGAGAAGGGAATACCTACCCACTCCAGTATTCTTTCCTGGAGAATTCCATAGATGAAGGAGCCTGGCAGGCCACAGTCCATATTGCCAATTCCTCATTTGAATTGTGAGGACCTAAGTATTATTCTCTTGGTATCTGTAGTATATTTTATTGTTGGTTTCCTTAAAGAAGATGCAGTGATTTATAAGAGTATTAAAATAAGCTTGCCTTCTTATAAATTGAAGTAGAAACTTACAGACCTGTAAAATTCAAATAAAGTAAAAATTTCAGCAAGTTGTTAATTTTAAATATTCTTTTTGAAGGAAAATGTGCATAGCTAAGAGTTTAAAAATGTATAATGAAGTATTTTTTAGTGATTATATAGTATACTAATTGAAATACATTATTACTATAATATACTTTAAAATAATGGAAAGCTGTCATAGAAATGAAACTATTTGAAATACTGTAAAACCATGATTTAATTTGAGAAATAAACCAAAATGCTTATTATTAGGGTCTTTTATTTATTTAAAAATTCAAGAACAATATTCCATTTTGACTACATAAAATCTTATTTATAAGCAAAATTGCATCCATAGGACATAAGTTTTAAACTAAGAATTCAATCAAAAATACCACTGCTTGAAGATATCCAAAATGAACACATTACATTATTGAATATTCCATATGTAGAAATAGATAGCTATAATTTTATAAACATGTATGTACACACACACTGTGTTGTATAAAGATAATTGCTTATTATTACATAAGTTGCATTAATACCATGTCATTATAACCTAATATTTAATTTATTAATTATATTGTTACATTAGTATCGACCTATATCATCTTTTTAAGTAGTTATATCCCTTTGTATGAGAAAATAGTTATTTATTCAATATATTCTCTACTACTGGTTATTTAGGTTGTTTTATTTTTTTCTCTTATAAATGTTACAATGAAAATTCTTTCAATTTTATCCTTTCATCCAGTGGTTTATGTAGGATTATGTCCTAAAATAGGGTGATATTAAAAAGGCATATAAAAACACATATAGCACTAAAAAAGTGAGCTTTTAGCTTGTCACATTGCAGTTTGGATTAAACTAAGAAATTTTCTTGAATTTTGGAAGCCATGTAACATGGTTTTGTATTTGAAATGAAGTATCTATATTATCACAAATTGGTTTTAAATGATCTATAAGTCTTGCTTATAGATTTTCCCTCCACAGGGAATATTTGATTCATGGTCTCTTACTCTCCATCCTTGCTACCTTTTGTTTTTCCTGTAACTTAAAGTCCCCTAAAATAAACTCAATACAGCTATCTAATCTTTAATTATGATACCCAGTTTTGTTCACTTTGCTCTTTTCTGCCAAACATTCTCTCTTTACAACTTATTGTGTGGCTAAATTCTTTTATCCTGCTGAAATATTATCTTTTCAGACATCATCCTTGACCACCCACTTTAGTTAATTGTGTTTCCCTTTCATATAATTATTTTATCACAGCACCCTCCTTTTCTTGATGACCTTTATTACTATTGAGAGCTGGACTGTGAAGAAGGCTGAGTGCCGAAGAATTGATGCTTTTGAACTGTGGTGTTGGAGAAGACTCTTGAAAGTCCCTTGGACTGCAAGAAGATCCAACCAGTCCATTCTGAAGGAGATCAATCCTGGAATTTCTTTAGAAGGAATGATGCTAAAGCTGAAACTCCAGTATTTTGGCCACCTCATGCGAAGAGTTGACTCATTGGAGAAGACTCTGATGCTGGGAGGGATTGAGGGCAGGAGGAGAAGGGGACGACAGAGGATGAGATGGCTGGATGGCATCACTGACTCGATGGATGCGAGTCTGAGTGACCTCCGGGAGCTGGTGATGGACAGGGAGGCCTGGCGTGCTGCGGTTCATGGGGTCGCAGAGAGTCGGTCACGACTGAGCGACTGATCTGATCTGATCTGATCTGATTACTATTTGAAATTATTGTGTTCATTTACTTGTTAACATGGTTGTATTGACTTGAATGTTTCATGCAAGTAGAGATACTGTCTCTCTTTTGCACTACTATATCCACAAATATTGGATATCCATTCAAGTATCTTGCACCTACCAGATGTACTGTATTTCTTGAATGAATGAATAATTTGCAGGTGTGTGCTGTGGAGCAGAGTATATACTCTATGCAATGAGAGGAGAAGGAAAACATACTTATTGAACATATTTTGTGTGTGTTAGAGCTTCATAGAAGTTATCTTATATAAATCTCATAATAATTCTCTGATAATGATTTTATTTTCCAAGTTTTTCTAGTGAGTAAGTGAATGACTGAAAATGTTACATAAATTACCCATGCTTACACAACTCTTACAACTAACAGAGCCAAGATTCAAACCGAAGTTAATTTGTCTGAAAATTCTGCATTCTTTCCACAGTGCACACAGCCAGCTACTTATGACATATTTCGTTGGAGATGTTAACATACTTTATTATGTTTCAGTGCTAATGCATATTTTTCTCACTTCATTTAGTATTCTGAACCACTTGAATGAAAAGTATTACTATAACTTGTTTGTATTGAGGGAACTAAATCTTTGAGAGATTATTAATTCATTCAAGATTGCTGCTGCTGCTAAGTCGCTTCAGACGTGTCCGACTCTGTGCGACCCCATAGATACGGCAGCCTACCAGGCTCCCCCGTCCCTGGGATTCTCCAGGCAAGAACACTGGAGTGAGTTGCCATTTCCTTCTCCAGTGCATGAAAGTGAAAAGTGAAATTGAAGTCTCTCAGTCGTGTCTGACTCTTAGCGAACCCATGGACTGCAGCCTATCAGGCTCCTCCGCCCATGAGATTTTCCAGGCAAGAGACTGGAGTGGGGTGCCATTGCCTTCTCCACTCATTTAAGACTATGAGGCTACTAAATATGTCTGACCTTGATTGGTGTGGCCTGAAGCTCTGTGTTGTATTGTAGCCCATGGAGAGAAATTTGCTGTAACAGTGCTTGTTGCAATTTAGCTTTATTTTTATTGCTATATATACTTGAGAAAATTGGTGTCTTTGATCAATTACATTGTTTAATGCAAATATATCTCATGGAAATACACAGAATTTAATGGATAAGAGCCCTGGGAAGAATAAATATATTTGACTATGTTATTTATGTATAAAATGACATAGTAAAAGAGAAAGGGAGCAGATGACGTGGAGTAAATGACATTTAATGTGGAATATAACATTTTTCAACAAACAGAAATGAATGGAACAAAATGGCTAAATTTATTTTGAATATTCACTTATTAATAAAAACATCTTTACTTGGGATAGGAAAAGACAATGGCACCCCACTCCAGTACTTTGCCTGGAAAGTCCCATGGATGGAGGAGCCTGGTAGGCTGCAGTCCATGGGGTCGCTAAGAGTTGGACACAACTGAGCGACTTCCCTTTCACTTTTCACTTTCATGCATTGGAGAAGGAAATGGCAACCCACTCCAGTGTTCTTGCCTGGAGAATCCCAGGGACGGGGGAGCCTGGTGGCTGCCGTCTATGGGGTCACACAGAGTCGGACACGACTGAAGTGACAGCAGTAGCAGCAGTTACTTGGAATATATTTGAAAAGCATAGATTTTTTGCACTATTCTTTGTTACTTTAATGATCATTTTCTTAGAAGATTCTGTAGTTGTCATAATGAATATGGACCTAGCTTATTTCACTCATTACTATATTTCAGATATTTTAAATGGTCCACAACACTACCTATGGCAAAATGAAGATAAGAAATAATTATTTCTATTTTTCACAGGCTTTATCCTACACTAATAGTTGCATTTCACTCTTCCTAGAACCATTCAAATATGCAGACCTGAAAGAATACTGCTATGAGTCCCATCCTCATAAGCCCATTCGATCAATATTAATGACTGTAGGAACTGATCATTTGTTCATTTCTATTTCAAGTTACGCTCTTATACATTTTCCATTATTTCAAAAACCTAGAATATATTTTAAATCTATGGTTTTTCCCACTAGAATTTCAGTATTAATTTATTGCTATAATGCATCAATAATCCTAAACCCATGTTTTCAGAAAGAAAAAAGTCCTGTATCACACAAAACCTCACTCCAAAGCTAAAATGTATATCTTAGAATTTGTTATTAAACTTTCATTACTCCTACAAATTCTACTCCTCTTTATGTCTGCTTTCTTTTTAGCATTTATTCTGAGAATTGTTTGTGCTTTTTTTAAAATACCTTAAAGTATACATGGCACTAGAAAGCGAAAATGTAAAACTAATATTAACGTCAAGTAACTGCTACTATCCTTATCATGTCGATGAAATTTACACATGAGTGTTGAAATTCCTAACCAGATTATTTATTCTGAAAACTAACCTCAAGCCTACAATATTGTGTACTTTTGATTGGGACTTTTAACAATTAATCATCTGTTTGTTTAAACTGAAATGGGATTGGGTAATTGTGCTGATAAGTAATTTACCATACTTTTAATTTTTTTATGACAAAGATTTAGACACATCTGGAACCTTTCTAAGTTTATTTTTATACAGCAATATCTATACTGCATAGGTTGCTGGAAGGATTTGGAAACCCAGGAAGAAAGATGCAAAAGAGCAATAATTTCTTCTCTTTCCTTGGAAAGAGTATGAAATGGACTATGCTCCCAGATGGTGGGAGTTACCTTTAGAATGGAATCAGAAGGCAGTAAAACCCTAGGGGAGCCTATGTATACAGAAAGCAATATTCAAAAATAATTTTGGAGAATTAACCATAAAAGCTCTTTACTTGAGTACTCCAAATTTAAAATATATTGTTATGGCATAGTAGAATTAGGGGTTAGGAAAGAATCTGAAGTCAGTATCAATAATAGATTAGGAACTTCTGAGAATTTTAAGGTCAAATATAAATGAACCACTGTCTCATTGATGTGTATATATCAGTTAATGCCAGTGTTTATGAATCATGCACTGAATAATTGTAAAAATTGCTAAAATCCAAAACTCTATTTATCTATTAATAAGGTTTCTGAGAATGATGGAAGTTGAATTTATTCCTAATTTAAAATTCAGCCACACATAGATGATCAGATTTTCACATTCCTAAAATAATTAGGAATTAAGATCACGTGCCCTTAAAAGGGTCTCTTAAAACACAAAGGTTTTAAATAAACAGGGAGTGTTTGTATTATATTTAGTGTTTATATTTGGTTTTATAATTTTTAGACATCCCATTAAAAGAAATGCAAAATGGTGATGTTAATTTATTTTAAAATATTTTAAGCAACTAAATCTTCTCAAACATATACAAACTAAACATTGTTAACATTGCTTTAGCTTCATGGATAAATCTGTTTCCAAACTATATAGAGGATTATTATTATTATAATTATTCTTTTGAGTTTTAACACAGGGTTGTTGATTGTGAGCCTCAATAACATTTGACTTTTCACTCAATTCTATAAAGCCCAAATGAATTAGCTCATACCGTTGTAGTCCAAATCTCAGGATAAAGGCATTTACCATATTCTCTGTGTCTTCATTCCAAGAGGCAGATAATGATTTGCCCCCATCCTCAGTTCAGATCAGTTGCTCAGTTGTGTCCTACTCTTTGTGACCCCATGAACTACAGCACGCCAGGCTTCCCTGTCCATCATCAACTCCTGGAGCTTACTCAAACTCATGTCCATTGAGTCAGTGATGCCATACAACCATCTCATATTCTGTCGTCCCCTTCTCCTCCTGCCTTCAATACTTCCCAGCATCAGCATCTTTTCCAATGAGTCAGTTCTTCTCATCAGGTGACCAAAATATTGGAGTTTCAGCTTCAACATCACTCCTTCCAATGAAGATTCAGGACTGATTTCCTTTAAAATTGACTGGTCAGATCTCCTTGCAATCCAAGGGACTCTCAAGAGTGTTCTCCAGCACCACAGTTTAAAAGCATCAATTCTTAGGCGCTCAGCTTTCTTTATAGTCCAACTCTCACATCCATACATGACTACTGGAAAAACCATAGCTTTGACTAGATGGACCTTTGTTGACAAAGTAATGTCTCTGCATTTTAATATGCTGTCTAGGTTGGTCAGAGCTTTTCTTCCAAGTAACAAGTGTCTTGGAAGAAAATGTGATGAGATGCCCCATCCTATAGTAATCTCATAGTCAGAAGTTAGATGACTTGTGGGAAGTGGTAAACAAATTGTTGGATGTAAGTGAAAAGAGAAACAAATTCTCATTCAAACCTAATTAAAAAATCAATATTTTCAGGGTCTTGATATGAATGAAAATATAATTCTAAAGATTTATATTTTCTGTAATAGAATAGATTATTTTGAAATGTATGAATAGATCGTTCAAACTTAAGCTAATGATCCTTTTAGAAAGGTCTGAACAATGTTTCTTCATCATGATGATACCTTTTCATGCTATGGAACTTACAGATGCTTTGATGATATATTATCACATCATATTAATACATTATATTTCAGGAAATACTAAAGTATACAGTTAGATAAACCTTTAGCTTACCTTAGATTTCAGTTTCACTGTGAAGTATTTCCATTGGGTTGCCTTGGAACATTTACATTAAACACTACTAAATATTTTCATAAAATATTATTAAAACAATCTGCTGAATGCCTATTCACAAGCCTTGGACAGTAATACTTCTTGGTTCACTGATCTACTCTGTATTATATTTAATTCTTTGCTCTCTGTTCAGATAGATTTTGGGCCAAGGAAACTTGCTGTTTTTAAAGTTCACTATATACAGATTTGATTTGGTTATCCTAACACAAGCATGGGATAACCAAATCAAATCTGTATAATGTGAACTTTAAGAACAGCAAGTTTCCTTGGCCCAAAATCTATCTGAACAGAGAGCATGCGGAGAAGGCGATGGCACCCCACTCTGGTACTTTTGCCTGGAAAATCCCATGGGCGGATAAGCCTGGTAGGTTGCAGTCCATGGGGTTGCTAGAGTCGGACACGACTGAGAAACTTCCCTTTCACTTTTCACTTTCATGCATTGGATAAGGAAATGGCAACCCACTCCAGTGTTCTTGCCTGGAGAATCCCAGGTACGGGAAGCCTGATGTGGGCTGCCGTTTATGGGGTTGCACAGAGTCAGACATGACTGAAGCGACTTAGCAGCAACACAAGCATGAAGCAGCAACACAAGCTAATATTAATGAAAACTTTGACTAATCTAAAAATTGGAGGGAAAAACAACTCCAGGTTCTAAACAGAAACTGAAAAGAAAATGACAGTCTATAATAAAATATGTGGGTTAAACTTGCATGGTTGAAAGTGATGAAAACAACTAGACTGATTCTGATGCAATCTGACATAGAGCTAAATTCAGGTTCAAAGAACAGTGAACGAGAAAGGTGAAACATTCCTTGTTGATCATTTATTATCCACAGCTGTACATCATTTAGTGGCAAGACAATTGATTTCTTATGGCTTACTTAAAAGTTAAGGCACAAAAGGAAGGTTGTGTCCATGTATATGTATCAGATCAGATCAGTTGCTCAGTCATGTCCGACTCTTTGCGACCCCATGAATCGCAGCACACCAGGCCTATATAGATACACATACACATGTTTCAAAATTGGAGATATTACTTAGGCCATAAAAAACCTATTTAAGGTTGATAGTTTCCTCTAGATGGGCTACCCTGGTGGCTCAGATGGTAAAGAATCTGCCTGCATTGCAGGAGACCTGAGTTTGATCCTTGGGTTAGGAAGATCCCCTGGAGAAGAGAATGGCTACTCAGTCTACTATTCTTGCCTGGAAAATTTCATGGACAGAATTCCATGGAAAAAAATTCCTGGCAGGCTACAGTACATAGTCTTGCTATACAGTCTAGAGTAGCAGAGAGTGGTCAACTGGACAAAAATACAACTGGAAGTCCTCCAGGAAAGCAGAGAGGGCTTGGAAAAAAATTGTCTACAGTCTTTATAACATATGATATTACCAGGAATTTACCTCTTCACTGTCTGAAAATATGACAAGGTGCATTATGAGTTATAAAAATTATTGCCAAAGATATTGCCAAGTTGATACTTAACTGAACAAATACATATTTTAGAAATCCATGGTTGTCTTCTTGTCAGAAAATAGAAGAAAATAATGATGACAATGTGAGAATGATTTCCAATCTCTCTTAGCTGTGGAGTATGAGTTGATGATGCATGTGTTGCTAACAGAAGCAAATGCAGTGTAACACTGGCAGGCATGCTGGCTACAGACATTGACCATCTGCTCAACACAGACCTCCAAAAGATCATCGTGTCGTGTGATAGATAGGCTTGACACTTTCAGTATTCTGACAAACCCTGTAAAGGAAGGCAGTTAATGATAACAACAACAACAAAAACAACAATGTAAATCCACATGTTTTAGTACTACCTCCCCTAATATTCCATATAGAGGATTTGTTTATAACTACATTTGTAGGAGAATACGTATACTAACAGTAAGTGGTCTTCTTGATAGTGATACCAGCATTCAAGATAGTTTTGTCTTCCAAGTATGTTACACAAAAGCAGTTATATAATAATTGTAAGCAGATAATTGAAACTACTCCCAGAAGTACTATCTAAAAGTGTCTCAGTAGGAATTAAAGTGGTGATTATAAATCAGAGTTTTAATGTTAATAAGAGGATGTTTTGTCACCTTTTATGGGATTGCCAGATAGGTCACAAGATGCTACAAAATACTGTGCATTTATAAATTGAATTGCTGTTTCTTTTTTTTTTAAAGAGAAGCTGCTTCCCGTCAAGTATTTTTTTCCAAAATGAAAGAGGATGAGCTAAAGCATAGAGAGTGGGGAAAAATAATGCAGGGCTGACAAGAGTGAAGCATTTATGTTGAAATAGTGGCATGTAAGTCTTGATTGATAATTAAACATAGACCATATTATGGAAGGCATAGATGCTAAGCTATAGTAATTTGTCATTACACAGGAGTCATTGCTGTATTTATATGCAAAGAAAAAATATAATTAAATATTTTGATATGCCTAGCAAGAAGTTTCATTGAAATGCAGAGATAGTAAAACTATTGTATCTGAGCAAAATATTATACTAATTTTTTTAAAACAATAAAGGAGCATTTTAAAAGAATTTAGCTTTTTCCAGAGAAAGCCACGGAAAAGGCAATGACAACCCACTCTGGTACTCTTGCCTGGAAAATCCCATGGACGGAGGAGCCTGGTAGGCTGTAGTCTATGGGATTGTAGAAGAGTTGGACACGACTGAGCAACTTCACTTTCACTTTTCACTTTCATGCATTGGAGAAGGAAATGGCAACTCACTCCGGTGTTCTTGACTAGAGAATCCCAGGGACGGAGGAGCCTGGTGGGCTGCTGTCTATAGGGTTGCACAGAGTCAGACATGACTAAAGCGACTTAGCAGCAGCAGAAGCAGCAGCAGAGAAAACCAGGTATCTGGGGCGCTATGATACTGCAGTAATGATCACTACAGTATTTAGAGCCAACATTTGGCTCAGGTGTTATATATATTTAGGGTAATGCCATCTTTTATTTGAGAAATCACTGATTATGGACAGATTTCTCCCAATTTTAGTGGCCGTTACTTTAATTCCTTTGGCAACACAGCAGAAAAGAATTTGGTTTTCAAAACATCTGAACTTGAATCTAAGCTGTCATTTACTATCTTTATAATCTTAGGCAAGTTATGTATTTTAACTCACAGACTCAGTTTTCTTGCCATTTAATTCATGAAAGTAATGCTTAAGACATAACTTGATGTGATGATTTAAAAAAAAAAAAAAGCTTATTTCCCACAAATAGCCAACACTGAGTAAACAGTAACTTTCTTCTTTCTGTATTATTAATATTATTACAAAAGTATAGAAGTGATTCTTGTTCTTAGAGTGCCATCTGTAAGCACTAGAACAATTTGGGTTCCTTTTTTTCTCTTTTGAATTATTTATTTATTTGCTTGTTCTGGGTCTTTGTTTCAGTATAAGGGTTCTTTAGTTGTGGTGTGTAGTATCTTTAGTTGCAGCATGTGGAATCTAGTTCCCTAATCAGGGATCAAACCCCGGCCTGGCCCCTTTCATTAGGGGCATGGAGTCTTAAACAATGGACCACCAGAGGAGTCCCACCTTCTGGGTTCTGAAGTCAGACAGACCTTGGTTAATTTCCTACCTCTGTAGCCTACAAGTGGTATGCTTTTAAATAAGACACTTGACTTCTCTAAGCATACATTTCTTTATCTGTGAAATAAGAGTAATAATAATGTTGATTTCACAGAGTTGAGCTGAGTATTTAATGTGACAATGTCTTTAAAGCACTTTGTACTGCTATTACTGACATTGTTTTAGACACTTCTTTCTCGTACAAGTGCTTACTTACTTGTAAGAGATAAGTTTTTCTATAAATTTTGAAGTTAGTATTGCTTAGTGCTTTTGGCCATATTCTGACCATATTTTTTTAATTTTCTTTTGCCTTATTCATGGTGATAAGCACTGTGAGACAGTGTTTACAAACACTTGACTATTCTATTACAGTTGATAGTAGGACATTTAAACTTTTGAATGAACAAATATGATTCACTGTGTTTACTTTTCTTTTTTCTAAATAAAAAGCCATTCTTTAACCTCTATTTTTAATTCAGTGCTTTTTCAAATGGCTCTCTCTGTATCCATATCTTTATTTGCTTAAGATATATTTATTAAATAGTTATCTATCATTGCTTCCACATAAGAAAAGGAGATACAGTGTAGCACAAATTAGAGATGTTCCCCTTCTTCAGTTCAGTTCAGTTCAATCACTCAGAGTGAACTGACTCTTTGTGACCCCATGGACTGTGGCCCACCAGCCTCCTCTGTCCATGGGGATTCTCCAGGCAAGAATACTGGAGTGGGTTGCCATGCTCTCCTCCAGGGCATCTTCCCAACTCAGGGATCCAACCCAGGTCTCCCGGATTGCAGGCAGATTCTTTACCATCTGAGCCACCTGGGAAGCCCAAGGATACTTGAGTGGGCGGCCTATCCCTTCTCCAGGGTATCTTCCTGACCCAGGAATTGAACCGGCGTCTCCTGCATTGCAGGCGGATTCGTCAACAGCTAAGCTACAATGGAAGCCCCCTGTCTTATCTTGCTGCTGCTACTGCTGCTAAGTCGCTTCAGTCGTGTCCAACTCTGTGCGACCCCATAGACGGCAGCCTACCAGGCTCCCCCATCCCTGGGATTCTACAGGCAAGAATACTGGAGTGGGTTGCCGTTTCCTTCTCCAATGCATGAAAGTGAAAAGTCAAAGTGAAGTCGCTCATTCGTGTCCGAATCTTAGCGACCTCCTGGACTGCAGCCTGGCAGGCTCTGTATTAATAGTTGTCATTCTAAAATCTACTCAAAAGTCTTTTCTTCTATGAAGGGATTTGCCCAGAACCCAAACTAGACAATTAATTACTTTCTTCCTGGAATATTATTTTCTGGGATACTCTTTTTAAATAAATTTTCATGTGAGTGCTTATTTAAATGCCTTGCAACTAATAGCTTATATGCCCATATATCTAGGTAGCCTATAAGTTCCTTAACTGCAGAAATTATGCTTTGTCTTGAATGGGCTATCTCATGAACAGAGTCTTAGACTCAGGTGACAGATACTAAAGATAGACATCTAGCATGTAAACACTCTTGTCCTGAAATACCAGGAAGAGTTTGTTATTTTTCAGCTGTCTGAGATTTAAAGCTCAAACTTTAAAACTTCAGTTCAGTCAGTTCAGTTACTCAGTCATGTTAGACCCTTTGAGACCCCATGAATTGCAGCATGCCAGGCCTCCCTGTCCATCACCAACTCCTGGAGTTCACCCAAACTCTTGCCCATCGAGTTGGTGATGCCATCCAGCCATCTCATCCTCTGTCGCCCCTTTTCCTCCTGCCCCCAATCCCTCCCAGCATCAGAGTCTTTTCCAATGAGTCAACTCTTCACATGAGGTGGCCAAAGTATTGGAATTTCAACTTTATCATCAGTCCTTCCAAAGAACACCCAGGACTGATCTCCTTTAGAACAGATTGGTTGGATCTTTTTGCAGTCCAAGGGACTCTCAAGAGTCTTCCCTAAGACAACTGAAAAAGAAGGCAGATTTGTACCTTTAAGATCAATTATCCAGGTCCCAAACTGCTTTTAAAATGTGCTGACATTGATACATCATTTTTTATTTAAATCAGAGACATTGTAATAACCATAATTATTAGAGATTAGATATTCTAGAGCCTGAGGGTACTCTACCTTACTTGGCTTTGCCATGTAGGTGTAGATATCCAGGTAGGTGTATAATCAAGAGACATTTCAAGATATCAAAGGTCATCATTTTAAACATATTTACCTATTGCTATGGTAAACAGACTGTCAAAATTTCTATTTTGAACCTGATTCTTAGGGTTTATATGAAAGTAGGTTTCAATTACAACTACTTGCCAGAGGCAAAGAAAATTCATTTAAAAGAAAGGTTGACTTATTTTCCTGATCTCTTAAAATGAAGTGTTTTATGTTACTTGAAAAGTTCTGAAAACTGACACAAGTATTTAAACATTTAAAAAACAATCCATG
Source organism: Tragelaphus eurycerus (assembly GCA_935064755.1). Classification (NCBI taxonomy): domain Eukaryota; kingdom Metazoa; phylum Chordata; class Mammalia; order Artiodactyla; family Bovidae; genus Tragelaphus; species Tragelaphus eurycerus. Next base: position 53,171 of record CAKXYN010000132.1, on the reverse strand, counting down.
GATGCAGTTTTAAAGTAAATTTTAAATTTTATATGAGAAGGTTTCTGTCATTATGCAATTAAAAGGAAAGAACACTAATAGTTGAGATTTATATTTTAATAACTGCTCAATATTTAGTTGTTGATTTTAACTTAGAAATCGTAGTATACTCAGATTAATGCATATTAAATTATTTTTAATCTAATAGTGATATAGAAGGTGAGTACCATAGATATAGATAAGGTGCATTGAGTGAAATAAAGCTATTAGTTCATATATGTGCAAAGTGAACATACTACAAAAATGTTTCTGTGTTTTTGAGAAAACACGACTGAAATATTCGTCAGAAAAAATGTGTGTATGTATATGAGAAGCTTGTTATCTTTACTTTCTATTAACTCTGTATTCAGTGGGCATTTTAATTACTATCACATAACCTTGGTTCTGTAACATTTTTCTGCACATGTTGTTTTCCAAACTAGAATATGGATTATACTTTAAATTTGTTTTTATTTCTCAGTCCACTCAAATCAAAGCTGAGCACAGTAAAATTTTGTTACAGTTGTCATTTTCTTTTGATTGAATGAAGAAGTATTATTCACATCAGGAAAGTCATGAAGATGAGTGCTTTATGAGGAAATATTTTTTTAAAAGATGAGGAAAAGGAATACATGTTTATTTCATTTAATTCACAGTCAGAAATCATATTGTAAGGGAAAAGTTTCACTGGGCCAAAATGCTCATTGGGTCTGAAAATTGACTTAGTTAGAGTAAATAAATTTAGCAGGAGGAGCTCAAAAAAGTACTATGTTTATTTGATAATGGTGAACAAAGTAGGGCTGATATACCCCCTTCTGGTGCTATAATCAATTCACATTTCAGTGTTGTTAGAGTTTTATGGACTCTTTCTTAACCCTGTTTCTAATCATTACCTTCCAAAGAGATTCTTCTTTTAGTGGGTGGGTGGGAGGGTGGGTGTGTTTTGATGGGAAGGCATTTTGGTATTGGAATTTCTTATAGAAACTCAGTCTACACCTTTATTTAAAGTTTCTTATGGACCTCACAGCTTTTGCATAATATAATCCTTCATAGCGTTGACCTTTCTTTCAAAATAGGTGCTGTACAGAATCTTTGTTAAGTACTAGAGTAGGAACTTTTGAGTCATAACCAGATGGACAGATTTTCTATTCTAAGAAGCCAAGGCTCATGAAGCTCCCAAAGATTGTAACCTAGATCTATTCATAGGGACGGGGGATAGAATCTTGTTAAACTGAGAAAGTGCTCAATGCTCATTTGTCTGTGGAGAATTTTTGGAATATCACCAGAGCTGACACTGTATTCCACAACCCAGTTCCTATGGGCTGACTCTTCACTTAAATAACATGACATACTGGAAGGTCCTCATCTTCCTGAAGTGTTGCTTGATTTCACTGAGTCCTTCTAAGAGATTAAATATGTTATTAGCCTTTTTATATTAACATCTTGATTCAAAAAAACACCTCTGAGATTAAGGACTCTCAAAATACATCCCTATGTTGAGCCTTCTAAAGTCTGTGAGTGAAAGTCACTTAGTCATGTCCGACTCTTTGTGACCCCATGGACTGCAGCCCACCATGCTCCTCCATCTATGGGATCTTCCAGATAAGAATACAGGAGTGTTTTGCCATTTCCTTCTCCAGGGACTATTCCTGACCCAGAGATCAAACCCAGGTCTCTCACATTGGAGGCAAACTCGTTACCATCTTAGCCTCCAGGAGATCAGTTCCTATTCCAACTCCTCATGTCTGTGCCCTGCTTAACTTGACTTCCAGTAGATCCTTTGTTCTTTGTACTGTTACTTAGGATCACAGGAGTTATGCATGGTCAGACTTATTCAGTCATCTGATTTTCCCCTTTCCAACCCTTGGCATATTGTTTTCATGAGTAATGTTCTTCATTATAAGAGAGGACAATGCTGACAATGGGAATAGGTTGGCAGGACTTGTAAGTCAAGCAGGATGATGTGTGTTATACCCTGCATTTGCTTACACATCACATGGGTACCAAAAGCCAACTCAGATAATATTTTGCCTTCAAGATTCCTCTTTATTAGAAGGCAGTTCTACACCTTAAGATACACATTTCTTCATCTAAAATTGCATGTTGAATTCCTATGGTAAATGGTCTGTAAAATAATACTGAAAATATTCTATGTAATAACATAAGTTATCAGATCAGATCAGTCACTCAGTCGTGTCCAACTCTTTGCGACCCTGTGAATCACAGCACGCCAGGCCTCCCTGTCCATCACCAACTCCTGGAGTTCACTCAGACTCATGTCCATCTAGTCAGTGATGCCATCCAGCCATCTCATCCTCTGTCGTCCCCTTCTCCTCCTGCCCCCAATCCCTCCCATCATCAGAGTCTTCTCCAATGAGTCAGCTCTTCACATGAGGTCGTCAAAGTACTGGAGTTTCAGCTTGAGCATCATTCCCTCCAAAGAAATCCCAGGGCTGATCTCCTTCAGAATGGACTGGTTGGATCTCCTTGCAGTCCAAGGGACTCTCAAGAGTCTTCTCCAACACCACAGCATTCAAAAGCATCAATTCTTCGGCGCTCAGCCTTCTTCACAGTCCAACTCTCACATCCATACATGGCCACAGGAAAAACCATAGCCTTGACTAAACAGACCTTAGTTGGCAAAGTAATGTCTCTGCTTTTGAATATGCTATCTAGGTTGGTCATAACTTTCCTTCCAAGGAGTAAGCGCCTTTTAATTTCATGGCTGCAGTCACCATCTGCAGTGATTTTGGAGCCCAGAAAAAGAAAGTCTGACACTGTTTCCACTGTTTCCCCATCTATTTCCCATGAAGTGATGGGACCAGATGCCATGATCTTCATTTTCTGAATGTTGAGCTTTAAGTCAGCTTTTCACTCTCCACTTTCACTTTCCTCAAGAGGCTTTTTAATTCCTCTTCACTTTCTGCCATAAGGGTGGTGTCATCTGCATATCATAACATAAGTAATAGAGACTACTTAAAATATATTTAACACAATATTGTAAAGCAATTATACTTCAATAATATAAATTTAAAAATAATAATACGTATTTAAAGATTGGGCTGTCATTAACTCATTCTTCAGAGTTTCCCTGAGACATCAGCTTAAACTGTCTTTCAGAGATCAAAATAACTTTCAAGTAGCTCTTAGGTAACACACACCACAGTCAGCTGAGCATCTAACCACAGGGTCAGTCTCTTCCTGACATTTTGAAGTAAGATTTTATCTCAGGCATAAACTTGGGAGAATATTTTTAAATTTAGTTATGTATAAACACAGTAGATTACATAATAGAAGTTAAAGCCAGAGAGGCCTAAGGGGCTATCAGAAGTATGTAATAGCACACTCTAGAATAATTAGAGGCTTCATAAACACCTTTTTGTTCTGGAACTTGATCCTATCAATTCAATCTCTAAAATCTAAGTTATCTGGGTTTACTACCTGTATGCAGGTCAGGAAGCAACAGCTAGAACTGGACATGGAACAACAGTCTGGTTCCAAATAGGAAAAGGAGTACGTCAAGGCTGTATATTGTCACCCTGCTTATTTAACTTATATGCAGAGTACATCATGAGAAACACTGGGCTGGAAGAAGCACAAGCTGGAATAAAGTTTGCTGGGAAAAATATCAATAACCTCAGATATGCAGATGACACCACCTTTATGGCAGAAAGTGAAGAAGAACTAAATAGCCTCTCGATGAAACTGAAAGAGAGTGAAAGAGGTGGCTAAAGCTCAACATTCATAAAACCAAGATCATGGCATCTGATCCCATCACTTCATGGGAAATAGATGGGGAAACAGTGGAAACAGTGTCAGACTTTCTTTTTCTAGGCTCTAAAATCACTGCAGATGGTGATTTCAGCCATGAAATTAAAAGATGCTTACTCCTTGGAAGGAAAGTTATAACCAACCTAGACAGCATATTAAAAAGCAGAGACATTACTTTGCCAACAAAGGTCCATCTAGTCAAAGCTATGGTTTTTCCAGTGGTCATGTATGGATGTGAGAGTTGGTCTATACAGAAAGCTGAGCGCTGAAGAATTGATGCTTTTGAATGCTGTGGTGTTGGAGAAGACTCTTGAGAGTCCCTTGGACTGTAAGGAGATCCAACCCATCCATTCTAAAGGAGATCAGTCCTGGATGTTCACTGGAACAGCTGATGTTGAAGCTGAAACTCCAATACTTTGGCCATCTGATGCAAAGAGCTGACTCATTTGAAAAGACCCTGATCCTGGGAAAGATTGAGGGCAGGAGGAGAAGGGGATGACAGAGGATGAAATGACTGGATGGCATCACTGACTCAATGGACATGAGTTTTGCTGGACTCTGAGAGTCGGTGATGGACAGGGAGGCCTGATGTGCTGCAGTTCATCAGGTTGTAAAGAGTTGGACACAACTGAGCAACTGAACTGACTGAGTGCCTTGTTTGAGCCTAGTCTACCTTGTTCCCCTTGGAAGAGAGCAACATTCTCTCAACATTTCTTCATGTATCTCATTTTTCTTTCCTTCAATCTTATTTTTTATTTTGCTTTTCTTTTATCAAGTTTTATGGAGGTATAATTGGCTAATTTGTAAGATATTTAATGTGTACATGCATGTGTGCTAAGTCGGTTCAATTGTGTCCAACTCTTTGCAACCCTATGGTATAGCCCAGCAGGCTCCTCTGTCCAGAGATTCTCCGGGCAAGAATACTGGAGTAGTTAGCCATGTCCTCCTCCAGGGGATCTTCCCAACTCGGTGATCAAACACACATCTCCTGTGTCTTCTGCATTGGCAGGTGGGTTCCTTACTATTAGAGACATCTGGGAAGCCCCTTAAAGTACACATCAAGGTGATTTGGGGCTTCCCGTGTAGCTCAGCTGGTGAAGAATCTGCCTGCAATGTGGGAGTCCTGGGTTTGTTCCCTGGGCTCAGAAGATCCCCAGAAGAAGGGAAAGGCTACCTACTCCAGTACTCTGGCCTAGAGAATTCCATGCACTGTATAGTCCATGGGGTCACAAAGAGTTGGACATGACTGAGTGACTTTCACTTCACTTCACTTCAAGGTGATTTGATATATATACTGTTGAAAAGATTCCCACCATATGGTTAATTCCACATTCATTATTTTACATATTAATCTTTTTTTTTTTTTTAATTTGGTGAGAACAGTTAAGTTCTGCTCTCTTAGCGAATTTCAGTTGTATAATAGTATTGTTAACCACAGTGATTATATTTTACATTAGATCCTGAGATTTTATTCATGTTATAGCTAAATGTTTCTTCTTTTTTAATCAACCTTTCCCTATTTTTCCCAGCCCCTAGTATTCTTCTCTGTTACTATAAGGTGATTTCTTTCTTTTTTTTTTTTTTATTCCATATATAAATTATATCATATAGTATCTGCCTTTCTCTGGCTCATTTTGCTTAGCATGATGCCCTCTATATTTATTTATACTGTTGGAAATGATAGGCTTTTTTCCCCCAAAGCCTGACAGTGTGTGTGTTTGTATCTTTTAAGATCTTGATCCATAAATTCATTGATGAACTCTTGGGTTTCTTCCATACCTTGGCTGTTGGGAATAATGCAATAATACTGCAGTGAACATGGGGGTTTAGATATATCTTTGAGATGATAGTTCCACCCTCCCTACCTTTTATATACAGAGATTGGAATGCTGGATCGTCTGGTAATTCAGTTCTACTTTTAATGTCTTGAGGAAGCTCCCTTCCGTTTTCCATAGTGGCCATATCTTCTGTTTCCAAGTTATATCACATCCTTATCAGCATTTGTTATCTCTTCACTGTTTGACAATAATCTAATATGTGTAAGGTGATACCTCATTGTGATTTTTATTTTCATTTCCTGATGATTAAAGATGTTGAGCATATATTATATATGTTAAGATGTTAAGCGCTAATTCTATATTTAACTTTTTGAGGAGCTGCCAAAATGTTTTCCACAGCAGATGAAACATCTTATATTCTATCCAGCAATGTATGAGGTTTCCAGTTGCTTTACATCCTCAACGACACTTTGTTTTTTTTTCTTTCTCTAGTTTCTTTCTTTAAGTTCTTTCATTATCATATTAACTGTAGAGAATGTGAAAGTGAAACTATTAGTCACTCTGTTGTGTCTGACCTTTGCAACCCCACCAGGCTTCTCTGTCTATAGAATTCTCTAGGCAATAATATTGGAGTGTGTTGCCATTTCCTTCTAAAGGGGATCTTCCTAACTCAGGGTTCGAACCTAGGTCTCCTGCATTGCAGGCAGATTCTTTACAATCTGAACCACCAGGGAAGCCCTGGGAATGTGAATTGGAACCTTATTGTGATTTTGATTTGCATTTTCCTAATGACTTATGATGCTGAAAATCTTTTCATGTACTTGCCAACAACATGTTATTTCCTTTGGAGAAACATCTATTAAGGCCCATTCCCATTTTTTAGTTGGGGTATTTGTCTTTTGTTACTGAGTTGTAAGAGCTAGTTATATATTCTGGATACCCTTATCAGATACAGGATTTACAAATATTTCTCTCGTTCTATGTGTTATGCTTTCACTTTCTCAGCAATGTCTTTTTATGCACCAACTTTTAAAATTTTGATGAAGTTCAATTAACCTTCTTATTTTGTTGCCCATATTTTTATTTCATTGCCAAAACCAAATGCAGATTATTTATCTCAATGATTTCTTCTAAGAGTTTTATGGTTTTAGCACTTATTCTTAGATCTTTGGTCTAAGTTAACTTTTGTATATCGTATGAGGTAGGGGTACAACTTTATTCTTTTGCATCTGGATTTTCATTTATTTCAACACCATAGAATAGAAGAGACTAAAAAAGAGACTATTCTTTCCCCGACTGAATGGTCTCAGCACTTTTTTTTTGTTGTTAAAAACTGCCCAAAGATTCATGTATGTATTTTTCCTTAGACTCTAAATAAGAATGAGACATACTCTTATACTTGTCAGAATGACTATCATTAAAAAATCTTCAAGTAACACATGTTGGGGAGGATGTGAAGAAAAGGGAACCTTTGAACCCTTTGAAGGAATGGAAATTTCTGTGGCCATGATAGGAATTAGTATGGGGCTTCCTCAAAAAACTCAAAGTAGAACTACCATATAATTCACTATTTCTCCTCCAGGGTATATATCCAGGAAAAAAAAAATACTAATTAAAAAAGATACACATGTCCTCATGTTCATAACAGAACTGTTTATAATAGCCAAGATATAGAAGCAAATCTACTTTTTATCAACAGATGGATGGATAAAAAAAGATGTGGTGTATTTGTATATATAAATATGTTAAAATAATGAAATATTACAAAGCCATAAAAAAGAATGAAATTCTGCCATTCACAGCAATGTGGATGGAGCTAGAGAATATTATGTTTAGTGAAGCAAGTCAGAGAAAGACAATACTGTATGATATCACTTATATGTGAAACCTAAAAAATAAAGCAAGCAAATGTATATATCAAGATAGAAACAGACTCACTGATATAAAAACTAAACTAGTAATTTAGTAGTTTAGCCAGTAGGGAGAGGGAGGCATGTTTAAGGGGTATGAGATTAAGAGACACAAACTACTATGTATGAAATAAATAATCAACAAAGATGCATATTGTATAGCCAGGAAATTACAGTAAGTATCTTATAATATTTTTAATGGAATATAACCTATAAAATTACTGAATCACTATGCATTATACCTGAAACTAATATAGTATTGCAAATCAACTATATTTTGATCAAAAATAAATAGACTCTAAATTTTATTTCATTGATTGATAAAACTGTCCTCTGCCAATACCACATTGTTTATTGTAGCTGTGTAGTATGTGCTGAAATAAAAAAAAAAAAAATATGAGCCTTCCAACTCTGTTTTTTGTTTTCAAGATTGAATTAAACCCATTTTTAATTCCATATGAATTTGAAGATCAGTTTTTCCATTTCTGAAAAAAAAACATACTGGAATTTTGATCAGAGATTACTTTGACTCTATCAATCTTTAGGGGTAATACTGCTATCTTAACAATATTGAATCTTCTACTTCATGATAAAAGGCCATTTTCCATTTATTTAAGCTTTATTTAATTTCTTTCAGCAGTGTTTTGTAATTTTCAGCATATAAATCTTTCATTTTATTTAAACTTGTTCCTAGTTATTTTATTCTTTGGATGCTTTTATAAATGTACTTGTTTTCTCAGTTTTCTTTTGTTCAGTGCTTGTATAGAATCCAATCAATATTTGTATGTGTGTATACTGAAAATTTGTTGAATTTTTATAACATAGTATTTCTATAAATATATTGGAATGTTCTTTATGTTGGATCATCATCTGATAATACAAATAATTTTACTTCTTCCTCTCCATTTTGAGAACATTTTTGTTTATTTGTTTTGCCTGATTGCTCTGACTAGAACTTCTAGTCTTGTGTAGAATGAATTAACGAAAGTGGGCATACTTGTCTTGCTTCTGAATTTAAGGTGAAAGGTTTTATTGTTTCAGCATTGAATGTTGTTAGCTATGGATTTTTTTTTTTTTTTTTTTTGGTATCGTTTATCATATTGAGGTACTTTCCTTATACTCCTAGTTGTCTGAGTCTTTGTATCATAAAAGTGTCTTGGGTTTCTGACCTTCGTCTATATAAGCTTTTTAAATATGCTATTGATTTTTTGTTAGTATTTTGTTGACAATTTTTGTGTCTATATGAATAATGGATAATGATCTGTAGTTTTGTTTTTTGTTTGTGGTGTCTGGATCTGGTATCAGAAAGATACTGGCCTCACAGAACAAGTTATGTTTTGTTTCTTCCTCCTGTATTTTTTTGAAAAGTGTGAGAAGTGGTGGTGCTAATTCTTTACACATTTGGTAGATTCACCAGTTTTCTTTGTTATAAGGTTTTTAAATTATTAATTAAATCCACAGGTCTTCTGTGATTTTTAGGTCCTCTTGAGTCACTTTTGGTTATTTGATGTGTTTGTAGAAATGTATCCATTTTACATAGGTTATCTAATTTATTGTTTTACAATTGTTCATAGTATTCTCTTATAATCCTTTTATGTCTATAATGTTGGTGGTAATGTCCACATTGTTCATTTCTGGGTTTAATTATTCATATTTTCTTTAAATTTCAATCTAGCTTAAAGGTTGCTATTTTTTTATCTTTTCAATGAATTAAGTCTTGATTTGTTTCTCTCTACTTTCCCGTTTTCTTTGTCATTTATCTTTATTCTAATCTTTATTCTACCTTCCCTTCAGCTAGGTTTGTTCCATTTCCTCTTTTTTTTCATAATTTCTTAAGGTATAAATACTGAGTTTTGATTTGCATATTTTTTTAATGTGTCTGCTTACTACTTTCCTTTTTCCTATTAACACTGCTTTGACTACATCTCATAACTTTAATATATTGTGTTTGATTTTCCTTTTCTCAAAGTATATTCTTATTTCCTTTGTGATTTCTACTTTGACCTATTGGTTAAGATATGTTGTTTAATTTCTACCAAATTGTTAATTTTCTAGTTTATCTATTATTGAGAGATAATTTTATTTCATTGAAGTAGGAGACAATAGTTGGCATGATAGCAATCTTTTAAAATTTATCTAAGTTGTTTTTTTAACCTGACATATCATCTACTTTGGGGAATGCCACACATGTACTTGAAAAGAAAGTGTATTCTGATGTTGGCTATGGAGTGTTGTATATACATATTAGGTCTAGTGGGTATATAGTGTTATTCATGTTCTTTATTTCCTTATTGATCTCCTGTATAGTTGTACTATTCATTATTAAAGTTGTGTATTATGGTCTCCAACTATTTTTGTAGAAGCATCTATTTCCCCATTCAATTCTGTTAATGGTAGCTAAATCATGTCTTGGAGCTCCATTGTTTAGTGCATATATATTTATAATTACTATGTTTTCTTGATGAACTGACACTTTTATCAATATATTATGTGTTTCTTTGTCTTTGCTAACAGTTTTTGCCTTAAAGTTTTCTTTGTGTGAAACTAATATAGCTACCACCAGCTCATTTTTGGTTGTAATTTGCACAGAAGATACATTTCTATTTTTTACTTTAAGCAAATTTGTGCCTTGAATCTCTCATAGACAACATGTAATTGGATCATGACTTAAAAAAATTAATTTTGCTAAACTCTGTTTTAATTGGAGAGTTTAATCTATTTGCATTTAGCATAATTACTGACAAATAAGGGTACTGCCATTTTAAAACTGATTTTCTCTGTCTTATAGATTTTTTAATTTATTTTCTTCTCTTATTGCCTTTCTTTGTCATTTAATCATTTTTATAGTACACTTTTAAAAAATGCCTTTATTTTTACTTTTGTGTAAATTTTGTAGATGTTTTATTATTGTTCACTGTGGAGATTACAATTAATGTCTTGAATTTACCACAGTATAACTTCAATCACTCAAATCTAGCTTTAGTAACATACAGAAATTTTGTTCAGATAAAACTCTGCCATTTCTGTGTTATTATTGTTAAAAAATAGCATTTTTATTTGTTATTTGACTGTTAATATAGATTTTCATTTTTATGTGTCTATTTTTCAAATCATGTGTGTGCTAAGTAGCTTCAGTTATATCTGACTATTTGCAACCCCACGGACTGTAGCCCATGGCTCCTCTGTCCATGGAACTCTCCAGGCAAGAATACTGGAATGGGTCGCTATGTCCTCCTCCCAGGGATCTTTCCAACCCAGAAATCAAACCCATGTCTTTTATATCTCCTTCATTGGCTGGTGGGATCTTTACAACTAGTGCTACCTGTGAAGCCCTCACATCATATAAGATATTAAAATAAAAATTACAAACTAAAAATACATTAGTACTGGATTTTAGATTTATCTATATAGTTATCTTTACTGGAGTTATTATTTATCATATGTCTTCATTTTGCTCTCTAGTGTCCATATTTTGAGTTAAAAGACCCCATTTAATATTGTTTTTGTTGCAATTCAGTCACTAAATCATGCCCAACTCTTTGTGACCCTATATTGTGACAGACACCTCTGTCTCCCACTATCTCCCAGAGTTTGCTGAAATTCATGTACATAGAGTCAGTGATGCTATTTAACCATCTCATCCTCTGCTACCCTCTTCTTTTGCCTTCAATCTTTCCCAGCATCAGGATCTTTTCCATTGAGTCAGTTCCTTGCAACAGGTGGCCAAATTATTGGAGTTCCAGCTTCATCAACAGTACTTCCAATGAATAGTCAAGGTTGATTACCTTTAAGATTGACTGATTTGATATCTTTATAGTCCAAGAGACTCAAAAGAGTCTTCTCCAGCCCCACATTGTGAAAACAACAATTCTTCAGCACTCAGCCTTCTTTATGATCCAACTCTCACATCCGTACACAACTACTAGAAAAAAAACATAGCTTTGAATATGATCAAGGTTTTTTCTATGCATTTTTACACACTGTTTTAGTTTGTCATAGCTTTCCTTCCAAGGAGCAAGTGCTTTTTATTTTTATTTTTTTAAATTAAATTTTATTTTGCTTAACTTTACAATATTGTATTGCTTTTGCCATACATCTAGATGGATCCGCCACAAGTATACATGTGTTCCCCATCCTGAACCCCCTCCCTCCTCCCTCCCCATACCATCCCCCTGGGTCGTCCCAGCTAATTTAATGGCTGAAGTCACCGTCTGCAGTGGTTTTGGAACGCAAGAAAATAATATCTGTCATTGCTTCCACTTTTTACATTCTATTTTCCATTAAATGATGGGAGCAGATGCCATGATCTTAGTGTTTTGAATGTTGAATTTCAAGCCAGATTTTTCACTGTTCTCTTTCACTCTCAGCAGGAGGTTCTTTGGTTCCTCTTCAGTTTTTGCCATTTTAGTGGTATCATCTGCATATCTGAGGTTGTTCATATTTATCACAGCAGTCTTGCTTCCAGCTTGTGATTCATCCAGCCTGATATTTAGCATGATATATTCTGCATATAAGTTAAATATACAGGGTGACAATATACAACCTTGTATTACTCTTTTCCCATTTTCCAATTGTGAACCAGTCTGTTGTACCGTATCCAGGACTGTTGTACCATATCCAGGACTATCAATCATAGTCCGTGTTTGTTACATAAGTTTTTCTATCACTTAGCAGTGTTGAAAATGAGGCTATCATTCTCTTTTAGAACACTTTTTAAGTTTTATGTGTTTTGTAATCTACAGATCCTAGTATTTAGCTTAATAACTGATTCAATATAATAAATATACCCACGATTAATGACAAATTACAGAGCTGACATCTCTCCTGTTCCTCATATGAGCACCTCATCACTCTTGTAGAGTGACAATCAGAAGTGACAGTTTAATGGTATATGACAAAAATTAGCCAAATATTAAAGACTCTTAAGAATGCTACCTAGTGTACACACTTATGCTTTATTTATTTTTAAATCTTTATTTCAAATTTGTAGTATCTTTTATTTAAATTTTGTTTTATACCTAGTAAGTTAGTTTATGGAGAAGGCAATGGCACCCCACTCCAGTATTCTTGCCTGGAAAATCCCATGGGCGGAGGAGCCTGGTAGGCTGCAGTCCTTGGGGCCGCGAAGAGTCGGACACAACTAAGCAACTTCACTTTCACTTTTCACTTTCATGCATTGGAGAAGGAAATGGCAACCCACTCCAGTGTTCTTGCCTGGAGAATCCCAGGGACGGAGGAGCCTGGTAGACTGCCATCTATGGGGTCACACAGAGTTGGACACGACTGAAGCAACTTAGCAGCAGCAGCAGCAGCAAGTTAGTTTATAATAAATATTCACATATACTAATAGGGTGTAATAATCAGCATGATTTTAGAAGGCATTAGTCTAGCCCTATGCTATCCAATAGTATATCCACTAACCACATAATACTTTAAATGCAATTAGCTAAAATTAAAATTAATTTCTTCACTCATCCTAGCTAGCTATATTTCAAAAGCTCCTGTGGTCATATGTGGCTAGTGGCTTCCATGTTGGATAGCATAGATATAGGACATTTTCTTCATCTCTGAAAGTTTTAATGAATAGCACTGGTAGATAATATTTTCATGCTCTTACAGCTACATAGAAACCTATGCATATGAAGTAGCTGTTTCTGAATCATTGTTAATTTAAATAAGCAAAATCAGCATTAATCTACAAGATTTGGCTTTGAAATTTGTTTCATGATCTTAACAAATTACAATTTTAAAGAGCAGTTAAAACTATACAAACACAGTGATTTTAGAAGGGTCAAATTTGGGACAATATAAAAAGAAAAATAGTCTTTTGAGTGAAATCAAGGAAAGTTTGGTCAGTCCACTTGGATATTGGCTGAAACTCATAGTAACATCAACAGACTGGTAGGAAACAAATAGATGAGTTTAATGAAGAAAAATTATTCCTAGGACTTATTTATTTATATTTTTTTATTCCATTAAAACCTCCAGAACTGGAAACAATAAAAAACTAGGAACTAAGTTTCCAAGATGCTGCTTCAAAATAGACTAGGAATTTCATGAAAGTAAAAACCAGAAAAAGGCATGGTCAGTTGCATAATTTTTATCACTGGGGGAAAATGGAGAAAGATAGAAAAAAATTAAACACAGCAGGCATTTAATGAAAGCACAGACTGTACTAGTTTCTTAAAGGTATTTCTGGTTTGGTGAAGCTTTATATAGTTTATAGTAAAAACACATTTCTTAAAATGTTCCTATTGCAAGTCTACTGATAATATCAAAGTGCAGTTCATGATAAATATAGGGACTATACTGTTCTGTGAAAGGAAATTTAAAAATATGATTATATTTTGCTATATATGGTAATTAGATTGTTACCTCCCAAAGAGATTATTGTGTCTAAAAAGTCACCAAATTTCAAAATGTGATTTGAAATTCAATCATTCATTTGTCTATATGTTACATATCCAATGCAGAAATTTTTATCTAGAGAGAATTATATGCTTTTAGGTATTTTAAAAAAGCAATCTGAAAAATAACTTGGGCTTCCCTCATAGCTCATTTGTGAAGAACTCGCCTGCAATGCAGGAGACCCTGGTTCGATTCCTGGGTCGGGAAAATCCCCTGAAGATGGGATAGGCTACCCACTCTAGTATTCTAGATTCTACCTTGTGGCTAGGAGGTAAAGAATCCGCCTGCAATGCTGGAGACCTGGGTTTGATACCTGGACTTGGGAAGATCCCCTGGAGAAGGGAAAGGAGGAGAATTCCAAGGACTATACAGTCCATGGGGTCGCAAGAGTCGGACATGACTGAGACTTTCACTTCCAAAGAGTTGGAGTGCAAACTATACATTTCAAATATTGGTTTAGCAGGATAAATTATAGATTAAACTGCTGTCTGGTGGGACAATCCATCAGTAAAAAGAAAGGAAATATAAAGTAAAAATTAAAAAAAAATTGTTTATATAAAAGAAATCAGATCATTGAAGGCTATTGTGTATTTTCACAGGGACATCTATAAAAGACATATTACATGTTTGTAAAGTATACACATTTCCTAAAATTTCTCTATAAAAGGAGAAGTTTCTTTGTACACATACACCCACATACACACCTACCCAGACATTTATATTTCTTAGAAAGCAATTTAAATAAATGTCAAATAATTGAAAAATCCCTAGACTCTTGTTTTCAAGAATTCAAAAGCTGTTATGAGCCCAGTTGGACAAAATCAGTTAGTCTTAAAACACCCATTTAGAAATTTTGATGTAAATAAATGGTTTTGAGACTTTATTTTCAAATCCTGATATTGAAATTACATATCATAACTTAATATATAAATATTCATTATCCATATTGATTAAGAAGTTCAATTGATAAAGTTTTATATTTTTTCTAGACCTATGATTTAAGTGATTTAGTTACTAATGTGAATATCAAAATAATTCTTTGAAAATAATTTTTACAAATTTTTGAACAAATTTGTACAAAATAATTGTACAAATTTTTATTTTTCTATAGTTAAAATCATGTATTCAGTTTGATTATTCAGTTTAATTTTTTTTTTCAGGCTTCAAATATCTCAAAATGGAATCCTTAAAACTATTCTGCATGTTGTAAAAACATTTTGTATCCACAAACAGGCCACAAGTAGCTTGTATTCTAGTTTATTTAGAGTAAATATGATAATGATGATAGTAATATAGTAGAAGTCTATGATAAATTGACTAAAGTCTCTTTTAGATTAAGTCCAAAAGATAATGAACAGAAGGAAAATAAAGCATAAAAAGTTGTGTGAACAAAGGTAAAATTTGAGACAAAATTTTAACACTTAAAAAATTCTACATTGACTCCTACATGTTGTATTTTGGATCCTTGAATTCACTGTTTCTGAAACTGATAAAATGGATTTCAAAACTAGTTGAAGGCAACATATATCTCACATTTTAGTCTTATTATTTCAGTTATCTTATTTTCAGAGTTAATGTCTGAAAACTAGGTAGTATTTTTCATAGCAAATTTTCTCTTTATTAGAGATAGTATTCACTCAAAGGAACTGATCTACATGAAATGAAAAATATTTTAATTTATATCTTAAATATATTTTGCATTGCCTTTCCTCTTACTTGGAGAGCTTTTCATTTATTTGTTCATCTTCTGAGTGACTCGGGTATTGTTCCTGATGTTTTTTGGTTTATGATTCTTAAATGACTCTGTTTTATATGTAAATCAACAAAATAATGATACTTATATTAAGCACATTGTATAGAGTCTTTAAGTTTAGCATAATATTGCTCTATATTATTTGAAAAAAGAATTTCAGCAAATGAAGATGAATTATTGCAGCTGAATATATAATTCTGCTAAACTTTAGAGAAAATAAATCTATATAGCAATATTTTTAATACCATGGCAACTCTCCTTTAATTAGGTATATTTCAATTAAAATCATTGTCAGTAAGATTCACCGATTCTTACATAATGACTCTCTAAATTGATATGTATAATTTTCTTGTTTAGAATATAAAGATTTAATTAAATGCTTTTTAAGAAATCATAACTGTCATAGAGTATCATCATTTCAGCAACTAGCAGCCTGGGTATCATTCTCAAGCTTAAAATCAGCAGAAAACCAATTATAATAAAAGTCACATGTGAGTTATCCATTATGCATTGACATTTAAAATTTCTACCTTATTTGTATTCAAAATATTATATTATGCAATGCAATATTTATCTATTTTCTATCCTGACATGATGTATGCATAGTACAAAAAAAGCCAGGGAGCTTCTCTACCAACAAGGAAATTTTCCCCTCTGTAGTATAACACGTTTGATGGATGCTTACCCTCTTTTGCAGCCCCTTCTTCTGCAATTTATTTTTCAGTGCTGTACATTCATTTGTTTCTTTCTTTCTCCTCTTCAAGTAGCACAGCACATTTCCAGGCAGGCTTTGTCTCCAAAACCATGTGTAAATCCCCACATTCCAGACATTCACAAATTAATCACAGATATGCACACTGTGAACAAGAGACCTTGATGAGTAGCTTGAGACATTCTATAATTTGTGCTTTGATTAACTGACTTTCCTTCTTAATTTTAGATTACATTAAATATCCTGAAGTAATTATTTTAATCTTACATTTGCCAGCTGCAAAAACCTGATTTATTTTTTAATTTGAAGTGTTAATGATTTAGTAACAAACTAAAGGATCTATAAAGAGACAAATATCCACATTTAAGTCATGGTGAAGTGTAAACATTTAGATTAGCAGCTTTGTAGTGAAACTTTTACTGATGTTGGTGTGAAACAGTTCTAGAATTGTTATTAAAACTACATTGGCATTCTTGTATGACTCTCTGTTTTGACAAGAGGATATTTTTCTTTGCTAAATAGTCTTGCATTTTCAAACCATCTCATACTTGTATTCAATGAAGTATATAAATAGGCATTTATGGTTAGGAAAATCATTTTAAATGTCTAAAATATATATACCAAAATACTTTAAAATAAAAATAAAACCTTATCAATTGAAACCAGGAAATTTAAAAGCAGTTATCCTAGAATTAAAAAGAAATATTTTTTTAAATAGGAAATTTAACCATATCAGTCTGGCTTCTTATTGGGAGTTTTTGTGTCTAAAATCCTAATTTTTTTGTACATCTAAATTATATATGATTTTATTTTTATTTTATGGTTTTTATTTTTAGTTTTGCTACTAACAATCTGTGTGATTTTTTGAAACTCACTTAACATCATCAGTTTAACTACAGAGAGTCCAAAATTTCCTTCAATTCTGGCGTTATATTATATTTTTTATTAATGATTAAGAAAAATGACAATAGTTGTTTTTATTTTTAGCTATTGGTATTTTATAAAAGTTCAGCAAGTGCATGATCATACACCAACAAGAAAGACAAGGAACTCTTCTGTGACCTTTAGAACTCATCATTACTTTCCTTCTATCATCTTCAAGAGTCGGTATTTTCAATTGAGTTAAAAAATGAAACAACCAAATATGTGTTGTAATAGAATACCAAAGACTGAGTTTAAATTTTTGACAGAAATTGAGAGAAATGACCTGGTATTTTCAAAGAGTGAACTGTACCTTTTTTCCACAGTCGTAGTGAGAATTCACTTTTTCCTAAATTGATGCTTAAAGAGTAAAGTAAGGAATTATGAGGACAGAATTTGTGTTTGTTCTTCCTTTTAAAGATTTTTCTGAAGTAAGGAGATCTTTATGTAATGATGTTCAATTTGGTCATAGTTCCCTGAAGAAAACTCTAATATGACCGATTTTGAGGGAAAAATGATCAGAAACAGAGGATGGGATAAATAGTAGGGTTCTAATCTTGTTTTCAAGTTAAATATTTAATGAGAAAATGCAAATTGAAATTTTAACTCTCTGAAATTAATGGTTAGTTTCCAGTTTGCTAGTATCATTCAGATTGATTATATATTCATGTAGTATTTTCAGAAATATGCAAAACAAAATAGATTTATTTAGCCCCTTGAATTGAAGAATAGTCCAGAAGAAATTAGGTAACATTTGTATGTGACAGCTTAATTCTTGTATTTATTCCAGCTGTAGAATTTATGATAAATATGAGATTTCAGATCATAGCATAAATTGTGCTACTAAGTAATTTATATATCTCCCTTTAGTTATCTGAAAGGGAAGATCTGAATATTGATAGACCCAAGTAACTCCTTGTACTTTTAATTTAGTAAAATTATTTCCTTATATTTACATATACTGGAGAATCTGAAACCATAAAAATGACAGAGTAATATCTAATATTGAAATCTATCTGTAGAAAAAATGTGTTGCTAGAGTGTGAAAAACAAGGAAGATATTAGAAAAAATGAGAATCAGTGGTTTTATATATATCCAACTCATAAAAATGATTATTTAAATTTGTTACAAATCAGTCAGTTCAGTCACTCAGTCGTGTCCGACTCTTTGCGACCCCATGAATCACAGCATGCCAGGCCTCCCTGTCCATCACCAACTCCCAAAGTTTACTCAGATTCATGTCCATCTAGTCAGTGATGCCATCCAGCCATCTCATCCTCTGTTGTCCCCTTCTTCTCCTGCTCCCAATCCCTCCCAGCATCAGAGTCTTTTCCAATGAGTTAACTCTTCACATGAGGTGGCCAAAGTACTGGAGTTTCAGCTTTAGCATCATTCCTCCCAAAGAAATCCCAGGGCTGATCTCCTTCAGAATGGACTGGTTGGATCTCCTTGCAGTCCATGGGACTCTCAAGAGTCTTCTCCAACACCACACTTCAAAAGCATCGATTCTTCAGCACTCAGCCTTCTTCACAGTCCAGCTCTCACATCCATACATGACCACAGGACATGACTGTGGCGAACCAGGACTTGACTAGGTGAACCTTTGTTGGCAAAGTAATGTCTCTGCTTTTGAATATGCTATCTAGGTTGCCCATAACTTTCTTGCAAGGAGTAAGCGTCTTTTAATTTCATGGCTGCAGTCATCATCTGCAGTGATTTTGGAGCCCCCAAAATAAAAGTCTGACACTGTTTCCACTGTTTCCCCATGTATTTCCCATGACATGATGGGACCAGATGCCATGATCTTCGTTTTCTGAATGTTGAGCTTTAAGCCAACTTTTTCACTCTCCACTTTCACTTTCATCAAGAGGCTTTTTAGTTCCTCTTCACTTTCTGCCATCAGGGTGGTGTCATCTGCATATCTGAACTTATTCTCCCAGCAATCTTGATTCCAGCTTGTGCTTCTTCCAGCCCAGCGTTTTTCATGATGTACTCTGCATATAAGTTAAATAAACAGGGTGACAATATACAGCCTTGACCTCCTCCTTTTCCTATTTAGATAATGAAATCTAAATACTGTATTTTTCAGTAGCTGTAGATTACGTGGGGTTTGCCACATAATTTGTTTTCACATGTAATTTATTATAGTATATATCTTTACCAATATGCTGATCATTATATACAGAACAGTATTCTCCATTGAATTTGTATCATGATAAAGACTATATGCTGGATGAGGTAGAAGTATTGTATATATGGGACTTCCCTGGTGGTCCAGGGTTTAAGATTCTGCTTTCCATTGCATGGGTACAGTTTTGAACCCTGGTCAGGGAGCTGAAATGCCACATACCTTGTAGCCAACAAACCAAAACAGAAACAACATTGTAACAAATTCAATATGGACTTTAAAAATGGTCCACATCAAAAAAAAAAAAAAATCTTAAAAAAGAAACAAACCAAGTATGGTTGCTGCTTCTGCTGTTAAGTCACTTTAGCGTGTCTGACTCAGTACGACCCCATAGACGGCAGCCCACCAGGCTTCCTCGTCCCTGGGATTCTCCAAGCAAGAACACTGGAGTGGGTTGCCATTTCCTTCTCCAATGCATGAAAGTGAAAAGTGAAAGTGAAGTTGCTCAGTCGTGTCCAACTCTCAGCGACCCCATGGACTGCAGCGTACCAGGCTCTTCCGCCCATGGGATTTTCCAGGCAAGAGTACTGGACTGGGGTGCCATTGCCTTCTCCGAAGTATGGTATAGAGGGGTAAGTTAAATTGTGTCCAAAAAGTACTAGCATGTGCTTCCACTTAGTTTGTCATAATTTGAAAAGAATATATACTCAGATTATATTTGTTTAGAAAATACTTATAGAATATGCATTTTAATAAATAAAAATTAGAGGAAATATTTTAAACACTTAATTAAAAACATGTTTTAAGTATTCTCCAAGGTTTTATAAGCAACACCTACAAAAAAATAGTGTGTGTAAAGTAAGTCTTAAGGAAGTAGCTCAAATATCTCTGCTAGTATTGTGTTAGATTAATTTGAGTTATTGATTAGATATAAAAATATTATATGGTATCAACTTTTTAAGACTTTCTCATTTACTCTGACTGTATGCTCAGAATATTCTCTTAAGTTTACCTATCAAATATTCATTGAAGGCATAATATGCTTATGATTCTGTGATAAGTCTGAATTAAAAATTCCTGAAAGAATTTGATTTACTAACAGAAACAATTTTTTTAATGGCAGTAACAAATAGCACACTATATGCCATTAAAAATCATACAAATACTACAATGATAATTGGGATAATCAAGAGATATTTATTTAATATATTTGAACTGGGTTTTGGAGAATAAATTAATATTTGGGTAGAAGTGGGTGGTGAGTCCTGGGTGATGAGTCCTGGCTTACTGAAGAGACAGACACGTATGTCATATCTGGGAAAAAGCAACAAGTCTAAAGCTTGAACAAAGCAGTTATAGGATATAAGGCTTAAAGATGCTTTGGCACAGATTGTGGAGGACTCTAAATTTTGGTTAAATATTTGAACTTCCTTTTTATTTAAAACATTAAAAAAAATTATGCTAGGAATTGAAATAATCAGCTCTGCACCAGGAAGATTAAGCTGCTGGTAGTATCTATTAAAGTATTGGCATTTCCCACAAGCCTTTATTTTCAATGGATGAGTCAACACTTCCATTAGATACATGCCAAAATGAAACACATAATTACTTTTTTTTCCCCTCTGTTAATATCAGGGGATGCTTTAAAAGATTCACTGTGGCTTTCTGTCTAACGGCACACTGGATGGATCTTAACTCATTGCACAATTATGTAATGTGAAGTGCCAAAATCTTCTGTGAACCCAAAGGAAGAGTAGCCCAACTTGTTAAGGCAGAATTTGCAATATTGTTTGTGAAAATACGGCTGAATTTTGAACCAAATGTCACATGCAAATTTTAGAAATCTCTTTTTGACTTGGCCAAAAATGTCATAGTACAAATTCCAGCTGATGCAATAAGCATCCTACCATATGCCAAGTGGCAAAGTTTTACTGCTGGTTTAGTCACTCAGTGCTCACATGGAATTACCTTTCTTCTGCTGTGTCCATCTGCTGATTACCTAGTGGTCCTCTCCCACTGCTGTGTCCATCTGTTGGCACATACACATGCCTTCCTAATGCCCCATGCACCTGTTTATACCGTTCCCCCCAGAATGCAATGCATCTCATCATTACCAACCAAACTGTAAATTAAATATGCATGTTCATCTTTTGGGGAAGTGGTATAGGTGTGTTTGTTTGTTTTTACTCCTATTAGTTGAACCAAAATAAGTTTAAATATTGATCAAGTAGATCTTGCAAACAATTCTCTTAAAGAAGGGTTTTTCACAGCGTGATTATAAAATGCTCAACAAAGAACTCATGAAAAGTTAGAGAAGGTCCATATTCAATTAAAAAGGTTACACTTCTTTGTTCTTAGATAATAAAAAGGTACTTTAAGCACCCTACACACAATTTACAGAATTGATTTGGCTCCTTGAAGCCGTTAAATCTTCATCTCAGTATGTTTTAGTTTAGTAGGATGGGTAAATATGTCTGAAAAATACCCCTTCCCAGGTCAGACACTTTTGTGAAGATGTGAGGGTGGCAGAATAAGTGAAAGGATAAAGTGCTTGGGTTCTGTCCTTGTCCCTTTTACTGACCTAAAAGGGACAACTGAGTAATGTAGTGGAATGAAATGAATGATAGAAATTTTTAAAAAGTTACTATGATGTAAAAAGGATCTATAAAGACTATGGTCAAATAAACCTTTCAAAAAGATTTAGACCATTCCTCTTCAGGTAACTCTATATTATTTATTTTGCAAGATACTGAAAAGTATCTTGGACAATTACAAAAAGAAAACTCCCTACCTACAACTAGTAAGTACCTCAAGCACTGAAATAATTACTTAAAAATGATAAATAATGCTAAAGAAAAGGATATGATTTCCAAAAGTGCAGCACATTTAGATATGTTGCATTTTTCAGTATTTATAAACTGCACAGTTCATAAAACATTTTAAAGCAATTTATTTCACATTTTTCCACTAAGGAAATAGCTCCTAAAATTGTTTATTTTATAAATAGGACTTATATATGTGTGAAGCAGCTTATATTCTTTAAATATGTTAATATGATTTTAACATTTAGATGAGCAAGAAATAAAATATTAATTTGATTGAAAAGATAGAAATAATTATCATTTCTTTAAAAAACAGACCATGTCTTTAAAAATTGTTTTAAAGTATGAATAAGATATGTTTTGAATATGTGAAAATAGTGTCTACTAGGTACATCTTTATGAATATAGAACAAATCCTCAGAATATCTCTACTGTAGCTGAAGTTGTCATTTCTTTTAGCTTAGTATTGCTAACAAATGCTAGCAATAAAACTTTCATATATTTTTCTATCTTACTTAAAAATTAAAAATAAACATGAGATTGTTGAATAGCCTGTTTTTAACATCCATTATCTAATGTAACAACTTTCCAAATAATCATCTTAATATCAAATTATGGACTGTCCATTTTTGAAGGTACTTATTATAACATGCAGTCCCCTGGTGACAGTCAGTAAAGAATCTGCCTGCAATTTGGGGGCCTGGGTTTGATCCCTGGATTGGGAAGATCCCCTGGAAGAGGGCATGACAGCCTCACTCCAGTATTCTTGCCTGGAGAATCCCCATGGACAGAGGAGCCTGGCAGGCTATCATGGGGTTGCAAAGAGCAAACTGACTGAGCAACAAAGCGCACTTTATAACATGCACAGTACAAAAGACTTGATATTTCAGCTTAATGGTTTTGCATTGCTTCATTTGCTAAGCAAACATAATTTTAAAGTATACTATATATTTATATACTTATGTATTTGGACCTATCTGAAGTTTTATCTTATTTCATTAAATCACCCTAGTCTTTTATGCCTGTATAACAAGTAAAAGGGATATTTAAATATGCTCACCACAGTATTTGCAGACACCACAGATAGTGCAAAACTTCCTCCCAGGAAGTTGTCCTTTTTATATCCTCCCAGTGTTTTGCTTTTTGTCTCATCCTGAACTATGTGATACATTGACTAAGTTCTTTGACAATGAGGTTTAGTTATATCAACTTTACATTTGTTTTTGTCTTGAGGAGTATTTAAAAAGGAGAAAAAAATGTATAGAAGCAATACCTCACATTGAGGAAAAATTACATTTATATCCACAATGTACACTGCCATATGTTTATACACAAGTATCATTCACAAACATACTCAAATATGCCTACAAGATAATTATTACTTTAACTTTCAATACTGAGTAGAATGAATGTCTTAGCTTAGAGCCAAAATATTTCATTCCTGGTCCTGATTTGGATATTTATCCTCTTCCATTGCTATAATTGCCATGAGCTGTTATTCTGTATCTCATATTGATGCCTATTATTCTAAGCAAAATAGCCTATTATTCTATTTCATAATTTAAAAAATTTGCCATAATACTAAACCTCCTTATCTTCACTTTCTTACCTACAAAGATATAAAGAAATGGCTATAATTTATTTCTACACATACATACTTAATAAAATAAACAGAATAAACAAAACACACATCCATTTGCACTGTGAAAAATTTCAAGTTATCATGGAGTAATATTGGATATTATACCAGAATAGCTTCTGTCATTAGTATGTTCTTTTGTGTGCTAAAATTGTGTGTATGAAGCCCTGAGTCTGTGTATTGCTAATCTCCAGATTAACCATGATGTGTAATACTGAACCAAGGGGTGTGCCAATAAAAAGCTCTAAATTATTGTTACCAATTCGAATCTGAATGAAAGATAGCTCTCCAGTGTATATGATCAACATATTTATCTCATAATGAGTCAAAGATGTGTGTTAAAAACTGTTGTTGTTTTAAACTTGCTTAAGGGCCTATCCTTACTGAACCCACAACTATATACAGGCAGAATTAGTATCACAGTAGAGAACCTAGTTTATATAATAAATTCAGAAGATTAATAGTCTTTGACAAAGAATCAATATCCCAGGCCTCAAATAATTTAATATTGCTTAATTTGACTAATTCAGACAAATTAAGAAACTAAAGTGAAACCATTTTGTGTCAATAGATTAAGAACAGACCATCAGGAATTCCATTTTCAGCCAGAAGAGTATAAAATTAAAATAATTTTGAGGATATTTTAATTATTTCAAAATTTCTAATTGATTTTTTATATTTTTAGATTTTAGGTTTTAATTTTAGATTTTAGATTTTAGAATTTAAATAATTTTTAGATTTTAAAAAGTCTAATTAATTTTTAATTTTGCATTTTTAACTTTTAAAATGAAGTTGCATTCCAATACAGTCTTCTATACTTATCCATACAATTTTTCCTGCATCTCATTCCTAAGTTCTTCTGCTCTTTTTCACTTTCATCTTATCTTGAATAAATGTGCTTTCTACTTTTCATCATGTCTCACTGGCATCTCATTGTTATGTATAAATTTAATCAAAATCTTCATTTCCAAAAAGATAAGCTTATTTTCCTGGAATGCTTTACTAATCTATCATTGCAACCTGGACAACCTGGACAAATTTGAATGATCAGAGATATCACTCAGTTTGGCTGGTATTTGGTATATTCTTTACCGTTTCTAGAACAACCAGCTTTCTTCAAATTGCAGTCTGTATTTTTCTACTTATCTTATTAGAGATAAAAATTGGCAGATATACATATAGTAGAATAAAAGCAAAATATATATACATGTGGACATCTATATATCTAAATGTGTTTCTATTTTAATTTTTGATACTCTGCCAAAACTGTTGTATTTCAGTGAATTTAAACTGTATTAAGAGCCTTAATTTTTTTTAAGCAGAGACTAAATGAGTGGAAAATGTATATATTCTGTATTCTAGCAATCTAAAATGTCACAATTTACTGTTCCCATTTTTTTTTCCCACAGGGGACATGTTCAGGTCACTTAAATAACTCCTGATTGTAATATACACATGAATGTTGCAAAAATATAAGGTAATATCTATAAACATTCAAAAACACAATGAAAGAAAAACAATTAAATTTTCATTTTAATCATGCTTTGAGAGACAAGCTAATATATTTCTCTTGAAATTAAAACAAATATTGATTATGCAATGTTTTGTTTTTGTTACCATACAATATTATGTTCCATTTTTTTGAGGGCAGTATCAAACAGAAGACCCAGTGTTCTAGATTTTTAAAAAATTATAAAACTAGCTCATTAAGTATAAAAAGTCTTATGCAAATATATGTAGGCAATGCCGCTTGTGGTGCTAAGTTGCTTCAGTCGTGTCCGACTCTACAACCCCATAGATAGCAGCCCACCAGGCTCCCTCGTCCCTGGGATTCTCCAGGCAAAAACACTGGAGTGGGTTGCCATTTCCTTCTCCAGTGCATGAAAGGGAAAAGTGAAAGTGAAATTGCTCAGTTGTGTCTGACTCTTAGGGAACCCATGGATTGTAGCCCACCAGGCTCCTCTGTCCATGGGATTTGCCAGGCAAGAGTACTGGAGTAGGGTGCCATTGCAATAGCCTGTGATAACTGAAATGTTACACTTTGCATTTGTTACATATATCAGTTCAGTTCAGTTCAGTTGCTCAGTCGTGTCCAACTCTTTGCAACCCCATGACCGCAGCATGCCTGGCCTCCTTGCCCATCACCAACTCCCTGAGTTTACCCAAATTCATGTCCATTGAGTTGGTGATGCCATCCAACCATCTCATACTCTGTTGTCCCCTTCTCCTCCTGCCCTCAATCTTTCCCAGGATCAGGGTCTTTCCAATGAGTCAGCTCTTTGCATCAGGTGGCCAAAGTATTGGAGTTTCAGCTTCAACATCAGTCCTTCCAAAGAATATTCAGGACTGATTTCCTTTAAGATGGACTGGATGGATCTCCTTGCAGTCCAAGGGACTCTCAAGAATCTTCTCCAATACCACAGTTCATACGCGTAAATTATTCAGTGCTCAGCTTTCCTTATAGTATAACTCTCACATCCATACATGACTACTTGAAAAACCATAGCCTTGACTAGACGGACCTTTTTTGACAAAGTAATGTCTCTGGTTTTTAATATGCTATCTAGGTTGGTCATAACTTTCCTGTCAAGGAGTAAGCGCCTTTTAATTTTATGGCTGCAGTCACCATATGCAATGATTTTGGAGCCCCGCAAAAATAAAGTCAGCCACTGTTTCCACTGTTTCCACATCTATTTATCATAAGGAGATGGGACCAGATGCCGTGATCTTATTTTTCTGAATGTCGAGGGTTAATCCAGAGTTTATCACTCTCCTTTTTACTTTCATCAGGAGGCTTTTTAGTTCTTCATTTTCTGCCATTAGAGAGGTGTCATCTGTATATATGAGGTAATTGATATTTCTCCCTGCAATCTTGATTTCGGCTCATGCTTCTTCCGGCCCAGAGTTTCTCATGATATACTCTGCATATAAGTTAAATAAGCATGGTGACGATATACAGCCTTGACATACTCCTTTTCCTATTTGGAACCAGTCTGTTGTTTCATGTCCAGTTGTAGCTGTTGATTTCTGACCTGCATACAGTTTTCTCAAGAGGCAGGGCAGATGGTCTGGTATTCCCATCTTTTTCAGAATTTTCTGCAGTTTATTGTGATCCACACAGTCAAAGGCTTTGGCATAGTCAATAAAGCAGAAATAGATGTTTTTCTAGAACTCTCTTGCTTCTTCAACGATCCTGCAGATGTTGGAAATTTGATCTCTTTTTCTTCTGCTTTTTCTAAAATCATCTTGAACATGTGGAAGTTCATGGTTCACGTTTGCTGAAGCCTGGCTTGGAGAATTTTGAGCATTACTTTGCTAGCGTGTACAGATGAGTGCAATTGTACACTAGTTTGAGCATTCTTTGGCATTGCCTTTCTTTGGGATTGGAATGAAAGCTAACCTTTTCTAGTCTAGTGGCCCCTGCTGAATTTTCCCAATTTGCTGACATATTGAGTGCAACACTTTCACAGCATAATCTTTTAGGATTTGGAATTGCTCAACTGGAATGCCATCACCTCCACTAGCTTTATTTGTAGTGATGCTTCCTAAGGCCCACTTGACTTCACATTCCAGGATGTCTGGTTCTAGGTGAGTGATCACACCATCGTGATTATCTGGGTCCATGCAGGTCAGGAAGCAACAGTTAGAACTGGTCATGGAACAATAGACTGGTTCCAAATAGGAAAAGGAGTATGTCAAGGCTGTATATTGTCACCATGTTTATTTAACTTGTATGCAGAGTACATCATGAGAAATGGTGGACTGGAAGAAACACAAGTTGGAATCAAGATTGCTGGGAGAAATATCAATAACCTCAGATATGCAGATGACACCACTCTTATGGCAGAAAGTGAAGAGGGGCTAAAAAGCCTCTTGATGAAAGTGAAAGTGGACAGTGAAAAGGTTGGCTTAAAGCTCAACATTCAGAAAACGAAGATCATGGCATCTGGTCCCATCACTGCATGGGAAATAGATGGGGAAACAGTGGAAACAGTGTCAGACTTTCTTTTTCTGGGCTCCAAAATCACTGCAGATGGTCACTGCAGCCATGAAATTAAAAGACGCTTACTCCTTGGAAGGAAAGTTATGACCAACCTAGATAGCATATTCAAAAGCAGAGACATTACTTTACCAACAAAGGTTCGCCTACTCAAGGCTATGGTCTTTCCAGTGGTCATGTATGGATGTGAGAGCTGGACTGTGAAGAAGGCTGAGCACCAAAGAATGGATGCTTTTGAACTGTGGTGTTGGAGAAGACTCTTGAGAGTCCCTTGGACTGCAAGGAGATCCAACCAGTCCATTCTGAAGGAGATCAATCCTGGAATTTCTTTGGAAGGAATGATGCTAAAGCTGAAACTCCAGTATTTCGGCCACCTCACGCGAAGAGTTGACTCATTGGAGAAGACTCTGATGCTGGGAGGGATTGAGGGCAGGAGGAGAAGGGGACGACAGAGGATGAGATGGCTGGATGGTATCACTGACTTGATGGGTGTGAGTCTAGGTGACCTCTGGGAGCTGGTGATGGACAGGGAGGCCTGGCGTGCTGCGGTTCATGGGGTCGCAAAGAATCGGACACTACTGAGCGACTGATCTGATCTGAAAGATCTTTTTTGTTCAGTTTTTCTGTGTATTTTTGTCACCTCTTCTTAATATCTTTGGCTTCTGTTAGGTCCCTACCATTTCTGACCTTTATTGAGCCCATCATTGCATGAAATGCTGCCCTAGTATCTCTAAATTTCTTGAAGAGATCTCTACTCTTTCCCACTATATTGTTTTCCTCTATTTTTTTACATTGATCACTGAGGAAGGCTTTCTTATCTCTCCTTGCTCTTCTTTGGAACTCTGCATTCAAATGAGTATATCTTTCCTTTTCTCCTATGCTTTTCACTTCTCTTCTTTTCACAGCTATTTGTAAGGCCTCCCCTGACAGCCATTTTGCTTTTTTGCATTTCTTTTTCTTGGAGATGGTCTTGATCCCTGTCTCCTGTACAGTGTCATGAACCTGCATCCATAGTTCACCAGGCACTCTGTCTATCAGATCTAGGCCTTTAAGTTTATTTCTCACTTCCACTGTATAATCATAAGGGATTTGATTTAGGTCATACCTGAGTGGTCTTGTGGTTTTCCCCACTTTCTTCTATTTTAGTCTGAATTTCACAATAAGGACTTCATGATCTGAGCCACAGTCACCTCCTGGTCTTGTTTTTGCTGACTGTACAGAGCTTCTCCATCTTTGGCTGCAAAGAATATAATCAATCTGATTTTGGTGTTGACCATCTGCTGATGTCCATATGTAGAATCTTCTCTTGTGTTGTTGGAAGAGGGTGTTTGCTATGACCAGTGCCTTCTCTTGGCAAATCTCTATGAGCTTTTACCCTGCTTCATTCTGTACTCCAAGGCCAAATTTGCCTGTTACTCCAGGTGTTTCTTGACTTTCCACTTTTGCATTCCAATCCCCTATAATGAAAAGGGCATCTTTTTTAGGTGTTGGTTTTAAAAGGTCTTATAGGTCTTCATAGAACCGTTCAACTTCAGCTTCTTCAGCATTACTGGTTGGGGAATAGACTTGGATTACCTTGATTTTGAATGGTTTGCCTTGGAAACGAGCAGAGATCATTCTGTCATTTCTGAGATTGGATCCAAATACTGCATTTCAGACTCTCTTGTTGACTATGATGGCTATTCCATTTCTTCTAAAGGATTCCTGCCCACAGTTGTAGGTATAATGGTCATCTGAGTTAAATTCACCCATTCCAATTCTAAAATGTTGATGTTCACTCCTGTTTGACCACTTCCAATTTGCCTTTCTTCATGGACCTCACATTCTAGGTTCCTATGCAGTATTGCTCTTTACAGCATCGGACCTTGTTTTTGTCACCAGTCCCATTCGTGACTAGGTGTTGTTTTTGCTTTGGCTCCATCCCTTCATTCTTTCTGGAGTTATTTCTCCACTGATCTCCAGTAGCATATTGGGCACCTATGGACCTGTGGAGTTCATCTTTCAGTGTCCTACCTTTTTGCCTTTTCATACTGTTCATTGGGTTCTCAAGGCAAGAGTACTGAAGTGGTTTGCCATTCCCTTCACCAATGGATCACATTCTGTCAGACCTCTCTACAATGACCCATCCGTCTTGTGTGGCCCGACACGGCATGGCTTAGTTTCACTGAGTGAGACAAGGCTGTGGTCCATGTGATCAGATTGGCTAGTTTTCTATGATTGTGATTTTAGTCTGTCTGCCCTCTGATGCCCTTTCTCAATGCCTACCATCTTACTTGGGTTTCTCTTACTTTGAACGTGGGGTATCTCTTCATGGGCTGCTCCAGCAAAGCACAGCTGATGCTCCTTTTCTTGGACATGGGTTATTGCCTCATGGCCTCTCCTCCTGATCTTAGATGTGGGGTAGGGCCTCTCGGCTGCCGCTCCTGCACCGTGTAGCTGCTGCTCCTGCTATACATATATATTTATAACATATATGTATATTTCTTGAAATAATGATCTGTGTTATAGAATCAAAAGGAATATTATTACCAAAAATACCATATATATTTTCTATAATATATGTATTTTTGATATTGATTTTAACATTAATACACATTGAAATGATACATAATAAATGGTATACTTATTACTGTTCTATAAACTTATTACTGGTCTTTTGTGTGTCTGAGTCTTCTTATATTTCTAAGTCTTATATATTTTTTTCTTTCTGTACTTTCAAACCCCACAGTCTTAAAATTGTTACTTTCTCTTCATACTTGGCTATCAGGATCCACTACTTAAGGCCTGTGTCTAAAGACTTGTGACTTGTTTGGAAGTAATTAATTAATTCTTTATACTTTCCTCACATATATTAATTTATTTAGATTAATATTAATATCAGACTCAAATTGACATTTTACTTTTCCTAGTAAATAATAATTTATTTTGTGTACAGCATTTATGAATTTAAGATTTTCTGTTTTCACACCTGTAGGCATACCTACCTTCTCATACTATCATTTTGTGATAAATAAAATGCTGTGATAAATAAAATGCAATAAAAGTGCTGTGTCTGTATTTTCAATGGTTTTTAGATTAACCTAGCAATTCTTGTTTTTCCTTTTTATTGATTTTCATGTTTTTCTTAATGTATTTTTATTACCTTTTTGAGGTTTGATTTATTTCTATTTTCATGAGTTGGTCAAGTTTAACCAATTTCCTGTCTTTATTTTTCACCATTAAACTATTTAGACCCTGTATTTGCCTTTAGATAAAATTTGGACCACATGCCATAAACTATTATTCTTATTTAATTATTTTCTGAATCATTTCTAATCATAGATTTGTTTTTCATAATATATCACTTAAAAATGAAATTTAATTTAACACTCTAATTATTAATTAATAATTAAATCAGAAACCATGACTTATAGAGCTCCATATTTAAAAATGTAAATATTTATTTTGTGACCAATTATTTTATCAGTTTTAAAAAGTGTTTTATGTATACCTGAATACATAGCATATTATACACTTGTAGACTGCAGTTTTGGTACCTATCAGTTTATGCAAATTCTCTGATTATGTCATTATTATTTTGGTCTATCTTAAATTATTAAATTCTACAGATAAATTATATTTATTCTTTCAAGAAATACTTCCTGATCACTTAGAATTACAGCTTTTATCACACTGTAATTCTAAGGACCAGTGAACAAATCAGTTCTATGAAACCAACAATCTACCATAGAAATAGACAAAGAAATTAACTTCTCAATTACTTTCTTATTAGAGTTGGCCAATGGAGAGACAGATGAGAGAACAGAAGAAAAATTAGAGGGCAAGGGGAACAGAGAAGCCTCTTCCTTTTTACTAGGTGGCTAGCGGCAGCTGCATTTTCTCTGTGGCTCCAGCCAACAAACAGGACTCCTTCATAGGCCAACCTGAACAGAAATGCCATGTGGGTTCTAGTTGAGCTTCATTATTCTATCAATACACTGCTTTTTCTATCCCTTCAAACTCCAGGATAATTGGATCTTCTTATAGTTGCAAATCTGGAAGTCACTTTGCCTTTTTTTGATTATAGTTTCAGCTTGTCTAACATCTTTAAAAGTAACTATATTAAATAAACACTCAAGATTCTAATTCTGCATATTTGAAATAGCATATATATTTATTGCATGTTTCTTCACATTTACATTCACTTTAAGTGACAAAGGCTTGCTTCCTGAAAGTGAGTTGATGCCCCATTCAAATGATTAAACAATACATTATGAAAGTATTAAGTATACTCTGTATAATTGTGGCTTTGAAGGGGTTTTCTAGAAGGTAATTTTTTTTTTTTTTTTTTTTTCCTTCAACGGGCATACATTTTGTATTTGGCAAAAAATGACTTGGAACTTTCTTTGAGTTTTACATACGGGCCCAAAATTGTAATATATACTTTTAGAAAGACTTCTAATAGTATAATCCATTAATCCCCATCATTTAGTCCATAAATACCCATTTATTTAGTCTCCATTTCTTAGGGAATTTCTTTGTTTTCTGTGAATATCATTTAACATCCTTTTCAGCCACAAGTTACAGGATACACAAGTAAAACTCTGTTATGTATTAGGGTATTTGTCTTTTCTCAGTTTCATGATTCTGAATGAAGGGTAGTTTCAGAGTTTATTCATGCCTTGTTTCTTAGGTTTGACTTACTAAAGTTTTAAGATGGTTGTTACAGATTCAGGAATCACATTTTAAGCAAAAGTCACTGGGCAAAGACAATAGATATTTCTTTTTACTAAGGAGGGAAGGTTTTACTAAAAGGTGAACACATATTTCCCATCATATCTATTTTTTTTTTTTTTTTTGATTGGTTCAAATGATTATTTCTCACCATTAAAAACTCAACAGGAGGCTAGTGAAACAAATATTTGATGTTTTTATCCTCTGTATTTGGAAATGAGTTTGTGACTATAAGAAAAACACTTTTGGTTTGGTTGGAGAATAAAGATATAGCTGTTTGGTTTGCAGTCAAGAATACCTGCCACTGTCTATCCCTTTGGCCTTACACAAACATTCCCTGTACATATAGAATGTATGTACATACATACTTAATTACATATTTTCGTACTTATATATTTTCACTTGCTTCTCAAAGTCACACAAACTAAAATACTCGTTAATCACTATTTGTGTCCTAAGTCATTTGCTTCCATCGTGTCTTACTCTTTAGGACCCTATGGTCTGTAATCCGCAGGCTCCTCTGTTCATGGGATTCTCCAGGCAAGAATGTCCATTTCCTTCTCCAGGGGATCTTCCCGACCCAGGGATCAAACCTGTGTTTCTTATGTTTCATGCATTGGCAGGCGAGTTCTTTACCACTACTGCTGCTGCTAAGTCACTTCAGTCGTGTCCAACTCTGTGTGACCCCAGAGACAGCAGCCCACCAGGCTCCCCTGTCCCTGGGATTCTCCAGGCAAGAACACTGGAGTGGGTTGCCATTTCCTTCTCCAGTGCATGAAAGTGAAAGTGAAGTCACTCAGTTGTGTCCGACCCTCAGCCACCCCACGGACTGCAGCCTACCAGGCTCCTCTGTCCATGGGATTTTCCAGGCAAGAGTACTGGAGTGGGGTGCCATTGTTCAGCTATAATATCATTCACAGTTTTTATGTGACAGCCAACTAAAACAAGTCTGGATAATTTCAATCGAAAAACTATTTATTAAAAGTACATATGGTAGCTTTAATTATTTCTGAGAGGACCAGGGAATTGTACTTGAAGATCATGCAGGCTAGAACAGTGACTCAAATCATACCACAGCACTGGTCCCCTAAAGATTTATCACTGTTGTCACTGGAACAGTTTGATCACCAACACTAAATATTGCATTCTGCCATTATGGGCAAACCAATGGACCACTATCATTGTAATCTTTGGAAGCCAGGAGTATCTGACTCAAATAACATAACCATTGCCAGAATGGAATCCATGCTCTTCCTATTTCTTCTCAAAACTAGCTTCTGATCCAGTGTTTGAGAAGATTGTATGGGAATGACAATGCCCAGAAGGTGTGCTTATTCTCAGCTATAAGATTTGGCAAATGCACAGTTGAAATTTTCAGGCTGTGTATTAAGAGTATTCTTTCTCGTAATATGAGGAATTCTCTGAACGTAGAAAAAGGGCTAAAAATATGGACCTTCAGAAAAATATGACAAACATCTACTTCAATGTGCCTAAGAAAATAATCTGAAGGAAAGATATGAAGTGTATCTAAGAAAAGGCAGTGATATTCAAGATCAATATTATGACAGTCTCTCCAAAATCCATATTAATTACCAATTCAGGTAAAATTTTAAGAGATAAAATACGTAATACTTCGAGTCTTTGTTAGGTCATTTCAGTCATCTCTGACTGTTTGCAACATTATGAACTGTAGACTCTCAGGCTCCTCTGTTCATGGGATTCTCCAGGCAAGAATACTGGTATGGATCACCATGTCCTCCTCCAGGGGATCTTCCCTACCCAGGGATCAAACTTGCATCTCTTATATCTCCTCAGTTGGCAGGCAGATTCTTTACCACTAGCACCACCTGGGAAGCCCTTTATAATTCTAGCTACTTTGGATTATTTTTCCTTTGTTCATTCATTTAGGGTCTGGCCTGATGCTCTGGCTTTTAATTTGTTAATTTATCTTATTTGCACAATATAGGATATAAATCAATATGTTATTTGTTTCATTGTGATCATTATCCTATCATACATCCATTAAATGTAATTTAAAAATCAAAAATTCTTAAGAATATTATATTTGAAAAATAATATGCTGATAGGGAGTAAAAAGCAATAATTTGTATAGATGACAGATTGCTGGACAGATGGTCACAAGACCAGATTTATTTATTTGTTCTCTTTATTTAATGCATGGTAGTAATTGCTCTAAACATATCAATGCTCTAATAAGACATACAAATATGAAATAAAAATGTCACCATGTGTCATTAAACTTCCCTAACAATAAATAAGTTTCCTGTGGAACTTCTGGAATACATACAGAAGACATTTCAATAATAAGAGGAAAATGAATTATAAGAAGTTTCTATTTTGCTATCCATGATTAACTAAATACAGAATGTGATTGAGCTCTGCTAATTCAGTTTCTTGTGATCTTACTAAAGATTTCTGGTCTGGAATTGATGTTTATGAGAGAAAGATATTTTCTGATTATTATCATAGGTTTTCAGGTTTCCACTTTTTTTTTTTCAATATTTGTCATTCTTAGTAGCAAGGCTGATTATGCATTACTTGAGTTGAAACTGTTTCTACTGAGATAGTGAATGTTGCCACTACGTTCAACAATATTTTCTCATGCCCTGAAGCGTGCATTTCCATTTCTCCATATTTTCATATTGTCAAACTTTTACCTCTAGTTGTTACTAGGAAATAAAGCTAATAAAATAAACATCTGAATACACATTCTTTACTTCTGTATGTGTATCTATATTGCAAATTGTCAAAGTGTTATTTTGTTATTTTATTGGTTTCTTGTAATTAATGGCTCTCTTCGAAGACCCCTAAAAAGATTATTCTGCTGTTCAAGCTTTACATAAATAATGCTTTTTGTGTGTAAATACTTACCAAGACTTGGATATTTTTTATAAACAGTATTGGTCTGGTCAGTACATTTGCTTATGTATTGTCTCAGTGACCTTCTGAGTGATGGGTTCTGCTTAACTTGTCTAAGATAACTAAATTTGTTATTGTTTAGTCTCTAAATAGTAGCCAACTTTTTTTTTTTTTTTTTTTTTTACGTAGCCCATCAGACTCCTCTGTCCATGGAGTTTCCCAGGCAATGTAACTAAATATTTGTCCTCAAATAATACCATCTCTGAAGGTCTTCTGGACACATTCTCCAACAACTATTTTGTTGTGACCTAATGAGGAAAGAGATGAAAATATGACTTTTTAAAATTAATGTATTCAATTACCCATTACTTCATGAAGTTCACTGTTTTTCATCTTTTTACTTGTGATCTCTTCAGAAGTCAGTGTGATACAGTAGAAATAACAACTCTTATGGGAGTTAGTGATGGGAAGGTAGTTATATTAAGATTTTTCTTAGTATTCAGATTTAGAATCTTGAATGCTTGGGATAATAGATCAATAGATAAAGATAAAGGATAGTAGAAAGAAAGAAGGAAAAATGTAGCTAGAAAAGAACATTTATTGCTTATTAAATACAGGAAAAGATTGTATAATTTGCCCAAGATCACAATTAATGTTTGGTATTCCTGGGAATTAAACTAAAAACTTCAATATTCAAGGATTTTTTCCTCTATAAAATATTATAGTAATTTAAGCATAGGCTTCTAATCTATGATCTTGTCTATACCCTTATGATTACACAGTGGAAGTGAGAAATAGATTTAAGGGCCTAGATCTATAGATAGAGTGCCTGATGAACTATGGAATGAGGTTCATGACATTGTACAGGAGACAGGGATCAAGACAATCCCCATGGAAAAGAAATGCAAAAAAGCAAAATGGCTGTCTGGGGAGGCCTTACAAATAGCTGTGAAAAGAAGACAAGTGAAAAGCAAAGGAGAAAAAGGAAAGATATAAGCATCTGAATGCAGAGTTCCAAAGAATAGCAAGAAGATGGGCATACCCGAGAAAGCCAGAATTAAGGGCACGTGATTCCCCAATGTTCATAGCAGCACTGTTTACAATAGCCAGGAAAACAACCAGAGTCATCCGGAATGGATAAGGGGTACATATACACGATGGAGTTACTCAGCCATTAAAAAGAAACAAATCAGGTAATGAGGTGGATGGAACTGGAACATTTCATGCAAAGATGGAAAGAAAACACAAATACAGTATACTAACACATATATATGGAATTAGAAAGATGGACATCACCCTGCTTATGAGAAGCAGAAGAGCACTGATGTATAGAACAGACTTTGGACTCTGGGACTGGGAAGAGGTGGGACGATTGGGGAGAATAGCATTGAAATATGTAATGAAAACTCCTCGCCCTCAGCCTGGGCTGCACTGTGACCTGGGGTGGTGTGGGGGGGGGGGAGGAGGGTTCAGGATGGAGATAACATGATTCTGATGACAGACCAAAAAAAAAAAAAAAAAAAAAAAAAATAAAAAAAAAAAAAAAGAGCCAGAACATCCTGGAGAATGTGAAGTCAAGTGGGCCAAAATTAGGAAAGAGAAGAGCATCACTACGAACAAAGCTAGTGGAGGTGATGGAATCCCAGTGGAGCTTCCAGTGGAGCTATTGCAAATCCTGAAGGATGATGCTGTGAAAGTGCTGCACTCAATATGCCAACAAATTTGGAGAACTCAGCAGTGGCCACAAGATTGGAAAAGGTCAGTTTTCATCCCAATCCCAAAGAAAGGCAATGCCAAAGAATACTCAAACTACCACACAATTGCACTCATCTCACACACTAGTAAAGTAATGCTCAAAATTCTCCAAGCCAGGCTTCAGCAGTATGTGAACTGTGAACTTCCTGATGTTCAAGCTGGTTTTAGAAAAGGCAGAGGAACCAGAGATCAAATTGCCAACATCCGCTGGATCATGGAAAAAGCAAGAGAGTTCCAGAAAAATATCTATTTCTGCTTTATTGACTATGCCAAAGCCTTTGACTGTGTAGATCACAATAAACTGTGAAAATTCTGAAAGAGATGGGAATACCAGACCACCTGATCGGCCTCTTGAGAAATCTGTATGCAGGTCAGGAAGCAACAGTTAGAACTGGTCATGGAACAACAGACTGGTTCCAAATAGGAAAAGGAGTACGTCAAGGCTGTATATTGTCACCATGTTTATTTAACTTATATGCAGAGTACATCCTGAGAAATGCTGGACTGGAAGAAACACAAGTTGGAATCAAGATTACTGGGAGAAATATCAAAAACCTCAGATATGCAGATGACACCACCCTTATGGCAGAAAGTGAAGAGGGGCTAAAAAGCCTCTTGATGAAAGTGAAAGTGGACAGTGAAAAGGTTGGCTTAAAGCTCACCATTCAGAAAACGAAGATCATGGCATCTGGTCCCATCACTACATGGGAAATAGATGGAGTAACAGTGGAAACGGTGTCAGACTTTCTTTTTCTGGGCTCCAAAATCACTGCAGATGGTGACTGCAGCCATGAAATTAAAAGACACTTACTCCTTGGAAGGAAAGTTATGACCAACCTAGATGGCATATTCAAAAGCAGAGACATTACTTTGCCAACTAAGGTTCGCCTATTCAAGGCTATGGTCTTTCCTGTGGTCATGTATGGGTGTGAGAGCTGGACTGTGAAGAAGGCTGAGCACTGAAGAATGGATGCTTTTGAACTGTGGTGTTGGAGAAGACTCTTGAGAGTCCCTTGGACTGCAAGGAGATCCAACCAGTCCATTCTGAAGGAGATCAGCCCTGGGATTTCTTTGGAAGGAATGATGCTAAAGCTGAAACTCCAGTATTTTGGCCACCTCATGCGAAGAGTTGACTCATTGAAGAAGACTCTGATGCTGGGAGGGATTGAGGGCAGGAGGAGAAGGGGATGACAGAGGATGAGATGGCTGGATGGCATCACTGACTCGTTGGATGTGAGTCTGAGTGACCTCCAGGAGTTGGCGATGGACAGGGAGGCCTGGCGTGCTGCGATTCATGGGGTGGCAAAGAGTCGGACACGACTGAGTGACTGATCTGATCTGATAGGTTTCTTCATTTCCTCATTCCCTTTGCTCAAAATAATAAATGATCAGAACATGTTCACTGAATTAAATGAAAATATGTACTAACATTAAAAACAAATTAAAAAATCCAGCACCTAATATGTTTCTCTTAATGAAGTATGGAGTATTGAGAAATGAAAGTGTGTCAAGTAACATCCCTAAAATTTCAGTTTTGGTAGAATAATTTAATTATATCTCATTGTACAGTCCTGAGCTTGTAAGTACAGATATTATGATTATTAGGAAATCAGATTTTCTAGTAAATATTATAGGCCAGGATTTACTAGTGTTCATGTTATGACTGAGACTGTAATGCATTAATTTTAATCACATCTGTTTTTTTAATCATAGTGTAAAATGTGATAACCATTTTATTGTAAGACAATGTCTTCTCAATCAATGATAATTGTGAATTTATACCACTTTTTAAAGAAACTATTTAAATATATTCTTCAGTGTCTCGTGGGAACAACAGATGGGAAGACTGGGATCCTCGTAGTCGCACTGCAGGGGCACAGCGGGATCCAGGCAGGGGGGCAGACGCGCAGGGTCCCCACTCGGGTCGGGCCGCATCCCCGGGGGGCGGCCTCTGGGGCGGTCTCACTCCCTCCGGCCACGGTCGTCCTCCGCATCCACTCCCGACCACTCCCTGCCCCTCCCGACCGCGCGGCGGCGACCCCCCCGACGCGCCTCGTCACACGCGGGTCGCGGCGCCGCAGCCCTGCCACCCGCGAGGAGGGGCCCTCGGGGGGGGAGGCCCCGAGACAGCATCGGTCCTCTCGGAGAGGGAGGGAACAGGAGGGCTCGTGGTGACCCGCCACTCCAGGAAAGGACACTAGGCCGCAGAACCCGCAGTCGCTGTCCGGCGGGGGCGCGGGGCGGCGCGGGCGACGGGGGGACTCGGCCGCCAGGCCCGGCGGGGGCGCGAACCGGCCACCTCCGGCCTGGACCAGCGGGGGGGGGGGAGGGGACACGGGAGGATGGCTGGGGCATCACCGTGGAGCGGCGGGACCTCGGAGCTGGTGATGGACGGGGGCCTGGCGGCTGCGGTTCTGGGGTCGCGGTCGA
Source organism: Tragelaphus eurycerus (assembly GCA_935064755.1). Classification (NCBI taxonomy): domain Eukaryota; kingdom Metazoa; phylum Chordata; class Mammalia; order Artiodactyla; family Bovidae; genus Tragelaphus; species Tragelaphus eurycerus. The sequence goes on along the minus strand of CAKXYN010000132.1, from coordinate 13,532 downwards.
CACGACGAGCTGATCGATTATATTTGAATCAATTAACCAAGAGTCAACTCCAGCTCATGATGGAGAAATAATAACCAACAATTGGCTAGAGTGATATCATTTTTGAAAATCAAAACCATGCTTAAATTGTGCTTATATATTAACATTAGGGGAAACTGAGTAAGGAATAAATGGAAACACTCTATGATGTTTTGCATCTGTTCTGTGAATCTTAAATTATTCCCAAAAGGTTAGTAAAGAAAAAGTGGTGCTTAAAATAAAATACTATGATCTTAAATATACTTTATAGTGCATTTCTATTCATGATTATTTATAGATCTGTAGAGCACAACAGTATACCAGTGGTTATAGATATATGCACACTTTTTTTTTTTTTTAGTTTCCTAGTAACATGTATCAGAAGCTGAAAAAGAAAACTAATTAATATAAAATGAATCAAGAATCTCATAACTGATCCCTCTAACTTGATTTTTCTAATTTAGTAAACCCTAAACATGACATCTAAAAAAATCTGTTTAAAGTACAAAATTATTAGATTATTCCTAATTTTTTTCCTACTTACCTCTTCAATCATTATCTCCCTATGTTACTGTTGTGGTTTAGTTGCTAAGTCGTGTCCAACTCTTTTGCGACCCCATGGACTGCAGCCCACCAGCCTCCTCTGTCCATGGGATTTCCCAGACAAGAATACTAGAGTGAGCTCCATTTCCTTCTCCATTTCCCCATACTGTTCTCTTAAACATTCTCCTCTTTGGTAACAAATAATTTCCCTTCTCTCAAATTCCCAATGCTCCCTTGTGTCTCTACAATGCTTGTTTATAATTCCTAACCCTCCATCTGTGATGCTTTCTCCCCCACTCTCATCATCTAGCCTGTTTATTGCCTCAAATTCACCTTCATTATTCTGTGACTGGTTCCTGTAAGCCATTTAGGCTTGAGTTTCCCCACCACATTTTCTAATCAATCCGAACCCCTTTTGAAATCAAAGTAATTAGATGCTCTCTTCAATTTCTTTCAAGAATGTATGATCACATTTTAAAAGTAGTGATTGTATATATTTGACTTTCCTACTAGACTAAGCTTTATATAGAAGAGGTCTGCATTATTATATTCCTGCTGCTGAGTCGCTTCAGTCGTGTCCGACTCTGTGTGATCCCATAGACGGCAGCCCACCAGGCTCCTCTGTCCCTGGGATTCTCCAGGCAAGAATACTGGAGTGGGTTGCCATTTCCTTCTCCAATATTATATTCCTAATGGGTAGCAAAGTTGTCTGTTACATAGTGAGGCTTGTTCACATTTGATATATATGTGTGTATGTCTACATGTATTTTGATCAAAGGGAAACTTTCCTGAAAGAAGTAGGTATTTTATTAGGTTTAGGTTCAGTGAGGATACAATTTGTATCTATTCTATCAAGGACATCTCTATCAGAAGTTCTGATAGATTGTCATTGAATATTTAAGAAATTAAGGAAAAGAAGATACAAAGAAATAAAATAAAGTGATATTGATATATAAAAGAAAAGATAGATTATAAGTTTAGTAAAATACTACATTTTTGACTTATAAAAAGTTTAATTTGTATATAAGAAAATTTTGATTAATAAATATTAAGTGATTTCTTAAAGACATGAAAAATTAGTGGCAGAATGAAACAAGAATGTTGATTTTTTACTTGTTTTTCTGATTCCCTATCCAATGCTCATTTTCTGTATACCAGGTTGACAGAGATATAGTTTATGGCTGATCTTATGAATATTCTGAGAAGAGAAATTATATAAAAATGATTTGATCAGACAAATACAAAATACATTAAAACTAGGACTTAAATTTTTCCAAGATTGCTGGCTTTGTATTATAAAAAGCTTTTCAGCATGAGAAAACTTTACAGGAATGATAACACCCCAAGTTCCTTGTAAAGTGTGAGGGATATAATAGTTTAAGTTCACTTTAAAGTTGCTTAAGTCAGAGTTTTAGAAACTTTTACCTAAATAGACTTTATTTCTGATTCCAAGTAAGTTGAAAAGATCAAGATGCCTCAAAGTCTCTTACTCTTTGTAATTGTTGTTGTTCAGTTGCTCAGTCATGTCCAACTCTTTGAGAGCCCATGGACTGCAGCAAGCCAGCCTTCCCTGTATTCACCAATTTCCAGAGCTTGCTCAAACTCATGTCCATTGAGTTGGTGATGCCATCCAACCATCTCATCCTCTGTCGTCCCCTTCTCCACTTGCCTTCAACCTTTCCCAGCATCAGGGTCTGTTCTAATGAGTCAGTTCTTCACATCAGGTGGCCAAAGTATTGGAGTTTCAGCATCAGTCCTTCCAATGAATATTTAGGACTGATTTCCTTTAAGATTGACTGGTCTGATCTCCTTGCAGTTCAAGGGACTCTCAAGAGTCTTCTCCAAAACCACAGTTTGAAAGCATCAATTATTTGACAGTCAGCCTTCCTTGTGGTCCAACTCTCACATCTGTACATGACTGCTAGAAAAACTATACCTTTGACTATATGGACCTTTGTCACTAAAGTAATGTTTCTTCTTTTTAATAGGCTGCCTAGGTTTGTCATAGCTTTTCTTCCAAGGAGCAAGCATCTTTTAATTTCATGGCTGCAGTCACTATCTGCAGTGATTTTTGAACCAAAGAAAACAAAGTCTCTCACTGTTTCCATTGTTTTCCCATCTGTTTGTCATGAAGTGATGGGACCGGATGTAATGATCTTAATTTTTTGAATGCTGAGTTTTAAGCCAGCTTTGTCACTTTCCTCTTTTACCTTCATCAAGAGGTTCTTTAGTACCTAAACGCTTTCTTCCATGAGGGTGGTTTCATCTGCATATCAGAGGTTGTTGATATTTCTCCCCCAATCTTGATTCCTCTTGTGCTTTATCCATCCAGGCATTTCTCATGATGTACTCTTCATGTAGGTTAAATAAGCAGGGTGACAGAATATAGCCTTGATGTACTCCTTTCCCAATTGGGAACCAGTCTATTGTCCATTTCAGGTTCTAACTGTTTTTTCCTGACCTGCATACAGGTTTCTTAGGAGGCAAGTGAGGTGATCTTATATTCCTGTCTCTTTAGGAATTTTCCTCAGTTAGTTATGATCCACAGAGTCTCTAATGTAGTCAGTGAAGCAGAAGTAGATGTTCTTTTGGAATTCTCTTTGCTTTTTCTATGATCCCGTGGATATTGGCAATTTGATCTCTTATTCCTCTTACTTTTCTAAATCCAGTTTTTTAAAATCCAAAAGATCTGTTCAAGCCCAACTTGGAGGATTTTGAGCATTACCTTACTAGCATGTGAAGTGAGGGCAGTTTTGCAGTTGTTTGAACATTCTTTGACATTGTCTTTCTTTGGGATTTGGATAAAAACAGATATTTTCCAGTCCTGTGGCCACTTCTAAGTTTTCCAAATTTGCTGGCATATTGAGTACAGCACTTTAACAGCATCATCTTTTCAGATTTTAAATAGCTTAGCTGGGATGCCATCATCTCCACTAGCTTTGTTCATAGTTATGCTTCCTAAGGCCCACTTGACTTCATATTCCATGTCTAGCTCTAGGTGAGTGAGCACACCATTGTAGTTATCTGGGTCATTAAGATCTTTCTTTTACATAATATCTTGAAAGCTCTCAGCTTTCAAGATGGTGAAGTAGAAGGAAGTGTGCTCATCTGCGAGAACTCCAAATTACAACTTGCTGAACAACCATCAGCAGGAGAATGTTGATCTCACCAAAATAAGATATCCCACATCCAAGGGCAAAGGAGAAGCCCCAGAAAGACAGTAGAAGGGGTGAAATTGCATTTAGAGTCAAACTCCATACCAGCCAGAGACACTCAGAGGGCTCAAACAAAATCTTGTGTGCACCAGGACCCAGAGACCACATGAAGACTGAGCCAGAACTGCCTTTGAGTGTTTGAGTGTCTCCTGTGGAGGAATAGGTCAGTAGTGGTCTGCCACAGGGGCAGGGTTACTGGGTGCAGCAGACCTGTGTATGGCAAAAGCCCTCTTGGAAGAGGTTGCCATTAACCCCACCATAGAGCTGCTGAGCAGATGAACTTACACAGGCCTGGGGAAACAGAATCTTTGAGGGCACAAACAAAACCTTATGTGCGCCAGGACCCAGGAGAAAGGAACAGTGACCCCACAAGACACTGACCCAGACTTACCTGTGAGTGTCCAGGAGTCTCTGGCAGAGGAATGGGTCAGCAAAGGCCTGCTGCAGGGTCCAGGGCACTGAGTGCAGCACTGCATGCACAGGACCTTTGGAAGGAGATGGCCATTATCCTCATTACCTCCACCATAATTTGGTCTCTGCTCAAACAACAGGGAGGGAGCACAGTCACGCCCATCAAAAAATTGGATTAAAGTTTTACTGAGCATGGCCCAGTAAACCCACCCATTAGAACAAGATCCAGTTTACCCCACAAGTCAATCTCTCCATTTAGGAAGCTTCTATAATCCTTGTATATTTATCTGTCAGAGGGCAAACAGAATGAAAACCACAATTGCAGAAAACTAATCAGATTGATCCAGCCTTGATCAAGGCTGTGGGCCACAGCCTTGTCTAACTGAAAGAAACAATGAGCCATGCCTTGTAGGGCCACCCAAAATGAATGGGTCATGGTGGAGAGTTCTGACAAAATGTGGTCCACTGGAGAAGGGAATGGCAAACCACATTGGTATTCTTGCCTTGAGAACCCCAAGAACAGTATGAAAAGGAAGAAAGATAGGAAGGACACTGAAAGATGATCTCCCCAGATCGATAGGTGCCCAATATGCTATTGGAGATCAGTGGAGAAATAACTCCAGAAAGAATGAAGAGACAGAGCCAAAGCAAAAACAATATCCAGTTGTGGATGTGTCTGGTGATGGAAGTAAAGTCTGATGCTGTAAAGAACAATATTGCATAGGAACCTGGAATATTAGGTCCATGAATCAGAGTAAATTAGAAGTGGTCAAACAGGAGATGGCAAGAATGAACATCACATTTTAGGAATCAGTGAACTAAAATGGACTGGAATGAGAGAATTTAACTCAGATGGCAATTAAATCTACTGCTGTTGGCAAGAATCCCTTAGAAGAAGTTGAGTGGCCCTCATAGTCAATAAGAATCTGAAATGCAGTACTTGGGTGCAATCGCAAAAACAACAGAATGATCTCTGTTCATTTCCAAGGCAAACCATTCAATATCACAGTAATCAGAGTCTATGCCCCAATCAGTAATGCTGAAGAAGTTGAAGTTGAACAGTTTATGAAGACATACAAGACCTTGTGGAACTAACACCCCAAAACATGTCCTTTTCATTATAGGGGACTGGAATGCAAAATAGGAAGTCGACGGACACCTGGAGTAACAGATAAGTTTGATATTGGAGTACAAAATGAAGCAGGGCAAAGGCTAACTGAGTTTTTCCAAATGCACTGGTCATAGCAAACACCCTCTTCCAACAACACAAGAGATGACTCTATTAATGGACATCACCAGATGGTCAATACTGAAATCAGATTGATTATATTCTTTGCAGCCAAAGATGGAGAAGCTCTATACAGTCAGCAAAACAAGACTGGGAGCTGACTGTGGCTCAGATCATGAACTCCTTATTGCTAATTCAGACTTAAATTGAAGAAAGTAGGGAAAATCATGAGATCATTCAGGTATGACCTAAATCAAATCTCTTATGATTATACAGTGAAAGTGAGAAATAGATTCAAGGGATTAGATCTGATAGACAGAATGCCTGAAGAATATGGGCGGAGTTTCAAGACATTGCACAGGAGACAGGGATCAAGACAATCCTCAAGAAAAAGAAATGCAAAAAGGCAAAATGGTTGTATTAGGAGGTCTTGAAAACAGCTGAGAAAAGAAGAGAAGTGAAAGGCAAAGGAGAAAAGGAAAGATATTCCCATTTGAATGCAGAATACCAGAAAAATAGCAAGAAGAGACAAGAAAGCCGTCCTCAGTGATCAATGAAAAGAAATAGAGGGAAACAATGGAATGGGAAAGGCTAGAGATTTCTTCAAAGAATTAGAGATACCAAGGGAACATTTCATGCAAAGATGGACATAATAAAGGGCAGAAATGGTATGGACCTAACGGAAGCAGAAGATACTAAGAAGAGGTGGCAAGAATACACAGAAGAACACAAAAAAAGATCTTCATGACCCAGATAATCATGATGGTGTGATCACTCACCTGGAACCAGACATCCTGGAATGTGAAGTCAAGTGCGCCTTAGGAAGCATCACTACCAACAAAGCTAGTGGAGGTGATGGAATTCCAGTTAAGCTATTTCAAATCCTAAAACATGATGTTGTGAAAGTGCTACACTCAATATGTCAGCAAATTTGGAGAACTCAGCAGTGGCCATAGGACGGGGAAAGGTCATTTTTCATTCCAATCCCTAAGAAAGGTAATGCCAAAGAATGCTCAAACTACTGCACAATTGCATTCATGTCATACTCTAGTAAAGTAATGCTCAAAATTCTCCAAGTCAGGCTTCAACAGTCCATGAACTGTGAACTTCCAGATGTTCAAGTTGAATTTAGAAAAGGCAAAGGAAACAGAAATCAAATTGCCAACATTCATTGGATCATCAAAAAAGCAAGAGAGTTCCAGAAATGGATTTACTTCTGCTTTATTGACTATGCCAAAGCCTTTGCCTGTGTGGATCACAACAAACAGTGGAAAATTCTGAAGAGATGGGAATACCAGACCACCTGCCCTACCTCTTGAGAAATCTGTATGCAGGTCAAGAAGCAAGTTACAACCAGACATGGAACAACAGACTGGTATCAAATTGGTTAAGGAGTATGTCAAGGCTGTATATTGTCAGCCTGCTTATTTAACTTGTACACAGAGTACATTATGTGAAATGCCAGGCTGAATAAAACACAAGCTGGAATCAAGATTGCTGGAAGAAATATCAATAACGTCAGATATGAAGATGACAAACATTCTCGGCAGACCTGCGAACTGGTCATGAAAAGATGGTTAATAGGAGGTGTCAGGCTGCATTTGTCACATGTTTTTTTTTGGTTGGTTGGAGGGCGTGGTGTTGGGTCCTCGATATGGCAGAAAGTGAAGAAGAACTAAAAAGCCTCTTGATGAAAGGGTGAAAAAGTTGGCTTAAAGCTCAACATTCAGAAAACGAATATGGCATCTGGTCCCATCACTTCATGGCAAATACATGGGGAAACAGTAGAAACCGTGGCAGATTTTATTTTCGGACCAAATCACTGCAGATGGTGACTGCAATAAATGGGGGGGGGGCTGCTCCGGAAGAAAAGCTATCACCCTGGATCAACATATTAGAAAGCAGAGTCATTGCTTTGCCAAAAAGAGTCTGTCTGAGTCGAAAGCAGTATGGTTTTTCCAATAGTCATGTTTGGATGTGGGAGTTGGATTATAAAGAATCAGGGGCGAAAAAAAGCAGAGGCTGAAGAATTGATTATAAAGAAAGCTGAGTGCTGAAGAATTGATGCTTTTGAACTGTGGTGTTGGAGAAGACTGTTGAGAGTCCTTTGGACTGCAAGGAGATCAAACCAGTCAATCCTAAAGTAGTTCAGTCCTTTATATTCATTGTATGGACTGATGCTGAAGCTGAAACTCCAATATTTTGGCCATCTAATGTGAAGAACTCACTCATTGGAAAAGACCTTTATGCTGGGAAAAATTGAAAGCGGGAGTTGAAGGGGATGAAAGAGGATGAGTTGGTTAGATGTCATCACTGACTCGATGGACATCAGTTTGAGTAAGCTCTGGGAGTTGGTGATGCACATGGAAGCCTGGTGTGCTGCAGTCTATGGGTTCACAGAATCCGACACTAGCACGCAACTGAACTAAAGATCTTTTTTGTATAGTTTCTTTGTATTCTTACCACTTCTTAATATTTTCAGTAAACAACCTAAGTTTGGAGGGAGAAAAAAAAATACAAATACAACTTCTGTCCAATCGAGACAATGGTTTACACTGGCAAACTTTTGAAATATGCCAAATTTCCTTTCATATCTCTCTGAGTACATTTTCTGGTTCCTAGTAACTTTTTAATCAGTTACTTCTTACATCTCTCCACTGCTCTCATACTAAACATAGTACAGCTTTACTTTGATAACCCTACTAAAACTGTTCTACCTTTTTCCAAAGTTTTTTCAAATCCAAAATAACTTTCTTTTTTTTTTTTTTTAGTTGAAATATAGTTGACTTTCAATATTTTTTAGTCTCAGGAGTATGACAAAATGATTCAGTTTTTTATATATGTATATAGTGAGAGCTGGACTGTGAAGAAGGCTGAGCACCAAAGAATTGATGTTTTGAACTGTGGTGTTGGAGAAGACTCTTGAGAGTCCCTTGGACTGCAAGGAGATCCAACCAGTCCATTCTGAAGGAGATCAGCCCTGGGATTTCTTTGGAAGGAATGATGCTGAAGCTGAAACTCCAGTACTTCGGCCACCTCATCCAAAGAGTTGACTCATTGGAGAAGACTCTGATGCTGGGAGGGATTGGGGTCAGGAGGAGAAGGGGATGACAGAGGATGAGATGGCTGGATGGCATCACTGACTCAATGGATGTGAGTCTCAGTGAGCTCCGGGAGTTGGTGATGGACAGGGAGGCCTGGCGTGCTGCCATTCATGGGGTCGCAAAGAGTTGGCCACGACTGAGCGACTGATCTGATCTGATATATATATGTATTATATATTTAAATATTTTAAAAACTATATATTGTTTCCATTATAGGTTGTTATGAGATATTGAATATTGTTCCCTGCATTTTACAGTATATATTTGTTGAATATCTAGTTGTGTTCCCTGCATTTTACAGTTATATTGTTAATATCTAGTTGTTTTTGTGTTAATCCCATATTCTTTCTTATCACTTCCATCTACCTTTCTCCTTTGGGAACAAAATGTTTGTTTTCTATGTCTGTGAGTCTGTTTCTGTTTGGTAAATAGATTAATTTGTATTTTTTAATATAACATTTTTCCTTCTCTAACTTGCTTCAATTAGTCATATTCTCTAGGTTCATCCATGTTGCAGCAAATGACAATATTTCATTATTTTTTATGGATGAGTAATATTCCAGTGATCTGTTGATAGACATTTAAATTGCTTGATTATCTTGGCTACTTTAAATAAGTCCTGCCAAACATTGAGGTGCATGTATCTTTTTGAATTACAGATTTCATTTATTCTGGATATGTGCCTAGGGGTGGGATTTCTGGATCTTATGCAAGTTGTATTTTCAGTTTTTTAAGGTATCTCCATACTGTTTTCTATAGTAGTCCCACCAATTTATCTTCTCACCAACAGTGTAAGAGTGTTCCATTTTCTCAGCACCCTGTATAACATTTATTATTTTTAGACATATTGATGATAGTCATACTGCCTGGTATGAGGCAATACCTCTTTATGTCTTTGATTTGCATTTCTTTCTTTAATTATTAGAGATATTGAGCATCTTTCTAAGAGCTTGTTGACTATCTATATGTCTTCTTTGGAGAAATATTTATTTAAGTGTTCTGCCCATTTTTTGATTAGGTTGTTTGATATTGATTTATAAGAGCTGTTCATATATTTTGAAAATTAATTTGTCAGTTTCATTGTTTCCAAATATTTTACCCCATTCCAATGGTTGCCTTTTTGCTCATAGTTTCCTTTGTTCTGAAGCTTTTAATTTGTTTCCATTTGTTTATTTTTGCTTTTATTTCTTTTACTTTGAGAGACTGCTCTAAGAATGTATTGCTATGATTTATGTCAAAGAATGTTTTGCCAATGTTCTCTTCTAGGAGTTTTATGGTATCATTTCTTATATTTAGGTTTTTAAGCTCTTTGTGTTTATTTTTGTTTGTGGTATGAGAAAATGTTAAAATTTCATTGTCTTACTTGAGGATATCTGGCTTTCCTAACACCAGTTCCTGAAGATATATCTTTTCTCCATTGTATATGCCGCTTTCTTTTTAAAAGATTAACTAGCCATAGGGCTATGGGTTTATTTCTGGGCTCTATATTCTGTTACATCAATATATAGGTCTGATTTTGTGCCAATAGCATGCTGTTTTGATTATGGTAACTTTGTAGAAGTATCTGAAGTCTGGGAGGGTTATGCCTCCTGCTCTGTTCTTTTCCCTCAGGATTATTTTAGCTGTTTTGGGTCTTCTATTGTTCCATATAAATTTTAGCATTATTTTATTTTTGTGAAAAATTTCATAGATAATCTTATAGAGATTGGGTTAAAACTATAGATTACTTTGGAAAGTATGGCCATTTTAATAATATTAATTCTTACAAGAGTACCTTTCCATTTCTTGAATTGCCTTCAGGTTTTTTTTTTTTTTTTTTTTTTAAACATTGTTTTACAGTTCTTTGACTTCCTTGGTTAAGTTTATTCCTAGGTATTTTATTTTTAATCTTTTGATGTAATTTTAAACATAATTTTTTAAACTTTCTTTTTTGATATTTCATTCTTAGTTTAAAATATACAAATTTTTATTTATTATGTATCCTGCTGCCTTGCTAAGTTCATTTCTTAGTTCTAATAGTTTCTTTGTGGCATCTTTAGGGTTTTCTATATAATGTATCATGCCATCTGTATATGTTATTTTTCTTCATCCTTTCCAATTTGGATACATTTCATTTCTCCTTATTGTCTGATTGCTGTGACTAGTATTTCCAGTATTATGTTGCATACAAGTGGTGAGTGTGGGTATCCTTGTCTTGTTCTCGAATTTAGTGGAAAGGCTTTCAACTTTTCATCACTGAGTATTATGTTGGCTATGACTTTGTCATAAATGGCTTTTATTATGTTGAGATATGGTCCCTCTATACGTACTTTGATGAGAGTTTTTGTCATGAATGGATGTTGAATTTTATCAAATGATTCTTTTGTGTCTATTAAGATGATCACATGGGTTTTCTCTTATCTTTGGTTATTGTGGTTAATTTGTTTCAATTTATTGATTTACATATATTGAACCATCTTTGTGACTCTTGAATAAATCCAAGTTGACCCATGGTGTATGATCCTTTTTATGTACTTTTGGACTTGGTTTTCTAACATTTTGTTGAGGATTTTGGCATCTATATGCATCAAAGATACTGGCTTGTAATCTAACTTTTTTTTCTGGCTTTGGGTGATGGTGGCTTCATAGAATGGTCTTGAAAATGCTTAGAGTTAGAGAAGAGTTAAGATAAGTGTAAGTTCTGTGTGTATTTGGTAGAAATTCCTAGTGAAGCCACTTCTTGGGACTTTTGCTTACAAACTTTTTTTTTTTTTTTAACAGATTCTGTTTAACTTCTAGTGATCGATCTGTTCATATTATCTATTTCTTCTTGACTCAGTTCTTGGCAAGCTATATGTTTCTAGAAATTTGTCTATTTCTTCTATGTTGTCCAGTTTGTTGGCATATACCAGCTAATAATATTTCCCTATATTTTGTTTTTTAATTTCTACATTATCATTGTTATCTCTCTCTTTGTTAATTTGTGTCCTCTGTCTTTCTTTGTTGGTGAGTCTGTGTAGACATTTGTTGATTTAGTTTACTCTTTTCAAAATATCAGCTTTTGGTTTTATTTATCTTTTCTATTGTTTTTATCTCTATTTCACTTATTTCTTCTCTGACATTTATTATTTCCTTGTTCTGCTGACTTTGAGTTTTGCTTTTTCTACCTTTCCTAATTCTTTTAGGTGGTAGGTTAGGTTGTTTATTTTAGTTTTATTTCTTTTTTCCCCTGTAAAGGCCTGTATTGCTCTGAATTTCACATGTAAAACTGCTTTTGCTGAATCCGATAGATTTTCAAGGTTGGGTTTTCACTGTCATTTGTCTCAAGATATTTTCCAATTTCTTATTATTTTTGACCACCTTATAGTTTAGTAACATGTTGTTTAGTCTCCATGTGATCTTTTTTTTTTTTTTTTTTTCAGATTTTTCTTTGTTGTTAATTCTATTTTCAGATTGTCATGGTCAGAGAAGATGCTTGACATAATTTCTGTTATCCTAAATTCGATGAGGCTTGTTTCATGTTCTAGCATTCATATATATTAATGAGCATGATGTCCTCTATTTGCATTGATCCCTTTATCATTAAATAGTGTCCTTCTCTGTCTTTCTTTATGGACTTCTCTTTAAAGTCTTTTTTTCTGATATGAATATTCGTACCCTTGCTTTCCTGTCCTTTTTATTTGCATTAAATATCTTTTCTCATCTCTTCCTTTGCAATCTGTGCCTTTCACCCTAGAGTAAGTCTCCTATAGTCACCATAGTGTAGGTTCCTTTTCTCCTTTTTTAAATCAGTCTGCCATTCTAGGTCTTTTGATTGAACCTTTTAGTCCATTGATAATTAATAAGTATATATTTATTTCCATTTTAAACTTTGTTTTTCAGCTGATTTTGTAGTTCTTTGTTTCTTTTTTTTTTCTTCTGTGGTTTAATGGTTTTTTTCTGCATTATGCTTGGGTTCCTTTTGTGTGTGTGTGAATCTGTTGCATGTTTTTGATTTATGGTTAACCTGGTTTTCAAGTATGTTAGCCCATCACTATATCCACTTCCTTTAGACTTAAAATCATAAGACACATTCTAGAAGTTCTGTTTCTTTCCTCCCTTCCCTTCTATTTTGTGATTTTGATGTCTCATTTTTAGATCTTTATCCTTGTGATGTTAATTGTAGTTATAATCACATTTATAAACATTTTTATTGTTTTTAGGCTGTGTACTGATTTATATGTGATCTTCAATTTTTATCATATATTTGTCTTTCTTACTTTGTTTTTTAAACAGATTCTTGCTTCTTTTCTATTTGAAGAAGACATTCAAATATTCCTTTTAGGTCAAATGTAATATTGCTGTATTTTTTTAGTTTTTGCTTGCCTGAGAAATTATTAGTTTCTTCTATTTTAATTGATAATCTCTCTGAGTGGAATATTCTTGATTGTAAGTTTTTTCCCTTTTAGAACTGAAAAATATCTTGCCTTCCCCTTCTGCCTTGCAAAGTTACTGTAGAGTTATCAGCTGATAGCCTTATGGAGATTCCTTGTAACTAAATCTTTGTTTTTATCTTGCTACCATTAGAATTATCTCTTTACCTTTAACTTTTCTCATTTTAAATTTGTCTTGGTGTTGCTCTATTTGGTTTCATTTTGGGGGGACCCTCTGTGTTTCCAATACCTGGATATGAAGCATTTCTATTTGTGTTTGAGAAGTTTTCAACCACAATTTCTTCAAATACATTTTCCATTCCCCTTTCTCTTTTTTTTTTTTCTCCTTCTGGAACCATCTTTGTGCTTAGGTTGGTGCACTTAATATTATTTCATAGATCCCATAGATTGCTTTTATATTTATCCATTTGTTTTTCTGTCTGCTTATCTGCTTGGGGGATTGCCATTATTCTATCTTCCAGATTATGTGTTCTACACTATAGATAGCTATTCATAGTCTTTAGCTCAGTTTTTATCTTGGCAATTTATTTTTCTAATTTTTATTTGTTCTTTTTCATAGTTTCTAGTTTTTCATTACATTGAATTTTCATTGATAATCTTT